>CM061061.1:36040957-37378457 GCA_030762865.1 Paraleonurus japonicus
CTATCGTGCTGCGGCTCAGGAAGCTATAGCCAAGGCCAACCCCGTCGTCAAGGCTGAAAAGATGGATAAAATATAGGAATGCGAATGTGGGTTTCTTTTGAATCTGGATTGATTGATCAGTCGTCTGTCTTTATCTGTGAGAATGGGATATACGGGTCGTCAGGTGTCCTCAGGTTCCGAGTAGTCAAACGCAATGTCTGAGGGCCAACCTGCGGTAATCGCATGTCCTGTCCTGTCTGCATGTGTAGTGCTGTTTTATGATATGGTTATTTTATTTTAGGATGTTATTTGTATTGAACTTTGCTCTAGAATGGCTGGCTTTCTAGTTGTAGCAATAATATCATTTACTAGTTTGGTCGAGTCAATTTGGAATTATTTTTCTGGTCTATTGTTACAGCCCTGAGTGACGGGGTGATGGAATTAGAAACCCCTTCCTGTTGAGATGCCATTTCTTAAAACACTGGTGCCGTTTTCGTGTTGCCTGTCAGGTAGGAATTCAAGCTAACACATGGAAAGTTTCATGTCGATACAGTAAAAACAAAATTAAATTTTATATAAATGATAAACATGATAAGAAACACAAACTCTAATAAAATTATAAATATCATTTATGTACACAATTTTAATTGTTTTTGTTTTTTCTGAATGTAACGGAAGACACAAACATGGTTATTATTTCAGTGTTATTATATATATTTGTTTCAGTGTTCTTGACACTATTAATCCAAACAGTAACTTACAATTTTTATAATGTTTAAATGAGGTTAAATTTTTCTGTAGTCCAAATAATTCACCACGAATTTGAAATTGGAACAAGTCATTTTTACTTTTTAAATTTTATCTGGTAATTCACAAATATTAGTCATTATATCGACATTAGCGGTTGCTTAGCCTGTCATAGAAGCGTGAATTTTCTTCTGATTTTGTTGTATGTGATACGTGGATTTTTTTGTGTGTATATATATATATATTGTTTGCTTCTGAAATATAAGAAACGGGAGTGTGTGTTGGGTCCTGTCTTAAAACGGGTTATGTGATCTTTAATAAGATCTGGGGTCGTCTTCACTGTTCATCATGATCTTCACGCCATTGTCGCATTCTTTAAATTAAAAAATAATAAAACCAAAAGACATATTAACACCAGACAAAAAGAAAAACAAAATATGTATATATATGGCAGTGATCGGCTAAACAACCTGCTAATGTCGATAAAAGGAAATTTTTAAAAAAATAGGTGCTAAATTTAAAAGTTCAAAATGGAGTGGATGAAATTTAAAATAGTGGAAATTTACTGAACTATAAGAAAGTTTAATCGTCATTTAAATAACTAATTAATTTATCGTGTGGTCATTCCTAGCTGTGATGGGCTAGAAATGGCTGGCTCTACACAACCGTATTACTTTTGAATATGACAAATGATGCTCTTAAAAATATTACTACTTGTTTACACGAAAGTCTTACCTTCTCTCACAAGTCTTAAGCTGAATCAATTGATTAATTATTTAATTGTGTTAAAGCAAGGTGGCTAAAGTGCAGATTTACTTATACACTTATACTAGAAAATGTTCAGCGTAATACACACTTAGTATATTGATGAAACACAAAATTTAGTGTAAAATAATTTCATATTATAAAATTAACACCATTAGATTTATTTATTGATACCATAACATTTATTTAGTGATACCATTACACTTACAAACTAATATCACAATATAAAATATTTATGGTATTAGTGAATAAATATAATGAAGACTATGTAATTTGAAACATAACAAATTTAAATTTAATAAAAAAATATTTTAAATCACAATAAATTCAATTTTAAGGATGAATGAATTATCCAATGATTTCACATGGATTTGGACTTAAATTCACCCAAAATGCAACTTGTAAATTGTAATAGGAGGGACATGGGTGGCAGAATGGGTGTAAACCCCATTTACAGCTTGGTGATGACGATGAGTGCATTGGGAATGTGATGAAGGGTAGTCGATGATGATGACATAGGCATGGGCATGTGAATATGCATGTGGAGAACACATGCAAATGGAGCTCTATGGGGGTGTTGGATCCTATACTTGGATTGTTATAGTCACATTATGTTTATGTTTATTGAGTGTAATACTATAGACTGAATTCAATTTTTAATTTACACATATTCACATAATGTTAACATGTACATATATATAAATATCCGTGTCAATACACGAGTGTAATAAGCCTCCGTCCCACAAGAAAAAAAAATGTAGAAGTCACTAATTATATGTTCCAAAAATAAATAGTCCTCCGTCCCACAATTAACTCCACATTTTCTTTTTCTGACGTTTCACAATTAACTTCACACCTCTAAAATGGAATATCCTCCATAAACTACACCTCCACAATACCATTTAAATTTAAAAATATTATTCTTACTTTATTCTATTTTATTTTCTCTCCTACACTTAATCTCATATATTTTATTCTCTCTCCCACACTAATTCAAATTTTTTTAATAAACGTATTTCTTCAAAATTACTTCGGGAGGGGGAGTAAATAAAAAACTACGCCCATCAATTTGACAAGCTCATTAATTACGAGTTACCATTTTTAGTTGACATTTTTTGTCAAACCACTACACCACTAATATTGATTATAACACGACTAGCTGTGGACATGATATCATTATACATCTTCACGGCAAGAAAAAAATGATAACCAAACTTGGAAAATGAAATCATCATTTTTATTTTTTCTTTTCATTGTTTTATGGACATAGTACCCGCACAAGGGGAGAGATAAAGTTGAACCCATTAATCATGTGATGAAAGTTCAATACTACCTCCAGAATCGCATATTCTTTAAGAAAAGAAATAGTATTTTATGTATAGTGAATATTAAGGTGTATTGAGAAAGAAATAGAAAGAAATAATAGATAAAAGTAAATAAAGATAGAAAAAGAAAGATGTAGAGATATTTTTACAATTTATAAAAATGAGAAGTTTTGATTGAAACACTAAATTTTGGTAAAATGAGAAGTTTATGTGGCAATGGAGGAAATATTATTTTCCTCGCAAAAATATTTTGTGATCTGAATTAAAAAAAAAAGTGATTTGAATTCAAAATTCAATAATTAATTTAAAATATATATTCAAATTCACTTTAAAATTGTAAATTATCATTAAATATTTTTGACAGTCTTGCAGAAATTGCCTCATAATCCATTTACATAGAGGATCATTACCTTCCAAGTCGATAACAATTTTCAAGAAAATATATACTTGGAGAATTGGTAAGAAGAAGAGATTGCACCACAATAGTTGAATTTTTATTGAATAATACGTTAAGATGAGATGTGATGATTTTAATCAAGATTTTTTTAATAATTTTCCTTGAAAAAGTAAGAGATTCTACATTTAGCAAATTACTTTGAATAAATTAGAAAAGGAAAAATAGATGGAGTAATAAAGAAGAAAAATAGAAAAGGAAAAATTAAAAGTAGAACCCACGCACAAGCTACGGCGCCTACAGAACCTAAATTGAAATTGACTTAGTGGGGGCCACTGTAATCCCCTACAATGACGGCAGAAACATAAGTTACACCCTAGCTTATTCTCCCGGCACGTGTAAAATAAACTCTTGCCGTCTTTCTTAACTGGGACTATACTTACCATACATAGAGCGGCCGTGGTGGGGCCAACAGGTTTCCTCCTGATCCAATAACAAGAGAACACGTGGCAAATACTTTGACGCGCGTATGAAAGGCACGTGTGCGGCACGGGCTGAAAAGTGGAGAAAGCGATATGATAGAAAAGGAAAGAGGCGGTCAGAGTGGGCGGCTGAGACAAGGCCTTTTGCTTTGGCTTTTTCTCTCCTCCTTCCTCTTATCAATATCAACTACTACTATTGTGTTTCCGGTTTTGCCCCGCTTGTATACATAACTTTTATTACTTGTTTGCTTATTCTTTACTCTTTTATCCTTATCCACCGGATTTATGCAATCATGACCCAATTTGTAGATGAAAATTAGTGGTTAGTGCAGGTTTGTTTATTCCTATTGTTTCAAGGCAAGTCTTTTTTTTTTTTTTATCGAGTAATTAATTTATATTTTATTTGTATTTTTAAATAACATTAATTATTTTATTAAAAATATTTTCTCAATTTTTAAATTGACTTTTTATTTAATTTTGACATGTTAATAAAAAACAGTTTAATAGTATTAAATGAAATAAAATATTTTTATTAGAAGAATGTTTTAGTTAATTGAAAAAAATGAAATAAAAAAATTGTGTCTAGTGATTGTAGGTCCAATAATGATATGTGATGTAATTTAAAGGTATATGTTAATTTTATGATTATTCTAAGTATGCGATGAAATATTAATTCAAAAAGGGGACGAAAGTATTAATTTATCATTATTAGTAATTTATTTTAAAATATTAATTATTTTATACGATAAGATTAATATATATAAGAACAATTGTATTTTTGAAATTGTAAATCTAACTATGGCATTCTTCTTCCAAAACTAGAGTTCCTTTTTTTAGCTAATTAGACGGTCAATATTATATAAGTATCAATTATTTTTATTTTTAATAGAATTATTTATAAAACATATTTAATATAAAAATACGTTTTCTTAGAGCTTTATGAATATTTAACTTTTCACGCATGATTTATTTTTTAATAATTTTTAATTTAGAAATATTACCTTTTACTTTCGAAAAAAATTAGAAATATTAAGATGAGAATGAACTAAACTATGCATGAATGAAAAGAACAAGTACCCCGAAACAAAAAGAATGAGATAATACAATTAACTTTTAGTGAAAAACTCCCTAATTAAAACTCTCTATTTCAAAATAAATGTTGTTTTCACATTTTATGTTATTTACAAATTAGATAATGTTTTATATTTTTTTAATACAAATTAAATGCATTTTATCCAAATTTGCCCCTAAATTTATTATACTTTTTAGATAAATGTGTTAATTTATTAAAAAGTCAAATATTTATTAAGAATATAATAAAAAATTAATTTTTTTAATGTGCATGAATTTACGCAGAATGTCATATAGAAGGGAGTAATGATTAATCCATGTAGAGTGATTCTCACCAAAAAGCCAAGACTTCTATTCATTTTTGGTGTACCTTTTTATACACCTTTCATTAGGTCGAACGGACATGCTTTGCGCTTATTTGATAAACTTGAATATAATCCACCATATTTCCAATAATCTATTCCTTTAATTAACGAAACAATATGTACGGTTTTCTACTTAGAGAATGAAAATTACATAAATGTAACTATAAACGGTGTTGTGTTATTAAAAACATTAAAATAATAAAAATCATATAAAATTCAAATGTATTTTTAAATAATACTATTAATTTTTTTATAAAATAATATTATTGTTAAATTAATATCATTTCATTATTTATTACACTTTTATTTTTGTATGTACCACAATATTTTTCATATTATTAAAATAAAAAATTCTCTATTAACTTGACTATATAATATTTTAAATTTTATATAAAATATTATTCTCTCCATCCTAAGAAGTTACGCACACTTAGGGACACGTAAACTAAGAAAAAATAATTTTGTTGACTCTTTTTTTAATAAAGAGTAAGAGAGAGAATAATGTAAGACTCCATTTGGATGGAGTGGATTTGAAATCAAGGGATTTGAGAATAATATACATGCATTTACACAAACTAAAATAGAGAAAAACTAAATGAATGGATTTGATACACTCAAATATTAAGCACAAGTGGGAGAAGTGAGAGGATTCCAAATGACTAGGTTTTGTTGGGTATTTGAAATCCTCTCACTTATAAGTAATATTTATATGCACCAAATCCATTCATTTAGTTTTCTCCATTTTGATTTGTAAATGTATGATATATTATTCTCAAATCTCTTGATTTCAAATGACTTCATCCAAATGGAAAGCATAAGAGTATTTTAGGTGATTTAGTGAGATAAAGTAGGAGAAGGAATAAAATATAGTAGAATAAGAGTAATATTTTTGAAATTTAAATGATATTGAGAGAGTATTAATATTGTGTGATATTTTCTTTTTAAGAGTATACATGATTTGTTGGAAAAGATGGAAAAAAAGTGTACATAATTTTTTAAAATGAAAGAAGTATTATTTTATTTTATAAAAATAATATTTTTAATCAAACAACTACTACGGTGTATACTTAGACCAACACTAAAATATCCGATATGTGGAGGATTAAGATTAAAATACGAGTTGAGCTTATCTTAAAAGAAGAGGTACAAAACCAAACCAGCTAAGCTAAAAACCCACCGCAACTGGAAAAGGTCAGGAGGGCACTTTAGTCATTTTAGGAAGGCGCAAATTGCCATATACGCGTCTCTAGGAGGCCATGATTCCTTCACCATTACCGACCTCTCGCCCCTTCATATTCCGACCCTCTCCATTTCTCAACCCAACCCACAACTCTCTCTCGACCTTTCGTTTCTCTCTCAACAATCCTCTATTTTTCTCTCTACGGCCGCGCACGCAATCCTAGTTGTGTTCTTTCAGGTTTCCTATTTCCAGTCAATGGCCCAGAGGACGGAGAAGGAGGAGACGGAGTTCAAGGTCGTAACTGAGACCATCTCCCTCTGCGTTAAATGCGGCGTCGCAGGTAACGCCGCCACCAACAATTTATGCCAAAAATGTTTCAACGCCAACACCACCTCCACGGTGTTTGTCGAGAAATCCTTCAGATCTAGCTCGTCTACTAGGTCTTTACCGGAGACTCAACTCAATCCTGCGGAGCCGTGTCGAGATCTGAAGGTAGACGCGTCCACGGCTCCAGATGCGGCTCCTCCGTTGAAGAGAGAAATTAATCGGTGCTCCGGTTGCCGGAGGAAGGTAGGGCTCACCGGATTCCGATGCCGATGCGGCGAACTTTTCTGCGCAGATCATCGATACTCCGATCGACATGATTGCAGCTACGACTACAAAGCTGTCGGTAGAGAAGCCATTGCCAGGGAGAATCCGGTGGTCAAAGCCGCGAAAATTGTCAAAATCTGACTGAACAGGATAACAATTTAACAAATATTCCGAACCTATATACCAAGGCAAGATAATCGAATTCTTCCTATCATCAAGATATGAAGATCGGTGGGTGATCTATGTATTATTTGCTGGGTTTCTCTTCGATCGAAGACGTGGCCTATCCAGGGAAAGAATTGAGGCGAATCGACGTGTTCTATTTTCGTTCTTTTAATTAGAAATGAAACGAAAATTATTATTGTCAAAATTTACGAATTTATCTCATATCCGCCGTTTGTGATTGT
Source organism: Paraleonurus japonicus (assembly GCA_030762865.1). NCBI lineage: Eukaryota > Viridiplantae > Streptophyta > Magnoliopsida > Lamiales > Lamiaceae > Paraleonurus > Paraleonurus japonicus. Next base: position 36,048,264 of record CM061061.1, read on the forward strand.
TTAATGTCAAGATTATCATTTTGCGTATCATTTCCATTGTTTTGATAAATTATAAATCGAGTGCTTCCTTATTTTTTTCTTTTGACTGCAAATATGATAGAGTTAGATTGCCTGTCAAAAAATGATAGAGTTAGATTGAAACATAAACTTTTTTGAGAAGCTTGAAATGTCATCATGCAGTCTCAGGAAAGTCTGAATTTTGCGGGTCTACACTAAATAATAATGTACGCAAGTGGATGGATAGTGACTTCAAAAAAATATGATACTTTTTTTTTTTTTTTATGATACTTATCACTTTATTATTTCAACCATATACTTATCAAATTTAATTTTGATCATCTCAACTATGTACTTCATAACTCCATCTGAAACCGTTGATTTTTAAAATCAATCATAAAATAATACTACTACTATTTTAAATAACAAATTTTATATCATGATTATTATACGTTTATTCAATTTTTTGTCTCATTTACAGTTGCACAACCAGCTATGCAAGAAGCGTTGTTAAAAGACGGTGCTTATTACCCGTTTTAAATTTCGTTGGATTTATGATTAATGTGATTAATTAATGTTTTAAATTCGTTGGATTTATGATTAATGTGATTAATTAATGGATAAAATAAATATATTATCCAACCCATAAAATTTTTCATACTTCTAGTTTTCATCCGCTCTACCATAAGTTTCATACCCTTAAAATGAAAAATATAAAATCCACTCTCACAATTTCCACTAATTTATAGAAAAATATCACTATTTTTGACTAACACATACACATAAAACAATAATTATTTTATATATAAAAATTTATAAAATTATCCCTCAAAATCTCAATCGTTATTATTTTTTTAAAGTGTGCATTCCCTCTTATGAAAGCCTTCTATGAGACGGATGTAGTATATAATTGAACACTAAGAACAATAACGCTCATAGTAATTCAATGTAAATGATGAACAATAGATGCTCTATTAAATAAAATAAAGCAAAAATGAGAGTGAGTGGCCGAGAGGTTTAGGCTTAGGTTAAGTGTGGATTATAAGATACATTTATTATGTCTTAAAGATCATATTTATATGACAAGAATGTTGTTCTAGTATCCCATGATTTGGGAATGCATTAAATGTATAATTTTGCATATAACGAGGTTGTACCGAAGTCCATACTCCATACTTTGAACATGTTACGGTCCTTTCACGTCCTGTGGGTCCACCGATGAAAGATTTATTGATATCCTACAAATTTATTTCTAAACTATGTATGTTGACAACTAACTAGCATTGTTAGCATTGTTACAAGGATCTTTTTCTTAATTAGGATTGATCTCGTCCGGTCGGCGAAGCCTCGAGCTCAACTCGCCGAGCATGTCTTTGTTGTCGAGATGAACTCGCAGCTTACCGAGCTCATTTTCATTGGCGAGGTGAGCTTGCAGCCCGCCTCTGTTGGAGGGTAAACTCGACATTTATAGGCCAAGCTCGCCTCGTATGTGCCGAGCCCAAAAGTCTCACTTGGTAGCTATTACTTAAGAATAATTAGTGATACATCAAACAATATCGGCATATATTCCAATACATTGGAAATAATCATATATCAATTTATATATCCACTACATGGGTTGTGATGCCACATAAACAAGAGAGTCCACTATTTATTTAATTAATTGTTTCTATAGTATCACAACATAAGTAGTAGAAATATAAATTGATATACATGTCCGTCCAGTACATATTTGTCATTTGTATATATTCACATTTCACGCACTAATTCGTGTTTCAGCTTAATGCCCCTGTGAATTTTCCTGTGCGTTTCTCTACACAACCTGTCTGGCAAGGAAACAAATATTTACACCACATTCCAACAACAGATTTAAAGAAAACAATTTACCAGAAAACTCCATGTATTTATTTTCTCGTTTTGACAAACAAATTGGATTCTCAGAGCACCAACAAAATCCCTCAATGTGGGAAATTTTGACGAAGAACATGAGCTAATAGAACCCCATCATTCATAGTCTGACCACTTCTCCACACTACAAAGCCTGGTTGGAAGTAATTATAATCATTCCACTGTTTCAGTTTGTGCAGCGAAAATGGACCTTGGATTATCCCTTGGGGATCCAAATAGTGCCATACGTTATCATTTATGGTTTCACCACTTCTTCCACCCTCAGTCTTTGGGGCCTCATTTCCTGAGTCATCGTCGCTTAAATCAATCACACTAATCGTAGATGGAGGTTTTACGGGCTTTTCTTGAGCTTGAGGGCCCTTTTCTCCAGAATTTGCAACCTCTCTTTCTATATTGCTTACATCATACGTTGCATTAGCTATCACCATATCTTTATCAACGATTGCAGCTGCTTCATCACCTACATAAACATGTTGGTTAAATGACAAAATCTGGGGCATTAGGGTGCTTTGATCAAAGCCAACATTTACAAATCGTTACTTTTCATATCAAGCCTTCAGAGAGCAAATTCGGACTACTTGGCATATAGTAGTGAAACTAGCAATATAAGATCACAAGCAACAAATCCTCCAAAACATATTCCAAAATTTAGAAAACATTCTTTTTAAGCACAGATTGAATTACCTTGACAGTTAATTATTTAATCTAAGCCCAATAAGATTAAAATACTAAGCCCAATAAATTTAAAATACTAAGCCCATTTTATAAGGATTAAAAGAAATTAATACCTATATATTAGATACATGTATTATTTATTTATTATTATCCATAAATATAACTCGTGTATTATTCACTTTCCACATACGCAATCTCTATCACAATTAGAGTTTAATCTTCAGCAGGAATTACACGGTACTTTTCCTCTCCTTATGTTCATTGTCGTCTTCAACAATAATTTATTTATTTTTCTTGAAATTAATCTCCTTCTGAATCACCAAGGTCATACGCACTATGATATCTCAACTACAGATTTTTTTATCAAAGTTGTAAAAAGCCTTGATTCTTTATGCAACACCCGTATTTTTACAACTATAATAATAATAATAGCTATTGTTTTAATTATTTTATATTCTAGTATTTATTTATATTGTAAATATTCTAAAAATAAATAGATTAGAATTTAACCGAAAATATTTCTACTATTATCATTGAATAGATTATGATTTACTTAAATTTTAATCTTATCAACAAGCGAAGTTAAATCCCACGATTTTAAGTTTTTTATCATTCTTTTGAGATAATCATGAATTTCAAATTTCTATTTACAAGCTCAATTCATAAACCAACACCCAAATGGCCATCCCATCTCCACGAGTAAAAGAAACACCATCATATCCTTCTCCTTCCCCAAAGTTAGATAATCGCCTTTTGACATCAAGTTATTAAACATCATTCCAAATAAACATTGAGCCAAATTCTTCTTAATACTCTTTGGTTCGTAGGAATAGGAAGTATATAAAAAATAATCCTACGGAGTCCAGTGTTTGGTTAACTTGACACAAGCCTAGGATAGACTCAGGGTCTGGGGAAAAAAGAGACTAATCCTGTCAATGGCGGTTAAATTGTCTTGGAGGGAGGGGTGTGAGAATCATTCCTTAGACACAATAAATCCATAAATCCAAATGTACCACCTAATTTGGATAATAACAATCCAAACAATATAACCCTAACTAATCTTGTCAGTTATTAGTCCCTCCCTGTGAAGCAAACAAGCCCTTTGATATTATGCCAAATTTTAATACTCTTTTGAGACAATTTGCCAAGCACTTCCCATCTTCCTCAAACCCTTAGGCACAACAACAATAGAATAGCATTGCGTACAATTCTATCAGCATTTTAGGTGGGATTTTATCTACGTTTGTCTATGTTAAATGCTTTGATTGTGAATTGTTATTTTCTAAATGCAACGTTGCATAGGCTGTGATATGTTTAACAGTTTCAACAAGCAGCTGAATCATAGGTGGACTCGTGCTAAAATTATAGAGTATTGCAGTATTTCACTGATGATATTTACATGATTTGTATTTAACATCAACAAATGGATCCCCAGTGAAAGCTCACCCTATATATTTTTACCAATTTTAGATTGAGGAGCTCGGTGGTGGTGGACACTAGTAGTTCAATTTCAAATGAAGAATTCAAAACAGTCATACTGTATATTATTCTGTTTAAATGATTTTTTTATTTATTTAAAACTTGCATTGTTGTTTTTTTAGTCAATTAGTGAATTCATTATTTAAAAAATCCTCTTATTTCTTTCTAACAAAATGGACCTATTGATCTATGATAATGAGATATTTTCGTTGTAGTGCAAAGGCAGAAGGGAGCTTGACTGCAAGACCCACCCTAAATAAAGACAATTCTTCAAGTAAGTTATACATATATTTTTGAAGTAAAAATATTAGATGTGAGATTTAATTAGTTTTTGTGTCGTGTTAATAATCATCTTATGTTATGAAGTTAAAACATTATAAAAACTTTACATTAAACATAGTTGTTAAGGCACCAAGGCGCTCCAAGGCGCAATAGTGTGCCTAGCGCCAAAGGCGCACCTCGCACCTTAGGCATGTGCCTTTTGTATATTGTGATATTTATTAATACAAACACTACATAAATTTAAATAAAACATATTGCCATGTAAATAATTTAGTCAACACATATGTGCCCACCTCAGCCATGGAGAGGCGCAGAGTGTGGTGCCCCGTGCGCCTTGCACCTTAGGCACGCGCGAGGCGCGCTTTTAACAACTATGACGTTAAACAATTTAATTTTCCGCTGATGCATTTACTCTCTCGTTAAATTAAATTATTTACACTTTTGCTGCTTGTTTTGTAAATCGCACTTTAAAATTTAACATGTTTTGACTTAGTTAAATTAACCCTTTTTGGGGGAAAATTTATATTATGAAAATTAGTTCGTGACACAGAGCAGGAAACAAATTCTTCCTAACAGAGTTCTCCAAAATCTGCAAATTACCATAAAAACCTGCCCAAAAATACACTAAGATACACAATTTTCAATATATGCTCAGATTTAAATTATTGGCCAATGAACATGAACTTCAGACCCCTTTCAAGTTTCTACTATTCTTGTCAATGCTGTTGAATTGAGGCGAGGCGAAAAAGAATGGTTAATGTAGTTTGGAATTCATTCTAGGACTGGAATCATTGCGCAGATTAAGGTAGGAAAGCTCAGGTGAAACAGAGTAAAAGCTATCAAGACATGGGCAAATGCCGTGTCCCCCAAAAGCAGGGATACTACTGCCTGATTGCACGGACAAAAGGACGAGTTAAGTGCACTAAGCCACTAACTGAATAACTATTACTAACTAAGCCATGTATCAAATATAAATTTAATAATATGGGTACAAAACTTAAATTTCTGATACTAATCATTAATTCGTATCAGAATAGGTAATAAAGTAATATTTTTGAATCAACCTGAGTACTATGCAACTAACTATGAAAAGACACACGTCTTAAACTCTTGAAAGGTAAGGCTCATGTTAACTTCTGACTTCTGTTTTTTCTTTTAGAAGGCCTCATTGGCCTTCAGTTTGAGTGAATATTTGAGGGAGAGTTTTAGTAGTATAAAATTGACCCAATAAAAAGGAATAAATGTTCATCAGTTTAATATTTTTAAAAAAACATGACTACAAGTTCAGCTTTTGGCTTTCTCAAATACTGATCTTCTTTTACTCTAAAGTACTTCAGGGAAATATTCAAGACATAAAAGATTAAAGAAGTCAAGTCTACAAGAAGCATCAAGTAGTGGTTTTACCTTTTGGATCATTAGCAGGGACAATGTCATCAATGCATCCATTTTGTAATTTGAGGGCATGAGAATCGCCAAAAATAACTTTGGGCGGGGCTATGATTTCTCCAGATCCTGGAAATTGAATAAAAATGAAGTTGAATGGCTGGCTGACAATCTTCCATAATTTTAGAAGCAGCACAAATAAGAATAGATGGTCACTGTAGTAATACAAGGATCACCAATGACAATCTTCAAACCATGGAGAACCAAAAATTATAGTGTACAGGTAGAAATACAAAGACAAGGAAAAGCCAAACAATAACACCATAAAGAATTCTAGAAGTATACCCAGAAGAATTTACCCTAATGGGCTACATCTTTTGTGAGAAACCATATAATAATCTTAAACCTAGCCAATGAAGATGAGTGGACTAAAGCACATTGAAAGCAAATTCTTCAGCATATCATTCAAATTTCTTTAAATCGGAAAAAAATCCTTTTAATTGATGAATCAAGAAAATAAGAGCATTTACTTCAAATTCTAGTGCAAACAAATAATTTTTTATCAGCAATCCTTCAATAAAAAAGGAATTCGATTATGGATATCATTTTGATTCTTGATCAGCAATTACTTATCACTTCAACGTTTTCTTAGATTAATTCTTTGAAAGAATCTTTCAATTTTTAATGTTATTATATTAACAAAATTTTGGCATCACGGCACTAAAGAGTGTTTTTAATTCATGGAAATAAATAAAAATTTAAGGTTTCTAAAATGCTACAACTTAGTTTACCACAAAATGTGTCAACAAATTCAAATAAGTAGCACCATAAATATCACCAATCAATATATACTATTACTATGGCATACACTACCCATAGTAAATGGGCTAGGTATTCTAATTTTAACTGACCACTCATAAATGAGTTGAACCGATATATAAAATGATGGCATGATACTAAAATAATCCTACACATACAATCCTTGAAAAGGCAATCTATATAAGATTTGATATTCCAGTCCGATAAAGTTAGAAGAGACTTGTTGAACAACGTAACTACCTCTCTCTGCAGGATAAATAAGTGTCGTCCACGGAAGGATTGATCCCCTTTGAAACCTAGGTGCCCCCACCCCCAAACCTCAATCGAAGTTCTCCTAGAACTCCGAGAATCAATCTCAAATTACCTTGGTAACCTAGTAATTTGAGAATCAATGCTCAAGCTATTCAAGTGGTTAGCCAAATACACTGGAGAACTCATTCAAAAGTGTATTCTCTTTGTTCATTCATAATTCTAAAGGGTACAAATGACGTAGTTTAACTACTGAACCTAAAGCCTGCGGGCCAAATCCCTAAATAATAAATGTATCTAATCTAATCAATTTATATCCTAATTAAACAACTTACGAATCTAAATGGATCAATCTAAGTCCTAATTGAATCAATCAATCTAAATCTTTCCTAAACCTAGAATGGAGTCCCATCACCAACCCCCAATTGCTTTAATATTTGTAGATTTAAGATAAGAAGAATTATGGATTTGCAATATAAATCATGTAATACACACAACATTTTTATGCAAATTGCTATACTCTGATTATATCCATCATTACATAATAATAAAGATATTGTTTATAGAAGGAAGAGACATGGGCGGGCCTTTCGCCAATTAGAGGCTTCTTTTTGAAGAAACATCACTTGGACTGAGCAAACCGAGAGAAACCAGATAAATAGTAAAATAAAATTTCATAAACAAGACAAGTCAATAATAAATAGACAGGTAAAAAAAGACAATTGGGGCAGCAGACTGAGGTACTAACTAAAAGAACAGGCCTTGAAAATGCAGGGACGTGTTTACTCGTCTTTGAACTCACTGATCACATCCATTGTTTTAAGTCATTCATGTATTGTAAAGATGCAGCAATTTACAGTCAAAGTGATAAAGTAAAGCAACCTTTGAGAACCAGATATAGAACGTCAGATACTTTAATGATTGTATATTGCTACAATGATCACATGCAATATAATCTGAAACTTAAAATGCCAATTTGTGTGACCTTACAGAATGTGAAGTGGAGATAGAATAAGACAGTGCACCTGTAGCATCTCTGCTAGAGACATCTGAACTCCCCCTTAGAATTGATTTTGGAGAAAAAGCATTTACTTCTTCTTCTCCAGAAGCAGTAGCTATTATACCTTCAGGCTCTAGTTCCTCAGCAATCACTTCTGGAACCTTTTGCAATAATTTTTCTTGTTCAGATGGTGTCTGCAGGGTCTTCCTTCTTTCTAAGTACTCAAACTTTGTAAATTCAGAGAGGATTAAGTAGACAATGCAGTTTAACAAAGGAAGTGATAGACTAATGATATGGCAGAAGAATTTTAGCAAGATTCTATAAATGCAAAACCAAAATTAACAAAATTTAGGCATACAAAAGGATATAATCTTTGCCATCCTTTTTCACTGGCATGCTCAATGCGCCTATGTAACAAAAATATTTCCTTGGCAATCCACTGGAACCAAATAAAATTTGAATCAGATCAAACCATTAGAACTTAGAACCAAAATAAGGATCAGCCAAAAGCAGATAGCATTTTTTAAATTATGAATTATAAACCAGATTAGTGGTGGAAATAAATATGTCACCTCCCAAATTACATTACAAGGATACCATAGTTCAACAATTATTTTTGTAACTGGGTCATCAATAAATGATGTTATATAACCGATCCAAGGGATCCTTTAACCTGTCTTCGGCAAGATATAACAAAATAAACTATTCAAAGAGAAGATGATACCCACATGTATAAACATGAAATGTAAAATAGAAATTGATCATCAGGTCAGGCATACAGAGACTCGATCTATAACCTAATTGTATCTAAATACAGCACTTGGAGACTGAAGCTTATGAAAACTGCCTTCCAGTTTATAATGTTTTACCACAAAACATTTCTGTATCGATAGGATCATACTTTCATAAGGTAAAGGAATGTAGCTCCTGCAGACTTAGGGGTGTATCCTAGGTTGGATTGGGGAACGGGGAACAAGAAAGGAATGAAAAATGGGACTGTTTGCTAAGAGGAGTGATTCCTCTAAAGTAACTTTGACTCCCACTTTTAGGGCATTAGCCATACTCACACAAATGGGAGACTTGAACCCATTGCTCAGTAACACACTCCCATTCCCAATCCCCCACCCAACTTATTTGTGTAAGTAAAACAATTTTACCTCTTTAGAAGTAAAATATATATAAATATTAATTGGATCAGCAAGAAAAGACTGGAACATGCAATGTCAATTTTCATTTATTTCCCAAAACATTGCAAACTTTTACAGTCACAGATGGCATAGCATGCTTATACACATCCATCGCCAAATATTACGTGTGATATATAAGTTGAGACAACTGATGAGATTTATGACTGATATTAATATTACTTTAGGCAAAAGTGAAACGGTGATAGTAGGAGATGGATAAATGCTAATGAGTTCAAAGTAAAGACACATAAATAAAAGAGCATAACTTACATGCTTTGTTATATCAGCATGCAATACTTGGGCCTTCAGTTGAAGCTCATTCTACAATTATGTTGATACAAATTAATTTGACAATTGTGATGATGGAAAAGCTTACAGAACAAGAAGTGACAAAAAAACAAATAAAAATAATATTTTCATCAATGTAGGACAATCAAAATCCATAACAATAATAGTAGGTTATCTATGGATAATGTGTAAAGCAAGGGAAATCTCAAGCAATTGTGACATAAGTGTAATTATCATAGCCAGCTAGAAGTGTAGCTACTGCCTACCATTCCATCTGTAACAACAATTACTAAAGATCATCTAATTCCCTGAATTTCAGGTAATTATCACTACAATAGTATAAAACAGGGGGCTTTCTAAATAAAGATATACTACGGAAAAATCATTTACGCTTGATAGTAATTAAACATCACAAACACATAGTTTCATCTCTATCGTTAAACATCACAAACATATTTAAGTTTGCTTCTGTTTTATTGGGCATGTGGAGGAAAGAAATGTGTTACAGAAAGCCTGACATGAACAAAGGATAGGGCCAAACTTCAATATCAACATCGATCCCATGTATTACTTTAAAGATGGCAGCTGACTTTTGATAAGATATAATATCACCAGGATGCAACCAAATTTTCATTTACATAATGTACAGTTCACTAGGGGCCTGTGATGTCTAAAGCAACACCAGTTCATTTTCTCAAATGATGAAATGAAACCAAGACGCAAGAAGTACTCATAAAGATGACAATCTAGACATTTAATTGGCTTTTGGATGAGTTTAGGAGAATGTGTTGGAGAATGAGAGTTTATTAGTAGGAAAGTTTAATTGGATAGTGATATACGTTTTGTTTTATTTCGAGCGTGTATAAATTTAGAATAAAATAGGTTTTAAATATGTAACCAGTCAAAGAGTAAGGGTTTCTTATCCTCAAACATGTCATCCTAACATGCTTCCATATTCGACACATCAAAGAGAAACAAGATCAATATTTAGAAAAACGGAAAATCTATATCTGAAACAGAAACATAAGATAGCTTGTCAAAGGAATGTGAGCTTTCACGTGAAACTTAAGCTTATACCATATCCATAACAATCAGTATTGTGTTCCATTTCAGACAAGTTTATACCATATCCATAACATCTCTTTAAAAGAAAAGTCACATTTTGCTTAACATAAATGGGATCTGATCAAACTAACACTGTCCTCTCTCAAGTTGTAATAGTTAGCTGTTCAACGTAAGAAGATCTATGAATCAAAAGCAAAAGAAAAGAACTCTTCCATTAAACACATGACAAAGCTGACATAAATGAACAAGCAAAAGACTTATTTATGGTCAAGAAGTATTTACAACGTTCAGCCTGTTAAGCGAGCCAGCTTTAATCCTGTCCCGCACATCCTCAACTTCTTCCTGAATAAAAAGAACACAGATGAGATGGCAATCTAGAAACAGGCGAAACCTGGATGCAATGTGAAATGGTTCAAGCTGCGATTTGCGTCAAGTAGATATATGATATTCATAGTCTGCATTTGCAAAGTCAGGGCAATATAATGATATCTTAATCATTGTCAGAAAAATAAATAATTCAAATCCAATAAGGAGTTCCTTTGGAGGCAAAACATAGCAGGAAGATAGCAAAAGTTATTACCAATAAAATTAAAGAGCAATAAAGCAGAAAGAACTTCCAGCATCAGGACTTCAAATTAAACCATGGAAGGGAGGAATATCACAAGGGAGGGAAGAAAGACATAAACACAGATTTGCAAGAAAACATACCAGAAGTATCCAAACTAAATAACTATTAATAAACAGGTTATTCTCATGTCATCTAGTAATTCTATTGGTGGTTCCATAAAGTATAAGTAATGGGTGGTACTGCAATATTTTAAAAAATCCTGTATTCCTATACATTTTAAAGTGATCAGATTTTATTGGGGGTTTGAGAAGCAAGAGTATAACAAGATGTACCATTCATTCACTGTTATAAATTTGAGGCATTCAGAAGTTCATAAAATTAGTTCTTTGCTCTGTTTTTTTTTTTGTGTGTGTGTGTGTGTTCATGGCTTTTTGGTGTATGCAGGTTTAATATCTATGAACAGGACTCGAATCCTATAGATTCGTTTCTCTCTTTTTTTTTCTTTTTTTTTTTTTTGTTGTCAAATTTATGGTTTATCAAAATACCATTTTCTCAATGATCACAGATGCAGTTTTCTGAATGTCAGCTATATTTGTATTCCAGAAAAATATCCTTACCAAAACAACAAAGCCTCAGCTATGTTTGTTATCCATGACAACCGAAACAACAAAGCCTCCACTTAGTAACTGTAAGTAAAACTGATCGTGCCATCAGGGCTTAAACTGACTCATCATTATGGCCTACATCACCTTTAAAAGGTATAGCGTATACATAAATAATTACCTCCGAAAAATTATCATCTGACAGCATGTCAATGGGGATGTCTCTAAAGAAATTTGAAACTTTTAAGTGGATTTCAGTACCAGCATCAGCAGCACCAGAAACCTTTTCTAAACCTGTGATATAACAATGATTGAGAAGCAACCAACAATGATAAATACAGGCATGAAAGCAAGGACAGAGATGAGGTGGTATAGCAAGCACGAAGAGGAGACGACTAAACAAGTGAGTAAGACATTCCATGAGACTGCCAATCAGAGAACTTGACAACATAAGCTGGGCAACAAAAGGACCAACTTCTTTCAGAAACAAGAATGACCAGTAATTATTGCATGTTATTAGCAACAGAAATTTTGAGCAACTACACCAAATAAGTCAAACGGATTTTTCCAGACAATACTCTCAAACTATTTCCAAACATAAAAAAATAAAGCTCGCGTTTCCAAACAACTAATTTGGAGACATAATGCATGATACTCAAGATAAGGCAGTACATGCACCCAATCCACTTTGTCTCGTATGCTGTTTCACTTCATGTTTTCCATTTTCTTTTTCATTTTGCATAGTTGGAATATGAACAAAGGGGATAGCATTAACAACAGAGGCAGCAAAAGAGATGATTCACGTTACCATTAATATTTCTTGAACCTTTTCAAATTCATCAAAACTTTACTCTGATTTATTCAAAGGGATATGAACAAAGCCTGCTTATAAGAAATCTATCGGAAACAGTAGCAAAGAATAACAAAAGTGGAGAAATTAGAATCATTGGCAGGATTTTGAACAGTGAAATGTAAATCATATACACCCACTCACCTATGACTTGTTGAAGCTGGAAGGGATTCTTTTGAAAAATGTCATTAGGGTCAGATTTCATCCTAACAAAGCTCCCAACTATTTTAAACTCAAAGCTTTCAGGAAAATTAAGAAGTTCCTTAACTAAGCTTTTCTTTAAATAAATAAGTTTAATATTCTCAGGAATTATCGCAGCAAAGCAGCTCTTAGGTATCTTAGGAACCTTCTTCATCTGACCAATAGGATTATTTTTCAAACCTAAGGAACTTTTTTCTCTGTAATCTTCGTCATCTGAACTATCCAGGAGTTCATCATCAGAGTCATCATGGTTTTCAGCAAAGTGCTCTTCCAGCAAATCATACACTTTTATTCGTGACACAGATTTCTTCCCAAAAAGAGCAAAAGTCTCTCATCACAAAGACTTTCTTCTTCTTTTCTGCACTAAAAAGACATTTCTCATTGATGTACTTAGCAATGAATCCGGCCACTGCATGCCGAGAGTGCTTTTCCTTTGTATCCTGACCAATTACTTCAAGAAATTCAATTAAAGGCTTGAACCCCATCCAACAAACTCAATTTTTCTTTTCCCAACTCTTCTTTTCCTTTTATTACAAACAAATGGCTTTCCAATAGATTCCTCCACCCAAAAGTTGTCTTTCATATTGTTGCATCAACTTGAGGAGAGAATCCTTTAGGCAGTGCAAAAACAAGTGTGAGCAGCAAGTTTATGGCATCCACAGGTCTTCTATGGGAGGTTGATGAGAGAAGTATATTGCACAGCTGCTGCCTTATTCAGTTAGACGAGAACTCTCACATCAAATACTTCAAATGTTCTGTCACAAATAGAAGTAGAAATAAAACATTGAAAACAGCTGGATTTGCATCTAAAGTAAGCTCACGCCTACTACAAGAAAGATGCAGATAAGATAATCCTATAGCAGAGTTGAAGAGAAGCTTAATAGAATACGGCCAGAAAAATATCACGACAATGCAAATACAATTTACCAAATTAAAGTAGTTTGTTTTTCACTGGCGCAAGAAAGATGCAGAAGGTTCTGTTTTACTTTGACCTTACTGTATTGTAAACAAGAAATCTGTCTAGGCATTCAACCACTTAAGAACAAGGAAGAAACAAAAGTAAGATTGCAAGTCATTTGAATAAAGTACAATTAAACTATCCCTGTTCTAAAGTGAGCTCAGACAAAAAATCCGCTGTCTACTTAATGCATGGAAATTAACAATGTGCCGTTGATTTGCATTTCTGATTATACATGTGGTGACAAAGATCAATCATAAAAGGTGTCAATAGACTCAGTATGATTTACATATATCGGTGATAGTTTACTCAAGAAAGAAAATTCAACCACCTGAGACCAAATACCAATTTTACAACATTTTTTGGGGATAAGCCTCCAACATATTAAGAGTCAATCATTGCATCTAGCAAACAAATGTAACTTCTATTTCAGATAACTGAAAAAATATAGTTTTGACTAGTGAAAATACAGAAAATGAGTACCACAAAATATCATCATTATTACGTAATCAACAGAATTAGCATGTAAGTATCTTCAACTATTTTCTTACACTTGCTTGAGAGCAAAAGTGGAACACCTCATTTTACTATTATTTTACCATTTTGATAGATATACTAATTATATCGATGTAACCTATTTATTGCAGTTCCCCAATCAATGGGTGGATGACCTAACTTGATTGGACTTAAACACTGCTAAGCAGCAGCAGAACGGACAAAATATGAAAAAACTATTCATTCTCGTAAAGGTTTCTCCAGGTTAATTTAAAGCCCAAAAATATATGACGGGACAACAAATATGAATGACCCCAAAAATCTAGTATAATCGAAGACATACAACATGTTTGTAATTTATTCTTAGAGCAGCTTATTCAATCTTACTCTGTTTAGTAAATGTACAATCTCTGACCATAGTGAATCTAATTCAATTTCAGAGACAAGAAAAGGCCAAATCCTTTTTTATTACATATTCCACAAAACATCCAGTTTAGATAACGCTAAAAGCTCCATGCAAGTACGGGTAAGCACGATATAATCACAAGAAAATTTTCAAGAATAAGCTCAACTAAGCAGCAAAAACAAATTTCACTCGCAGAAACCGCAAAAAACAAACAAAAATAAGAGTGCATTAAAAATAGACAGTTTTAGTAGAAAACAAAAAGGAATTCAATAAAATGAAGGCGAGCTTTACCAAATGAGTAATTCGTTAAATTGCTTAATTGTTGCCGTTTATAATCAGAAAATCCGAACACGAAACAGCACCGGTAGAATCTAGAAATTGGGGAAATTATAACCAGAGAAAAACTGAAAATGAAATAGATTCCGCCAATTTCTAAAAGAGAACATAGATTCCGCCAATGGATTTCAGCATCGAAACAGGAATTTCATGACGGAATGATAACTGGATACGACGCGATTACACTCTTCCAGTAACAAGCACGTTACGAAGAGAAGTCATAAATTTTGTTGCTCGGAGTATCGAGACAGTGGCTGTCAAGTCTAAAGATTACGGGTATGGGTTTTTTGGTGTTAAATTCAACCTTTTTTTCTTTATTTTTTTAATAATTCGATCCAATAACCGACTAATTTTATTAGTTTAACCTTCAAATTAGATAAGAACTAGTGGGCCAGTCAATAGTTCATCAGTCATAAAGGCCCATCCATCCATTACAGTGAAATTTGGACTATATTTATCAACAACCCATTAGTTATATACACCTCCAACAATATAAAATACACCCAAAAAAGTTAATTCACTCACTTTTATATTCAACATTTTAAAATAAATATATAGATCATAAATTATCAAATCTACCCATTCTTAAAAAGAATCTAATTTCTCTCGGCCCAATGTCTGTACGCGTCCAAATAAAATTATTTGTGCCATTTTTTAATTTTATAATTATAATGTGGATGGATAATAAGTAAAATAAAATAGAAATTAAAACATAGAAAGCGATATAGAGAATTGACTGAACCACATCTCCCTCTCTTTTTCAAATTCTTACATGCTGCAAATGCATGCAATTCATTAATCAACCTCTACCACGCCCTTATGAACCTCCACCATCCTCTCCCCTTCCCCCACACTCTCAAAAGTCAGAACCCACCCCTTTCCTCCACTCCCCTTCATAATCCACCCCACGCTCACCCATACTCCCTTTTCTTCCATTTGTATAACAGACCCAATTTGTCCCTTGAGAGTTGTCACAAAAGTTCAAAAGACAAAATAGTATAAAAGGTAAGAAGGTGTTTACACAATGAATTTTTTTATGTTCTTCGTCTAATTAAGGCATATTTTTTTGTTTGCTTTGTTTGGCCAAATGGAACCGCAACTCTGAAGTTTGAAAATTCAGTATTTTAATTTTATTTTTGCATTTTTGTGTTAGTGGTACTGATGAGTGAATTTGAATTTTGAATACTGAAATATGAAATTTTAGTTGTTATCGACTTTTGTGCTAAATTGGTGGTGGTGCATTGGATGGTGGTAGGAGAGTGCTAAATTGGTGGTGGACCTGGTGGTGCAATGGACGGTGGTTTGAATCATTAAGGATATTTTAGTCACTTCATTTATGATAAAAATAATAGAAAATCATGATCGGTATATCTCTTAATATTTAAATTTATATAATTAAATAATTCATTTATTTCTCCCCACATATGCAACCTACACATAGGATCTCCGTATGTACGCGATATTACGATTATATTAGGATGTTATTATCTTATTTATAAATTTTAATATATATGTATACGTGGCGCAAATCTAATTAATGTAAATGAGATGTAACATCATTATGTAACGGAGATCCGGACCGTGCAACCTACGATTCAATCCAACCCCATTTTTTATACTATTATCATTGACACAAAATCCCATTGTAAATTAATTATTATGTTTTTATTATTTATTAATAACATATTATCCATATTAAAAATTATTATATTTAAAAGCTGTAAAAAATATATGAAAAATATTTTAAAATTTGTAACTATAATAAAGAAATTTTTACCATGACTCTCAACATTAGTTAACAATTCAATAACAAAATTAAAACTACAACAATTGAAAGGCATAATTGGAAATAAACAAATTAAACTAAAACGATATACGTGCGAAGTACAATAAAAATGAATATATTTTTTAATAGCATTTATGTTATCCAATGAATATATGCCACAAGTGTTGAAAAATAAGGAAATGGGAATTGATTTTGGGTTACAACTCAGGTGACGGTTGTGAATCCCCATTATATTTTTCAATTTCTTTTCCAATTTTTTTTTTTTTTTTTTTGTGTGTGTGTGTAATAGGTTGTGGACAACCACAACCCAGAAAGCAGTATAAGACGGGGAGTATAAGTTTGCATTTACTTCATAATTGTTATTATTCCTATTTTCCTATACAATTTATTGAAGTATATAACATCCTAAGAAATAAGAATGAGCTGCCAAAATATGGCAAGAAGAATTTTGTCCACATCAAGAAAGTAATAACAAATTAAGGCAATGCAGTCATGTGAAGCTTTACCAGAGAGGAGTAGAAACCATCAGTGATATTGGTTAGAGTGGTGTGATTCCCTTTCTCCACAATGCATCCATTTCTAAAGACAGCGATTACATCTGCTCCCCTGATTGTGGATAGCCTGTGCGCTACTACAACTGTGGTCCTATTCAACATTACTTTGTCCAGTGCCTCTTGAACTATCTTCTCCGACTCAGAGTCCAACGCGCTTGTAGCCTCGTCTAACAGTAGTATCTTCGGGCTCTTCACTATGGCTCGTGCAATAGCTACTCGTTGCTTTTGACCACCTGATAGCTGAACCCCGCGCTCCCCTACAATCGTATTGTATCCCTGTCACGTTCATCACAAGTTGTATCAATAAAATGACAGTTAATTCCAAAATAAATGCATGAGCAAGTCGTGTATGAGGCAGTTTCATACATGAAACATGATACTTTTACAAGGTTTTGTAATTTCATACAAATTCTTGTGTAAATGCATATATGCTGACAGAAGTTGAATTTCAAGATTTGAGACCTGGTGTAGTCCACTAATGAAATCATGTGCATTTGCTGATTTTGCTGCAGCTATGATTTCAGCCTCGGTTGCGTTTCCTCCTTTACCATTGGCGATGTTGGCTCTGATGGTGTCGTTGAACAATACCGGCTCTTGGCTCACCAGCCCCATCTGCTGCCTTAGCCATTTCACCTGCAACTTGTGTATCTCGATTCCATCAACTGTGATGTGACCGGAATCGGGGTCATAAAATCTTTGGATTAATGAGATCACGGTTGATTTCCCGCTCCCACTCTCCCCAACTAGTGCAACTATCTGAATCATTAGAATCATACATATGGCAAAACACATCACATATATGTATATAATAAGCTTAGAATTGGAGTAGTAGTTAGTTAGTACCTTGCCAGCGTTGATTGTCAATGAAAGATCTCTCAAAACACGAATGCTTGGCCTAGTTGGATAGCTAAAGTTGACGTCTCTGAACTCAATTTCTCCATTAACATTTTCAAGAGTTACCCCTGACTCGTCACTAGGATCAATCTTGGATTTCGTCTCAAGAATGGCTAACACAGAGGCAACTGCACTTCTTGCTTTGCTTAAATCTGGAGCCAATGCGCTCGATGCAGATAGAGCAAGTGCCAGCATGGATAAAGCAAAGAAAACCTGCAATTTTACTAGTTTTATACTCTGCGGTCTGGACCACCATAAGAAAGTGAATGCATATTGGATGGGGCATATATATACTTACACGAAACACATCAGAAACACTTGCTTTTCCATCCTCAACAAGGCGAGCTGCTGCATAAAGCTGATAGCGTAGAACAAATACAGAAAGCATGAAGAGAAACCAAATCCTAATCCACTAATCAATCCTTGTTTAGTTCCATTTTTAACTGGACCTTCACATTTCTTCATGTACATCTGTAAAATCCTCTCTTGTGCACAAAACGAGGCGACCGTTCTAATATTACCAACGGCATCATTAGCAATTTGACTCGCTTTCTCATACATCAACTGCAATATTGTAGATGGATAGGGTGAGAAGAAACAACAGATAGTCCAATACAGATTAAAATTAACCTTCTACAGTGGTTTCAGATTTGGTAATTAGAAATAGGGAAAATTGAAAAAAAAATCATGTAACCTTGATGATATTATGCAAATGTCAAGTAACTTTTGAATTATACGAAAATATCTTATAATTTTAAATTTCTTGATAAAACTGCCCCTCAGCCGGGAAAGATTGACGTGTCAATTTAAGAATAAGCCGTGTTAGACGAAAAGCTTGACAAAAATGCCCAATAGCTTAATACAACCGGTCATAAACATTTTTACCGATTTTTTTAAAGTTACAAGACATGTTCGTGTAAATACAGGGCATTTTTTCAATTTACACTAAGGAATACCTAGCTGATGATCATTTGAGAGACATTATATTTATCTTTTTTATAAGCGGAAATATACTGGGTATAGAAGGACACCTTTGCATCCCTGCTGAACCCTTTGGTAGACTTTACTTGTAAATATCCATTCAATCCTAACAGAGGTAATATTGCAAGGATTATAAGTGCCAACTGCCAACTTGCTTGAAAAGCTATAACCAATGCGACTACGACAGAGGACACTTCTCGAACATGCTCTGCTAGAGCATCCCCAACTAGAGCACGAATAAGAGCTGCATCAGTAGAGAGCCTTGAACCTATCATGCCACTTGAGTTATCAGGCATATCAAACCAGCCTATCTCCATGTTTACCACCTTTTCAAAACACATTAATCTAATTCTCTCGATCAACCTACTCCCTGCCACACTAAACAGATACGACTTTGATGGATATAAAACTATTGCTACTAGTCCAAGAACGACAAACATCAATGCCCAAAATTCTGAATCCTTCTTTAGTTTATGTGGCAACTCATAGAAAGTAGTGATCATGAAAGAAGTTAATAAGCCAAAAATTGGCATTATTGACCCAGTGATGATGCTAACTATAGTTCCTAGTATCAACACTGGTGTCTCAGGCTTGTTGAGATGAGCAACGCGATAGAATGAGACTTCCGGAAGGTTTTTGATGTTTCACGAGAAAGCGCATTTGCATTGTCTAGTGCAGTATTTGAAAAACTACGTGACAGTGACCGACTGCTGGTACGTCCAGCTTCAGACAACCCTGAACTTACAGGACGCATATATGATATTGCAACATCTGCCATGTCTTTGTTGTCAGCATTTTGCTCCGCATCTTCGTTTACATCCTGGGAGTGTATAAGGTTAGAATACACCCCTTGAGGATTCTTAAGTAGTTCAAAGTGAGTGCCTGAAATTTGAAATCATAACAACTAATTAGTTCGCATTGGGTTTGAAAAAAGGATACTTTCCTCTTGGACTACATGAGATGTTTAGGACATCAATAGTGTACTTGGTTAGAGGCATGAGAATATTTTACTTGGTTCAAACAAATAATGCGTGATTGTGATTTTCAGAAACAGAAGTTCATCAAGCATCAAATACATCTGGACTTTACCTTTCTCAACTATTTTTCCTTGGTGAAGAACTGCTATCATATTAGCATTTCTAATAGTACTCAGGCGATGAGCAACTATGACTGTCGTTCGGTTTACCATTACTTTTTCCAGAGCCTCTTGCACAATTCTCTCAGAGTCTGCATCTAATGCGCTCGTTGCCTCATCTAAAAGTAGAATCCTGGGGGTCTTTTAGAATTGCTCTGGCAATAGCAACTCTTTGTTTCTGGCCACCAGAAAGCTGAATACCATGTTCCCGACCATGGTATCTAGCCCCTGCATGAATATACAGAATTCAATTATACGAAATACATTCCTGGAGTTCCCTGGGGAAACTGATCAACCGGAGAAAATAAATAAAAAAACCATCATACCTGGGGAGTTTATCAATAAAATCTTTTGCATTTGCTAATTCAGCTGCTTCCCTAATCTCCTCAAGTGTGGCTCCATCTTTGGCATATGCAATGTTATCCTTGATGCTTGTTGTGAATAGCACAGGTTCCTGGCTAACTAGGCCTATTGTTGACCTAATCCACTTGAGCTGGAATTCTCTGAGATCAATTCCATCAATTATGACTCTACCTGCAAGTGGATCATAAAACCTCTGGATTAAACTAATCACGGTAGACTTTCCACATCCACTCTGTCCAACCAAAGCTGCAGTCGTGCTGCTAGGGATAAGTAGAGAAAATTCATCCAGGATTCTCTCCTTTGGTCTTGCTGGATAGCTGAAACAGACATCTCTAAATTCTATGTCCCCGCAAATGTCATCCAATATCTTTCCTTTTGGATCATATGCATCTATTTCCGGTTTCCTATTTATAGTCTCAATCATCTTGAATGCTGCTGCTTGGCCTGCAGCAAATGCAGTCATGGGAGGAGATGCTTGGCCCAGAGCACTAATATTGGAATTTACAAATCAACAAGCTGAATTCAGTACTGGATTTGGAATTAGAATCGAATTTGGCAGGGGAAATAAGAAAAGAAGGGACAACTCTAAGCAAAACTTACTTGGAACCTATAATCACTGCAAAGAGTACTGTGTACACTTCTCCACCTGTATAACTTTTCTGCAATATCATTTTTGCCCCAAACCAAACAGCCATAGCATAAGTGCAGAGCATGGTAAACACGAAAAATCCAACACCAAGTCCAGAAAACAATCCTATATTAGTATCGGATTTGTAAGAAGTAGCAAGGAACTTTCTGTAGTTGATCACAGCTTGATTCTCCCCAGTAAATGATGCAACCTAAACACAATCAGAATTATGATATTGTCTGTTAGGAGTTTTATAATTTTAATCAGCCCTGAAATCTGAATACTGAATTTAGTAACTCACAGTTCTGATGGAGCCGATTGTTTGTTGGACTAGATTGGCAGCTTCACTGTATGCTTTTTGTGCTCGGAGAGCCATCCGGAATCTGAGGAAGTTCATGACACCACTAGCTACGACCATCAATGGAATTGATGTCGACAATACTAGTGCAAGAAGCCACCCTCTAACAAAAGCAATTACGAAGCCTCCTATAAATGATGAAGTCACCTGGACAAATTTCCCTACCTGCACGGTTTACCAATATTAGAAAGGTAACACATTATAATAATAAACATCAAGATCGAAGCACCTTCTCCCGATGGCGTCTTGAATTAAAATTGTGTCGTCAGACATCCTTCCAATTACTTCTCCTGTACTCACTCCCTGGTCAAAGAAAGCAATATCTTGTCGTAGTATGGTTTTCAGATAAAGACTCCTAATCCTTGCAGACTGCCTCTCACCAGTGATCATCCAGCAAGACACCTCTGCAAAATTCAGAAGGTATATAATCTTTGGAAAAGGACCTAAAGCCTTGTTTTATCACAAATTTTCGGCACTTACGCAGAAATGATGCTGCTCCACACCCCAGAGCCAAGTATATGAACTTAAGTGATGTCTACATTTCATGATGAAGCTAAGTAAATGTAAGTGAAATTCAAAAGATTGACTGCAATATTTACAGCTCCAGGAATTAGATTCAACAGCACCACGATGGAAAATAATGTTATAACGGATGCAAGAAAGATATGTAAATCAACAAAATAAGCACACAGATTTGCGTGGTTCACTAACAATGTGTTAGATCGCAGTCAGGGTTCAAGACATTCCAACATATAACATAAAAAATCTTTACGTGACTGGTAGGATCAAAAGAGTTATTATATAATAATTAGCTGAATTCTTCTTTCATCTACATACCTTAGATACAAGTGATCCAAGGCCAGCTCCTTCGTCTTTACCAAAAACATCTATCATGTCTCCAAATACCAGGGTCATAAGTGGTTGTGACAAGCCATTACCAATGGCAGCAATTGTGCCTATGATCATCAGAATTTTGTCCCACGAATCAGCAAATGAGAATAGCTTGTAAAAGGGACCTTCTTCTTTGGCTCCTTTTATCAACTTTTCCTTCTTCTGTTTCGAGGAATTCCCTCTTAATGTGGAATCCTGACTTGAGCCGCTCATGTTTACAATCCCAAGCACTTATTCAACTACCCGATCGAGCAGTGTAATAATTATGGTTCTGTAAGGAAAACTTACATCAGACGATGCAGGTTATGAACTTATGATATAAACTATGTGTTACAATCACGTCGAAAATTGAACCAGTGAGAAGAATAACTTCATTATGAGTACATTTAGAATTATACAACCAAGCCTGCGTTTTGCTAAAAGAAAAAAACAATAAGATCCTCTAAAAGTCTTGACAAATTAAATGATATCTAAACTGCATAGTTGATTATGTGTGGAATTGGATAACAAAAGCACAAATTTTACAGGCTAAAAATAAGATTCTAAAGATCAGTAATGCCTAAAGGTGTCGCTAATATTCCAGAAAATTAACAAGAAACAGCAACGAAGATCAGAACAGTCTTAAATTTATGTGCGACAATTAATCGAACGGTTAGAGCACAACTTCTTTTGTTGTAAAAATCCTAATGGAAAAGAAAATGCAAGTGAATATTTTTGCGCAAACGTCATGATCACTTCATTATAATAAAATCACATGAGTTTCAACCAAAAATACCTTTATCGAAGGAAAAACAACAAAAGGGAAGAAATATTACCAGTTTCCTACTTCCAATCAGTAGGAGAAAAGCAAATAGAGGAACTCCATTATTTCTGCATTTGATCTCTCTAAGAAAATTCAATTCTTTAATTTGAAACTCAAAGTTTTCAACGTTGTCATCTTTCATTGAGGATTGCATGGTATATGCAAAAGGAATAATCATAATCTATTAGATATACAGCAAAAACCGTTGACTACAGATCACTTCTCCAATTCTTTATAGATACATCAAATAGCCAGGGATAATCATAAATTATAAGATATATAGCAAAACCATCGACTACGCTACACCACTGTAACACTGTTCACCTAAAAAAACTGTAACTTTTCAGTTACGTTTAAATTATATTATTATTATTATTGTTATTGTTATTCATATTTCTCATGGAATTTATTGAGTGTTGATGAACATAGACAAATTCCAGTTTAAACTATCATAAATTCATAATTCATTTGATTGATAATGATTGCTGACTCTCCTCATAAAATAAGATTTCTACTGGGTTTTTAAAATTTAAGTGATAATATGCAGACATGCCAACAAATGATAATTTAATGCTAACTTTAATTTAATTTGATTGGAAGCAAAAGTCACTGGAATTTGATGTAAGCATGGTTTTATTAAATTTGTCTGTTAACGTGACATTTCAAAGTATGTTACTCAGTTTAGTATTTAATAAGCGGAAGCCACGGATGATGGGAATCTATTCTCATTTGTCTTATCTTAAAATTGTAAAAAATGTGAGTAGTCGATCACATGTTTTTTTAAGAAAAAAATGAAAGTTGAAATTGCTCTCGTCATAAAATTTTAAAATTCGAGAAAACACCCTTCTAGATGAAACAAAAAACGCTAATTATTTTAATAAAATATTATGTGCACACACCTTACACCACTATTCAGCTTTCTCTTACTTTTATTAGTTTGATTGGTAGGAATGTAAATTTTGTGGCACATAAAATTGTTAGGGTGTCTCGTTTTTGGAGAACCTTCATATGTGGATCAGCTTCCAAAGTTTGTGACGAATATATTTTTTTATCGTATTAATTAATGCATTTTTGGTTTAAAAAAGAAGAAGATGATGATGAAACGAAAAAATCCTAAATAAATTTTGTAGGGCGAAAAATGACTTGTTATATCATTTTTAGCGGCGTGAGCCCTTAAGGATAAAATACATTCTGGCAACAAATTATGTCCCTCATTTTGCTTACTAATGATCCAATATATATAATCGAAATTCTTGTAAATTGCAAGAGACCATTTTTAAAAAAAAAAAAAAAAGAACTTTTATTTAATTGCAAGAAGGACAAATGACTTGAGAAGGCCATCCACAAAAGTTGGAGGCTCGACCCAAGTATGAGGACTCTCAAAGTAACGAGAGTTTCTTGCAAAGCATGTGCTACTCCATTAGCATTTCGATTCACTACATTAATAGAACATAAATGACTATTTTTAAGAAAGCACTTAATCAATTCTATGTAATTTCCAAATGACGTATCATCATCTTCTTCGCTAATCACTGCATCCTTTACTCTTTTAGCATCCCCTCAATTTCCACTCTGTTGTAACCCAATTCTCTAGTCTAATTGCAAGAGACCTTTTAAGGTCTACTTTAAAAGTAAGTAAATATAACATCATATTAGGAAGATTGAAATGCAAGATTTCAGGAGAATTTTTCTCATGCATTGTAAAGAAGACGTCAAGTATGACAATCTACCTGAACCGTATAAGGAATTCTTGTTACAAGAAGTTGATTGAAGCCAATAATCGGATAGAATCGTTTATTCCATTCTACATTATTTAGATATATAAAATTATACAAAAACATTTAAACTACATACACGCATTAAAAATCTAGATAGTGGAATCCACATCTGAATATGACAAGAAGTTGGTATATCCTAAGAAATGATTAGGAGATAGCAGTTGTTTGAAGTCTGACGAGGGAGGAGTAGAAACCATCAGTGATATTGGTAAGAGTGTGGTGATTCCCCTTCTCCACAATGCTTCCATTTTTAAAGACGGCAATTACGTCAGCTCCCCTGACTGTGGACAACCTATGTGCTACTACGACCGTCGTCCTATTCAACATTACTCTGTCCAGTGCCTCTTGAACGATCTTCTCAGACTCGGAATCCAACGCGCTTGTAGCCTCGTCTAAGAGTAGTATCTTGGGGTTCTTCACTATGGCTCGTGCAATGGCCACTCGCTGCTTTTGGCCGCCTGATAGCTGGACTCCACGCTCCCCTACCATTGTGTCGTATCCCTGCTCGCACAACTTACTAAAAAAATTAATACTGTATGTAAACAATTAATGCATGCTGATAGAAGTTGGATTTCAAGATTTTAGACCTCGTGTAATCCACTAATGAAATCATGAGCATTTGCTGATTTTGCTGCAGCTACGATTTCAGCCTCTGTTGCATTTCCTCCTTTGCCATTGGAGATGTTGGCTCGTATTGTGTCGTTGAACAAAACGGGCTCTTGGCTCACTAGTCCCATCTGCTGCCTTAGCCATTTCACCTGGAACTTGTGTAACTCGATTCCATCAAGTGTAATATGACCGGAATCAGGGTCGTAAAATCTTTGGATGAATGAGATCACGGTTGATTTCCCACTCCCACTCTCCCCAACTAGTGCAACTATCTGAAATCATGAGTCCAACATTAATAAATTAATTATATATATATATAACTTTTTCAATTTTGGAATTCGTCTTTTGAGTTTATCAAATTCAATTTTTCGTTAACGGGTTAAAAGAACTAAAAAGTTGAATTTTGTGGTAAACTTAAGGGACTAAATTTAAAGTTGAAAAGTAAGCAGACTAAAACCAAAATGGCAAAAGTTAACGGACAAAAAAATCTTACACTATATATATAGATATAGATGAATACATTTAATTGTTTGCCTGCAATGTTTTATTCTGCCAGACATTAAAACTTTAACAAGGGAGATGCACAGTCGTTACCTTGCCAGCGTTGATTGTCAAAGAAAGATCTCCGAAAACCTGAATGTCTGGCCTAGTCGGGTAGCTGAAGTTGACATGTCTGAATTCAATTTCTCCATTAACATTTTCAAGAGTCACCCCTGACTCATCACTAGGATCAATCTTGGATTTCGTATCAAGAATGGCAAACACAGAGGCCACTGCAATTTTTGCTTTGCTTGAATCTGTACCCAATGCACTCGTACGGATATTGCCATCGCCACCATGGATAGCACCAAAAAAACCTGTGTGTTCAAACTGTTCATCAGATTTATATACTACAACACCACAGGAAGTGAATGCTAGTGAAATGGAGCAAAATGACTTACTCTGAAGACATGAGCAGCGCTAGTTTTTCCATCCTCAACAAGTCGGGCTGCTGCATAAAAGCTGGTGGCATATACCAAGTACACCAAGCATGAAGCTGAACCAAATCCTATTCCACTAATCAATCCTTGTTTAGTTCCATTTGTAGCTGGAACCTCACATTTCTTGTTGTACATCTCTGCAATCCTCTCTTGGGCACAAAAGGAGGTAACTGTTCTTATATTACCAACTGCATCATTAGCAATTTGACTCGCTTCCTCATACATCAACTGGAAATTTGTGGATGGATAGGATGAGAATATACACAAAATGGTCACACACAGATTAACATTAAGCAAAAAAATAAAATAAAAAAATCCTGGGCTTGGAAGAAGGGTACCTTTGCATCCCTGCTGGACCCTTTCAGGGACTTCATTTGTAAATAATCATTCAATCCCAGCAGTGGTAATATTGCAATGACTACAAGTGCCAACTGCCAACACGCGTGAAAAGCTATAACCAACCCAATTACAACAGAGGCTGCATTTTTAAAAAGATCTGCAAGAGCATCCCCAACTAGAGCACGAATCATAGCTGCATCAGTAGAGAGCCTTGCCCCAATCGCCCCGCTTGAGTTCTCAGGCCTATCAAACCAGCCTATCTCCATGTTAATCACCTTCTCAAAACACATTAATCTAATTCTATTGATCAACCTATTCCCAGCCACACTAAACAGATATATCTTTGATGGATATACAATTAACGACACTAGCCCAAGAATGACAAACATTAAAGCCAAAAATTCAGAATCCTTCTTTAGTTTATGTGGGACCTCATAGAAAGTTTTGATCATAAAAGAAGTTAATAAACCAAAAAGAGGCAGTATTGTCCCAGTCATTATGCTAAATATAGCTCCTACTATTAACACTGGTGTTTCGGGCTTGTTGAGATGAGCAAGGCGAAAGATTGAGACTTCTGGATGGTTTGTTGAAGTTTCAGGAGAATATGCTTTTGCAGTCTTTGTGAAACTACGCGACAGAGACCGATTACTGGTACTAAGTTCAGACAACCCCGAACTAATTAAACATGTAGATTCTCCGCCAAACAGCGCAACATCTTCCCTGTCTTTGTCGTCACCATTTTGCTCCACAACTTCGTTCTTTTCCTGGGAGTATATAAGGTTAGAATAGACCCCTGAGGATCCTTGAGCAGTTCAAGGTGTGTGCCTGAAAAATGACAATTATCATCTTATTGACACAAGAGACACTTTTGGACTTATATGTGATTGTGATATCGGCATCAAACACATCTGCAGTTTACCTTTTTCAACTAGTTTTCCCTGGTGAAGAACTGCAATCATATTGGCATTTTTAATTGTACTCAGGCGATGTGCAACTATGACTGTCGTTCTGTATACCATTATCTTTTCTAGAGCCTCTTGCACAATTCTCTCAGAGTCAGCATCTAATGCGCTCGTTGCCTCATCTAAAAGTAGAATCCTGGGGTCTTTTAGAATTGCCCTGGCAATAGCAACTCTTTGTTTTTGACCACCAGAAAGCTGAATACCGTGTTCCCCGACCATGGTTTCTAGCCCCTGCGCGAAAAATCACCTACTTAAATAAACGGATTCCACAGGGAAATAGAACAAGGAAAGAATTTTAAAATATATATTTATATATCATCATACCTGTGGGAGTTTATCAATAAAATATTTTGCATTTGCTAATTCAGCAGCTGCTCTGATCTCTTCAAGAGTTGCTCCATCTTTCCCATATCCAATATTATCCTTGATGCTCGTTGTAAAAGCACAGGTTCTTGGCTAACTAGTCCTATTTTTGACCTAATCCACTTGAGCTGGAATTCTTTGAGATCAATTCCATCAATCAAAACTGCACCATCCAGTGGATCATAAAACCTCTGTATCATACTGATGACAGTAGACTTGCCACTTCCGCTCTGTCCAACCAAAGCTGCAGTCTTGCCGCTGGGAATAAGTAGAGAAAATCCATTGAAGATTCTCTCCTTTGGCCTCGAAGGATAGCTGAAAAAGACATCTCTAAATTCTACCTCCCCACACAAGTCATTCAATATATTTCCTTTTGGATTATATGCATCTATGTTCGGTTTCCTATTTATAGTCTTAAACATCTTGAATGCTGCTGCCTGGCCTTCGGAGAATGCACTCATAGAAGGAGATGCTTGGCCCAAAGAACTAAAATTGGAATTTCCAAAATTCAGTAAAATTTTTATACTGGATATGAAATTAGATTCAAATTGGGAGGGGGAGGGGGAAGGGGGACAACTCTAAGCAAACGTACTTGGAACTTATAATCACTGCAAAGATTACAATGTAGACATCCCCACCTGAATAACCTTCCTGCAAAATCATTTTCGCGCCGAACCAAACAGCCATACCACAAGTGCAGAAAATGGTAAACATTAAGAATCCATTACCTAATCCAGTACTCAAAGCTACATTTGTATTGGATTTGTAAGAAGTAGCAAGGAACTTCTTGTAGTGCGCCACGACTTGATTCTCCCCAGTAAATGATGCAACCTAAACATGTTTTCTTTTTACATGAGGAGATAGAAATTAATTTCAGTTTCAATTTTCCACATTTGATCAGTAACTCACAGTTCTCATGGATCCAATTGTCTGTCGGACTACATTGGAAGCATCACCATATGCCTTTTGTGCTCGGAGTGCCATCCTGAATGAGAGAAAGTACATGGCCCCACCACACATGACCATCAAAGGAATTGAGGCCAACAAGACCAGTGCAAGAAGCCACCCTTTTACAAAAGCAATTGCGAAGCCTCCAAAAATGATGCGACTACCTGGACAAATCTCCCTACCTACACATTTTACGGAGAATTAGAAAGATAACAGACACTAACAATAAACAGCAAGATAGATTCGAAAAGAAAAACCTTCTCCCGATGGCATCTTGAATAAAAATAGTGTCATCAGACAACCTTCCAATTACTTCTCCAGTACTCACTTCCTGGTCGAAAAAAGCAATATCTTGGCGTAGTATAGTTTTCAGATAAAGACTCCTAATCTTTGCAGACTGCCTCTCCCCAGTGATCATCCAGCAAGACACCTCTAGAAAAATCATAAGGTTATAAACTTTCCGAAAAGGACCTAGCCAAAGCTAAAAAGAATTATCACAAAGTTTTCAGCACATACGAAGAAATGATGCTGCTCCACACCCCAGAGCCAAGTATACGAACTTAAGTGATACCTGCATTTAATTGTAAGAGAATTTCTATATTTTAAAAAAGAACCGCAGTAATTAGATGCGACAAATCTGTGATGCCTACTCAATTTCTTCACATGTTAACTATATAATAGTTAGATGAATTCTACTCATTATTTACATACCTCAGATACGAGGGATACAATGTCAGTTCTTTGGGCTTTACCCAAAACATCTATTAAGTCTCCAAAAATTAGGGTCATGAGCGGCCTCGCCAAGCCATTGGCAATGGCACCAATTGTGCCTATGATCATCAGAACTTTGTCCCCCGAATCAGCAAATGAGAGTAGCTTGTAAAATGAGACCTTCTTCTTGGGCTCCTTTTATCAACTTCCCCTTCTTCTGTTTTGAGGGCGCTCCCTCTTAATGTAGAATCCTGACTTGAGCCACTCATGTTTACAATCCCAATCACTTATCCCGAGCAGTGTAAGAATTATCTATTCGAAAAACTTACATCAGAATTACAGGTTATGTTTGATATGAAATCATGTTACATTACAAGAGACTCGAAACATCAAATGATATCTAAACTGCATGTTTTTAAGATCAGCAATACGTAAAGCTGTCGCTAGGTTCCGAAATTAACAGCAAACCGTGAGGATCAAAACAAGCATACTTTTATTTATAGCATTCAATCGAACAGTTGGAGGACACGACTTATTTTGCTGTACACATCAAACATACGATATATCATGGTAAATAAAATGCAAGTAAAAATTTGTTGCGCGAACATCATGATCAGCTACATTATATATTCAGCAACAGCAAGGAGAACACAACAAAAGGGAAGAAAGATTCAGATCATACCTGTTCCCTATTTCGGAGATTTTTCAACTGCAGTAATAGGAAAAAAGCAAATAGTGGAGCTGCATTAACTCCGCATGTGATCTCTTCATGAAAACTCAATTTTATTATTTCAACTTCAGAGATTTCATCCGCGTGATCTTCCATTGATGATTGCGTGAAGGACTAATCATAAACTATAGATACAGTCAAGCCGCTAACTACGGAGTACTTTTATATATTCTGATACAGTTGACATTTCTCCAGTTCAAATGTGCTTCACTTCATCGTAAAAATGTAAAAAGCAATTGCATTTTGGAGGAAAATCAAATTTTCTTTTTTATTGCAGTAGTTACAATTCATGAATTTTATGTCTCATTTAATCATTTTAATCTGCCCTACTTACTTGCATACTCCTATGATGACTATGACTGAAGTATGTCAGGACTGCATTTTTGAGGGAAAAGCTTCTACACATTTCACGAGGAAAAGTTGTCAAATTAAAAAGTGTTTTTAAATCATATCACTTGTTGTTTTCGAAAAAAAAAAATCATATCACTTGTTTTTATTGAACAATTGTTAAGTTTTCATCCGACAGTATTAATTGAACAACTACAACTCTTGAATAAAAATAATATATATTTTTAAAAATACATTTAAAATGAACGTTGCACTTAATACCTAAAAAGTTTGTCAATTTGAATTCATGTTATTATATTGAGGATTGAGCCTTTTATACATTTTAGGAGGGAATATATTTCATAATTTTCAGAGTTCATGCTTGTATATTTGAAAATTTTACGTAGAGGTAAGGACAAGTATTAATTAAGAAATAATAGTCTTGTATAAGACTAATGGTTGATATTCTTGCATATCTGTTTGATTCTTTTAAAATTTGAGTATCATATCACGTTATTTAATTATATATATATATATATATATATATATATATATATATATATATATATATATTGGGAATAGGGATTCTACAACCGAAGCAATTAAACTAGTCAACGAATGAGATACATAAAATCACAATGCCCATTTAATAGATATAATTTGATACGACTCAATATTCTTCGGGATTATACATCTCAGAGCGTTTACAATAAATAAAATAACATGCAAAGTCGATCACATGTTTTTTTAATCTTACATCTGATAATGTGTAAGTAAGTAGTCGATCACATGTTCTTTTAATAACGTTAAAATTTTAAAACTGCTCCGGCACCTCCACTTATTATATAAGTTCGTTTTGATTTTTTCATATATTTTAATTGTTGGAAAAGTAGTTCATAGGGTATATATCAATTTTGATTCTATAACTTTTGGTAAATTGACTTTTATTCTTTTGTTTAAAGTATTCAATTTTAATCAATTTCGGTTACCGGAAATGTTGATGTGCAATTGGTGTCTTTGTTCTGGGTCAAGGACTCAAGGGGATACAAGTGAGTTTATTATGGATTTTGTCATTTGTGAAATTGGAAATAAAAATAGTCCTCTAATTTTGGTCGTATTCATAATTAGTTTGTCATTTGTGAAATTGGAAATAAAAATAGTCCTCTAATTTTGGTCGTATTCATAATTAGTTTTGTAAAATCATAGTATTAGATATGTTGGAAAAGAGTTATTGACATATATATCCATCCAATATGGGATTCATCATTACATTTTTAGCGAAAGTAGCTAAGGGAAGGGAAGACACCTTTACAATGACAATTCTCACACTTTATTCTCAGTTTATCTACTCTTCAGAGAGTTAATAAGATCAAAAACTCACATATAAAGGCAATGTTCTTCTTGTACATGGTACAAGAAAGAAGTTAAATTGACATGTTTCAATTCGGTCCATCATAACAAATAATTAAGACGAAGAAGTTGTTTGAAGTCTCACGAGCGATGAGTAAAAACCATCAGTGATATTGGTAAGAGTGTTGTGATTCCCCTTCTCCACAATCCTTCCATTTTTAAACACAGCGATTACGTCTGCTCCCCTGACTGTGGACAACCTATGTGCCACTACAACTGTGGTCCTACTCAACATTACTTTGTCCAGTGCCTCTTGAACGATCTTCTCTGACTCAGCATCCAACGCGCTTGTAGCCTCGTCTAAGAGTAGTATCTTGGGGACCTTCACTATGGCTCGTGCAATGGCCACTCGCTGCTTTTGGCCGCCTGATAGCTGGACCCCACGCTCCCGACCATTGTGTCATATCCCTGCTCCAACAAATAATTAACATTCTGTATCTAAAACAATTGATGCATGCGTATATGAATGCTGCAGATACAAGGAAGTTTGGATTCAAGATTTGAGACCTGGTGTAATCCACTAATGAAATCATGAGCATTTGCTGATTTTGCTGCAGCTATGATTTCAGCCTCCGTTGCATTTCCTCCTTTGCCACTAGCTATGTTGGCTCGGATTGTGTCATTGAACAACACGGGCTCTTGGCTCACCAGCCCCATCTGCTGCCTTAGCCATTTCACCTGGAATTTCTGGAGCTCGATACCATCAAGTGTGATATGACCGGAATCAGGGTCGTAAAACCTTTGAAGAAATGAGATCACAGTTGATTTCCCACTTCCACTCTCCCCAACAAGAGCAACTATCTGAATCATGAGGCCAACATCGGTAATAACTAAATACACATACATATGTACATATACATATATACAGATAATTTGCATGCAATGGTGTAAGCGTTAAATCTACAACAAGGGATGTGGGTAGTAGTTTTACCTTGCCACTATTAATTGTCAAGGACAAATCCGTCAAAACCTGAATCCCAGGCCTAGTTGGATAGCTGAAGTTGACATGCATGAGTTTAATTTCTCCATTAACATCTTCAATAGTCATCCCCGTCTCATCGTTAGGATCAATCTTGGACTTCCTGTCAAGAATGGCAAACATCGAGGCAGCTGCACTTTTCGCTTTGCTTGAATCTGGAGCCAATGCCCTCCACCCGGACATAGCTTGCGCGACCAAGGATAGAGCATAGAAAACCTGCAATTTATGATTTCCATATGATACAACACCATGAGAGAGAAAGTGAATGCATGTGAGACAGCACATATACGTACACAGAAGACTTGAGGAAAGGTAGCTTTTCCATCTTCAACAAATCGTGCTCCTGCATAAAAGGTGGCAGCGTATACCAAATACACCGAGCACATTGATAAACCAAATCCAAGTCCACCAATCAATCCTTCTCTAATCCCATTTACGGTAGCCCCTTTACATTTTTTCGTATACATCTCTAGTATCCTCTCTTGGGCACAAAACGACCCAACCATTCTTATGTTACTAACAGCATCCTTAGCAATTTGACTCGCTTCCTCATACGTCATCTGCAATACATGTATGATTTTGTAATTAGGAATATATAGTGACTAATCATTTTAGAGCCACAACCTTTGTCTCTTTTACAAACTTGGAAATTTTGTTAAGACATGTACCTTTATATCTCTTTCGGACCCTTTGGTGGACTTTGACTGTAAATATCCATCGCACACAAACACAGGCATTAATGCGGCAGTGATAAGTGCCAACTGCCAACAGGCCTGAAGAGCTATGACCAATGCAACTAAAACCGAGGTCACTTCTCGTACAAGATGTGCTAGAGCATCCCCAACTAGAGCACGGATCTTTGCTGCATCAGTAGAGAGCCTTACACCTATCGCGCCGCTTGAGTTCTCAGGCATATCAAACCAGCCTACCTCCATGTTAACCACCTTCTCGAAACACATTAATCTAATTCTCTGAATCAATTTATTCCCAGCCACACTAAATAAATGTGCGCTTAACGGATATACAATTAATGAAACCACTCCAAGAATGAAAAACATCAAAGCCCAAAACTCTGAGTCCTTCTTTAATTTATGTGGCAGCTCATAGAAAGTTTCGATTGCGAAAGAAATCAGTAAGCCATAAACGGGTACTATTGCCCCAGTTATGGTTCCAAAAATAGCTCCTACTATTAACACTAGTGACTCGGGCTTGTTAAGATGAGCGAGACGATAAATTGAGACTTTTGGAAGGTTTTGGATGCTTCAGGAGAAAGGACATTTTCATTGTCTAGTGCAGCCTTTGAGAAACTAAGTGACAGTGATCGAGTGCTGGTTGCTCCAACTCCAGATGATATTGAACTCGGGGAACGCAGACA
This sequence comes from Paraleonurus japonicus, assembly GCA_030762865.1. Classification (NCBI taxonomy): domain Eukaryota; kingdom Viridiplantae; phylum Streptophyta; class Magnoliopsida; order Lamiales; family Lamiaceae; genus Paraleonurus; species Paraleonurus japonicus. The sequence continues at coordinate 36,082,915 of CM061061.1, forward strand.
TGATATTTTTTGACTAGTTGAAATATCTGGCATGTCTTTGTTGTCAATATTTTGCTCCACGTCTTCATTTACTTGCTGAGACTGTATAAGGTTGGAATACACCCTTGAGTGTCCTTGAGTAGTTCAAAGTGAGTGCCTGGAAGTTGAAATTCATAGAAAATAACATAGGAACCTCTTTCGAACTTTGTGAGAATATTAGAAATTAATATTATAAAGGCATCAAAAGCAACTTGAATATACCTTTTTCAACTATTTTTCCTTGCTGGAGGACTGCAATCATATTGGCATTTCTTATAGTACTTAGACGATGTGCAACTATGACTGTCGTTCTCTCCACCATTATCTTTTCCAAAGCCTCTTGCACAATCCTCTCAGAGTCTGAATCTAGTGCACTGGTCGCCTCATCTAGAAGGAGAATTCTGGGGTCTTTTAGAATTGCCCTGGCAATAGCAATTCTTTGTTTCTGACCACCAGAAAGTTGAATACCATTCTCCCCAACCATGGTATCCAACCCCTGCAAATTAACTCAATGTGATGAAACTGTTTTCAAGCTCTATAGGGCGAGTGATATAGGATTTTAAGCATCATACCTCGGGAGTTTATCAATAAAATATTTTGCATTTGCTAAATCGGTTGCTGCTCTGATCTCTTCAAGGGTTGATCCTTCTTTGCCATATGCAATATTATTCTTGATGCTAGTTGTGAAAAGGACTGGTTCTTGACTAACAAGTCCTATTTTTGACCTAATCCACTGGAGGTGGAATTCTCTGAGATCAATTCCATCAATAAAAACTCCACCTGCCAGTGGATCATAATATCTCTCTATTAAACTAATCACAGTAGACTTGCCACTTCCACTCTGTCCAACCAAAGCTGCAGTCGTGCCACTGGGAATTAGTAGAGAAAATCTGTCGAAGATTCTCTCTCTTGGTCTTGCAGGATAACTGAAACAGACATCTCTAAATTCTATGTCCCCGCATATGTCATTCAATATTTTTCCTTTTGGATCAAATACATCTATGCTCGGTTTCCTATTTATAGTATCAAACATCTTGAATGCTGCTGCTTGGCCTGCGGAAAATGCATTCATGGGAGGAGATGCCTGGCCCAGAGAACTGAAATTGGAAACTCCGTAATTATCAAGCTAAATTCTGATAAGGAATCCGAATTGAATAAAAAAACAAAGAAAGCAAGAAGAGAGAAATGACATCATTCAGCAACACTTACAAGGAACCTACTGCCACAGCAAGGAGTACAGTAAACACATCTCCTCCTGTATAACCTTTATGCAAGATCAATTTTGCGCCGAACCAAACAGCCAAAGCATAACAGCACAACATGGTAAACAGGAAGAAACCAGTTCCTAGTCCAGTGCTCAACCCTACAACCCTTTCAGATTTGTAAACTGTAGCAAGTAATTTCTTGTAGTTAGCCACAGCTTGCTTCTCCCCGGTAAATGATGCAACCTGAAGACAATACAACATGCAGATGAGAAGTCAGCAACGAAAACTGGTGTGCAGAAGCCATGGTTTAAACATCTGCATAGTAACTCACAGTTCTAATGGATCCAACTGTTTGTTGGACTAAATTGGCAGCATCACTATATGCTCTTTGTGCTTGGGAAGCCATCTTGAAGCTGATCAAGAACATGACCCAAGCAGATATTACAACAAAAATAATTGATGTCAACAAGACTAGTGTAAGAAGCCATCCTTTGACAAAGGCAACCGCGAAGCCTCCTAAAAATGATGCAGTCACCTGCACAATCTTCCCCCACCTACACAAAATACAGACATGAGAAAGAGAAAGGGCACTAATTATTAATATCTAGATAGAAACAAAGAGAATCACCTTATCCCCAACGGCGTCTTGAATAAGAATAGTGTCATCAGTCATCCTTCCCATTACTTCTCCAGTACTTACTTCCTGGTCAAAGTAAGCAATATCTTGACGCAGTATACTTTTCATATAAAGACTCCTAATTCTTGTAGACTGCCTCACCCCAGTGATCATCCAACAGGACACCTCTAGAAAAGTTAGAAGGTTATAAGCTTTTGGAGAAGGTTCCAAAGGTTTTGCAGGAAAACATCATTTTTTTAACACAAACTTTTTCAGCACTTACGAAGGAATGCTGCTGCTCCACTCCCCAGAGCTAAGTATACAAACTTGAGTGATACCTACATTTTATGATGAAGCTGAGTATAAGGGCATCTCTATAATTCAATGCGACAAGCTGTGATTCAAAAACAGTTTCTTAACATGTTTCCTGGGAAATACTATGATTTATTAGGCCCGTAACTTAGGGGAGTGTGTTTTAAGGACAATAATTTTTAGTTTGGCAAGAGTAGGATTTTTTGGGAAAATGTAGGCCATTAATTGTTTCTTTTGGCAAATGTAGGATATTTTTCACATACTGACAGGCTTTGATGTGCGAAAAAAATAATTTACAGGCCTAAAGTTGCAAAAATTCAAAACTTATTGCAGCAAAAATTAATGGCCTACTTTTGCCAAAATGAAAACATAATGTCCTTAAAACAAAACCTCCCCAACCGATCAAAAAAATAAAAACAAAACCTCCCTAAGTTCTGGACCTAAAATAATATTTTTCCCCATGTTCCTTGATGATTGACAGGTGCAAAAAGAAAGCTTCTGAAACTTAGTTAGCTGAATCCTAGTATTCCTTTACCATACCTTAGATACCATAGATGATGTGTCACTTCTTTGGGCCGTGCCAAAAACATCTATTAAGTCTCCTAACATTAGGGTCATGAGGGGCTGTGACAAGCCAGAGAAAACGGCAGCAATTGTGCCTATGATCATCAGAATTTTGTCCCTCGAATCAGCAAATGAGAATAGCTTGTAAAACGGGACCATCTTCACCGGTCCCTTTTCCTCAGCTTGCCCTTCTTCTATTCCATAGCTTATCCCTGATTCTGTTTCCTTGGAATCCTCACTTGCCTTATCCATGTTCACAATTTCAATCCCTTATTCGACTTCTCTTGCAGTATAACTCTGTTTTGTCTGGTAAGGGAACTTTTATCCGTCTGCAGCGTAGTTATGATATTAAGTCATAATTCAATCAGGTAAAACTTGATTCATTGAGCTGTTAGAAATTGGTTAACTGCGTCTACTGGTACTAAAACAAGAAAACAATAGTCTCAAAACAAGAGCCTGAAGGGCAGCAATACCAAAAGCTGTTGCAAATTTCCTGAAAATTAACAAGAGAAATCAGCACTTCAAGCAGCCTAGACGAACAAAACAATCTCTTGAACATTCAGTCGAACAGTTTAAGAACATCACTACGATTATCGTAATTCATAAACAGCATTCATATTCATGGTAAATATAATACAAGTCAACGCTTGTTGAGCACACATCATCAGCTTCATTATAAATTATCAATAATGCCAAACATCAACTTCAGCTAACAACACATTCATCAATGAAAGAAACAATTACCTTCGATTTTTAGCTGTTTCCCATGTCGTATATTTTTCAACCAAACAGGGGGTACGATGCGAAAAATCAAATTGGATTCCTCCGATAATCTGATTTCTGCACATGATCTTTTTACGCAAACTAAATTTTATAATCCCAGAGTTTTCAACGGTGTTACCTGTCATCGAGTATTGCATGGAACTATATTAATTAATGTATAGGCAGAAACAGTCAAAAGACAGTACACATACACAGATCACATGTTAAAAAATAAACACCCAAACCGTTTACTGTATATGTACCCTCCGTCACCATATCCATTTTTTAAATTTTGTATGTCACGCTATAAATTATATCCCTACATTTTTTTATTATTTACGCATATACCACTCATTTATTTTTATTTTTATCTAAATTTTTTATTTTTTTCTTCTATCTCCATCACATCATTTTTACTATATTTATATTATATTACCTTACGTTGACGAACCAGATACCTCAAGTGGTTAGAAATTCGAGTCATCCTTTATCAAAAATATATATATATATATATATATAAATATATATATATTACCTTACCTTAATTTTTGTGTAAAAAAACGAATAAGGGGAATATTATTTTACTTTTAATTTTTATTTTGTTATCTTTCTCACTATAAATTATATTTCTATATTTTTTTTTAATTATTTACACATGTCACTCATATACCATTGCTTTATCTAATTTTTTTATTTTTTCTTCTATCACATCACATTATTTGTACTATTTGTTTTTTTTTTTAAGTTAAGTTCCGACAAAATATATTTTCTAAATTGAAAGCATATTAGATGATTTTTTTTTTTGACAGAAAGCATATTAGATGATAAAAATTGAAACTGTGAGTCATTTTATGTTTTTGTATTAACTAAATTTAAAAATAAAAATTATTGGATCTTGAATATAAAAAATAATAATAAATCAAACTTTAAATTAAAAAAATAGATATTAAATGGAGACAATTCAAATTTAAATTTAAATATATACATTTAAAGTCAACCAAGAAAAATTAAACTCCAATATGAAATTCTTATATATTTTGTATGATCTACTCGATAGAGAAGATGCAGATAATTGAGTTTTGGACTTGTGATGTTCCCATCTATTATTATCACTATTATTTTGGGTATAACTTGTATTAGCATGATCAAAAAAATAGATGGGATCAAGAAATAAATAAGAGTAATTTATATGTATCGAATACGCATTATGTAATATAAGTGTATTTTTAAAAAAATCAAGTGACAAGTGCTTTCATTAGAAATTGTAATTGTTGTTATTTATTATTTTCATTATAAACAATTGATACTATTTTAAAATACATTTAAATTGCACGATTCACTTAATGTATGATAAATAATTATTTTGCGTACATAAATCGATATCAATATGTAAAAATACATACATGCACAAAATGAATTAAGGATAAAATATTAGTATTTCATATGTGAGACATGCCAGCAAGTCACGAAATAAAGATCCTAATTAATTTATTTGGCATGACGTATTGAGATTCCAATCCATTAACAAGGCTTATTAATTTTTACTCTTCCCATTCCCTGTCTTGACATTTCAACTTCCGTTTACAATTAAAAAATAATTCATAAAAGAAGCATATATAATACAGGGTAACATGTTGCAATAGATATGGGGAAATCTTTTGAAATAGTTATAAAATGCAGCCAAAAAGAGAATAATTGTAAAATATGAATGAAAGGTCACTTAGTGGTAGTCCTATAATCTTCAATTTTGTGGCCACTGAGTGGGGTACATGAATGAAAAAAAAAAACTGAAGTTGATATTTTTATTCCAAGTAAATCTATACATATATAATAGAAGTTTAACTCCGCCGAAAATAATTTTTAAGACCATTCTTCTGTAACCCGATCTATGATCTCGATCTTCATCTTGACCGTACATTTTGAGTGCTTTAAATGGGGAATTTGTATTAATGTATTCAACTATGTATTAATTGGTAGGTCTTAGCATATCACAATTATTATTTATTACAATTGGACGATATTATTTATAAAATTTCTATTCTTTAGTTTCAATTAAAAATTAATATTGCATTATTCTTGCCATGATCCAATCTATTTCTAAAACATTAATTTATGCCGATTTTAGATATATAATTTCATGCTAATTTGTTTTTAAAAATGTATTCTTTTAAATTATTTTATAATTATTGACCGTGCGAAGCACGAGTGAAGTACTAGTATGAATATAAATAAATATAAGAAGTGAAAACTAATTACATCAGATATACATAAAAGGCTAAAACCAGTAAGTAAACTTGATATTTTCTGGAGGGGTATATATTTTTAAAATGATTATCAATCAAAAGGAAGAAAATGGAATATAATCACTGAAAAATTAAGAAAAGAAAAGTAGCAGTAAGGCCATTGACATTTAAAGAATATGAAAGTTGAACAGGATAAAGCAATTTGGTGTTTGTAAGAAGTAAAAGTGATGTATATGTAGTAAAACAAACACGTATTAAAAATCTTGATTTATTAACTGATAGAATGATCAGAATTAGTCCAGGCGTATATAGCGCTAACAAAAATAACTCATTTTTCCAATCCATTGATCATTATACAATTGATCACACTTATATATACATCAACTCTATAGGGATCTAATTTTGACTCAAAATATTTTTAAATTGACAAAGTCTATTTAGAATAAGTTTTGTAGTGAAACTGCAATATATTTTATTAGAGGGTATCGGTTGTCAAAGGGTATGACCGAAAGTATCGGTCGTGATAATCAGTAAGGTATTATTACTTATATTGGTAAAATGTATCGGTTGGTGAAGGGTATAATCTATAGTATAAAAAATGATCAATCGTGATAACTGAATAATATGATCAATATTACAAAATTAATTACGATGCGAAGGGTATGCATATATTAATAAAGAATTCACTAAAGCTATTGCATGTAAATTGACTATGTTTGGTTGATTAGTTAGGAGGATTTCATGATATTGTAAGATTTGTTAATTATTGTGTACTTTTTGTTTTTGTAGGTATCTCTCATATTTAAAATTCATTCGTTAATAAAATATCTTTATTGATTGATTTTTTATTATTATTATTTTCTTGTTTATGTCGCTACAATATAAGGGAGGATGGTTTTGATTTATTCTTTTCATTAATAAAGATGAGTAGAAACCATCTTAATTAAATGAGAGAAATTAATTCGTTAATAATGCAAAATATAGTTGAATGTTTCAAAACATGAAAAACAAAAATAAAAAATGAGAAAATTAGAGGAATATAAGTCAAATAAAATAAAAAAATATATTAGAGAACTACACGACTCATATAGTAGAACAAATGAAATATGTCTCATGTAGGCTACCATTTCATACAAATTCTTTCATAGTAAATGTCTCACAGTTGTTTTATTATGCACTAAAATCACCCCAAATAATAAAATTTATATAATGATACTAAAATTCAATAATGCTAATACACTAAAATAAAATATTTCTATATATGTACTAGTCAATACTCCCTCGGAAACTCTATATTAAGATTTGGGATTAGGCCCATAAGATATCTTATTGGGCCGACTGGATTAGTTGAAGTTTTATTGGGCTTTCAATATTAGTCAGAGTGGGCCTTTCGTTTTTCCTTGTATTGGTGAGGTTGTAATAAGGAATGACATTTCAAGTAAAAGAAAAAGAAAAAAATAAAGCTTTATAAAGCACGCTTCGTGATTTAGGGTTTCTCCTCAGACCTAAGCTCCAGGGAAGTAAACTGCGGTGCATTTTAGCAGTAGAGGCGGCGGCGTCAACAATGGTGGAAAAGGGTAGCAAAGCCCGGAAGGAGGAGGTCGTCACTAGGGAATACACCATCAATCTTCACAAACGCCTCCATGGATGGTATTCTTTCTAACCATTTGCAACACACTTGTGTATAATTTTATGCATTTGAATGCATTTATATCTTGATATAATTTAGATCTCCAGATCCTCGGTCTGCTTCATCATTGAACCTGTTTGCTTAAGATTAATTAATGTATAACAATGTTATATTTTATAAAATTTCATGTTCAGTATATGCTTTATAGTGCATATGCTATATGCTAATCTATTATCTTCGGGTTTGTGGCTCTCTTTTCTTTTCAATTTTTTGACTTGCTCAGTTTTGTTGAATTTTTGTGTTCCATCTTGGATAATCTTGTTAGCAAATGTTTTCTGAGATTTGGTACTTAATTGCGTTTTTTTGAAGTTATGCTGTAATATTTGACTTAACTTGAAGCTAAGTAAATATTAAGGTCATATTCGTATCTTAATCTCTGACTTAAAATAATATCCTGCTAAAGTCTGAGCAATGTAATTGGCAGCGATTCATAACCTTTAGCCCTGTTTTAACTTATAAGTAGCTGTACTTTATCAAACTAAGAGAAAAAGGTAGGCTGAATGCACTATATTAGGAACTCAATGTTAAGTGCAGCATAATTTTGCATATGATATCTAGTTCTCAAGGTCTTTGTGCTTGACCTTTTGGATGCAATGCGCTGTCAATTGCCACCTAGCTCAGTTTCTTTACTTAGAAGGTTTTTAATAGGTATTCACTTTTACCCATGTCATTTTATGTTTTAGTTTCCTAATCTTAAGTTTGAAATTAGACAACAAATATTTTGGTTACCCCATCGCATGCAATGTATGTTCATTATGCCCAACAATTCTTTAACAACCTCTGGTTCTATGATTTAATGAAACTGTTTTAAGATGTTTGTTGATTGTTGATGGTAATTAGATTTGCTGAAGTCAATTATGTCAGTCAACTTCACTTCTATGGCGAAACTCCAATAAAGATCCACTCTTGCTTTACTTGCACACTTGTATATAAACTTGTCACATCTTAACCCATGGCTGAAGCCTATACTATGTAGTATTACTTCAACGTATTAACTTACCATATAATGTATTTGGTGTAGCACCTTCAAGAAGAAAGCTCCTAATGCTATTAAAGAAATCAGAAAATTTGCCCAGAAAGCTATGGGAACAACTGATGTTAGAGTTGATGTCAAGTTGAACAAACATATTTGGAGCCGTGGTATTCGTAGCGTCCCTAGAAGAATCCGTGTACGTGTTGCACGAAAGAGGAACGAAGATGAAGATGCTAAAGAGGAGCTTTACTCATTGGTGACTGTTGCAGAAATCCCAGAAGGTGGTTTGAAGGGATTAGGCACTCAAATCATTGATGAGGAAGAGTGATTTTCTTTTTAAATTTTATAAGCTCGTACTAAATTCAATTTTGCTGTATACCCCATGGTTTGCTATGCTTAGGAAAAATTGACTTGAAAGGAATTTGTATGTGACTTGGTGCAATTCCACCTGTTTGAGACATGTTCACTTCTTTTTAGTATTATCTACTTTAAAAGAATTCATCTTTTATCTGAGTATTTGGTAATCTGTATTATACTTGTTTATTGTGATATCATGTAAGTTGGTGGTAAATGTTGGAAAAGTAAAAATATACAAAGAGAGTGTAAAAATAATATATATAAAAAGAGAAATTTATGTGGAGCAATTTTTTTAAATATTAAATTATAAGTGGGACGCTTAAAATAATATAATATATAGTTTATTTTCTAAATATCTCATACATTATCGTTTTAAGTTTTGAATCAATTCATAATATATCAATAGATAGCCGTTTTACCTTAACTTCTAACCTGCATTAATAAAAAAACCTGCATTATAAGTGGGACGCTTAAAACCTGCGTTATAAGTGGGACGCTTAAAATAATATAATATATAGTTTATTTTCTAAATATCCCATACATTATCGTTTTAAGTTTTGAATCAATTCATAATATATCAATAGATTGTTGTTTTACCTTAACTTCTAACCTGCATTAATAAAAAAAAACAAGAAATTACAATTAAATTCTCAAAGATTTGTCTAAAATACCAAAAACATTCATAATTTGAATAATAATCCGCTTGTCTTTGGGTCTCATCTCAAGCTTCAAACCAAGCGCTTCTAATTTCTAAAGAACCTTTTAACCAAACATTCTCTAAAAAATTAATCGAATAATGTAAAATCACAAAATAATCTATTAATGAATTAATATATAAAAAAATAAATGAAATGTTTTTACATTTTGAATCAATTAATTTTTAGGTTTTTATATTTATGAAAGAACTAATTTAACATTTTTAATCAATTAAAATTTTCGTTTTTTGCCTTTTTTATGGCATTTGGTAATTGTTTAAAATTACTTGATTTTTTGATAACGTAAAAATCTCGAGGTGGATGCGTAATTTATACTAAATATAAAAATTCGGACTTGAAACATAAATATATTGTGATGTGAATATATTTTAATATTGAATTGAATATGTTCTTTTAACAATTGGTGTAACTCTCATTTCATATAAAAATTGATTATAGAAAATTGTCATCATACACACCACTGGTAGAGGTTAGACAAATACTCCCTCTACTCTGCAATTGACTTCAAATGAAGAGACAAACTTTTAAAAAAATTAAATTAGTGTAGAATAGAGAATAAAATGTAAAAATATTTTGAGTGATTTAATGAGATAAAGTGTAGAAAGAGAATAAATTAGAATAAAAAAAGAATAATATTTTTAAAATAATATTGTGAGGGTGTAGTTTATGAATAGTATTCTATTTTTAGGGGTATGAAATTAATTGTAAACGTCTCAAAAAAAATGTGAAATTAACTGCGAATAAAGAGAGTACTGTTAAATAGATCAAATTATATTGGCCAATTTTTCCAAATAAAAATGAATTAAACAAAAACGAATCAAAGACGGGTCAATGTGATATTGATCATTATTCAGAGACCCGGTCACCCAGAAAGAAATTCGAAATGCGTGACAAAAATTATTTCCCGCGTCGTCTTCATAAAAATTTTGTTTCAGCTCTGACGGGGATTAGGGTTAGCTCTCTCTCTCTCTCTCGCGGAAGTCTTCGGTGAGTAGTTCTAGCTCTCTGCTATCTCCTTCCCTTCCACAAACTCAACAATGGGTTCCAATTGTAAACAACTGTTTAGTTGGCGTCAACAGATTCGGGGTTTGAATCACATCGCATTTTGTGATTTGAATTGTTAAGTTAAAAAAATTCTTTGTTTTGAATAATTTGATTTCCTAAGAAGTTTTATGTTTTAGTTTCTCAATGTATCAAATGTATATTGTCGATGGGTAGCTATTTGCTAGTTGTTTCTTTGAACATAAGTTTTGACGGATTAGGTGGAATGAAGATTTTTAACATATAAAAGGGGAGTTCTGGGTGGTGACAAGTCATATTTCTTTTACCAATTTGTCTGGTGTTAATAACTGGGTAATGCTGGCATGTTTTATGGTTTAAACTAGTTGATTTTTAGTTAGTAGATGCAATTGTAGGGTTCTTTTGTTTGGTAACAGCATGATATTTCCTGCGAAGAGAGTCAAAGGTATACACATTGGAATACGAGGTGAAATCGTGGAAAATTAAATTACTATGGCCTATATCAGTTGCTATAAGCCTAAAACACTGAACAAGATGAGATACGTAAAATCTGTCGAAATTTTGCATTTTAGAAATGATTATTTCCCTTTTTGATGCCACTGCTAATTTCTGAAGCATTTTGTTGGTTTGATGGCTGTTCATTGTGTGTGTTTTGAAGATATAACTGGTGCAGTATAGTCATTTTTCATGAAATACCATTTGCAGGTAATACATTTCTTGGTTTTTCTGATGAAGTGGGAAAGAAGCATTAGCTGATCTGACAGAAAATCTGGAATTTTAAAAGTACATAGATGCAAGGATATGTTTTGGGAACCTGCTGATTAAGTTTTCATCGTTTCAGCAGCCATATCAAATCCGTCCTTCAGCATCTGCCTATTATCCAAATCCCAAAGTACTTGCCCCATTTCTTTGTTATATATATTTTTTCTGATTTATGTTGTCTCCAGGGCAAATATCTCCCTTTAGTTTTTCCGATAGTTGACAGAATCGGTATGCAATATCATGTAGGCATGTACCTTTTTTAATTTTCCATAAAGCGTACCCATATAATGGAAAGCCATCAGCAAAAGCCTCTCAATTTTGGGCATTCTGCTGAGAGTTCTGATGAAAAATATGTTTCTCGACTCAGCACCATTCTGGTTGCTAATGTACAGGAAGTCAAAGACAAGATGTCTCAGATAGAATACATATTCTGCAGTCAACTTTTTCCAAATTTTCAACAAAATTCTCAAAGCTTGCAGAAAATATATTGTGAAGCAAAGAAAGCTGCAGAGGATTCATACAAAGAAAAAGAACAAGGCCTGCTACTTCAGATTACGAAGCTCCAGTGTCAAAACCAGCAGGTTACAGATGAAAATCAGTTGCTGAAGTTGGAGAAGTCAAAATTTATTGACATGGAAATCCAGTCTTGTAAGCGTCTCAAGGAGCTTCAGGACGAATTGAATCAGAAAACCACTGAGGCAAATGAAAGGCGGGAAGTACAACAAAATCTGCAGAAGATTCTTGAATCAAAATCATCCCTCCTGCATAGCTATGAGAAGACAACAGGAGAGCTTGAAGAGAAAAATACCATGCTTCTGAAAAAGCAAAAGAAGCTGGAGGTTGATACTGATGACTTGAAATTAGAGCTAATGAAGAAATCTAAGGAAGTTGATGATATGATGGAGTTGCAGAATAAGCTTCTCCAGGTAAACCAATCAAAGGCCTCTTTGATATTAGAGAAAGAAATCCAATTGAAGGAGCATGAAGAGAAGACAAATACACTCATTTCCAAACTTAAAAATATGGAGAATAAAGTTAATGAGCTGCTGTCAGGACTTAGAGACAAGACTGAAGAAGTTGAGAATGGGAACCAGTTGCAAGAAAATCTGCTAAAAAGATTGAATATCAAGCCTTGGAAATGATGAAAAATGAACAACTACTGAATAAATATGTGGTGGAGAATAGGCTTCTTACATCAAAGGTGGCAAGTTTGATGAAATGTGTTGATGAGCTTCAAAACGAACTCAGTGAGAGAACTTCTGAACTGGAGAAGGTAAGAAAAGAGCAAGAGCGGTTACTTTGTCGTAGTGATTTGTCTAATTCTGAATTAATCAAGAGAAGGCAGGCATTAAAATGAATTTCAGGATGAGAGGAAACGGCTTCTGGATAAACAGAAAGGCTTAGGAGAGAGAGTTGATAAGCTTCAGCAAAGTCTCTATGAGAGAACAAAAGAGTCTTCTGAAGGGATGGAGTTGCATGGGAAATTGCTGCAACAGATTGAGGTAAAGGATTCTGAATTGCTTTCTGAAAAGAGAAAAACAAAGGAAGCTTTTGCTGCTTATAAGAGGCTGAAATCTCAATACAATTATCTCCTCAAAAACATGGTCTCACACATGAGCTGCCTCTTGACAAAATTGAAGACGAAAGTGGAACAATCAGACATGATCAAACTCCAGTATCATCAAAAGGTATGCTCCATTCCATGGTTCAGATTTTGTTCTTCAAGTTTCATTTCTTCCAGCATGCTTGCCTTTCCATTTCTATGTTTGAGATGTATATTGGACGTATTGGAAGAGTATCTGGATTTTGCATACTAGTATTATTTATTAAGTGTCACTTGAGCTGATCAAATGCTGGAAACATATTTTTCAACTCAAACTTTCCCTAAAAATTATGGGTGCGTATGTGACTGTCCTCATTTTTTTTTGTATATCCTACTGCAGATATTGAGAATAATGCTTCAAAACCTTCTGATGTCGCCAATGTTGTAACAAAACCAGTGGATAATCAAGAAGTATTAGAGGACCAAAAAGAGTTGTATTGGTTCAAAAACTAGTCCTGCCCCACCACCAACTTCAACTATCTCCGTTGCTCAAAAATGTCCAAGTGGTTCTGTATCTTATCCACCAGCTGGTGCAAAACGCCCTAGTTCTTATTGGAGGGATACAAGGTCCCACCAGAGCCGTGTGGGACCTGATCCACATGATGATTTCCTCGATACTCCTCTGGAGAATGTGAGAGAGAACTTAGGGAAGGTCATGAAGAAGGATCTTCCAGATATTCCTAAACCGGGTGCTACGATGAAAATGAGTGTTGATGACTCTGACGATCAAACACAGGACATAAATGCTGATGGTGGACCCCAGAAGCCGTCTCCAAAGGCTGGAACATCGAGTTTCAAATATGTGGAACCAGTACGAAAAAAATCTGAGCGGGAAAATCTGAAAGGCGTTGAATGCAAGCAATGCAAGAAGTTTTATGATGCTGTTCTCCCCAGTGAAGGCAAAAATGCTGACATTGATAAGCAAAGCATCCGCTGTGAGCACCATGATGGAGTGTCTAGGCATCGATATAGGTACGCACCTCCTTCGACTCCTGAGGGATTTTGGAATATTGGATTTGAATCTGAGACTGAAATGTAGGATCATCTGTTCATATATACAATTTGCTTACAATTCAATAAAAAAATGCATTAATCAAGAATAGTAAACTAACAAACATGGAATTAGAAGCAGTATAATTGTTTTTCAAATATTTTTGCTCAGCGTTAATGTTAACGAAGGTGCATTGATGTCGCTCCATCTACTTATGAAAGCTCATAATATGTAATGTCTCAAGATAAGTGTTTCGATAAGTTGCAAATCAATGTGATTTCTATTCCAGCATTTTGAAATAAAAACAACTATTAGCATTACCTATTATATTCACTGATGTATCATACATGGAATAAACGAGTATATTTAGGTGTTAAAAATTGTGTGACAGTTTATAAATTAGTATAAATTAACATGTTTACTTTTAAAGCGATAAAACGTCATTCTCAAATAATGTTATCTCTCACGCATGACCTATTCTAAAAAAATTGTATAGGTGAATTATTATTACTCCTTCCGTCCTGGAGTAATCTTCACATGTGAAGAGGCATGTTTATTAAGAAAATTTAAATTAGTGTAGGAGAGAGAATAAAGTGTAAGAGTATTATGGGTGGTTGTATGAGATAAAGTGTAGGAGAGAGAATAAAGTAGAACAAAATAAGAGTAACATTTTTAAATATAGATGGTATTGTGGGTGTGTAGTTTATAGAGGGTATTCCATTTTAGGCGTGAAGTTAATTGTGGGATGTCTCGAAAAGAAAGTGTGAAATTAATTGCGGGACGGAGGGAGTATTATTATGTTGACGAAGTGGTGTAATTTAAGTGGTTAGAGTTTTACTACCTATGTCATAGTGTTATGGGTTCAAATCATCAATTGGTGATAAAAATTATTATTATGCTAAGAGCACAATTTATTTGTAATAAGTTCACGTTAAACTAATATACTATCTTCAATAAATGGGAAAAATAGGTTGAACATCTGCTTCAATTCTATGCCATTTAAATCAATTGATATAAAAGTTTTGATTTTTCATCTGGAGAGGAACTGTACAGAGAAGGAAAAAAACAGTTTATTCCAGTCATTTCCTGGGTTCTGCACTACAAGCAAGGTGACTTTAGTCATTAGCCCCCTCCCCCACCCCAAAATGTTTTTTTTTTTTTGGGTTAAATAGAAGGAATTGTGTGTTTTTATTGATTAATTTAAATAATTTTTGAGTTTACCCTGAGAAGACGTCATAGATTAGTTAACATTAAGTTTTAATAATGAAAATATATATTGTATATTTAATTACTACTAGTATTCATTTTCTTTTTGATAATCAATATAAATAATTTCTCAAATGAGTAGTCAATTCAATTGCAAACACTTCCTAGCAAGGATGGAGCCGATCAAACTTTTGTCAAGATGATAATATGTTGAAATATTGCTTCAATAGTGGGAGGAAAAAGAATATGGTTGCATTTCTATTATCATGTCAAAATTATAGGTGCTATTAGCAGCAGTTCTGGAAAATTTTACTCTATAGAACTTCCTATTCCATTCAACTATTATCCCTTCACGATTGAATTACTGTCATACCTTCCACTAAATGGAAAATTCCTTTATAAGAAAATAAATAAAAAGTAATGAATGTCAGGCAGTCATTAATGTATGTATATTTATGATGTTTGTGGGTTGTCAGTACTGGTGCGTGGCTGCTTTGCAATTACCTCAAACTGTGTCCACCCCCACCCCACTCTCCCCCAAAAGAGATTAATAATAAGTTAATAACAACAATAATAATGAAAATCAATGGCTTAAATGTAACAAATTCATCATCTAACATATATAACTCATAAATATTAAAATAGAAGTGTGTCAGGGGTGTTGGGACGTGGATTGGTTCGACATATACAGGTTAAAGATGAAAATTTTGTGAAGTAGTATTATTTTTAGGAAAATTAGTGCAGGTGAGGGCCCCAGTATAGTATAATGCATGTCGATGCCCAGCCCAGGCATGTCACATGGGGACAACAGTTTGGGAACATGCATCTGCTCTGAAACAGCAAATTGATCTTGACCTCTGTTTGATTCTCATTTTCCCTATTTTAATTGCATTTTTATCTTAACTTAATCTTATCTAAATGAGATTTGCTACTTATGACACAATCCCTCCCTCCATTTTGTATGCAGATATTACGAAACACATCTCATATAATTTCACTATTTATAAATGCATTAACACAATAAAGATTCATGATATGTGAAGATAATCAATCGGACCCATGTAGAGTTATTTTGCTTCTAGTACAAACCTATGAACTGACAGCTCTACAGTCTCCCTTTGTCTTTTAATGCACAAATTAATCATGCATAAGGTCTACAATGTCTATGGTCATAGCTTTCAATAAACAGCTTTTGAAATTCTCAAAGTAATCCACCAAATTATGTACCAACGTTCATAAAACTCCTAGATGTATTTCTTTTTATATTTATTTTAGTCTAATCAAACTAGTTATATAGTATTTTGTTGGAAATTTTTCTTCTCATATTTCAATTGATGCTTCATTCCGTGTTTTTATCACATTTAGTGTTAATTAATGATGTAATTTAATATACGTGGTAGTAATACAAGATAAATTAATAAATGGAACAGTAGTATATCTCAAATGTTTTTCTATAGTTGAAATATTTAAATAAGTTAGTTTTATAAATTTAAATTTCAAATTCAACTTTTCTGACCCAATTCTCAACTCATAATTCACTACTCAAAGTGACAGAGACACTAGGGTAAAAAGTAAACACTAATGAAGTAATGATAACATCGTCACAAAAAGGCAGATAATTGTATTGCATGTTACTCAAAACACCAAAGCTGTGAAAAAAACAGAAAAACAGAGCATAAAATATTTGCCCACTTTAATACATTTCAATTATGTCCATAAAGTTGTCACACACATTTTCACGTGCAATATATATCATATATCATGAGTCCTTGAGGACATTAGAATATTAGATTGAAGATTACACGAAATTAAAGAAATAATCAACTTACATATAATTTTTTGAAAAACAGAATAATAATCTTCTAACAAGTGCGCAACGGCATCCCGCACAAGCAATCGTTGTTGGCAAAGGAGGAGGCCTCAAGATGATCGAAGGGAAAACCATTTGGAATCGGGCCGCAGAGGTGGTTGTGGCTTATATCCATGTGGCCGATGTATCTTGCAGACGACAATGATTTTGGGATCGATCCTCTCAAGTTATTGTACGATAAATCAATGGCGGTAAAGTAACTTTTCGGCCCGAACACGTCGGGTAGATTGCCCTCCAGTGAATTTCGGCTCAAATTCAAAATGTTTAGGCCCGAATTAGCGAGTAGACTGTTTGGTATCTCACCGGAGAGTTGGTTGCTGTCTAAGTTTAGGGTAGAGAGAACCGGCATTGAACCGAACTGGTCCGGGATTGAACCGGTGATTTTGTTCATGGATAAATCCAAATCGGCTAATCTTTGGATATTGGCTAGAGAACAGGGGATTGGGCCGGTGAGCTGATTCCGGCTCAGTAAAGCCCGGCTCATCATGGACAATTTCCCGATGTCCGTTGGGATTTCTCCGGTGAGCTTGTTGTTGCTGAGCTCTAAATGCATCAGTCTTTTGAGGTCGGAAATGGAGCACGGTATAGCGCCGGATATTTGGTTATCGGCCACGTTCAACACGGTGAGTCGACTCAGCTGGCCAATGTCGGCCGGGATTTCGCCGGAGATTTTGTTTCCGATGAGGTCGAGAATTCTGAGGTTGGGGAGCTTCGTGATGCACGACGGAATCTCGCCGGAGATGCCCTTCCAGTCTGCGAGGACTAGGGTGGTGAGCCGGTCGAGGTTGCAGATGGAGGGAGATCGAACCGGTCATGTAGCCGGACCGGCCGGCTTTTTCAAAGATGGGGTCCTCGGACTCGCCCCGGAGGACAATGTCGGCGACCCGTTTGGTTTCCGGGTCGCAGCTGACGCCGTACCAGTTGACGCAGCAGTCGTCGCCAGACCATGTTTTGAATATGCCCAAATAGGGCTCGTTTAGAGCGGCCTTGAAAGATAGCAGAGCTTCCCGGTCCGCCGGCGTGCAGGCGTTCGCCGCCGTAGTGACAGCCAGCAGCACCGCCACAGTGCTGATAAAGAATCGGGTCAGCCTCATATTTGTATGTGTGTGACGACGGAGGTGGGAGGAGGAGAGTGAAAAAATGGGTGTGTAGTAGTGCAACGTTATATAAGTGGGTTATGGATTAATGGTCAGAAATGCCCCTGGAAAGATGATAAAATTGCGGTTGAGGAAATGATGATGGCCGTTTGTGGGGCCATGGTTAACATAGAATCACACACAGAATGGGGTAGTTTCTTTGTTATAAATAAGGTTGTAAGAAAGCACGTGATGCGATCAGCTACTACAACTGCACCGTAAACATCTATATTTACTTCTGCATTTAAAAAGTTTCATTAAAACAAGAGTGAATACATATTCACAAAAACTTGAATCAGATTTCATATATGTGATGAGTTCCGTTACGTATATAAACATATATGATTGTATATTTCGTTGATTTATAGTTCTTCTATTAATATTATAGTTCAAAGTAAAATATAATTTCAATATTAAAATGGAGTTTCGTTTCAAGACTCACTCCATATTTTAAAATATATTGTAGTATATAAATAAGAAATAGGGAAATTGGACCAATTGGTAGAACTTCTTTCCTTTTGAATTTAATACTGTAGAAATGTCATAAATTTAATCTTAAAAGATAACACCTTTCTTAATTCCTCATTCTATAGTGACTTGATCTAGATATTTAGAATTCTGTAGATATGATAAGTATATTTACTTGATCTAGATATTGAGAATTCAGCCAACTTATTTATTTTATTAAAAAGTAGTATCCACCAACCGTATAGACATCTTAGACGAAAGTTGTGGGACTTTATATCGGCTAGATTGTCTAGTCCCTTTTTCAAAAAAAAAAAAAATCGTCTAAAGACCTCATACAAAGGAGAATATTCCATTTTTTTTTATATATAATCTCATGATGCAATTTTTGTTTGGCAATCCCAATATCATCACGACTTACAACTTAAATGTTATTTTTACACTGAACTTGCTTTTCTTCTCAAAGTTAATATCATGTAATATATTTTTCATTATTGATGTCACTATGTTACATTGTTATCACTTATCATTATAATATTGATTGGTTCATACGTCATCCGTCTTATTTTACTTGATATTTCAAAGGATTTTAAACAATTAATTAAAGAATGCGATAATATATATAACCATATTATCCATATTTAATTTTCAATATACATTTAGAAAAGTGAGCCTTATGGTGAATATTTTCTCTCCCTCCTCTTATATTTGATATATGACGATAATATTGAAACCTTAGGAATATTTTGCTCTTAAATTCCTAAAACATTAAGCAATATGGTATAATATTATACTCTAAAATTTTCATTTTGGCTCATTTTAACTGTTTTTTAGAGAATAATTTTTGAATTGTCATTTTACACCAATTTAAGAGAGTTAAGTATCATTAACTAAGTAAGTTTATTTTTTTTTTTTTTGTCGGAAAGAGTAACTCGAACCCATGACCTTTGGCGCATAGATAGTGAATTTCTAACCACTTGAGTTATACCACTTTGTCAAATAGGTAAGTTTACTTAATGTAGGTAAATAAAATGATTAAAATAAAAACATCACATTACACATATATTTATTATTATCTAATAATTTTACACAACAATTAAAATGAGTCGGACCAAATATTAAATAAAATGGGTATTAATGAATCAAAATTGCTATTAAGTAATAAGGCGCATGTATAGGCATTTGAATGCCCCTTAAAAATGCATTTGAATAATATTACGAGGCGAATGGTAGTGTAATTGTTTCATGTTTGTTTGAGACTTGCACCTGATTTGATGCAATGTTTTTGTATTAAAGAACGTAGGTCCATTCCTTTAAAAAAAAGAAAACGTAGGTCCATAAACTATGACCATTATAGCTGGCATGCTCTAAATTTTTTATTTTGACAATTATAATTTTAGCTTATAGATTCATTTAATTTAGTCCTATATAGTATTTAATTGGTATCAACTGATTAAATAACCAATAATAATATATTCACACCGTCGCCAATATTACTCTCAATCTATCACAGAATATATATAGTATATTCACATCATTATAACTATCAACTCGATCGTGTTCGACCCTTAGTTATAATTGGGAAAAAGAAATGGGATCGAATGGATTTGGGGTATTGCCCCTTAATTTGGACTTCTATCATCATGACTTCTTTTTTAGATTATTAGCTTAATAATAAAATTTCATGGCAAAGTATTGTGTGGATAACAGGACAATTAAACTCTCATCGTAAAACTTATTTGATAGTATTAATTATTTCACCAAAAATTATAAGTATTAACTTTGAATGTATTTAGTTGTTTCATTAAAATATATTATTTTAAGTCTTGAAGGAATATCAATAAAAAAATATTTCATCCGTCCCGCGACATCACACTTTTCTTTTTCGTCTGCTCCACAATTACTTTCACACCCTTAAAATAATAACTTCCATAAACTACACCCTTAAACTACCATTTAAATTTAAAAATATCACTTGTTTTATTATACTTTATTTTCTCTCTTATTTTTTATCTTATTCAACCACCCAAAATACTGCTTACACTATATTCTCTCCATCAATTATTCCCCTTTTTTAATAAGTGTGTCTCTCCCTATGAAAGAAATTATGGGACAGAGGAATATCATATATAAATCAATTTTATAGTAAAAGTTATTAACACAATACTGACTAAAATTAAGTTCATTGCTTACGTAGCAAAGTTTGCTCAATTATTTTGAAAAATTGTCCTTACTTCATATAGTAATTTGAACGTTGAAGGTTTGACCTTTTTGGGATCAAATAATGAATATGCCCATTATTATTCTCAAAATATATATTTGAAATTTACAAGTATATTATCTTAACCGTACGTGTCCCTCAATTTTAAAGAAATTTCTTTTCATACTGCTTTTATCTTATAATGATATTTGTCATTTAGGTCTTTAGTTTATATGCGTTTATCTCTGATCAAACAATTAATATATATTATTGATGAAAAAATGAAAAATCTCACTTAATATGTCAATTATAATATTCACGAAGATTATATTGGTGTTAAAACGGAAAAAGGTGATTTCTATAGACTTCCCAATCAAGGAGATGCATGGTTAGGTATTGTCATGTGTGCCATGTGATTGTGATGCAGGTGCATTTACAAATTTGGCAACTTTATCAAGTGTGCATTCTTCATTCTCTTGCGTCGAGATTTAGGAAAATGTACAAATCTTGTATATTTTAATTATCTAAAAGTATTTATAATTGAACTACGTGTATTTAAAAGTCAATATTATTAATACTCTATACTGTAAAGTATAATAGAAAAATTATATTATATGATATTAGTCATTAATTATTATCACCTCGTAAAAAAAAAAATCGCCTTATTATCATGATTTAAAAATGTAAACTAAAAAAATAGTTCTTTCTTCATCCCTTAAAAATAATACTCTTCACGGATTTATTTGTTCGTCCCCTAAAAATGTTTTCATTCCCTTTATGGACACAACCATTTTTACACTTAATTACTCAAATTATCATCAGACTTTAGTTACAAAAATAATTATTTTATTCATAAATAGACACCGTAATACTCTTTACTTTATCTATTTTTTCTTAAAACTTGTGCTCAACTTAATGGACACATATTTAGAGGATAGAGGAGTACATAATATGTATATTGCTTAAATATATTATAAATATTACTCCCTTCATCCCATTTTCAATTGCTAAAAAAATTGATAAAAAATAATTGTATTCTCTCAAGCTAAATCATTTCAAATATCTCTTATTTATACATCATGTCACTCAATTACACACTTTACCCTCTCAAATTAAAGTAGTCTCCTCCAATAAAATTTAAATGACTCATTTACCCTCAAATTTACACCGTTTAATATTAATAAATAATTTTCCCATTAAAAATTTGTGTTATTTTGGTTTGAACAATAAAAATGAGATAGGGAGTATATTTTTAATTTCGTAGTTGTTTATTTTATAACTTCACTATAAATATCAGTACATGTATAACATACATCTATTTATAACATTCCTCCAATTTAGGGCACTTTTATACCGTGCAAGATTAAGAAAAAGCCTTGTTGTGGACGATGACAGTTGTATTATTCCTCGCATCCATGCATATAGTCGATAGTCTTATATCTCAAATTTTACAGTATCTTCATTGCATTATACTTAAATATTAATTCATGATTAAATTTGAGGTATTTTTAAATATACAAATTAGTATTCGGATGGTCATATTGGGTAAATTTTAACAAATATTTGCTATTTCGTTTTCTTTTTTTTATCTGAAAGAAAATGGTCCATAGAATAGTAGAGCCAAGTGAAGAGAACATGGCATAGGCCTCTTTGTGTTGTCGCCATTCTCACGTGACAGTGTTAAACCCAAACCAAACATGGCCTCTATCTAAATAATTATTTGCCCAACACATTACATTATCAATCAATACCTACAATAATTTCTCACAAATAAATAGATTAAAATAATTAAGTACTATATAACATCTTTACTAACAGGGGTGGTGGATAGTTAATATTTTTAATTCTAACAAAACCAAATGGAAAGTACTATTTTATTTATTTATATATGAGGTGGATTTATTCCAAAATCATCTTCAATTTTCAATAGCATCAAACTTAGTGAAATTATATATTGGTTAGTTACAAATTTATAGATCTAATTAATTCAATAATTGATGTCAACTTTTCTATAACAATCACCAGGTACAAGTCATTCAACTATATTGATATTCATCTACATTTAACATTGATACTCATACTCATGTTTCAATTTAGATTAGTTAATTATTACGTGAATTTATTTCAAATAAAAATTTAAAGTAGTACAAGTATTACAACTAAAAGTATAAGAACCTGATTCAAATATAATTTACAGTACAAGCTTAATATATACATAAAGTGTAAGGATGAATGATCTAATTCATTTTTTACAAAAAATTTGTATATGACGGTTTTATATATTATAATAAAATTTATAAATATCACATTACATCCTTATACTCCTCCGTCCCGTAGTTATCTTGTGCTTTTCTTTTTGGGATGTCCCATGATTAACTTAGCACAAATGGAATCATACTCCATAAATTACACTCATGATATCATTTTAATTTCAAAAAAATGACACTCTTACTTTATTCTACTTTATTCTCTCTCCTCTTTATTTCATATAACCATCCAAAATATCCTTACATTTTATTATCTCTCTCCTACTTTAATTTAAGTTTTCTTAAACAAGACGTCTGTGAATACGAACCTAACTTGGGACGGAGGAGTATAAGACTTGAACCTGGCTAATTAACAGAAATCCGGGGCAGATTAGCAAATCCTGGTGCCAAAACCAAAAGGCACCGACATTATTTTCCCAAAGTCGTGGAATTGGATTATGATTTTTGTAAAGTCGCTGTTCACGCCATTTACCAATTTTTTTCCTCTCGGACTAGGTGAAGGTGAAGGAACTTGGGATGTCCCCTTCTGTAGAAATGATCAGATTTTGATGGTGGAAGGTTTTCAATCACCGATCTTTTATTAGGGTTCCGGTAATATTTTCACCCATCACCGACCGTACTGCAATATTATTCTCGTCCACTGTAACTTAGGTAATAAAATGATATCTCGTGATAATTATTCTGTTCTGTTTATTGATTTTTATTTTGTTTTTGATTGAGGTTCACTTCGATTTTGGGTGGAGGGGTTAATTGGTGAATTGATTTTATTCTTAAAAGATCTGAGCGTGATTTGTTTTTAATTCTTTTTAGTTAATTGAATCGTTTTAAGGTAACTGATGGAACGTATTGGTTGAACTTGGTGGTGTTATTATTTTTTATGTATCTTTTCTCCTAGGCGATCTGTCTTGTGTTTGATTGTATATGTGCGAGTATTCTTAAAGAAAATATATTTATATATGGATGATTGAAGATTATTGTTCTTCATTTAGTTTCATTACAATAATTTATTTTTCGCCCTTGAGTTATAACGTTTTGCCGTGTAAAAGAAGGTTTCTTGAAAAGGCTATCAATATATCTGTACATGGAGACTATTCCCCGTGATTGACTTGTCCTTGCATTGTAGAAAAATCACTATTCCTTAAAAGAAACTCCAATTAGATGTGGTGGCTGCTACCAAATGTGCATACTGTTCAAACTGAAGAATGTGTTTCTATTACAAACTTGTGTGTGCCAGGAAATAAGACAACAATATTTAGAGTGGAGTCTTGGATATCGGCTACTTTGAATGATTGTAATCTCTACTTTGTTTGTAGATTTTTTCCCAATGGTGCAGAATGACAGTCTAGAGTTTGTTTGGTTCCCACATAATATGGATATTTATTTGGATGTTCATGACTATATCCTAATGGCAGGAACAACTCTGTTCCATACTTCTCTTATTCTTGTCACTTTAGTATACGCAAAATTGGTTACTACTTACTACTCCTTGTTGACCATAATATTCCTCCTAATGGCAGGAGCAACTCTGTTCCATCCTTTCTTATTCTTGTCACTTTAGTATACGCAAAAATGATTACCCTCGTTGACCATATATTGAACTTTTTGTGAAACATAGAATTACTACTGTATCATTTATAAGAGGATGGTCGTAGTTTCATTTAGAAACATGAAACTGTTTATTTAGAATCAGAATTATCTGATTGATCACTTCACTTGCTAAATAGCTTCTAAGCTTGCTTGTCAAGCAGTTGGTAAGCAGAACTTGACGTCTAGGCAATGGATAAGGCTTCCAATCCTAGCTTATTTGTTAATGATGGATCATTCATGGAGAGATTCAAACAGCTTCAACAAGAGAAGGAGAAGAAGAGTGAAGTGTTGGATAAATCTCGGTCAAGCTCTAGTACACTCGTAACATCAACTCCGAAGACTGTCATTTGTAAAACTGTCCTAGAAATTAAGGCTAATGGCTCACGGAAAGCAACCGTATCTCCTTCTAGTGGAAAACTTGCATTCAGCTTGAAACAAAAGTCAAAACTGGCCACGCCCTCTGTTAAGTTTGATGATGATGAAGATGATAAGGAAGATGGAAATTCCTCAGATGATGGGCCAATGAAGCGGCAGAAGTTGGGCCAGCTTGATGCTTCTTATCGATCATCTAAACAAGTTGATATTGGTAATTACTTATTTTGTTTATTTATTGCACATCTTCTGATTAACATGAAGAGAAGCAGGACCACGCATCCTGTTGTGTATTAGTCAACCAGGAAAACCTAGTTGGGATCTATCTCAAAATATGCTTTGTGGATTGTGTGACTTTGACTCTTCCTGGGGTCTATACCTCTTTTATATGCTTTTCTGTATCAAAAATAAAAACATTGAAGAACAGGGTGTGGGTTGTTATCTCTTTCTTGAAGTCATATAGTTCTTATTTGCAGAATAGAAAATCTTTCAATTCCTTCGTTTAGGACGGTTTATAATTTTCTAATTTTTTAGTTTTGATGCCTTCTCTTTGATATAAAATTGCAAATGCAGACACATGCTTCAGCCATCTGCCAGTTTGGCTTATTTTTTTATTTAATTACCATGGTCCTAGGAACTTGTCACAATTGGTCTACAGGGTAGCAATGACTTTCTGTGATTTCTTTGAGTCACCTGAATTAACTTAGCTATGTATGTGTTCATGTCCCAATTCACTTTCAATGTATGTTTAACTCTTTTCTTTTTCTTGTGTGCTCTGCTTGTTGAAACTCTGATATATCTTGGAAGTTTTTTGGTATCCATTACATACTTGAGCTAGTTTTACTGGCTTGTTTTGCAAAATTGATTAAACCACAGCTCGTAAGCGTCTGTGTAAGTTTAAGGGTAAGTATCTTGGGGTTTCCGTACAAGCTGGTGGAGTAAGAGCAAAACATTCTTGAATTACTTTTTATCTGATGAATGCAGCTTGTACTTAAAAATCCCTATCAACATTGGTGGAAAGAGATATTGACTGAAAGATTTGGAAAATGTGGCCGCCTGCTACAAGAGTAATTTACGTTCACTTGTTCATGCTCTTGGTATTAATCAGTTCTTTAAGTGAAATGCAGCACCACCTTTTCCAAGTGATCCCACAGTGAGGAAAGTTGCAGACAAGTTAGCAAGTTTTGTGGCCAAGAATGGAAGGCAGTTTGAGGATGTG
The DNA here is from genome assembly GCA_030762865.1 of Paraleonurus japonicus. Lineage (NCBI taxonomy): Eukaryota > Viridiplantae > Streptophyta > Magnoliopsida > Lamiales > Lamiaceae > Paraleonurus > Paraleonurus japonicus. The sequence continues at coordinate 36,109,069 of CM061061.1, forward strand.
ACCAGGCAGAAAAATCCTGGAGATACTCCTTTCAAGTATGTAAACTTCATTTTTACTGGGTTTTTATATATAGAAGTTGTTTACTTCATTTAAATTATGATGAACATGTGGATTAAGGGCTTCCTCGCATCCTTTATGCTATGAATGCTTTGAGAATTTAAAATAACTTACCATATCCTGGAGTTGTAACGTGTTGGACAGAACTTGTTCCCGTTTTGTAAATGGAGTGCCTTAGATTGATTCATGGGGTACTATACTAACAATCATTTGTGGTTTCAAGTTTGAGGTGGTTCTTTATACTTGCATTTCTATGGTACAAGTCTTCATCTGATTCAAGATGACTCATGGGGCTGGGGTCTCCTTGGATCAAGTCTCCTTTTATATTCTAGTTTCACAATTCTTTGTCTGTATTATTTGCAACTCACATTGAGAAAGGGTAAATTCTGTGTTTTTCGCTTCTTGGCCTTTAAATGCTTTTCCTTGGATCTTATAGTCTCAACATCGTGGAGTTTTGTTGCTGTCAGGTTTTTGTTTGATGGAAGTTGTTCGGATTACAAGTACTATGAATATCGTCTCAGTGAAGAGGAAAAGGCCTTGGCCCAGTCCAGAGATTCTGAAACTTCACGAAATGGTTTGTGCATTGATATCCAAAGTTCTGTTGCAAGTTATTCTTTGAAGTTCTTGAGTGGAAACATCATATTGCTAACAAATGATCTGTTAATGCATAGTTTTAGTTATCTATATTATGACATGCTCTTATGAATTAAAATAGTTCAAATGTACTTTCGTCTCATATAGTTCAAATGTACTTTCGTCTCATGGTGGTTCAGGCACCACATCGAGCAACTCAGTGTCCAGTTCGCAGAGATCAGAACATCAGCCTGCTAAATATCAAACTCCAGCCTCAGCTTTATATGAAACCTCAGAGAACAGAGTAGCTACCCATGTATCATCTCAAACTACAATGGGAAGATATGGTATGAGATTTCCTTCATTGTTTCGTGTTTTGCTTCCTTATCCCCATCTCTTTTCTTTCGTAGTATTGCCTTGGGGCCATTAGGGCCCTTGGTTCGTTGGTGGACTTTTGCTCCATCGCGGTGTTTAGCAGCTAAATGCCTTCAGGATGTTTGCTATCTCTTCTGTCTCTCTTTCATTTATGGAAGTCCAACTTTTTATTCATTCTATCTCCCTGAAGATCCCAGCATTAGTAATTTATCTCAGGCTTAGTCAAGACAAGCTTTTTTCTCCTGATCGAATCCCCAGCAGGATCATTTCCAAGGTGTTCCCTAAGATGCACAGAAGAAAAAAATGAAGCCTCTCCATTGTTGATGCTAAATGAATTCAATTTGAATTTTTACCTTTTTTTTTTTTTGGAAATCTAAGAAGAATGTTACCTATATTTAGCAAACATTTAATGTCTTGTATCTACGTGTCACCGGTAGGTGAATCAAGTGCCCCAAGTGGATCAGATCCTATCGCAATGATGGAATACTACATGAAGAAGGCTGCAGAAGAAGAGAAGCTAAGGCCTCCTAAAGCCTCGAAAGATGAGATGCCGCCACCTGCATCTCTCCAAGGTTAACATTCATTTCTTTGCCTAATCCAGTAATGGGGATTGCTTACTTTTATTAACAACTACCCTTTAGACATATTAAGAGTTTCACTGTTCTATAATTTTTACTGAATTTTTCATGATTTTTCGGTACAGCTCCAAAGAAAGGGCATCACATGGGTGACTACATTCCTCCCGAGGAGCTTGAGAAGTTTTTGGCGAATTGTAATGATGCAGAGGCACATAAAGCTGCCAAAGAGTATGCAGAAAGAAACAAAATTCAGGCTGATAACGTTGGACATCGTCTGTTGTCTAAAATGGGTTGGAAAGAAGGTAATAAGAGCCGATCATACCCATGCTATGTACAAAGAGTAACACTCTTGTACATCTGTTGTACGTTGCAATAATAAATAATACGCAACTAATACATATCAATAAAAACAATTGATACTTTTCAATGGAAACAACTAATATTAATAAACTAATACAATTTTCTAAAACAACTAATACCATTTAAAAATATGATTGACCTATTATAGTAATATAACGTGATTGTGTACTGCAGGTGAGGGTCTGGGAAGCTCGAAAAGTGGGATTTCGGCTCCTGTTATGGCAGGAGATGTGAAAAAGGATAACTTGGGTGTTGGTGCACAGGCTCCGGGGAGGTTACTTCTGAGGATGACATTTATGAGCAGTATAAAAAGCGGATGATGCTCGGTTATCGTCACAGGCCAAACCCTCTGGTATAGTTTCATATTAGCCCCTTCATAATTTGCTATTTACATTTTGCTCCGCAATCATCCACGCTCTTACGGAGTTTGCATATATATTGAATGTCTAAAGAAATATATTGTGGTTTCTGTTTTTCGTTGTTTTTTTGCTCGTTGCAGAACAATCCACGGAAGGCGTACTACTAACTACGACTTAAGAAGTATCTGGTCGAAAATGGTGAGAAGTCTTTGTTGTTGAAGCTGCTTGTTGTTTGTTTCTGTAATGCTATATACTAATTGCTGCATTATGTTCGACTTCGCATCAATTTATGTCCTGTTTGGGAATGGATTCGTTTTTTTTTTTTTTTTGGCATATTGAATATTGTAAAGTCCAAATTAAGGAAGAATAAGTACATCATAAAATGAATTACGACACAAAAACAGTATGTTTCATTTTTATTTTTTTAAATAATTGGTGGATTATTTTGACTTTGTGGTTGTATCAGAATGTTTTTCACTGAAACAGACAGTAGGTTTCAAGTCATTAAAGGTTGCTTACGTTAATATTTTTTAAAGTTGTGTTATTTTAATGATATTTTGAAAATATATATTTATGTTTTGTAATATATGCGGGTACCTATCTCTAATATACGTTATAGTGTTTTATTCAATTGAATAAATTATAAATGGAACAATACTCTCTTACCAAATATGTAGTGAAGTCGGGTTTTAGTTTGCGCTTTTATTATTATATGATTATTATTATTGTTGTTGTTATTATTATTATTATTATTATTATTATTATTATTATTATTATTATTATTATTATTTTGCAGTGAGAATGCAGAAGGTGCACGATGTTCACTCTTGGTATGGTGAAGTCATGTTAGTTAAAATCGACAAGCATTTGACATTTTGCGACTTTAAAATTTTGCATTTTTATATGTAGTCCAAAGATGTTTGGCCTACGATCATAGGTTCTCAAAACATTTCAAAATAAGTTTTTAGGGTGAAAAGACAGATTTTAAGAGTTAGATTTGAGTACCTTTGTTAAAAATTTCCAATTAATGCTTAATAATATTGTTATTCTTATTTGAAATATATATATATATATATATATATATATATATATAAAAGCTTTAAAATCAACTTCTATAAATTTAAGAATTTATTATTATTATTATTTTGTAAATAAGCTAAACACCACAACCAGTTTTATTAATCATAAATAGAGTAAAAACTAAAATTATGGGCTCTTTACTCAAAAACAATGTATTTAACTGTACACTAGCACAAGAAAAGGAATTAGTACTAATCTAGAAATTTTCTCGATTGTTAATTTATGCAAGCAGGTGTCATCATTTGTTTTATGGAGAAGTGGTGAACTGTGTTCTCACAAAGACAGCGTTTTGATATCAACATTTTTTTGTTATTTACTTACGTTTTTTTACAGGGTACTTACGTTTTTCAAGTTTGGTTTTCTTCTTTCTTCTTCTTCAAAAAAAGTTTGGTAATTTTTTTCCAAATCTATTGTTAATGTATTATGTATTAAATTAAATGTCGTCTTTAATTTTACATCCATATTGCACATATTAAAAATCAAATTTAAATTATGATTTTATTGTTTTTAATTTTTTTTTTTAGTTTTTGATTATATATGTTGAATTTTAAAACCTTTTCTTATTCTATAAGTTGTCATTTTATTTTGGATGAGTTCAGTGTATAATTATAATTTAATAATTATGAGGTACTCATGTATATAATATCTTAAAAATTCATATATTGGTAAAAAAAAATTGTTAGAAAGATAATACAAATTCAAAGATATTCAATGTAGACGAACCAAATACATTTAATTTATATTCGTATCGTAATTTGGAGATGGTACTAAATGGTAGACAAGGTTGAAGGAGCAAAATGAGGGGGGGGTCCTCCTCCATTCATTTGAGAGTTTAGACAAGACGATATGTCATATGTCTTGTTGTTTATTCATATTCCATTTTTAGACAACATGGCTGCCTTTTAAATTATAAATTGAAATCCCTTTTTAATAAATTAATTCCTTTTTTTTTTTTGGGAGAGGTAGATAAATTCCTTTTTATGTGTGGTTCGGGTTTTAAATTGACTCAACCAAATCCCTTCAAATGGAATTTTAATAACATCGCGCTCTACCTCATTAATTGCCTATAAATGCGAGTATTAAATCAAAGTTCAGGTATATTCTTTTACAAAAACACAAAAACTTGCGACACACAATTTCATGGTATAAAATAATTCAAGTGATCAGAGCTCACTTTTTATGTCATAAGGTTATAAGATTGATTTATAAATTAATATAAATTAACGTACATTTCTTTCAAAATATTAAAATATTATTTTTGAATTATATTTTGTCTCACAATATTTTTATGCAAAATCTACTATTTCGGTAGCCCTTTAATATTTTTTTCTTTCCATACTTGTATTTTATTGAACTTTTACCCATATACTTTAATAGTATCTACACTTTTGTCCCTATGCTATTTAAAAAAAAAAAAAAACTTTTTTTTTTTTTGTCCCTGTCAAAAAAAAAAAAAAAAAAAAAAAAAAAAACTTTCACATAACATATATATACTCATTTTGAGACGTTTGCCGCTTGCATTCACTTTTATATAATACAAAGAAAAATTCTTATATGCAATATTGTCCGTGAAATAACCCATTTAATGAAATTTGCGGATCCTAGTCGGGTCGGATCGGATCTAATAAATATTTTCAAAAAAACTTCGCGGGGACAAAAAAAAAAATATTCGCCTCGGGTCCTCCAAGGCGTTACTATTAGGTTACGCGTATATTACTTAAGCGATAAATAAATACAAAATAAAATGAAAAAATGATTTTATATGTGTGAATCAAATAAGTATTTAATCTTTGACAACTTTATTCGAATCAAAAGAGTGTGATTTTATTAAGATGATGACTTATTTGATCTCAATATTAAAGAGAAATGATTTTAATGTGTTAAGAAAAAAATCATGGGTCTACTTGATCCCCAAGTATAAGATTTTTGGGATAAATATGTGTTATTATAAGGACAAATATGTGTATTAAACTTGTGCAAAGGTAAAAATAAATTTTTACTCTCGGGTTGTGTTATTATTAAGTCAAACACGTGTTATTGTATGAAGAAAAATGTGTTATTAATGAACAAAACTAATATTTTATTATTTTAAGGACTAGTAACAAGTATTTACCCTTACAAGAACACATAATTGTTCTTACAGTAACACATACTTTTGAAAAAAATATGTTACTATATGAACACAAACGTGTTCTTGTATAGAGTAATATGTGTTACTATATGAAGAAAAAAATGTGTTACTATATGAACAAAAATATGTTACTTTATGGAAAAATGTGTGTTACTATATGAATAAATCGTAACCAGGATTAGGAGTTGCGATATTAATTCCAGTTTAAATAGAAATAAAAACTTATCATTAGAAGTTCACATAAGCTTTATATTCATCATGTTTAAGTTTTATCCACTCTCTTGTTTTCATCTATCGGATCATCCCTCTTTTCCTTTTTTTCATCGGAGTGCACAGTTTTATCCCTCTTGATCGTCGGTGTTTCTACGTGCGAAAGAACCTTGATGCGTGGTTGGGGTTGGTTGGGAACACGAGACACAACGGTGGAAGTTGTAGAGCAAGCGAGAGGAGGAAGAAGAGTTAGAACGGAGGAAGAAGAAGAAATATGCGCTAGTTTGACCCGTTGTTTATCTTAACCCACAAGATTTAATAATTTTCTTTTTTAATTGATATTGCACGGTGTAATATTTTACAAGAGACTTGCTCTAATGCAAAATATTCATGAATTTCCATAGTTAACACGTAAAATATCCATATAATCACATGTATATAATTTGTCATATTTATTTTGAGAAAGCATGGCCTACGATATTTATCTTCAAATTTAATCACAAGAACAAGATCGAAGTAATTAAAAATTAATAAAGCTGAACTCATAAGTCAAGTTATGAAAGATAAGGATAAAGACTAAACTATGTTTTTGAAAGAAATGGACAAGACTAATATATTTCTTTAAAATTAATAAAAATATTGCATTAAATGTTGCGTAATTTATTTATTGCAGCCGTTGAACCAATATAAATTCACCATGAAATTGAACAGGAATTCACACTCGAAATAGTTGAAACTGATTAATGGAACTTGATTGTACGCGGAGTTAATTTAAAATTAATTGAAAAAATAAATTTTACATAATTTGGTCGTTAAATGCACAGAGAATGCAATTATTTACCTAATCGAGAAAAATCAGGACTCTAATCTAATTAATTACTTAATTAATTAAAAAACTAACCAACTCCAGGGAAGTCTTATGCAAGCTATGAGTATGGACTTTTGCAGCGACTTTCTTCACGATCTTTTCGTGTACCCTTTATCTAGCTCGACTCAAAAAATATTTGTTTAATAAATTTCGTCAATATAAATAAATTTTTTAAATGTAGTTAGATTTGTTAGGTTGTGAATATGTTCGTTAGTAAACTTATGAATTTGCTTGTATAAATTATAATGGTTTTAATTTATAAATTTTTACACTAAATATATATGATAAATATACAAATATTTTAATAAATTTATTTAATAAAATAAAATTACAAGATTTAGAAGATACATATGATTTTTAAAAATATATAATTTTATTTTTATAATTAATTGATGAATAATCTAATTTAGAATTGATATTGATAAGCTCATTTAGATTTGTATATGCTCTATTATGCTCAAAAAGTTTGTGCATATTTAATAATTAAGCTCGAATTCGACTCGATAATGAACAAATCAAGTTCAAATCCTCTAAAATCCGACTTAGCTAGGTTCATTATTGATTCATTATCAGAAATTAAGCTAAAATTTAATGGAGATATTTACCTGTGAAGTTTAAGCGGATATAAATACATACTCCATATATAAAAATATATATCGTGTGAATTTCAACATATTTCAGCTATAAATAAAAACTTTCGATTACGGTGAATTCATATTTTCTAGCATATAATATTATTGAAATCCTTAACTCGCTAATCCTGAAAAATGAAATAAAATAAATTGTTGAATTATTTTTCATGATTTTCATTTATTATTGTTGACTTTGACATTGATCCATCTTTAAAAATGGAGGGGAAAACGTTGACCTTAATAGTTGCACTTATGGTTATGGAGACAATTATGCAGTACAGCTTGTACATGTTACTACAATCATACTTCTGTTGTATAAATTTGGTTAGTTTATCTTCAATGGTTGTACTCTCATTTCAGATTCCAATTATACATTTATTTATGTTCAACTTGCTAATTATATATGCAAATAAATTTTATTATCAATTGCACTTTTATTTTTATTTTTATAATATCTTAATATCATTTATCAAGAAGTATATATGTAAAAGAATATATTTTTAAGTGTAAAACTATCATTTGATAAGTAAAAATATAAATAAAAAGTTAATTCCATGAAGTACAATTTGTGTCTAATAGAATTAATTAATGTTATGCTTATACATGCATTCACTTTAAATCACTTCGATTAACTAATTCTTCTTGTGTGGTCACAATCACAGTGGATTGAAGTGCAAACATAGTATAAATCAATTTATAATCTAGAGTTTTAATATTCATTTTTAATTAGAGGTCATAAAGGTATAAACGACAAAAATATATAGTTTTAAAATTGAAAGGGAGTGATGTCGACCAACAATTTCCAAAATTGATGGATCATGAAAATTAGTAGTTTGTTTCCAAGTCTTAAATTAAGGAAGAAGCTAATCAAGCTTATCGTGATTATCTAATAGTCCATTAAATCAGAGGTATACAAAACCGTAAATTTGTGGCAACTTTATGTTTGAAGTTCTTAAAGGTATGTTTGGATCAAGAAATTTGAAATATCAAATAATTTTTAAAGAAGAATTGATTTAATATGTTGGGCAGAGATGGTAGGTGGGATGAGCTTAATTTGTTAGAGTTAGTACAAGGATCAAATCTAAATATTTTAGGAATTAGCAGTTTACTTTTAACCAACCGCTAATAGTTAAAACTTAACTCTAACGTAGTTCGCAGTTAAATAAATCATTAATGGGCTGCAAAATAAAAAATTTTAAAAAATAAAATTTAAAATATTTATAATATAACATGGTGTAATTTAAATTCAATATATAGAATTAAATGATACATAACAATATAATTAATGTGTTTTTAATTATATTCAATCACATAAAAAATCAAACATTATTGAAAAGATAACACTATTTAATACTATATTAAATGCATCTTAATGTGACATTTCTTGTTCGACATATATTAATGTAAGTGTTGTTTAATAATATAACTAGTTTTTTATGGAAATATATATGGTAGTTTTTTCAACTTTAATAAGAAAATTATTTAATAGTATTAAATTAGGTTAGGGTGAGAAATAATGACATGTGATGTAATATTGAGGTATAAGAAAATAGATAAAAAGACTAAAAATATTTTATTGTTATTTAAGAAAATAATACATCTAATATGAGACAAACCTTTTGGCGAATAATGCATTTAGTACGGGACAAAGCGAATCTTGAATATCTTTTATTATTTAATATTTTGATTCATATTTGAATAAAATGTTTTATTTTAACTCGTTTCATCTAAAATATGTACAATTATAAAGATAAATTATTTTTAACATTATCATATACTAATTATATTAAAAATATTAAATGCATTGTCCCTCACCCTACATCTGAAAAAGTAGCTCTAAATCTTACTTTTTCCGATTTAAATGGGTCAACCGTTTGAGTCATGACCCTTTTAACATCTCTCGACATTGGGTTACCAGTGCATCAAATACACGTTAGACCTTTTAACATCTCCGACATTGGGTTACCAGTGCATCAAATACACGTTAGACTTATGTTTGATTCTAAGTAATTCCTTTTTGTATTCTTTTATGGAATGGTGTTGAGAGAATGAATATTTGACGTAAATAAGAAATTTGGTGGAAAAAAAAAAATCAATGTTGTGATACAAGTCGAATTACATATTGTGTTGCGGATGAAGGTAGAGCGATTGTGGTAAATGGCTCTTAAACTAACATTATCATTATGATTGATATTCATGATTTTCTGTGAGGACATCAGTATCATTTTGACATATCCATCCCTCACGGAAAAGATGTAATTATATATATTAGTTGTACGGTTGAATATTGTTCTGATTTGAGAATAATAATTGTTCCCCGTCAAAAATAATAATATTTGTTGGGACGGCAGCAACCCAAAGAATTTACAAACCAAAAAATTCCAAATGCTATCTTTTTAAGCTGATAAAATCACTTGTAATATTTTTAATTTATTCAAAAATAATTCATCTAAACCAATATCTAAAAAATTGTCATGCTTTTAAGTATTCTCAGGGTTCATATAATATTCTTTATTTATATTATTAAAATTAATTATTTGAAAACAACAGTGTCTAAAATGTTGTGAAGATAATAAATTAAGAGGAGAATATTAAAAAATAAACTCATTGTAAGTTTACTGAGTGTTAAGGAAATATCTTTTTACTTTTTGATTTTTACATATATTGTTTATAAAAATAAAATTAAAAGAAAATGGACCTTTATTTAAAAACTTGGGAGATGAATAGGTTGTAAAACTTTGAAATACGACACGATTTGAGACTTGAATTTGACTTTGGGTTATATTGAATGAAAAAAAAAAAAAAAAGCAATAACTTTTGGTGGCATTATTGAGATGGAGAAAGGCTGCTATGAATTGTTGCTAGGCAGGGAAAATGATGTTATTGCAATTAATTTTCTGGTATTTCGATAATTTATTATATGGTCTCCTCTCCTCTCTTACCAAAAGGTTACACTTTTGAGATGGATGGCAGCTCCCCACTCCCGCGATTAAGACATCTACACATCCAACCTTTATAAAAACAAGCAAACTCCTTTTCTTTCTACTCATCTGTTCAATAAATTGAAATTCACTTTTACTTTGATATGTGCAATAATTTTATTCTCATTATATTTTTGCAATAATTTTAGTCTATAATGAGAATAAAATTCACACTATTTTATCATCATCCTTTAAATACAACATGTATCATACATTTTTATCGTATACATAAACTACTACAATAATATTCATTAAAACTCGTGCCCAAAAAAAAGGGAATAAATTTATTGGACGAATGGAGTATTATTTTAGTTACCATATCTTATTCTTGGGAATCACTTGTTAAGTTTTTTTATTGGGAATGAAAAATATTTTTAATATGTCACCGGATATATTGTAGGAAAAATTATTTTTATAGTAGTTACATTATTTGGTATTGTGTTTTAATTTTTTTCTTAAAGGCAAACTAATTAAATAAGGTTATTGGTTGCGACATAGGAGAAACGATTATAAAATGAGAGAGTAGTCTCATCCTTTAGGATTAAAAATAGTGTTATTAATCATCTTTTATTCTCTTTAATTACCATAACTATGTTGTACTCATTCTCATATTTATTATCATTGAAAAAATTTCAACTAAACACTTTTTATTTAATTACAATTTATATTTTATAATTTACACATATGCCGTCAAAAAATTGTGGTCAAATTATATTACGCATAAATATTTTTTTAAAAATGAGGGTGATATATATGATGAAATATGAAAATTGAAATGTAACGGAAGTATCTGAAATAAGCCCTTATTATGTACTGAAAATGAAAAATGAATATGAATTCATGATAACTAAATGTGGAATATAAATACATTTACTTTAAATACGTTTGAGTCAAAATTTTATCTTTTATTTATAATTTATTTAGTTAGTAAAACCTGGTAGGCTGGAGCAAAGAAATATCACTTGAAAGCAGTTTTTGAAAACCGGACCGGACCGGCCGGTTCGACTGGTTTAACCGGGAACCGGTCACGCAGTACGGTCCGGTTCTTTCGCATACCGGTTCTCGGAAAAACCGGTAAGAATCGCTAAAAATCGGGTTAAACCAGTGACCCGGTGAACTAGTTGACCCGGTTTTTGAATATTTTTCTAAAAATTAATTTTTAGCATTTTTTTAATTGATTTTGGTTAAAAAATTGCTTGAGTTATTTTTAATTGTAAAAATTTAAATTTTAGATCTTATTTTTATGGACATGTAGTCCAAGTTTTAATTTTTGCATACTACATTAATCTTATGCAATATTTTGTTATAATATTGAATTTTATGTTATGTCTTTATGAATATCTATAATATTTATAATATATTGATATATATATTATACATAAATATATAAATAAATAAATATTCGAGTTATCCTATTTTTTACAACGGTTCAATCGGTTGGACCGAACCAAATGACTAGCTTCATTGCCCTTCTGACCGGTCCAGCTTTTAAAAACATTGCTTGAAAGAAGTTAGATCTATCGGTACAAAGAGGATGAACTGGCTCGAGACTATTAAATAAACCGTCTTTGAAATTAGAGAGAACATAATGTATAGATGTTAAATATAGAACATTAAATATTACAAATAATTCTGATGAGATTATTATAAATTGGACATGTAAATTTTACAGTAAGACTAGTTTATCACCAATTTATTTTAGGATAAAATTTCAATAGAGACATTTGTGCACTTCAATGTACACACTTCATTTAATTCCTACATGTTATCAAAATGAGGGAGCATGAGAGTGATTATATATCAATTAATAAATTAACAAAGAATTCAAATGACAAGAAATGTGCTGAGAATATTGTAAATTATACCACATAAAAATATTGAAAGAAATGAGAATAGTTTATAAGTACAATGGATTATTCTTCCTATAAAAAATATTTTAATGAAATTTGATTTTTTTTAGAAAACCAAACAAAATCAAATTATATTAACGCAATCGCAAGCGGGAGAGAGAAGCCCATCCATAAAATTAGGAGGATCAATCCAAGAAGTGGAGCTCTCAAAGTAGCGAAGAAGCTCGAAAGATAACAACGTAAAGAATTAGCCTCACGTCTAACAAAACTTAATGAAAAAATAGGGATTCCGATAAGACCCTTGTACAAGCCAAGATATAATCCCCAAATATTGAATTCAAAGAGCTCTAATGAAATTTGATTTAAAAACCCCTTTATTTGGTATAAAGTTACTTATAATGAAACTAACTTTCATAGTATCTTAAATATTTTCCGAAAAAAAAAAAAACTTATATTAAAACTGGGAAGATTAATTATAGAATCTTCGTGAACTAAAATTTATATCACAAAAACATTTTTTAAGATCATACATAACGATGACGAAATAAAAATAATAAAACTTAGGCTCGAAGTCTTCCACTCTGTTTATAAGTAGTTATGTTTTCACTCCAAACTAGGTACATGAACCTGTTTTAGATAATTACAAAATCCGTTTTCTGAAAAAGAAAAAAATGAATATTGCGAGGAAACGAAAAGTTAAACGTCATTTAAAAAAAAAACTTTTCTCCATATATATAGTAATATTTTTTCGTATCAGTAGTATTTTGTAGTTTTTTAAATTTAAAATATTACATCACTTATCAAATATTTTATTTATAAAATAATATCACAATATTTTTATACATATAAATATGCTAAATTGTGTGAAAAATGGTCTAATATTTCTTTACAAATGTTATAGTATAATATGAGTGATATGATATTATAATTTTTTTTTCCTTTTAAAAAAATAGAAGTATTTTGAAATTCTAATTGCTTTTAAAAAATTATCATAACTAGAGCCGCACTTAGTCCTTGTGATGCCTCAAAACGGTAGCCCACCTACCTCATCTCCTTCCATTAATCCTCCTCCGATTCAAGAATGTGTTTTGAAATTTATTCACTTTTAAAAATAAAATTAATTGATTTTTATAATAAAATTAAAAATAAAGAGTATTTAAAAATAAAATAATTTTAAACTAATTTGAAAAAGTAATATATTTGAAAAAAATCACTTTCATTAATAGCAGAGGTAATATGTAAGGGTAATTATTACTACCTTCGTCCCGCATCATTAATTAGCATACCATTCATATAAAACAACTTTTATACACATATTACTATGAAATAATTCTCACATAAAAACCGTTGATAAAGTCGGTGTGAAAACCGATGCGAGACGGAGGAAGTATTTCTCTCTTTTTTTGGTGAGAATGTCTTTTATAGAATAAAAAAACAAACAAAAATAATTTTGTCCAAATCAAATTTAAATGTTTAAAAAATAATTGCAAATATTATATGAGTAATTATTTTTAAAATAAATGTGATTATTTCTATAAAATTGGGTTTGTCCAGTAATTTGATTGTAGAGCTAAATGAAAATGAGAGAACGGAGTCAAAATGTGAGACTCCAAGGCCAACCATAGATTTAGTCGTCAAATTAGAACGTAGCTAGCTGATGACTTAACCCGTAAGTCAAGTTTTCCATGCTTCTAAGGTTTTGATAACTTTAACTTTACCAAACACTCGACCCAACCATTTCACGAAACATAAATTATCACTTTTTACTATTCTGTTCGAATCAGAAACAAAAAGTTAATAATAATCCACTTAAAAATCTCATTTATTACTCCGCTATTTCGATTTGAGTAGTATTTGTGTGCATATTATGCACAATAAAAATTAATGTGTACAAAGTTTGGTTACAGTGTAGTATTATTTTATGTGTTATATAATATTAATTTGATTACGGTATAGTGTTATTTCGTCTTTGTATAGTATAAGTTTGGTTACATGTGTAGTATTATTTCGGACATTGTATAGTATTAGTTTAGTTAGCAACATTGTATAGTATTAGTTTAGTTACGATATAATATTAGATGAAAACATTGTGCACACAAATATTTGCCTTTCGATTTAGGAGGTTCATATATATGTTACACGCTATTGAAGTAGGTTTGTCAAATGGGCGGGCGGGACCGGGGAACATTCTCCATTTCCGTCCCGCGAACTAAACGGAAAATATTCATCCCCATTTCCCGTCCCGTCAGCAATGTTTTGAAAACCGGATCGGCGGTTCGATCGGTTTAATTGGGAAGCTGGTCACGGTGCCGGTCCGGTTCTTTGGGCATACCGATTCTTAGAAAAATCAGTAAGAACCGTAAAAATTGGGTCGGTTGACCCGATTTTGGATTTTTTAAAAATATTTAATTTTTAGTATTTTTGTAATTGCTATGAGTTATTTTTAATTGTAAAAATTTTAAATTTTAGATTTTATTTTTATGAACATATAGCTTGAAGTTTTAATTTTTGTGTACTTTGCGTTAATATTGAATTTTATGTTATGTCTTTATTTATTTTTTCAAAAATGTTATGTCTTTATTGATATCTATAATATTTGTAATACATTGATATATATTATATATAAATATATAAATAAATATCCAAGTTATTCGATTTTTTACAACGGTTCAACCGGTTGAACTGTGACACAATTCATTGTGCGGTTCGCTAACCGGTCCGATTTTAAAAACATTGCCGCCGGGGATTCATGTCCTCGCCTGCCCCATGGGGTATTTAAACGAGGATTCTCCGCCCCGTTCGGGCGGATCCCTACGAGGAACGAGGATTCCCCGTCTCGCTAAGCCTATGTTGAAGTGATATTTTTAACTAGAATTGTGAATCTTTAATCCGTGGAGTTGTCAATTTAAAGTTGTAATGATGAGCGGGAGAATTTTATTTTATTTAAAATCAAACTAAGGATCTGAGTGTGAGGTAAATATTCGATAAAAAAATTATCTAAAGTCCAAATTTATAGAGAGATGTGAAATTAATTAATTTATATTAATTTTCCTAATATACAAAACTTTCAACTCATCTAAAAGTTTTAATGTATAGAGATGTGTGAAATTAATTTCTATACTCACCTCACTCGTGAATCGGATTCTCAATTCTCTAATATGAGGAGGAGACTCAATGAATAGACAATTTAATATGAGTGGAGTTATTTTATGTGGGAATTGAACTCGGGACCGTGAGCCAAAATACCTTAATACCATGATTTTTTAATTAAATATAAAAATTTAAATAAATTTATAGAAAAATGTAAAATTAATTCATTTATTATTAATTTTTTTAAAATGTGAAAATTTATGACGTATACTTTATTGTATGTAGTTGAGCTAAAAAATAAATGGCCAATCAATATACTTAAATTGTGTCAATTGTACCATGTATTTGGTATATCGAAATGTTACTCTAAAATATAGAGTATTGTAGGGGATTGATAATATATCTACTTATATCTCCACGGTCTATTATAAGGTCTCGATTGGTTGCTTCTATTAGATAATACTTGAACCATAATACCTATATTTGTAGTACCACTATTTGTCAATATTTTGTTTGATTTTAAAAAGTTGAGTTAAATAATAAGTGATTAGTTATTAATATATTATATTTGGTATGAAGTATTATAACTAGTATTAATTTATTTTAGACCAATTTGTCCTTCTTATAAATTAAAAAAAAAGAGAGAGAAAAAGAGAGAGAAGGATTTTTAGTATTTTATAATTTAATACATGTTGGTCAAATAATAAGTATTACAAATACATGATAAGGCGTTGAATCTATAATCCCATATAACCAATATTATTTAAAGCGGGTCCATACTTAATAACGAGTGCAAGTATAAGCTATACAACAAATTAAACAAGTGATAAAATAGTATTAGGGATCAATACATCCCTAATAAAGGAAACCAAGCAAGACCTAAATATATAAAAATTTATATTATATTTATGTGATATTATATGATAGGTGGTGAAAATATAAATTTGTGTACAATTATCAATTTCTTGTATGGGAGGAATTTAATAACTAAGAACATAATAAATGGAAACGAATGTAGAAGTGGTTTAAGACTTTAGTTAACATTGATTAACAAAATCACCTCAAGAGTGAATACGACAACAAAAAATTTACACAGTGTGTGATTATTTAGGTTTTCTTAACTAAAGTAGGAAAGGTTTTTTAAGATTTATCTCCCGTTCGTACAAGTTTGGCCTTACTTGGAAACAAAGTTGTGTAAATAAGTGGCATAGGATAAGGGCATTCTGGAGAATTAAGAGTTATTGTGAGGTGGTGGACCAGATAATGTCGGTATGTGCAATAAAGGATAAAGGCAAGGGTACCGCGATAAATTTGGTATCAATAAATAGGGATTGGAATGATCAACCCACCTTTGGCTCAATTTTTGCCATTTCTGTTGTTCACATAGAACAGGAATAGAAAGAGGAAAAAAACTCATTCACTGTGTGCGTGTGTGTGTGAAACCCCCTTGATTTCAGCGTTTCTTCTTTCTTTTTCGAGCAAAGCTGTGAAACTCGTAAGCAGAAAAGTTGCCTTATTCTTGAGTACTTCAACCTGACGCTTTTAATCCGAAGATCCCATTCTTTTTGACTGTCGAATCTGCTCCATTAATGTTTTCTTCTTCCACCTTTTCCCCGTAGAAATCGTGTCTTTTTTGTTGTTTCTGATTCAACCATGTTTAGCTCAGAGGCAATCTCCAGAGACATGAGCAGAAACAGCAGCTTCTTTCTCTCAAATCCGGATAGCCAGAACAATTTCAAGCATGAGGGAGAATTATTGAAAAGCAGAGATTTCATGGGCTCTGATTTGTTCTCCAATCAAACTCAAGTTCAACAGTTACAGCAGCAGCAGAGTAATCAGGCATGCGGGTTGGCCCGTTATCGATCGGCTCCGAGTTCGTTTCTGGCGGCCCTTTTAGATTCGAACGCTGATAACAGCAGCCGTGGTGATGATTCTGAAGCTCTGTTCTCTGCTTTAATGGATGGGCCTCGTGATCTGGGCCACAAGAGCAATAATGATGGGAATCCGATGCAGTATCATTTGAAGCAGGAACTTGGGGTTGAGTTGGAGCCCCGACCCGGGGACAATGGCCAGATGGGTTATGAGACTGCTGTGAGTGGCGGTGGTGGTTCTGTTGTCGGATCTTATTCGGTGGGAATGGAGACTCAAGTTAATCTGGGGATTAATAATGGGAATAGGAATAGCCCAAATCTTGTGAGGCAGAGTAGTTCTCCTGCTGGATTTTTCAATGGTAATTTTACTAGTTCCATTTCTTGGTTTTTCATTGTATAAATAATATCATGTGTTTCAGTTGTTCATGATTTCTTGGTTAAAATTTTGATGGAATTTAGCTGGAAAAAGGCTGATGGTTTTGGGTTATGAATAGAGTTGACTTGTATGGATCCGGAATATGAGGGATGCAGATGAGAAATTATTTTCCCAAAAATATAAAAATAAGTTACTCACTTTCTGTTTATTTATTTTGATCTCTAAATTCCACAATGTTATACTGGAGTATTATTTTATTCCTTCTATCAATAGAATAGTTTGTTCCATGTACACTTTTAGAAGGATATATTCCATTCGAATATTTTCAGTGTTTTGGAAGCTGACTAAAATTTCTTTCTGAAGCAATCCTGATATTGTTCCTTTTTCAATCTTGGATGTTGCTCTGCATTTACATTACCTAAACAAGCTGGTTTTAGCCATTCAAACTCAATAATCCTTCTTTGGCAAAAAAGCACAATAATCTTGCTTCTTCTTATCATTGAAAAATAGATTGGTTGAAACCTTTTTATATGTTGCTCAGGATTTGGTCTGATGGGTGAGGTGGGAAACTATAGAGTCCATAATCATTCAAAAGCTAATTCATCAGCTCACACCAACTTCTCGTCTGGTCCTTCTTCGAGCTCAAGATTCATGCCTAGCATACCTGAAAATGTGAATGAAATGCGTAACCCTGAAAATGGGCAGTTGGGAGATGGTGATGTTAGAGACTTTGAGGCCGTTTTCCCTCAAGATTCGTGGAATGATCCTCCTTTCAACAGCTTGAAAAGAAACCGGGACGGTGATGCTAAGATGTTTTCCAATTTCAGTGGATTGGATAATCAGGTAAGATTTTCCCCTTCTTCTTTCTGCTGCTCTGTCTATTGTGTTGGATTTTACTAATGTCATATTTCTTATCAGAATGGAGAAGCAAGAAGAAATCCTTCGGGCTTAGTTCACCATATGAGTTTACCTAAATCGTCCTCTGAAATGGCAGAAATTGAAAAGTTTCTACAATTTCAGCCGGACACAGTTCCTTGTCAGATTCGGGCCAAACGAGGTTGCGCCACTCATCCAAGAAGTATAGCCGAGAGGGTAAAATATCTTTATACTTCATCCGTTTTCGTTCGAAACAAACACGAGCTAGAAAATGTCGTCTTAAGTACACAATTTTCTGATATGTTATGTAGATGAGGCGAACCAAGATTAGTGAAAAGATGAAGAAGCTGCAAGATCTTTTCCCAAATATGGACAAGGTAGATTTTGTAGTCCCATGTAGACAGACATGTTTTTTTTTTTTTGGTTCTCCCACTTTTTATTAATTTGAATTATTTTGCAGCAAACCAGCACAGCTGATATGTTGGACATGGCAGTTGAGTACATTAAAGACCTTCAGACACAGGTGCAGGTAATACAAACAGATAAACGTACCTTTCCCTGAAAAAAAAAAAAAAAAAAAGAAAGAAAGAAAGAAAAATTCAACATTCACATGACACATCTCACCATCCTCATCTCCTCCTCATCATAATTTCTGATTTCTTGTGTAGACACTCGCGGATAGGAAAGCAAATTGTGTTTGTTCAAGCAATCCTCATCAACAAACTAGTCCCACTACGTAGCATAGTCGTCGTATCACAAGCATTAGAGGGAGGAGATTGTTCTACGTCCGTTTGCCAAAAATGGCCTCGTACTTCACTTGTTCGTGCCCAAATTCGTAATGCTCGTTTCAACAAGTAATGGTAGGAGGCAAGTTCTTTGAAGAATCTCCTCCCACCCCCTCCCCCAAGCCGTATATGGGAGTGTAATCTGTAATCTTAGTGTATGATGGATGATGTAGGTTGGTTTAAGCTGTAGTTTTATGAATAAATTGTGTATAGAAGGTGCTTAAAACTTTATGCCTGTATTTTGTATACCTTTTTAGGTAATGCTGCACTTGCTTTAGAAAATGGAGATCATGATAGCGTTGGAGATTAAGGTTTTAGTCATCTTTTGACGGTATAAATTCTTTGAACAAATGAGTACATACAATATGACCTAATTAATAAATATTATTTAATTGAATGTAGATTTTTGTCCTGAATAAATAAGTGATGTGATAAGATAGAGCAAAGAAAAACCTAAATATTTAATATTAAAATAGATGAATTTTGTTTATACCCGTTTGTGATTGTGGGCAGTGCACGCAAAATGATAATAACTCGATGTGGGATTTATAACAAGGTGACGACAGATGAAAATGATGGCATATGATATGATTGCAGTGATCCAACGGGCTTTAACAGACAATCCAACGGGCTTTTGCTTTTCAACGGAATGCCAATTTACTAATTTAGGCTTCCTTTTTCTTTTCAACCGAATGAACTTGTTCAAATTGAATTTGGCATGTATTATTATTATGGATTGAAAGGTCAAGATTATGAATCATCAGCTTTACGGCAAATCATTTGATCATATTTGTAACATTAGATTTTTGCAGTTTTTATTACATGATATCATTAATTATTACTATCACGGTTTTGAATTAAGTTATTTTTAATGATTTACAAAAAATTAAAAATTTAGAAAATGTCCTCAGTGAGAGTAATTTATGTTGTAGGAAAGATATAAGGAATAATTAAAAAATTAAAAAGTATAGTTGGGGAATAATTTTTTTATTTAAAAGTACTTAGATATTTTTAGATGGGAAAATTGGAAATAAATGAGAGAAAAATAATTAAAACAGACCCCTAACAACATGGGTGGATCCGTGTGTTGCCCGCATCGGGCTTGAGCCCATTGCAACTCTTCTCAAATTTTTTGTTGTGTATGTATTATTTACAAATAATTTGAATTGTTTCTAGTTCAATCTATTTAGATTTATTTTTAAAATTTAACTAAAAAATCCAAAATCAACACACTTACTTAACACAATGTCTCGATTTCAATCTTTTTATTTATTTTTTTCAAAAAAATCTTTTATTTTTCGAATTATATTTAATTCACATTTTTTTAACTAATTAACTCAAAATATAAAATATAATTTAATCGAAACTCATTCATAAATAATTTATATCATGTTGTGTTCTTTTGCTTTGACGAACAAATTTATTTATATTAATATTACTTGTTCAACTTACTAAATTAACAAATGTTCTTGACATGTTTTATAGGAAATAAATATTGTATTAGTTTTATATGTAAATTAAATTTTCAACTTTTTTAACGTTTTGTTTAAAATAATATTATAAGTTACTTCGTGCTTTCTGCTCGCCTTGGACCAAGTCAAACTCTTTCTTCCAAAATATTCAAAGCTCATTCAAAGCTCTCCTCCACTTTAACTTTCTGCACCTCACGCGGTAATCGCATACTTACAATCAATCGTATACATATACTATCTATATGCAAAACGCATATTCGATCAGGTCTTGGAATTTTCGAGGGGTTTAGGAGATGTCGAATTTATACGGAGGGGATTACAGCAACAAGGTCGACTACGTATTCAAAATCGTATTGATCGGCGATTCGGCGGTGGGGAAATCGCAGCTCCTTTCGCGCTTTGCCAGGAACGACTTTAGCTTGGACTCCAAATCTACAATCGGAGTGGAGTTCCAAACGCGAACGCTTGTGATCGACCACAAGAATGTAAAGGCGCAGATTTGGGACACTGCTGGACAAGAAAGGTACTTTATTATGCTTTATCATTTGCGATTAAGGTTTATTTTTCAAGTAATTTTATAAGTATTTGATGCAGAATAGATTTTAGGATCCAAAACTGGCTAAGTGCTACCCAATCTCTTGCCATGGCCTTGAATTCACTAGTTTAGTCAGAAAGATAGTTCGTTCTTAGTTAAAGCTATCATTCTATTTGCTAAAGGTTTCACTGCAGTAGTATTTCAGTAGTTATTTGTGAGTATGCAAAACTGGGTATCTAAATAAACTGGAGATTGTTTGGCAGTATGAGTTAATTGAAGTATCTGGTGGATGTTTACGCAATGTTTCCGTGCTTCATTGTATTGACAATGGTTAGACTTTCTGTAGGCCGTTATCAAAACAAGGCTAAGCTCCTGGTAGAGGACTACCTCACTTGACTAGAAAAGCAAAGGGGAGAACGAATCTCTCTTATTTATGATAATTCTTGTCTCACTTTCTCTCTTCCTATTGAAATGAATATCGTTTACTTAGTCCACCATGAACTTCTTGTTCTATATATCATCTCAGTTTTACTGTTTTTTTATCAAATTTTGTACTACAATGAAATGGAAAAAGAGTTTCATGCATGCATGGATTTGTTATTTTAATAACTAATAAGTGGCTTAGCCATTTTGCTTTCTACCCTATGATAGTATTAGTTAGTGCATATATTTAGGCAGAGCACTAGACTTGCAAATATAGGACCGTAGAATTTGAGATCCATTCTCTGTATGGCTTGATCCGCAATTTTATTTTTGACCTTACCATAGATGAGTGCTTAAATTCTTCATATCATGGTAGATCTGACCTCCAAATTAAATTTATTTGTCTCCTGGATTGATTATTCTCTTTCTAGTCTATGCTTTATTGCTTTATATTTTGAATAGGTGCTGAATTGATAAGAAAACCTAATGACGGGCCTTAAATTTTACAATTTTTTCGTGAAAATAGTGAAATTCTGAAGGCCAAGGTTGTCCCCCTTTAGTTAGTGAATTGTGTGTATTGGCAAAGTTTATTTGTTTGTACTTGTAAGAGCATTTCCAAGAGCCTCTTTATATTTAAATAGCATCTTTTACAATATAAAGAGCATCTTTAAATTTTAAGAACTAAATTTTATATATCTTCCTACACACTCTTTATTTTCTCATTTTCCCACATTTATTTAATGTAATGTGCATAAACCAACCATGTATTGTTGGGAATGACTATGTTTTTCGTGCACCAGTTGTACAGTGGAACTAGTGACAACTATCTTTTTTATCGGTAAATGTTAGTTTGTTAGCAGTTAGATCACCAAGCACCCAAACACTCCAAGAATTTCTCCAAGCCACCTTATAACTCCATAATTTGTTCCCAAAGAGAATCGAAACCGGGTCTCCCACTAAAGTGAAGAACCCGGTGGCCAAGTGGGCTAAGCCACTAGTGACAACTATCATAATTTAGTAAAATAACTAATATTCCCTTCGTCCCTATTTAAGTTTAATATTTTGTCATTTTGGGTGTCCGTTTTAAAGCTTTACGTTTCCTTTTTAGAAAGTTGTGGCCCACATTTATTAACAATTATATCTACTTTTACAATAAAATATTCTACCTTTTTACTTTTCTCAAACTCTCTCTCTATACCTTTTCCTTTTTACTTTTCTTAAACTTAAAGAGGGACAGATGGAGTATTCCTTAGTGAATTTAAGTGAAACAACAAATATTTATAAAAATACACATCGTGCAACTGGTGTATATATACAAGTTTTTGTCATTTTGAATTACTAATTCACTTTGATATGGAAACTTAATGACTTCAGGTATAGAGCAGTGACCAGTGCATATTACAGAGGAGCAGTGGGTGCACTGCTCGTTCTACGATATCACCAAACGTCAATCATTTGATCACATAGCTAGGTGGCTGGAGGAATTGCGTGGCCATGCTGACAAGAATATCATCATAATGATCGTAGGCAACAAATGCGACCTGGAAGATCTTCGAGCTGTATCAGCTGATGATGCTAAAGAATTTGCTCAGAGTGAGAACATATTCTTTATGGAAACATCAGCTTTAGAGGCAACAAACGTCGAACCTGCCTTCACAACCGTTTTGACTGAGATTTATCGCGTGGTTAGTAAAAGCCCTTGTAGCAAATGAAGCTGAATCTGGTGGAGACGAAACACTTCTCAAGGGAACCAATATTGTTGTTCCTGGAAACGAACCGTTGCCTGTTGCAACCAAGTTTAGCTGTTGTGGTTCGTCATAAGGCTCACCCTTCATTTTGTAGTGTTAAATTTCAATACTTTCCAACTATTCAAATAACACGAAATGTTATCTTGTGAATTATATATTTAGCCTGCAAATTTTATAGAAATGAAAATTTCATTGCTTTCAATACTCTTTAGAAATATTCAATCACATCCGTCCCGTTACATAGGATTAGCTTAACAAAATATGATAGAATAATTAGCTCCCGTGCAGGTAAAAGTACTTGTAGCATCATCATAAGGGTAGCTATACGCGGTTGGGCAAGCTTTCTTGAAGACCTCTGAATAATTACTTGGCTTGCAAATCTGAGGACTGTTGAACGCTCCCGCACAACAATACTGAGGCTCACCGAAAGCCAGGCATGCGCTTTTACAGGCCACTGTTTCACCACTCTGCTGATTCCCTCTCACCTGCAATATTTCCGGGCATTGCAGGTTCAAGTTCGAGCTACACTCCACAGCAGAACAGTTACCCGACCCACCAGCTGGGACAATGGAAACGGGCAGGTTAAACCCGTCTACAAGGCTAACATCATAAAAGTCTTTTGGGCTATCCAGAGTGAACTCAGCCAGAGAAGCTGGTGGTGCTCCGCCTGTGCCACTGCATTCAAGCCGGCCAGAGCAGTCTCCGGTGGTGCAGTTCCCCTGCATGCCTGATTTGTCGAAACTGCATCCTGTTCGGGCCCAGAAGCGGCCCGACCACCCGGTGGGTGCTTGTACGGTGATTGTCGCATTTGGGAGGAGCTGTAGGCCGCCGTTTGCTAGTTGTGGACGTCCGGCTCCTGATTGGATTCCAGGCCATATTGTTTCTTTGCACCTGTTTTGCAATGTAAATACTGCAGCATTTGATCCTGAAAATGAGAAAATGAAAGTTTAGTTACTGATTTATCCTGGAAATTTATTAAAAGCTGTGGGAAAATGATAACCTGTGAAGAAGGGGAGGAGAGAGAGAAGGAAAAGAAGCTGTGATGCCATTGTGATAACAAATCAACTCTGCAGGGACGTTTGATGGTATGGAGAGACAGAATGTGTGTATGTATATATACAACAGATTATTGCAATAAATGTTATTTTCTCTTTTTGTGAGGCACCAGAAATAGAATGAAAGATGTCGAAGATTGTGTTATCATTTTATTATTATTATATTTCCTATTAGTTTTATGATTATAGGTAGGAGTAAATCTTATTAACTCGTTCTTTATTTTGATCGTAATTCTAGGATCTAATAAATAAATTTGACCATGACTTTTTAGAAATCTATTTATTAACCCACGTCACCATGTAGTTTTACAAAAATCTTATAGGGACAATGATAATGAATACAAAATAAATTACGGTAATTAATGAGAATAAATATAATTAATTTATCCTTATTATAATTTATATTAACAAACAATTTAAAATAAGTTAATTATTATATTATCTCTACTTATAATTAATTTTCTAAATCATTTTATTATTCCTTATAAACCAACAGCTATTTTTAATCCCAATTTATTT
Source organism: Paraleonurus japonicus (assembly GCA_030762865.1). Lineage (NCBI taxonomy): Eukaryota > Viridiplantae > Streptophyta > Magnoliopsida > Lamiales > Lamiaceae > Paraleonurus > Paraleonurus japonicus. Next base: position 36,133,873 of record CM061061.1, read on the forward strand.
CAAGATTCAAGCATAACAATCATTATGTAATTCTAGTATTTACTTAAGTTTTAAAGACTGGAAGAAGTGGATTAATTCAAATGACAAAAACAATACGAACGTGCAGATGACGATGTGCACCATCTGAGACTAAAATAATGTAGGATGTAAATATTGTGATTCAATCTAATATCTTTTCCCTCGACTAAAATATTGTAGCATGCAAATATTATGATTGATTCAATCTAACATATATATATATATATATATATGTATATCAGTATTTATTTTTACAGTGATGGGTAGTTGCCATGCATACTTTACATATGGACGTTCTAATAAATTGAAACACAAGATTGATCAAGTTAGTACTAAAGTTTAAACTCATATAGCATGACATGCACTTTAGTTTTCATGTGATCAAGTTGACGAATTAGCTTATGTTTAGACAACGGTTGTGACTTGAGATTTCTTATTTAATTATTTTAATTTTTATCAAAGAATCTATATTTATATTATTAATATGGCAAAAACTTGTGTGAGACCGTCTGACGAATCTCATTTCGTGAGATGAGTGCATTTTTAATAAATTGTTATCACTTTTAAAAAAATGGTGCAAATTAGTATAAAAGTGATAAAAAAATTGTACATTTCACATTATATGCAAATTAGTATAGAAGTGATAAAAAAATTGAAAAGTAATACACTTCACATTATAAATGATAATAATATATTAAAAAGTGATAACAATTTATTAAAAAGTGAATCCATCTCACGGACGTGAGACGGTCTCAACAAGACTTACTCTATTAATATATAATAACACTAATCACCTAATTATTAAAAACTAATAATTTTCCCGTTAAAAAAATTGTCAAATCAGAAAATATTTTAAGTAATCTAGATCATTCATTTAAAATTTTATTTAAAAAATACAATCTGGAGTGCCATTCATTGAAGATTCTATAATAAACATATATATATATATATATATATATATATATATATATATATATGAGATCAGTGAGACTATGTACAAAAATACAATCTTTGAAATATTTATTGTGAGACAAAAACTTGTATGACATCATTTAACTGATCTTATTTTGTGAGATAATTGTAAAATCATTATTACTTTTTAATAAATAATTGTCTATGCTGTCATGTATCCCACGGTGGGAGAATTTCTAGTTAATTAATTATATCAACTAATTAAATGCTCAAAGAGTACTTGAATTAAAAAAAAAAAAAAAAAAAGGAACATTTACATGATAGAACCCACAATCTTTTTGTTACAAAAGAAATTACTAGTAAAAGCACGCTTTATTTAATCTCAAGCTCTTTGTATTGCCGAGGCATCAGTGTCATGATCTGGCCATTGTTAATATAAATTAGATACGGGACGAAAAGATTAAAGGAAAGGCTAAATAATAATAATTAATTGTTAATTAGTTAAATTAATCACCTCATTAGCAGCACTAATTCTGGCTTGGTTTGTAGCAACTCAAGTGGTATAACAATTAACAAACAATCTCTCTCTCCCAAATACCAGAAGCAGCAAAAAATTGCTTATTACCATCATACCATGTGCCTCCAAAGTTCTGAACCACCAATTTTTCACTAGGTCTTTAGTTTCCTTTCCAAACAGACAAATCTTGGAATGGAAATAATCTATTATCATATGAAATGTCTTTCACCTGAATCACCTTGCATGCATGAGATATGCTAATAGCCTTCTATTCTAATCTCTATCTCTCTCTTGCTAACATGAATTATCTTCACAATAATTAGGATATTAGTAGATCACTGTGTTTTATCTCGTTAGAGAGATGATAGTGTAGCATTGGGCGATTATCGACTTTTGATGGAGTTGTTTGCAAATTCTACTTACAACTTCAAAACGGTTTTCAAAATCTAAAGTTATGAGAGAATAACTTTAAAATAAAAAATTATTCACCCTCTGCCTGAGTTTGCAAACACTTCCAAAGCAGTTGCCACAGGTATATTATTATAAAACAAACTTTTACAGTAACAAAGTCACACGCACAATTGGAAAGAGGTGTGAAGTATCACAGGTATATTATTATAAAAGTCTGTTGCTACTAAGCTATCACTATAAAAGTCAATAATTTTCATACATCATACATATAGATATAGTTCCCGAGTAACTGATTTTCCATCTTCACATATTAAGAGACCAATAATCCTTTATTTTTAAATTGTTGATGTCAAAATGCTGTAACAAAACAAAAGATCGTGGCATCTAAATGTTCTTAACAACCAGAATACTTATCTTCGGTTATAAATTATCATGCACCTCCTTCGCTTCCTTTGAGATTAATAACAGCGAGCTCCTTTTCTACGTACTCTCCAGCACACATGGGAGGATATTTGCAAGCTAAGGGTGAGTCCGCAAAGTGGCCTAAGGGCTTCAGTACTGCATCTGATGCTATGTGCGCGAAGAGCTAGATAAATATGGAAAGGCAAACCCCGAGTTTAGAAAGTAATTTGGAATCATGAAGGACTATATATCAAAGCAGACTGCAAGAAGTTAGATGATCTCACCGTGGATGATACTCTCCATAGGCTGCGGTTTTGCTCTGAAGCTAATCTTATTGCATCAACTGTACGGTCAGTCACAACAACTTCATGCATGCCAGCTATGCAATCTCCAGCGGTCAACCATTCTATCTACATATACATACCAAGTAAAAATGATAAGAATTTCCTAAAGAGAAAGATCTAAAGGTAACTTATTTGCATATTTTGCTTAGTTATTTGGGTGATAAGTTGAAGGGGATAAAGTATTGGAGTAAAAAACAAGATAATAAACTTGATTGGTCACCAATAAATATTGCATCTATTTCATCCTCAATGTAACTTCAGCTGTCTTCTTTTAATTTTTATGGGGTTTTAATAGCGCCAAAGAAACTTGCTATTATTGTGATAAATGGACAACAAACAAATGAAAAGTGAAACAATATCAACTGGATCCAAAACCAATCTACAATCTTTTACCATTAGATATACTGATTATACCTGCTTTCCTGTTTGTATGAGGAGACACCCCATGGGAACTTTGACATCTATCTTTTGCCCATTTCTCAGCCAAATACTAAGGCCAGGGAATCTACTCCTGCCATGAATTGTAAGAAAGTTGAGGTCATAATGATATCCAGCAAACACAGTTCCTATTTGGCCATGACTACTTAGATCGCTTCCTGTTGGAGCAAGTAGGTGCGGTCCCTGGAAGAGATTAGTGAATAATTATCCATACAAGTGTCAGGAGATGAAGCAACACATGCACACCAAGAGAATAAATATAGAGAACATTGTAAAAGCCTCACAGAAAATAACTTCTGTTCTGAATCTCAAAACAATAAAAACTCTGAATCTGTTTCAAATTGATAAATGAAATGAAGAAGATTCAGAAGACAACAAAATAAACATTTGTAAGAGAAATAGTGTTGTGATTGGATTTTAACCTCCACATGCGATCCTGAAACACAAAGAGGCAAGATTGTCTTTTTGAGGTCATTGAAGTTCAAACACATTGCACATAATGGATTGAGAATAGCTCTTCCAGTCTATTTGTTATTTCTCTGAGAATTTATGTATTACAGCTGAAATTTGGCAAAAACAAGGTATAGAGACTGGCTCTAAATGATGAAACGCAGAATCACCCAGAAAATTTATGATTTTACTAAACTAATCATGGAACTGGTTTCAATAACCGCTGGTCAGCCAAAAAAATTGGGCACAGGAGAATTTATTATAACTCATGATCCACTTTTACTTGCTAATTCATGGTCTATGTTGCAATAGCCATTTCAAGCTCAATAATGATGATGTTGAACAGCATAACCTGACATGAACTATCAGATATCCACTTCCACTAGAAGGTGAAGGGATGGAGTCATGCTTAAACTGCTTTCCTTAATAGGTTTCCCCATTTGACTATTCCAAGGTATTAATCATTCCTTATAACTATGTCTGCTCAGTGCTCACCAGCGGATATCTACTCTGGTAAAATTTGAGATATCCTGAACTTTTCAACAATACAATGACCCGAGTAGAAATTTGTTCAACTCAACAACATAGAAAATCAAGCAAGACACAACACAAACATTTCGACTAGGAAATTATATTTCTGAAAGTTTGAACTGTGCAGTGAACTTTTCAGCTAAAGTATTTTACTGTTAAGGCCACTGTGGGTGAAGGTACAACACTTGAAATTAACTTATATTCATCATGCCTAAGTTGCAGACTGGCTTGCAGAAAGAAATAGAGTATTGCCAAAAAACAAGAGTAACCTGCTTCATTAGAGAAGTGAATGCATCCTTCTGCAGGCCAAACCCAACAGCAGCCATTTCAGAAACAGTCTGAAAATGAGTGGCATAATATGAGAATAAAAGTATAACTAGCCTGGAAAACAAGGAATGAAAATTTGAAGCTCACCTCTATAGCAGATATCATTTTATAACCCCATGAATCCATGGTATCTTTCCAATCTGGGAATCCGTCAGGGATGACAGGCTCTGAATTAAGTTCCTAAAAGATGAGACATGCCAGCATTAGAAGCCTATCAACATCAATCACAGAACATTGCACAAGGTTGACCTTAAAGCGGGTACTTGAAGGCCGTGGCCCAATTCTCCACATATACCGCCACTTAGGATCAGGACCAATCGGAGTTAATGGTTGAAACTCTTTTGGCATTGCTTTTAGCTTCTCTTGCATTTCTTCATCCACTAAACTGCGTGGTACTTCAACTCCTTCAGGTGTTACTCCAACCTGAATAAACATAACACCACAGTAAGATTTGAGTGAGTGATGCCCTATTGCCCTGCCAGAATGCTCAAATGAGTGACACCCAGCAGGAAACTTGCACAAAAGTTTCACTAAGTTTAGGAATGATTGGAATAAAGGTGTGTGTAAAACTAAGTAATTATGAGACAGAGTGGAAGAGGATTGGGGTTTTACTGCCCTATCGTCAATATTTACTGCGACTTTGAACGCACAGGGATGCACTCTGTGCACTAATATGAAATCCTCTATGAATTAGATAGAAGTATGAATGTATACCTTTGAGGAGATAAAATAATTTTCTGAATCATGTTATCTAGTTTCATGTTTACAACCTCACTTTATGTTCATCACCAAATTCTAGAACATGGTATAATCAAAATCATGAATTAATTAAAAAAATATTATTTTATTTAAGATGGGCAAACAAGCAATCAAAGAACATAAACACCCAAGACCATGCTAACCACTGACCGAGCGATTAACAATTAAGACGCAAAACTAAATTCGGGCCTACAATATACAAAAGCAGTAAAAACAACTCAATTGAGACCCTCGACAAATAACATCGGAAATCAAATCCGGGAATATTTTAGCAGCCCAATTCAAAATCAGTCAAACGCACCCACAACTAAATTAAGAAATAGATGACCTGGTAATGGAGATGCGGGCGTTCTTGCCGGCGCTTGAAATCATCGGGCATTTCGAAAAACTTCTCCATCATATCTAGGAACCTATCATTGTCTTCGGCAGAGCATCGGGGATCTTTGACGAGCAAAGCTCCCGTCTCTTTCAGGGTTCGGCTCACCTCCGAGCACAGACTCTTCAGATTTGAATCGAATTCATCTTTGTCTGCGATCGGAAATTTTCCGGCGAATTCTAGATACGGCTCAAGATCGATCACCGGAATCTGCATGATTGAGTTGTAGATAGCAAAAGAGAAGCGTCGAAATGGTATTTGGAGTGGTGTTTGGTGAAAGGGGATTATGGCGGGAGAATTATTCTTTTCTTCCTTCTGGGTTTAATTTATTAGGTGATTATGAATCATTGGTTCTGGGAATTCGGAATATGGATACTATTTTATTTTACTGCCTTAAAAAAAAAGTTGAACGAGTAACACCATTTTAGGATACTAATGAAGCTTCGTAATTACATATTATTTTAAAAAGTTAGAATAGCATGTGATTATAATTTATAATTTGTGTTCTCTAGATTTATGCCCCTAATTTTAATGTAATATTATTAGTAAAAATGAGTTAATATTTGGACTTTAAAATGTGGATTCAATTTTATCATAAAATTTATTTATAAAATGCACACCCATTGTATATTTATCTAATAAATTTGTTAATAATTTATACTTTTTCCGTTTTAGAATTATTTGTATACTCCTCTGTCCCAAATCGGGCTTTTATTGACTTTTTCAACGGTTTTGTGTGAGGATTATTTCATAGTTAATTTATTTACAAATATTTGTTTTATATTTTTTTGTGCACACATTTTTAAAAAAATTAATTTTATTAATTTTTGTGAGAATAAAATGTAAGAGATTGAATAAAGTGTATAACTATTTTGGTGATTTAATAAAATGTAAGAGAAAGACTATAATAGTGTCAAATAAGAATAATATTGATATTGTAAATATTTTAATATTATGTGATGTTTTTTTTTAAATTAAAGAAAAAAATGCACAAATAATATTGAGACGGAAACTATCACCAACAGCAGCATACATGAACATGACACACGGAATCAAATTAAGATAGTTAATCGAACGGAATAATATTGCTGTCCACTAATTAATACATGGGCTGCCGCACTGCACATGCCCCTTTTCCTCCTCTCCTCCACCCCCGTCAATGGCGCTACTCTAATTTTCTATCTGACTGCTTTCAATGCAGATTCCTTACTCAATAATTTCATTCGCCCTCCTCCACGATTTAAACTCCTTCACCTCACACCACTACTCGCCAATTAAATGGACATCTATAGTCTATAGATCATACACATACAAATTATAAAATGAGATTGTTGAGCAGAGTGTTGAAAATTTGCAGCATTGTGCTGCTGATTAATTCAGTTTCCGCCAACGGCGACTTCAAAGCGGCGGCGGACTTCAGAGATGCAGTCGGAGTTACTTCCACCACCGCTTGGAGCGGCAGCGACTGCTGCACATGGCCCGGGATCGTCTGTGATCCAGATACTCAACGAGTCACCGACATTGTCCTCCGGGCCAGCGACTCGCCGAGTCCGATTGTACAAAACCAAAAACCGAGTGATGTTACTGGGCTAATCTCCGAATCCGTTTGCAAGTTCGACCAGCTCACCACTCTCATCGTTACCGACTGGAATTCCATCTCCGGCGAAATTCCGGCATGCATTGCCTCCCTCTCCCGCCTCCGGATCCTTGACCTCTCCGGAAACAGGATCTCTGGCGATATCCCAGCTGGTATCGGGAAACTGAGTGAACTAATCGTGTTGAATCTCGCGGACAACCAGATCTCCGGCTCCATTCCTCCTTCCATCGTCAAACTCCGCCGCCTAAAGCATCTCGACGTCAGCAACAACAAAATCACCGGCCAAATCCCGTCGGAGATCGGGAAGATGAAGATGCTGAGCCGAGCTATAGTGAGTGGTAACCAACTCAGCGGGTCAATTCCTGCTTCAGTTGCTGCTCTTGCCAGGATAGCTGACTTAGATGTGTCAATGAATCGGTTATCCGGTTCGATTCCTTCTGAAATCGGCTCGATGAGGACGTTATCATGCCTGGATCTTCACTCCAATGAACTGTCCGGTGAGATACCGGCGAGTTTGTTCGGCAACAAGGGTTTGAGCCATTTGAATTTAAGCAGGAACAATTTGCAAGGGGAAATTCCGGACAGTTTTACCCCAGAAAATTATTTTATAGCGCTGGATTTATCGTATAATAAGTTATCTGGTAAAGTGCCCAAGTCAATGGGGTCGGTCAAATATATGGGGGCATTGGATTTGAGCAACAATAATTTTGAAGCCTAATCCATCCACTTTTAACAAATTGATTGATGCTCAAGTCTAAATATAATTTTTTATTTGAAAAAATAACTTTGATTTTTATTTTCAATTTAAGTAATTGAAGTTGAAGTTCCACATTTGCATGCACTTTGTCCACATTTTATATTAATCGTCTTCACCCATGTTTTTTTGTTTTATATGTTCATGCTCTGATCTACTTATTTAAAATTAATTTCATAGCAAACAACAATGTATTTATTTAATAATATCATATTATTTATTAAATAATATTATAATATTACATCACGTTGTGCAACCGAATTCATTAATTAATATCATTGCATTTTATTCAATTTTTTTATAACTCAATGTTTGACTCAAGAACCAATTAATACGGAGGACTAATCTCACCGTCCACTAGTATAATGAATTTCAAACATGGAGCATCACACTCCTAATTCTCGAGCCCTCACTACTAGATCAATTATTGGGGTTGCATTTATTAAATAATATTACATTAACTATCAAGTAATATTATTACGCTTTATAAAGTGATACAATATTATTTTTTACAAAGTTCAACATATTTTGTCATATAAATTATTGTGAAATTACTTTATAAATGTAATGATACTTTATCGGTAATGTGACATTATTGAAGGAATCCAGATATACAATGCTCAAGTGGTGCGTGCAAATTTACTTGAAGTGATTTAGGTATAGTAATAAATAAATAAATACAAGAAAATTACGTTATTTTTATTTTTTTAAGTTATTTCATAACGTAACCAATTTAATTTCTCATGATTATATTAATATAATAAATACTCTAATAATATATATATATATTATATATAAAAGTATATTATATTTATATAATGTATTCCTTTATTTATCAAAAGTATGCTCACATTTTTTTAAATAATATTTTTTGTTTCACCATTCAACTATTTTCTTCACATGATATTTAATTTATATTTATAAAGAACCGTTTTAACTCATAAATGAACCATACAATACCCTTATTTTATTTATTTCATCTATGTTTTCTTAAAATATGTCAAAGCTAAACGACTATACTTTTAATGGACGTCGTAACTTTACATCAAATACATTAAACTTATAAATTATTTAAATAATATAATATTACGTTAAAAATAAATCAAAATTGTTAGACTCATTAATAATTTAAATTATTTATTACTTATTAGTGGCTGACAATACGACACTCTATTTAGAAAAACCTTAAAAAATTAAATAAAATAGATATTCGGAATATGTAAAAAATTAGGTGTATTTGTTTGGGGATAGAAGTGGATGAGATGTGGATGTGGTGAATTTGGACTATTCAATGAATAGTAATTTTGCATTTCAACAGAGATGAAGAGTAAAGCTAGCTAGATGAAATTTTGTATCAACTCAAAAATGATAATATATTATTTTATTGTTATCGAAGGAGTGGTGATGTGATTAAATATATGAGAGAAATTGAGTTGATGAGAGAAAAAGAAAAAAGAGATGAGTGGTGATATGATTGAAAGGAGGAGAAAAAACAAATGGATGAAAAAAGTGAGAGAAGAAAAAAAAGTATATATGTGTATTTTATAGGGTTGTGTATAGAAGTTTGAATGTGAAAATTCAAAAAGTGTTACACTGTAGATGTGCACATCTCCAAACGAACATATGTTCAATAGACCGGTCTCGTGTTACTTTCAATACCTGAGCTAGTCTTCACGGTGAAATATCGATTAATAATAGAAAGAGAGAGAAATTCGCGGATCATCCATATAAATCGGGTCAAGATAATAAATCACGCCGATTTGAACAAATTAGGGTAGAAATCGCGATGACAACCATCAGCGCAAAGACGACGGAGGCGATTTAATGAGATAATTCGACGAAAACAACAAATGAAATCAACGAAGACATCAAATTGAAAAGAAACACGCAGAGATACAAAAGAAAAAAGAGAAGATATGAATGATTTTTTTGAAAATTGTCAAATAATTGCTACGGATCCGATCAAAACAATAACAAAATTTATCAACAAACATCAAATTGAAGTGTGTTGTTGTCTGGATCGTCTTTGTTACCGCTACATGTTTTTCTAAAAACGAGGAATTAATTTCGCACCGTTGTTACTCTGCTTCGATTTGTTCATATTGTAACACATATTTCTCTATACGGTAACACGTTTGTGTTCATATAGTAACACATTTTTTTCATATAGTAACACATCTTTCACTATACAAGAACACGTTTGTATTCATATAGTAACATATTTTTTTAAAAAATATGTGTTACTATAAGAACAAAAATGTGTTCTTGTAAGGGCAAGTACGTGTTACTAGTCATTAAAAGAATAAAATATTTATCCATGTGTTGTATTGATTTTGTTCATTAGTAACACATTGTTTCTTCATATAGTAACACGTGTTTGACCTTATGATAACACAACCAGAGAGTAAAAATTTATTTTTACCTTTGTACGAAGTTTAATACACACATTTGTCCTTACAATAACACATATTTACCCCAAAAATCTTATATTTGGGGATCAAATAGACCCATGATTTTTTTCTTAACACATTAAAATCATTTCTCTTTAATATTGAGATCAAATAAGTCATCATCTTAATAAAATCACACTCTTTTAATAAGAATAAAGTTGTTGAAGATTAAATACTTATTTGATTCACACATATAATTAGATTAGATATTTATTTGACCATTTTTTCATTTAAATTTTTGCATTTGGGCGATTATTTTTAGACAAATACATATTATTTATTTTATAGTAACACATATTTATCGTTTAAGTAACATATGTGTAACCTAATAGTAACACCCCGGGAGCACCGGAAGCGAAAATTGTATTTTTGTCCTTGCGAGTTTTTTTAGCCAAACACGATCTAACTCGCCCAGAATCCGCAAATTTTGTTATATGAGTAATTTCACGGATTTTAGATCCATGAAATATTGCATATAAGAATTTGTCTTCAATATTAATTCACAGTGGTACTCTTGTGTGAGGCCGCATTTAACATGAGACGAAGTCACTTTTTCATAAATTGTTATCACTTTTCAATTCGTTATTACTTTTATACTAAATTGTATCACTTTTTTAAAAAGTGATAACAATTCATAAAAAAGTGACTAAGTCTCATGCATGAGACGATCTCATACAAGTTTTTGCCAATTCACAAACATAATGTCACATGTTAAATTAATAGACTAGTACCGGGTTTAATACCGGTCTCGTGTTAAATTAATTTTAATAAACCCAATATTTTTATTTTGATATTAAATAATTTAAATTAAAATAAAATCTAATATTCATCTTATACTTAAATAACATCTATACATATAATATATATTTACACAATATATATACATTAAGATTAATATAAATTTACATAATTACACACATATAAATAAAAATATTAATATATTATGAGTGAGGGGTCCAAATGAGGATTGACATAACAAGTTATAAAAAAATCTAGATCAGAACATACCCGCTTGACCGGTTCAAATTACCTATTGTCATCCCTATATAATATTAATGATAATTTTATCGTATTATACTAGAAAATAAGAATATGTATTTTGTACAATTTGTTCAATTTACACCTTTTTAAGTAATCTTATTATTTTTATGGTAATACTATTAGTTTATATTATTAATGGTGGACGATACCATTAGATAATTATTAATCCAAATGAAAAAAGGAACCCTCTCAAGAAGCTATAAACATTATAGGCAACAAGAAGATTTAACACGTGATATTGCGTGTCAAAATTTAGGTTATTTTCTTGCCAATTATCCAAGGCCAAGGGCTATCTAATAAATTTGGAGAAAATATAAGTATATTTCCACAAAACTATACAAAAAGAGTGGGTCTCTGCTCAATTTTCTCCATTATTGAAAATCGGTTACTATATAAGGAGTCCAAAATCCGCCGTCAGCCAATCCCCTCACTCTCTCTCTCTCTCTCTCTCTCTCTCTCTCTCTCTCTCTCCCTCCCCTCAGCTGCATAAAACCCCAGCCCTCGGTGCCCCCCTTCCAGGCCCCCAAATCCCCCAAAAGGGCCGACTACACCAGTGTTGACAAGTTTCTTCTCTTGAGCTTTATCAAACAGGTAGTATTACAAATGCAATCAATAAAAACCCCATTATGTATAGAAATATATGGACTGAAAATGATTAGGGTCATGCTATGATTTTTAATGAGGGTTTTCGCTACTATAAAGATTGCTGGGATATTAGAATTGTTCTGTTATCGTCTTTTTAAATTTTTTTATGGGTTAATCAATTATGTGGACCTTTTTATTTTTTTGATGATTTAAGTATAAAAAGGCCTGTACGTGTTTACTCTATTTCGTTTGATGTACGTTATTATATGGGGAAAGTGGTGAATTAAATTTGGAATATAGGGAAAAGAGAAAATAATTACTCTTTGTGGCGATTCAATATGTTCTTGTGCGTGGTATTTTCTTGATCAGAGAGTGAAACGGACTGTCTACCAATGTATTGATAGTTTACTGACTGCACCATGTGTTTATTTCTTGACACAAGGGGTAAAGATGGCGGGAAAATCAAACAGAGGGAGGAATCGCAAAGGTTCGCAACAAGCTGCTATGGATTCTTCAGAACAGACATTTTCTTCGCAGCAAGCTGTTGTGGATTCTTCAGACCAGGCAGTTTCTTCTGATGCTCCCTTAAGTGGTAGTTCCAGTACTGTACAGGCCAATGGAGATACAAACTTAAACGAATGCAATCACACAAATTCAGAGGTGAAAAACCAGGACAATGCTTCCCACCAGCACCCAACAAAACAAGGTGGGATTGATGATGCCCTATTTTGCTGTCTTTTTTGCAGAATATTTTAGCTAAGCTACTTGAGATTCTGCATATTGTTTAAACTGCTCGCTATCAGCAGATAAATTAAATAAACCTAATGTTGCACAATTTATGAAGCTTAAAAAAATTACTTGTGCTTTCTTGCTAGAACTTAAAAGTTTTTGTATACAGTGATTAAATTATGTTGGGTTTCATGGATGAATGAATTGACCATCTGGTTTAAATTATTAAAATCCCGTTTCTTGTACTGAATTCGCTTTCCCATTTCATGTGCCTAATATTGCATCCATATTCCATAGCCATAGGTAGTCTTTGTTACTATATTGCCTATATATTTGTGAACATCATATTTTGTTATGCTCTTAGCTGCGATAAACATGTTCCTGTTGTAATGGGGGAGAATCTTGGCATTTTTATTTCAGAAGACTTTAGTTTAAGACTATAAAAAGAGGCAACTACTCTAGATTATATCTCCATAATGTTATTTTTTTGACAGGATTATATCTCCATAATTCAGTACTACATTACTATATAAGTTTGTATAATCTCTTGAGTATATTCTCTAAGAACTAGTGTACACAATTTTCCTTATCTAGAATGTGGGATTAATCCAACATCTTCCCTCAAGCCGATGAATGGATGCTTTCAGTTCCTAACTTGGCAATTTTTTTTTTTTTAAATTTCTGGATGGATGACCAATTTGTAAAAATGTCAGTAGACAAAGGAGGGGTGCAAATTAATGCACCGTCTAACTTCTCCTATATGAATGCGTCTATCAACCCGGATGTGTTTGGTATGGTCGTGTTGTACATGATTTTGTGCTATGTTAATGACTGTTATCATGATAAAGTCCACTAATCCATATGTGAGAAGAAATTAAAGCTTCGAATGTTACTCTTTCTTAGTGCATTATTTAATAATAAATGCAGTAATCGACTAAGTGAAGTTTGGCACATGAGAAACCTTGCTTGCACGTGCATCTTTCATGCTTGAAACATTGTAGTTTCTGGTAGTCTAACTAAAAAATTTAGCTCACTTATACAGTCTCTTACTAGTGTAGTGCTGCTAGTGCATTAATATGATTTAATTCCGACGCATGTCCACTAATTTAATTCCGACTCTGTCTAAGTAAATTTTTATATGACACTAACATGTATAAAATATATTTCACATCACACATTATCTCATTAAACAATGACAAAAATTTCATTCTTGTAGCAGTTGATATTCATCTCTATCCTGTTCTCGTGAAAACACAAGGAGGGGAAAAGCTTGAGCTACAAGTAAGCAATGACTTGTGAAGTTTTTAGTATAATTAGATCTACATAGGAAGATGTCATACTTCCATGTGTTATTTTCTGACTTGATGTTTAATTTGTGTGGCATAGCAAAATTTTGAATGTCTGTTCCATGTATTTAAACTAATTGATATTTGCAGTTGAGTCCTGGAGATTCAGTAATGGATGTGAGGCAATTTCTACTCGATGCCCCAATGACATGTTTTTGACTTGTTATGATTTGTCACTGCACACAAAGGAGGATGGTTCTGTTCATCATCTAGAAGACTACAATGAGATTTCTGAAGTTGCCGATATTACTAATGGGAACTGCTTTATAGAGATGAATGCTGGTAAGCATAACATTTTCTGTAGTCTCTTCTCATGGAAAATACTCGACAAGGAGGAATTGATTTTTTTCTTTTTAATTTTGAATAATTTTCATAGAAAAGGAATTAACTTTGGCATATGTTTTTAACATGACATTTTTCGGTTTGTTCACATGGGACTTTAAATTGAAAATGCAGCCTTATATGATGATCGGTCCATTAGGGCCCACGTTCACAGAACTAGAGAGTTGCTTTCTCTATCAACTTTGCATTCCTCTTTGTCTACTGTACTTGCACTACAACATGAATCTGGAAAAAGTGCATCTGCAAATTTAGGAGGTATGTAATTTTCATATTATTTTGATTTAGTTAGATACTTGTTCTTTCAGTGTTGATTACACTTTCTTTATCTTTTTCCCTATTTTTTGTATTGATATTTTATATTTTTGTATGTCCATGCAGATGAGATGAAAGGTGAAGTGTTGGAATTAAGTAATTTGGGTTTTATGGAGAATGTTAGTGGCTCACTTGCTAAATTATTGTCGTCACCCTCCAAAGAAATTAAGTGTGTTGAAAGTATTGTTTTCTCTTCGTTCAATCCTCCTCCGAGCTACAGAAGGTTATATTAAAATATTACTTCCAAATGTTTCAAACATAGAATAAAATCTCTCAATGTTGTTATACTGGTGAAATAATCTGTTCTACCGGTCATTTTTTTCCTTTAGTTCGATTAAAATAAACGATGCTAATTGTATCAGGCTTTTTGGAGACTTGATTTATTTGGACGTGGTAACACTGGAAGGGAATAAATATTGTATAACAGGAACAACAAAAGCTTTCTATGTTAACTCAAGCACAGGGGATATTCTTGATCCAAGGCCAAATAAATCTGCTTTGGAAGCCACATCTCTTGTTGGCCTTCTGCAAAAAATTAGTACCAAGTTTAAGAAAGGTATCTGATTTGCTTATTTATGAAGAAATAATATTTTAATTTCACTTCTTAACTTTTCTGTAATATCTATTTTTTAATTTGGATTTCTTAGCTTTTCGTGAAATATTGGAACACAAGGCATCTGCGCATCCCTTTGAAAGCGTCCAATCTCTATTGCCACCAAATTCATGGCTGGGCTTGTATCCTATTCCTGGTATTGATAATTCTTTTTATTGTGAATTTGTACAATTAGGAACTAGATAAGATATATGTTGTGTCTTGGTTCTTGGTAAATGTTCAGAATATAAATTTATTTGAATGTTTTGTTTAGATGTCTTATCAATATCGTTAGTTGTGGTTAGTGAGAGTTATTTGCAGTGGGTGTTTAAAATAGTTATATTTTGGGAGATTTACAAATGAACTCTCTAATGGAAATAGTTAATATTTTGGGAGATTTACAAATGAACTCTCTAATGGATGCTGGAGTCTAATGGTTGAGAATTGAGAGATTTTCTTTAGAACACCCGACAATTCTCTATGGAAGACTCTAGAACTATTCTAGAACACTTCATGTACTTTCTACATTCTAGAGAACTCTATATACAAGTGGGCTAAAGATGCTAGACCATGTACAAGCCTCCTAGTCCAAAGGCATTGTACAATAAATCTGCCAAGTGATCCAAGTACATGACACCAACCTTTCTAATTAATAAATGCTTATAATGCTTCCCTTAATCTTTGTAGGCTCATTGAGTCAAACCTGAGCTAGTACATTTTCCTCATTTCTTCTTTTATCATATCCTGTTTCCTAGCATTTTGTGGATTAAATGCAACATCTTTATACCTGTCTTATTTTCCTGTTATTCTATACATGACTTCTGTATTAATCTGTTATCTGTGTATTAAGATTGGCTTTCTAATTGGTGATGGGGATTTCAGATCACAAACGAGATGCAGCAAGAGCGGAAAACTCTTTGACTCTGACATTTGGAAGTGAGCTCATTGGCATGCAGAGGGATTGGAATGAAGAGTTGCAGTCCTGTCGGGAGTTTCCACATTCTACACATCAGGAGAGGTGTACTTTGATTTTTATTGTTTGCAATATTGATGCAAGGTCAACACCTATAAAATATCTGATTTAAGGTTACTGACCACTTTACTTTTTTCAGGATCTTAAGAGATAGGGCCCTTTACAAGGTGACTTCTGATTTTGTTGATGCTGCCAATAGTGGGGCTATTGGAGTGATAAACAGATGTATTCCACCTATTAATCCTACTGATCCAGAGTGCTTTCATATGTGAGTATTCTTGAATAAGTTCTTTCCTTGTGCACTATTATTGTCAGTAGTCTGTATCCTATTTATTTGTTCTTCTCATTGTTTCTTTTTTAGATTCCTTTTTTGCTCATTTTATTTGCATTGCTACAAAAGTTATAAAGTTTCATGTGCTGGGGACCTCAACTATTCTAACGGAGACAGATCCTTGAGAGATATTTATGGAGTATGCGACATTGGTTTTTCTCATTGACACACTTTATGTGCACATCATTCCCGTTTATAAACATAAATATCCACCTGCTTATTCATGTATGAAATGAAAAGATTTTTGGACGCTCAGTTTCTGCAAAGGCTTCTCTTTTGTACCTTCTTTTAACATCTGATCTCTATTTTCATTGTACCAGTGTTGATCCAATATCATTTCCTTGTCATTTTCTAGGTATGTTCATAACAACATATTCTTTAGTTTTGCGGTGGATGCGGACCTTGAGCAGTTGCCCCGAAAACAGGCTTCAGAAGCAAACTCGAAGGTCCAGACCGCAGCCTCAACAGAAAATTCTTCTGAGAAGTTGGACAATGATCTACCACAAAGTGCTTCAAGAGTTCCATATGTGGAGGAATCTGCTGCTTCTAATATGGAAAATATTAGTAGCAGTGAGGCATTGCCCTCTGACCTGCCTTCAGAGGCTCAGTTGGCTGAAAATGAGCAAGCCACATATGCAAGTGCTAACAATGATTTAAAAGGCACAAAGGCATGCCAGGAAGCTGATGTGCCTGGCTTGTACAATCTTGCTATGGCCATAATTGATTATAGAGGTCATAGAATTGTTGCACAGGTGCATATTTACTCACACTTATACTCAACAGAGTAGGTTTCATTTAAGTTAAGGATCTGATATATGACCAGGCTGATGTCTCAGCTAGATGTACAAGAAAAATATTAATATCTTTCTTTAATTTTACATTTAAGTTCTCCATTCACTATTTGCCACATTAATATCCTTTTAAGTTAGAGCTCCAGTCGTATAGCTCAAGTGGTTAGGGCTCCACTACCTATGGCCAAAAGGTCATGGGTTCGAGTCACCCTTTGCCCGATCAAAAAAAAAAAAATCCTTTTAAGTTATCTCACTTTCATTTTTTTGCGGTTCTAAAACCTTTCTGATTACCTACTTATTTTATTTAGCCACAACATTATTATATTTAGACATAATACTTAATACATTATATTAAGTTGTGCTTGCTTACTTTTCTCTTTCCAGAGTGTGTTGCCTGGAATACTTCAAGGTGATAAATCAGATTCCCTTCTATATGGTTCTGTTGACAATGGCAAGAAAATATGCTGGAATGAAGATTTTCATACCAAGGTAGATCATTTTACAATGAATGTATTTAAGTTCGATTAATAATCTGCGATTTGTTCAAAATTTGAAAAGCTTCCTCATAAGCCTCTATCTGTAGTCTAGAATCTCTATCCGCAATATGTTCTCTTCCTCTAATCCTTTAGCTTACTGCTTGTGGCATAGTTGTTAAAAGCGCGCCTGAGGCGAGGCGCACGAGGCGCAAGGAGAAGCGCCTCTCCTAGGCTGAGGCAGGCGCACTTTTGAAAAACTACTTTTTTTTTTTTTTTTAATGAAAAACGTGGCTTATGGTTTACTTTTTATGGTAATAAATATTTCTTGGGCCCTAAGAAATAAGTTTAAGCCTAAATAAAATTAGGGTTAAGTGGTTAATAAAAGATAATAACCGTTCAGCAATTCCCACCACTATCTATCGCTCTCCTTTTCACCACTAGACCACCCACCAGCTCTCCTTTCCCCCACTAGACCACCCACCAGCCGCCGCCCACCCGCCGGCCGCCGCCACCCAGTGCCACCTGGTTTCTTATTCCTCCCCTAGCCCCCTCTATGTCTCACCAAACGTGTTTTCTTTCTGTTTTTTCAAAGAAAAGCAGCAACAGCCACAATTTTTTTCCCAGCTCAAGTAAATCATGGATGAAAGTTGTAGTAGTACTAATACTACAAAAATATCCATCCAATGATCCGAGATAGAGATATTTTCAGTTGGTTACACCCAACAATAAAAATGATTTGGTGTTTGCTACTTATTATCAAAGTTTGTCTTTAATTTGTGTTAATTATGAACTTTTGAATTTAATAGTTATTTACATGCTAATATGTTTAATTTAAGTTTATATAGTGTTTGTATTAGTTTTCGTCACAATGTACAAAAGGCGCGCGCCTAAGGCTCTAGGCGCGCCTTAGGCGCTAGGCACACTCTTGCGCCTTGGTGCGCCTTGGAGCCTTAACAACTATGGCTTGTGGTGAGATTGCCTGACCATTCTTCTTTTTACCTTGTCTTATTATATAAGCATGAATTCAAAATCCAAACCACGAGCAAAGGAATTACAAGTTATTTATTTATTTGTTTATTTTAAATATTCTGGTCATTGTGATGATGTTGTTTCTGATGATTAAAAACTTACTCACTCATTGCACTATGGGCTTTTGTTTTCCCAAATCTGTTGATCAACTGTTTGAACAATTTTGCCCTATGCCCTATCCTTTTCCCTAAGCATAAAAGTAATGTATTTAAACCACTAGGAAATAATTGTAGTATGTCTTCTGATCTTAGTCATGATGACTATGTGAGCATATAATTTCTGAGGACTGAAAAGCTTTTGTTTATATGGGGCCTCTTATAGCTACTGTCCTAGACATCTCTAATGTTTGCCAAAAATTACAGGTTAAAGTACTACTAACTTCTAAGTTCTTCAATCATCTTAAAGGTACTTGAAGCTGCAAAACGCGTCTTCATCTGAAAGAGCACACAGTGCTGGATGGATCTGGTAATGCTTTCAAGCTTGCTGCACCAGTTGAGTGCAAGGGCATTGTTGGTAGTGACGATAGGTGAAACTTCTCTTACCAGTGAGAAACTGAGAATATCCAGCTGTCACAATAATTTTTAATATTGGCATTTCCTAGATCAATCTTTTTTAAAAGTACATGAAATATTGGTCCCAGTTAAATAGAAGAAAGATCTCAGGCGCCATTCATGAAATATTTGTCTGTTCTGTAACATATCGAATCATCTTGTCGCCTATTTGCTAATTCAAGAGTAATGAATTTTCATCTTGTACATTTCCTGAACTTGCTAGTTGATATATTTTTGAGCAGCATATTAAATCCATCTACTTGTTTTATTGTTCCAGGTTGTAGCCATTACAGATGTACGTTATAGCATTTTCATGCCTCACTGTTTTTAATTCTCACTCTAATCATGTTTACTTTTGTACCAGGCATTATCTTTTGGATTTAATGAGAGTGACTCCCAGCGATGCAAATTATAGTGGACCAGGTTCAAGATTTTGCATTTTGAGACCTGAACTGATATCTGGTTTTGCCCATGTAGGATTCTGTTTTCCTCATTTCATTATCATTCTAAATCATTTTGGAAATCTAACAATCTTAAATTACTACTATTTTGTCATGGCAAGGCTGGAAGCAGCTAAGGCGTCAAAATGCGAATCTCCATCAGACCAGGAGAGTCCTGTTTCTGATTCATCAAATGTTGATAGTGCTGCAGATGTGATAAAAACCGAAGAATATGCAGCCTCAGCATCAAGTGACACACAGGTGTAGTGTAACGATGCATTAACATGAATACAGCTTTTATTGGATGATTTACTGAAAATAAATAATTTCTGCTATGCTTAGAATTAAATATCCACACAAGTGAGATGGTGAATCACCAGATTTTTATGTATGTTAAAGAATTTCTTCTGAGAATAAAGATCTATACAAAGTCTCGAGTGTATATATAAGCAATTTTGTAATTAGTTAACTGTCTTCTATTTTCACTTTTTCACCAGCAACAATGTTTCCTTATGTTGTTTGGTCAACTTTAATAAAGGCTCATTTTGATAATTATATTGAACATTTCTAATTGTCTTATGTACAAACACTATTATGCTTATTGTTGCTTTTTGGCTTTACCTAATTTGGTTTGATAACAATTAAATGGGTTTCGACAGGGTGCTGAAAAGGTTGAAATGCAAAACTTTCAAGAATGTGGTTCTGACTCAAATGTTAAAGATACAAGCAAAGAGATACTCTTCAATCCTAATGTTTTTACGGAATTTAAGTTAGGCGGGAATCAAGAGGTAGCGTATGTAGCCTTTCCTAACTATCATTTGGCTTAATATATTTCAGGAAGTTTGAAATTTGTCAGAATACTTCTCCAGGAGATCACTGCAGATGAGGAAAATGTGCGAAAAGCAAGCATTCATCTTGTAGACATTGTGTTGCCTAAATTCATACAAGATCTTAGCACACTTGAAGTTTCACCAATGGATGGACAAACTTTAACTGATGCACTACATGCACATGGCATTAATGTTCGCTATATCGGAAAAGTAAGAACACACTTTTGATGGGTTGTAAGGTTTAAGATGTTTTTCCGACATACATTTTCTCTTAGATTGTCTGTATCTGAAAGTCTGGATTTGGAACTCAGGTTTGTTAAGTGGGCCCGAAGAGTCTGGTTCACTCAATGTTTGCGTTATCCTTCAATTGCTTAATTGTTCTCATTGGCACTACAGGTTGCTGAAGGGACCAAACATATGCCTCACTTATGGGATCTCTGTTCTAATGAAATAGTTGTCAGATCCGCTAAGCATATTGTGAAGGTAAAGAAAACTTTATTTTCGTTGCTAGCAAAACCCTCAAGTTTTTCTCTGCTAACTGAACATTTTTTTTTAATTGGAGTAGTTGATGATCACTATCAAGATTTACTGTTCTGGCTCTAGTCTTTGTTGACTTGTTTGATTGAAGCTAGCCAACTTTTTAAGACTAAACTAGAGTTTAAGTTTAACAACTTCACTAACTTTGATGGTATTGCTTTGTGCAATATGAGATGGAGAATTAAATCGTTATTACATATTCCTGATGTTTTATTAAAACTACAGGCCTATGGTTCTGTACTAACAACTGCTTGTTGTCACGCGCTCTGTGATCCATTGTAGGGTGTATAGACTGTCGGGAAGCTACTTTAGATATTACTTGGTGAACTTTGGAGTCGTCCTATTTGATTGGATTCTGCACTCTATTGAAATAATCCATTTGACTGCAGCTAGTTTTGTTATTCACATTTGATAGGTTATATCTATTCTAGGCGGATGTTTTCTTTAGGACATTCGAAATTCACTTTGGGAAGCTGACCTGTGGTATCCTATGAGTTATTGATTTGTTTTCTTATATATGTTTATGCTAGCTTTTTTTCTGATTTCTCCAGTTAAACCCTCGGTAAAATTGTTAAATGTAGGTTTTTGGCCTTTGTATCACCTTTGCCTATTTATATGTCTACTTCCTATTTATACAAATATATTTATCTGAGTGTGGACATGCAGGAAATCTTAAGAGATGCAGAGGATCATGATCTTGCGCATGCAATTTCACATTTTTTCAATTGTTTCCTGGGAAAAGTTCAGGCTGCTTTCACGAAAAGTGTTGCCAACAGTTCAAATCCAAAATCCCAGAAAAAGGTATGATTGTGGTTAATGTACCCCATACCTGTTATCCCATTTGGTATTTGTTCTCTTCGTCTTGAAATTTCTGTTTTTCCTTAGTGGGTGTTCTTCTGTATGCTGATGCAGGTTATTAAAAATAGTGATCTAATTATTGCAAATTCTTTGAAGATGTACAATTTTGAAAAAGAAGCTAGAATGAGTCATGAGACCCTGAAAACCCGTGCATGCATATTCTACAGGTTCATTCAGCTTCTGGGAAGTCTGCCAAGGGACAAGCTAAATCGAGAAATATGGGACATGCAAGGAAGAAAGAGTCATTGTATTTGAGTATCACCTCGGATAGTTTGTGGTCTGATATTCAAGATTTTGCAAAACTCAAATACCAGGTTTCTTGATTACTTATTTAACTTATCCCACAAGCAGAGCTGCAAATTTTAATTTTTAGCTATTTTTTTCTTTGTAGTTTGAGTTGCCAGAAGATGCAAAACAGCGGGTGAAAAAAATTTCAGTTATACGAAATCTTTGCCAGAAGGTATTTGTTTTAAATAGAAAATTTGTAACTCCAAATAGAAGTTCCTTTCTTTTGGGCTAACAAATTATCTACCTATATTAAATTCATGTCAATGAAAAGTAGGTTTTATCTTCTAGAATAATGTGCTCTGTCTAGCTGTTATCGATTTGGTTAATGTATTAATTTATACATATATGCCTCTTTACAGTCTACACTGATGCTCATTATCAATGGATTAGTTGCATAATTTCCTTGTCCTCTTAACAGGTTGGAGTAACCATTGCTGCTCGCAAATATGATTTTGATGCTTTGGCACCTTTCCAAGTTTCAGATATATTGAATATCCAACCAGTAATAAAGCATTCCATTCCAGTTTGTTCAGAAGCCAAGGATCTGGTTGAAACTGCAAAAGTTCAATTAGCAGAGGTATTGATCACTTTGATTTGTAATAACCATTTCTGATTAGGCTATAATATCTCATCTTACAGTACCTATTAACATGTATTATAGGCTTCCGCTATTGAGGATAATCACTTTCGATGAATGTGTGGATAACTAAAATATGTGAAAACATTTATTGGTTTGTCTTGTTTCAGGAAACTATGCACTAGAAAAAGTTATTCTACAATTTAAATGATGCATATACATTTATAAACTGGCTTTTATAATCAAATGTGGTATCATATTATTGAACGCATGATGATATCTGGGAGGTCGCACAATCAGAATTTGGATGTTTCTAACAAAAGATCATAAATTTGATTTACCTATTCAAGAGCTTTATTTAATTTTCCTTCGAACTGTTTATCCTCAGGGTATGCTTGGTGAGGCATACACACTATTTTCAGAAGCTTTCACGATCCTCCAGCAGGTAGGATTACATTTTCAGTCCTCGTTTACCTTCGTGTATTTATAACACCGTACCATTGATGAAATAAATATGCAGGTCACTGGTCCAATGCACCGAGAAGTTGCAAACTGTTGCCGGTAATTGTTGTTAAAAATACTCACCTCGTCTCCAGTATTATGTTGCCTTTGATATGTTGCACTATTCCTGACTTTGTTGAGATATGCTGCTATTTGATATTCTTTTTAATTTTTGCATGCTGATTCTACGCATTTGACTTTATTACAGATACCTGGCCATGGTCCTGTATCACGCTGGAGATATGGCTGGAGCCATAATGCAACAGCATAAGGAACTAATAATAAATGAACGCTGCCTTGGATTAGACCACCCAGACACAGCTCACAGGCACAAATCGATTTTCTCTTCTCATTTCATTTAACTAGTTTCATATGCTATTACGACTTCTTTGGAATCTATAGTAGTTATATTTGTTGGCTGACACACTATTAGAGCTCTAGGGAGATTAAAAATTAAATAGAACCTCCTGCAGCTTGATGATTGGTTCTAATCTTGATTGCATATCCAGTCATGTTAATATTGATTATTGGGGGTTAAGATGTTATTTTATTATCCCTGAGGCGTATTATTTGCTGCAGCTATGGGAATATGGCCTTGTTCTATCATGGTCTTAACCAGACAGAGCTGGCATTACGCCATATGTCACGCGCTTTGCTTCTCCTGGGTTTGTCGTCAGGGCCAGATCACCCTGATGTTGCTGCAACTTTTATAAATGTTGCTATGATGTATCAAGATTTGGGAAAGATGGATACTGCACTTCGATATTTACAAGAAGCATTGAAAAAGAATGAAAGACTGCTAGGGGATGCACATATTCAAACTGCTGTGTGCTATCATGCTTTGGCAATTGCATTCAACTGTATGGGTGCTTTCAAGCTTTCTCACCAGGTACGTGCAATGGTCAGATTTACACAGGAATTTATAATGTCCCCTTGATACAATCTGATCTTTGATTTAACAGCATGAAAAGAAAACACCACGACATTCTTGTAAAACAACTTGGGGAAGACGACTCTAGGACAAAGGAATCGCAGACATGGATGAAAACGTTCAAGATGCGCGAGTTGCAAGTGATTTTCTATCCTAGTTTCATGATGAAATACTAATATCTAGGGAAAATATTTTTAAGTCCTCAAAAAGTTGACCATTTTTGTTTCAGACACTCCACTTTTTTAATTGAATTTCCTCTCGTTAACTTTCAAATTTTAATTTTTAGTCCACTGACCGGCTACCTCAGAGTTAATATCAGATTTGAAAGTTAATAGGATGAACTAAAAAAATTTAAAAAATGTCACGTAAGCTCAAAGCTGGTTGTGGCTGGTCAAAAGACTGAAAGGACTAGAAGTTGGGTTTTGAAAATTAACATGACAAAATTCAATTCGAGAAAATGAAGTGTCCTGAAATAAAAAAATGGGAGAACTTACAGGGGGAAAAACTATTTCCTAATATATATACCAATCTCCATCCAATTTTAATTTTATTTCCGTACAGATGAATGCACAAAAGCAGAAAGGTCAGGCTCTGAATGCTGCATCCGCTCAAAAGCTATGGAAATTTTAAAGGTATTTGTACATCTTCAACTCCATTCTCCAATTTCTCTTCACGTAGTTTCCTTCACTTTATACACAATGTTTGTCTACCAGGCTAATCCAGACCTTATACAAGCATTTCAAGCTGCTGCGGCAGCTGGGGGCACGAGCAATTCTGTCCCCCGCAAAACAAATCATCAAGCAGTGGTGTTATAAGCGGGAGGGGGTCGGCGAAAGAGCAGCTCGAGCTGCTGCAGAGGTACGAAAGAAGGCAGCAGCAAGGGGTCTCTTGATACGTCCCCACGGGGTTCCTGTCCAGGCTCTGCCACCGCTTACCCAGCTCCTTAACATTGTAAATTCAGGGACGACACCTGATGCCTCAAACAGTGAAGCCAGTGCTGATACGACAAATGGACTGCCAGATCCCTCAGGGGATCGTTTGAAGCCAGACGAGGCTCCAGTTGGATTGGGATCTGGATTAGCTTCTTTGGATACCAAGAAATCAAAAACCAAAACCAAAGGCACGTCTTGATGAAACTAAACTCCAGCTTGCCATTGTGTAGGTTCTTTTTGGTAGTAGTAGTTTTACGAGTGTTGCCTGAATATAGGCTCGATTCATCAAAATGGTGATTGTACTTGATGCACGTATTTTGATGTTATAAACTGATCTATATCTGAACGGCGTGAGAAACCAGAAATACGAGTGTTGCATTCGTAGTTAGGCAGGAGATGGAATATTCTTCTGGTGCAACGTTTTTCCTGAAGCAATGAATAATTTTACAAGGCGTTGGCTATTTTGGCCTGATTATTGGAGTACTTCGCAATAAGCAGTAAAAAGCGAATGAATAAATATGTACTTGTTTTTACTTCACAAAATGTAGAGGATACTTTGAAATGAATACCTCGACTGACCGAGAAAAAGAAGTTTTACTCTCAGAATATGAGAGATTTATAAGTCCTTCCTTTATATTTATATTGGGGAGCAAATATAAGATTGTATATCTAGGTAAAAACATAACCTTAATATTAAGCACCACACACGGTGCCTGGATAATTTACGAGCACGACACTCACTTTGTGACTATTTATAAATATAAATAGTCAATAAGTATTGCACATATAAATAAATAAAATAATTTGATGGATGTTAATAGCGGTGCTCATAATTTATTTATAGCTACAATGTACGGTGTACCTTTCTCAACCAAAATTAACCAAAACAAATAAATCCCAGTAACTTGAAATTAAAATCACCAATCTCATATGCACCTAATGCCCTTGAAGTGTGTCATTGTTTTATTTCAATTAAAATTAAATATTACATTTTAGTCAAAACTGATATCACGTTACTTGCAGTACAACTGACGCACAAAAAACTAACTCATAAAAAACAAATTATAAAATACACATTGAGTACCACATACCGCTAATGCTATTACTTTTGAAGATACATTAACCATGAACTAATTAACTACCCAGTAATATAAATAGTTGTGCTCATAAAAATTTAACAGTTTCAAGTTTTTCTTCTTTAATGAAGTAACAAAGAGGACAGCAAAATAATAATGATAAAAAAATGTTTAGTGGCTGGGAATATTCTTCAGGTGCCACAAGACTCGGAGATTTTAGAATGAACGCAGCCTGAACTGAGATGAATGTGTTATGTACAACAATGAGTAAGTTATAAAACCCAAAAACACTGTTTATCGCGATAAACGTTGGTCACTGCACTAAAGATTTAAACTAACCTGGCCGGTAATACATTAATCCAACCAAAATTGATTTCAGGCAAAATAGAGTAAGTAATATCTTTCTTTCTCTAGCCTACTACCTCTTTGGTCCTAGTGTTTGGTTGGTTTAACCAGATGCTCCTGCAGCAGTATCCTTAACATCTTCCCGGTTCTCTTCTTTAGCGAACTCCTCTATCAATTCACGTTGCCTCTGGCTCAAGTTTCTTCAATAACAAGGACAACAAATAAGTTAAACATGCGGATGACGTCTCAAGCAAAAACTACCTAGTTCTAAAAGGTGCAAGGCACTCAGCAAGGCATTTTGAGTATGTGTTAAAAATAAGAATAAAACAAAACACACATCTACAAGAAAAGTACGTGCACTGGGGTGGCTGACATATTATCAAGGGATAAAATGCAGTCAAAGTAAGCCCCTTTATTCTATTCCGAATTCCTAATATACGTTTGATTTATTTGTTTGTTTTACACATTTCTTTTGGGACAAATACCCCCAATGACTTGGACCATAATGGCGGCATAAAAGGCATATACACACCCCTTAAAGCTAAGAATATGCCTATGAAACCTAGCACATGAGGCACTCTTTGAGTGACAGCCTCAAGGCGAGGAAAGGCCAATGAGAGAGATATGGACAATAGTATTTTTCACTACGGAAGCACCAGAAAACATATATTTTCCAACAAAAAGAGGAGAACCACTGCTAATCCAGCACTTACGTTGGCATGCTGACATTGAAGTGCACATATTGATCCCCAAACGAAAAGGAGTTTCTTACTTTAATCCCTGCACCACGACATAAAAATTATTAGTTTCCTACCATCAAAACATGCAAGTTATTCAGCCAACAAATCCCCACCAAGGGCAAGTGCATAATACCTACTTTTACGTTATATCCAAGCCAATATAAATAATGTTACATATCACCTTGTTTTCAAAAGCGATTTCAGCACGTTTACATTGAGCCAAGAGTAAAGGAGACAGTATTATATCGAGGTAAACCCTTACCTTTTTTCCTCAAGACAACCTTTTGCCCGGGTTGAGTGCCTGGGCGCACCTGTATGACAGAAACAAGTAGAAAGAGTAATTATCAAACTGATGACAGTTTACTGCAGCAAAGCACTCTCTACCAAAATACTTTGGGGTCTGATCATCCTAAACCTCAATCCGTCCTCCCTTAATCCAACTCAAACAAAAAAGAGAGAGAGAAGCAAAAAGCTACAAGTATAACGGCAGCTTTCATTACAGTTATCTTGAAAAAAGTTACAACTACTCTGTTCACATACTTATCATTACATTTATCTATCTAACGTGAAATAAATTACAAAGCTAAATAAAACAGACCTTAACAACGACATCTCCACTCAGAGTAGGAACCTGGATTGTTCCTCCCAAAATTGCCTGCATAAGAAGATAAAATCTGATTAACCTGGCCAGATTGACTAACTGATAACCAGAACCCAGTAAGAGACACTTGCAAAGCAACAGTGCTTGTTTTATGAGATACACATTATATCATTTTAATGATTCAAGCAAGATTCTTGAGATTCATATTTTCTAACTTATCAGATTACACAATTTTAAATGTGCTACCACATATATTAAAAGCCACCATAGACATATTCTTTTTGAAAGGCACCATAGGCATATTCAAGAA
Source organism: Paraleonurus japonicus (assembly GCA_030762865.1). Taxonomy (NCBI): domain Eukaryota; kingdom Viridiplantae; phylum Streptophyta; class Magnoliopsida; order Lamiales; family Lamiaceae; genus Paraleonurus; species Paraleonurus japonicus. The sequence goes on from CM061061.1 coordinate 36,162,223, forward strand.
CAGGTAAATGATTAATAATTCTCTGAATCCAGATACTGAATCTCCAAACTATCTCTAGGAAAGTATTACCTGAGTGATGCTCAAAACTGCATCAACATGGATGTCAGCCCCTTCCCTTCGGAACACTGGGTCTTCTCTGACCTGTAAACACATCAGTGATGGATTCGAGCATGTAAAATACCAACCACAGTTACTATGCTAGAGAATCACAACATCAAACAGTGACGGAGCTAATCAAGCAACCTTAATTATAACGTAAAGATCACCAGGTTGATTCCCATCAGGATCTGCTCCACCACTTCTGGGAATCTTAATGGTTTCATTATTGTCCACCCCTACAGATAAAAAGTGTAAATAAGAGACCACAATTGTTCATAGACCTCCTAGAAAGAAATTCTACAACTCATGGCAGACTTCATCGTTTGAGACAACATTCAGTTATTGTAGCCACCATTTCATCCCCAAGAACATACAAAAACCAGAAAAAGACAATGTTCTCAAGACCGAAGTTTCACATAGCACTCAATATTACATCAAACATGAAGAAAGGTTCCAATAAAATTGGTGCTTCCAAGGCAAACTAATCTCAGGATGTCACAAATTATGAATTTTTTTGAAATATTAGTTACTCATGTAGCTAATAAACTGTAGTTTCCTTGATGGAGGTTCACAATATTAAGTTGTTTTGGAAGGAACAATCAATATATAAACTTAATAGTTTACGATTGGAAGCTCCAAAACAGAACTTTAAAAGAGGTTACTGAAAGATGGCACACGAAGGGCTATAACTTTACTAGGAGCTCACCTGCCACGACATTCAACTTCACTGTCTTTGGCCCTCTCATTACCCGCTTACCCTTGCAAGACTTGCAGAAGCTCTGTTGCCAACAAGATAAATAACTTTTTAACTGACCACTTCTTTTTAATGCCAGTGTGGATAACATTTTTATACTAATTCAATCTCAAAAGAAATCATTACGGTTGACCAATAAACTACTTTCAAAACAGTTAACAGCAATAACTCTTTCCAAACTTATGAGATGCATCAATTTTGTGATAGTTGAGTGCATAGCATATAAATAGCTGATGTCCCACATGCACGCATTAGTCTTAAAATTTAATAAATGTGTTATCCATGCCAATGCACCACTAAGTTTCAAAGATGATCAACTCCAAAGAAAAACATCGATAGTCCTCCATGCACAAAATGGTCAGTTAAGAATTACCACCACACAAAGTTATTAGAGTAAGAAAACACATGAAAGTGCCAAAGCTGCTGAGGCAAGGACATCAGCGCTCAAAACTAGATTGTCTAACTGAGGCAAACATAATATCCCATGAACTTCCATGCATCTCCAATTTTATCACAAATAAATTATAACCCATTTGAGCTTAGCGGCGAACTCTTAAGGTCTTTGAATGCCAGACAAGGCATAATATGGGAGGTTGAACATAAGAAAACTCTATTTGTGAAGAGCAAAAGCATTAAGTGCATTTTCTTTTGCTCTACATCACCACATACACACACGAAATGCAATTACATTAAAAGAGCAGCTTCTGAGTGCAAATAGAAGCATGTGATCAGAGAAACAACGTGCAGACTTGTCAAGGCAATAACAAATTTTTTTATTGGAAATACAGAATATCATACCGAAACTATTTTCCCAGCTCCTCCACAACTAGGACAAGTAGATTGAAGTGTGAAAGGACCATTTTGGGAGATAATCTGAGATGACAAACAAAATATTAGGATGAATTTGCCAACTATAAAAAAGAAGTGATGCCAAAAGTACCCACCATCCCAGAGCCTCTACACCGTTTACAAGTTTCAGGCCTTGTTCCAGGAGGAACACCAGCTCCACCTAAAAATCAGGAAGACCAATTGAGACCAATATAAGAAACATGGAAGAATGACATGAACAAAACATATTGGAACCTATGTCAACTAATAAAAGGAACAACTCATTGGTAATAAACTAGTGCAGAAAATAACACAGAAAGACGTGACAATACCACAAGTTTCACAAGTCAAATCAGTCAGGATAGTCAACGTTTTGGCACATCCTTGGACAGCTTCCATGAAGGATAGCTCAACTGATACCTGAAGTCAATACTGAAATTTATTAAGACTAACTTCCATAAAAAGTTCATAAGCAAGTGCAAATCAGTAGCTTCACTATGGTATGGCAATAACCTTAACGTCTTCTCCGCCCATGTCCCTATTGAAGATGTTGAAAATCTGATCTCAAATAGAAACAATTACAAAGGAGAGCATAATTAGTTTGCAAACTCGAGTAGAAATCATAAAGAATACTTCATAAGAGGAAGAATATCATGCCACTTGGCTAATATTGATATGTGAAGGTCTATTACTATGCAGAATACATCCATACTTTATCTTAAATACACCTCCATATTCCAACAACCACTAAATCTAGGATAAAATGTAAATTAGACCAGCTTTAAGAAACTCTTAAGTATTTAAAACTTATGGAAAGATATTGTAGCTATGAATTGCACAGGCAGCTTAAAATCACTAAAAGGCAGTCCACAAGCACTTAATAATTTTTGGTTTTGATGATTCCTCATTGGCTAATAAGTGTCCTACTGTCCACAGAATCTCACAATGTACAAAAGCAATAGTTCGAAGTGTCTTCCTCCACTTCCCATTCCCGTATACCAATAACCGTGCTAGAAAAATCAACAATTTGCATGGAAATAATCCAAAAACCCCTGTAGAGCAAGTTACAAGTGTTTCCAATTCACCCTCCAACTTATGGCTCACTAGATTCTACGTGGCACGTGCAAACAAACCTTAGTGTTACTCAAAGCGACATTGTTTCAACAATTCATAAACATTTTACTCATCCAACTATAAGCACTGAGAAAGAAAAAGGAGTCCAAGTAGCTTGAGAAACAAGGGAAATAAAAAAGGAAAAAGAGTAAGAACAAAAAGGCACACACAGTGTTTATGACCAAAGACTTACATCAGCATTTCTGAATATGTCCTGGAAAGGATTAAAGCCAGCAGATCCAAATGGATCACCGCCAGGACCTCCACCATTACCAGCACGTTCAAAAGCTTCATGGCCAAGCTGTTGAGTGGAAAATGTCACAAGACTAGTTAGATCTAGAAAAGGAAAGTTGTGATTCCAATGAAAAACAGAGGAATGAGTGGATCAACGTCAAGAAAATAGCAACCTATGCACATCCCATATACAGAATCTTCATCTAAAATGCCACTGAGGATTCCATGATTGCATAAAATCAGCACTATATTTGTCAGCTGACTTGTGAAATCATAGGTTAACGTGTGTACAAAAATGCTTCTAATTATATCACAAATGAAAGTAAGATGTAACAATATACTTGGACCACTGCATGAGGGCAAAAGAGACTCTTTCGCATTGTGTTTGAATTTCTAGAACTTAGAAACTTAGTCACAAAGAGATGTGAGGAAATAATGATGCAACCCATGAAAACAATTAGACATTCCATCACGGTTTATACCTTTTTAAGTGTGTCATTATAAGAATCGAGAATCTTATTAACCCATTCATATGAAGATGCACGTACAAGATTAGATGCATATACAGTACTTATGAAAAACTATATTTGAGCCAAGATTAGATGTGATAGGTGCATAGAGTACTTAATAGTGTTGAGCACATATATAGTCATATAAACATAGTTTTAAAAGGCGAGAGGCGCCAAAGGACTGCCTAGCGCCCAAGGCGCAAAGCATTCGCCTTAGGTGCGCCTCATGTCCTTTTTAACATAAACTTAATTTTATCAACCTATATGCATATTTCACACATATTCTCCTACAAAAAAACACATAAACCACATAATACTACCAAAAAGCTTGATAAATAAACATTATAACACAATTTAAACATCAAATTAATACTAAAGTTGTTAAAATTGACTCCATTCTCACACAAAGTCACAAACACATCTAATAAAAAAAAAAAAAAAAACAGCAGCCAAGACTTAAGACTCCTCAATGACTAATCATCCTCATCCTCCTCATCACCAAAGTTCTCATCATCAATGTATTCTTTTTCTTCCTCATCATCTTCCTCAAATTGATATTCATCTTCATCTCTAAGCCTAGAAGATGAACTTTTTACACTTTTCCCCTTATCTACTTGTTTGCCCTTGCTTTTGGTGGTCTAGTACTTGTAGTCCCCACACTCGATGGTTTCTTCCCTCTAGTTGGATATGCGGGCTCATCAACTCCAAGGGCATCATTAACCACACTCCAAGTCAAGTTAGCAATTTCTAGCAAAGAAATCGGGTCAACCCGATCACGTGAATCATATCTTGGCTTCAATTTCTGATAAATTAAAAATTAATAACGTTTTTATACATAAAAGTGTCAAAACTTACTAAAAAATGACCTAAAAGTGCTATTTATTTTTCAAAAATTGCTCAGGAAAAAAATGGACAAGAAGCGCGCCTTAGGCGCCTCAAGAAAAGCGCCAAAGGAGCCCTAAGGCGCTTGCCTCATGATCTGCGCCTCAATATAGGTGAAAAAGGCGCTGAGCCTATAGCCTTGGGCGCCTTGCGCCTTAGGCGGGCCTTTTAAAACTATGCATATAAATATTTGAGACCTGATCATATTGTTGGCGCTTCTCTTCATCCTTCAAGACCTACAAGAATTTTGACATAAAATAAGGCTAACAAAATACACATGGATTATAGTTGGGAACTTTTCTTTTCAAAACCTGAAGATATTAGAAAATACCTCATATGCTTTCTGGACTTCTTGAAATTTCTTTTCAGCTTCAGGGTCATCTTTATTCGTATCAGGATGCAACTGCTTTGCAAGCTGTGCAAGAAAATCATGCAACAACAATAAGACACCACTGGAAACATTAAGAGCTATAGCTCTGAGTTAAAAAAAAAAAAGGCAATGAGGCAGAAACATACTCCGTAATAAGCTTTCTTGATTTCGGATGCTGTTGCATTTCTACTGATGCCAAGGACATCATAGAAGTCTTTTGACAATAGTGCTTCAGCCGGTCCAAAAACAGAGAGAAAAAGTCTCAGTAAAAATGAAATAAAAGAAATAAACAATCAGGTAACTTAACAATATTGAACCTTTGCTTAAACAGAATCTAATCTAACCTTTTTATGAAAAAATCATAAACAGTTGATCCATGACCATACACCAAATCAACGAGAAATCCATTGTAAAATAAGAATTGTAAATTTTGTGTATTATATATTAATAATCAGAGGTATTATTATGAACATACTTCATTAGTAATCCACGTTCACCCTATGCCATCATAAGCACATGTCTCACACCAGTTTTAAATTTGTATACTGACTGGAAGTATGCTTCTTGTTTAAGATTAAGGGGGAAACCTGAAAATTCGAGATTATGATGCATTAACTCTTGTTGTGTTTCAATTGATATTATGTTTGAGCGGCCAGAAGTCTTTAGTAGATACTAAACATAACTCCTATAAAGAAATTAATATCGTACATGAATAGCTTGTTGGTCACTACCCATTATTTAATATCATAAACCTTTTTCATACAGTCAGTTAACTTTATGCATCATATCACAACCTTGTTACTATTTTCCCCATGAATATCCCCCGGCATATGCCAAAAACCAGTAAGCATTAATAAGAACACAGGTCTTCAACGAGAAACGAAGAATAAATGATTACCAGTCCCATGAAATGACCGCGATGGGCGTATACTATCACTGAAAAATCCCGGCTTGAACAAATACTTCTCATTACCTACTGTATTTCATAACTCATCAAAATAAAGAACATCAGAATCACATGACCAACGGTAATTAAGAAACTCCCATTCAAAGCTTGTTAAGTACCATCTCCGAAATTGGAGTAGAAAAGCCCTCTGGATTGATTGTACAGTACGATGCCAAATTTCCTGCAGCCGCTCTTCAATAAAAAAAAAAAAAAAAACGCGAAATTGCAATCAATTACAAAATTATTCACACAACGAAATCCAAACATATAATCATAGATATACAGTGTAAGCTTTTACCTTTGAATGGGAATTGTGAGGGAGAAAACAGGAGAGAGAATGACGGGCAAGGCGGAGGCTATGGGATCGGACCATTGGTTGGCTCTGAAACTGAACGCGATGATATCAAACAGGACTCACAGGGCAGTAAAACCCTAGAAAAAACCCCACTTTTCTTTGTTAAATATTGAAATAAATTCAAGAGACTACAAGAATCAAGAAAAGTGCGAGGGAGACGTTGAGGGCTTGGAGTTATTTGGAATGTTCTAGTGCTGTGCGGACGATGAAACTTGAAAGTCGGTAATGATGATGTTGCCTTTCTTCTTAAAATCAGGTATTTATTATGGGTAGGGTGACACTATTGCACTATAATTTTTAATTTAAGTGGTCTATTTATAAATAAGTTTAAAAATTATATAAAAGTATAAAAAATTTGAGTAGACGTACAAAAATATTTGTACCTGAACTTATTTATAATTAAATTTTTTTAATCTATTTATAATTTTTATTTTATTTATATATAAAATATCAATTAAATTTTTATTTTTACTCTCCGCTCATTTTTTATTTCCTCATAAATATAAAAGTTTCTAAATCCTATTAAATCAATATATTATTCACAAAAGTGATGGGACAAAGAAAAAAAAATTAATGTAAGTGTGCTCAATATTTTTGTAGTTTTTATCCAATTATTTTGCTCATTTACAGGGTATTTTGAAGTTATTATCGCATCATGCTTGGACCCAATTCGTAAGCAAACAAATACTCAACGTTTGACTGCGTACTTCATCCCTTATATGATCGTACATTGTGTTTAAAAATATTGTACATTTTATTGTCGTATCCAAATTTTTTAAATGAGAATTCATGAAGATTATGAAAATTAAAAAGGAATACATTAAATCTAGATGTTTCTTATTTCAAATCCGAGATCAATAATGAAATAAAGAAAAAAAAATAGAAAAATATTGAAATGAAGTTAAGTCTTGAAGGAATCCAGAATTATTGATTGAGAAACTACCAAAGTTGGAAGAGGAATATATAGTATAATCATAATCATTTGCATGGATCTAAAGGAAGTGTGAGACCTGTAGTGTACCTCAACTTAATTCCAAGCACTTGGAATTTTGCCTGTTGACGAATCCTCCCTCCCATAAATCACATCCAACGACTCAGAAAACGCGACTTTGGAGAAATGAATGAAACACAAGCAGGCTAGGCATCGGTTCCTTGAAATGTCAACAGATGTATGTGAAGTTAATCTTGGACTAAATCGGGAATTGAGTTAGGGAAGGAGGGTTGAAGGAAAGATCGAGAGATTCAAGATTGTCGAGAAAATGGGCTTATGATTAAGATTGGATGTCGAGGATGTTGTCGTCTGGACGCATGAAACGCCGTTCCAATCGCAGCAGTCGAAGAGGGAAAAGGATCGGGATTGGAGGAGAAGCTAGCTGTGTCGTCAGGGTCACATTGTAAATGAACAACATAAATAGCAATAGCATATGTGTTTAGTAAAGTTACAGCTTATTTACAATCTGAGAGAAGTTCACATATGTCTTGAAATTTTATTCACTTTTCTGTTTTCCGGTCACATGATTTATAGGTTCAGGTTAACCAAATAATTATCAACAAGTATATTCATAACAAATCAGACCATCTTACAGAGTATATTCTATGAATCTTTGTAATTCGAAGGTGCCCCATTTTTAGTGTTGATCTTCAAAATGTCAGGACCAACACATATGCGATGCTTCTTTGCAAGGATGTGGTCCATGGGAGCCATTTCATATTATTTGGATTTGAACTATATGCATGGTTCTCTAATAGATAAGGTTGTATAGTGACCACCGTGTGCCTCGTTTAGTGAAGTTACAGATTATGTACAATTACAATATATATATCTGAAGAAACCAAGATTTCATTACTCGTAAGAAACTCAGATCAGACATGTGATTATTTACATGGATCTAAAGGAAGCCCACAAAGGCACTGATTGTGAACGAAGGAGGTGTTATCCCAATTCTCAGACCTGTACCTCAACTTCCAACCAGTAGGGATTTTGCCACACAATCTATTATAACTAACATTCAGAAACTGCAAGTACACAGCATCAGTAATCTGTGGCGGAATGCTCCCATAAATCTTGTTATGAGATATATCCAACACATCCAAAGATTCCATGAAACTCACTTTTGAAAAATCAAACTCAAACTTGTTTCTTGAGATGACAATGCTACTAGTAATCTTCCCTTTGCCAAAGAACACTGATGCGTCTCCTGATAAGTTGTTTCTTGAAATATCAATCTGAGAGAAGTTCACATTCACCAAAGAAGCTGGAAGATCGCCCGACAGCATGTTATGAGACAAGTCCACCCCTGGAAATCCAGCTGTTTCTGGGAAGTGGCCAAATGAATCTGGAATCGGTCCTGTGAGGTGGTTTCGACTGAGATCAATCGCGTAGAGATATGCAAGTGTTGGTAGTGAAGGAGGGATTGAACCGGATAAACGGTTGAAAGAAAGATCAAGATACCTTAGGCTTGTGAGTTTAGCAAGAAAATCAGGTATTGGGCCTGAGATATTAGTCCAGCTTATAACTAAATATGTCAAAAGTGGCAATTCTCCGATTTGAGGAGGGATTTTGCCTACAAGATTAGGTATCTTGTGAAGCCGGAGATATTGGAGGTGTTTAAATTTGGAAATGGAAGGGGGATTGTACCGTTGAGATCTGCGGCGGGTGCTATGTCGAGTCCAATGACGTAGTTTGTAGTTTCGTTGCATTGAACGCCGTACCAATTGCAGCAATGAAACTGAAGATCCCATGTAGGAAAAGGGTTTGGATTTGAGAAGCTGTTCTTGAATGCTATGAGTGCAGATTTATCGTTGGGGTGACAAAGCTCTGCTGATGAGGATGAAGAGAAGAAAATGAAAAATCGAGGCAGTACTAGCAGCATTTTTCTTTGTTTGATTGATACTTAAAAAATAGCAATTCAAAATATGCGTTTCATCATTAATAGATAGTATCTTTGCTTGTAGTGAATAGTGATCACATACTCTGGATCTCAAATATACGTCAGTGCTTATGCAGATATGTTGTGATCTTCTATTTTGGTGTGCTTGCCTTGCTGGTTTTTACAAGGATAATGGGTATTGATTCTTTATACACGGTGGATTCTTGATATTTCATCATTATGTCCATGCGAGTGATTGATTAGCTTCAATTGGACCAAAACCTGCAAGTTGGTTGATGTTGACTATATTGGAAATCTAAATCATTGGTTGACTTTGAAATTTGTATGCACGGTGCCAACCCAAATAATTAAATTGTTGCACAATTACACCCGCATAAATATGTGTATGATTATGTTAGAAGTTACTGGTAGCAAATAAACTACTCCGCTTAAAAAAATATAAAAACTACTTCCATTCTATTATTATTTACACTTCTTTTTGGGGACGTCTAACGCTCACATCATCTTCATATTTAGATAAAAAGCAATCCAATAAAACATAGTAAAATGTATTTTTGCAATAAAATTACTCCCTCATAAAGTAATTCAATCAAACATAAAATACATTTTTTAATTTTCAAAAAGTTTAAATTAGATTGCAATTTGCAATAAAATATGAGATCTATCTCAATTAAAACTTTACTAAAAATGGAGAAAAGACGTATGACAGCTAAAAGGCTTGGTTATATGATCAACAACATTCATGTTGCAAATGGAGTAGCAATAGGCCCAAACGATTTTGTAGATTATATTATATTTTACTTTGCAAGATACAATCTTGCAAAGTCTCCAAGCATATCGCAGTATCACGATCAAAATTGTGAAACAATTTACAAAGCCACAGTACTAAATACCCACCACCACTAGATATGAGGGCATATAATCAAAGCGAGGAACATTCATATACCAGTTGATCTCAAGCTCTTGCTCCGTCACTTAGATTGAGCGACATTTTTATGTTCATTGCTGCCAATTCAGCAGCTAAATATCTGAAGACATAAGGCATAGCAACGGTCACCATTCCCTCACTAGACTGGCAGGCAACACATGTAACCTTTTTTGGGGCTCGCCCAGGTGGCAGGTTCATACCAATCATTTCTCGCACTTCTTTCTTATGTGATTGCACGATAGATGTAGTCAAGATGCTCCCGCAAGCGGGAGCAGACATCAGCAACGTGATAATCAGAACTCATGTGGAGCCTATCATGTAACAGATATGCAGCACCGTGAGCCAGCAGCGAATCTCGTTCCATTTCTCCAAAACGTACACCACCACCCCGCTTTCTCCCTTTGATAGGTTGCCTCGTCACCTGATCAACAATTCCAGTAGAACGGACCTGCAAACAAATAGATAATTTTATATGCAATGCCCGATTCACATTTGAAACTCTCTCTTACACACACATTCGCTTCAAAAATTGAGTCTTTATGTGATTTAGAAGCAGAATTTTAACCCATTTAATTGAGTGAGGAAACTAAGGATAGAAATGAGAGAGATGGTGGTCAAAACTAACATGATTGTATTAGAAATTCGACTCATGCACTTAATCCCATCACAAGTAAATGTATCTCAGGTACATTGATGGAAACAGATTCATAATATGAAATTATCTAATACGCAGAATATACAAATGATAGTACTCAGTGAAAAACTCGCACCTGAAATTTATCTGAAACCATGTGTCGAAGACGCTGATAGTATACAGGGCCAATAAATATTTCGCATGTCAGCTCTGTTCCATAAACTCCACTGTACAATACCTCTACACCATGATAGTTGAACCCACGTGCAATCAACTGAGAACCAAGTTCATCCGCAAGCGTATTAGTGTCAGATTCTGACCCTTCAGATTTCTTCTTCATTGAGCTTGAAAAAGGTGTAGCATCCACAAAATTTCCATGCAAGGCTCCTCCCTGGAATAACACATAAGATGAACGCTATATAATCAAGACAAGTATAGTATTTTATCAATATTTAGATGTTTTACAACATACAAAAAATTAATTTAATTTTCATCATCAAATAGGAATTTAGAATTTTATTAAACTACCATTAGAAATTAATACAATGAGCAATCACTTACTTGACCATAGTATAAAATCATGATAAAGGACATTCACTCCACTTGAACACATAGAAGTATGACCCTATCTCAATTCAAGAATTTTGCATATAACATGTCTTTCCAATGTCAATTTAATTTTGCTATTTACAAACTGATGTCTCAAAATAAGAATGCTTTCCTTTTCAGATTATTAAGTAGACTGTCCCAGGTTTTGGGAAGAAGATATGGTCGAAAAACCGTGGGAGAGGTGGTTTGAACTGGTACTAATGTTGAACTGATACCTTGTTTTGCTTAACTGATTTTATATCATTGCCTGATACCTAAATAAAACCAAGTAATACAGAGCATCATGCAGGTTACCCTTCGAAAAATATATATTAGTTAAAGTTAGCATTTTGTGATGCTAGCTTAACATCACTCTATGAAGTACAGAGCATCATGTAGGATACCTTTAGAAAAATAATATTAGTTAAAGTTAAAATTTGGCGATGTTCGCTCAACATCACCCTATGTCATTGGACTACCTAGGCTAAAAAAATAGCTATGCACTGCCCATACCTTAGCTGCGATTGATTCTAAAAGCATAGCAATTGTCATCCTAGAAGGAAATGCGTGAGGATTGATGATAAGATCAGGCCGCATTCCAGTGACTCCAGAAAATGGCATATCAATATCTGGCCATAGCTGAGAACAAACACCCTTCTGACCATGTCTGCTACTAAATTTATCACCAATAATTGGATTCCTAGGATGCCGAAAACGAATGTTTGCCTGCATAAACAATAAGTGAATTCAATTACTACGTCAATTGTATCTGTGCTAAGCTCAAGGACCTGGAGCAAAACTAACATAATAGTTCAATTTATGGTTCACATGGCACACTAAATTTTACAGATGGAATTACAAATTGTAAAACAAACACACCCATAAGGATGTTACAGCACTTGCATGTAGAGCTTATAGATAAGAATAACAATTTGCAAGGAACACTAACGGGAGAACTCAAGACTCTTCAGTATGGGGAGAAACTGAGAAAGAAAGTAACGAAGGAGCCTAAAGATATGAGATACAACAGTTTATTGTAGTGGAGTAACAAAGATAGAGTAGGCCAACTCACCAGATTTAAACGGGAAAGAGAAAGCGGAACATGGAAAAGAAAACTTACATACAACAGATAGTGTAAACTAAATAGAGAAGTACAATGGTTATTCCAGATGATTATACACCATCCTTCTCACTGATGGTTCTCTCTATTCAAACTTTTCTTGTCAAACTAGAGTAAAAAGGGCATCTTTTCCAGTACTGTTCATCCTACATTCTTCCCACAACTTCCATTAATTATAGTCGGTGATAGAAACATATGAAGGCAGACGAAGAGGTATAGCTCAAGTGGTTAGAGCTTCACTACCTATGACCCAAAGGTCATGAGTTCGAGTCACCCTTTGTCCGATCAAAAAAAAACATATGAAGGCATACCTAATCTTAACTAACTTTAGGCCATTGCATCAAGCAATAGTTTTCTTTAAGAAATTTATTTAAGGGTTATTCACATGTGCAATAATAGTAATGCACAAGGGAAAATGGAACTATCAGAAAGACCTTTAGTACGAGAAGCAAAGCTCCACCTTTCTAGGCAGAGTACAGAATATAGAAATTCAAAAAGGAATACTGAGCTAGTGGTTATCTCATCAGAAAATTTTGTAATCTATTTAAGTCTGATTAGAAATCAAATAAAAAGAGACAACGATAAAATTAGGTGTATTTTCTGCTTTTCTGGTGTAAATTAAACTAAAATGCATACACTCCAATCAAAGATATGTGAATAGCAATGAGTGACCGAAAAGTCAGACTCTTTAAAGTTATGTGCTTACCTTTTGTACGTGTTTATTGTTTTTCACATCAACAGAAACATAATCGACATAGGCATGGTCTGAACCCTTTAGCTTGTTTGTTGTAACTTTACTTGTAATATCATTGTAGATGCTACAATATGGATCATTGGGGCCAATTCTCTGAAATGGCAATTGAAAAGACTGTTAAACAACGGTCAATTAGGAATTGAGAAAGACAATTATTTATATGTCCACTACCTGCCCAACATATGGGAGCCCATCAGAATCAATCAAGTGATGACTTGATTTGTCCAAATTGCTTCTCCCAAATGATCTGTGGGTGCGTTCCGACCTGATGTTTTGCTCAGCCAAGTCAATTGTTTCTGTCTGCAAAAGAGAATGTTGTCAATTCGGGTAGACAAGCTAACTCTCAGTGGCTAAACTTGTGCAAATGTCTGTATGTGCACACAATACACAAAGTTAATTCTTAAGCATGGAACGAAGGCAAATGATTTAAAATCGAAGGCAAGTTGTGTGCATGTCTGTATGGTTTAAGTCTGGAAATCTATCACCCAAATGTGCAAGTAATCTGAATCTTATCATATGCACCAACCTTTTCTATCTACTCCAGCAGATTATATCCATGTAAATGAACATATTTTAAGTTAAATACCATTTTGCCCATTTATCAAATACAGGTGCAAGCAAGTACAATCTTCATCTTTCACTCATTTTGACATTTTCCGCTTCAATCCTTCAATATGCTTCAGTTATACTCCCTCCTTCCCGCAATTAACTTCACACTTTCCTTTTCGGACGTCCCACAATTAACTTCACACTCCTAAAATGGAATATTCTCCATAAACTAAACCCTCACGGTAACATTCAAATTTAAAAAATATCAATCTTTATTCTACTTTATTCTCTCTCCTACACTAATTTAAGTTTTCTTAATAAACGCGCCTCTTCACACGTGAAAATAATGTGCAAGCTAATTTACCAAATGTTGCTTAGCTTAGCCAAATAACTTCTTTTTTTTTTAGACAGGCCAACATTTAAACAGATCAATTTTTTAATTCTAGTAATTGGGGGAAGGGGGATTGGAATTCATTTTTCCTTTCTCCAAAGCATGTTCAGACCTTGCAAGAGAAGATCTGGCATTCCTAATGTCCAGTAGCAAATGAGAAATAAACCAAAGATCATGGCCAGTTGATAAACCTCGTCAATCAAATGTGACTTGCTTCGTCATGTAACACTTGGTAAGGAAATCATAGTATAGACTATTCTTCAGACCTTGAGTTCAAATGCTCCATAGAGCATGAATAAGAACTTATGTGGCAATGTCAATTTGCTTCGAATAGCTGTGGTAGTTTTTAGTCAGTCGAACAATCAACTGAGACAGAATCATCTCCAGCCAAAAATAGTATGCTAACAAGATGAATTTCCATTGAACACCTTAACCTATTCAACTTTGTTAATTCTATCTTCCTGTAATTTTCTGCAGCTGACTTTAGCCATTCCAGCATTTTCTTTCTCTAATACAAAAGTATCTTACTCAGAATCAACAAAGAAATAGCCAAGAAAACAACCAACCATAGGCAACATAATAAGGATCACGTAACTATCTGAGCAGCAAAAAGAGAACGAATGAGAGCCAAAGACAAAAAAACATATATTACAAGTACAAATGAATAATATATGGACGTGATTTGTCATAGAAGATCCTCTGAGCTGTATTTTTTTAATAAATAAAAATGAAATTCTACAGTAAATAAGTCAGATAATAGGTGGGACCTGGTATACGTATCCACGGCACATGCCACGATCCACAGATGATTTATTTAACACCATAGCATCCTCCATGTCATATCTGCAATGTTGAAGGGAACAAATGAAACCAGATTCTCGTACACCGTAAACACAAAAAGATTAAGTGGATTAATTACCCTGAATATGCTAAGACTGCTACAATGGCATTAGTTCCCAGTGGACAGTCATCAATATTGTATTTTTCATATGTCTTTGTGCGCACAATTGGGGTCTGTGGGGTCTGCAAAAACACCTCAAGAGTTAGAGAAGCAGAAGAAAGTAGAGACTTCAGCATCAAGATAATGTTTACAACTATAAAAAAGGTCTGGATAGATAGCAAAAAAACATATTCTAAATTCAAGTTTAGTATTATTACCAATACAATGAAATAAGCCTTTTCAAAAGTAAAGATCACAGAAGCACAGTTGGAGGAACTAATTACCAATACAAAGAATATGACTAGGACTAACCTGAAGATGATATAGCTTTTGATCTGCTCGAGAATGTATAGATTGACAGGAGAAACCCATTGTTTGTTTGGCCATCTATGACAAGATAATCATGAGAAAAGTCAAATGCAAACCTTTGCATTAAAGATAAAAACAATATTGAATCCTCACTGAAAAATGAGCAGCAGGTAAAGACCTGGCACTGGTACATATTACGAGGACTCTGATTATGGTCAGACCAAGGTGTAAGATTTCCAACAACACTCAATATTCCAGTTGGGTGAATTTCTTCATGAGTAGCAGGAAATACTTCCTTCCTTCCACCATTTCCACCATCAGGACAACTTATTTCCATATAGACCTATATATAATACACACTCATGTGTTACATATGCTTGTAAAATCTTGGTGTGGTTAATACTGACAGCTAACAGGCAAATTAAATGATGTTAAGAATTTCAATTTGTACATGTATCACATAGCGATAGATGTGTAAATTGTAATGCAATGCCACTGCGAGATTCTGCCCACCTGCTCAAAGGGTCCAACTAATTCAATGTTGTTGCTCTCTTCAGGAGATATCAAGATATTCCGCACAGGTCGAACAAATCTTGACGCAGATGTGAACAGGTATAGGCCAGGGTATGCCCCACCCATGCTCAAAGGAATATAACCAACCTCAAGATCTTCAGGTATCTGGTATATGTTAAGAGATAAAGTCATGATCAAAAAACTGAAGAAGAGATTTTTTTGGGCAAAGGAGAGAGAAGCTCACCACAGAAGCTGCTGAAACCTTGAACCTGCGGAGGTGACACACAGCCTTCTCTATTATTTCAGATGTAATAGAACCTACTACACGACCATCTAAAAGAACAGGAAGTACTTCGGGGGCCAGCTAGCAGAAGCTTTGGTAATGATGGAGTCATTCCAATGCTGACCAAAACTTTTAGAACCGACTTTCTGATTTCAAGAAAATCTTTTACATCCCCTTCAGAATCATAATATGATGTTATACCTGCCAAAGCATAGACAACTGCAATTATTTTTCTAGTTTTTTCCACGGAAAAGATCCCCAAAATACTAAGTGCAGTAAGAAACTGAAAACTGATCTAGAAGCCCTCTGGTATAACATTTCTTAAGTTGCCAATTGGTTGTGTTTAACATATTTTTCATTTGAAGCCTGTATGGCAGAGGCAATATTGAACATGAATCAACTCTTGTATCACCTATATGTACCAAATTCCATGCTCCACCCGGTGTCATTTTTCATCTAATACAACTTCCCTGTACAATTCAACTACGTCCAGACTAGCACAACAATTTTTCCCACATAAGATTTTTAAAATTTTTAATTAATCAGTGAAAATACAAATTTCCTACAGTTGATCGAGGGAGCAAAATACATGAAAAACAAAATGCCTCCATTTCTGTGTGGGAAGGGTTGAGAATATATAGCACAAAATATAACTTGAATGTACCCATGCAAGGAATTTATTTATTTTTGTGGTTCTTTTTGCCCACAGGTTCAAGCAAGGAAACGCTAAAATTTGAAGACAAGTTCTTACGGCACGCCGAAGTCATATGGTTCAACAGCCCACACGGCTCCCCATCAGGTGTGTGAACAGGACACAGAAATCCCCATGATCTGCAAATTTGGACTTGTATGCATAAGTGGGAAATAGATAATGTGACAGGAAAAAATAGAAAGAGAATGAAAGAATCCAGTACAATAGACTGCCATCAATAATGACACTAGTCCATACTCAGGCAATAACTTCCGTACACTTGTGGTGCGAAGGCCAGCAAACGAAGCACCCCGATGAACAGCTCGAAAGTGTGAAAGGAAACGCAGAAAATTTAATCTCTCAGCCTGCACAGTCATCCCAGCTCTCTGGAAACGAAGATTACCACCCAAACCAGATAAGCAAATTTCTAGCATGGAGTTCCACAATAATATTACCCGCAGTATACTTTCAAAGTGACAAGGTGCCAAAATACTGTTTTCTAGAAGGGCATAAATTATTGATTCCAAGTAAAAGTCAGTGTTTACAGGACACAGCCCAGACAACTAACCAAGATGGATAACTGAAAACTTTATGCACCCAAGATTGGATTTCGTCCGAAATGCGTATGTTACTTTAGCTGTGTTAAGCATAATCGGCACACAAGAGGCCAATTTAACCATAAAAACTGTTATAACTAATGAACAGAGCATGAAAATATTCCAAACAATTCCACAATATATGTAGGGAAGAACCCGATTCACACACATTTAACAGTTTCAAGTAATTTTTGGCGTACAATCATCCATCAAAGTCGCATTTTTCTGAAATATATGTATATCATACGATTCCACAATGTAACAATGCTTATTCTGTACATTTATGCCGAAATGTTATCTACAAGTTTATTACTAGGATAAAACATCAAGACTGCTGATAGATGTGCAATATCAAGCTAACATATTTAATTTTCAGGAATCTCTTGGACCAGGTCACTAGTGCAATCAACTAACTATCAAATGCATAATCAACAAGCAGATCAAAAGGATATGTGAATTATGTGCAATAAACTTGAGCAAATTAGTTGTCGTACCCTTCATAAAAACATAATACTCAAAAAAAAAGGGAAAAAACACACACACACACACAAGAGTAGCTGCATGATCCAGTAGTAATTTCACACATGTTATGTTTATACGAGTATAGTATAGTCCATTCTGCAACAATGATGGTGAATGCCCCTATTCTGTACCTGCTGCAAATCCAAACCAGTTTGTGTAGCCAATCTTCCCGTCTTCAACAAATTTTCAATAGCTGCACCAATTAGCCGTGGAGAAGTTTTTTCAATGACTTTCTTGACATCTGCCACTGCCATTAACCAGAACAAAGCACTGAATGTCAAGAATACCAAATCTAATACTTCGTACGAAACAGTATCCGAGAACTTTAATCATAGGAAACCAATAATAGTGGCCCAAACCTATATACACCTTTCAACCCAGAAAAATTGGGTCCTCTTTGAGCAGTCAAGTTAAAATAAAAAGTATTTTCTTAATACTCTGGGTCTAACCAGAAAACTATTTCTGTTCTTTCATAACATTCATGCAAGCAATCACAAAGGCATTATATATTCAGAAAATTCACCTCATCCAAAGCAGATATTGAGAAATTATTTTAGAAAGGCACATTGCGAAGGAAATTAATCAATCTTTAGGTTATATTCGCATAAGGAGCAATGAGTAATATTTAACCGCTAGAGCAATGTCATAAATAAATAAAAAACTAAATTTTAAATGGGCACTATAGGCATACAGCTGCTCAACTCAAACTTTTTGGAACTATTATCAACGTCCTCTTGAAGAGCCCGTTGTGCCCTCAACAAAAGTCCTGTAATTTTTCCTGCAATATAACAAATAATAAGCTACATTATGGGGAAAAAAACACCTAATGACAAAAAGTTTGTCAGATGTACAAGGTAATTTCTAAGTTTATGTTTAAATAAGATAATGTACAAAGAAAGCCTCTGTTTAGAGATGCGTACAGCTACGTTCATTCAGGCACACCATTTTTGCTTTAGGTCATAAAGAGTTGAATAAAGCAATAGTTACCAACAGTCGAAAAATTACAATTTTGGAGCGCTTGGCTGATATCCAATATGACAAACTTTTTGTTTTATTTCACATTATACTAACCCCCACTCGACTGGCCCAATTGATCAGCTCCCAAAGACTATATTTTAAAAGAGGAGCATAAACTAGTCTGCAATAGTTTAGTAGTCCCTTCCCCGGGCTCCACAAAAACTAAATAGATAAATTCGCATGTTAAAATAATATAATTCCAAGAATAGAAATTGATTCTACCCCAAAAAAGAGCACCTTCATGGAATGAAATACCAATTTCTTTTACCTTGAGATATATAGTTATCAAGTGTCCAGGCAATAAAACCTCTTGGTTTTGTAAAGAATCTGGGTTGTCTGGTACCGAAGTTTGGTCTACGAAGGAAAACAGCTTCTGCAGCATTAAGCTAAATGAAAATTTAAATCAGCAACAAATATAATGTACGCAAGGTTATAAAAATCAGACAGCTAATTATCAGAAAAACTTATATAAAGGAAGGAGGTGGGTGAAACACTAACATGAGTAGATTGAATTTATCGATATTTTCATCCAGATGGACAAATATGTAATCTTTTAGCACAGCATCAGCAATCTGCATAAGGATGTAGGTGCAAGTGAGAAGAAGATTGAGTCTCTCATGCCAGATCTTAGGCTATAAAGATACATGTTCTTCATTCAAATTTTTTTAAGAAGCAAATTCGAGGTCGCATAGCTTCAGGATTATCTATTTGATCCCTGAACCATCCACTAAGTGAAAAGCGTCTACATGGGTCGCATGATTCAGGAGCCATGCTCAAGTAATCACCACATCAGTATAATCTGTTAAGTAGAAATGAACTTACAACAGAATAGCTTTCTTTTTCCAGTCCCACCATAAGAGGTTGGAAATGCTCCCCTGGAAAAGTGAAGGAAAAGCTTTAGTAATGCACAATCTCATGTCAAACAAAAATGTATTGAGGCTCAGTACCAATATGTTGCAGACACTGATCACGGGTATATAGAGACAAATTCTGAAGTTCATCTAAAATAATTTTAGCTCTTTCACCAATAAGCTGAGTGCCAACGGATCCCTTAACCCTGTCGTACTTCTCATTGTAGCAGCATGTTAAACTCACATAGATTTCATGATCGGTGGTCTCAGTCAGAGCCTACAAAGAGTATAGAGTGAGAAAAAGATCAGCGGTGACTGGTGAGGATTTGCCTCAAACTATACTTGCCAAAAGCCTAACAGTATTAATGTTGATCAACACTTTCCATGTAATATAACTACTTTACATCAGTTCATATTTGATCCAACTACAAATTGTTTCCCCCTTTCCCCCACCGACCCTTGACTCATCAAATAACTCGTCTCCCTGTTCTCCAAAATGGCAAAATCATAAACCAGCCAACAGCAGTTACAAAGCTTCCTCAGAAGTAAGAAGGCAAATCATCAAATGATTCTTAACTAGATCATACATCATCACACCTCCCTTAATTATGATATATACAAGTCGATAAGTAAGATTCCAATTATGTTATTAAAAAACCTGAACATTGGAAGTTACACTCGTGCATTACACATATGAGCATTTTAGAATAACTTCAACAGTAATATACTACAATGGACCTCCATAAGAGACAAGAACACACCCAGTACCTTTAAAATGATGCCAACAGGAAGCAGGTATTCCCTCCCTTGTATCCTAGCACAGGAACGAAGTTAGCTTTCAATGCATTGAATCTAGAAGCAGAGTCTGATAAGTTTGAAGTTCTCACCAGAATCCAAGCCTTGCACTCCCGTTATTAAGATAGTAAAGTTTAACTGTCACAGCAGACTGATCTTCGCGAACACATCTGAATATTCCCGCCAAAAAAATTATACTTGAAATGCAGTATTGCTAAAATGGCAATATAGTTTGCCACGTGCAAAAATATAAAAGAAGATCTCCTTTAAACATTAGATGCCAGTTTCAGGAAAAGTTGAATGAGTTTCTGATATAATTGCACTTATATTGACATTTCTCAAAACGGGAATGAAGCAAGAAAAACAAGAGAGTAGAAGCTGTTAATTCAGTTCCACCATCCCAGAAAGAAAATGTAACTAGAGAGGAATCTCTTTTATTTCAACTAAAATCACTATACCCCATATCATGTAACCATACCGGTAAAAGTCCTTACTGTACGAAGTTTCAACCTGGATAAACCTTTTAATTGAGGCAAAGTAACAGCAACATGAAAAATATATATTTAAATAAAGGATTTCTGAGCTGATTAAGTTTCAAAATGCATCACGGGGGAAGATATATAATTTGTGAGATACAAAATTTAGTTAGCTTGAAGCTAGCCCATGGTAAAAGTTGAGGAGGAAAGAAATAGAACCTTATGACTACGGCTTTATCAGTATAACCTTCACGGCGTTCACGAAATGAATTCCGGACCGTGCTCATTGGCTACACAAGAACACAGGCGGAGTTGCATGTATTAAATCATCATATGATGGCCAAAGAAATTATAGATAACTTGAAACCTCAATCTTTTTATATATGAAAGCCTTACATTTAAATATTTATGAATGTTAAAGTATGTACTTACATAGTTCCGTTTTGGCAGTATAAGGAGACGAATAACTCTCTCAAGCCCATTCAAGATGAAGTACCTAATGAACACATAAATCTAAGCACAAACAGAACTAAGAAAATAGTCATAAGCAACAATTCTAAAGGGAATTAATAATTAGCGTACCCTCCCATTTCTGAAGGCTCTTCTTTGTGTAAAACCATTTTTTTGGGATCAATTGCAGCTTTAAGATGACAGAGTTTGGACTACAAGCAAACAAATGAAATGAGAAAAAGCAAGCGCATAAATAAATCAAATGGAAGTTTATGCAGGTGCCAGCTAGGCATCAGATTATATATTTGCCCATGCCCCCAAGGCCCAGCTTCAATATTGAAACTCTCTCTTTCATGTATTTGTTTCCCCACTTAGCTAATCTTCCCAACATTCAAGCATCGCCTTAATTACTATTCCAACAACCTCATGTCAACCTTACAACTACAACAGAAAGTCATAGAAACAAGTTTTGACACTATGACCAAACATTCAACAAGGCATCATGCAAATTTACATGTCCAACCCACAGATTTTTTTACAAGAACATGCAAACATCAATATTTTACGATATTCAGGAAGCATTGCAAATTGGTAGATATTTTTCTATTAAAATTTATAGTGAAAACGGAAATTACTTCCCATTTTTATGAAGAAATAATAATTGAACTTCAATTTCACTACAATGACACTATTCCTGGTCAAAATCCTTTCAACCATCTTGACAAGGAAGTTTTCGCCTGAAATACACATCAAAACATGCTAATAACCAGACTGAAGAAGACTCTTGTCTCTAGGTAGCAAATATTGTCAATAAGATGCAATTTTGTTTAATCAGTATTCAAGAATTTACATAAGACTCGATTGGATTGATTCTTGTGTACGCAGTTTAAGGTATGAGAAATTAAGCAACAGCAATTCTGCCCGCTCATCAACTCATTAGTTATTTCATCCCCAAAAGATTTTTTTAAGAAGTCAACTCTAATTAATAGCATGTGGCTATCACCAATAAAAGGTCAACATAAAAGCTACCGAATATAAATCTCATATCTAAGACACCCAAAGGGCAGAAAAAAAAAAAAAAAAAAAAAAGCCGATTAACTTGTTAAGAAGGGATATTGTTGATGTATAAGTACTCAAATCAACAGAACAATCGATCATCCATGGTATTATAAGGGGAAGGCTAAGCAATGACAAAAACAGTGAATTGTAAATTACATCACTTACCTTCAACATGATAGGTAACTGCCCAAGACTTATTTTTCTCTAACAATTACTCCATCATCATACTGGAAGTTCATGTACACAAAAACTGACCCGCATAAGTGAGCTTTGCTTGTCTGCACTGCTCCAGCCACACACGAAAATTCCATTAACCTCTTGAATTGGTTGACTGGATTTAATTACGAAGATGCATTGATGTCAAAAGAAGTGTACCTCAAAAGGATATAAAGCATCTGCCATGGTTCTGGAAGATCTTTCTTTTGAGGAGGAAATATCTCAGGATTGTCGAACCAAAGTATTGCATGGGTTAAGAATCAATCTTTTACAAATTATATATTGAATTACAACAACATAATTAGGTCATACATAACCAGGAAAATAAAAGCCAAACAAACAGATCCTTAACTTCTTATCATACAGATGAACATACATCCCTACACATGTCAAACATCTTCGTCGTACTCATCAATTTATTTCATATCATTCTCAAGATATCAGACAGAAAAAAATTAAAAAAAGCAACTCATCCATAATCGCTTTCGATTCATGTCCTAAGATCCTTTAGGATGTCTTAGAATGGGTTTAAGTAGTGCGGAGGAAGTACCAACTTTGAAGTAACTCCAGGATTTGAAAGTCTTAAGTACAGGATTGCGTAGTGTAGGATTTTGCTGTCAAATCAATGCTATAAGTAATGAAGTGATGATGGATATATGGTATTAAGAAAATAAAAGGAGCAAGTGAAAGAATAGGATTCACCATGTGGGGTGGGACTTGTATTAGATTCTACAATTCCGTCCGAAACAAACAAGGATTTGGGGCAATAGTAGCATAAAACCGGTTCCAAACACCCCCTTAGGATCAGTAACACTTCAGACTACAATGCCATGCAATTATTAGCATTGCAACATGAAAATAAAATTTCACCAACTAAAACAGCAGAAATTATATTAATGCATACTGAAACTCAAGAACATTGATTTTTAAGTTACGTAACAAAGAATACCGAAGGAAAAAGAAACAAACAAAATAATTAACAGAAAAACATGAAAACTCTGGCGAAAACTAGAACTTCCCAAAGAAATCCACAAACTCCATACTGTTCACAAGAACTAATTCAAACAAAAATATAAAAGAAAAGAGAAAAGGATATATCTGAGCTTTAGCTTGGAGAAAGAATCAATAACTTGGACCGGCTTTATGCTCATCATCATTTTCTCGAGGCCATATTCAACCATGTGATCAAACGAATCGATATGATGTCTGAAGAGCTCTCGAAATGCTTCATAGTCGTTCTCCTTCGCCAGGTGGGGCCGCCACGTCTTCCTCTCAATATTTTCTGCCTTTACTTCAGTGGCCATCACTGAATTTTGTGCAATTTCTTGTTTTTTGTTCAGAATATTTTAGCAGATACGAGAAGGCGCGCGACTAGGGTTTTGTGTAGTTCTTTTTTCATACAATGAAAATATTTAAGGAACAAGAAAGGCAGCGGTTAGGGTTTAAGAGGGAGTTGCAGCAGGGGGTTTAAGGTTGGTTTTAATGGTCGAGATAAAGAAGGAGACCTTCTTCGCAAGTGAAAATAGGAAGGCAGTAGCGTTGTCGGTTGTTTGATTGAGCCCACAAAGAGGAGTCACTCCTAGGGCTCATTAAACAAGGCCCAATTTCCATTCCCATTAGCCCAAGTAACCCAGTGGCCCAAATCAGACTGGGTTTACGCCCTTATATTTTGTTTCTCTGCCCGCCGAATGTCTGCTGTTTTGAAATTTGGAGAGTTTTCAATATTTTCACCAGTGAGGATATATATAGTTAAATATTTTTCAATTTTATATTTTTTTGTTAAATATTTAATTTTTTTGATTTAATATTTTAAATTTAACTATTATAATATTACATTTTTATATTAATAATTAATTTAAATAACAATAAAATTAGGAATTATTGATACTCCTCAATAATAATATAATACTAGTGATTCTAATTTTTATACTCCTTATGATATTCTTCTACTCATCAAATATTTAATATTTTAAATTTTTCAAAACAATTTTATAATAAACTTATTATGACAATTTTCATACTTTTTTTTCAGAATGTATTAAAAGATATCAAACCCCAACCAAATTATTTCATTCTTTTTAGAATCCAAAAAATCAAATTCAATAAGAGGTAAGAGGATGAATCAGAAGCCACTAAAAAGTAAGATTATGTTTTATTGGGGATGGGCCCATCCATTCTCATCTCATTTTATTTTTTATTGGTCTTATCCAAAATTTCATTCAAACACTCATTCAACCCTATAATACATCTACACATTTATTTTACATATTTCAATACAATCACATCAATCTCATTCAACCATTTGGGAATGAATATTTATCGATAAAAAAAAATTATCTTTCACTTCAAATATATTATATTATATTTATTTCTCTCTCTCATCATCCATCATTTCCTCCACTAACTAACAATAATATAATATTATATCGTCTTTTATCACAATCATTCAATCATTAGTTCAACATACTAACAATAATAAAATAATACAACTTCAACTTTGATTTGGCATAAAGTTTCATCCACCCCTACTTCTCTATTCCCTAACCAAACACAAATTTACTATTCACTATATTACCACATCCTCATTTTTCATTTCCATCCTCCATCACATGCACCACCATCTCTAACCAAACATACCCTAAAAGATGTTCACATTCCACATGCCAAGTGAGGATATATGGTTTTGGGGGCAAATAGATAAACAATTCCTAAACTGGTACGGATAATAAATTTTGTTTTTTTACACAAAATGTCGTATCATATGTTTTTATTTTCATGATATTATTATCTTCTAATCCCAACCATTAACAAGAATAATATTAATATAATAAATAATAGAATACTATTTTTCAACAACATAATAACAATAATAATTCTAAATAACAATAGTAATTCTAAATAATAGACCCAATGCTTATATTTCATTTATGGACAATACCAATTATAAGAATGATCTTTTTTATGTCATTTCATTCACATTTTTATTTCATTTGTGAAGTCATTCTATTCGGTCATACCAATCATGCACACTAAAATTTAAATATATTATATATGTAATATAAAATAAATAAATATTCATTTTAATTATAGAAAATACATCAATATTCATTGATCTATTAAAAGCTACAATAATGCTTCTCTTGCATATATTAAAAAAAAAAAAAAACTATGTAAGAGTTGAAAGAGGGAAGGGAGAAAGAGATAGGGTTCGATAATTATGGAAAAATAGATAATACTGAGGTGAGAAGAATCCTAATTAAATGGATCGTTATCTATAAATATATACTACACCAATTGGTTTCCATATTGAAAATTGGAGGAAACATTTATGACCGTTGATCGTAATGTGTTGATTTGATCTTGACTCTATCAATCTTATTATAGTATAATGCTATCATCATATAATAACCGTCACTCTTATTAATGCTATCAATTAAATTAATGATATCATCATCATCCCTATATTACTAATAGGGAGTTTGTTTTTGCTTAGGTGTCGCCATGAGGTTAATTTGAATAGGGTGTCACATTCTTATTAAATGCATATATATGTTAATAATCTATGTGTCATTTTTCTATTGATTTATAATTAATATATGACATCTATGCGACATTTTAATATAGGAATTAATTAAAAATATATTTCTAAGGAGATTTGAACCTTATACCTCTTGCACAATATGTATATTTTTTAATAAATAAGTTAATATATAAATCTTTAAATATTTTAAATATCTATTTTATATCTAAAAAGTGTTATCATATGACAATTTGTAAACATAAAATTATATTTAATTTAAGCCTATAAATGTATGTAAGAAAAATTGTGGTAGAAAAATTGTGGTTGTATCAACTTTTATAAAAAAACTTAATATAATCATATATGATATTTATTGTAAATATACGATATATATTTATTATTCGGAGTAATATTTATGCATCAATTATATAAAAAAATTCTATTAATCGTCACCTTATTTTTATTAATTGTATAATAAATTTGAAACAAATCTTATAGTAAATTATTTCACATAATTATAATAATTCTAATCCACGACATGAATTGTCATACAATTAATATTACCTTTATTTAAATTTTAATATTATAATTACAATTTTTTTATACATATATATTATTTTAATATTATAATTATAATTTTTTTATACATATACATTATTTTAATATTATAATTATAATTTTTTTATACATATATATTATTTTAATATATATATATATATATTATTTGAAAATATTATATATATAATATATTATATTGTAAAGTTTATTTAACGAAAATAGCGTAATACGCGGGAGCTCATCTAGTTTTATAAAATAAGTAGAAGAAACTATTAAAATTGATTAATCTTTCCCTCCATTGTTTTCTTATATGTAATTTTATTTATTTTTTTAAAATCTGATGTCATGATATTTAGCTAGCTAGCTTACGTCTCTTTTTGTTGGCTCAGACTCGCATTTCTCCCCTATTAACATTATTTTTGTTTTTCAAGGTACATCACTTCTAGATGCTAATTACTTTGTTTTCAAGATACTTAAGTGAAGAAATATATTTAAATTCATATTTCTATCGCAAATTCCCAATACTCCAATATTATTCCGAATTCAAATTGAACCTTAACTCTCACATATTAAAAAAATGTGTTAGAGTCCAAATTTCTTTAATTTGCATAAAGAATTACATAAAAAAAAAAAGTCTTAAATATTACCAATCAGTTGATGCCAAAATTAACGACTCAGGAAAGATTCATCACTCATGATAATCTGTAACAAAGTATAGCAATTAGTTACGGAAAATTGGAGCAACTAGTATAAATTAAAATAAATGAGAGAGAGAGAGAGAGAGATTGACACATTGCATGTAATTAGAATGGACTGATTAGGATGGTAAAACTTGTACAGCATTAGCATTGACTAGTCAGTATTGAGAACGCGTGGCCCGTGTTTGTTAAACCAACTCAAGCAAACTACAAGAACATTCTTTGCAGTTTCTGCAAAGCGTGAGTACGACGAACATAGGATCATCTCTTCACTACTATAAATTGCTACACCCACACCCAACAATTTTCCTCATCTCTTCCACGCTCACATATTAATCTCAACTATGTCTTTCTTTGCAAGCCTCTTTAGCTGCTTCCATATTTCGTCGTCTTCACGCGTGTCTGATACACAAGCACAAATGCGCGATTCATCATCGCAAAGGAAATCAAAGAATAAAGACAAGGCACCACGTGCGCCAATTCCCATGTCTTACTTCCCTATAAACTCACAACTTTCACGCTTATAGTTCCTGTGCACTGTATATATTATTCTTATATATAGCTAATATTTAGTACTTGTCATTGATTCATTTGTTTTTATTTGATGTAATATAAGTTTTGAGAGAAATAACAGTATTTTTAGATTTATCCATAAAAAGTTCATGTTTTCTGTGTATGTATTATGTATATGTTTTGAATTCATGTTTTAAAGCATCGAATTTAGGTCAATTAATAATATGCATCTCGAATCAACTCCAGATAAAAGAATTCACGATATAGACCAGAATAGATCAGCACTTCTTAGCAAATTAAGGCAGGGAGTTTACACCAATTAACTTAGAGAAAAGCAATTAACCACAAAAGTATTCAAAAATTCTGGAAAAATAAAACAACCCAAAAAGTCTCACATTCATTGTAGGCAATGCTCACAACAAGCTATCAGTTCTTGCAGGCAACCTCCTTAAGAAGTTCATCGGGGAGGAGGGAAGTCGATTGCGAAACCTAGGATGCCTCATGGCATAAAATCCCATAACAGTAGCCACAGCTTTAGGATGAGTTATATAAAGCACCACTGAAGCAACCAAACAGAAGATGAGAAACAATGCAGTGGCTCTTGGATCTCTCCAGCTTAGTAGATTGTACACCCTTTCCCCTTGAGTAGCCATGTCACCAAAAACCGTCTGAACCCTCGATCCAATGGCTCTAAGCCGATCATATCGCACTTTCACAACCTCTATTTGCTTCTGAGATGTTGGGAACGAGTCGAACTCCTCATCTAGCTCATCATTCAGGGCAGTATCAGCTTGAGACAATCTTACATCCATGTGTGGAGGATGCCTAGGCCTAGAATGGTAATTCCACACTCCGATCAAGAAAAGGTACAGAAACACCGTGCTCATGATCATCCAAGGGAAGCACACGAATGCTAGGAACAGAATGTGGACTAGAACTGTGATGAACGGTTTGTTCCACGAGCAGATCTGATCAAACCATTTAATAACTTTGATAATCTCAGATAGGATTTGAGCAATTCTGTAGTGATTGGCTTTGCTTCTTCTCACACTCCACGCATTCGATCCTACATCAAGCATGTACTCCACCACTTCTTTTCTCAAGGGGGCTCCGCCCTGCTCAGCCTCGTGGATACAATCTGCGTAGCTTGGAACCTCAGAACCTCGATCTGGTGACAGCTGATTGGATGAAGGTAATGAAGACTTGGGAGCAATGGTTGTGTATACATTTGCAGAATGTTGAACAAAGAAACACAAGAAAACCTCACAGCTAACTGAATTTCACCCATTTTCTTCACACCAGAAGGTGAAAGCACAACCAATGGATAAAAATGAGTGTAAACACGACCAGTCTCGAGTGTGGAAAGACGAATCCTTACCTTCCCGATTCTTGAATCCTTAGCAGCTCCATTCACTCCTTGCAAATGGGAGTTATCAAAAACCCCTACAGTGATAACAGTACACGGATCATACACTTCCCAAGTGTACTGCTCATTCCACTTTGGATTGAAATTGGAGAGAATAGTTCTTGTTCTAATCCATTTCTGCCCATACTTGGCCACACAATACGCGTCTGTGAATCCTCTACCGTCCTTCGTCTTCATAGCTGTGAGATTTTTAGCATTCAAAATCCCCAGCTCCAACACTCCAATTGCAGGTTTCCAAAGCTGTCGTGCAGTTGCCCTTAAATCACTGCTATAGTGAGTTAACTCATCAAGAACATGATAACCACCATCTAAACAGATCCTCAAGTGAACTCTGCTATTCAGTTTAGTCACATTCCTCTGTCCATTCTCCGAAACCTTATGCTTCTCGAGATTGTACCACCTGTTAACCGGCGGCTTAAAATCCAACCTCTTCTCCACGCCCTGTAAAGAGATCACACATTTACCTATTTCTTCCTTTTTATTTGCCCCAATTTTCTCCTCCACAGACAAAACCAACTGATCCACAAACGGCTCTGCAACTGTAAACATCAAATCCTCATTCCACCATGGATTAACATTCTTGCTCTGAGAAATCTTCGTCCTCAAGGTCATACTCCCATTTGCAACGCTAACGAGAATCTCAGGATGCTGCCTATTTCTATCACTAAGCTGCAATTCATGAGCCTCAATCACATTTACCCTGAGGTACCAGAGCCGAGGCGATAAGTACACCTTCGACCTAATGCTCGTAACACCATCACCATTAACAGATGTGCTATCCAAATGCCAAGCTTCTGGGAAAGCTTCATCCGCTTGTGTCCCCACCCAAATCGCAAACATTAATTCTCCGGCGACCCTTTCCCCTTTCCGGTCCTCCAGCCTGTACCACTCCGGCGCCAATGGAGAATCGGGCGGCACCCTCCTAGGAACATCAAGAGCATCGAACAATATCATGCCGATCAGGTTATCACCGTTTCTACTCTTATCCCTCACCAAAACCTCGATTCGTGGGGCTTGAATGCGATCTTTCAAAATGGAGAACACTTGATTCCACTCAGGCGTCGACGTGTTTTCAAAATGCTTGGTGTGAGATTTAAACCCGCCGAGATTCACTTCTACGAAAGGATCGGGGCAGTTAGGCAACTCCTTGGCTTTGACAACTCTCAGGTACAAATATTCCATCTGCTCCACCAAGTCGAAGGCGGTTCCAACGCGGTCATTGCCGGAGACCCGTCCGCCGCCGAGGCTGGGCCGCGTCTCCGTCAGGTTGAAATCTTCTTCCGGCATAACCCCGTTTGAACTTGGATTATGACTCTGATTCCGGTTGTTGCTATGATTCCTGTTTTGGTTTGCCATATCTGTCAAAAGAGTTACAAACCTACAAAAATCAAAGAAATATTTTATTCACAGCAGAATCAATGATTGTTGAATTGTCCTTTAAAAAAAACGATAAATAAGATCGTTGAATTACAACGCAATTTTTTTCAAAATTTCAAGAGCGCCTAAGAAAATGGAATGGCATATGAAGCCGTTACATAGAGTATGTTTTTCCCTAAAATTTTGGCAACGGTTGGAGCATTAATTTTGCCATTCAAACGATGAAATTAATTGTAATGAAGAAATACAGACCCTTCTCTGTGTGTGCGCGCTTACGATGAAGAAAGAGTACCAGGAAGAATGCTTGTGCCAAGGACTGTGAAACGCAAAGTTGCAAGCACAAAAATAAGATTATACAGAGATGAATTTGGAGAAATTAATAAAAGATTCTCATGCACCTCTCTCGTTTTTTTATTTTATATATGTTCATATTACACTGGGATTGGAATTAATCGAAATTAAAATTTTGAATAACATTTTTATACTCGAGTGCAATTATATATACAATTCATATTTTTTTAGTAAAGTTAATTAATATTAATAATTTTTTAATGAAATAATTAATAACATTAAAAATATACTTAAATTGTATTCTATTTTTCTTCTTAAAAACAATGTACATTATAATTTATCACAATATGCTATATTCAGCGCCAATATAAATTGAATTATACTACTCCATAGTAGTTGCAATATATTTTACACTAACTCACGCTGGTGTGCACACGAATACACGATCATGCGCCCTCCTTCATAGACTTATTTAAAAGAGAAGGCGCGCTAATTATATACGTGTGTGTATGCAATTCATATGTTTATATTTTATCACAAAAATTTAGATAACACAATATTTATGAGATGAAATTTTTAACTATTATCAAACTCATAAAAAAATTATATATATATTGTGATTAATTTAAGTTACAAATCTGCTAAATAATAAAGAAAATGAAGGTCACTTTCCTATACTAGGATGGGATAGAGGCTATATTGGGTTGGGAGCAGAATGCCTGCAACACCGCAGATGCTGCATTTGCCGTTGTGAAGTTAGTGTTCTAGCTCCATAGTACAGCACACCTTATAATGTTCACATATATTCATAAAAATGAAAATGAAATGACAAAGTTTTATGTGTTTATTTGATATTTTTGATCAAATATTTGATACTTTAAATGTTATTTTTTAATTTCGACAAAGTTTTTATACTATCGATCAAATATAATATTATTAACCCTAATTTTTTATACTTTTGATGAGATTCTTAATTCTTTTGATCAAATATTTAATATTTTAACCTTTTCAAAAATGGTAACGCTGCAGTTTATGGTGTATACAAAATACAAGAGACCTACTAAAATGAAATTGATATAAATATTCATAATAATTTAATCATTTTCTTGTAGTCTTTATACAAATGGGTTAGTTTAATTTGATATCCACCATACTACTTTGGTACATCAAAATTTTGGTCTTATCCAAATTATTTAGAATACTGATAAATTGGGGGTTCAAAATTTGCAATTTGCTATAGTCTTCCAACGTTACACTAAATATCAAACAGCAAAAAATAAATGCAAAAAAAAATAATAATAAATAAATAATCGTGTTTTCCACGTGTCACGTTCAAATTCAAATTTTAAGTCGAAAACTTATCTTCTTATTGTTTTCCTACCAAACCATTAAATGCATGATTTTCACAATATAATGGATACGATTACACATTTACTTGTGATCCTACTCAACATTATAAGTGTGAGAAAGTCTTGTATGAGTCGATTTTATACATTAGACAAAACTTTATTTTAATATTTGAATCATATTATCTAAAAATATGATTTGATTGGGGTTACATATATAAACCTATAAATTGTACAATATAATAAACGGCATTCGTCTTAATCATAAAATCGTCTTATATTGTTACAGATAGTTGATAATTTGTTTGTTTTTCTAAAAAGAGTTCATGGTTCAATCCCCTTTATTGAAAGAGTTGAATTTTAAAATTTTAAAAATTGCAATGGATCTCTTATGATTTCCTTTTTTTTTCTTTTTCTTTTTTTTTTTTTTTTGACAGATTTCCTTTTTTTCTTGACAATAAAGACTATGGGCAATTTATAGTTTGAGGTTCCCTTTCAAAAAAAAAAAAAAAAATTATAGTTTGAGACCGATTGTTCGTCAAATTAAAATTACGTGTATTTTACCTATTTACTATCCATTAATCTTTACGCAGTTATATTTTTGAACTCATAATGAGTCTCATAATTATATTTTAACTATGCAAAATATTGTGTGAGGCAGTTAGGTTGTGAAAATAAAATACTCCCCCATCCCAATTTTGATTACTAAAAAAATTATACAAATATTAAGAAAGTGGTTGTTTATTAATATTAAAAGGTATAAAGTGAAAAATAAATGAATATTTTTAACTTTATTGAAATATGTTACTTTATTATCAACTTTATTGAAAGATGTTACTTTATTATCAACTTTATTGAAAGCGTTAATTGAGTGACATGAGGATGTAAAAAGAGATGTTTGTAAGGTTTAGTTTAATGCGGTAGTACTATTGTTTTTACTATTTTGGATAT
This sequence comes from Paraleonurus japonicus, assembly GCA_030762865.1. NCBI lineage: Eukaryota > Viridiplantae > Streptophyta > Magnoliopsida > Lamiales > Lamiaceae > Paraleonurus > Paraleonurus japonicus. The sequence goes on from CM061061.1 coordinate 36,195,566, forward strand.
GTGAAAACTAAAATAAGACTCATTTTTTAATTTTGAACAATAAAAAAATGGGAAAGGGGGAGTATTAATTTTTTAAATAAAAATAATTTTGTAAAGAATAAAAAAGTAATAACATAACATAATTTTTTTACTGTTACAAAGTAAATACCTTATATTATCATAAACTAGATGAGTGTCCGCGTATTACGCCAATTTTTTTTTAAAAGTCGATTAATATCATAATATATTATATACATATAAATCAAGTTTTTCATTCTTATATAATATAATTATATTGTATAATAAGTATTTTCAAATAATATATATGTATAAGATTATGAGTCAATTTTTCATTAATTCACGACATTTAAACTCAAGTTAAATATAGTAGATCAATAATTAAAATTCATAAATATTTTTAGTTTGGCTTAATTGGTGAATATTATAAGTATTACTTATGAGATTAAAGGTTTAAATCCTATTATTATGTGAGGTTAATTGAAGAAAAATCAAAATTCGAGCAAAATACGAGAGTAAAATAAAAATTAGGCTGAAAATCAAGAAGAAAATATTAAATGCCAATTTGTGGGCTATCTCAAAAGTGACGGTCCAATTAAAAATGAAGGCCAATGATCATGGAAATTGATTTGCAAAGAAATACTAATTTATAAATTTGTTAAGTGTCGAATTTACAATTTGTATTTAGTAGATTATTTAAATTTCGCATATATCTTTTATTATCAAATTAATTTTGAATTATATGAATTTTACAACATAAACACATTTTTTTGACCTTCTACAATCTTTTTTTTTTTTTTTTTAATTCCATATACTTCCACTCAAATTTAGTTTATTATCAATTTTCATTTGTATTTTAATTTATTTGAGTGTCTTACTCAATTTTTTTTTTTGGGTTTTCATTTTAAATATATTGATTTTTTATGTCCTTTAATTTATTCTTTCCACATAATTAAATATATATTAATTATTTTGGTAATTTGTTGGACGGGCCAAAAATATTCCCTATTTATTTATTTTTCATGTTATCTTTTATTTTTTATATTTTACGAATATATTATTGAAAATCAATTTGTTAAAGGAGTTAAGTTAATACAAATTAGTCATTTTTGATATTTTTGGTTCCGTATTTTTTTCATTTTTTTGCCCCAAAACAAATGCAGCCCGATCTCAAAATAATGTGGTAAAATTGTAGTTTTGGTCTGAAAAAATGATTGGGACTGTTTTTGCAAAAAAAAGGGAGGGGGACGAAAAAGAACGTGAGATAAAAATTATTGTTGAAAAATTCTTATAGAATTAAAGCTGTGATTTTTTTAAGGGTGTAAAATTTATATTGGTATGTCTTGAAAAGGAAAATATGAAATTTTTATGAGATTGAGGGAGTATAAAATATATATTGTTTGAGATGGTATATATGCCTTGTAGTGCATTTGTCAATTAATTCATATATACTGTGTGATACTTGAAACTCAAGCAAAATACAGGTCTAAGGTGGCAACTTTTGTTGGAGCAGCCAATATTGACTATACACTGATAAGTAATACAACGAATCAGAGGCACTTCCTTGTTCATCAAGCTCATCATATATAAACCACATACATTTATTTATGCATCTATAAATATATTGCTACTTCCACTCCACTACCTCACACGCTCAATAATATTCCTCAAACTATATTCTTTCAGAGTTTCATATTTTCTTCTCCTCTACCATGTCTTTCTTTGCAAGCATCTTTAGCTGTTTCGGTATTTCATCGTCATCGCGCGTATCTGATACACGTGCGCAGAAATCATCGCCAAAGAAGGCACCGCGTGCGCCAATTCCCATGTCTTACTTCCCTATAAACTCACAAGTTTCACGCTTATAGTTTTAGTTCTTTGATTAATGCATGATGGAGATGAACCTACTTTCGATTCGCATTTCGAAGAGGAAGAGAGTGATGGAGATGAAGCTGCCGATGATAATTTAGAGTCATTTATATGGTTTTAATGGTGTTTTTAATTGTTATTCTGGTAGCTTGCTGCTACATCAATGCACCTTGCCAACTCTGACGTCATATATATATATATATATATATATATATATATATATATAAATTCTTGATAAAAATATAAAATCTTAGCTTTTATATATATATATATATATATATATATATATATATATATATATATATATATAAAAGCTAAGATTTTATATTTTTATCAAGAATTTAACTGAATTTGTATGTTTAATTTGAGTTAATATTAATATTAGTCGGAGAAAGAGAAAGTGTATTTGAATATATATTCAAAAATGCTCACGTGCTTCTACTCTGGTGGATGATTTACTCTGGTTTACCCAAAATAATCAAGTTACTAAATAAGTATTGAATTTACTCATTTATGTCCACAAATTAAAATCGATCAATATTCTGATCGGCATTTTTAATAAATTATAAAATAACATATCTAATAAATGCAAGAATAAAGAGAATGAATTTTACTTATTTTGTTGGCATCTAATTACTCGATCCCAATGATGGCTGCAATATCAAAATTGAAACACAATATAAAATTAAATTTGAATAATATTAGTTATTTTATTTAAGAATATTATAAGTTTTTCTAATATAATATATTAATTCTAAACTAATTTAAAAAAATATATTTTTGCAAGTGTTGTGTTTATGGAAAGATACGAAACCAATTTCAGGAAAAAAAAATTTGTATTGCAAGTGTTGTGTTTATGAAAAGATACGAAACCGTTGCTTGCAGTATGTCGAGTTGTCGACTCACAATCATTAAGACCAAATCCATGGCGATAAATTCACGAAAATAAACTATTATTATTAATAATTAATAGTTTGATACCAAATCAAGTTTAGGAATCAAAGAGGGAACAGTGCAAAATTAATTGATTCGGTAACTATTATATGAACTCTAAAATAATAGTGATAGTCTTTGTACATGATAATGATGATGATAGAGCAAATCAGGTTCATAGGATGAACCAAGAGTATCTAAATTTTTGTCTAATCTTTGCTGCCAACACAATTTGTCTTTTTATAAAAATGAGTCAAATTTTAATTTAAATTGAGTTAAAATTACACAAGTTGTAGAATTTAACATGTGCTTAAAAACATGTGCATCGAAATTTTTATCATGATTAAATTATCGGCACCATAAGTGGAATATTGGAAAAATTTAAGAATTAATAAACATTTAATAGAGCCGCATGGAATATAATTTGAGCAATACTATTTTTAAAATTTCTGAATAAGAAATAAAAAAACTAAAGCGGTCAAAATGATACTCCTTTAATCATATTTTACTGAATCAGAGTTTGAGTTTGAGTCAATATGATATTAATCCAGTTGAATTATGAATAGACAATTGAACATCGTAAAGCAAATTAGTCAAATATTTTTTTTTAAATTAGAACTGTACCTGTTTATTAGCACGATTTTTTTTTTTAATCTAATTTGTTTACAAGTTAATCACTGTTTGTGATATCTAGCAAAGGATGGAACTTTTGAATATGAAATCCGTCTCCCATCTTTATGCTCTTCGGACATTAGGTTTGCTGATCATCAATTGCTAATGAAAATATGATTTTAAAAAGTCATTTAATCAACAATACAAATAACATAATACATTAACCAAACTGACATATAGGTGATAGTATATAGTTAATTTACATTAAATATAAATATTAGTTTGGTTTTTCACAAAAACATATGTTGTTAATTAGTCAAAAATATAAATAAATATTAATTTTAGAAAAAAATATTAAGAGCCCATTTATTTTGAGGATTATCCAGGATAACCGGGATAAAAAATCATTTTGTGCTTAAAATGATTTCTTATCCCAGTTATCTATGGATAACCCTCAAAGTAAATGGGAGTTAATATGTATAAGTGATTCATTTAATCATTTACAAAGTGTTGGAAATTAACCATTCGAAATCACTTTTATTTTTATATGTATAACTTTATATATATACACATGAAGCTCGTGAAGTACGGGTCCAACACCAACGACCATTTACAAGTCAACAACTCGGTTAAAATCGCCATTATTTGTTTTTGTTTTTTATTAATTAAGAACCACGATTATTTGAAGAGTAATATTCGAGAGCAGCTTGTTGCACGTTTAACTAGTGCATATCATTGCACGTTTAACTAGTGCATATCATTCTTCTTTAAATTATGCATTTTACCTTTTGTTAATTTGCGTCCACCTCTTGAAATTTACTTTACTTTTTAAAAAAAAAAGTTGTGGCACCATATTTATTAACGGCTATTCTTATTTTTACATGATTATCATCCAATTTTATAATAAAATATTATACTTTTTTTTACACTTTACCTTTTTATTTATCTTTCCCTTCCCACAAACAATTTTAACATAAATTAAATTTATATCATCTCCAAAATGTAAAACTCAATAGAAACAATAATTAATATTTTTAAATGAACTTCAAATTGACGCATAAACGGATTTGTGAAGCTTCTGGATTTAACCATGTAACAAAATTTTGGCAATAAACCCGGAATAGTGAAACCGTGAAAGTGAGGCCGCTATACAACTATAAATACCCATTTATCACCTCTCCTATTTTCCGCATAAAGAAGAAAACATTCTATTCTTTATCTACATCATCAATCAAATTCATAATGATGGCTTTCTTTTCAATTGTTTTTGGTTGTTTTGGTTGTTCTTCGTCTTCACGCATATGTGATGAAAGCGCCGATGTTAAGCCGATGAATAAGGAGAACTCGGCACGTGCCCCGATTCCAGTTTCTTATTTCCCGACTAGACCGCAGATCTCCCTCTTGTAGTTGAAGAACTTCTTCTCATATACTCGGCACGTGCTCCGGTTCGTATTGCTAGTCTCTCTCTCTGATAATAACTAGGCCAAGAGATTGGGGTTTTTAATTACTGTATTTGTAATAGATTTTTATTTTTTATTAATTACATGACGAATGATTTGAGGTTTTATTTTATGCTCAACTGTTTGTGTTAATCTATATTTTCATTTTAATTTATATACACAGCCTGACGATATACTTTAACCCCTCATTCATACCTTAGTGATTTAATTTCAAAGTGGGTGATTTTTTTAATTTAATTATATATGATGCGTACTCCATTTAATTTATAATTTAAATTTAGTGAGTGTCATTCGTGATTTAAGTTCAATGTGATCGTGTGTTTTCATATAGTCTGCTGTCAAACCATGCGTTGTAGAGATTTCTTTTTATTTTTGGCTAAATTTATTCAGGGTCTACTGTTTTGAAACATAGCCCTAGCATTTCCAGTACACTGTTGAGGCCCAAGTCTTTTTTTCACTAATTACGTGCAGCCTAATTTCGTAAAGGTCTCAAGCATTTTTATTCTATTTTTTTTTCCAAACCCTGTTTAGCAATATTGTTTAACAAAACCCTTATATTATACAACACAAAGTCTTATTTGTTTTGTATACACGTGGAAGTATATCGTGTTTTACTTTTAAATTTCATCCAATTTTTAAATTTTATTAGTCAAATAGTTGATACTCTTAGTTAAATACTTGATATTTAAAATATTATTTTTTAAACTTGATATTTAAAATTTGAATATTATAATACTATATTTTTTATATTAAATATGCATAATTTAAATAATAAAAATATTAATTTCTTGTTGATATTCCTAAAAGACAAATGGATACTATTAATAAAATTCTTAATACTCTTGATAAAATATTTAATACTTTAAACTTTTCAAAAGTGATAACATGGTAAATGTGCCATGTACGCAAAATATGTCAGACTTATTATACAAAAGTTTATACTTAGGTCGGTGTATATCTTTTTCATTGTTGTATCAAGATTGTATTTTGAAATTCTATTCACTTTTAAAAAGTGATATTAATTAATTTTATAATAAAATTAAAAGTTAAGAGTGTTTAAAAAGTATAAGTTTTAATTAATCAAACTAAAAAAGTCATGTGTGTATAAAGATTACTTTTAACAATGGGAGTAATTATATAGGATAATTGTTACCTTCTTCCAATAAGAATGACTTTTAGAAACTAGTTTTGTTAGGGGTCGTTTGGTTTCGTTTATTAGGGGTGTATTGATCCCTAATACACCTTTATCACTTGTTTGGTTTGTTGTATACATTATACTTTCACCCGTTATTAAGAATAGGCCCGTTCAAATAATACCTAATACATGGTATTATAGATTCCAAGTTTCATATGGTATTTGTAATACTTATATTTCTCCAACATCTATTAAATTTTAAAATACCAAAAACACCCTTCACTTTCATCAAAATGTGTTTATTATTAATTTTATTTATAAGGACAAATTAGTCTAAAATAAATTAATACTAGTTATAATATTTGCAACCAAACATAATATTGATAGGTAATAACTAATTATTTAACTCAAGTTTTTGAAACCAAACAAAATATTGATAATAAACTGGTATTACAAATATAGGTATTATAGTTCGGGTATTATCCAATAAAGGAAACCAAACGAGCCCTTAAAATAGATTTTAAGTGCTAAAAAATAGATGCAACTATTATATAAGTGATTTTTCAACGTAAATATAACTTTCCTGATAAAATTATAAAATAAGGTTTGTATATACACACTTAAACATCCAATTTTTCGAAAGCCCAAAAATCTTAAAGCCCAGTTACCTTTCTTTTGCCATTCGGTTGATTTTTTAAAATTTCAGATCAAATCTCCGATCCCAGTTGTTAGAATTCCAAAATCCAAAGCTGCAATTGGAATCACGACACGACACTTGATTATTTTAGATGAAATTCTTCCGAACAATCTTTCTGAATTGAATTCAAGGAAACTCATATCATATTCATATGTACCGCTGTAATTAACATACAATAATTACACAGCAAGAGTGAATACGCTCCATCATGTAATGTAGCAAAATTGATTCAATTAATCTTGTATATGTATACATACCTACAAACCACCTCTAAATACAACATAAAGAATAAATAAATTACATATATTTATATATCTTTCCTGTACACGCTCCCTACTGAAAAAAGAAAATATTGACAGAGATGACAATTGGCATACAGAAGGGAGTACCAATGGAGCTATACTGCTTATTTAAGCATTTACTATTAATAGTTTCTCCACCCGATTGTTATGCAGATATAGAATGCAGCCTGACTCTATATTCCACAGCTGTGCTTCAAGGTGGGGAATTAGTCATGTAATTAAGAATGATGCATGATCAGATGGAAGAATGGTGTTATTGCACATGCATTCTGGGATAGGATACTTGGTGACATCCCTCCCGGCTTTGCTTGTCCTAAGCTCGGGCTGTCCTAAGGAATCGCGGTGCAAGTCTCGTATGATGTTGTTGAACTCATCCTCAAGTAGAGAGGAGTCCATAAAATATTTGAGCATCTGTCTTTTGTTTGGTATGATGGTCTTTTTGTGGCCTCCATAGGCTCTGTGCCCCTGTTTAAGTAACACCAATAAATTAAGGATAGTGGTAGAGACTGATTAGATAGTAGGATAGATGCAGATATGTACCTGTATAGCATGGCCCATATTTCCACCATGAGAAGCCATGAATACGTCGCTTCTCTCGGAAACTATATAATCGATAGCAGCCATCAAGGAAGCCTTGTTTGCGAATGGCTCCAGCTCCCCAGGCAAGGCGATGTCTTCCTTGTTGTAGAAATGAGGGAATTCTGCTGTCAATGGAAGAAGGGCTTCTTGTCCTCCTAACGGAACCCCTCCTGCCCAATAGATCCTCGCACTTCTACGAGCTCCTAATGCTTTCAGCAACCTAAACACACCATTGGTTGGTCAGTATTAGTTGTTTTCACTGAACAGTACCACACCAGTGCATACTAGACAATGTATTAGATGATTTGAAAATGTGGTGGTACCTCTTAACTTCAAGGGCATTCAAGGGGCAGAGGCCAGCGAGTTTCCTTTGATGGTAAGTCATGTTGGATCTTGAAGTCAAGAGCTTTGGGTGGGTCTTTCGCTCGTTAGTGATGATGTCATCGTAGTGGTGAGTAAGACCAGGAAGACACCCAGTTCTAACCCAGACATCCTTTTCCATTCTGAGATGGAGAGCAACATAGGGCCCCTTGCTCCTCATTCTCTCTGTAAGCTTGTTTCCAATTTCTGCGATACGAGGGGCGAACCTCAATGCATGAAATGCAACCTGCATTGTATTCATTCTCAGTGGGAAGTTTCAAATGTTTTATGTTTCAAGTAATCACAAAGTGTAGTGGATGGATACCTTGCAACGAAGCTTTTGAAGGTCGGAAGGAAGATCTTTAGAGAGCCTCGAGTCTAAGCCGCGTAATAGTAGTACACCCTCCCTCCGAATCTACATAGAACATAAAACGTACTACTAATCACCCACTTGTCAAGTACTAATTCAAAACTTTCCCTCCACTTTTAATACTGTTTTTATCCATTTTTTAAGAAACACCAAAGAAATAACACAATTAATTCATATTTTTATCAAACCAAATGTTAGAATTATTTCAGCCTGCCTTTGGAAATCCTTATGTTGCAAAGCATACAAGTCAAACGCGGCTTATACATCGGAACAGTCCACCCTCGTGCAATTGCGACAGATTAAAGAATGAAGGTTTGTTGAACAAATCTTTTTCTTTTTTTTTTAAACAATGCATATGTATATGGTTTTCTTCCTACATTTGTTACGGATATTATATAGTAATCAAGAGACTTGCAATAATAGTTGAGAATATTATACAAAATTATTTGCTATGCTTACCCTTTTAAGATAACGCGAACGAATCCAGTCCGGCGAGACGTGAAGGGGAGTGGTCTTCTCCTCCACCGGCCTTGTCATCAAATGCGTCGATGGAAGTGAAGAAACTATTCGCACATCATTTGCCAAAACGTTTTTGAAATGTTCCAAATCGAATATGTCAGAAAATTCACTGCAACCATCACAAAAATGGCAATAATTATGAAATTATATAACAATTCTCAATTACCAGAATCACATCCACAACTCTGTGTGTGCTTGTTATGAACAGAGGTATCACCAAATCTTGTATAAATTAAGCAGAATGACAAGAATTGAAGTTTTTCTAAGAACAAACCTTTCATCACCCCATATGACGTTGACTTGCAAACTAGGGACAACCAAAGCAGCACCAAGAATCCTTGCAATAACAACAGCATCAACAATCTGATTCCTCTGCTGATTCATCCCCCAGAAACCACCACCAGCAAATACTTACTTCTATCCTTCACAATTCCACCACTCTCTGTTCTGTACCTTTCGCTAAAACCCAAACAAGGCCTAAAACCCAACCCATCAGGCTGTTTCCAAAACTCCCCTTCCCATCAACAAAATCCTCCGTTTTACCAACATTCGAAAACAAGGCTGTTTGCTGAGAAACAGAACATGGGTTTCGCGAAAAAGGCATTATCGGATCAAAGTTAGACCACACCTTCAACATCCAAACACAGCACAACACAAAAACCAAGAAAATGAGAAATCTTGGGTTGTTGAGCAAAGCTCTGAACTTTGAGTAAGGGGACTGCTTCTTCTTGGGAGAATGCAGCAAAGATTCGAGAGAGGAATGTGAGATGGAGGTGATTATCTGAGACGGCACAGAAATGTAACTGTGATGCTTCTTCCTGTTGCTCTTTGACACCGCCATTTGACACATTCAGACATACACTAGTAAGTATTTATTAATGTGATGGGAGTGTAGTTGTGGTATTAAATGGCGGTGCAGTGCAACTGTTGCAGACTTGGCATGGAATTTGCTTTAGGCTTGCAGAGGAAGATTTGAGAGAGAGAGCGGGAAGGCGAAGGCCGAGGATGCGCGTCGGGCAATTGTTTCCGCAATGGGTAATGAGATTGGGCGACTCAGAATGATGCGCTTTGTGTCAGAATTTTGAATTTCTCCCTACTTTGGTTTAAGTTTGCAGCTTTCCAAGTAATAATGTAGTAATATCGTAATGTGTGATACTACACTGGTATTTATAATGTTTGTGATTCTTAATCTGACATTCAATCTTTACGAAAATAAAAAATAAAAAATCTGACATTCAATTATATTTATAAAGGATATACTCCATAATAATGACTCTATCGTATAGATTGTGACTTTGTGAGTATTTATAATGTTTTTATTCGTAATCTGACAATCAATTATATTTATAAACGAAATATTCTATACTTCCCGCGTCATAAAAGTTTTCACGCTTTCTTTTTTTTTCGATCGTTTTATTATAAATTTCACACCCTTAAAATGAAAATTCCTTTATAAACTTAATTCTCACAATTTTCACTAATTTACACAAATATTATTACTTTTTACTTTTACGTACACATAACCTAATAAATTTTTTTTTACCTTATGCACAAAAGTTTACAAAATTACCCTCAAAATCTCAATCATTACTCTCTTTTTTAAATGTATATCCTCCTACTGATAAGAGTAATTAACGTGTAATGGAGTGAGCTTTATTTTTTTATGGAGAGGATGAGTTATGTTGTCATTAAAAATAATTTTCCCTTCATCTCGTAATATTTCTCAAAATTTTCTAATTTCATTCGCTGTGATCACAATACCTTTTAATAAAATAAAAATTTTCATACACTTCCTCTTCATTATATTTTTAATTTTACACAAAATATGTATTAATTTTAAATTCACACACAATCTAATTTATTTTTTACATGGTACTTCATTCATCCTATACTAGATGATATATTTGTCAAAAGGGCTATCCTTAAAAGAAAATAAGCAACATAACCATCTTTATATATACATTTCAGATATTTAAAAATTATACACAATTACACTACTTTATTTACACTAACTAAAACCTATTTTTGAAGTGAAGAAAAATAAACTATTATACCCTTACTTTATTTCATTCAATATCAATAAATAACTTCTCCCGTCGAAAAATATCAATAAATAATTTCTATATTAATAATTGTGCAAATAGTAAATGTGTCGTTGAGTATAAGATTGTTGAGCGTATAAAAGTTTAAAGGAGTAATAAATTTTGATATTGTTATTTGAAGTTATTTGATTTAGTTCATTTTTTACCGAAACAATTTCAATATACAATAAATATGAAGAGGTCCGAAATTTTTTAAAAAATGTTAAGAGGTTAAATATTAGCTTTACATGTCAATGAAAATTAAAATTTTCACGAATAAAAATTTAATGCGCAAGAGAGACCGTTAGAACGTAATGAGTACTAATATTGCATATTTTAACACAATTAGAAATTTCTGTAAGTTTTCAAATCCGTAACAATTGTTTGGACTCCCTTCATCTCATTATATACTATATATATATAAAAAAATTAATTAACTTTTCATAATTATTCTTTTTTAAAAAAAAAATTGTACTCCCTAATATTCCTCTTTAATTTTGCATTCATACATCCTATTTCTTTTCTCTCTAGACAATGGAAGCTATAATTATTTTAATTTTCCTTTCTTTCCTCATAAAAATGTTTCATTAGTCAATTGAAAATGGTAAATATATATATTATTCTATATAAAATTGTTAAGACAGAAAATGAAATGGAGGAGTATAACTTATACATGATAATAATTTAAGTTTAATGCAACACTCAACCAATAAAATTATAGTTACAACTAATTCCTGGTCCTGGAGTGCTCGACTAAAATAGGAGAACATGATATTTTAGTTGCAACTAATTCAATACATGATATATATATTAAAAATGTGATATGTTTATCGGTGAACACCAACTTATATATTAATCACTTATATTGTAATGTCACATAAAAGGGAGACCACCATTATTTAATTAGGACAAAATTTGTATGAACAAGTTTCACCTTAAAACTTGTTTGAAGGGTATTAATTGTTTTATTAAATGATATTAGTTGTTTATACTACAATGTATTAGTTTTGAATAATAACAATTATTTTTTTAAATATATTAACTGAAGGGTATTAGTTGTTTTATTAAAAAATATTAGTTGTAAATTAATTTTATGGTAAATTTGATTTATACAAGACCAACTCATTAATTAATTGTTCAATTGACATCGAAACATAATGATGAACAAATAATTTGGGAACATTAGTGGGCATATGATCATAATTTTTACAATTAAAATTTACATTGCAATTATCTTTTCATTTTATGTCTGTTTGTAATATTTAATTTGATATCTATATTTTATACATAAAATTAAAATTTCAAATCTAAAATATGAACTTATATTATAATTTTAGGTGTTTTTCTTATTAAATTTGAATAAATATTTTTAAATATGTGGATACTCGTCTATATTACAACTTATATATATTATTATACAATGGGAGAATTTCTTAATAAAAGATAACAAAATAACAGGCTGTGGGATGAGAGTGGAGCGGGAATATAGAATGGTCACTGGCGGCACGGCAGGTCACATGATTTTTTTAAGCCCATTCTTTACTCCAATTTATATAGATTGATAATTGAAGGTTTTGATACAATAGCTTAAATTATTTATATCGTATTATAATGGGAAAAGTTCGACTATCAAATTTCATATTATTACTTTATAAACATATATGTGTATATATTAATGAGATCATCTTATAGGCCTTTTTATTATTAAATAGTCGAAGTTATAAAATAATCATGAAAAAGAAATATAAGAATTGACAAGTAAATAAATAAATAGACGAAAACACAGTTAATTTTTTTTTTTGAAACAAAAACACAGTTAATTAAATTCATATTATTGTCTGTGGTCTAAAATTATAACACTATAGAAATAAATAAGAGTATCAATTTTTATGTCAGTAGTTTTATGTATAAGTGGGCGTGTAAAGAACAGGTGGAGCCGAATTCTTCATCCACAACGCACGCCAAGCCTCCTCCCTCTCCTATCCCTAAATCATAAACCACATTTTATTAAATGCTGCACTTCGTTTATAATAGCAGATGTAATATTTGATGATTATCCACTTAATTATACACACATTTAATTAATATATATCCACATAAAATGATTTTGCGCCTATCCATGTAGGACTAGAAGTATGTGAGTATATATGTGACAGTTTGACTCAATATCAATGGTAACAACTATAAATTTCACAATCCTGTGAAACAATTTCATAAATTTGATATCATTAACATCATTCACGGATATCATAACTATTTTATACTATGATATTAGTTTATAAGTGTAATGGTATCACTAAATAACTATTATGATATCAATAAATAATTCTAATGGAATTAATTTCATACTATGAAAATGTTTCACATTATATTTTACCACTTTATAATACTCTCCTTTATAATCTATTTGTCATTTTGGAGAAAATTATTTATTTTAAAATAATTGTTATTTTGTATTAATAAAAAAATGAATATTATATTACAATTTTATTCTTTTATTTATTTTTTGTGATAATATGCGTTAAATGAATGTATAAATGATTATATAGATAAATAAAAAGACAAATATATCACATTATACATATATTTATTGTTGTTTAATGAATTTCTTAATTCAAGTGGAATATTTTTAAACGAGAAATTAATAAAATGAAAGGAAGAGAATAATAGATTACTCTTATAACAAATCAACGTATCTACAAGATTCGTTAGCTGCTAATTTTAAACATATAATTGCTTTTATTTTTTTGAAAACAAACATATAATTGCTTAAGAAATTTGTTCTTGTTAACTATTTTGTTAACATGCTTCAGGGAAAAGATAATTAAAAATTAAAAAATTGTATGAGATTATTTCACTGCCCATAATACTTATGGAAAAGAAATAATACTTATTTTCTTTCTTATGCAATGGCTATAATAACGAACTTCCATGTTTGATTACGTACCTCCAAATAAAAATACACGATTAAAGAAAAAAATCCATGTTTTGCATTTCCGTAGAAGATAAGGAGTAAGACATTATCTAATACTCGTTCTTTTACATATGTTGTCATTTATAGTGGCGGTCAAACAAATCAAAACTCTAATTTTAGTGCCATTAATTAATTCAAATAATTATTGCTCTAAAAGAATACAAATTATAATTATTTACGTAGCAAATTCGACCATTCTTTTCCTTATAGATAATTTAGAGTGGAAGCATACGTCTCTCAATGGCAATTCATAACCATCAATTTAATTGAAAATGCCATTAATTAAAACTTCAATATAAAGTTTGGGACAAAAGAATTTAGTATCCAATGTTGTATTATAATAGTTCTAAAAACAAAATGACAACACCATAGTATAAAAAAACAATTATGCATTTAATTGAAATATATTTTGTAAAGTTTTTAAACAATATTTTAGATATAAAAATATGAATTTACTGTAAATTGAATGAATATATAATAATACTCCCTCTCATCCACAATTAAGCTTCACATTTTTCTTTTTAGGAAGTCCACAATTAACATCACACCCTAAAATGGAATATCCTCCATAAACTACACCCTCGTGACAATACCATGTAAATTTTAAAAATGTCACTCTTACTTTATTCTACTTTATTATATCTTTACTTTATCTCATACAACCACCCAAAATATCCCAATACTTTATTCTCTCTCCTACACTAATTTAAGCCTTTCTTAATAATCATACCTCTTCACACGTGAAGATAAATCCGGGATGGAGGAAGTATTATTGAATAAAAATTATGTTTCACTAATCCCAATTTTTATTTAGCGTTCACACTCTGCACCAAAAGAATTGAAAATTTCTACATCAACTAGGAAAATTCATACTGTATAAAGTGTGCTTCATGCTCAAGTATTTGCAGCATGAAAAAGGCTGTAGTAATACATTTAATTTAATAAAAAAAGTTAATAGGAAGCAGATCTCGATATATCTAGCTGGAAACACGCTGGCACTTTTCCAGCATGGCAGATGGTGACTACTACCCCTCAATGGCCCACCTCCTCACCCTCGTTAAGGTGATACTACGACCCCCAAGTGGGCCCCTCCCAGGAATATGTTCTGTCGTATATAATCGGCTTAGGATCTGTTTGGCTGCGCCTATTTTTATCCCATCTTCAGGGGGCCAATGAACTTTATGCCTCATTTGTGACTAGTGTCCTGTGCGAGCGGGTCAGGTGCAATGCCAATAATAATGGCCTTTCAGATTAGCCAATCACATTCTTGATTTGTGGGATTTGAATAATTTGGCGTCCTCTTTTATCCATATTCAATATGTGTCATGAGTTTATCATGACTTATATGTAATTAATAATGGTAACTAAATGTTGAAGCAAGGTTATACTTGTATCGAAATTTTCATATTTATCAAAAAAAAAAAAATTAGAACAAATATACAAAATATATAAAAGCAAGTTCATTGTTAATGAGGATGAAAACTTATTGTAATAATGACGATTGTCAAAATAAGTGTTATATGAGTATGTTATAATTCAACACAAATGTTTCATGAGTTTTAATTTAATGTTGCATAAGTCATCATGTGAATCAAATTAAGTTAAACGAATTTTCATGTCACTATTTTAAATTTAGTCTCTCCTCATCACTAAAATAAAATTTGACAAATTTCACACATATTAAATATTATTGGAATTGCTGATCACCGCTCACGGTCCAAATTAATCGCAACATTAATCCTATGGACTTCTAAATTATATAACAAACCCCAAAAGAAACCAAATATTTTGGGCAATTTATATAAGAAATTTAATTTATTCTTAAGAGTTGAAGTGTCATTTCTTCTCTTTTACTCGACGAGTCATATGAATGAACAAATAAATGACAAGAATAAAAAGCACCACTAAGAAAGTAAGCAAGCAGTTTGTAACATACATGATTCTCTCCACTATATTGGAACCAATTCTTCTAATGATTGATGATGGAAATATATTTTTATTGAAGGAAAATCATCACATTCATATCCTATCATCATCATCATCATCATTTTCTAAACTAACCTTCACAATAATGATAAATTAAGACTCAAAATCATAATGGATGTTTGTACCTGTATGTATGATATTAGTTGTACGTGCATTCAAAAGAAAAAGGAATAAATGAATAATTACACACTTGTTATAGTTAATGAATAATGAGTTAATTAAATATGACAAATTAAATGTATATACAGCTAATATTATTTGACAACATTCCTAGCTCCAACTATTTTATCTCATTCATACTCATAATTGTAATTGTCCTGTATAAACATGGAAGATGCATGGGTACTGTTTGGCGGCCCACGTATTCTGCAAAAATAGTTGTTCGTTAACCAAATTTGTATGTCATCAAACGCTGGCCAATTTGCAGTAGGGTCAATGGTGAAAATCCCTACACCAATAATTCCATTTAACAAATTATATGTAGAATGATTGTCAACTATATTATCTATCTTATTAATGCATGTTATCGAGATCATGATCTCATTCTTTATTAATATAATATATAGTTTACTTTAATTCTTCTATCTTTATATTGAAGAATTGCTTTATATGAGTTCTATGCATTGTTTGAGAATGAAAGATTAATATATACCAAGGTCAAAAAGATTTTCTAGTGTGTAGTAGATGCTACTCTCAATATTATTATTTTTTATTTGAGTTTAGAATTTACATACTCAACGATGGTGATGATCGTGACGGATCCGGGATTTCGTCTCAAAGGGGCGAAAAGTAAAGGTGAGAAAAATTTAATAATTTAAGGGCGAAATGATAAAATATTACAAATTTAAGTTATAAAAAAAAAAATCCATACATATAGTAGAAAATTTTAAATCCAAGGGGCGATGCACCCCGCGCCTCCCCTAAATCCGTCCCTGGTGATGATGACCATCAGCACAACGTATGTGATATTAACTGTGTGATGTACCTGATAATAACTCTTCAACACTTGAGACAAATCAAGTTTAAAATAAAAACATAAGAAATAGTAAAAATTTGAGAATTATACTTGTAACATGTATACATAGATGTGATCATTAAATTGAGCAATTAATCGATTAATCCCAGCATATTAGATTAAACGCCCAAACTGAGTCGGGTTAAATTATATAATTGGTAGACAAGGCATCATATATACAATTGGATTAATATATAACAAATTTTTAATATTTGGTTGACGAAGCATTATTATATAGTAAGACTTCTAATTTGTCCATATTTAATAATTTAATTCCAATAGCCCGTCAAAAAAAAAAATCCAATATGTTATGTTGTACACAGGGTATACATTTGCCTGGAACAATTAGTAGTTATACGAATGGTGTAATAATGATAAAGCATTGATTAGTCAATCTTGTAACTACTATTGTTCAAAAGGACCAAATTAAAAGGTTGTATTAAGAGGCTGACAGACAAATATGTTATTTAGATGGTCATTATAATTGCTCGTGATTTTTTTGTCATTTTGTTAATTATTTTCTTTTGAAGTTTTTTCGTCAGAGTGGAAGTATCATTATTGAAGTTGTTTAGCTTGTGGGAGAAAGACGTACGTATACGGTTAAAAACTTTCCCATTTTTGCAAGGAATTGAAAGTGGAGATATAATTAAAGCAATGAATTGTAACCTCAAATATAATTCTCAAGAAACAGTTATCAATCAAAATGATTACAAAGTTTGGATTACTAATAAAAAAGAATTAAAAATTCAAGCTAAAACACCTATATTTACCCTAATTTATTTTGTCGTCTATTTAATATTTAAATCATGATTTTGAAGTTATAAAATATGCCAGACTAATAAAGTAATTTGAAATTGTAAATATATTAAATTATAGTAAGTGATTGCAATTAATTTTTCCAACAATAAAAGGTCAGTCGTTGTTTCCACGTAAGGACAGCAAGGTAATTTGGCAGGAAAGCTAATTATTCAAGAGTCTAGACTCTAAGACCCACCCATGAGGCTAGGGGTGACATTTTTCTTCATAAAATTAAGATACCATTATGTCTCTTTACTATGATTGGTGGGATTATTACATGTACTGTCAGTGGTGCTTCTAGGGGGACAACAATTACAGTGTATATATGTATATAATTAATAACTATATTTACTATGACATATATACCATATTATAAACAAGTGCAATCATATATGGCACACAGTTTTTTTTTTTTTTTTTTTTTTTATCGGTAAATATTAGTGGTTAGTGGTTAGAAATTAGTTCACCAACTTCAAACCTCTTTATACCTCCCACTTCGATTTGTTCCCAAATAGACCGAACTCAGGCCTCCCACTTAAATGAGGAGTCCGGTGGCCATGTGGGCTAATCCCCTTAGCTATATATGGCACACAGCTTAATTGGTTACTTGTTCAATTATGTGACTTGCTACTATAAAATTTGTCAAAACGAGAAGCAGAAAAGGAAAATCATTTTACTTATCTCTCATCTAGGCTTATATACGAAGCTTTCAGGTTGTAACCAAATATCATTATTAAATATTTATTTACTTAATTTCTAAATCACAATTTACACCAAATTTAATTTATACGATTTAATTGAAGAAGTGGTATAGTTCAAATGGTTGAAATCTACTACTTATGATCTATAGGTATTGACTTGAGTCACTATTTGCCTAATAAAAAAATTATACAATTTAATTTGGTACAACTCGATCGTTCCATACGCTATTTCAAAAAAAAATGAACCGGCCTCAATAGTCAATAGTAGGGAGTAAAAATCTTAAAATTCTTAAATTAAGTAATATTAAAAACCCAAAATCATTTTTTAATACCTGAGATTACTGTTAAGAAAAACCCTGAATTTTTTTAAAAGGGAAAAAACCCTGAATTACTACTTGGAAATTTGGGTATGTGTGGTCCCAACTTCCAATGTACACGTCCTTTCTTTGTTTCATCAAAGTTTTTTTAAATATAATTCATGATAAAATAATTAATATGAAATTATTTAAAATAAATTAAGTATCAAATCTTTAATAAAAAGTATAAAAACTCTATAAAAATATTATTATTCAACAATAATTAATTTTTACTATTTATATTAATCAATTTATAAAAACATTACATTTAAAAAAATATATCATTATAAATATTTTAAAAATGTTATTAGGAGTAACATTTAAGTTTAAAGTATCAAATCTTTTTAAAAATATTTACATTATCAAGTCTTAAAATAATTAGAATCTTCATATAATGAACCACATTCATATCAAAGATTAAAACCCACTCTTTATTAATCAGATTTTTTTTTTTTAACATGAAGGTCAAATATTCCAAGAAATCATCCTATTTAAATTTAAACTATACATGGACATCTCATGTTAAGTAAATATTTCCGGTGGTCGGTTGTTGAAATGAGAATCATGACTAACCACTTCAATTATCTTTGTGGCTTAGTTGTTAAATTTGATGTTACTGGAGCTTAATGTGCTAACTAATATCACCAAACGCAACTTTTGAGCATGACTAATTCTATTAATTTTCTTACGTGGATTATGACCTCAAATTGCTGGCCAACAACCCAATACAAATTTTCTATTAATGTTTTGCCATGATTGAGGTCAATGAGGTGTCCTAACCCATCCACCTATTTTTAAGGTAAATCAGTAATTTTTATGTGTTGGTGATGATTTAAATATTGATAAATTTTAATATAAATCATGTAGTAAGATAAATTAATTGTGATATGAATTTATATTAAATTTATTTTATTCATCAATCAATTGATCTTTATTAATTTTTTTAATAAATATTTTTTATTATTTATAGATTTTGTGAGATAATATATACGTGCATATCATATAATTTTTTAATTAATTATATAAATTTAAATCTAAACTCAGCATAAGTACTAAAATTTTAAAATAAAAAAAAAAAGTAACTCATTATTATGTCACGATCAATAAAAGCACACTTGAAAAATAATAAAATATAAATTTATCTATAATAGGAATGTCAAATTAAAGATGTGCGTTAAATATAATTTTAAAAAAATATCTAACTAAATCTGTAGGTGGGTAAAGTTAAAAATAGAAAATAAATTAAAATATTCCTATTGACTGGTTTTGCAATAATACCAAACCATTCTCATTGTTAGCATGTTAGTTAGTCTCACCATTTCTCCACAGGACAAATGTAGCTCCCCTTATTTAAATAAGATTTGTTAAGTCATTCCTCTACTTGTGTTTTTATATATATGTACATATAAAATCAAATTTGTACATTGGGTATACATATATTAATTTTTCCTCTAAAAATGAAAAAAAAACAGAGTAGCACCACAGCTAATTTACGGATTTTTTTGGTATGACTTTCTATTATAAATAACAGGATATCCACTTTGATATTAATGTTATTTTAAAATATATAAATATTTATACGAGACAGGTTTTCTTTATTATAATAATAATCCGTAAATTTATAAGGCACTTTTTATTTTTTGACGAGGAAGGCAGAAAAAAAAAAAAAAGAAAAAGCTTGCATATATCTTTACTAACACATTAATTATGCATATAACGGCAACATTATAAATATGCGTGTCGGCCTTATACGAGGTTTTAAGTGAATTTATATTTATATTCATTTTATCAAATTGGTATTTATATATTTGTTTTTACTGCATCCCCTGCTACTCAAGAATGACTCCAGTTGCAAGTTGCAATATCATTTTATTTTATTCAAAATTAAGAAAATTTTAATGACTCATCATTTTCAAATTTGTGCGAGTCCTCCGTCAAAAAATAAATAAATAAATTTGTGCGAGTCTATCTACTGACATATGTGCAACGACGGAAGAATATAGTTTTTAATTAAAAAATTACATTTTAAAAATACTATTTATATTAATTTTTTCTTATAAAAATGATTTATTATATATTGTTTTAAAAAGTGATGCCTTTTGCTTTCAAAGTGGTTCTTTTTAGTTGAAAACTAATATTTCCTAGGTGTTTTTGCACACCTATAAATGGAAATACCTTTTATTTTTAACACTTTCACAATATATATTTATTATATCAATATAATTATATTTTTAACTCAATTAACTAATTCATTACTTTACATATATATGATTTCTACCGATTATAGCGCTTGACTTATACATGATCAACTCCCTAAAAATGTATTTTTTTAACTTGTGTGCCAATCGGTTGTCTGAAAACAGATTTGGGGCGGAAGGAATACTTTTCCTCCCATGGATCTGACCCCCTCCTCCCTATTATTATGCTTATTCAATAAAATAATAAACAAAATCAAATGTGATGCATAAGATTCTACGTCCTATGACAGGAAATTGAAGCAGTTGAATGGTTAAAATCAGATTGATAAAGAAGTTGAACTACCTTACTTGATTAATGATATATTTAATTTAAATTTATTAGGTTAGTTGAAAAATTATGTCGATTATATTTTATCGCGGGTTTAGAGGATTAGCCTTACGTGTTCAGTCGTTGAAATACACGATCAAAATAATGCATTATATTTCATTTTGCTGGTTTAATAGGATAATTTATATAGATGATATTCTTGAAGTTGATATATTACTGGTTTAAATTAAGATATAAATTTTAAATACTAAAAATGGACAGGATTCCAGTATTACAAAATATATCATGGGCAAATCTCATATGAAATATACGGTATGAAATTTGATTCATACTAATATAATTACATTCGTTTAATAATGTTATTATTCTTATAAATTAATATCATATACGTATAAAAAAATACGCCGAATTGTATAATATTAATTTATAAATATAATTGTATTATTAGATGAAAATTTCTGAAAAAGTATCACAGAATACCTCGTGTTCATGTCACTGTTTGCTAAAATCTTTAATAAAAGGTTGTCATTGTGTCATTTTAATTAAAATTAACAGCCACCGTCTTATATATCTTATTCTAATTTAAAATTATTAAATATATACTTGTCAAGTGTAGTTCTGTAATATTTCAAATAAAAAATCAAGTGGTGTGATTGAGATGGTCTTTCTCAAAGAGAGGGGAGAGGGGTGTCGATAGTTGATAATGAATTACAAATTTACAATCCTCAGTAAAAGAATCTAGAGTGTCATTTATTGGTTGAATAATTCAATGTAATACACGATGATAGTTCAACTATAGTATTTAATCAAAAACAACCTATGACAGAAAATTCATTGAAGGAAAAATATATAAATATGTTTCATCAAAAGTAATTGATGTATAAATAATTTTAGATTGTAATCTATATATATAAAGAAATTTTTTATGCAATAATAATGCAAATTCTTCCTGCCTTTATTTTTCTCTTTATTTTCTGCATATTGTGTTATCAGTACGGATACTCTGCCCATTAAGTTTCAGAATTTGCATCTCAACTCAGGGATCTCAATTAAGGTTCCTTATTATTTCTTGATAAAATTAATTATTTATAAATCATAATGGTACAAGATATTCATATAAGAAGATGCTATTTTAAAAATAAAACAGCAGGCTAAGTAAATGATTCGAGCATTTAGATAAAAATGTGATCCCGTCCATCTACAGCGTCGTAGTGTTAATAATTTACTACTTTTTTTTTTTTTTTTGGCTATAGTTAATAATTTACTACTTATTTCGCTTTCAAGTATTGCATTTTAGATTGGACTTCATAGTACATCTTATTAAAAATAGAAATAATTGTTGATTGTTTAGATTTAGGTTTTTATTTTTAAGAATGGGGCTTTTGTATCGTTTTCAATTTGAAGTATGTTCAAACTGGGGAAAAAAATTGTTATGTTTTTTAGTAACACTTGGATAAAATGGGTGCATACCATAAATTTTATTTTACTATTATTATCATGAATATATACTATCATTATCATAGTATAATATTTATTATAACAATACATGTGCGTAACAATGATTATACATGACATTTATAGTAAAAATAAAGTTCATAATATACATTTGATTCACACAATTTTTTTCCTATGTTTTTTTCCCAGTTTTTGTGATGCAACGAACTGACTTTTATTTTCATACTATAATGTTGCAGTTAAAAGTCAATAAAATAAACGAACAAAATCTATAATTTCTGTATAAAAAAATAAATCTATGATTTCATAATATATATATATATATATATATAACATTTATATATATATATATATATATGTTTATAAAACCTTTAAGCTATAAAATCATGAATTATATGTAGTGGAGTAGCTCAAATGAACCCAGATGAACTCGACCAAGTCAAAGCTCTGAACAAAAAGAGACGGAGCCAGCCAGGGGCACTGCCCCCTCCCTTTTCTATATAATTAGAACAATTTCATCCCTTATTAGTACGAAAGGAGTATTTGTTTTTTAAGATTTAAAACAAATGATTGAATGTAGGTTCATTTAATTTAGGCCTCAGATGTAGGTGAAATAAAAACTATTGACAATAAGTCTACCATGTGATCCTGACTAATTCTTGCCTTTATCTTCAGACATTTAAGCATTCAATGACATGAGCAAGTCATTTTTCTACCTTTCTAAATAGTCATCCCAAACCACACAATCATGAAGTTCAAGAATTTTTTTTTCTCTATTACATAGATTAAATATATTGACTTACCTTGTTTTTATAAATATATTCACTTACATAAAATCGAAGTTTTGCACTGCAGGATAGCGACACAATTCCGAGTTTCCGTTGAAAAAAATTCAAGGATTTAAATCTCAAATTTCACATTTCTGTTTTGATACATGTTTTTTTTTTTTTTTGACAGAATGTTTATTTTCTTCTTGGAATGACACAAAGGAAACATATCCAAGTCCAGTTGCATTTGTTGTTTGTTGGAAACAGAGCTAGTCATAAATTCATGTTCAACATATCACATTATTGTTTCTTTTATTAACACCAATTAATTAGTATGACTTTATATAATCGTATGATTCTCAATGGTAAGTTTACTAGTCTAAAATTGAATGTCCTATTTACCTAATATTGTCCATTAATTACACTGCCTCACTTTAATATTAAGTTTCTAATTAATACTTCAATCATTAAAAAATGTGAACAAAATAATTCTATTTACTTTTTTTTTTCTTTGCATACACTATATACATCAATATGCAATAAGTAGTATACTAGAAAACCACGTCAGCCTAAGAATATTAGCCACCCTTTTTAGAAAATGCGGGTGGTAGTAATTATTAGCATATACTATACTACTACATTAATTTTGAAGAATTAATTGATATGTGTATATTGAAGATATGAGAGTTAAATTACATTTAAACATAAATCAACAAGTTAGGATAGATCAATTCAGTATTCACAATTGAACTCACAGATATAAATTTATGATATGTGTATATATATATATATATATGCCTCACAATTGACACACATAACAAGTTCCAACCAATTTGACCAACAAATCAACACAATATAAATACAAATGTATATAAATGAAAATGCATTAATATTTTGTTGAATTTATACATTGCTGGACATGAAGTGTTGGTGGGAATCCATATGTAATAAATTGACAAGACTAGGATAAGCTTGGTATGATGAAATGATAAACCACTTTATAATAATATAAGGAAGAGTAGTATGTGAGAAACAAAAACAAAGATTGTAGTAAATTTAGGAAGCAAATGAAAGAAAAAGCCATGTTATTTTCATGTGGGAATTGTCTCCTGCCCATGTGCAATTAAGAGCCCTCTTCCCCCTTTAATCATCCATTTTGTTCTCCTCCCATTAATCATAATCCCTTGTATTTTGGGCCCTTTCCCTTACTTTTTAAGGACAGCCCTCTTTTTCTCTCTGTTAAAAGGTGTGCCTTTTGGACCATATATTGTTTGTCAAGCAATGCATTCGTATTGTGGGGTTCTATTAACTAATGTGTTTTCTCTCTTTAGGACCTACCCTCCAAGTATTCCTCTTCAGTTTGTGGCTGCCCTAATTTCACAGCATAAATAATTATTTTTGGTGGGCCTCTTTTTATTTTTTGAAATGTACATGTAGTTATTTCAACTGAATTATTATTTGTTTTATGTGTTGGGTGATTATGAAATTATGAATGCTTGTTTTGGTTTACGTTTAATGATTATTGGTGTAGTTTTTCTGTGTTTCAATTGAAAAATGTATCACATGGAAAGGGAGAATTTGTTAGAATAATAATTATTAGTATTAATTTAACGTAAAATTTTCATGTGAAACTTGTGTATCATATGAAACGGATACCATTACATTCATTCATTTATTAATATCATCGCACTTATAAAATAATATCACAACGTAAAATATTATGGTATTAGTTTATAAAAATAATGAATAAGTTAAAAAAATAAATTTTAATTTAATTATCTCTGTTTAAAATGTTAATGAAAATGAAATTAAAAGTATAAGTGATCACTTAAAATTGTACCGTCGTTTAAATTTAATTAATAACAATAAAATTGTACTTTAAAAGGTTTATACTTTTTCCGAGTGTCACATATAAATGACTCCCGTCTGTGGATTGAGTGTAAAGCTCGTGAAGGAACTTTTGCAATATTCATACAACTAATCTTTGAGTTTTGAGTACACGACAAAGAATATCTGTCTAAAATACTTTATTTTTTATTGGTATAAATAATACAAATTCTTATAATTAATAAAATACAGGGATCACCTGGAACATGTTTGCTTAATTATATGACATTTTCTTGCAGTGTCTCTCTCTCTCTCTCGCTTTTTTTTTTTTTTTTTTACGGGATTCCTTCTCTCTTTTTTTTTTTTGACGGGTGAAGAAAGGGTAGTAAATTATAATGACATGTTTGTCATAGCTATTTTACCAGCTCATTTGAATCCTAAGGATGATTATTTCGATGTCCCGAATTCAGTCTTAGGTATATTTTGGGCTCTTTATGTTTAGGGACTGGAGCCCAATAGGATAACTGGCCCAACACCTGTGTAGTATATATAGTTCCAAAATAATAATTTATGAAGTCCAAGTCCAAGACATTAATATGACGCAGAATAGTTGGGCTTGTATAGGCCCATAAAGACATAACTGATCTTGAAAACACAGATCAAATTTAAGTTCATCTTTTTAATGTTGAGAAATAATCAAATAACGAAGAATTAATAAGTTCGCCGGGCCCGGTATTGACTTGGATTAAAATTTAGTGGATACGCCAAATAATATATAGATTTTTTTAAAAAAGGGAAATCACCTAAATTTAGACAATTCAGCTTCTTATGAAAAGTTACGAAAAAAATACTACTTCTTAAAAAAAAAAATGGAATTATGCATATCAAATAATCTTTTTATTATGTCTTTTTTATCGGCAATATATATATATATATATATATATATATATATATATATATATATATATATATATATATATATATATAAATAAAAGATGGTACCACAAGTACCGTTTACAACATATTACAAGGCCAAAGCTGAGTTCGTTTAGAGTTCTTTTTATTATGTATTTATCCATCTATATAAATATATATATATAAATCAAGACAAAAATTTCAATGTATAAATTGAAGGGTGAGTCTCTTGTGAAATATTTCACATGAAATATCGATTAAAAAGAAAAAAAAAATCTCGTGGGTCAAACCATTAAGAACGCAGATTAGGGCATTAAGAACGCAGATTAGCACGAAGCAGCGATGACAATCTATAGCGCAGATACGGCGGCGATCATGAGATAATAAAAACAATGAAATCCGACGAAAACAACAACGAAATTCAACTACGAGATCAAATTGAGGAGAAGTGAGCAAAAAGGAGAAGACATGAATGATTTTTTTAAAAATTTCCAGGATAATTAGGTGTTGGATGATCCAATTGATGAAAAACGAGTAGTGGATAAAATTTAAACGGTTGATGAATACAAAGCTTATGCGAACTTCGATGATAAATTTGTATTTACGTTTAAAAATGAATATCTCAACTCCTAATCCTGCTCCGATTTATTCATATAGTAACATACATTTTTCCATAAAGTAACATATTTTTGTTCATGTAGTAACACATTTTTTTCTTCATATAGTAACACATATTTCTCTATACAAGAACACGTTTGTGTTCATATAGTAACATATTTTTTTAAAAGTATGTGTTACAATAAGAACAATTATGTGTTCTTGTAAGTGTAAGTACGTGTTACTAGTCCTAAAAAGAATAAAATATTAGTTTTGTTCATTAATAACACATTTTTCTTCATACAATAACATGTGTTTGACCTAATAATAACACAACTGAGAATAAAAATTTATTTTTACCTTCGCACAAGTTTAATACACACATTTGCCCTTACAATAACACATATTTACCCCAAAATCTTATACTTGGGGATCAAATAGACCCATGATTTTTTTCTTAACACATTAAAATCATTTCTCTTTAATATTGAGATCAAATAAGTCATCATCTTAATAAAATCACACTCTTTTAATAAGAATAAAGTTGTCGAAGATTAAATACTTATTTGATTCACACATATAATTAGATTAGATATTTATTTGACCATTTTTTTATTTTTATTTTTGCATTTTGGCGATTATTTTTAGACAAATACATATTATTTGTTTTATAGTAACACATATTTATCGTTTAAGTAACATATGCGTAACCTAATAGTAACACCCCGGGAGCACCCGGCGAAAATTGTATTTTTGTCCTTGCGCGAATTTTTTTAGCCAAACCCGACCCAACCCGCTCGGAATCCGCGAATTATGTTATATGGGTAATTTCACGGATCTTAGATCCATGAAATATTGCATATAAGAATTTGTCTAAATTGAATCATACAACTACTATAGTTTTGATTTAGAGTTCGTTTAGCTAATCTTATAAGCTGTTTAGGTGTTTATAAACTTTCTCAATGAATTTGATAAAATAAAATATTTAACAAACTTATAAATTTTTAAAACAAGCTCTTAACAACTTATACGAAAAAAAAGTTGAATTAACCTAATTTATTTTTAAAAAAATCTTTCAAATTCACTCACAATAACAATATAATTTTCACAATCATTAGGATCTAGAGTCTGATGTTGCAATTATATGGTAATTCTCAAGCTATCCATATTATGTGTTTCTTTTCCTTCAATCTATGGAGATCTATAGTTGCCAGATTTGATCTCATTTCTTCCTCGTTTGATCTGTGATTCTTCACTGTTTTTGCATTTATGATCCTTTTTCATTTTTATCTGTGTCTTGTTATGCTAGAGACGCAATTCACGTTATTAAATTTTTTGACTCGAAAATTGGAGTTTAACCTGCAAAATTTTTGACTTACCTAAAAATAAAATGACGCGTATTATGTGTGTAATATTGCACATACGAACCTAAAGGGAAAAAGAAAAAGTTACTTTGGTCAGGTGGCAAATCGCACAAAACATGGAAAAGGATACCCTCTCGATAAAGATTTATGATGTCACATAACTTATTTCCTAAGAAAAATAAAATGTAACATGTCCTACCTACCCTACGAGTGTACCTGAAGGCAATTTTAAGGCTTTATTTATTTATCTTACATGGAAAGTTCTGCCGCTCATACACAAACATAGCATTTTTATAAATTTTATGACACTTAAATTTAGAAAGTATTCGGACTAATGTAATTCAATAAAGAATTTTATCAATTACTATTATTTAGTTTATAACGAATTAGAGGACTATCATATTATAACTTTAATCTGTATTAAATTTACGAATTGAAGATAAATGTGCTCAATATTCGCCGCAAGATAAATCATACCCAAATAATCCTAACCACAATTTACAATTTTCATCGTAATCTAAATAACAAATGAAATCAAACAAATGTGTGATTAATGAATATTCAAAGTTAAATAAATTCCACCCTTTTACACATAATTTCATCAGTTGTATAAATCTGTATGTTTTCATTTTTCATAAATATTATTTAGTGTAATATCAACAAAACCTAAATCTTAAAAACTACTTTGGTTTAAAAATAAAAAATATTCATATGTTACTATTTATATTGTTCAAAATCAAATTACATGAAATTTAACAAAAATATTGTTTATGAGTATTAAAATGTGTAAAATTAAGGTTAAATGAGTCTTTTTAACTTTATTGAAGTAAATAATTAAATGAAAGAAATTTAATTATAGTGGAGAATTGAGTGACATAAAATATAAATAAAAAATATTTGTAAGAGCTTACTTTAGGATAAAATTATTTTTTGGCTATTCTAAATATAAAAAAATAAAATTATAATATTTATTTTTAAATTTGAATAATTTAAATTGCAACGATAATAATTTGTTAATGAAACAAATGAACCTCTACACTCTAGAGTCTAGAGTGCGGAGGCAGTACAATTTCAAAAAGCGCATCCCAAGCCGAAAGCAAAATGAACCTCTTTTGGCCCAATATAAGCAAAAGCGTCAACGTAATTTAGCGTCTCTTCATTCCGCAACCCCCACATTGTGGCCACGTTATATATACATACAAAAATTGTGCGCATCTCCTCCTCTGTTTTTATTCTTTTGCGCTCACAAATAATCTTCATCGATTTCACAAAATCCAAAATCCATTTTCCTCACTCCCATTCCTCAGATCTCGCCCGATCAAATCTTACCTGAGTTTAGTACGAATTCTGTCTTCCAAGGTAGATCAGTCTCTCATTCTAAGATTTCGAGTAAATTGTGTAATGCTATTTTCGATTAGTTGAATTGCAGCTCAAGATCTTGTGGATTTAGTCGCGTCATTTATGTACTGCATTTATTTCTTCGATCTCATTATACAGTAGCTTTGTAGCTAAAACAGACTGCCTTGTACAAATTTCCTATTTCATCACTGTGTGGGCGTGCGTGTCTTTTCACCACCATATTCGATTTGGACCTATCAAATTGAAAGGTATCTATATTTTCCCCATTACCATCTATTATGAAATTGAAGGTTGAGTTTCAGTGCTCGAATCTACTTTGGTTTGTATAGATTATGTATGTATTGATCCATATTTATATTTTCGTTGTGTTTGTATTTATGTTTAGATCTGCGAATTTACTATTGTAAATTTCATATCATGTGTGTGTGTGTAGAACGTTCCTGTTCTCTGAGTTGGTCTGGAGATCTCTTTATAAACTGGTATAACTATTTTTTTGGACATGTGTTGGCTTGATTAGCATGTTAGTGCTTTGCTTTTCTTTTTTAATCGGTAAATGTTAGTTGTTAGTGGTTAGAAGTTAGATCGTCAAGTCTCCTTACAATTCCAAATTCTCCAAGCCTCCTTATACCTCCCACTCTAAATTCGTTCCTAAAGGGAATCGAACAAAGGTCTCCCACTAAAGTGGAAACCCGGTGGCCAAGTGGGCTAAGCCCCCTTGGTTGTTAGTGCTTTGCTTTTCAGGTCATCTTTATGGAATGGTAGCATTGATGATGGCGAATACAATGGGTTTTAAATTGGGTTGCCATGAGAATGAAATTCAAACTTAAAATCTTATGCTTGGTGCGGTTTTGACATCATATGGAATGTACTCTTTATTTAAATACTTAAGCTATTAGAGAGAGTCAAGTCGTTTATTATAGTATATATATCTAACATGCAAAACTAAACATAAACAACTGAGACACGGCTATACAATAGTACATATTTATTTAAAGAAGCCACATTTTGGTTCTGTAATAGTCTTTCATGCCAAGCACCAGTCAGATGACTCAGATTGTGTGATTTACTTTAGCTCTATAGGATGAAATTGTTTATGCCAACTCTTTTAATAGTTATATTACCTTTGCAGAGGTTCAGTTTTGTAAACACAATCACCACAAACCATGTGGAGATTCAAACCGTTCACACATAAAGAACAAACTGGGCTTGAAAACCGCGTAATTGACATTGGCAATATCAAAGTTCAGGTTCGAAATGCCATTGCGGAGGGTGGATTTTCCTGTGTTTACCTAGCTCGAGACGCATTACATGGCTCCAAGCAGTATGCTTTAAAGCACATCATATGTAACGATGAAGAGTCACAGGAGCTGGTGATGAAGGAGATTTCAGTTATGAAAATGCTCAAAGGCCATCCTAATGTTGTTACTCTTCATGCCCATGCTGTCTTTGATATGGGTCGTACAAAAGAAGCTCTGCTTCTCATGGAATATTGTGAGAAGTCCCTGGTTAATGTGCTGGAGAGCAGAGGAGGAGCAGGGTTCTTTGAGGAGAAACAGGTCCTAACAATTATAAGGGATGTATGCAATGCAGTCTTTGCGATGCACTGCCAGACTCCACCTATTGCACACCGGTAATTGTATTGACATGACTTTCTTATATGCAGAATGACTGTTTACACAATGAACAAGTTGTAACCTTTTGAATTTCTTTATACTCGTGTATTATGTTCCTTTTTTCAATTGGAGATTTTCTATTAAGGCTAAGGAACAAACTATAAGATAGATGTTTATGTGTTTTTATACGACAAATATTCTCATTATGGAAAGATGTGTGTTTTCATGATTATTGCTCCTCCGTCCCTTAATGTGAGATTTACTGTTCGACACAAGTTTAAATGTAAGATTTGTTTAATAATATAAATTGCTTTTAGATGAGGGTAGAATAGTTTTTTCAACTTTAAAGAGAGTTGTTTAATGGTATTAAATTTGGTTAGTATGTGAAAAGTAATGACATGTGGTGTAATATTGAGGTATTTGAGGGAGATAGATAAAAAGACAAAAGTTGTTTTATTGCTATTTAAGGAAATGATGCATCTAATATGAGACAAACCTTTTTGGCAAATAATGCATCTAGTACATGATAGAGGGAGTACTAGTTTTGGGGTGTGGAGAAAATTATATTTTGAAAATTTACTGTGGTGGTTTTTCATATTCTTTATCCCCCAAATCAGTTCAATGTTTCTTCACTGCTGAAAGGACTTGAATATTTCTCTAATTTTTACTTATTTGCGCATCTTTCTGAGTAGCGTTGCATAGACATATGAATGTTGAGATTCTTTTTGCTGTGGCTAATGGCTTGTGAATATTGTGTCATTTTGTAGAATTTTGTTCTCATTTTCAACTGATTTTCTCATCATTCCGAGTTTCATCATGTAGAGATTTGAAAGCTGAGAATATTTTGCTGGGGCCTGATGGCATGTGGAAGTTGTGTGATTTTGGTAGTACTTCTACCAACCATAAATGCTTTGACAAACCTGAAGAGATGGGAATTGAGGAAGACAATATAAGGAAATACACGACACCTGCATACAGAGCCCCTGAGGTAGATTGAGGACTTACTGTCAAGAACTTATTGTTACACTTCTTTATGGTATAAGTGTTGATACTTCTCCCTCATTCAATGGCTTAGATGTGGGATCTATTTCGGAGAGAGCTTATAAACGAGAAGGTGGATATATGGGTAAGTTCAACGGTTCCTATATTATGTGGATTAAATCCGCAAGAACAATCAGATAGCTTTATTGTTATAGATTTTAGCTTTCAATACTGAGCCATGTTGTTTGTAGGCTCTTGGATGTCTCCTTTTCCGCATATGTTACTTGAAGTCAGCATTCGATGGTGAATCAAAGCTCCAAATTTTAAATGGGAACTATCGCATCCCAGATTTGCCCAAGTACAATACGTTGCTGACAGACCTTATCAGAGAGACACTTCAGTCTTCTCCCAATGACAGACCAGATATCACGCAGGCAAGCATTTTGCTTGATTGGCCATTCATCCCCATGAACTTAGGTTAGTTGTAGAATTTTGCACCCATGGCAATCATGAGGGCTAAGGATGCATGTACACATCATAATTCCTTCTGTTGGTCCTTTTTGTTGCAGGTCTGGTTTCGTGTTAATGATCTTTTACCAGATGGGCTGCAGAAATCATTGCCTGATAGACCTCCAGAAATGCCACAGCATAGTACTGATGTTCTTACTGGTGAGGATATTGAACTTAGTGTTGTTAAAGTGTTAGTTGATTTTAATGTGAAGATCATCATATTACATGTACCAGAACATCATATATTTGAACGTCAAATTTTGTTCAATTTCTAAGTGGTTCAATTTCCTCTCATCAGGCACACCAAAGCCTGCAAACAAGTCTCCAATGCCTCGTAGAACTCCTCCTCCTCCCCCTCATCTGAAGCACCCCGTAAAGCGTCATTGACCTCAAATAATTCAAGAGCAGGTGAAAGCACTGGTCCTTTCGGTGCTTTTGGTCCACTCAGCATGCTAAAGAATCAGAATCCTTGGATGAAGACTCAACTGGCCACAGACCATCTACAAATCTGTTTCCTGATAGTTTGAACCCTAATGCAGAAAGAATAAAACAATCCAAAGCAGAGGCCAAGCCAACATTTCAAAATGATGCATTTAATTCTTTTGTGGCTGATTTCAAACAAAGTCCTAGCAACAGCCATCAGAAACCAGAGAAGGAAGAGATGCTGGAAGCTGAGGTAGAAAAGATGAAGGAGCAGCTTGCAAATGTCAATGCAGAGAAGGCAGAAATAACCTCCAAATTTGAAAAACTCTCAGCAATTTGTAGGTCACAGCGACAAGAGATACAAGACCTTAAGAATGCTCTTGCTGTGAGAAGTCCATCACCTGGTGGGGATTCCTTAAGAAACTCACCTTCTCCTGGAAGCCAATCACCTACCATTCCTCCTCCGGTATTCTTTTGTCCAATTTTAGTTATCTTCTTGTTTTACATTTTGTAGCTTACTCGTGTGTTTATTATTATGACAGAATGAGAAAATTGAAGGAACAGTATGGGAACTTCAACAAGGTTTCTTTGACCGAAGTTCTCCAAGCCCGGACTCTAAACAATGGCAGGCCTTTACTGATGAACCCAAGCCACAGGCAGTGCCAACTAATAACTTTCCTAAATCTGCTAGAACTAGAAATGGTCAGCAGAAAAATCAGGCTTCTGAAGTGAATTCAGGTGCGAATAACTGGGGTTTCGGGAATGATAGTTTTAAGGTGGCTCCCAGCGCTAGCTCTAAGATAAATGTACCTGTTGGTGATTTTAATAATTCTAAGCGTTTTGGTGAATCAAAGAGCTCGGAAAAGAAGTTGGAGTCCAAGCCTGCTGGGTGGGCTGGTTTCTAGTTAATGATTTGTCAGGAAAATGATACAGATGATTGAAAAAGAACAGGAGAGTGGTTGTCTCCTTAGTTTCTTCTCCGGTATTGAGTTTGTTATATGACTGTAATGAAAACAGAGTTGAATATATGTATGCTTCTTCCGTTTGAATAGGAATAGTGCGTACTCTTTGTTATTGCCCTTCTGCAGGAAACTGATTTGTCCCGTAGATTTTAGTTGCTATTCGATTTATCGATTATGTTATGTCAGTATGTGCAATGTACTCCTGATTGATGTTATGCATGCATTTTTCTTTCTATGTCAGTATGTGCAATGTACTCTCTGGGGTATGCTGATTGCTCATTTTTCTTACATGGTGAAATTGTTTTAAAATTACTTGTTGCTCCTTCAGCCTTGGAATTGATTGTATGCATTTCTTATTTTGCGATTACAATATTGACTATTTCATATTTGAGTGTGAGAAGTAATATAAAACTCAACATTTGGTTTTCTTACGATGCTAAATTCAATATAAATTTTAGTAATTTGAATTGGTTTAAAGTTATAATTATCCGATATTGAGTTTTAGAGCCAATTACCTGTATACACATGCAACGGTTGAAAAATGGTTTAAAGTTATAATTATCCGATATTGAGTTTTAGAGCCAATTACCTGTATACACATGCTACGGTTGAAAAATAGTCCTCATTTGCGTGCTGATTTTTCTTCAATCCACCCACAAGAAAGACATTTACGTGCTCATCCAAAATACTTGGTAAATTGTCTTGACAGGTCTTAACTTTTCTAAGTTAATATATTAAGGAAAAATGCCACATTGAGAAATTTTTGAATCATACGATCTTCTTTGCACTTTTAGTTTCATAAGACCTTCTTACAAGTCCATTGTCCGAATATTCTGTGTCTGAAGAGTTAAATAATATAATCTCCAGTTTGGCAAGTCATGATGGTCTGAATCTAAACATCAAAGCGAACACGTCCGACTTGCAAAAGTCACATGTGTCCACAAGTGCACAGAGTTCCAATTCAAAGTTGTCGAAGTATCTCCCGCTGCATGTCGTATAATACATTTGAATATTGACCATGGCCTTTGGAATTAGTTTATTACCACTCATCATTTTATCTCCTCTCCTGTCCGCCATTGTTGCAGCTACCCAATACGACCCCTCCCACCTCCCACCTTCCACTTCCAACAATCAACATCTCCACTTGTTATCAATATGGTACAACAAAATCCCTGAACAAATAGTTTGGCCGGGGAACAAGTTTGAAGTGTGCATTGAGAAAATTGAGATATATATATATATATATATATATTTATCTATTTAAAAATTGATGTCATCAGACGGATCCAGAATTTCGTTTCAAGGGCGAAATACTTTATAAAGTAAAGAAGAAAAAAATTTATAATTCAAAGGGATCAAAATGATAAAATATTACTAATTTAAAATATAATTTAAAAAAACTATATATACAATAGCGAAAATTTGAATCCAAAGGGGTGACCCTAAATCCGTTCTGAATGTAATTGCAGTAAACAAGACGGATTAATTCAACCCCGTGAAATTAGTACAATTGCAAGGCACACTAGGACTAAGTCAATATAAACTCTATACGTTGATAATAATTAACTTACATGCTTTATTTATATATGATAGTATGTATACAAAATAATTATATTTGAAGAAAGAGAGTTCATATGAACTTAGGTTCACATAAATTTTTGTCTAAGTTAATTGTGTGTATAATATAAATGCATTACTTTAATATTATAAATTGGTGTCTTCTAAATTCTAATTCAATTATAACTTAATTTTCAGAGTATATTAAATAAACTGTACATTCTAAACGAGGCAAAAGAATAAAAATATAAAAATAAACAATACTCCATCTGTCTAATTCTTTTTTTTTTTTTACGGAAATCATCTGTCTAATTCTTGATTGTATGTGTTTCTTTTATATTTGTCCAAACTTAATAGGTATGTCTCAAAATGAAAAAAATATTCCACAATATCTATTTTCACTCTTCAAACATTTCTATCATTATTTAAATTATTATTACTTTATTCATAAATAACCCTACTTTCTAACAATACCCTTCATTTTTACTCCACTCATCTATTTTATACTTGTATAAATATTTTTAAAAATCCGTAAAAAAATTAGAAATTCAAAGTTTTGACGGAACAAGTATCCATCAACACAGAAAATAATATGAAAACATTAATTAGGATTTATGATTGTGACGTGCGATGGAAATTTCATAGCAAAAAGCGAGAGCCGAAAAGGGTAGGACTAGTCTAGGATGATTTCAACAAATTGAAAAGCATTAAACGAGAGGACTGACTAGTACTGAGGCAGCCACGACTTGTTCAGTTCAGCTATAGGTAGTCATTATTTATTTTTTTACTAATATTTTAATTAATTACAAAATACCCCTAATTTGAAAAACCTGAGGGGGCCCTAGTGCATCCGTCCCTGCACTGCATATATCTATCTCTCTCTCTCTTTCACAATTTGGCACAAATGAATTACAGCAACTAAAGACATATATACCAAATAGTGTTTGTGTTTGTGTTTGTGTTTGTGTGATATATATATGGGTTTTGGAAACACAAATACAAAACTTGCCTTTTTCGTATTCATCATCATCATCACGGCCACCTCAATTTTTAGTGCTGAATCGGCCATCAATTTGGGTTCGTCTCTAGAAGCACGTCAAAATGGGAGTTCATGGGTTTCGCCTTCCGGTGAATTTGCCTTTGGATTTCAGCCTATCGACAACCAAGGTCTCTACTTGTTAGCCATATGGTACGACCACATACCTGAAAAACCATAGTTTGGTCCAAGAATGAGCATCCGGTCCCGGAAGGATCAAGGGTCAACCTGACTGACCAAGGCCAGCTTATTCTCTCTGATTCACGGGGCACACAATTATGGAGGGCCCCCATACAAAATGGATTATCAACCGGAGCTGCCATGCTCGATTCAGGCAATTTTGTCCTGCAATATGTAAATGATTCCATATGGGAAAGCTTCAGCTATCCGACAGACACCTTGTTGCCTGGGCAGAAGCTAAGCATGGAAGGGAACCTCACTGCTCGCCAATCTGAGACCAATTATACAGATGGAAGGTTCCTGCTCACAATGCAAGGAGATGGAAATCTGGTGCTGCAAACTCTATCCTTGCCCACGAAAGCCAAACAGAACGCTTATTGGGCTAGTAATATCTCCAGGAATATTAATGCTACTAATCCAGCTGACTCCCACCTCATCTTTGATAAGGATGGTAATTACTTGTACATACAACAAGGGAATGGGAATGAAAGACATAACATATCCAAGGCAGAGTTGAGGGTTTTTATTACATGGCTAGGCTGGATTTCGATGGAGTATTGAGGGTGTATGGTCGCCCTCGAAACACAACCGGAGCTGCTCCGCTTTGGAATGTGGTTCAGAATATTCCAGAAGATATTTGTGGTGCGGTGGTCGGGGATTTAGGGAGCGGGGCCTGTGGATTCAACAGCTACTGTGTGAACATGGACGGAAGATCTGAATGCTTCTGTCCACAAGGATACTCTCTCTTGGATAAACATGATACGCGTAAAGGCTGTCACCCTGACTTTCCCATGCCTACCTGCCACCAACACGATTACTCCAACATTGATTTCGTGGAGTTAAACAACACCAATTGGCCCATGGCGGACTACGATTTTCAGATTTTGGCCAACAAGGATATGTGTAAACAATCCTGCCTCACTGATTGTTTCTGTGCAGTTGCTATCTATAATAACGCCAACCGGGGTTGTTGGAAGAAAAGACTTCCTTTTTCAAATGGACGAAAATCCAACGATCTCTACGCCACGTATGCTTTGATAAAGGTGGTTCGTGTTCCACAGGACAATTCGACGACCGGGGACAGTACGAAGTCGTCCAAGGTGATTCTCCTAGCATCATTTCTTGGCAGCTCTGTGTTCCTAAACTTGTCAATAACTGTGGCTTTTGGCGTTGTCTTGGTGTGCCACCGCAAAAAACAGTCGGCTTCAAGCGTGCACGGGGTCCAAGTGTACTCGTACAAACAGCTGGAGGAGGCCACCGGAGGATTCGAAGAGCAGCTGGGCAGGGGATCTTTCGGAACTGTTTACAAAGGGGTACTTCATTCTATTCCCAGGAGAGCTGTTGCTATCAAGAGGCTGGACAAGGTCGAGAAAGAGGGCGAAAAGGAGTTCATGACTGAAGTAAGCGCGATTGGACGGACTCACCACAAGAACTTAGTCACCCTGCTCGGTTATTGTGATGAGGGGGATCACCGTCTTTTAGTGTATGAGTACATGAGCAACGGCTCTTTAGCCTCCCATCTTTTTGGTTCCTTAAGGCCTCATTGGAACCAAAGAATGCAGATTGCATTTGGCATTGCTCGGGGCCTAACTTATTTGCACGACGAGTGTGGGACTCAGATAATACACTGTGATGTGAAGCCTCAAAACATACTTTTAGACGAGTTTCTCGCTCCAAAAATCTCCGACTTTGGAATGGCTAAGCTTTTGTTGTCCGAACAAAGCCGTGCTGCTCGGTCCCACATTAGAGGGACGATAGGATACTTCGCCCCGAGTGGTTCAGGAAAGCATCCATCACTGCCAAAGTAGATGTTTATAGCTTCGGAGCAATGCTTCTCGAAATAGTATGCTGCAAGTCCAGTGTGGACTTCGGCTTGGGAGATCAAGAGGAGGCCTTGATTGATTTGGTGTATGATTGCTATTGCAAAAGGAAGTTGAATATATTGGTGGAAAATGATGATGAAGCTATGAGTGACTTGAATAGTGTGGAAAGGGTAGTGATGGTGGGTATTTGGTGCGTTCAAGAAGATGCTAGTGTGAGGCCTTCCATGAAAAGTGTTTGTCAGATGCTTGAAGGAGTTCTTCAAGTTTCAGTTCCTCCTCGTCCTTCTGGTTTTAGTTTGTCTTGATTTTGATCCCATTTTTTTATTTATTTATTTATGAGTTAAATAGTTTGTTGGAATTCTTTTGTGCAATGCATATCTGAGATAATTTTCTTGATAATTATGTAGATTAGATTGCTTGAGGAATCTTGTTCAAGATGATAAATAGTTGATTTATCAAACAACCAGTAGTATAGCACAATTAATTTCCTATGCAAAAATCCGGTGACAGGATTGGACCGTGTGGGCATCCAAATACTTTTGACAAGTTCAATTCTAGGACTGAATGAAGTCAATATCATGTGCAGGTGAATTTATGGAAACTAAAGCCTACGCTCGCCTACCTCATTTACTATAGTGTTCTTTTACTGGCCATTTTATTTGTTGATGTTTCATGCAATTTAAGAAAATCATTAAAAATTAAACTATAAATATATTAACAACATGATTATTTTATCCTTTTATTTACATTGATATGCATATTATCACAAACAACAAGTACAAGAAGAAAATTGTATTGTGATATTTAATTCTTTTAAATTAATACAAAATGTCATTATTTGATTAAAAAAATTCTCTAGAAAGACAAATACAATGGGTTGGAGGGAATGTATCTATCACAATTATATGAGTACGTAGTTGATACGTACCAAATTGCTAATTTGAAAATTTCTTTAGTAGTGTTATATATAATATAAATATGGGTTTTGGAGTTAATTATATATATATATATATATATATATATATATATATTTTCATTCATCGGATATGATACAAATATGGTATAATACAAATATTACTCACAAGCTTGAAGATGTCAATCAAATTGTTTGTTACATACTCATAACATTACGTAGGATATTCTTTGGTGTACGTATAATTCTCTTTCGATGTTTTGTCCTAATGTATAGATAATCAAGACGTATATCATGGATCTTAATTAGAGAAATAATCAATCGAGCTCACATGAGACACTAATGCTAAATTACAGTTTTGACTCATGTAAGGGTGACTCACATAATACCCTTTCATTTTTTTTTTTACCTATTATTGAATTTGTTGGAAAACTAACATAAATAAATAAATTTTACACTTTTTGTAAATTTAAATTTTTAAGTGAGATATTTCTTTTTATATTATTAGACCTTTTTTTTTTGATGAGTCTCTTCTCTAATAATAATAAAGTGGAAAATTCAGCCCATTAATTAATGGGTGAGGAAATTAATTTTGCAATGTAATGGAATTTGTTTTTATGAATTTCTTTAGAAAAGAAAAGGATCAAATTGTTTCATAATCGAATTCCCACGTGTCACGTGTGAAAATAACTCTTGAAGCGAGTCAAAACAACTTCGACGGAAAATACCAAATCAAAGTCGGAATTTTAAACCCCATACTCTTAATCTAATTGAATAAACCTATTTCACGTCCGCGTTCTCCTGACAAACACAACACACACTCACACTCGACGTCTCGCTAAATGATTGCAAAAATCGATTCGACAATCACATACGCTCATAACTCTGTGTGGAGTCGGCGAAGTTGCAGCATCGTCAATATTTTTCTGCAGCGCTTTTGCAATTTTTGAAGTTACTCGTAGGGTTTCATACTCCTGAGCTGCGATTAATTGTAAATCCTCGATCTCCGAAAGCTGGCTATGGACTATGAGCCTTACGACAGTAGCGGTGAGTAATTGAGTAGAATACTCGATTATTGGTTGTGAATTTGGTTTCGATGGAATTTATTTTGGCCTTTCAAGGCTTTGTGAATAATCTTGGGACTAGGGTTTGTGTATTTATGTGCATTGTTGTGTAATGACATTTCATTGACCAGGTTCACTCTTTCATTACAGTTGCGCTTTGGAGATGTTTGTTCTTAAATTTCATTCGCAAGAAAAGATTGTTCGGGATTTTCTTATTTTGATTTTAGCTTCAATTTCCTTTTGGTTTTCACCTCTCTAGGTTTTCAAACGGTTTCTTTTGTGGATAATTGTATTAGGAGGCCTGTGAGCTTCAAGAAGATATTTTGTATGAGATTGGGCTACTAACGTTATTCCATTATCTATTTATTGCCA
Organism: Paraleonurus japonicus; assembly: GCA_030762865.1. Lineage (NCBI taxonomy): Eukaryota > Viridiplantae > Streptophyta > Magnoliopsida > Lamiales > Lamiaceae > Paraleonurus > Paraleonurus japonicus. Next base: position 36,236,554 of record CM061061.1, read on the forward strand.
TCATTTAATTTTTTTAATGTTTTAGCGTGGTCTGTTTGATTACCATTACAATGTTTATGGTGACTACGGTATGTACGCTTGAAGATGTTATCCCAGTACAATTCAGTGAAAAGTTGATGTTATATTGAGAAGTTTTGCCCAGCTTGCAAAGTAATGATAAGATAAATTTTGTAGTGCTCTTTGAATATTTTGCTGATTATCACACTAGCATAGATTCTGCAGCACTTTCATGGTTTATAAATATGCAAGTCCGAGTACAAAAATAATTAAAGACAGAGTTTTAATTGCTCATTTTTGCTTAAAATGAGAGATTTTGATCCCACTTATTCAGTTGATAACTTCTTGATCATGGTTATGTGCCTGTGGTTGCTTGTGCAATGTATTGGTTATATGGTGATACGTGATCATTGCAGTCACGTATCTGTTTAAAAACTCTTGTTTACTTGATAGAAGGCTAGGAAATGTGACAATTTGAGTGTTGTGCCAGCTGACCACAAGCCTAGGGAAAGAATGGGCCTTGGTGCTATATTGAATGCAGGCCAGCACTGTACGAATGAGTCATCTTTGGTGTTACGCTCGTGACAGCCAACCACCCATTGCATGACAACCCTATGCATGCAAATTTGTAAAATCTAGTGAAATGCTATGTTGTTGCTCACTTTCAACAATGTGGTCCATCTTCCCTCAGGTTTACTGTCAAGTGAGCAAGTTACTTGTGTTGCTGTGTCAGAGGCTGGTTGTAACTCATGAATGGGCAAGGATTACCATACCGTATTAGATGGTACACTTAAATAAGCTAGTTCAGACCAAAATTAGCTTAAATTATCCTCTTGAACATAGGAACTTAGATGGGAAGGCAACCGAGTTTGTGAATGCAATGTGAGAGAAAAAAGGCTTACATAGCTTATGTTTAGGAGAAGTGAAACTAAGGAATGTGACTTAAGCTGAGGAATAAAGAGAAAGTCTTGAACTTTTCTATTCAAATCGGATGAAATTAGGAACAAGGTGGAAATAGTTGTGAATAAAGCCTATGGTATGCAATTATTTCTGTACTCATGAATAGGAGTATGAGTATCCCTGTAGCCTTACTGACTTAGAATGTAGATATTTACATATCATTATTAGTGCATATGCATTCCAAGTGGGGTTACCGATGCAACTAAAAGTAGTTTTGCACTCGTTCGGTTAGGCTAGCTAGTAAAATATAGCCTTTGGATAAGATTGTCCTAGGTGGAGATGAGATCCAGAGAGTTGCAAAGATTGTAAGATCACCAAGAGAATGCTTGATGTCGTAAAACAAATTACTTCTCATAGCTTATCTCCTTAATGAGCTAGAGTAGGCAAAGTTCCTATTAGGCCTAGTGTTAAAAGATAGACTATGAAGTGACATTTATGACAGGCTTTTAGATACTCCCTCCATCACAATTAGATTGCTCGAAATAAGAAAATGAACGTTGCAATTTTGTTTTCTTATACCCAAAATAGCAGAAACACAACTATACTCTCTCAAACATCTTTTATTTACACCTCATGCCACTCAATTCCCCACTATAATTAAATCTCCACCACTCAAGTGCTCACTCCAATAAAGTTGAAAAGACCAATTTACCTCACTTTTCACCTTTTAATACTAATATACAACACTTTTATTAAAACTCGTGCCATTTGGCTTTGAACAATCTAAATCATGATGGAGGGAGTATGAGATAGTGAGTTGCTCAACTTACACTTAGAAGGATGCACAAAGGCGGTAAGACAAATGTTAATGTAGCTGTCGGCTAACCACTGAAGGGTGGAAAATGGCCTTGATAATGATGATGATAATAGAAGCAGTAAAGCTTAATTAGTAGCTGTAATTTATGAAAGTGGTGGGTTATGGATTATTTATGTACCGTGGTAACACTTCTGACAGTTTTGCTGGTAAACTATTTATTCTTCAATGTCAATTCGCTATGTCATTCGTCATATTCTTAGACTCTGCCGCTTTGGCATTTGTACTCCCGGAGTGAACAACCGGTTGCTACCCTTTGGATCAAAACACAACAACCCAATTTCAAATTTAATGAACATTCATCACCTGGCTAGTAATTTTGACATTGGTTTATTTGAGAACATCTACTTCAATGACCAGAATGCCTACAGCCTAACGTTCATGCTATCAATCAATATTTGGAATTAATGAAGAGATGCATGGTTCCGTCTATGTTAACTTAAGGCGCTGTGCCCCCTTTCCTTTTTTTTAATTTGCTTACCGACTTGGAATCTTTATATTTCATGATCTTATTCTTAACTGATGACTATTTTGCTAGTTACATATTTTCTTCAAGAGGTGGTACAGGCGTGAGTAGTTTTTAGGAACTACTTGCGAAGTACTGCACCTTTTTAGCAGTTATAGAGGTTTGGATGAAGAGGGTCAAAAGCGAAATGATATAGGCTTAGACAATTCGACGTAGGTGTTCTGATCTTTATTAGTCTGGGATCATAGGTGCCGTAATTTAGTTTGACCATGAGTTGTGAATTTTCATGTATTACATTGATTTCATCACGAGCATCTACATGGTTTACTTACATTGTGGATTTCGGGAGGTAATCATTAGCGTATAACTGGCTGTTATCATTTAAGATTATCCTTGTATTTCAACCACAGAACCTCGTTTGATGAACCTTAGATTTTGGCACTATCAAGCTAGATTTCCTATTAAAGATCTGTATACATCTGTTTGTAATTTTCTTGTCATGGTTCTTGTGTACCATCATCTTTGCAGTGGGGAGAATAAAGGCAAAATTTCTGATAATTCTAATGGCCTGAGTATTCTCTTTATGGGCTTTGTAGTCCTAATTTCCTTCCCATGGGTTTAGTCTTTTGGCTTTATGAGCTTTGTAGTTAGTCTTAATTTCCTCTCCTGTTTTCATTTTGTTGTTGCTTCAGGAACTGATGATGATTTTCCCCACCACATCAAAATAGAAATCAAAATAGAATGTCAAGAGGAGGCCGCATTTCTGGTAATGGAAGGCCTGCCCCTGTTGGTTCTATGCCATACCCCAGGATGTATGAGGAGACTGATATGGAAGCCAAAATTCACCAGCTTGAGCAAGAAGCATACAGTTCAGTTCTAAGAGCCTTTAAAGCTCAAGCTGATGCCATTACTTGGGTATCCTTCATTATACTTATTACATGGCATGTGTACAATATGGCATGTTTGTTTGATCAGATTAAATGGATTGAATGGTGTTTTCTTCAGGAGAAAGAAGGTTTAATAACTGAGCTCAGGAAAGAGTTAAGATTATCGAATGAGGAGCACAGGGATCTCCTCAGCAGGGTTAATGCAGATGAAACAATTAGAAGGATAAGGTTTTCTTTTATTTGCAACAACTTTTGTTTACTTCCTAGAAAGTCAGGCCCCAGTTCTTAATGTGCTGAAATGACTCATCTATTTTGTCACTCAAAATTTGTGAAACACTATCAGCGATTGGAGACAGTCAGGTGCTCCTCAACCAGGCATGCATAGTGCTAGTCAAGGTGTCCATGAACCGTTGCCTAGTCCTTCCATCTCAGCTTCTACGCAAGAAACAGAAAGTTCCCCATTACCTTCTCAATCCTTTGCTGGGCCATCTCCTTCTTTTCACCCTCAGACGATGGCTGGAGGAAATCAGCCATCTTCATCAGCAGCAAAACGTGGACCCATGATGGGTGTGAAAGGGAAAAAACATAAATCAGTGAGTTAAATTTCACCTGTATGTTTAATACCCCCAGATATCTGCTGTTGCTAATTTTAGTTTATATTACACTTTACTGTGCAGATACCTCCTGGAGCATCTTCAATGAAAATGCAATACCCCTCTGGTCCAGCTGGAAGAGGTCATTTTGGTAATCGTATACCTGGTGGCCTTCCAAATGAACCCGCAGAAGGAGCTTCTCTTGATCCATTGGTAGGAAGGAGAGTCAGGACTAGGTGGCCTGATGATAATAGTTTCTATGATGCTGTCATAACTGATTATAATCCTATTGAGGTATATGTAACTCGTGATGATTTCAGACTTTCTTTACACTCATTTGTACTTACATTGTCTCCGTATGCTTTCCCAGGGTCGACATTTTCTTGTTTATGATTTTGGTACTGATCATGAGACATATGAATGGGTCAACCTTTCTGAGGTACATACATGCTTTCTGCTCATTAAACATTTCAAATCAATACTTTCATTTGTTATATTTTTGTGCTCTTTTTATTTACTAAGTATTTTACCTTTTATTAATGTGCGAGCAGAAATATATTAAATTGTAATTTTATATTATTTTGAGATGATGGATGAGATGTTTCTTACATTGGTTAATGTGAACATTTTATGTCGTATTAATATTAAGTATCCAAAACTATTGTGTTGTTGTTATTTGCAATTCTACAGATGTATTGCAGAATGTAGTTATCTATTCATGTTATCACTCTGAATAGACTCCACAAAATTTAATTAATGGCTAGTTTGTACTTATGAGTTTGGATGATAGGAGGTCGTGGAACGTGTCAATGTCTCACACCTTTATCAGTTTGACTTGATTAACTCTTGAGAACTAAAGTATGTAACAGATTACAAAACAACTTGATGTGTACATTTAATTATGCAATATTTGACAGTATCTCAGCTTCAGTGTGATAATACAGCTTATTGACTAAGCCAGCAATTGGTTCCTGCTCTGAGCTTTTACTCATTTTCTCTTGAAAAAGCAATAGGCGATTGTTATTCATTTGTTCTACCCAAGGTTTCTGATGCATTCGTATCTGTCAGTCTTTGGTTATGAATTGTACTGCAGAGATGTATTATCACTGCCGAGTTCTATCCTAGAGTGCTTGCAACATGTGTTTACTAAAACTTTTGCCAATGCTTGGACTAAAATTACAATTCAGCATTTTATGAAGTCCTTGGATGGTTTATAATGCTTGTCGAATATACTAGCATCAGCTAAATCTCATGATTTATGATTCTTACTGGATAACCGAATTCCAGAGCAGTAGCCAGCACAAGGGAAAAAAATTGACCAAAGAAGAAAGAAAATGGAAGCTAATCAAATGTCGTTAATTGATATGTTAACTTTATGAGCAGCCCAAGGGCTATGTTAACTACGAAAAGAGAAAAACTGAAGTTGTAGATATTAAAAAAATTATATTACTGTGTTGTTGTTAGAATGGAAGTACTATTATGATATATTTTTATTCTCTCTGCAGATTCCTCCTCAGGATATACAGTGGGATGGTGAAGATCCTGGAATATCTCAGCATGTGGGCTATGGTGGGCATGGACTGAGTAGGTCTGCTGCTCCAGGTGCTGGAAGAGGAAGAGGATTGGCTAAAAGTCATTCCAGGAAGGACTTCCAACCATCGCAGAATGGCATTGGAAAGAAGGGACCGGATGACATTCAGTTGCTCCACACTGATTCCCTAATTAAGGAGGTATAGAATGATGGTATACTATGTAGATATACAAGTATACTACTTTATGTTAATTGGCTGTTGAACTTGGCAGGTTGAGAGGGTTTTTGGTGCTAGTCATCCCGACCCTGTAGAGATAGAGAAGGCGAAGAAATTACTGAAGGTCAGAGAACAATTCCACATCTGCCATTTGATCTTATTTATAAACTTTTTTATGGTCAAGTTTAACCTTTTGGAAATACAGGAGCATGAACAAGCTCTTTCTGATGCCATTGCAAGGCTTGGAGATTTATCTGACGGTGAAAGTGGTATGTTTTTCATTAGCTTTATGCAGTTTCTGATATTTGCCACAAATTAGTAATAGGCAGACTAGTCCTTGCTTGCTATTTAATTCAAGTTATTTGTTAATTTTATTTATTTATTGTCTTGAATTGTCCTTGAAACTCTGTCGCAATATATATGTACTACGGCAACATACTTATCAACTTTTCCAATATCTAAATACAGATGAGGGTGGCCAGTTTTTACATGCGCAAGCAATGAACTGAGAATGACGAACATCATAGTTACGAAGTGATCTACATTTATTATGGGAAGGATTTAGAGAGTTGTCGATTAGGTAAAATCTAGATTGCTGCCAGGACTCTGTTGTATAATGCCAGAATTCAGCTAAATTTGCTAACATATGGTTGGTTCATTATAGTTTTAGGCCAAAGCCGTAGCAGGGTAGGCTGCCCTTTATTAACCAGATAGTTTTAATGTGCCCGCTTCGTTCATCAGCAGTTGCCATGTAAAAATTAAGTAGTTTTTTTGTTGTGGGTTTAGCTTCTGTTATACATTTTCATCTGGCTGGTTAGTGTCTACTGGTTTAACTTACGCCCTTAAATTTGAACATATGCTATTGATATTAATAATGTTGTTTTTATGCGTACATTATGGCCCTTGCAAAGAAAGTTGGCGATTCAGAACAAGTAGAAATTTCACTATGTTTATTGGTCTTAATTAATTCTAATTATTTTTGTATAAATAAAAAATTAATTCTAATTATTTTAAGAATGATTTCAGTTTCGAATTCTTCTCATTCGGTTTTAACTTGAAAATAGATGAGTAACCTATCATGTACTAATCAAAAGGAATTCTTGCACAATTTTAGACTTCCTTTAATGTAAAATTGTAAATATACATTACGACTTTCATACCACTTATATAGGGTGGGAGTCTAGGAGACGCATAAACAATTAAATAAACAAACTGAGCTTTTAATCTCAAATGATTGGGACAACTGAGCCTTTAATTTTAAATACTTCCCCAATAAATTTATTCTCACTTTTCTTTTTATCCATCCAAGAAATTTATTTCCATTTCTATTTATAGAAATAATTCTATCTCACATAATTTTATCATCAACCTCAAAATACTATATATCAACAACTTATTTCTACTTTATATATAAATTATAATATTCATTAACTCGTGTCCAAAGAAAGGAGAATAAATTTCTACGACGGAGGGATTAATTGGGACGGTGGGGATAGATATTAAACCCTTCATTATATATATATATATATATATATATATATATATATTAATTCCAAGATGAATATTATATATTTTTGTTCTTCATATACATGATAGCAAAAAAAAAAAAAATACTTTATCAAATTAAATTCTTTATAAATATCTTTTATTTATATAATTTTTCACTATAATTATATTTTTTTCCTCTCAATTGCTCATCATAATAAAATTGAAAAGATTCATTTATTTTTCACTGTACACCTTTTAATATTAATAAATAGCTTTTATTAAAATTTATTTCAATTGAGTTTGAACAATTTAAAATGTGAAAGAAGGAGTATTATATATTCCAAAATGTGAAAGTCGTGCAGTTTATTACTCCCTCCGTCCTATAAGTGTTTGCACATTAAAATAGACACACTTTTTAAGTAAAAATGTAATGAATAGAGTTTTGAGGATAATTTATTAATTTTTTATGTATAAAATATAAAAATTTGGTTGGTTTGAGTTAACGTGGGTCCAGGTGTAGTTTATGAAGAAATTATTTTTAGTGTGCAGATAGGATCAGTGTGAAAGCAAAAATTGCAATTCTGACACATGAAAAAAAAAAACCATAGCAAACAAATACAATTTGCTTGATAAAAAGACTAATATGCCCATTCTTCCCATAACGTTATAGTATGATTCTATAACGAAAGGACATTACATTACAATCATTTTTCTTTGCAGTCTCATATGTCATTTCGTTCAGTCTAATTAATTACTTCCATTAGAAAGTCTTGCATATCAAATGGCAAAAATAACTATACAACAATAAGAAATTGCATCACTTAGTACAACTATATATTTTTTTATCTTTAAATATCCGTTGCCAAAAAAATTGAACTCAGTCTCTCATTAAAGTGAGGAACCCAATGGCCAAAGTGGACTAAGCTACCTAGTTACTTAGTACAACTATTAAAGGTTGTTGTTCAACTAATTGTATTGTTGTGTCTAATTAAATACATTAAAATTCAACTATACATTTTAGGTTTACAATGAGTTTTTAGTATAACAATTTACATTGTAGTACAATTATTAAAGTTGTAGTTCACAATTGTAGTATAAAAACTTATACTCCTTCTCCCAAGTTATGCACACTTTTTGGGACACAAAAACTAAGAAAAATTAATTTTATTGACTTTTTGTAAAATGAAATAATAAAGTGTAAGTGTATTTTGGGTAATTTAATGATATAAATAGGAGAGAGAATAAAGTAGAGTAGAATAAGAGTGCCATTTTTAAATTTAAATGATATTGTGAAGGTATTAATATTGTGTGATATTTTTTCTTTTTATGAGTGTGCATAACTTGTTGGGACGGACGTAAAAAGAAATTATTCATAACTTGTTGGGAGAGGGAGTATCACAAGAGTTCAACTATATATTGTACTCCCTCCGTCCCATGATTTCTTTCATAGGGAGGGAGGCACACTTATTAAGAAAAATGGAGTAAGTGTAGGAGAGAGAATAAAATGTAAGAGTATTTTGGGTAGTTGAATGAGATAAAGTGTAGGAGAGAGAATAAAATAATAATGGCATTATTGAAATTTAAATGGTATTGTGAGAGTGTAGTTTATGGGGGTATTTTATTTTAAGGATGTGAACTTAATTGTGGGACGGGTGAGTAGTCGTTGATTTTGTGTTTCGTGCGGCGCCGACTTTAATTGAATTTTCTAGATCCACGGCGGCGGAAACTTGACCCCTTGATTTTGAATATATGCTACTATTACTATTACTATACTAATGTAGTTATTCTGCCTACTTGAAAAGAAAGTTGACAATTCAAAACAATTAGCAATTTTACTATGCTTATTGGTCTTAATTAATTCTAATTATCCTAAAGGATGAGTCAGTATCTCAACTAATTAAGTGCAGTAACTATATATAATAATAAATTCGAGGAATTGTTTAATCACAACTCTATGTTAATTGGCGTTAATTAATTCTATTATCTTAAAGACGAGTGAGTATCTCAACATAAGCATGATCTCAGCTCAAATTCTTGTAATTTTCGTTTTTTTGTTTTCCTTCTCAAAAGAAAACGAGTAGCCTAATAATCACAAGGAAATTTAAGAAGGATTTTTATAATAATATTAATTAAGACGAATAAATTATATATATACAGCGTGAAACACGCCCCTATATATTCCAAAATTGGAAATTCGTGCAATCTCATAGTGGGGAGTGGGGACAGTGCATAATGTGCACCGCTGCGACTGCGATAAGATATATTGAATTTATTTATGATACACCTAAATTGGTCTAGCTCAGCTGCTCAAATTTCGTTGTCATCTATCTATATCTATATATGTATAAAAATAGAAGTCGGGAGAGAGAAAGTGAAATGTAAGGAGAGAAGCGAAGTGAAATGCGACATGCGTGTGGTGTAATAGTGAGTGCCATTTCTCATTTGAGAGAGTGAGTTAATTTAATTTTTTTACTTTACACCAACAATTTCAAATTTTCATAAATTTTAATTTTAAATCTAATTTTAACATATTATATATCAATTTAATTCTCTTTTAAAAATTTTAATTTAACACATATAAAAATAAATTTAGATCTAAAATATTTATTTTATTATTTTTATTTTAGATTTAATTATATGAATTGAATTTAAATAATTTTACTTAAGATTTAATTATATGAGTTAAATTTAAATAATCTAATTTTAGATTATATAGGTTTTGTTGAATTTAATATTTATAATGAGATTATTAATTATAAAAAATTATAGAATTAATTAAACTTGATTTGTAATATATTCATGGGTAAACAACTTAATTTATATATTAATAAAAAATAATAGTAAAAAAATTAATAAATTAAATTTATATTTTAATTATATATTTAAAATTTATAATATTCAATCTGCGACGAGAGAAATTACTAGTTGTTTTTAAAACCGCACCTGTCATCGAAAACTGAGTTACTAATTACAACAGTTATGTAAAAATTGTACAACACAGGGATCTATTATATATATATATATATATATATATATATATATATATTATATATTATAATATATAATATACACAATATACCCATCATAAAAATTCAATATTATGACAAAGAATTTCATAAAATAATAAAATAAAATGCATATTCAAAATACTCTCTTTATTCTAAAAAGTTTTGCACACTTTGCTTTTCGGTCCGTTCCAACAAATTTTGCTCACTCTGAAAAAGAAATATCACACGATATTAATACCCTCATACTATTATTTAAATTTAAAAAATATCACTTTTATTCTACTCAACTTTATTCTCACTCCTACTTTATTTCATTAAATCAACCAAAATACTTTTATATTTTATTTTCTCTTCTCTTTTATTTACTTAAAAAACAACAAAATTAATTTTTTTTTAGTTTCAGTGTCCCCATAAATGTGCAATATTTTTGGGACGAAGGGTGTATAATTTAAAAGAAATCAAATAAGTCAGATACGATTATTATTCTATTTTTAAAAAAAAATAAATGAAACCCCAGATTTTTACCGATTTGCTGCGATTTTAATCTAATTCATTAGTCATTACAAATTATATTTCAGATCGGTGTAGTGACCAATTTCTGATTAAATCTATTTTAAAAACATTGAATACACCTAAATTAAACCCCAATATTTAATAAAATACGCACAGTCGCACACCATGCAAGTCAGCAATCCTCTGACTCTGTAGCTGTACCCACCCCTTTTAATATCTTTTTATTTTAATTTTTGCAATAAAATTAACATGAATTTTTCCTTTACAATTCTAAACTTTGAGAAATCGACATGGATTGCCACCGCATTGTCCGCAACTTGTATAAAGAATACACTTTATCTTGTTTCTTTCTTCCTGACAGTAGCTGTCTAATTTGTTCACCTCCTCCTTCACTTCATGGCTTCTGTCTCAAGTTCAACATCGTCTCTCTACCCATCCCTTCCAACTTCAGAAGATGTACAGTATCATTCACGTGTATTGCTTACGTGTTTCATTAAAATAATTACTCCTCACTTAAAAGTTCGTATTTGAGGAGAGTTGTAAAATTAATTTATTAATTTTCTAACACTCTCCTTTGCTTATGAGGCATAACTTGAATTCTCAACTTTCTCCTTTTGAAGAAGACTCAATGAATGAGTAGATAATTTAATATAATTAAATGGAATTACTTTCATAAAGAATATATGGGCGTGGCCGCGTGAACTAGAGGCTCTAATAACGTAAAAAATTTTATCTCATCTAAAAATCTAATAAATTATACTCTCCGTCACATAAAAGCTTTCACATTTTCCTTTTCGTCCGTCCCAATATAAGTTTCACACCCTTAAAATGGAAAACCTTTTATAAACTCCACCCTCACAATTTTCACTCATTTACACAAATGTCATTACTTTTACTCTCAAATACACATATCTCAATAAAGTTTTTTTACTTTATACATAAAAGTTTATAAATTTATCCCTCAAAATTTCAATCATTACTCTTTTTCTTAAAGTATGTGCCACCTACATGTATGAAATCTTTTCCGGAACGTAGGGAGTAAAATTAATTCCGTAACATCCACCTCTTACTATATCATAGTCACTGCATCAACTATAACGCTTTGCACCTTTTTGGGTATTCTCTTATTTTCCTTTCCGGCTGTATGCATCAACTTATATCGACTATAACGCTTTGCAGCTTTTTGGCTGTTCTGTTTTGCACCTTTTTGGCTATTCTGTTATTTTCCTTTTCAGCTGTATGCAACAACTACTCCCGTCCAAAGTTTATTTTGAAATTCAATCCATTTTTTTAAAATTATAAATTAATTAATTTTTATAATACAAATAAAAGTGAAAAGTGTTTAAAAAAATTTATTTTAAATTAAATTGAAAAAATGAGTATTTGTTAAAAAAAAAAAAAAACTCCTTTCATCCCATAGAAATTTTCATAGGAGGAGTGTACACGTGACTTTAAGAAAAATGAGTAATGATTGTTGGATTTTTAGGAATAATTTTGTAAACTTCTATGCATAAAGTAAAATAATTTCTGGCTGATGGCTCAATTGATCGTTATAAGACTCGTCTGGTAGCCCAAGAGTTTTCTCAGCTCCCTGGGTTTGACTATGATCACACCTTCAGTCCTGTTATCAAGGCTTCTTCCTTTTTCGCATTGTTCTTGCCTTGGCAGTCATGAATGGTTGGTCACTTCATCAGCTTGATGCTCACTTTAGTGGGAGACACGAGTTCGATTCCCTTTGAAAATAAATATTTACTGATAAAAAAAAAAATAATTATTGGTTTGTGTTTAAGTGTGAGTAAAAAGTAATGACACTTGTGTAATTAGTGAAAATTGTGAGGATTCAGTTTATACATAATTTTTTATTTTAAGAGTGTGAAACTTATATTGGGACGGATGAAAATGGAAAGTGTGAAAAATTTTATGGTACGAAGGGAACCTTTTACTAATAATGGATGTAATTATATGTTAGAGAAATTATTATTTTTCTCTTCTCCCAATAAAAATTGCTTTTAGGAAATTTAAAAGCAAGTGAAGTAAAATTTATTTTGACGAAAATTGATTTTAAGTGCTTAGAAAATAATTTATTTTATGTTTCATAATTTTTTTCTAGTCCACCATATACATTATCAATTTTTCTTTTATTGTATAAATGATGACTCAAATTTAAGATATTTAAATCATAAATAATGGAGTTTTAATCATGTGATCTATGTCATTTCGTCCATTATTAATTTAATGAGCCGCCTTTGGACATTATCAAGTTTGAATTGGAATTTTAACCAGTTTTGGGTGTTCAATAATTTAGTTGAAATGAAAATCGTCTGTGTTATTTATCACATATAGTAGTAATCTGTTCAATTAATTATATGTCTTAAAGATTCTGTCATCAAGAATTGAGCCATAGTAATAAGTCAAAATACGACGTAGTAACATTGATTGATCAACATGGCCAATTATATTCAGGGCTCCAACCTATTTACTCAACAATATTGTTTGCATGAATTTAGACAAAAGAAGAGGTTGATGATTGATCTTAGGTATGCAAGAGAAAATGATTTGAAAGTGAATGAAGAAAAAAGTGAGAGAAAGAAGTTAAAAATCTTGATAGCTGGTGGAGGGATTGGGGGCTTGCGTTTGCCCTTGCTGCAAAGAGCAGTGGATTCGAGGTTAAGGTGTTGGAGAAAGACTTGACGGCGGTTACAGGCGAGGGCAGACACCGCGGTCCTATTCAACTCTTGAGCAGTGCTTTAGGATTGCTCGAATCCATCGACAAAAATGTTGTAAGAGAAATCATGGATGCTGGTTTTGAATGTCATAGGAGTGGCATAGCTGATGGTACTACTGGTGAATGGTAGTAATATTAATATGAAACCTTGAAATCAACAGGGTGGGTTGGAAACTTTGACTTAGCATTTTCTTGGATTTGTTCAGGTTGGTGAATTTAGATTATGGAGCTCCTGCTGTAGAGAAGGGGATCCCAGTCACTCAAATCATATGTAGAATCGAACTCCAGAGGATATTGGTGAATGCAGTTGGGAATGACATAGTCATCAGCAACTCCAAGGTTGTGGACTTTGTTACAGATGCTGATAAGGTATGCATGACATTTTTTTATATATATGCAGTGTTTTCCTACCTATATTGGCTTAAGTTTGGTCAGGTGACGGTTTTGCTTGAGAATGGAGAAAAGCATGAAGGGGATATATTAGTTGGGGCAGATGGCATACGCTCCATGGTACGCCAAAAACTATTTGGTGGTCGACACCCAAAATATGCCAATTTTATATGCTACACTGGTGTGGCAGAGTATCACCCTCAATACCTCCCTCGTTTTGGGTATGCCAATGCCAGCATGTGTAATAACTAATAACATTAACTTTTTGGATTAGATGTTTCTGATATCTGTGTTACCCCTAGGTACAAAGGTATTTGTGGGGACGAATCAGTACTTTGTGGCTGTCAACATTGGAAAGGGGAGGATGCAATGGTACGCCTTTGTTAGGTGGGCATCCCACACTCCTATACCCTCCTCAGGTATCTATCTATCTATCTATCAAGAAGGCATGTAGGTCTGAAGTTGGGCCTAAAGTAATGATGATATTATATATGCAGGGTATAAAGAGTTTGTTGTGGCATGCTTCGGAGATTGGTGCAATGAAGCCATCACAATCGTAAACAGAACATCAGAAAACATGATAATACAAAGGCTTATGCATGACATAGACATGAGCAGCGCCTGGGGAGGGGCCGCGTTGTTTTGTTAGGCGACGCTGCTCATGCAATGCTACCCAATCTTGGCCAAGGCGGTTCCATGGCTATTGAGGTGGAAAGATTAATTCTTATTATCATTCTCATTTATTGAAAAACTAGAGCAAAATCCGAACGAAAAAAATAGATTAAATACTTTAAATATTTATCTAATTTAATTATTTCAATGTAAATATTTTTTTAAATAATACAATATATGTGTTATATATTTTCTTTCAAACATATTTTTATAACTTAATTTATAATTTGTGTATATATATATGTGTAGATTTTATTTTGTTGTGGGGTGTATAGTTCATTCCAATATTTATAAAAATATATTTAATCTTACTAATTAAGTAATTCAATATATATATATATATATATATATATATATATATATATATATATATATATATATATATATATATATATATATATAAAGAAGTTTCATTTATTATTTGGTTAATCACAATAAAAGACAATCAAATATTAATTAATAAATTTATCAGAAATGCATAGAAAGCAAGATGAGAAGTCTAAAATGACAAAGAAAAATTGCACACGATTGGAAAGAAGAGTGAAAAATGAAGTGATTACCTATATTTAACCTAAAAACATATTGGAATGCCAAAATTAATGGATTGCATTAAAAGTTGAAAAACATACTATAATTAATAACACCTACTCTAGAATTGCACTATTTCAAAATAGTGGATGGAGAAGAGTGGAATTGATTCTCCAGTAGAAGATATAAGATAAGATATATGATATCTACTAAATATACAGATCATATGTATGTGCTTAGTTAACATTTCAGTTGATCATCAGGACTCTTATTGGCTCATGCTTGAGCTGCGAAATCTTGCACAAAAACAAGCTGCAGTGTCTCAAATTCCAGTACAAGATATAGAATTAGCATTCAAAAGGTATCCAACCTATCTCATTATTCATAGTCATATCAACACTTTCTCTCTCTGGAAAATAGTATTGATCTCTCTCTCTCTCTCTCTCTCACATTGAATTGACAGATTTGAGAAGAAGAGAATGTATCGTGTAAGGACACTGCATTGTGTTTGCAGAATAGCTTCAGTAATGACATCCCAATACCATACATACATACACATTCCTGCCCTTCCCTTCTTCGTAAGTTTTGTCCTTTGATTAATTCAACATACTATATTTCTTTGCAATTTCTCTCTAATTATTATTATTTTATTGTTTGGGCAGAATGTGAGGCTTAAACACCCAGCATTTGTTGTATCCAGCATGCTTCTCAAGTTGGTTCTTCCAAAATTCATGGAGTGGGTTGTTGTAGGGCAAGACTGGGATTAATTAGTTCATTTTCCAATTTAATTGTTACTATTAGTCTTACTTGTGATGTTTGTTGAGCTTGTAATTTCTATCCCAAAAACTATCTAGGTTTTTATGATGAATTTTATCCTAAATTCGTGTTATATATATATATATTATATATATATATATATATATATATATATAAATTTTATCCTAAAATCATCGTACAATAGTTCCTGAACTTAAATCGAGAGATGAACTATGTTCACTATATAAAATATGTAGAATTCATTATCAAACTTGTTTTAAATTCATCCCTTAATGATGCCGACGCCACTTCGTTGGCATTCATGGAAGCTTATGATGGAGTCTTTAGGCCTAAGTTGTGTTAAGTATGTATATATATTTATATATTTAGGATGTCTGATATCTTATGTGGTCTAGGAGTTGATTATGTATCTGGTATTTGTGAATTGCTGTCATATTTTTTTATCGATAAATGTTAGTGGTTAGAAGTTAGTTTCTAAAGTCTCCTTCTGATCTTCCTTATACCTCCCACTCCAATTCGTTAAAGGAATCAACCCGCGCCTCCCACTTAAGTGAGGAGCCCCATGGAATTACTGTCATATTGGTGAATTGGAAATATTGAAATTAACTTTCTGGAGAAACACCCTCTTCAATGGTGATTATCTCTTCATTCAAATTACGCTTCCACTACGTCAATTGGTATCACGAGAGCAGGCAACCCAACGTTGAACCAAAGGATGCCCGACGTGATGCGGAAATTGCTAATTTGACCCGGCAAATAGAAGCCTTAACAGTTGGGCTTGAGGATTTGCGATCTGTTGTTACAATTAATCGTCCTACCCATGATCGTGAAGGTCGCTTGTTGATTCTGATGGGGACGACGAAGAAACCGCTTCTGCAGTGAATCCATTTGCTCGCTGGGAAATGGGATTCAAACTTGAATTTTCAGGGGATCTCGATCCATGTGACTTCTTGGACTGGCTTAATTCTGTCGACGAGTTAATGGAGTTCAAGGCCGTACCTGATAACCGTCGAGTTCGCGCGGAAGGGCATCTTCTTGGTGGAATCAATTTAAAACGACGCGTTGGCGACAATGGAAACCCCCAATTCAGTCATGGTCGAAGCTTAAAGTCAAATTCAAACACAATTTTTGGGAGAAAAAGTTTTTGGTCCTATAATTTGGTGGGTCTCCAATTTTAATCCCAAAAAGTTGTCGCTAATTTTGGTTGTAACTTTTAAATTTATCCAATTTTGGTCCCATTTTCACGAAAATCTAAAGCGATGTCATTTTTGTCTCGTGGTATGGGAATTTGTCCAATTTTGGTCTCATAACTTTTGAATTTGTCCAATTTTTACCAGCACGGGCATGTCACATGACAAAAACGACGTCGTTTTAGATTTTTCGACAAAAATTGGACTAAAATTGGAAAAATTCAAAAGTTATGAGACCAAAATTGGGCAGATAACTTTGGGACAAAAACTGGAGACCCAATAAGTTGTGAGACCAAATTTATTTTTATCTCCAATTTTTGGTCCTGTCATCTCAAAATAAAAATTGTTATTCAACAATTAATATGCAGAGTCACGATTTCAAGTCGATCTCTACATATATTGACATTGTTGAAATCCTCATTTATAAATTTATCTAGTGTAGTTTATCCTAATTTTGTTGTTTGTGAATTATTACAAACAAAAAAATTATTGTGAAACTCTAATAGAACAAAATTATCCAGACTGGTCCTTGCTTGCTATTTAATTTAAGTTACTTGTTAATTTTATTTAATTGTCCTTGAAACTCTGTCGCAATATGTATGTCCTATGGCAACATACCTATCATCTTTTCCAATATCTAAATACAGATGAGGGTGGCCGGTTTTTACATGCGCAAGAATGACGAACATCATAGTTACGAAGTGATCTACATTTATTATGGGAAGGATTTAGAGAGTTGTCGATTAGGTAAAATCTAGATTGCTGCCAGGACTCTGTTGTATAATGCCAGAATTCAGCTAAATTTGCTAACATATAGTTGGTTCATTATAGTTTTAGGCCAAAGCCTTAGCAGGTAGGCTGCCCTTTATTATTAACCAGATTGTTTTAATGTGCCCATCACGTTCACCAGCAGTTGCATTAACGCCTGCCGTGTTAATATTAAGTAGTTTTTTGTTGTGGGGTTTAGCCTCTGTTATTACATTTTGGCCATCTGGCTGGTTAGTTTCTATTGGTTTAACTAACGCCCTTAAATTTGAACATATGATATTGCTATTGCTATTAATAATGTTGTTTTTATGGGTACATAATGGCCCTTGCAAAGAAAGTTGGCAATTCAGAACAAGTAGCAATTTCACTATGTCGAGTGAGTGTCTCAACTTAAGCATGATTTCAGTTTCGAATTCTTCTCATTCGGTTTTAAATTGAAAATAGATGAGTAACCTATCATGTAATAATCAGAAGGAAATTCTTGCACACTTTTAGACTTCTTTAATGTAAAATTTGTTAACTTATCATGTAATAATCAAAAGGAAATTCTTGCACAATTTTAGACTTCTTTTAATGTAAAATGTAAATATACATTATAAGTTTTAGGCTGGGAGACACATATAAATAAACAAACTGAGCTTCTAGTCTCTCCTAAATAATTGGGACCGTGAGAGAGAGATATTATACTCCCTCCACTTTATTTTTATGTTTAAAATTTCAAAATGAATGTTATATTATTGTTTTTCATACTTAAAATGGTAAAAATAAATCTACCCTATCAAATTAATTTTTTACAAACATCTTTTATTTATACCTAGCTTATGGCACTCAATTTTTAACTATAATTATATTTTTCCACTCAATTAATCACCCTAATAAAGTTGAAAAGACTTATTTACCCTTCATTTGCACTTTTTAATATTAATAAATAACACTTTTATTAAAATTAGTATTATTTAATTTTGAGCAATATAAAATGTAGAAGAAGAAGTGTTATACATTCCAAAATGAGAAAGTTGTGCGAGTTTATTACTTCCTCCGTCCCATAAGTATTTACACACTACAATGGACACAATTTTTAAGAAAAAAATATAATGAGTATTGAGGGGTAATTTGGTAAGTTTTTATGTATAAAGTAAAATAAATTATTTGATTGAGTATAGTGGGTACAAAAAGTAATGATATTTTATGTAAATATGTGAATATTGTGAGGGTGAAGTTTATAAAAATATATTTTTTTCTTTTTTTTTTTGTGTGTGTTCAAACAATTATGGAACATATGAATAAAATAAGTGAAGAAACAGTTATGGGGAGGAAATATAAAATAAGTTTGAATTGAAAAATTAAGTAGTTTTTTTGTTGTGGGCTTTTACATTCTGTTGTTACATTTTGGGCTGGTTAGTGTCTATTGGTTTAACTAACCCCTTAATTTTGAACATGTGGTATTGCTATTACGAATGTTGTTATTCTTCCTTCTTTATGTAAAATTGACAATTCAGAACACCCTGTCAAAAAAAAAAAAAAAAGACAATTCAGAACACGTTATGGCCCTTGAAAAGAAAGTCGACAATTCAAAACAAGTAGCAATTTTACTATATTTATTTATTGGTCTTAATTAATTCTAATTATGAGTCAGTATCTCAACTTAAATGCAGTATATATATATATATATATATATATATATATATATATATATATATATATATATATGTATAATAATAAATTCAAGGAATTGTTTAGTCACAACTCTATGGTTGTTGGTGTTAATTAATTCTAATTATCTTAAAGACTGAGTGAGTATCTCAACATAAGCATGATCTCACAAAATTAGTATTTAACATTGTATCGGTTGTAAAGAGCATTTTTGGCATCTCACAAAATTAGTTAGTGACTAGGTGACCTGTAATTCTATCTTTCGCCTTTTAGCTTAAACTCTGTAATATTAAATTGAGTAACTTTTATACTTCACTTAATATATTTTTTTATTGTTAGAAAAAAACATAAGTATGATCTCAGCTCAAATTCTTCTCATTTTCGGTTTTTTTTTCCCTTCTCATTCGGTTGTAAATCGGAAAAAGACGAGTGGCCTAAGCAAAAGGAAATTCGGGCACAATTTAAGAAGTTTTTTTTTTTTAATATATATATAAATTAAAAGAATAAATTATATAGCGTGGGAAACACACACCCCTATACATTCCAAAATTCGAAATTCGTGCAATTTATTACAGTGACAATAATTGCATGTCCACCGCTGCGATAAGCTGTATTAGAATTAGTCCAGCTCAGCTGCTCGAGTTACAACCCCATTATAATACACCTAAATTAAACCCCAAACATTTGATAAAATGCGTACACCATGCAAGTCAGCAATCCTCTGACCCCTTTTAAACCTTTTGATAAAAAAACTTGAATTTTTCCTTTTCAATTCTAAAATTTGAGAAACCGGCATCGATTGCCTCCACATTGTCCACAACTTGTATAAGTAAGGCTGTCTCACACTTCATCATGTCGGCAGCTGCCTGATTTGTTCACCAAGATTTTGAAGATGCTCTCTATACAATCCCTTCCAACAATCATCCACGGCTCACTTTTTTTTTTTTTTTTTAATCGTGTTGCTTACCTCTTTCATTCAAATAATTTCATACCGTTTAAAAATCTAACTTGTGGAGTTGTGAAATTAATTTTATTAATTTCCTAACACTCCCTTTCACTTATGGGCGTGACTTGGATTCTCAACTTTCTTCTTTAGGAATTAGGAATGGCAAAATGCCTCGCATTCGCCCGCCTCGGTTGGGCTGGTCGAGACCCGTCCCATTCAAAAAATGGGGCGAGGCGAGGAACCCACGTGCGGGCGAGTCGGGTATGGGTATGTTGTTCACACCGATCGGCCCGCCCCCGCCCCGCACATACTTATATTTATATATATATATATATATATAATATATTATATATATTAATATTATAAGATATAGTAATTAATATGTTTACGTACTACTACTTTATAATATACTTGATATTTTCCAGGTTAATTGAACTTATCTCTAATATTGCCAAACTTGTGAGAAATAACACGTAGCGTCTCACAATATCTTACTTAAATTTTATAATTATTAACAAGGTGTATTAAAACGTGACAATTAAATTATCAAATAATAACAGGACCACGCAGACATACGCGCACACACGTAATATTTTCATATATATATATATATCATATCCATATATATATATATATATATATATATATATAAGAGAGAAGAAATATAAACCCACCGAATTTTTAATGTATATTTCATTAAAATTTGTGATCTTTATATTACATGCTTAAAAAAAAAAATCGGGCATGGGGCTCAAATTAGTGACCCGCAGCGGGCGCGGCGAGGCGGCGGGCGATGCACGGGCCGGGCACTGGGTCTATAGGTACCCACCGCCCCCATCCCGTTTGCCATCCCTATTAGGAATGACATTTAATAAGTAGACAATTTAATATAAGTAAAGTTATTTTCTTTGATACTATAAAAAAATTTGCTTAAATTTATAGAAAATTATAAAATTAATTCATTAATTATGTGGAAGCCAGGAATCATGAAAGTTGATGAAGGTGAAGCATGGGGTTTTTGGGAGGCTGCCATTTGGGCTCGAGAAATGGGATTTAATAGAGTGGTGGTCGAAGTAGATGCTAAACGAGTCACGGATGCATTATGGAGTAAAGAGGTTGCGGATACTCCTTTTGGAAATTACATAGATATGATCAAAAAATTTCTTAGGAATAATCCTTTATTTGTCATTAGTTTGGTGAATCAAAATGTCAATTGTACGTCACGCTTTTGTTAGTAACTCTCGATATTTTGAGAGTCTTTTACTTGGGTCGAGCCTCCATCGTTTGTGAAGGCCTTCTCGATGTAGTTTTTTTTTATTATCTCGATGTAGTTTGTTCTTCATGTGATTAATTGAATTTTTCTTTAATAAAAAGGAAAAAAAAACAAGTAACATCCACCTCTCACTCTATCATAGTCACCGTATCAACCATCACGCTTTGCACCTTTTTGGCTATTCGGTTATTTCCTTTCCAGCGTTATCACATTATGCAACAAGTTTCACCTACTTTAAAACTCCATCATTTTGTAGTAGTGATAATGATTATCTTTTATAGTAAAATTAAAATTAAAATTAAAGAGTATTTAAAAAAATAATCAAATTAAAAAAATGGGTGTGTGAAAAAAATCACTCTATTAATAATGGAGGCAATTATATATAAGAATAATTATTATTTTCTAATCTCCCAATGAAAATTGCTTTTAGAGAATCCAAAAACAATTAAAGTAAGAACTTGTTTTGCCAAAATTGATTTTAAGTGTTTAAAGTGATTGTAAACACTATATATATATATATATATATATATATATATATATATATATATATATATTTATTTATTTATAAATAAAAGTGATTCTTCCAATATAATTGGGTTTGCAAACAAGGACAGACTCACAAGTAGTGGTAGCTCTCACATGATATCATGTGATAGGTCGTCTATATAAGAATCATCTCTGTAATCACTTTACTAATTAATACCACATTTAATATACAGCATTTTTACATATCTTCAAATGTTTTTCTATAATCTTCATACGGATTTGGACTTTTGATCAATAAAACCAATTTTCTTGTGATTTAGATTGCAACTTTGAACATCTTCGTAAAAAAACATGTTTTCTTTATTCTTTCTAATTTGTAAGAATTTCTTGTATTAGTTAATTTTGTTAATATCTATCTTGTTGAATATCAAATATGCATCTTGTTCCTATAATACTTGTCTTTTTCTTTGAATGAAGATGTATAAATAATTTGTTTATGTTATACTTCAAATAATTAATGATAAATTAGTTTTTTTGGCTTTCAAAAAAAAAATCGTCACTATCTATTTTATTAAATATAAAATACGTATATATATATATATATATATATAAATAAACACCA
Organism: Paraleonurus japonicus; assembly: GCA_030762865.1. Classification (NCBI taxonomy): domain Eukaryota; kingdom Viridiplantae; phylum Streptophyta; class Magnoliopsida; order Lamiales; family Lamiaceae; genus Paraleonurus; species Paraleonurus japonicus. Next base: position 36,259,058 of record CM061061.1, read on the forward strand.
CTTCGTTTGTTATCAATTTAATGAGCCGCCTTAGTACATTTATTAAGTTTGAAAATTTTAGCCAGTATTGGCTGTTAAATAATATAGTTGAAATGTCAATCGTCTGTCTTGTTATATATCACATATGGTAGTCATCTGTTCTATTAATTATATGTCTTAAAGATCCACAATCTTCTGTCATCAAGAATTGAGCCATAGTAAAAGTTAAAATACGACGTAGTAATATTGATTGATCTACAACATGGCTAATTATATTCAGGGCTCCAACCTATTTACTCAACAATATTGTCTGCATGAATTTAGACAAAAGAAGAATTTGATGATTGATCTTAGGTATGCAAGAGAAAATAATTTGAAAGTGAATGAAAAAAAAGTGAGAGAAAGAAGTTAAAAATCTTGATAGCTGGTGGAGGGATTGGGGGCTTGCCTTTGCCCTTGCTGCAAAGAGCAGTGGATTCGAGGTTAAGGTGTTGGAGAAAGACTTGACGGCGGTTAGAGGCGAGGGCAGAGACCGCGGTCCCATTCAACTCTTGAGCAGTGCTTTAGGATTGCTCCAATCCATCGACAAAAATGTTGTAAGAGAAATCATGGAAGCTGGTTATGTTACATGTCATAGGAGTGGCCTAGCTGATGGTACTACTGGTGAATGGTAATATATATATATGTGTATATATAAAATCATTCCAAACAGGGTTGGAAGCATTTTCTTGAATATTTGGATTTGTTCTGCAGGTTGGTGAAGTTAGATTATGGAGCTCCTGCTGTAGAGAAGGGGATCCCAGTTACTCAAATCATATGTAGAATCGAACTCCAGAGGATATTGGTGAATGCAGTTGGGGATGACATAGTCATCAGCAACTCCAAGGTTGTGGACTTTGTTAGTGATGCTGATAAGGTATGCATGACATTTTTTTATATATATGCAGTGTTTTTTCCTACCTATATTGGCTTAAGTTTGGTCAGGTGACGGTTTTGCTTGAGAATGGAGAAAAGCATGAAGGGGATATATTAGTTGGGGCAGATGGCATACGCTCCATGGTACGCCAAAAACTATTTGGTGGTCAACACCCAAAATACGCCAATTTTATATGCTACTCTGGTGTGGCAGAGTTTCACCCTCAATACCTGCCTCATTTTGGGTACGCATGTGTAATGACTAATAACATTAACTTTCTTAGGATTAGGATTAGGATTAGGATTAGGATACATCTGATATCTGTGTTACCCCTAGGCACAAGATATTCGTGGGGACGAATCAGTACTTTGTTGCTGTCGACATTGGAAAGGGGAGGATGCAATGGTACGCCTTTGTTAGGTGGGCATCCCAAACTCCTATTCCCTCCTCAGGTATCCATCCATCTATCTATCTATCTATCTATCTGTCTATGTTGGTCTGAAGTTGGGCCTAAAGTAATGATGATATTATATATGCAGGGTATAAAGAGTTTGTTGTGGAATGCTTCGGGGATTGGTGCAATGAGGCCATCACGATCGTAAACAGAACAGCAGAAAACATGATAATACCAAGGCTTATGCATGACATAGACATGAGCAGCGTCTGGGGAAGGGGCCGCGTCATTTTGTTAGGCGACGCTGCTCATGCAATGCTACCCAATCTTGGCCAAGGCGGTAGCATGGCTATTGAGGTATCAAATATCAATCCTCTCAAATTTAGGGATTGAATGGTAATGGGAAATGAACATGTGTAACCCATTTTAATTAACTAAATCACCTTCTATAATCATTTCAGTTTTTAACCAACAATCATTTTTTATAATTCACTGGTGAATAATTCTTATTACCATTCTCACGGAGGAATCGTTATCCACTAGTTAGACAGACCATATAACAGGACTCATAGTCGTATGTATGTACTTATTTAACATTTCAGTTGATCATCAGGACTCTTATTGGCTCATGCTTGAGCTGAGAAATCTTGCACAAAAACAAGCTGCAGTGTCTCAAATTCCAGTACAAGATATAGAATTAGCATTCAAAAGGTATCCAACCTAGCTATCTCATTATTCATAGTCATATCAACACTTTCTCTCTCTGGAAAATAGTATTGATCTCTCTCTCTCTCTCTCTCATATTGAATTGACAGATTTGAGAAGAAGAGAATGTTTCGAGTAAGGACACTGCATTGTGTTTGCAGAATGGCTTCAGTAATGACATCCCAATACCACACATACATACACATTCCTCCCCTTCCCTTCTTCGTAAGTCTTGTCCCTTGATTAATTCAACGCACTATATTTCTTTGCAATTTCTCTCTAATTATTATTATTAATATTTTTTGGTTTAATTGGGCAGAATGTGAGGCTTAAACACCCAGCATTTGTTGTATCCAGCATGCTACTGAAGTTGGTTTTTCCAAAATTCATGGAGTGGGTTGTTGTAGGGCAAGAGTGAGATTAATTAGTTCATTTTCTAATTTAATTGTTATTATTAGTCTCACTTGTGATGTTTGTTGAGCTTGTAATTTCTATCAGAAAAACTAGCTAGGTTTTTTGATGAACTTTATCCTAAATTCATTGTACAATAATTCCTGAACTTAAATCTAGAGATGAATTATGTTCACTATATAAAATATGTAGAATTCATTAACAAACTTGTTTTAAATTCATCCCTTAACCTCATAAAGTCAAATACAAACACAATTTAGTCAAATACAAACACAATTTTTGGTCCTGCCATCTCAAAATAAAAATTATTATTCAACAATTAATATGCAGAGTCACGATTTCAATTCTCTACATAAATTGATGTTGTTGAATTCCTCATATATAATGTTATCTAGTGTAGTTTATCCTAATTTTGTTGTTTGTGAATTATTACATACAAAAAAATTATTGTGAAACTCGAATGGCACAAAATTATCCAAATTTATAGCTAATTTGCTTTCACTGATTAAAAGTTCGATTATCCAATTATCCCAAGATAAAATTAAGTAAAAAATAACCTGTAATATATTGAAAAAATAGAACTTATAATTCTAATCAAACAAGATGAAACGACTCAAGTGATTAGAGTATCATTTTTAGTTCGTGTAGTTGTTGAATTATGTAAATATTATTTAAAAATTTAATGTCAATTATATTTAATATTGTTCAATAAAAACAACATAAAAAATGAAGGCTATAGACTAGGAAAACAGTTGTAATGCCTTGTAAAAAATAAAAACATGCATGCAGTATTATATATATATATATATATATATATATATATAATATAATTTATATTGAAAATTAAGATTTACCAGTAAATAGAGTATTACTAGATTAGTATCCCGCGTTTACGCAGGTTATTATCAAATTAAATTGATAACATAATATATATATATATATATATATATATATATATATAAATTAATTAATTTATTGTGTAAAATAATATATTTATATTATAAAATAAACATATTCAACCTTTCAATTAATATATGTATAAAAGTATATACTAATTTTTCTTGTATATTTTAAAATTTTATTTTTCAATACATCAAATTTATAAAGTATTTAAATAGAATTTTATTTTTCAATACATCAAATTGTAATATAATATTTATACTCCTATATATTATTTAAAATTATGATATAAATAAAATTAATCATTATACTCAATATTATGATTTAAGAATTAATCACTATACTCAATATTAAGATTTAAGAAATTATATATTTAGAATTATATTATATAAAGTAAAATAATCACATTAATTTAAAATTATATAATATCAAATTTTATAAAGAGAAATAATTTGAGATAATATACTTACTTTAAGGGATTTATTAAATTAGTCAAATCATCCAATATTAATCATTCCATAAGTCTTTCTTAATTTAAAAATTTATTCTTATTATCGTAAATCGCATTCTTTCAATATTATGATGCCACATAATACAATCTATTTTAATGCGTAAATATAAACTTAATGAAAAGAAGAATCATCGTAAAAATGAATGAGAGGATGTTATGAAATCAGAAACTCTAATAAGGGATTTTATAAAGGGTTTATTTTCATTACAAAGTTTGGATATCGAAATTACTTTTGTGTAGTCTAGTGTATCAGAATCTCCAAGTGGAAGACCATGGACTCAAAACCCCAGGCGAGAGGCGTATATACACACGCTTACTCTCCTCCAACTGCATTTTCTCCTGCGCGGCTATCGAGGGTTACAATATCATCACCATGATTTATGTGGGTGGAATTCCATTTTCTCCCGATGATTCCTCTCAGGTATTCATCTCTCCTATTACTAGTTTCAATCATCGACTGCAGACTTAATTTTTTGGGTGTTTATCGGATCATTTTGCCGAATTATGTCATGTTATAGTTGCAGAATTAGATCGATTTGTGATGTGGTGTATAGGATAATTTGGTTACTCCATGCTTCCCTGTATTTGAGAGGTGGTCCTTTCCTGAATTAATATAAATCCCTGTTTGGTTTTTTTGTCTTTCCGTGGGACTCTCTGTTGTGATTTTAAGATCCTGGTCCTTGTTGAGTTATTTATTCTGTATTTTGATGTTTCGTGTTTATGAATGACCACTTACATATGTAATCATCACGGAGGTAAACACCATTCTGGATGAATCCTATTTACCTTTCTGCATAAAATGTCCTGTATCACATTTGAAGTTTATCAGTTCCCATCCATCTTGTTCTCCCCTTTAAGAGGATAGACTCTAGTTTGAAATCATAAAAGGTCATCATCCTTAAACTCAATTTAGATTCAAATTTATCTGGATGTTCCGACATTCAGCAGTTTGAAATGAGCATTATCTGTGGGTTTAACGTGTTTTACTAATAATACTTGCAAGGAAGAGAATATATCTTTTTCTAGCTTTACTACCACAACACTGTCTTTACATTGGGCTTTTTTAAGTTTTAGTTTTTCATTTTTTACAGGGTATGGACACTTTATTTGCTTTGATGGAGCATCCAGTTTTGGTGTCTATATCAAACTCCTTTAAATCTACACAAGAGAAGAAAATCTCAGTTTCTGAAAACTCTAGTTCAGAGAGGTCAAAAATCAGTAAATGGGTCTATATCTTCCAAAGGGAGTTTGCAACCGTTGATCCTGCACTTGTGGATGTATGTTTAAATTTAATGCTCTATATGCATTCTTTTTATTGTTAAACCAGTTACCTGTGTATCATTGTATGCAACTGAATGTTTTAATAATGTATAACCTGTTGACATATTTAGCTCAGAACTTAAACACGGATAACTATCCTTTAATATACGGCCTGATAATGCTTTTTCTCTGTGCCTACGAATCCATTTTCATCTCTTTTGCTGTATTTCTTCATCATAATATTATTGACATGAGAAGGGTTGTATTGCTTATCATTGTCAAGGATCCAGTTAATTTTATTATAAAATTAAAACGCTTTCAAGTGCTTCTTGTTGCTGGCTAAAAGTTTGTCAGTTTCAATTTTTTTAATTAAGTTATTTCACTGCTCACATATCTCCTCTCAATTTTTCCTTGATTCAAGTTGGTTGGTACTGATGAGGCAACTACTTGTGTTGGTGTAGCGATAAGAAACTGCAATAGTGGAATGTAAGTGCTACCATGCAGGAAATTTATGAATCAACCCAATGATTTTGTGGCTATAGTTATGTCTTGTGATTTTATTGCAGGATATCGGTCGCTCATATGGATTTTCCCAAAGTTGTAGAAGGAGGCCTGAGCCAGATGTTATCTTTAGTTGCTGATCATGATTCTGATGCTCTGTTAGATGTATGATATTTTTGTGCAGATTTGTGATTCATATTCGAACTCTCGTTCCTTTCTGGGCATAACTTGTGCAGGATTATGATGTGCAGGTGCATCTGATGGGTGGGTTTGACGATATCTCATCTCAAGTTTGGCCATATTCCCCCTTTTTCCCAATTTGTTTAATAAAGACTTTGCTTCTCAGGATGTATTTAATTATAACTGTTAACTTTTGCAGAATTCTGATCTTTCTGTGGAAAGTCGAAGCAAATTGGGAGGATATTCCTATCCTTTGTGTGCAAAGATAATTGAAACTCTGAGGAATCGGAGTGAGAAATTTCAGATTCAAACTCTCCATGTACTTGGGCATAACACCAAATGGGATTCTGAAGGGATTGCATACCCCATTTTCCATGGATTTGTGGTCAGCTTCAACTTTTCAATTTGTGTTGATTTATGTCCCTTTCTTTTCTGATGACCCAAGGTTCTGAGTTTTGTCTGAAAGCCTTACATATATGTTGCCTTAGGTGGACACCTCCACAGGATTAATCACACCTGCCAGCTTTGATGGAACTTCAAGATGCCCTGACGATATCATCCGAAGAATCAGAGTGACGTCTTCGTTTGAGGATCCAAACTGGACTGGGAGGTTGCTTGATACGTATGACACTAGTACAGACCAGTTTGTCATTGCTCCATGTGCTTGGTAAAGAGTTTCATCTTTCACTTCTTCATTTCCAATCTACACCTAACTTGCATGGCCCCCAAATTCCACCAGGCTTTCTTGATATATCATAGTTTTCCACATCAACTCAGTTAATATCATACCCTTTGTTCTGCTAGGACCATAAGGCAACAACGCATTGCACAGGCACTGCAAGACCTTTCTGATACAGAAATTCTACTTTCATGCTCATCATCACCTTATGCCGAGGGTCCTGATTTTGTGGAAAATGAAAGAAGGTAAGTACCTATTTCTTACAGCTATTGTTTGTGGCTTGTTTGTCAGACCTTGGACGAACATTTTGGAGCTCAGAAAGGGTGTCTTATGACTAATGAAAATTTGTAATATCGAAGTGAAGCACATATACGCTCAATCTTGTAGTATTGTTAACAAAATTATTTTTCCAGGAAGTGGGATTACTTGATCAAAAACCCTGACTGGAGAAAAGCTTTTCCTGCGAAGCAGTCTCGTGTTTTCCAGAGGACAGCAGATGGAACCTGGGTCAAAGAGTGAAGAAAATGGGAAAGTCGATTGCATGGAAATCAATGTAACAACTGCCTTTCTTCATTGAGGTTATAATTAAAAAGAGTGAAAACTAGTTTTGATATTCGCGCTCTTTATTTAGGCTGTTTTCTATTTGATTGTATTGCCTCTAGAAGGACAATTAATTATTGCTTGTAATTATACCTTTCGAAGAGCAATTCTTTTAGAGCTTCATCCCACTCTGATACTGCTATCGTTGTCTCTGTTTGGCCCAAATCTATAAAATAACCAAAACATTTGCAAATTTTTTTGAAAACAGGGTAAGACTTGAGTGATTTTTTCCCTTTTTGGCGCAAGACACAGCTATTGAATAAAATTTGACACATAAGAGCAGAGAAACAAAGAAAACTGATTATTCGCTTTAAATTCTAATTCTAATGTGAAGAATAACTTTTTTTTTTCAACAAAAGTTCCATACACTAAAGAGCAATAAAAAGGTACAACGAGCATTATCAAGCCATTGGATGACGTAGTTCACTTGCAGAATGAGCAAAATGACATCTATCCCCGAAAGTGCACAACCCCATGGGAAACTTCTCACACATCTTTTTCTTAAAATGGTTTGGTGATGCACCCTGACCGAACGAACCCATTGGCTTCTCTGCACGACCTGCGGAAGCACTTATATTCATGATGAGTTGGCGTACCAGGACACCAGCCTCCTTGATCTGATCAAAGGTGCCTTCAAGCTCAATATTCCTCTGATTAGGATCTGTCTCGTGATCCTTCACAGATAGCCTGACCCCAGTTTGCCTACAGACCTCCCTTGAGTTCATGCCATTTTTTCCAATAATAGCCCCAGCATAGGCAGCATCTACGCTAATTTTTGCAGTTGCTGATGCACCAAAGTTATCCACAGGTAACCTATGTTGGGACGATTCATGACGTTGGGAAAAACCACCATTTGATCCTGTCTTTCTTGCATCTTCGTGAACCGTGAATAGGTAGCCTTTTAAGCTCCATCTCACTGTGGGCATAGCGGCAGTTGTCACCATATCTGCACCCTTCTGGTGTGTTGATCTTGTTGCAGAGTTTCGATTTCTTGGTCTGGGCATCGTTAAAAGATGCACTCCTTCCAACAGGAACAGCATTGTTCCCACCTTTTGCTAACTGAGTTTGTGCACTATAGCCAGGAACATAATGCAGAAAGTGACATGACTCACCAAATGAGCACCCTGATGTGCTGCATCGTAAACACAAAACAATTATAAGAGACGCAAGATGCAGAAAAAGAAGCCAAATTCTTTTATTTAAATACAGGAGCAAGTAAGAAACCCCAGATAACAATGGGTCACATAGGAATGCATTAGCTTTCCCATCGGCAGGTTAGGAATGAGATATTGTGAGGCATGAATTGAGATTTAAGTTTTAACTTCTCAAAGAACTTGTTAACATTAACAAGCCGAGTACATAACTAAGACTTATTTCAAGTCTGATTGTCTGAACATGGAACTTAAAATGTCAGCATGCTCTTCCTTAGCATGTATTTACAATGTTTTCTCACAATAAGTGTACATCTTGAGAACAGAAAGCTTAGTTTTACACAGATTAAGATTAGAACCTGTAAAACTTCGTGCATGGCTTTGATTTGCTTCCTACACCAGTAGTAAACGAGTCCATCTCTGTACGAGAGAGTTAATTTCTTTCTTCAGTTAATATCTCAATGATTTTTACACCAACCTTAAATAATATCCATATCCAGCAATTTCAATATTGATGATGACGCACAAGACAGGTTATCACAATTTTTCTAGCATATTATTCTCGGAAGAGACTTATAAATTCTTCACACACTCATTAAGCATGCAACTTGTATACTAATCAACCAAATAATAAAGCATAAAATGAGATACCTAGCAGAATTAGTATACTGGATAAAAAAAAAGTATACTGGATTACTACTTCCTAGAAAATTCTATAAAATTTCATCAAATATAAATTTGATCCAGATAATACATACTCCACAATTTTTTCCAAAAGACTCTTTAAGAAAGGAATAAATTTAAAACACAATTCCGGGGACTCGTCATCAGTACTATATTCTTTACAATTTAGCGCTAATATACGAACGCACGACAATAATTACATTCAACCTTAACACACCTATATCAGAAACTCAAGTAAAAACACCGCAACAAATCTTCAAGCAAGAAAAGTAGAAAAAATGATAATTGCAAGATAGAAAATATACGAGAAATTATTCAGTAACAAACACTTAATTAATTCGGCAACGAAGGACCACAAATCTGTAAATTTAATAACTAACCATCCTTCGATTTTAAAACTTCCATTCCCAGAGAAAGCGAAGTCCGTTCTACCCCTCTTGCGCTCAAAATCCATTACAGCTTCTAGGTTTACTATATATCAACAACTACAAAAAAATTACAAAGGGAAGAATATTTTCTATACGTATATGAGAAATAATGTTATATAACCGTATGCTTTAGGGAAATCAATTCGGAAACAAAAACAAAAAAGAAAAAACAGCGGCAAAACCCTAGGGTTTGGGGGCGAAAGAGCAGTTCCCGGAACTGAAATAGAGATTCAAATTCAGTTTATAAGCGTTACGCTTTCAAGAAAACCTGTTCAGACTTCTTATTCAAAGGGCTCAAGTCAACAACAAATAAAAAAGTTATTTGGGCCCTGGTCAATTGGGCTTGCTATCATGACTAAGTCTTGTACGAGAGAGATCCAATTTTGAATAAAATTTTATCACTTTTATACTAAATAATACTCCCTCAGTCCCATATTCATTGTAATATTTATTGTTTAAATATAAGTTTTAATGTAAGAGTTGTTTAATAATATAAATTATTTTTTAAGGGGGTTGGGTAATCTTTTCAACTTTAATAAGCGAGTTGTTTAATAGTACTCCCTCTAGTCCGAAAAGCTTTTATATGTAGGAAGGCACACACTTTAAAAAAAAAAAAGAGTAATGATTGAGGTTTTGAGGGGTAATTTTATAAATTTTTATGTATAAAGTAAAAAAACTTATGTGAGAGTAAAAAGTAATGACATTTGTGTAAATTAGTGAAGATTGTGAGGGTGAAGTTTATAAAGGGTTTTCCATTTTAAGGGTGTGAAACTTATAATAGGACGGACGAAAAATGAAAGTGTGAAAGCTTTTATGGGACAGATGAAGTATTAAATTTGGTTGTTGTGGAAAAAGTAGTGGTATATGGTGTAATATTATAGTGTTTGAGGGAGATAGATAAAAGTGAAAAAGTTGTTTTATTACCATTTAAGAAAATGATGCAACGAGTACGAGACGGACCTTTTTGACAAATGTCACAACGAGTATGAGACGGAGTGAGTATTATTTTTTAAAATATATGTAAAAGGTATATTTTAATCAAAAATTGAGAAGTGATACACTTTGTATTAAATAAATTGTACAATTTTACAAAAAAAGGATGTATCATTTTAAGAGAAACAAAATTGAAAACTATACATTTCACATTATAAGTGATAAAAATTTATTAAAAAGTGATAATAATTTTACAATCACGAAATGAGATCCGTGAGACGGCCACACACAAGTTTTTATCTTAATAAATATACTATTTTTCAATTTTAATTTTCAAGTTAACATATGAAATGATAATATTACCATTTTCAGCTTTCCCAATACATTATATTAGCAAATTCACCACTTCAATACTGGAACACTTTTTCAGTTTCACTCTAATTTTATTTAGTAAATACATCATCCCCTCCCCTCACAAATGAAGAACATGGTTCTTTATTCACATAAAATGTTCGAACTTTTTTATGAAAACCTGGAATACACCATCAAATCTCAAGCAAACAACGATCGTCTCATCTATTTCGTTCATTTGCCCAACATATATTTCAAGAATGGTGAATAATCAAAGTCTTTCATATACGTGATTTGTTGTTCATATAATATTTATTATATATATTGTTGTGGCTTGTGTGAATAAAATGATATGAGTATACCAGAATGTTTTTGCTCATTTTGTGTGTTTTTATTTAGGCCCAGTTAGTCACACACACAAAAAGTCTAAGTACACACAAACTCGAGTACGCACACAAAAAAATTGGGGTACACACACTAAAATGTACAATAATACCCCTTCACTCTCCTTACGTGTTTTCAAAAAAATTGCACACACACACCCCAAAAATCCTTCCCCTCTGCCGCCACCGACCGCGCTCAACCGCGCTCAACCGCCGCCGCGCGCCGCTCTGCCGCCTGGCCACGCGCCCTTGCTTGCCGCCGCCGCCGCGCACGAGACAGTATGACAGTTAGTTTTTTTCAAAAATTTAAAATCAACACATACATATATTGATATTTTGTTCCAAAAAATCACGGGTATCTTGTTTACGATGTTTAGTTAGTTATTTACGTGTATAATTGTTCGAAATGTGTGTTTTGTCACCTATATGTTTTACACGATATGTATATGGTTTGAAACATTGGAAATCATGTTTAAGGTTTGCTAAATTTAGAATTTTACACATAATTTATGAATTATGTGGTTTAGGGTTTATGTGTTTGATTAATACGTACGGAAATTGAACATTTTTGTTGGGTTTTTGAATGGAGCAATGCACACCATGTGCGACTGCAGTTTTTGCACACGGTGCACTTGTGCGAACAAAAGTTTCGCACAGGCTTTATTGTGTTCAAACTTTGTTACGCACAAGTGCAATCGCGGTGCTTGTTTTTGTTTCGCACTTATGACAGTTTTCTAACTTTTTTCGCACTAAATACAATTGTGCTATATTTTTTCGAACATTCATTAATATGCATATATTGCTATTTTTCGTTGAGCGAGATGATACTCGGGGAGGGAGATTACGGCCCACCGCATCCTATAGACGTAGGAAACAAATGAAGGGCGATGTTGAGAATGAACCCCCACTACCCAACACGGCGGATGCTATACCCGTTGGTGGAGAAGAGGAGGCGATGAGGAGCCGGCGAATGCTCAAGGGGCTCTTGAAGAAGTACACAATGAGGAGCCGGCGGATGTAGATGTTGATGGAGGTGATGGGGATGAAGATGAAGAAGGTGACGACGGCGATGAGGGAGACGATGAGGGAGGATGATGGTGATGAAGAGGAGGCGATGGGGATGATAAAAACACGGCGGAATATGTCCCATCACCTCCCCTTGCTTCATGGCTTCCAAGATCATGTTGCTCGACATATATGGCGGTGGTACCGAGAGAGGTGTTTTGAGATGTCGAGCCATTGCTAAACTCCTAGCATGGGAGTTTGAGCATCAAGACGAGCCTACACCGCAAGTCGAGTTTTCCGCAAGTATGTTCCGTAGGTCACGATTATTTCACATTAATCGTGAGCATACAAGACCCCGAACAAGAACTTGATCAACCTGCTTTTTGTGGAGAGATGGCATCCAGGAAACTAATTCATTTCATCTTCCTTTTGGTGAAAATGACAATCACGCGATGACGTTTTATTGTATTACGGGTCTACGTGGATGGTCTCCGGTCGCGCAATCTGAGGGCGGAAGAGACAGTGAATGGTACAGAGGATGTGATTGAATTGTTGGGAGTCGCGAGAAATGAAGCAAAGGATGCGGTGTGGGTAGACGTGGGTCGTCTGTGAAAATTGACGTGGGCCGAAGGACACCTTCTTGGGGATGATGAGATCGGATGATGAAGATGAGGTGGCGTATGCGGCAAACGAGCTTATGTGTTGTACGTGTTTGGTACCTCGTTATTTCCTCGGATAAAACGGTACCGCGTAAACACATCGTGGTTGCAATACACTTCTCACATATGGCGGTTTGGCCAATATGCTTGGGATCTCAGCACTAGCCTATCTTTATAAACAAGCTGTGGGTGAGGCATCGCGATTCGAAGTGAAGCGAGATCGGTGGCTATCTCACTTTCTTTGAGGTAAATATTTATTAATGCATTGCTTATTTCTAGTTATTTATCATTAATTGATATTCAATTTAATGTCCAGGCCTGGATATATGAGCATTTCCCATCTCACGATATTACCACCACAAAATGCAAACTTCGATATCCCGACCCACTATCCACCAAGTATTCATTCACAAGCACACGGGTCCAAGAATTGACCGTGTTCGAGATTATAGAGAGCGGTTAGATGTTTATGAGCCTACTCGAGTAATCTTATTTGGAAATTTCAATTTATATGTCATTTTGTTTTGTTTTGCCATGTAATTAATTCAAGTTTTTGTAGGTCAATTGGAACCCATATCGTTCTTTGAGAGATCATTACCCGTTGAAGCGCATCTCGCATTTCTACTAAGGGTGTATTGTTTGTGGAGATATTTGTGGAGCCCTACATGCCGGACAGTGCTAAGGCAGTTTGGTTACGTTCAAATCAGCCTCGAAAAGCCTCTTGTCACGGGCGTCAAGCGAAAAGGGTAGAGGGTCTCAAAGAACTAGAGCGCACTTTGGGGTGCAATTGGTCGAGTTTTAGCACGTGGGATGCACATTTATTGACCGCACAAAGGCTAGGTGAAGAATGCACCCGAGATGAAGATTGTAGTGATGGATACCTTGATTGGTTCCTTGCAAATGGTCGGCCCATCGCCAACCCAAACCACATGAATCTCCGTCCTCGTGATCGTCCCACCACCACCTAAAGTCTCTAACGTGGATGCTGCAAAAGATGAGTTGAAGAGTCTTTTGCACAAGTACGAGCACGACGAGAGCCTCGACTTTTGCACTGCGATGGAAAAGGTGGAAGAAGTATTACATCTACTAAGTGGGGATGGCGAAGGAGGTTCAACATCGCTTAGGGGTCGCAAAGCGGGTCGGTGGAAGCGGAGGCGTGATCATCGCCTCGTGTAGGACGAAGCGAGGTCGTCGATGAACTAGTTTGGTTTTATGAACAATTTTAGAAATTAGGGTGGTAATTAATTATGTATAAGTTTTATTTGTTTTGTTGGATATTATGTTGATATTTTGTCGTAAACAAATGCAAGTTTAATGGTGATTATGTTACTATGTGATTTGGCTATTATGTGGTTTTAGGGTAATGATGTATAAAATTTTATTGTTTTTGAATATTATGTAAAATTCTCATTACAAAAAAATGGAATGTGCGTATAAAATTTTCGCACAAATCATATTTGTGCGAACATAATTTCGCACGTAAGCACGGTGTGCGAAAATAATATCCGAATTAACAAAGTTTAAGAACACACGCATATATTCTTAGCACACACACCATGCGAAAAATAGTTTCGCACACTAATTTTTTGTGCGAGTAAATTTGTCGCATGTGAGTTTTCGATTAATCCTTGAAGAGACCTCAAAGCAAAATGTTTAGAACACACACATATATTCTTAGCACACACACCATGTGCGAAAAATTGTTCGCACACTAATTTTTTATGCAGTAATTTTGTCGCAAAGAGGGTTTCGGATTAATCCTTGAAGACCTCAAAGCAAAATGTTTAGAACACACACATATATTCTTAGCACACACACGCGGTGCGAATAATATTTTCGCACAATAGGGCTTAGTGCGACTTTTATTTTCGCACATACCTTGTGCGACAATAATTTGCGCGCTAGAGGACCTTGTGCGACATAAAAATTCGCACAAGACTAATTTGTGCGAAAAATATATCTACGCATCCGAGTTGTTGATAATTTTTAATACCACTGTATATTTCAACAAAAATAGTACCCCTGAACACTTCAAAATACTCAACAAAATACCCATATAACCAATCACACATACAAGTTCAAACAACTTCTCAAAATACCCATCTTCAGAATCAAGTATGTTCACGATTTACATGATCGATCTATCAAAATATGGCCCAAATCATAGATTATCAATATATTCACAAAATAGCAAAAGGGTCCATCTTGTCAAATACAAAATCTAATCACACTTCACATCAAGAAAATGCCAACTTCGCACAATGACCGATAACCAACCATTAGCAATAGGTTGGTGGTACTCCATACCATCCATGCTCAATCACCGGTAAAGTGTATCCGACGAAGAACACCTATCAAAATTGATTACAACTTGTTACACAAACAACAAATAATTATGATATAAAATGCACAAATAATATAAAGTTAATACATGCATTTGAAGTGGTTCTCATTGATTAATGCACACACAATTTTCTTTGGATTTTGGGCACTCGCTTTTTCAGGCGGTATGTCGATGGCGCGCGGGTCGAGGACCGCAAAACACACGCGTTATGCGTGGATGCTTACCTAGATGTCCCATCTCCGCAACGTCCAACCAGCGCCCTTATCGAACTCGTATCGTAGCAATTAAGCAATCGGCCAACATGCGTTCGACTCCACCATCTTCAAGGAACCACCGATCTCGCATAACGCCACATTCTTGGACAGCCTCGGTAGTCAAGTCTTGTCGTACTCTTGCCCAATTCTCCTCGCCAAACCCCATAAGGTGCGATACACCGGTACCGCAGTGTCCATCGCCTTTTGACATTCTTCATATTCACGATATATGGATGATATTCCACAGAACACTACCAATCAAATCCATGCCCCTTTTGTATGTCGTGGTAATCGCGACGGCAACCTAAAATGTAATAAAAAAATTTAATTACTAAGAATCGTAAAATTAAATGAAAAAATAAATTAACTTGGCACTAATAAAAAAACATACCGGTTTTTGCACTACACGACCTTTCTTTTGAAACACGGCGGATGGGACCGAGACATCCACATCAATGAACTTGGGTTCTTCTTGCACCGAGCAACTCCCAACAAACTCGAAGGACTCTTTGATCTCAACAAGCTCGGATCTCTTTTTGTCGAAGTATCTTCCTTCTTACTCCTCTTCTTGTTCTGTCTTTGGGACGACCACGGGTCTCGGTTTTTGGAAGTGGTTCTATCAAATCCGTAGTCGCGGGATTAGCAAGCTCGCGCATCCGCCTCAAATATAACAGCTTGCTCTCTCGCCGAGTAGGTTAGATAAACCCGATACATATCATCTACCGCATCTTTGAACCGTGGGTCAAATGCCTTAGACCCCTTCTCTTCCTTCTTTTCTTCCTTTTGTGGCTCGACCACCCGAGGCTCCATATCCAACTTTCTCCAATGCTCGTCAAGTGAATTCGACGTAATGGTTTATCACTCACAAAGACATACTCTTCAATTTCGTGAGCACAAGGTAATCCATATACCTTTCTCAACACATGCGTGCACTCACTTGACACAAACCCGTGGAGTCTTAACAATCTTAATCTCATCAAACAGCTTCTCCAATGCTACGATAGACACTACACCCCTTAAGTAGTTAAAAAGGTAGAAGAAAAACCCGTGTTGAGCAACGTTAAGACTCTTCTCAAACGAAGCTTTGATGGCAACGTGGCAATTAGTGAAGAGAGTGTGAGTCTTGTTCCAACACGTCTCGAAATTACCCATAGAATTCACTTAGGTAATCTCTTCAAAGCCGAATGATGGCTTTCTACCCCGAGAAGGAAATTTATTTCGTTAGTATACAAAATTAAAAAATAACACAGAAACTATTATAAAAAAAATTAATGGTTAGTAGTGGTGTTTCCGTAGTGCATCACTTCATTTGTCCATGCCCTAACAAACTTGTCTTTGTATGGATTAATCCATTGGTTCATGACATAGTCGACGGGCTTTTGTGGAAATTTGGAGAACGGAGCACCCCACACGCCTCTTCAAACTCCGCCTCGGACTACAGTTCTCCACACGTCGTTGAATTGGCTATTAAACTTGTCCCATTCCTTTTTGGTTTTGAACATCTCCTTGCACTTTGCTAAGACATTCCGATCAATGTGGAATGTGCATAAAAAGTGGCGCCTTTGGGAACTTGGTTGAAACAAAGACTAATCGCAGGCCCTCTCACGATCGGTTACAATAACCCGGCAACGAATCATCTCCCAAAAGTCCCCTTAGCAAGCCAAGTGCCCACTGATAGTTTTCCTCCTTCTCAAGGCCGAGGTAGGCCGATGCAACGAAAATGTAAGGCCAGATGTCACTCCCACAATCTCCAAATAGGGTAGGCGATACCTATTCAATTAACCAACATAATTCATAAAACATACATATACGCAAGAAATATAGGTAACAAAACATACATATAAGCAAGAAATATAGGGTAGACGATACCTATTCGCCTTGTAGGTACAATCCATCAGGAGCACCTTAGGAAATGCATGTGCCCCGGATCGACACGGGGTGTGCAAAAATAACTCTTGCAAAGAGTTAGTCTTCTCGGCATCTCCTAGCAGAAGTACTTGTTCTCCACTAACTTCGACATCAAATACCGTGAATCGAGTCCGCCCACACCACTCGAGCACTCTGTGCTTATGTCTCACATTGTAAATATGTCGTAGCGTAGAATGATTGTCCTCATTCTTTTTCTTCAGTCTCCAAAACCATCTTCGGAGCAAGCATTAAGCTTGGACATATCAATCACAAACGCCTCGCGTCGGGTGTTAGGCGTCCCGCAAAAGAGTGGCCTTCAAGATATCGTGATATCGGATGATTGTGTGTGCCACACCTCACATCAAGCCGCCACGTAGAATCACTAAGTTACATGTACTCAACTCAAACGGACATCCACACTTCTTCGTGCCGCGATCCTTCGCTTGACCAGACTTCCTCTTCGTCACCATCGTGGACTTCTTCGCTTCTTCTTCTTTGGTGCGAGTCACTAACTTTCTTCTTTTTGGGTCGATACACACCCCCACGCTCACAACCTAACCAAATACGGGCTTTTGGTCCCACCCCACCGTAGTCCGAAGCGGCTTACAACAACTACTATTTTGTGAGCTTCTTGCGCGCGCCACCCAATCAATCAATGCGTCTCGTGACTCAAAATAATACTCCTTGGTGGTGAATGCATCCGTGTAGTCCATTGTGATTTCAAAATCATTCTTAGCATGTGCATCCTTTCTCCTTCTCGCCGAAAACCCTCTCTCATCGTCCAATCCGCTCCTCTCATCATACATTATCCTCATCGTACAACTCATCCTCATCATCATCCAATCTGCTCCTCATCATCCACATCATAATAATCCGGATCAAAAAAGAAGTCATAATCCGATTGAGAACACCCAATATCATATTCTTCTTCTTTATTCGATTTCGAAAAGACAAAACATCAATAATTAATCTAAGCGCATAATACAATGTTCCAAGAAAACAATAACACAAAATCGGGCTTTGTGCGAAAAAACAAGACAAACATCGTGTGCGAAAAAAAAGCACAAACTCGGGTGGTGTGCGAAAAAAATTCAAAACTCAGTATTTTGTGCGAAAATATTTTCAGCACAAGTGTGTTTTGTGCGACTGAAAGTTTCGCACAACACAACGTTGTGCGGCCGAACTGTGTTCGCACCTGGCTGGGTAAAGAAAATCAAATTTTTTTCGCGCGAAGGATGAAATACCATCGAAATAACAATTTTAAATACATCATATGGTCTCTAAACAACTCACATTATCATAAAATGACACTAAAAACACAATATTTCAACAAAAACCCTAGTTTTAAATTCATATAAAACATGTAATATATATACTTACATTCTTCTTTTTAGCTCGTGTATTAGGCTTCATTTTTTGACCAATAAACTCAAAAAACGACGCCGCTACTTTGTGTGTCCACCACGGTGTATTTTTTTCGAGTTTTTTCAGCTTTGGGTTGGAGAGGGAACGCCTCTTCACGTTCGGCCGATCACGTCTCTCCACGTCCATGATAGTGTGTACTTAGAAGGTCTCAATGTTTGAAATTAGGGAAGGGCATTTTCGTCTTTACACATTAGGTTGGATTTAAAAAAACAGAAGTTTGTGTGTACTTAGACTTTTTTGTGTGTGTGACTAACCTGGGCCTTTTATTTATTTTGTGATCACAAAGTTTTTTGGCTCTGATTGTACCAATTATGATTGGTATCAATAGACTGGGCCTTCCCGTCAAACAAAAAAAAAAAAAAAAAGACTGGGCCTTGGGCTCATCCTACAAGTACAAGGCCGCCTTTTTTTATTTTTGTCTAGCAGATTTCGACAGACTTTAGGCCCAAATATGTATTTTGCAAAATTTCAATCCTTATTGGTGAATTTCAAGTCACAAGTTGTTTTTTTAAAGGGTAGTACGAGGTACTGTATTTTCTTATTATATATGTTGGGAAATAAAGATTATAAGCATGGAGACAAGATCACAAAACACACACACAAAAAAAAATCGTATTAGATCATTTCATTAATTTATTGGAAAAATGTTGTCATAAGCTAATCCAATCATCATCTTCTTCTTCTTTTTTTTTTTTTTTTTTAAAAGTAAATTTTAGTTTGATGTCTTAATTCAATGCAATCTGAGAGTTGAGACTGGGTAAAGGGGATTATTTATTTCCACAATTGTTTTTCGTTTTTGACCCCTTTACTAAAAGAAAATAGAAGAGGATAAATTCCAAGGCTGATATCACCTCTAAAAGATAAAGTCAGAGTTGGAAAGATTCAATACATGGATGGGGGATCTCCTGCTATTTCTCACATAGTCACATTCCATGCATCTCTTTCTATTGACACATGGTGAAATGTATATTAAAAGTTAAAGCAACAAGTGGGAGAACATGAGGATAAGATCTATATAAGCATCTTTAAGACTTTAACTTGATTTGTTTAAAATTGTTTTGGTCACTTACATCTACAAATTTTATCTAGTCTTAGTAAAAATAAAAATAAAAATAAAATCGGAACTTTTACCTAGTGTTTATGCATATAAAGTTACAATCATGATCAAAATTGTAGATTTAAGATTTTACCTTTAAATTTGACACTCATATTGCAATATTGCATACCTAATTTAACATGACATTTCAAATCCAAAGTATTATGAGATTTTGGATGGTTTATGGCAAATGTGATTAAGAATTTTGAATTTGAGGATACGAAAAATAATAAATATAATATTATTTAATAAATATAAATATACCTAAAAATTGATGGAAAATTTTCAATTTAGTTTGTACCTCCTAAATCCCCCACCGGTTTGAGATGTTTTCTTTAATTTTAAATACTTCTGGTAGATTTAGTATAAAATGTCAAAATTTTGAAAGCGAATACATAAAATATATTCTAAATTGAAATTCTACTTAATAAAATTTCATGTATTCAATTAATCATAGAACTATATATTATTCCTTAGAAAAAATAACTATATATTAATAATAGTTATTTATTAATTATATATGCATATAATCTTAAAAGAAGAGGTATTTCCTTATTTCTCCCAGTACATTTGAATTAAATCTCAATTTATGGACACTGTCACGTGGAAATTCAAGTCAGTCACGTGATGTCGTGATTACATAGTCGTACGTGACCCTTTACAATTCAATTCTTGGAAATCAATATTAATTCACACATTAATTATTGTGGTGGGGGTATATATGGCATAGCAGGGGTTGACTGTTTTGTAAACATGAGTGGGGCAGAGTAGAATTATCATTAAATTGATCGAGCAAATAAAGAATTAAATGCTACCTGCAGGTGCAGATGTTTCCACCAACCTATTAATTTCTCAATCTAAAGTTTCCAAGAAGCACCAACGACGTTGAACTTTGTTGTCTAATCCTGATTTTCTGCTAATGAAATCATCAGATTTACATTGGTTAATTTTGTATTATTTGTAACAATTAATATGTTATTATGCAACACTTTGTTGACTCTTTCCTTCCACCAATTAAGGTGCTTCAAATTGGAGTGGTTTGACGATATTTGGCAAAAGATTACATGTCCTGTACACGTTTTCAAAAAATTAATTATGACGCTTTTGAATTTTAGTTTTTGCAGTTGGGACAAACAAATTGACAAACTTAGCCAATAATCAATCTCTAATGATTAACATTAGTGATTTTAACCTGCCAAAAAGTGATGTGAGGAAACCGTGTTTAGGTACAAAACCAAAATCAAGGCAAGGGGCTTTGTCATCATTTTTTACTTAATTGGCTTAATTTATTATTAAAGCGTTGGGATATTTAGGGTATATTGGTTTATGGATGGGAGTGAATTTTAAATTTAGTACAAGTGAATTGGATAAATAGTAAAAGGTGTATTTGAATTTTTAAATGTATTAAAGTGTAGATTTTGTATGATTTGATATGATATGATTGAAAACATATGTGTGAGATGATAAAATGTGTATTGCAAATTGTGTGAAAAGTATGAAAGATTGTGTCAAGTACAAAAGAGGAGAAAGGGTGTTGGATTAGGTAGATAATACTCCATTAAATAGTCTGATACAAACGGTTGATTATGTATTAAAATTATGTGTTTGTAAAAAGAAAAATGGGAGTATAATAAGGGTATTATAAGAATTTTAGACGATTTGAATTCTTTTGGTAATTACACTAGTTTGATTCATCTAGTTCCTTATTTGTATTTCATCATATATTCCACCATATGAATCTTAACAAGTGAATGTGTAAGTATCAATTCAAGTCTTTCCAAGATTTTTTAAGTACTCTCTTCGTCCGAATTTTTTTCACATATAGGAAAATACATACTTTAAAAAGAATATATTTTTAGTGACACACTTGAAATAAAACTAGTAATGTGAAGAGTTTTAAGTTGTAAGTAATTTCTTTTTAAGAATGTAAAATTTATATTGAAAACGTTTAAAAAAAAAAACTTATGAAAGCTTTTATGGGATAAAATGAGTAGTATGCATCATGCAGTAAATAAAGAAAAGGTACAAAGTGAGATGATACAATGCGAGTTTCTTTCAATTTATGTTTGGTAATTTAAATTATTGAACTTTTATTTTGGGGTTTGAAAGATAGAATATTTGTCAATTTTGATTTGAAAGGTAAAAAAATCAGTTAATGACCTAAAAGATAAAATTTGTTAATTAAAGTTTCAGAAATTTAAGACTTTGTTCGACTTCTTATAATTTTCAGTTATTTAAAGATAATTTTAAATCATAATTTTTAAATTTAAAATAGATTATTTTTACATGTATTTTTTTCGAAAAAAATTAATTTTACATGTATTGACATAAATAAAATCATTATATATTCATTTTAAGATCATGAATTACAAGTTGTCAAATATGCACTTACATTTGTGGATCTTTGAAACATTAAATTGATGTTTTTATTTTTATGCCCGAATTAATAATTATTATGCATTTCGGAACCTATATTTGACGAAAGTACTAAATTTGTTGTCCATGATTAGACTATCTATATTTAATTTGAGTGTATTAATACAATAAAAAAAAATATATATATATACGCTTCTTAATTCTGTTTTAAATTCCTTTAAAAAATCTGTTTTAAATTGTGTTTTAGTATTTCAAAATAACTCAATTTTCAAAATTAGTTTTCCGAAATCCTCTTAAATAAGTAAATTATGATTTTCTAAATATGGTTTCTATATATAAAACACATAGTTTCAAATATTTAAAACACTACGTAAAATTTATTCAATAAAAAAAAAAATCCACATGCACAAACTTACGTGTATGTCTCCTATAAATAATAAATTATAATGTATTTCTTGACACCTCATAATGGCACCCGATCAATATAACATATATAATCATCAATGAATTACATTAATTTACTGATTAATCTAAAATTTAAAAGAAGAATATTATACAATACAAAATTAAATTATAAAATTCTATGCTGATTAATTGGGAGTATAATAATTATAAGAAATTTCCAATTAGCTTACTACTCTCTCCGTCCGTTATAAGTTACTTATTATTTCATTTATCCCATTATAAATTATTCATTATTTTTTTAGCAACCACCCATTAAATTTATATTTCTATAATTTTCTTTTAGTTACACATATACTATTCATTTACTGTTTTATTTAAATTTCTTACTTTTTATTATCTCTCCATCACATCATTTGTACTATTTTTATATTATATTGTCTTACCTTAATTTTTAGGCCAAAAAAAAAAAAAAAAGATAACTTATACGGGAAGGAGGGAGTATTTTATATTTCAATTTCATTTTTAAATACTAGTCACACATATGTGTATGTGCAAATCTACTATGTAAACTTTTTTCCATCAACTCAACGTTGCATTTTTCAAATTTGACTTTGTCGTTCACATTTATTTCATAATCATCCATCATATGAAAAATTAGAATATGGAAGTCATATATATATATATATATATATATAGATGTATCTATAAAGGTGTGAGGATGCCAATCAATAAGCATTGAATAAACATGCCATATCTTTTAGCACTACATCCATTCTGCAAAATATTATATAATAATGATTATAATTCATGAATAATATTGTAATCATGGCCATAATGAGTACACCACCGACTGTCACACTAAAATCTTCTAAAGGATTCTCTCTGTTTTGTAATTAAGCATTATTTCTTTTTCAACGAAATTCAACAGATAAGAATGAAGGGTTGAAACGTATTTCCTAGTCAAATAAATCTCTATTTCTTTTTCAATGTTTCAACGCCCATACATATACACTGTAACAAAGTCAAAAATGATTCTCGGGAGATCTAATTAAAAGTATTGTCGACAATAATTATGTTCATAAAAATAGACCCAAGTGTTTTTAAAAAAGTTAAAATAAGAGTCTTGTAAAGTACTGTAGTGTTCATTTAATTACAAAAATAATTGTTTATGACTTGTATACGAATTAAATATCACTATTTTGAATTTGTATTTGTAAAACTATTTGAATATTGAATTCAAATTCGAAATAATAGATGTGATTTGTATTTGCTTTGAAATTGATATTGAATTATTTGATGTTATTCGAATATTCAATTCGATTTTTCTCAAGCACATTCTTTTATTTTTTTAAATTTTTGTTGTTTCAATTCACAATACAAGCCACAAATTTAAAAGTTTGTCTAACATAAACAAAAAATAATAATTATTAAATTTATCTAAAGAACACTTTAATAAATAAGTGACGAATATACAATTTTCCATCGGGTTTGCAAACCAAATTCAAATTGTTTGCTAATATGACATGAATAGACTTTTCTTGCTCCAAAAAAATAAAGATAATTAAAAATTAATTTATTCATGAAAAATATTATATATTTCAAATGAATTAAAAAAATTAAAAGAACTCATATAATGGGTTTCTTGATTCCACAAAGTTGGCAAAACCAATCTACCCCACAAATCAAAACTTGTATCATATTAGAAGTTAACCTTTAACGATAAAGATTCAATCTTGGATCGAGTTTAGCTTCAAAGGCCACATTTAACACTCGAGTTTTTGCACTAAATATGGCCTCGGACACTACTATACTTATAGGATCGAATATCTAGAACATCTCGAGTTAACTTGGATGGAATGTTAAACTTCGATTCTTGAGATTTCCACCAAACTAAGGCATCAAACTCTACGCTTGTATCCCCATCTTGACACCTAAACAACACATCTTTCAAGTAAATGTCCAACTCCTATTTTAAAGGAACACCAACCTCAACAATATTCAAGTACGCATCAAACATAGATAAACCAAGACGCTAATTTCTTTTAGACGTGAAGTTTATAGATGTAAAAGAAGAAACATTTTATGATGATATTTTTATTATCAAACTTCAACATAGTCAAAGAACAAACTATACAATACATTAATTCTATCTCACACTATTTTATCATCTCTCAATAAAAACCACATATCTACCACACATTTTTATTTTATACATAAACTACTAATATTCATAAAACTCGTGCCCGAAGAAAGGAAAATAAATTTATTGGAGGGAGATACTATATATTTATATATCGAATTGAATATTTGCGAATATAAAATCAAATATCATAATTGTGTATTTATTTTTAATATTAATTTGATCGAACCGAATATTTGTAATCGAATTCAAATCATAAAATTTCGAATACGAATATTAAAGTCAAAAATACAAATACCGAATCTAGCCAAAATTATTTGATTTGTTTACCACTCTTATTTATTTGTGAGTGTAAAGTTAATGATATTTTGAATAAGATAGTTTTCAATATATATTGAATATTATCTTGATAGTTCAAACTCATAACATATAAAATAGTATAGAGATTATTTAATATTAAATGCATCTTTCATTTTTATATTTTTAATCCATCGTAATTTTAATTCCTGCATAATAATGGAGTACATTATTGATATTTTAAAATATACCTATAAATTACTAAATAATTATTAATTTTAAGGAAGATTAGTTTTTGTTAATTTTAATTAAACACTATCTTGAATTTTTATGATATAATAATTAAAAAATAAAAATTCCAGAGAGTAGTATTCTTGTTATATATATATATATATATATATATATATATATAGAATTTTTGCTACGGCTATTTGGGTTTGCACGGTGTGTGGAGTATTTGGAGAATTAGAATGAAATTATCTTCAACCAAGGAAAGATTAATCTTGATAGACTCATCACTTCTATTAAGATTAAATTAATCTTGGAACTGAATTGTATGTAGAGATAAAGGTTTCATAAGTTTGGTAATGACTTGTGGTTGGGTGATCCTTCGAAAATTTTGAACTCCTATTAAACTCTACTTTTCATATTGTTGCAATTTATTAATGGGTTGAGTACTCTTTTTACTTAATCACTATTAAATAAATTTTTATTTGACTGTTAAAAATAGTCATTTTCAAAGCATAAATGATTAGAAACTAATGGCGTGTGGAAAATAGCAGGTTCCTAATTTTCCTAGAGTTTTCTTGCAAGAGGAGGGTCATGATTTTTCCTTGACCATCGTAAACATTGGTTTAGGTGGGAACAGCAACCACCATCCTCGTTATAAGACCATGTTGTCGCTGAAACATGATAATCTCTATTTTTGACTCTTTCTTTTTTAAGAAGAATAAATATATATGATTAGGTATCTCTCTCTCTCTCAAGAATATATACTATTCTGATCTGATAATACCGTACACAATAATTGCCGTGATTTCATAAAACTTTAGATTGATCACTTTTTTATATAATTTAATTAGAGTTAAATATATTATTTAATTTTTACTATGATTTTTTTTTCGAAAAAATTATACTATGATTTTAAATAAACTAAAATTAATAGTGCAGTTTTGAGTTGTTCCACGTTGTTGGTCCCTCGTGGTCCGCATGGACACCCAAATTTACAATGATATATTTTAGTGTGTGTGTGTATATGTAGTTTTTTTATTTTATTTTATGAACAATGGTTTAAATGAATGGAAATAATATTATCAATTTAGGATCTTTTTCATATTTAAATGGTCTGGACTTCAATCCAACGGACATATTAATAATTGATTCAATGATCAATCTAGTCATGTTATTGGTGTTAGGTTCATTTGGTCGGACCAATTCAACTGCGGGTTCTAATATTTGTACGAAACAATAATATATTATAATACTATATATATATACATTATTTTTATCGGTAATATATATATATATATATATATATATATATATAATAAACAATTAAGATAAATTGTTAAAATATTGTTTAATAGAATTTAAAGTATATATAAAGCGTTGATTCATATTAGGAGTGACAATTCGTGTATTCGTGTAGTGTTTCGTGTTGATACCATTGTGATACGACACAATAAGACTAAATGTGACGACACGAATATGAAATTTTTGTGTAGAAAGCGAAGAAAATAAATAATTTTAAAAATAGAATTTATGTTATAATATTTACTACGACACAATATCACATGAGATGATAATACACGTTACACGATATGATACGATAAAAAGCCCAAAATTTCTAATGAACTATAAATTATATATCAAGCCATATATACAATTGAAACTTTATTTTCAAATTTAACTTGTTGACACAAACACGATACAATACGATAATGACACAAACATGATAAATTTAAACTCTAACCAACAATTTTATATTATTTTCATGGCGGGCTATAGTATATAGTTTAATTAAACTGTCATGATAGGTAAACAATGGAAAACTCAAATTGAAAAAACACGCATGATATGATTATTACTGTAAATACGAATAAAAATTGAATTATATGTAAGATTATTAGTGTAGACGTGTGAATCTATCGAATACAAATAAAAATGTGTATATATCGATCGTATATCTTAATTCTTAAGTTTCTCAAAGGTATGAAATCATATCACATAATTCACATTGACTACGTGTGCATGGCTAAAATCAATAATTTTAGTGATGCAACTTAACCTTATCTTCAATGCAAGAGCTGTCATAGACTTTTCATTTCTTCAAAAAGTGATGATCGGATAAAGATATTATTTATCAGTAATTAGGACAAAAGCACTTACACAAAATACCATCTTCTGTTTGCTGATTGGCTTATCTTTTATGTATAAGAATTGATGGGTCCCACATAATTTCTGACTTATAAATATGTTTGCATTAGTTTTTGTGACATTATGAGAATATCAAATCTATAAATAGTTAAAAAAATATATATTAATCACTAAAATTCATCATTAATTGTTAATACTTACGTACAATTTAAACCTGATTAAATTATTTACTTTCCTAAATGAATAAAAAAATATTTAATTATAGAATCATCTTGATAGATCGAGTTGACGAATGAATACACTGAATGCAAAATGGAAATTTAAGATTGGAAAATGATAGTGATCAAGGAAAAGTATCCAAAATAAGTGGGCAATTTCCTCTTTTTTGGGTGTAAAAGCACAACTTTCAACTTAAAATGATCATATCATGTGGTGTCACAAAGTAAATAAGGATAAGGGCAAAACTGTCACATTCAAAATCTTTGAATGGGATCACATATATATTTTCCATTCTTGATTTGATTCTTGGCTTTCCATTGTGTCATGTCATGCATGTGGATTGGTTTGTATGTCGTGGTACATGCTAATTCTTTTCCTTTTTCTGCCTAGCTGATCAATTTTGTAATATAAGTATCAAATTTAATTAGTTTTGCATTTCACATATATATTGTCGTATCTTATCAATTTTGTAATATAAGTATCAAATTTAATTAGTTTTGCATTTCACATATATATTGTCGTATCTTGGCACTATAATAAATTCTTCGGATCTGTGATACAAATAAATAATGACAAGATCAGATTAAGCAAGAGCAAAAAGTGAAATGCCAAATAAAAATATTCAGCATTTTGAGTAACTTTCTAAGGGCGTAACATTGAATTGGTTGGGATGCGCTGCAGTAGCTTCATTCCATGCATCCACTCATTAAAAAAAAATTATACATTCACAAAATAATAATTATCCAGTAAGTTACCAGATTATTTTTATTATTATTTTAATTTATTAATATCTGTAAAAAAATATTATTTTAATTTATTAATATAATAATGTAGTGTGATATATAATACAATATAATGCAAATGCTATTCAATAATAATAACGACGTAGAAATAGCCAAATAGGAAAGCTTTTTCAATTTCAATTGGAAAGAGGAAATTTAATGAGAAATTTTACCTTTTAGAGTGTGCAAAATGTTTGGAATTATAAATTATAAATATTATATAATTGTATAGTGTAAAATGTAAGGAAACAGAGGGATTATAAATTATAAATATAAATAAAATTATATAGCATGCAGTTCGTGCAAGTTAATTTAGACCCATAAGAAATTAAAAATCAGATACCCCTCAGGCCTCAACCCTTGGAGGGAATATAAATTATAAATATATAATTTTATATAAATTATCAGTAGTTCATGAAATCATGCATGTTAATTAATTTGCAGTTAGAATGTCCTATAATACATTCATATTATATACTTTTGTTATTCTGGTTAGGTTAGTGACACATATTTTTAGGTAAGAAAAATGCTGAGATTGAGTGAGAGATATGCTTGTTATATGATATTGGGTAGATAAAAATATATATTTTTTCTTTTTTCTTTTTCAAGTAATTATATTTAAGATAAATATTTTATAATAATTATAATTTTCTTTTTAATAAACGAAACAGCCTAACAATTTAATTATAGCATAAATGCTCTCTCTTTTGTCTTTTTAAGAGAGAGCATAATATAACTAAATAAATCACACATGCCCATTATTATTATCCAAAGGGTGAAGTATTTGTTTTAGTTAACAGAGAGAAATATCTGGATTAATTTGATTGGAAGAGAGAAAGGGTTTGATATATTTTTTTCTATCTTTTTGTTTTTGTTTTGTTCAAATTAATGTTAGAGATGGTTAGGCAATAAATGAAATAGACAGATAAACCAAAAAAACGTAGCACAAATCATTGGATGACATATAATATTGGTAGTTGAAGTTTCTAGTTAGGTGATTGGGTCATGTGATAGTGCCCCCTTTCACTATTACATAATTCCCAATTAGGATTATAACAATGGGCCCATGGTCGGTTTCTAATTACATCAACACCCCTATTTCTCCTTTTATTGCTTTGTTTTTTTCAATTATATATTTATATATACTTGCTTTCCACGTCATCCTGGTCGTGTGGTCACTATTTAATTGTCATTTAACTACAAGGATAATTAAGATTATGGTTAAATTAATTAATAAGGTTAGAACTGTACATAATTGCTGTTCTAATTAGCATTTTCTCACTAATTTTAAAGGCTGCTAGTCTGCCACCTTCCATCCATCCTTGTTTCCCTAGTATTCTATCATTTGTTGGCACGTAAGCATGAATTTTATTTGTCTTCTATTTTATTTTAGTGTAGGTCTTGTGTGAGGCATTCACTGATATCTTTTGACCCATGATATAGTTATATACAAAAATGATAATGTACTAGTGAAACGTGATAGTGTTATCATGAAAAATGATAGTCATTTTTACTATATAAAGTTCAAATATTTAGATGTTTCATAATTTTTCAATACGATTATAATTGTGTTATAATGCTACTCTCAAACTAACTTAATTTAATGATACAATAAAAGAAATAATGTACAAATGAAAAGTGACAGTGTTTTCATGAAAAATAACAACATGTTAGACTTAAGCAAAAGTTCAAGCCAAATTATAATTGAACCGAAATAATCCAAATAACTAGAATACGAATCAAAAGAGATTTATCACACAAAATGAGATCCGTGAGTCATTCGAATCAATTTTTCCTCTTATTTTAATATTGTTATTTTTTATAAGAAATCATCCATCCTTGATCTTTATTTTTTATTTTTTAAAAAAATAACCAAGTTGAATTTGAACTTAAATTCTTCTGTGAATTTTTTTATTTATTACTCCTTAAATATGGATTGCAGGCGAAGTTTCAATTCGTTTTTTTTTTTTTTTTTTTTTACATTTTTTTAGTCCAAGCCAATTCAAAATCTTAACCTTCTAAATTTTTATATGTGATATTTTGTTTTTGTAAGTTAGGAATGTTTAAATTTGAGAACAAAAGGTAATCAAATTCTTATAAAAAAACAAATATGCTGAAAAAAATCACATAAGAAAATTCTTATAAATTAAGATGGAAATCATTCAACCAGAATATTCGGGTGTGCTTAATTATTCACCCACTTTTCAAAAGGATTCCAATTTAATTTTGCTTCCTCTCTTTCCAACCCATTCCCATTAATATGTAATTAATACATTCTTGCAATAAAAACTTATTAATTTATGTAATTATTCGTGCCTCCAATTTATGATTGTCAAGTAAAATGAAATCAATTTTATTATAATAAACTGACATGTAAGCTTAACTAACTACAAATTGACATATATAATGGTATATTGAACTTTCTGTAAAAGAATGATATACGAGTGTTTGATATAAAATCAAAAATATGATAAATAAAATAAATATTTAATATATATATATATATATATATATATATATATATATATATATATTAAGTTGAGTAATAAAACACTGTGAATACTATTCATAAGGTGAATAATTCAAAATCATGAATATGCACTTCACTTTAATATTTTTTTATATAATTCAGGCATATATGCAATGATATAGTGCCACATAAATTTTCAAAACATAGAGGCATAATTTTGCAATTTCTCATTTAACTATTAAAAGAAAAATATACATATAGATGAAGATTCGGCAGAAGAAGACATCAGATTCAGTATGCACCAGTCAAATTCATAAAATTCACAGAGAAAGACATCAAAGCCAAAAAAGAAAAATAAATCGAGGTTATAAATCTTTATTGATCTAAAAATTATTCAACATAAAAATTTCGTTTAAATATCGTATTTTCGCTGAAAAAGTTCATTTTCCCTACCACAATTAAAATTTACTATTACTTTTCTCGCGTTTAGAGATCTCATTAGAGAAATCAATATTTTTTTATTTTTAATGTCGGGTGAAATAAGTTTAATATTTAGATTTATTAAATTTTCTATGTAGGGATCTATCATCTATATTCTATTTTTGAATTGGAGTGGGATATAAGGAGACTTGGAGAATTTGAATTTGTAAGGAGACTTAACTAACTTCTAACCACTAACAACTAACATTTACCGATAAAAAAAAAAAAAAAAATCTATATTCTATTTTTATTTAATTATTTTATATATTTTTACATTGAGTTATATATTTTATATTTTGTTCTTATATTATTTTTAATATCCGTGACCACAAATTATGATTCCGTCACCATATATCATATATGTATACGGTACTTAATTGTTTTCCACCACAAATTAAAGAGGAGTTCCAACTTTTAAACCAAAAATTAAAACAAATAATGTATATTTGAGCGATATGACAGTTTAAAATACCTAATTTTGGACACGCACATATAATGTTAGTTATATTAATAAAAATCGACATATACAACTATTATAATATTTTGACATTATTTGCTAAGAGATGAAAATGACTATTTTGATAGTTGCATAATACGTGGATGCTCAATAATTGAAAGAAACCAAAATGTATGGGTATATCTAAAATGTGTCGCATAGCTCCTTAAAGATATCAATAAATTCATAAATATATATATATATATATTTTTTTATCTAAAACGATTTACTCGAACCCACGACTCGTGGCCATCGATAAAGCTTCTCTAACCACTTGAGCTTATATCATTTCCTCAAATTCATAAATAGTTATTTAAATTCGAGTTAAATAAAGAAAGGTTACCGCGTGAAGTGTAAATTACATTTAAGATAACTCGACCAAAAAAATTACATTTAAGATAATGTCCTCTTGCTACGAAGATAGTGCACGGCGCAGCAAGAAATCAAATCCAAAGGGTCCCATTAAAATTAATAACTACCAATTTTGTCACAATATCTTTTTATTATTATTATTTTTTATTTTTTAATTATTGAAACATCTCACATGCTTTCAAAAAAAAAAAAAAAAATTATTGAAACATCTCACATAATAAAAATAGTCTATTTTATTTTTCACAGAGGTTAAAAAAATCTCAGCCGCCCCGACCATATAATGTCGAGATTGTCAATATACTTTTAAAAAATTTCGTTTTTCATATCTTAAATTCTTCAAATTTTATAATTAAGCATTACATAATTAATTTATTGTTAATATTTAAAAATCCACCTATAAATTACATAATAATTATTAAAGATACAAAAAAATTACTTTCCTTTATCTATTAAGTATTAAATAATTTATTTATATTAATTATTGTTACCCTCATGTGATTTGTGATTAATGTGCCACAATATATATATTTTTAAAAATTTAAATACCTAGCGGGCCCGAGTCCCCCTCTCCCTCCTATAAAATGACAACTCTAAATTTGTTTCTGGTCAATAATCATGAATTTAGTATCTATATTGTAAATAGAATTTAATCTGATGTTACTTTCACCTATACTGCAGTTCACACCACTTACTGGTTTTTATTTTTTTATTTGCAAGTGCAAATCGATCAAAATAGGTAACAAAATAATTCACGGATCTACCTCATTTAACAATTGGTCATGATGTCGAAAAAATAAGGGCATGATAAATTGATATCTTATACAAAAAATAAATAGGTTATAATTTCACGGGTCTTGGATCAACTATATTACTTATTTATTCATATAGTATTAAACTAAAAAATAATCTATTATTTTATTTATAAGGTAATACTGCTTAGTATGCATAATATTAGTGTTTATCATACATAATTTTTATGTGTAAAGTTAGTAATTGAGTATTGTTTAGTATCAAAATATTAAGTATATTTTAGAGATAAATGATACTCTCTCCGTTGTAATTTAGATTGTTTAAAATCAAATGATACAATTTTTATAAAAATATTGTTTATTAGTATTAAAAGATGTAAAGTGGAGGATAAAGATGTATATTCAAATTTATTGGAGTGATTAATTAAGTGAGCGATATTTGATTATAATAAATAATTGAGTGACACAAAATGTAAATAAGAAATATTTGTGAGAGTTTAATTTGAGTGGGTAAAAGTTACTTTCTTTCTATTTATAGTAAAATAAATAATATTATAACGAACATTTTTAGATTCTCGAACAATTTAAGTTGTAATGAATAGAGTATTACTTCACATAGAAATAGTATTATTCCTTATATTGAATACTACTCCACAATCAGGGGAATATGAAAGCTCTAACGCGAGAGAAAAGAATCTTGAGATTTGAATTAGATTGAGTAAGATTTGCAAAATTTATTTAAAATCAGTGAGAGTTGGATATAATCTGATTTTTTTTTTGACAGGGATATAATCTGAATTGATTTGACTTTTTCACGAATTATAATATGTGCAGCATACAATGCTAATAATTTTTTAATCAGCAGTAAAAGTACCACGTGCCCCCAATGTTATGTTCTGCGTCATATGAGACATTTTTTTATCACAAAAATTACTCCATCCGTCCCGATCTAAGTGTCCAATTTTATCATTTTCGTCCGTCCCACTTAAGTGTCTTATTCTATTTTTATCTTCATACCCTACTTTTATAATTATCACTATACTATATACATATTTGCACAATATGTCACTCATTTAAAATATTTAAATACATTTTTTCATCTCTCTTCATCACATCACTTATACTATATTATTATTATACTACATTTCATCTCTCTATATCTATCACATTATCTCGTACTATATTATTATTATACAATATTTCTTAATACTTATGCCTAAAAGTGTTAAAAGACTTAGATCGGGACGGAGAAAGTATATATTATCACAAAAATTTGAGTACAAATGATACTTCAATTTTTATAATATCAATGTATTAAATTCGTTTTCGAATACACCACTGCCACAATAAAAATAAATATCACCCGAAAATTACATTTCTATCTTAATACATGACATTTTCTCGGCTCCCAAAATCAGTCCTTTACCGACATATTATTCACCTTCAATTTTCAAACATTTTGCTCCTATCTAAGACCACAGTCTTGCTTTGAGTTCATTAAGGCTTTTGCGGAATTGAGAGACACCTCATTGAAAATTACATTATTTCAACATTTCCAAAGTAGTCATGCAATATCAATCCACATAATTGTTGCAACCTTTTTATATTCACCACCTCCCGACAACTCACAATGTTGAAGGAAATGTATGGACGATGAATAATGAGGTACCATCACAACATTTGACCATCTATATTACCCAAATTCAATGAGCAAACTTGAAAGAGAATTTTTCCTTACTTGATGGGCAGCCTTCCATCTTCCTTGTCTTGAATAATTCTTTGATATGAGATGTGAGTTGAATAATACATTTTACTCCCACAAATATGAAAGAAAATAAAAGATCTCGAAAAGATTATTACCCTTGAACTATTGTTATCAAGAATTGAAATCACTTCCAACCTAGTCCGGAAGTTCCGGAATTCAATCACTTCCCCACGCCTATCATCATAACTTGTTAGAATAATTGAATTACTTTTAATAATAATAATAAAAAAACGAGTAGTAACAATTCATCTAAAAGTATAGACAAATATTGGAAAATGATATAAATGCCGTTCTAAGGGAGAATACACTGCAAAAATCTTTCCTACTAATTTTTCTTTCAATGATTCATCATTAAACTTGTGTGAAGGATACCAGTGACTAATTTTAATTTTTGAAGGAACCAATACTTAATTTTTGAAGATACAAAAATACAGATATTGTTGTTAATGTACCTTACATTTCTTGCATGATAGTGATGATAGCACCACACATTAATTATATGCTCAAGAAATGAATGATTTGCCCATTTTGAATTGATAAAATATGTGGGTGAGATGATCGAAAATTGCAAATTCAAATTTCATATTAGCCTACACTTTTTTATTCGAACTAGACGTACTTGCCTTGTCTTGTCATTTAATTTGCGAGTTAGTATACGATAGCGGAGTTTATGATTCAATGCATACATTCTCGAATAAAGGTTCATAAAATATTAAAAGAAACTTTTAAATTGAGTGATTTAATTTTCAATTTTCGTCGCCTAATTTATAGGTCTTCCGAGTTCTGTCAGTGTACACGTACACATAAATTAAATTACATGGAATAAATTACGAGATTTGTAATTGAAGCTCAAAATATAATTACATAGGATCTTATAGTAACATGTGTGAATAAAAATTAGTATCAAGGAATTCAATTTATAATTTAAAAATTATTACGATCATAAATTTTTAAATTTTAAGTGATATATAACGGTCATGATATAATGTAATTAGTATATGCATGTATTATGATTTTTTAATATAAAATACGTATTATTTAGTATAGTAATTCCATATTTCCTCCGATCGACCTCATCTTTAAGTAGAAACTTTAGTTAATTTGTGGATGACGATGTTTGATACTTAGACTGGGCGATCAAATAGTAGTTGTATGTAATTTATTTGTTTTTGTCTTTGTCTATATATATATATATATATATATAATGCCTAAAAATATACCTATGATAATTTTTCATTAGATAAGCCTACAGAAACAAAAAGTTTGGTAAAAGGAGAAAGATTAAATTGATTATATTTACAGAATTAGAAATTGTATGAGTGCAGTCGAGAAGCAGAATTAAAATATAGAGTCAAAGAGGACATAAAAATGGAAGCAAAAAAGAAGAAAATAAAAGTAATGATGTCACGTGAGGAAGTCACGTGAGAAGTAATGAAAATCAATTATGGGGAATGTACTTGGGTGGTGTGTAGTAATAATTGGTGGAGAGAGAAAGGGCAGGTCACTTTAGCGGACACATTCATACATATGCCAACTTTGTCCCCCCATAATAGTAGTATTATTATTATAATATACCCTTCTCCCCACGCCTTCTCTAATCAATCAAGACCATACTTACTTTGTTCGTTTCAAATCAATTCTCAGTTTACACACAATACACTGACACTTTTACCATAAACCATGCCTTGAACCTCGGGACATCCCTACATGCCTCCACCTATCATGCCTATTCACCCTTTCTTCTCATTAATAATATATTTTCAATTCTATCTTTATCGACAAATTATCTCAATATTTTACAATTCTATTCAGGATAGATTTTTGAAATTTAAAAATATACTCCTCTTCAAATTTAAAATTCCAAACCCCAAAAACTATTAGCTTTTATGTTGAACTAATTCATAAGAACTTCGCTCTACTAAAAAAATTGTATTAATCAGAATATACAAAAAATTGTATCTATTTAAAAAGCAAAAAATTGTGTGAAATAAATTTAATTTGATATGTTTTTTTATCTTGGAGGAGAGAGTTGTTCGTTAGACGCTATAGATGTATAATATATTTGATTTGTTGAATAGGTTGCACTATATGAAGGATGGAGATGAAAGGATCTTCGAACGAAGTTTACGTTACAGAAGAAACTTACACTCCTTGAAGTTGTGATCGCAGAGATGCGGGAAATAATTTGAGTTGGTCTGGAAGTCTTTTGTCCCTCTAAAAGCGGCGGCGACGGGATGATGACTATTATGACTTATGCTACCTACGAGAGCTAACTTGAGGAGGAGAAGAAGAACCATACGCGCCAATGAGGAACAATTTGTCCAACTTGTGGTGGGATGGTTAAATATTCCTTTAACTTTACACAATCAAATCAATATACACTTTAATTAATTTTGCAGGTTGTATTGGAGTTAAAAAGGGAATTAATCCTTACTCATATTTACATTACTTTTTATAGTATTATACGCGTATCAGTAACAAAATAAAACATACGTTGATGATATAGAACATATATATATAATCTGAAAAGCACATGTCGAGAGCAACAGATTACATTTCACACAAATTAGTTATCATTCCACTGGTAACGGAAAACTAAAGGAATATTGCTTCTAATCTTGCAACTAATTTCAAAATCAAACACATAATGAGCTAAAAATCGCTCAATTTCCAAAACTCGTAAAAATCATAAATACTCGATCCCACTCCAAGCTGACATGTAGTTAATTAAGAAAAGAAATAAAGTAAATATTGTTTTTTTCTATATTTACAAGTAATTAATGTGCAGGACCACCCCACCATTTACAGCTGAACTGTAATTCTCTACTCGAATTAATTACGAAGCTGCGGGTTGATTAGGATGGGCCGGAGTTTGTTGAAACG
This sequence comes from Paraleonurus japonicus, assembly GCA_030762865.1. Classification (NCBI taxonomy): domain Eukaryota; kingdom Viridiplantae; phylum Streptophyta; class Magnoliopsida; order Lamiales; family Lamiaceae; genus Paraleonurus; species Paraleonurus japonicus. Next base: position 36,296,525 of record CM061061.1, read on the forward strand.
GGTAAAATCTTGGTCTTGTTAGAGGAAAAGGAAGGGATTTCGGGAACGAATCCATTGAGGCGTTCTTGCCGGCGGCGGCCACTGTGACGGTGGTTTGAGCGGCGGTGGACGCAGGGGCGACGCGCTCGCAGGAAGGACACATGGTTAAGGTGGTGGCAGGGAGTTGCATGTAGAAAGGATTTGATGTTTTGAGAGCTCTTAATTCTTGAAGTTCTTTGTGGAGTCTTCTGTTTTCATCAGTCAGAGTTTCGCAGCATCTCTTTAAGTACTCGCAATCGACCTCCGTTTGCTTCAGCTTAGTCCTGCGTGTTGATTTACACTTTAGTATGTGTTTCTGAATTAATCTATGCATACATATTCGTGTCTACATACCTTGCTCTTCTGTTCTGAAACCAGACTTCTACTTGTCGAGGCCTGAGATTAAGCTGTTTAGCAAGCGCAAGTTTCTGCTTCTGTTAAACACACCAAAAGATCATTAGAGAAATTAATTACTTTAAATCCCAGTTTCAATTTAATTACTATAAATTTACTCACGGGATTGAGAGTGTTGTGCTCCTTGAAGCTTTCTTCAAGAAAAGCGGATTGCTCTTTCGATAATCGGAGCTTTTTTCTGGCGTTGACGCCGTTCTCGTCGTCGTCGCTGGCTCTCTCCCCCTCTACGGCGTCGTTTCCGGTGGCTTCGAAATCTCTCTTGTTACCGCTCAGTTGCAGCTTTCTATTGCCGGAGTTTCTGTACATGCGACCAAAGGGAGACCCCGCCGACGACACTTCCTCCGCCGCGGGTAGCCTGTTTACGTCCAGCCCCTTCGCCGCCGGGAGGCCTATATTCCCCGATGACCCATTTTCCGAGCTCCCTGCATAAACAAATTAGGAAGAAGAAATTAGGTTCTGACACACACAATTATTCCCACAAGTGTTCAAATCATCGGCATAAAATATTGCTAGGAAACAAATAAATCACTCTATATATATGGATTAATCAATCTAACCAATTTTAAAGGGAAACTAATGAATAGATTTACCATTATCAGAAGACCAAGGTAGAGATTGAAGATGAGAGGAAATCTGGCGAGGAACAGGAGCAAGAGGGAGAAGATTGAGCTGTACCCCTTGATTATCATCACTCCCATCTCCCACTGATATCTGATCGTCTTCTTCATCCTCATCGTTATCTTCATCATTTTCTTGAGATCTCTGGCCTTTTTCCCTCTCTTGATTTCCAGAGTTGAGACCCAAGGTCATTGAAAAGTCGAAATTACCACTGTTCTTATGCTGCAGATTTGAGGTGTTGTTCTCTTTCAAGAAACCAAGTTTTTTTGATGCATCTCCCAAGCTCAAGCCCAGCTCCATTTTAGAAAAAAAGGCTTTTGGATTTGAGAGTGGAAAGAGTCTTTATAAAGATTCAATCCAGTCTCCCTGAAATTGTTTTAAAAATGAACAAGTACGGCTTATTTTTAATCAAAGTAGAGAGAGGAGAGAGGTAGGGGGACAAGGGTGAGTAGGAGTAGACCACACATGTACCAAGTCATCTCCTTTTTCCTTCTCTTTCACTTTAATATAATTTTAAATGATTTGCAATTATCTTTTTCCAACCTTTTTAAGGTTTTCTTTTTCTTTCAGTTTTGATTTTGGAGAATTAAGAATTTTAGTTGTTATGATTAGCATAATGGGGAGGGGTTTGACCGACATACTCATGTTGACAAACGGTCACACGTGAAACCCCTATTTTTATGAGGCCAAGACATGTCCCTCTTTCAAGATTTGGGGGACCCTGCCTAAATCCCTTTATATACTTTCCAAACACGCCATTTACTTTCTTCTATTTTCTTTCTTTTTTAATTAATCACAATATTAAGATTACTTAACTATATTGTAATCCGTACAAAATAAGATTAAGATCAGTAATTAAAGTCCAACTTTTTAAAATATATTTATCCTAAAAAAATATTTCCTCCATCCCATAAAAAATTTAATATGAGGAATGACACACAAAATTATAAAAATGAAAGAATTAGTAGAAAATTTTGAGAGATAATTTTATTTTTTTATTGAATAAATAGCAACTCGAACTCATTACCTTATATGATAGATAGTGAGAGATTAATCATTTGAGCAATATCCCATTTCACAGGAAAATTTTATTTATTTTTATGTATAAAGTAAAAAAATGAATTGAATTGTGTGTATACGTTGATCCAAAAATAATACCCCTGTTCCACAAAATTTTGCATATTTTCTTTTTAGTTTGTCGCACAAAAGTTTGCATACCCCAAAATAAAAATATTCCTCACAACCTTCATCCTCACAATACACTTTTATTTACCTTCCATGATATTACTTTTGATACCCCACATACACTTAATACAATTCATTCTTTAATTTTATTCATAAAAATTATAAAATTATTCCTCAATATTTCACTCATCACATTTTTTTGTTAAACTTTGTGCAAAAGATTCCCACAAACTTTTTGGGATGGAGAGGGCACTATTTTGTGTAAGATTGAGAATATTGTACTTTATAAAGGTGAATTTTATGGATGAATTTCTATTTTATAAGGTGTGATAAATATTGTGAAAAAAATATATGAAAGATATTTTGGATCAAAATGAATGCCATATGACAATACAGTTTTTATGTGCAGTGAGGAAGACTGTATGGAGCCTATGGACGCAATATCTGATGCACTTTTTGCGTATGTAACATTGAGATTCTTTTTCTGATTAGTTTGGCGCCCCTAATTATTACTTATGCAAGGTAAAGGTGAGACTTTATTTACCAAATACCGGCCAAATGTGAAACTTTAACTCTAAATTTGGAATCCCCAATGCCCATTATTATTTACACCTAAAGGCATGTTTGGAGAAAGCAAAAAAGCTTCAATGTGAAAAGAAATACAAATTGTACTTAAACAATATTTAATAATTAATCCCCCACCCTCAAAAAAAAAAAAAAAAATCCGGCCCTTAACTAATGCCTCAACACCAACCTACCACGTAACTTTTGTTTTCTGATTAAGCACTCCCTTTTCCTTTCTAAGCCAAACAAATAAACTGATGTCTAAACTTCCTTTTATTAAACTCGAGATTCAAAGAAGTTATTACAGACAACCGGAGCACTTTTTTAATTAGTACTCTCCTAAAATCAGAAGAACCTTTCACACTTGACTTTTTCAACGGTTTTGTGTGAGAGTTATTTCATAGTAATACATTTATAAAAGTTATTTTATATGAATGATATGCTAGTTGATCTTATTAACTAGTATATCATTCATATAAAATAACTTTTGTTAACGTATTACTATGAAATAACTCTTACACAAAACCAAAAAAGTTAAGTGAAAGGTTATCCTGACGGAGGGAGTACTTATTATACATGAATTACTTTTATGAAAATCCAATCTTATTCGGGATCTTTAAAAAGAGATAAATTTTAGTTATTTGAGTGATATCATTTTGAGAAATTTCTCTAAAAAAATTTACCATAATAAGATTTTTAGCGGAGTTTTTAATTGACTTGTGATTTTGTGATAGTGTAGTTTTTGGTTTCTTTCACTTTCATATAAAGATTAATTAGACTTTTATGAAATTCAATATTATAAACACATGTGCTATTTTTTAATAAGAAATGCAACATTTTTTATTTTGTTTTTTTAACAATAATATTAGTGTTCATATAGACACAACAACATTGATAATAGTATTTGAGTTATTATAAGATCTTGGACTGCAATTTAATCACGTAGTCTCAAAATAGTAATCATATATGTTTTTAAATTCATTGTTGCTTCCTTGAAGATATTGAAGGAATTTGAAAATTTCAGGTTTTATCCTGCCTCTTTAATTTTAGGATTCACGATGAACAACTACGCTTGTCAATCTATATCTAAAAAGGAGATAAGAAAAGGAAAACCCTGCAACACAACCCACTCAATAAAAAAAAATATTTAGGTCCATCAGTTGTACAATATAATTGATCTACAAGATTGTAGTTAATAATATTCAATTAATATAATTAATATTACCCATCATATACATATTTTAGTAAAAATAAATTAATACTAATTAAAAATACACTTAAATTACATATTACAATATATATATAGAAATATTTCCCCTCAATGAAGAATTGTGTGCCTATTTATCAACATTAAATAAAAATAACATTATTATAACTAGAGGTTTTTATTTTTCAAGGTATAACTAGAGGGATTCACCACAAGAAAATAAAAAATTGACAATAATCACAATTTTGTAAATATTATTTATTTTCGTTGGTATTTCGTAGACGAATTGACAAATATAAAAATCTACAACATTATGATTAATATTTTTATAAAATATTTTAGAGTCAATTCTTTATTTTATTGATGTGGGTTAATATAATGATTGTCTAATTTGTTAGGACTGTGAAAAATTATCGTTTATGCCGTAAGATAAAAAGGAAAAGTGCATAATTGTGGATAAGGAATAAAAGTAAGAATAGCATTATTGTGGATCGAGTTTATACCTTGAATTCTATTTTTATTAGTATTGTTATGTATATTTACTATCACTATTATGTATATATACTATTCTTGTCAAGAACATGCACCTTTGTTATGCACTATTATGATAGTGATAGTGCGTATGCATTCTGATGATAATAAATTTACATAATAGTTATATTAAAAATAGAGTTTATGCTATGCATCCAATTCACCCTAATAAAACTAATTGCATAATTTTGCAGCATTAATTAATTAGAGATATATATGCTCCTTTTTTCATGACACAAAAGTTAGGGGGTAGAAAGATTTGAGGCGGTGTGGGCTCGAATTCGATCATCATAAACCATCATCAAAACATTATTAATTATTACATCCATCAATTGCATGCTAATTATGTATATGTTAATTTTCTAGAATATTTAGCGCACCCGATCTACAACAAATCATGATGTAAAGAAACTTTTAAATTCTATATGTTTTTTTGGTCGAATTTATTCCGTCACTTGCTCCAAATTCTTAAGTAACTTTTAAATTCTATACATGCTGATACACATGATTTCTCTAATTATCTCACTGCTTCAATGATGTATTGATAATACAAAAGTAAAATATAAGAAATGATACAGAAAAATTGAATGAGGAGAATTACCTAGGAATATGGATCAGTTAAAGTGAGGAAGATATCTCGATGATTCGAGCAACACTCTATACATATTTATCATTTTTAATAAAACTAACAATATTTTTCAATGAAAATACTGATACTAATAATTTAATATATTTTAGTAATATAAATATTATTTAAAAGTATATTTGAATTCTACAAAGTTTTTTTTTTTAATTATTAATAGGTAATAAATGAATCATGAGTTAATGATAATTAGACAGATATAATTAGCATGAGGTTTTATTCATAATTCCATCTTCCTTTTCCTATTTTTTTTTTTCCCGCAGAGTCACAGGTCAAATCGAATCCCATTTTCTGATCTTTCCTTTTCCACTTTTATTTCTCCAGAAACGCCACAATTACTTCTATTCGATTCGACGTGTAATAAAGGCCAAATATATTTGACTAATCCCCTCTTTGGTGCAGTTGAAACCGGATAAATAATGAATAATTAATTATATTTCTGTTTTTATCTTCTTTATTTGACTCAGAAATAGTAATAAATGGATACTGATGTCGGATCATACTCTTTATGACATACATACACCTCTTATAAAACTGTATATTTAAAATGGAATATTCCTTTTATCTATTTTCGTGTATAAATAATATTCACGCTCATGAACTGCTTTAATTAATATATCATTTTAAATATAAAACAATATATTCACATTTATTCTTAATTCGCAATCTAGCATTCTTAGTCGAGCCCATCAATTGATCTTGTATATATCCATCATATGTTTAAGTTTATGAACTAGTACTAAATTTGCAGCTACGGGTCTCTGATTAAACTTAAGTATAACATACTACTGTAGGTTTTTCGTGAAATTTATTCTCTAGTGAAGTTTTTATTAATATTACTATTTTTATTTAATAATATTATTATATTTATAAATTACTGATAATTAAAATCTTGATATTTCGGCTCCTTATTCACAATCCAACTCCACAATATTGTTTCATTAAAATATTAATTTGATTTTAATATTGCATATTGAAAAGATTAATGGAGTATCATTTTTAATTGCAGGATATAATTAACTTATAAAAATATACTTTTAATTTATAAGATCTATAGTTATATTCTAGAATAAAATTAATGATATAAGTAGAGATTCAATTTTCTACTTTGGATATGTTTGATATAATTGTTTATTAACTACTATCGCGTTAGTCTAAAATCATCAAATATAACATTTATATATGCACACCAATAAATACGTTACTCATTATTTTCATTGGAAATATATTAAATTAGTAAATCACAAAAAAAAAAAAAAAAAAAAGCACATCCTAATTATTTTCGTTATCTCATAGTGGATTATATACCATTATTATTACATTACATATAATAAAAAGAATTGATCTCATGTAATTATTTTATGCATACACTCCTCTTATAAAAAAATAATGTTATACAATTAAAAGTAAAATATGTTAATAAAATTAATTAAAACATATCATAACAAAACTCAAATACATGCCTTCTCTTTCTAAAATTTAACTCATGGTAAATTTGTTAGACGAGAACAGTTGTGAATAAAATTAATTAAAATAAAATAACAAAATTCAAATATATACAATCACTTTTATAATAGGTTAATTTGTTATAAATTTTTTAGGTGGGAACGGTTGGATACCGACACTAACAATCATCTGCATGCGCGCCACGTAATGGGTGCGAGAAGAGACTAATGAAAACTTGACTCGTCAACTATTGACATATTCATCCCCTGTGAAAGGCTAGTTGTGTTGAAAAAAATAAATATTAATCTTATGATTTAAAATCAACCCATGGCTTTGGAAAAAAACAAAGAGAAAAAAACTGTGTTGGAAAATAAGCTGTGTGGCAACGAGGGTAAACATTTCTATATATTTTACAGTACAATTTTAATTTTCTCTAAATTAACTTTAAAAAAACCCTATGGTTTTGTACATAAATTTTACTCTCTCATCAACCACCATATCATTCATATAAAATAATTTTTGTACACATATTACTATTAAATAATTCTCACAAAAATCGTTAAAAAGTTAAGCTGTGAAGATAGTTTCGGGACGGAGGGAGTATAATTTATCGAATCATGAGATTTGTTTAATAACCTAAAAATATCAAGATATAATTCTAATTTTGATAAGCCTCAAGTTACTGTACTGCGTGCCAGCTTCTATATATAATTGTATTCCCTACCAAATGAGAACATGAAATAGTAAAGGTAAGGGTATTTGGTCGTAAATTTTTCAATGAGAATCGGAATGAATTATATTTTTTTACTATACCCCTAAAATATTGGAGGTAGAATTGCTTCAATAATGATATCACAAGTGTTGTGCTCCAATTGTAAAAAATATGTAACAAAAAAAGTTGTAGTGATGATGGAGGAATGATTGAGGAGAAACCATTGTAGGAGGGGAAAAAGTTAATCAAAATTGGTTAATGATTACCTTATGTAGAAGGAAAAATTGTAACATTAATAATAGGGATGACAGAACAACGCCCTGCGGCCGCCCCATTGAGAAAATGGGGACAGATCCGCCCAGCGCCGCGGATCGGAGTCGGACATGGGTATGTGTTACGCCACGCCCATACGACCCGCCCCAAAGTGTATGTAATATAGAGATAATTATAAAAGTAGGGTATGAATAAAAAATGAATGGGACAATTAAGTGTGGGACGGACGAAAATGGTAAAATGGGACACTTAGAGTAGGACGGAGGGAGTATATGTATTTAATATTATAATATTTATAATCTTATATACGTTCTATGTTATAAAATATATTATTGTATTATATAATATTACGTATATTGTATGTATTCAATATATATAATATTATTTAATATTTTTAAAAATAATTTAATCGAAATTAAAAAAATATATTAAAACGGAGGTGGGCTTGGAACTAAAGTTCTTGACTCGCGGCGGGCGTGGGGTGCGCGGGCGGGCACAGGTATTTAAATACCCGCCTGTCTCGCCCTATTGTCATTCCTAATAGATTATTTTTGTATCATATTTATGCTTATATTCATTCTCATTTGTATTTCTATTGAAAAAATTTCAACCAAACGCCCCAAAATTAATTGTATAGTATTAGTTGTATAATAAACGAGGGATTTTATGGAACGGTCCGTATGTTATTAAAAGAATTCATCAACAATATAAACTTTATTATTCTCAAATAAGTGTCCATTTACATGTTTCAGTTAGTTCTCCTAATTTCTTCAAATCTGATGAGTTAGTTATAAAGTTAAAGATTTATTAATAATTAGGAGAAAATGAATCAACCAAATTAATCATTTGCTTTTACATACCCCATGGCAGGGAATAGAAGGATTATAATATAATTAAGCATCACTCCCTACGCCCGTAATTCATGCTTGTCTCGTGCTTCAGTCTTTTTGAGAATATTTTATTTGGTAAACCATTGAAAATATTTTAGTATGTGGGGGCATTCCATATTTAAATGCAATAATAGTGATAATAATCTAAAAAAGCATGACCACATTAAACATGGTCTGTCTCTCGACTTTATCACTTAAAGCTTGCTTTGACTTCCACACCCCTCACCACACGTGACGTGATCACGCATTTTCTCTATTTCATTTATGTATACTCATTTATATTTATAAATATATAGGAGTATATTTCTATTGGAAATAATTAATAATAATATATCCATAGGATAGTATCAATCTTATACTCTATGTAAATAATATGATGATTGAGTTTCATGACATTATAATATAAGTAGTGAAAATATAAATTGATGTTTATAATAAATATATAATATTTCTGAGTAATTAATTATATATATTTGCGCTAGCATTAGGATATACTCCTATTTCCAACTTACGTTGACATGTAGTTGTTTATGAGGCTATTCTTTATGCAGTATAAAATATACTACTTATTTTGCTCTATTTCAATACTTTCTCATTGAGTTCAATTTTATAAATCATAGGCTCGTAGCTACTATAATTGGGTGTGGGGAGCTTTGGGCTGCTTAGTGTTGATCAACAATGACTATGAAGTTTTAATTTTATTTTACTTTATCACATGTGCTTTATTTGCACAATTTTTATATCTGCATTTTTTTGTGACATCTGTTATTTTAACTTTCAATCATTTCGACTTTGAAGGATAACAAAATTAAGAATAAAAAGGAAAAGTACAATAGCAAAACTGAAATAAAAATTGTACAAAAGTCCAAAGGTAACAAAGAAGCCAAAAAAAAAAAAAAAAGGACCAAATCAGCAACTTTTAAAAATTCATATTTAAGATTGTGATTGTTTCATTTAGAGTGATAGTGGGGCTAAATTTGATGGATGGATGGATGGATGGATGTATGGAGATGCGGCACACACAGTGGGAGTGTGTGTGTGTGGGACAAAGTGACGCACAGTGTGAGGGGGACAAGTCTCCAACAAGAGCAATCATTGGCATCAACACTGCTGCAATTACCAGTCCCAAATTTTTAGCAATTTTTGTGTCTATATTTTATATATATATTGTATGTATCACCAATAATTGCACCACTGATTGAAATCCTCCTTTTCTTTTATTTTTCTCTCCCTCATACCTGCCCATACTCTCATCTTTTCCTGATAAAAACCCAACTTTTTATAGGGCATATGGGGTCCGGTAGATACTACACGAGGCGGATTTATATTCGGGTCGGGTATAATAATAATAATATATCTCTTCAAATCTTGAGGTGGAATTTTATTCGAGCATAGTATAAAATATTCTTCTATATGGACGAATGCATCATTATATGACTATGATATTTGAGTGTAGTATTTATTACAAACTTAGGAGGTGAAATTACGATTTGTGTATGGTATGTATATATTATGTATGTACAATTACATCCCACACGCTTTGGTGGGGTGTATGTTGGAAAGAGCAGAGAAGATGGGGTGGATATTGTTGCCCATTACAAGAGGTGGGTGACATGTCAAGTGATAGTTTCCTACCTAACAAATCAAAGTTGAAGCCCATGTGGATAGGTGATATGGATCAAATGCTAGCTTGTTTATTTCTAGATTGATTGATACCTCAAATGCTTATTTTCACCCAAACCCATAATGCATCATTCATTCATAATTGTCATCATCATATAATAATTAATACTCATTTTTAATTATAAATTTAAATGAAAAATAGGATTTGAACCTGCGTATTAGCTTCGTGCAAAGAATGAATATGCGATGCTTCAACCCTCTTAAAGAATAGCAAAGGCAATTTAATCTTCTCTCCAGCATTTTTTAACCAAGTTAATTAGTGATATATACATTTTAATGAGCAAGTATTAAGTTTGACCCCTTATGAAGGCAATATGATAGTGGTTAGTGGATTAGACGAAGAGCACCATCGTAAGACCAAGCAACATTACACAATATCAACATATTAATTGTATTGTCTCATAAGTAACACAAAATTAGCAAATGGTTTTTTTTTTTTTTCCCGATTGTAGCCCTAACAAATCCAACAAAAATTCTGTAATTAATATGGTAAGTCCATCGCTCGGATACTCTTTTTATTTTTTTATCGGTAAATGTTAGTTGTTAGTGGTTAAAAGTTAGCTCACCAAGTCTCCTTACAATTCCAAACACTCCAAGCCCTCCTTATACCTCCCACTCCAATTCGTTCCCAAAGGAACCTCAAGTCTCCCACTTAAGTGAGGAGCCGGTGGCCAAAATCTGGCCAAGTTGATTTTGACAAAATCTGGTATGAACAAGTTGCATGTTGTGTAATTGGATTCGTTCATTAATATCATTACATTTATTCAATAATTTTACATTATTTATCAAGCAATACTACGTCGTTTGTAAACTGATAAAAAATATTTTTCACATAGTTCAAGTATATAAAATGTTATGAAATTACTTTATAAGCATAGTAGTATTTCTTAATAAATGATATAATATTATTGAATGAATTCAATTGTACGCAATACATGATACAACTAATGCGTATAAAAGTGACACTTTCATTTAATCGTAGCTTGACATAACACGATTCTATATAATAGCCAATCAACAGAAAAATCGCCCACCGGGTATTCAGAAGCTAAGTGTAGGTATCGAACCTTCCTAGAAAGCCCAAAGAGAGTACAATAAATAAAAGCATTAAAACAGATACTGGGCCGGCCCACTAACATTAATTTCAGAAACCAAGAATAAGTATCGAACTTCCTATAAGCCCAAAGATGGTCCAATACTTAAAAAGAAATAAAAGCACTGGCCTATACTGGGCTGGCCTAATAACATTAATTTCCAACCCAAGACAACTCTTTCAGTAGTGATTCTACGCTTCCACCTTCAAAGACTTTGGGTGTATTTCGTTTTTTTTTTTTAGTCTAAAAAATTGAATCTATTGATTTTTAAAAAGTGATTTTGGATTCTCTCATTCTGTTTGAAAACATGGCCTTCATATTCCTAACACACATGTTTCTTCCCGATTTTCTTTTCAAAACCCTTCTAAACTTGCCTTCTTCTTTCAGTACCATTCTCCTCCAAATCCCTTGATACGTGAAATGAAACTTTAAGGTAATTTAAAATTAAAATATGAGATGAAATATAATTTTTTAAATTATGTACCCCGTATGCTTTTCTCACATATCACATGCCAAACATATTAAATTATATTTTCTTAAATAGTATGAATATATATTTTGTCGTTGGTGGAAATTATAAGTTAATTACTCCGAGCTCCAAAAGAAAAATCTTACCCAATAAATTTCATTCTCTTTTCCAATATTTTTTTGGAACAGTCAAGAAATTTATAAGATTCTCTTTTCCAATATAGTTACAAAGTATTAAATACGAAGTATAATATAATATATCAAAAAATTTCGAGAGATTATCACTTTACACTGGCCCAATTGAAAAAATATCATCTATAACCTACATTTTTTAATTAAACTATTATGAGCAAGTTTTGTGTGTTATGTTTATAGGAATTTAAATTTTTTTTTAAATTGGTATAGGAATTTAAACTTAGGAAGTGTAAATAAGCCTAATCAAGTGAAATACTGTTAAGCTCAATCTCAATTCGATTAGGAAATTTGATGCTCAAAACTTAATTCGATTACATTTTAATATTTTGAACTCGAATTCGACTCAATAATCTACATAACTAATACAATAATTATAAAAAAAAAAAAAAACATTCAAAAGCTCGACTACTAGAAATATAATTTTCTATGAATAATATATCGAGTCAATTTTAAACTTTTATTTGAATCGAGCATAAGCGCTATCACAGCTGTGTTTGATTTCAGTGGTTTTGAGTGAGCATACCCACTTATTCTGTAGATAAATAAAAACACGTACTGCTGTATTACATAGGCGGGTAATAATTTCTGAGCGGAGTAGACAAATTATTTAAACACAAGAAGTAGTACTATACTTGCTAACATAAACCTAATACGCACTATCTCCATCCACCCCATCATAACCAGCATCATAATATTGAACTCCATCCACAGTTGCACCCCCGCCCCCATCCCCATCCCCATCAGCTCTACTTGACTCACACCACCGCCGCTGCCACCGAAGAATTCCTGTATGATCGCCTGCGTTGTCGTTTCAGCCACCCCATTAACCGCCTCGACCAATATTTGGTCCCTCAACCCATTATTAGGATCTGGAGCTCCATAACCGGGTTGGTTTAAGCTGCTATACGCCACGTTGTTTGTCTGAGGCATTTCTACAAACAGGTTCTGTGCATTTCCGACTACGCCATAAGATTGCAGAGTCGGTGGCCGTGGTGGAATCACCGTTGCCACACAGGTTAAATGGGCGTCAAATTCGCAGGCGGCGCAGCGGTAAATCCATGTCTTGGAGGTGACCCTCTTGCAAATATCGCAAGAAAACGAGTTCCCCGGATATGGGGAGGAGAAAGTGAGTATGAGAGGGTGGTGGTGGGATTGGTGGGTGAGCTGCATTGGCAAGTCTGCACAAGTAGTATGAAGATCAATGCCGCAAGGCCTGCAATGATAAGAAAATCCGCCACCCTGGTTTCCGCAGGCGTCGCAGCTGAAGAGGCCTTCCGGGTAAACGGGCTTCGGGTAGAGGGTGAAAGTGTGCTTCCGATCGAACGGGTGGTTGATCTGCTGGGGCAATTGTGAGCATTTGGGGTGCAGGACAAAGCTGCAGGTTGTGCACCTGTACATCAAGCCGGAGTCCTCGAGATTGCAGGCGGAACACGCCGGAATTTGGCCCAGTGATTGGAGATTTAAGAGGTGCAGTGGGTGTGCATGACTGAAATGGATGATAGAAGTTTGATCCGACGTCGTTTCAGCTTCCGGCTTTCCCATGCTTGTTTAGTGAATTTTGTGGTATTCAGATGAGTTTGGGCAATATTTAACAACATTAAAAATTGTTTACTTGAGGCATAAAGTCAACCACAAGACGCCAAAGATGGTTTACTTTGTTAATTGATAACCAAGTAAAGCATGTTTAATTAATGCTGTGCAGCTTCATGCATGGTTTTGCATTATCCTCTGTTTATCATGGGGCAGTTGGTTGGTGGATTTCCAGATGAGGTCAACTTATTGGGTAGGCATACGACAAAGTCTCAAATAAATTCAGAAATCGTCGACGACGGGGACATAGTTTGACAAGGTCTTGATTTCCTAGGTGGGCTGGTTTAGAAAATGAGATCTACTCCAAAATTTATAATTTTAATCCTGCAAATTCTCTTATTTGAATTACAAGATACACTTGATACAAAATAGAGTTTATTGCATCTTTTATCAAATCTAAATCTTGCATGATTATTCTGCAAATGCATCTCTCGATTTACAAAGAGCTTTTTACAAATGGAGGATTACTTTGCACCTTCGAATATTTTCTTCTTATTAAAAAAAAATATATATTGGATTATCAATAAATGCATTTTGAAGATTCCAAAGTGTTAAATGATATTTTCTAGAGTAACAATAGCGAATCAAGATTTCTCAGACATACACGATCACACTTGTTTTAAAGATTTTTTTTTTTTTTTTTGAATTGGTTAAATGTTGATTGTGGAAAGAGGGTATACATTCTTATATCACTTGGTGTACTTCCTCCATTTAGGGATTTCTTGCACATCTAAATGGACACATGTAAGAAAAATGACTTTTGAAGTTTGTGGGGTTAAATAAAAGAGTAGTATTCGGATGATTCGATGAGATAAAATGTAGGAGAGTGAATAAAGTATTAAAATAAAATTAATATTTTTGAAATTTAAATGATATTGTGAGAGTGTTAGTATTGTGTAATATTTTCATTTTAAGATGTGAAAGTAATGTTTAGACTGACAAAAAGAAAAGTGTACAAGTAATCTCGAATGGAGGAAGTAATTTATCTTGAAAGATTCAAAAGAAACTATCCATGTAAACGATATTTTATTTTTTATTTTTCGGAAATCTTTGCAAACGATTTAATTATTGCTCAACTATGCATTTATCAATTTGGAAGTGATTCACCACTACGTTACGTTTCCAATTTAAAAAAGAAAGACCGATTCAAAAGATAAATTAATTGAATATGAGTCGAAATAAATTCAGGAATCGTAGAGTTTGACAATGTGTAGGTAAATTTCTTGAGCAGGGCATTGTTTTTCTTTTGCTGAGGTTGGACGCTGACAGCAGGCCGTTCTTAAGTCCCACCTGGGTATAATAAATTATGAATAAGTGATTAAGATTGGAAGACATGCAATGTCAACTTAATTAAATGATCGTCAACTAACTGACGCGTTGACTAGTGGAGGTGAATCATCACTATCCAATTTAATTCAGGGATCGAATTAAGTTATAAAAAATCGATGGACTTTGCAAATGATTCGATCGGTTACACTTACTACTCATCGATTTCTTCCAGCTGGTAGCCATGTGAAGCAGGCCAGCTTACAGTATTCATCCATAAAACCTGCACCGAATGGCCAATACATTTTGTGTGTTTTAGGTGACAATAAACGTACGTCTATTATTATTTTCCAAGCACAAAATAGAAGAAGAAATTTTAATTTTGAGAAGAAAATATAAGACTAACAAATATTTTGCTAAATTGAGAAGAATAGACGGACGTATTGTGCGCTGCTTGTGGAAAAAGACGTGATCTCTAATCACAGAACTTATTCCCAATTTCCATTAGCAAATTTCTTTTTGAAATTTCTTATTATTTTGAGGAATTAAAAAAATAAAATAAAAATTTTAAATTTAATGGGCTGTTTTAAAAGAGAATTGGACTCAAATCACTTAATCCAACTTATATCGAATAGGCCCAATCATTAAAATAGTCCTATTACTACATAATAATAATAATAATAATAATAATAATAATAATAATAATAATAATAATAATAATAATAATAATAATAATAATAATAATAATAGTTAAAAAAACTGGGGAGGGCCACTCTGGCATATGCGTAGCGGATCATGGCATTGATCAAATCAAATAAGTTGATTGAGTCTAAAATATCAGATTGGGCTGGAAAATATATTGATCCAATGGACTTAAACTCACGAAACAAGTTTTATCTGAAAAATTTTGAATTTGTAGAAAAATATAAAACTATTTCAATTATATTACTCCATCCGTTTCCCATGATTTCTTTTCATAGTTGACTTTTCAACCATTTTTATGTGAGAGTTATATCATAAGTATTATGTGTCTGCAAAAATTATTTTATATGAACGATATGTTAGTTAACAAAAATGGTTGAAAAATCATCCTGGGACGGAGGGAGTAATTTTTCTAACACTTTCTCACTTGTTGAATTTTCTACGTCACCCTAACAATTCATGATACAAACGCATATCTTTTCCATTTAATTCGTGTTTTGAAAACGATGTTTGCAATTGACTGATTGAAATGAATCAAGCTCTTCCAACACAACTCTGGAATAGAAAAGGGATTTAATCTGATTCATCTCACTGCAGCCTAAAAGGCTTCTCAACTCATTGCTTAAGTGAATTGTAATTTGTAAATTACTAATTCAGGTGTCTCAGATCTCAAGAATGGTGAATACACATTATCTACCTCCTTCTTTTTTTTTTTTGCAAATTATTTTTTGAGGGACAAATGGAATTAATTAGAAGCTAATTTGAGAAAATATGATGTATATATATTCAAACTCATGGGCGAAATGGTTACAGATATGACATAGCCGATGTATTACTGCTGTTTGTAACCTTGTAACTGTAAGTTCTGGGGTGGTTTTTCCTAATAAATTTATCTTTTTAAAAGAAAATTCAAACTCATGGCATACTTTTTTTAAAGAAAAGAAATATGATCTTTAATATTGCAGCACTTATCCGCAAAACATGCATGTACAATACAATTTGAAATTCTTGAAAACATAAATAAATTAACAAGGATGTTGATCAGAAATATAGCTGAATCAATATCGTTTTGCACAAATTATTATTGTCTTTAGACTTTAACAAAGGAAGAAAAGTTCAGCTGCCTCCTAGAAAGGCAAAGAAAAACAGTGAATTATAAAATAAAGTTTGTTTCTTATGAATACTCAGAAAAGGCCTCCAAGCCCACCAAGAAGATCAAGACCACCAGCGCCACCAAGAAAATCGAAACCACCTCCTCCTCCCAGCAATGATTGCAGCGACTCTAGTCCTCCTCCTCCACCACCACCCATTAATGCCTGGAGTAATTCTTGCCCCCTCCGCCGCCACCGAAAGCATTCAAACCTCCAGGAATACCGCCGCCACCGAACCCACCGTTACCGTTAATGCTAGACATCAATTGCATCAGCTGTTGTACTCTGTTATCACCGCCGCCTCCAACGCCACCTAGACCTCCCGCCATCACCGCCTGAGTCATGGCGTTCTGGTTTTGAATAATTTGCTTTAACGCCTGAAGAAACATTTCATTCTGTGCTCTGTTGACATCTAATGCAGCCGGAAAACCAACAGCCTGGATTAACATTCATCATATTATGAGGAGCAAAACCCTGCTGCATAGGAGGCGCCGCCGCAGCAGCAGCAAAATATTGAACGCCATGTCCCTGAGGCTGAGGTACCGGAGTCGATCTCGAGCCCGCCGCCGCAGCAAAATATTGAACGCCGTGTCCCTGAGGTTGAGGTACCGGAATCGATGTCGGCGGCGGAGCCTGTGGCGCATTTCAAATGCGCATCAAATCCACAAGAAGTGCATCTATAAAGCCAGTGATCTAATCCCTGGAGCTTGCATACATCACAGACGAAATTCTTGGTATCGTAGGGGATCCGAAAATGAGATGGAGCTTGTGCGGGTGATACACGGTGGTTAACGATAGCGGCGTGGCGGCGCAAAGTATATGCAGATCAATACCGCATGGCTTGCAGTGGTAAGAGAAGGCGTCTCCGTTTTGGGCGCAAGCGTCGCAGTTAAAAAGGCCTTGATCGTAGGCGGGCGTCGGCAAGAGGGTGAATGGATGTTCCTTGTGGAAAGGGTGTGTGATTGTTTTGGGCATTTGGAAGCATTTGTCGTGGAGAAAATAGTTGCAGGTTGTGCACGAATAGATGAGACCAGAGGGTTTGAGCCTGCATCCTGCACAAGAAGATGGGTTGAGATTTTGGTAATGGTGGTGGTGATCATAGTTGATTAGTTTGAGAGGGTGTGGGTGGCTGAAATGGTCATGGCTGATGCTACTTTCTGTTTGCTGTGGCTCTGACGACCTGATTTTTCCCATCTCTCTCTCCCTCTTCTTTCTCTCACTAACACATGCAAACAAAGCTTTGAGATTGAGAAGTGAAATATAGGCAATCGTAACAGTTGACTATTTTAGGCCAGGCCAGGGAATAAAAAATTAATATGGAACTTGGGTTGGGTGGGTGGCTGGCTGGCTGTGGAATAGTCAGCGTTTTCTGCTCTAATGTTAATGTGTGAAGCTATTGACAAGGCTCTTCAATGTTCTTCCAATGAACTTTAAAATTACCTTTCTACCCTGATTTGTGAAAATTGAAAACCCGGCCCAATCCATTCGAAAGTTTTTGTCAGGTTCTAATTCTATAGAATTTAGGTTTTAGCTTCGGCCCCATCCATTTTAAACCCAAAATAATAATGTTATTAAATTAGCTAAGTTGCAGTTAATGTGATAAGGAACATTGTTGGATGAAACGAACTCATGCATGATACATATCAGAAACCTATCTTACATACTTGATACACTCTTCATATATTTGATACTTTTGATATCAATTCTTATTCTCAAGTATTTAATACTCCGCATATATATTTGATTGTACTACTAATATATTTGATACTTTTTGAAGAGCAAGACCCGTTTCATACAAATTTTACTATGTGATAGTTATTTTGTAAAATTAATAGAATTAAAAAGAAACGTTTATAAGTTTATTGATACGAAAACAAAGGTTCAAGCGGTTTTCCCTGATCACTATCTTTTGCTCTGAAACACATGCAAGCTAAAACAGCAAGAAACATTTCTTAAAATTTTTTTGGCAATATATATAAACCCTGACCAACAATAACATCCGAGGCGTAATTTAAATTATAATCGATGGGATCTTCTTTTATATAATTGTGTAATATTTTTATTACATTATTTAGATTATTCACACATATGCACATCACCTAATCAATTAATCACATAATCATTTCACAGTTTTCCTTTAATTATATTGTTTATGTACTATTCATTTAAATGCATGGTATAACGCAAAATTATTGAGTTACACGAAATCTAATATGATAATCTAAAGTGATCAACAATTGACTTTTGAAGAAATTGAAACATATGAAACTTGTCTGGTAAAAAAAAACGTGAATGCATCTCTATATTTTGTTTTAATTTTGAAGAAGTAACATAATATACATGAATAAAAAAATTAGGTTTTATATGAACATGTTTCATGATAATTTTATCATGAACCACTATTTAATTTCACAAACCATCATTCAATTCTTGATATTTTTGATCAAATATTTGCTACTTTAAAGATATATATATTTTTTAAATTTGATACTTTAAACTTAAATATTATAATATTATTTTTATATTAAATATGAATAATTTAAATAGTCAAAAAATAATTGTTGTTTTCTTTTGCAAGAAAAAAATAATTTTTGTTGATACTCATAAATAATAATATAATACTACTTATTTTAATTCTTAATATTTTCGATAAGATTTATAATACAATAATTATATATTTTATATTTAAAATTTAATAATTTTATAATAAACTTATCATGAATCATTTTTCATATAAAATTTGTCATAAGAAAATGGAAACGTAGACTTCGATCCTTATGCATTTCTCTCTTAAAATTTAGAGAATATTTACGGAATGAAAACAAAGGATCAAAATCCGAGAAAATTATAAGTTCGAAATTTGAGTAATTGGTCAACCTACTTCTGATGTGGGTAATCATGAAAGACGTAGTGTTAGATCATGTGATCGTGTCATTCTTATGTGTCCGGCTCGATCCATTTGAATGTAAACGAGTCCAAAAATACATATACCGCTGTAAGAAGAAAAATTGAAACACATACCCATCGTATATATATATCTATATATTAATTAAGTATTTTACATCTTATGTGTGTGATAGATATGTCTTTATCTAATAATAAAAAGAGAATGTCTTATATCAACCAAGTTTCACGCTAAAACTTGATTCACATTAAAAATTAGATTCAATTTACCTTTCAGCTTATTCTCACTAATACTCTTTAATAATGTAGGTGATATCTTTCAATTATTATGATTAATACTCTTTGTAATGTTGTCTTGTGTTGTAATATAGATCATATCACGACCGATATCTTTTAGTAATATAAGTAACACCTTTCGCTTATCATGGCGATACCTTTTTGTAATATAGGTAATACTCTTCATCCATGACAACTAATACTCTTTAGTAAATGAATTAAATTTCACTATGAACCCTTGATCATAGTAGACTTTGCCTAATAAAAATACTCCCCGTCCCATACCTATTTTATGATTGATTTTTCAATAATTTTTGTGTGAGAATTATTTCATAGTAATATGTGTATAAAAGTTATTTTATATGAATGGTATGCTAGTTAATAAGATCAACTAGCATATCATTCATATAAAATAACTTTGTAGAAGTATTACTATGAAATAATTCTCACATAAAACCGTTAAAAAAATCAACTGCAATAGGTATGGGACGGAGGGAGTAACAAGTTTTTCGTGAAAACAATATGTAGTTATATATGTATATATATATATATATATGAAGTAATATTTTCAAAAAAATATTATTCATAACACAATAAAATAACAATTTTAATAAATAAAAACAACAATATTATTCTTCAAGGAAAGAGTGTTATCATTGATTAGAAATGTATTACTCCCTGCGTTCAGATTTCTTTCACAGGTTGACTTTTTGGCCGTTTTTGTGTGAGAGTTATATCATAGTATTATGTATACAAAGTTATTTTATATGAATAATATGTTAGTTCATAAGGTTAACTAAAGATATCATTCATATAATATAATTTTTGTACACATAATATTATGATATAATTCTCATACAAAAATGGTTGAAAAATCAATTGAGAAAGAAATTCTGGGATTGAGGGAGTACCTTTTTGTTCATCGTGGAAAATACATGTCCCATTCAAGTTTTGTGTTAATTATGTTATTTGTAAGTAAAAATCATAATAAATGGAAATAAGTACGTTAAAGTCAATGCATATGCAATTATTGCAACTTGAGGGTCCATCAAAGTGATGTGAACGAGTCGTATCAGTTGTAAGTTGTAAATTGTAATTGTGCGTACCTTCCAAAACGTATGGTGAGGTAACCAATCACTCCTTATAGTTTGCCTTCCCTCGCGGCTACGTTATATGTATAGTTATTTATAATTCAAATAATTTGTGAGGATGATTACTTATCAATTATTAATCTAATTGAAAATTACCTTGACTAGTGCACTGAATTACATTACATTCGATTTAATTCTATTTGCTCCAACCCAATATCACCAGGATTAGAATTTAATTGATAAGCTTAATTCAAACATTTTTTTAAAAAAAATTTCAACCATCCTATTTTAAAGAGCCTCTTGCCATAATTCTCAGATTCACCTTAATTTGATTTATTATTTAAATTTAAGCAAGTGGCCATGTTATTTCCGATTAACCTATTAGCTTTGGAAATAACAACATATATATTACACCTGAAATATAATAAGATAAATAATATCTTTTAAAGTAAAAATATGAGTATTTTCTGTATATCATGATGTAGATTTATTTCATTAAACGTTGTATTCATTACTTACTTTGCAAATAATCTATGTATAAATGTATTTAATTAATTGAACCCCTGTATACATTTTTTTAATCGAGTTTGTAATAATTTACCCAAAAGACATCTCCAAAAAGAGTTGAGTATCCATTATAAATTAATATATATAAAGGAAAAAGGAAAAGAGAAAGCATACGTGCTAGAATATATAATAATAATAATAATAATAATAATAATAATAATAATAATAATAATAATAATAATAATAATAATAATAATAATAATAATAATAATAATAATAATAATAATACGTGAATCAATGATAAATGCAACATCTAAATCAATCATCAATTTACTTGACCGCAATTTCGTTTGATTAATATATATTCCACCGATCCAACCCCTAATCGACGAGATTGACGACGCCCTCCAAATAGACAAGATTGAATTTCATAGTTCTTATCACGTAGGAGTACAAAATAACAAGTGATCCTCCACTTTCCAAATAATAAAATAAAGGAACAAACTAATGCCCCGATACCCCACCCCGTGTCCCCGATCACATACTAAATAAATGGTCCAACGTTGTGCATATATATGATGAAATAAAGAGAAGAGGTACACCTAGGCTAAAAATGGCCCAGCTGGAGTGTCATGATGAGAGAGAGATGCAGCAAATGAAGCATTTCAGCCATCGCCACCCATTGCAGTTATCAGAGCTCCACGAAGATGACAAAGCCGTTTGCTCCGGCTGCGAGGTGGACATTGTGGGGTCCGCCTTCATTTGCACCAAACCCCACTGCGCCTTCCTCCTCCACGATCTCTGCCTCGACCTTCCCCGCTATATCCGCCACCACTCCCACCGCAACCACCCTTTAATCCTCCGCTGTTCGCCGCCTTACAGCGACGGCGAGTTCACCTGCGACGCGTGTCGCCGTTCAGGGCATGGTTTCACTTACCACTGTGGGCCCTGCAAGTTCGATCTTCATGTGGAATGTGCTTCGTTGCCTGAGGTGCTGAATCGGAAAGACCATCGGCATCCCTTGATCTTGTTGTCTCAATTTACGGACGGTCAAGATTTTGTGTGCTACGTTTGTGATGATCCTATGGTGAAGGGTTGCTGGATGTATTCTTGTTTAGCTTGTAAATGTGGGACCCATTTGGAATGTGCAGAAAATTTGTCTACATAGCTTCTTCAGCCACTCTTCCCTTAATTAATAAAAAGATTTTCTATTTCACCATCTCTGTTCATTTTGTATTTAATTTATGAATGTTTATCAAATTAATTTATATATTAAATTTCGTGTGAACTCGGAATTCCATTAGGCTGTTGGCTCTTCTGCATAGACATGGAGTTTATGGCCTTCACCAGAACTTCTCGCCCCAGTTAATGATGCTGGAAATCAACACGGTATAAAATTAATATAGCTTCCACTTTTCTTTCTGAAAACGAGTTATTGTTATTATTTGTTGATACTCTGGAATAATGACATGCCGAAAGTTGCGCAAGCCAATTAACATATACATACATAGGGTCCATTTCTTTTGAGAGAGGCCCAGATTGTATTACTATATTATATTGCAAATTAATATTTAACCCACAGTGATCGCATCTAACATGTAAATTTTGTTTTACGAATCAATCAGAACCTTATTTTCTGATGTTTTCAAGAGTTTTTATGGAGTTTGAATGTGAATTGAATTTAGAAATTTGTAATAAATTTAAAAATTTATAGTGAATTTTATTTATGAATTGTTATTGTGTGAACAAGTTTGACCGCAAGATTGATTTATATGAATGATATCTTTAGTTTATAAGATCAACTAAGATATCATTCATATAAAACAACTAATTTTCTTTAATAAAATAACTAATATTGTTTACCAAACAACTAATATTCTCAAAACAAGTTTCACGGTGAAACTTGTTCACACTATATTTTGCCATTATTTATAAATATAAATTTTTGAAAACAAATATGTCCTAACAATATAAGAAATTATACAAAATATAATTAATTAAAAAGTTTTACTAAGACAATAAATTAGATATACTAATCAAACACAATAATTTCTAGTAATTTAAAACAATAATCGAAACTATCTATATGTTGTCTCTTATGAGGTGAGTGAATACATGTATTAAGATTTTTTTGTGGCACTTTTTAGTTAATTTTGTTGACATATTTCAATGATGTTAACACCTAATATTTTTTTATTATTATAACTAATACTTTTTATTTATGAAAAGTAACATTTTTTAGTTATAATATATAACACTTTTTATGATGAAATGCAAATGTATATATAAAATAAGTGAATATAAGACTAGCACTTTATAATCACACAGATCTCCTGTTGCGTAATGGTGTTGCATCTCTCGTCACGTTAATTAGATTTGCGTCACGTGTACATACAATTATATTAGAATGTTATTATCTTATTTGTAAATTTTGATATATGCAACTATGTACATATGGCGCAAATCTAATTAATGTAACGGAGATGTAACATCGTTATGTAATAGGAGATCCGCATCGCTTTATAATACGCTATACAGACTGGTTAAAAACTAGTTGGGAGAAACTAAATTTCAGGCAAACTTGCTCTAGTATGTAAATGCACTCCATCTAACATCAAGAAATGTCAACACTACTCACCCACGATATGCGCTTTACGAAACATGAACAATCCAATTTAATTAAAATAAAAATTGGATCAAGAAAATGCAGGTCACCATTGTAAGTCAGTCAACTCTAAAATTGCAAGTCAATCTCCATAATAGAGAGAAAGAGATAGGTGGACTAATTCATTTAGAATCTCACAAGTTGGCATCCCCAGTAATCACATAGTTTTTTCGACATTATTTTACTTGGTCAACTTATTTGACAAAACCAAAATTTATATAGTCATCTTCATAATCATCAAATTCATTCAACTCCAACCCTCTTTGGTTACAGAAAAGGAGAGATGGAGTTCAAGCATTTCAGTCACAATCATGGCCTGGTGAGTCATCATGTACCACAAGGCTCAGAAATCCAGTGCTCCGGCTGCAAATCTCCGGGCTCTGGCAACATCTACGCCTGCTGGCAATGCACCTACTTCCTACACGACCAATGTTTTCGTGCGTCGCGATCTCTCAACCACCCCTCTCATCCCTTGCATCCGTTAACTTTGGTGCCTTTTCCTACTTATCCCTCCGGTTCCTTTTTCTGCAATACCTGCAATCACGGTGGAGATGGATTCTCCTATTCTTGTTCTGCATGTGAATTTGATATCCATCTCCATTGTGCTCTTATGCCTAATCCTAATCCACATGTATCCCCTTCCCTTCTCCCTGCTCCTAATTTCAATTCTCAGCCTCAAAATCCCCTCTATCCTCCTATCCAAACAAGTGCTTTTCCAGCTTACCCTCCTCCTCAAAATTATCCTCCTCAACCTCAACCTCAACCCACAAACTATCCCCCTGTGCCAAACAGCCCTTTTCCAAATGTCAACCCTGCATTCCCACCCAATCCGCACCAGCCCCCTCCTGCTTACCCCCAACCAAATCCACCACCAAATAACATCTCTCCTCCAACACACATCCCCTCCTCCACCACTCCACCACCGCTGCCGCCGCAACCTAATCCAACACTGCCTACTTATAGCACAGTGGTGAACACCACCACCTTAAACCCACCAACACCGCAGCCCAGTCCATCAAAACCACCCTCCATGATAAAGCACTTCAGCCACCCCCATTTCCTGAAAGCCATTGAACACGATCAAAAGAACAAGAAAGTGTGCTCTGCATGCGAGTTCGAGCTATCCGGCTCTGCTTACTGTTGCACTGAACCCTACTGCACTTTCAACCTCCACAAATCCTGCTTCGATTCGCCTCGCGAAGTGCACCATAAATCCCACCTCCAACACCCCCTCACCCTGCTCACCGCCCCGCCCTACAACGACGGATTCACGTGCAACGCGTGTTTGAAAGACGGCAAGGCGTTTGCGTACACCTGCTCCGAATGCTCCTATGATCTCCACATAGACTGCATTCAGTGGCCCGATAAAGTGATCCGACCCGACCACAAGCATTCCCTGACCCTATTCTACTCGTCTCCGGCGGCGGATCAGGCGAGTGAGGACGCGACTTTCGTGTGCGATGCGTGTACGAATCCAGTTCATGAAATGGCGTGGTTGTACTATTGTCGCGAATGCGATTTTGGGACGCATCTTGAGTGCATCACTTCCGGGATCAAGCAACAAGATTTGGGCGCAGCTGGAAAAACGCAAGAAGAATTGATGAAGGAACTTGAGCTCAATTTTGCTGTGCTTCAGATTCTAGCACAAGGCCGAAAAATGCTTTGGAATTGATTTGAAATTTTCCTTTCAAATTTTCTTCAAAATATATGATCAATTAGTTATGATGATCTACATATATCTATTAATACTTGAGCTTGATCTACATATATCCAACCGATCGATGATGATCAGACGAATTGTTTTTATCTGCTTTCATTTATTTTCCTTTTTGTCAATTAATTTGACGAAATGTGAATTCTACAACGACAAGAAATGTGATTCTCTCTCTATAGGTTTTTTTTTTTTTTCCTTTTCTGGGAGGGATCTGATATTCTCGTTAATCACATCATAGCAAAGTGTTACCTTGTACATGGCCGGGAGACTCCGCTAATAAAGTAACAAAATGTTAAGATATTGTTTAATAATGTGTGATGTGAAAGAATTCGCCCAACAAATATAATTTATATGAGTGGAGTTGATTTCACGATTTGAAATTAAAGTTCTACTCTGCCATGAAAGAATTTCGTTCCATCTAAAAATTTAAACTTATAGAAATATGATAAATTAATCCATTTCTATCAATACTCTAGTATGATGGGTCTCTTGAATGAGATTTTTTTTTATTTGAAAAACAGTAAAAATATATTAACCGCAAGAACAAGTAATAGACGAAAGCTTAAACGCAATTCCGACATGTTAATCCAACAATAGATACTCTCGTTATAACTACAAGACTCATTATCAATAGCATCTGCAACAATGTTTGCACTACGCTTGATGATGGGATATTTTGAAGTCAAAATTATGTTTTATTACGAGACTTCCATTTCAGGGCTTGCAAACCCTATTCTGGTTATTTTGTGAAATGTACCACAACATTCTTAAAAAACTGTTACATTGTACATTATCTTTTCACTAGTTCTTATTCTTGCATTTTTTAAATTATACAAATTCTTTTATTCAAAGAAATAACACAAAATACAAACAACTTGTATGATAAAATTGATTTACATAAAAGTTTTTACTGTTATCATTTAGGATATGGAAATTGTTTTCTAAAATTCTAACTGTCCGACGTGAGTAACATTTAAGTTGACTTTAATTTAGCTCGAATGAAAGGTCTCAGCAAATTGGTCGAGTCGGCACTTTGTTTCTACTAATCAGGTTGTGTACAAGTTGACTTTGATGAGGTACCGATTCCTATGTCGAGATGCATGAATTGCTAGGAAGTTTAATTTGAATAATTTTTTAGAACTAGCTAGAACCACTGCTATTTATATATTGGGCATAATAATTATCAAGTAGGCTCCAGCTAATATCCACGGTGTTGAATAATTAATCTATTCTTATTGTATAAACCTATAAAGCAAAAAGAAAAGAAAAAAAAATCTATTGAAATATATGTGGCCTGTTGCCTAATGAAAAATCTTTAAATAAGATAGAAGTGCAATTATTATAAATATATAGTAGTAAAATAATATTTATCTACATAAAATGTAAATTGATTATTTTTATTTTATTGAATAAAATAATATATATATAATTATATTTTATAAGGCCTATAACTAAAAGTTATATGCAGCATGCAGGACTTCAATAGTAAATTGGTAATACTATTACTAATTAATATATTGTAGTAAATTATAAATTAATAATATAAATATAAAAGAACATAGTAGAAAAAAATTCTAGTCATTATACGTCTCTCTCACTTTTTACAAAAGAGTAAGGAAAAAAATCACAATCACTTTTCACTCTAATTAATTAAAAAAAAAATCATAGATCTTTAAAAGATTTTTAAACAGGTTAAAGGTTTTTAAACCTAACCTGTTTATTAAAGAGATCAGTCCAAACTTACTAAAAATATATGATAGATAATATATCAGGTTTGGGTCCAAAAATTAAATACTAAGCCTAAACTTACTTATGAGAAGTCTACTCTTCCCCTCTAGCCTGTCTATTCTCACCCCTATTGTTTACCCTTGATCATTACATTGAAAATTGAGTAATGAAAATAACGAAGTGATCTTTGAGTAGATGGTGTTTACAAATTCAACGAATAAATTAAATCACTTTTCTTTTTCCTCAAAAATACTTTTTATTTAAACAAATTTATTCTAGAAGTAATTTGCAAACACGTCTGTACATAGACACATGGAAAGTGGTGTAAATATAATGTCGGTATGTAGACATGGAAAGGGGTGTAAATGTAATGTCGACCGCAACCTCATCTCTAGGGTAAACGCATATATTTGTTTCAAATTTCAACGTTTACGAAATTGAGAAAGTACTACGTACTAGCTAGATTATGCAAGTTGATGGACATTTTGTCCCCAACTTGCTTGCAAGACGATATATAGTCTAATGTTTTGTCCTTCATTGACTTATGATTTAAGGGATTGAGGGAATCTCGCTGTCATGTTCTTGAGAAGTTAGCCAAAAAAATACCCTATGAAATTGCAGAAAATTTTCCAATGATTTAAATTACTTTCGGCTTTAAAAAAACAATAATTAGCGAATGAATATATCCACCCAATAATTAATGTACTTGTTTGTGAACTACTTTTATTCCCATGAGCTAATCTTTCTCAGTCTGCTCTATTCAACCTCCATAAATTGGGTTTTGAATTGCGAAAACCGATTCAACTCAATTTACTCTATTATGACTCGATCTAAGACATTTTATCCCATATTTTATTGCCTCAACATAAATATGCAGGATTATACTTGTTATTGAAAACAAGAGAGAGAGATGAAATACTATTTTGCAATACATGATCTAAATTGAGTATAACTAGTTTACATGGTTACGTTGTTAGGCATTCATTGCTTCCAGTGAAAAATTAAACCATAGAATGCGACATGCAAGAACTCAAGTCAGACTTTAGGTTATACACACACTGATTTATACTCTTAAGTCAAGAAAGTAAGCCCATCACTCATGCATTCACATTGCTTATAGTCTACGCTCAACCTTTGAAAATAAATATTTAAAACCCTTACATCGAACACAATAAACTGAATCCTCAGAAAGATGGAGTTGAAACATTTCAGCCACAATCATGCCCTTGCCTTTCATCAAGTCCCTCGAGGCTCTCAAATCCAGTGCTCCGCCTGCAAATCTCCGGGCTCAGGCGACGTCTACGCCTGCTGGCAATGCAACTACTTCCTCCACCAACACTGTTTTCGTGCTACACGGTCTCTCAACCACCCCTCTCACCCCCTTCATCCATTAACTTTGGTGCCTTCTCCTACTTATCCATCCGGTTCCTTTATCTGCAATTCTTGCTCCCTTGGTGGAGATGGTTTATCCTATTCCTGTTCTGCATGCGAATTCGATATCCATGTTCATTGTGCTCTTATTCCCAGTCCCAATCCACAAACATCCCCTGCTCATAATTTCAATTCTCAACCTCAAATTCCCATCTACCCTGCTTCAAATGATCCTCAACCACAAACTCCAATCAATGCCTTTGCCCCATTTTACCCACAACCAAACATCACCACTCCACCTTCACTTCGAAGCAGCAATCCTACGTCGGAAACATCCATGATACAGCATTTCAGCCACCCCCATTTCTTGAAACCTAAAGAAATCAAGCAAACGAAGAAAAAATCGTCTGCTCTGCTTGTGAATCCGACTTATCCGGATCTGCTTACAGTTGCACTGAACCCCATTGCAGTTTCAACCTCCACATGGCCTGCTTCGACTTGCCTCGTGAAGTACGGCACAAGTTCCACGCCCACCCCTGACCTTGCTCGCTGCCCTTGACCCTATCTACGGCGATGAGTACAGATGTGACGCGTGCCATAAGGTAGGCAAGGGCTTTGTATATAACTGTGCCATTTGCTCCTTTGATCTCCACATTGGTTGCTTCCGGTTGCCTGAAACGGTATCCCGTCCCGATGACGACCATCCTCTGATTCTCTCTGCTCCCGTTTCAGAGAGTTTCATGTGTGATGTGTGCAAGAATATTGTGGATGAAAAGGCCTGGTTGTACAATTGCAGTGAGTGCGATTTTGGGACTCATTTGGAGTGTGTGTATTCCGAGGTGAGACGCGAACAAGAAGAAGAAACGGGAGACTTTACAGATCAATTGTTGAAATTGAAGCAACAGGAGATGCAAAATATTATTCAATTCAAAAAGAATCAACTAAGTAATCAGTTCATTAGCATGAATATTGCAAATTCTGTGATTGAATTCGATCCAAATATGAGTCAAGAACACTGGTCGACAACTCGTTATCAGCACAAAGTTCCAGCACGAAGGGACACTTTGAACAGGATTCTGTGGTAATGAACCCAACCATGATTCATATATGGTTGGAAAACCATATGAATCTAGTTTTCAATGGTTCAAACCGTTGGTCAATTGGAATTTTCTAGAAGGAGTTATTTCTGTTTTACCAAAGTGTGACAGATTGTCGCAGGAGTCTGTCCAAGGCCATTTTTGTTGTTGTAAAGTGTGGTAATAGAATATATATCCAGGCCATACACTTATTATTCGGTGCATTGCACAACACATGTTAACACACACACGAAACAAACTTAATGTGTCCATAAATATTTGGCAAAAACTTGTATGAGAGTGCTCATGCATGAGATTTAAGTCACTTTTAATAAATTGTTGTTATTTTTTTAAAAAATGATACAAATTAGTATAAAAGTGATAACGAATTGAGAAGTAATAACAATTTATAAAAAAGTGATAACAATTTATTAAAAAGTGACTTGTTTCATGTCCGTCTCATGCATGAGACGGTCTCACACAAGAGTGTCCCTAAATATTTATTACCACATGTATATTAAGGTGTGATAAAAATGTGTAGTAATAAGTTTTATTATTATTATTTTTTGTAGTATATACATGTATATATATTTGATTCCAAATGTCAACGTTTACCAAATTGAGCAAGTAAGCTATATATATACATACTAAGTCACACCACATGATATCATTTATACCATTTTATATTTAAATGAATGACACGTGATATGTTAAAAATGATCCAACAAACTATCACAATTTTAAGTTTGTGTGTTAAAAATTTAGGAATTAAAATACAAATTAAAACATAAAAAGTGAAATAGAGGAATCGAGTAATTTGACTTTTAGACTTGCTTGAAAAACTATAATTAACAGCAGAGCATATGACTAGTTCAATTGAGGGAATCTCTTTCCTTAGCTAGCTGTCACCTTCTTCTGATGTCCGTTTAAAATTGCATCAGAATATGCGCATGATTTTATAATGGATATGTATATTAATTATGATAAAGTTTGGTGTAAAATCATCTCAATATATGAGATTCATACTTTTCAAGGTTTTTTAACATATTTTAAAAATATTATAAAAACGTTATGAAATACCATGTTTGGGCGAACTGGCATATTGAAATTATATCGAAATTATACATGTTACTTCAAAACAAAACATAAAATAAGATGAAATACTAGCAAAATATATATATATATATATATATATATATATATATATATATATATATATATGTGTGTGTGTATATGTGTGTGTGAACTAAATTGAGTGAAATTACTATAAGTCGTTAGGCATTAATTAATGGCTTTGATGAGAAAAAAACATGCATAAAATATGACATATTAGTCAAAATATCAATAGTGTGGCACATACTCTAGGACGTCTCCCCATTGTTTGATGATCAGCCGGATGACCTTGAAGTTTTTATTCGTGCTTGCTTTCAAAAAAGTTATGCACACTCTGAAATTACAGTTCAAAGACCGAGATGAGGTGAAATCCACGTATTAAACTATTCATTCATTAACAAGTTGGCATATGCACTCCATAATAGAGATGTGAAAGTCAACTAAAAAAATAGGGACATGCACTCAACCTGTTTGAAAAAAATTCTTTATATATATGTAAATCACCATCGAACACACTGAAATCCTCATTCATTACAATTTACAGAGAAAAAAAGATGGAGTTGAAGCATTTCAGCCACAGTCATAGCCTGGTTTATCACCATGTCCCTCCTCAAGATTCTCAAATCCACTGCTCCGCCTGTAAATCTCCGGGCTCAGGCGACGTCTACGCCTGCTGGCAATGCAACTACTTCCTCCACGAACAATGTTTTCGTGCTACACGATCGCTCAACCACCCTTCTCACCCTCTTCATCCATTAACTTTGGTGCCTTCTCCTACTTATCCATCCGGTTCCTTTATCTGCAATTCTTGCTCCCTTGTTGGAGATGGATTATCCTATTCCTGTTCTGCATGCGAATTTGATATCCATGTCCATTGTGCTCTTAATTCTAATCCCATTCCACATGCATCCCCTGATCCAAGATCAATCATTCCCTCTGGCTCTGTTTACCCACAACCAAACATCACCGCTCCATCTCTGCCGCCACCTGTTGAAAGCAACGATCCAAAGTCGGAAACAGCCATGACAAAGCATTTCAGCCACCCCCATTTCTTGAAACCCAATGAAGTGGAGCAACAGAAGGGAAAAGACTGCTCTGCCTGCGATTCCGACTTATCCGGGTCTGCTTACAGTTGCACTAAAACCACGCTGCAGTTTCAACCTCCACAAGGCCTGCTTCGACTCACCTCGTGAAGTCCGGCACGAATTCCACCCCCACTACCTCTCTTTGCTCGCTGCCCCTGCCGGCGATGTATACACGTGTGACGCGTGTCAGAAAGACGGCAAGGCCTTTGTATACAACTGTGCCACTTGCTCCTATGATCTCCACATAGACTGCTTCCGGTTGCCTCAAACGGTATCCCGTCCCGATCACGACCATCCTCTTATTCTCTCTGCTCCGGTTGCAGAGATTTTCGTATGTGATGTGTGCAAGAATATTGTGGATGAAAAGGCTTGGGTGTACTATTGCAGTAAGTGCGATTTTGGGACGCATTTGGAGTGTGTGCATTCGGAGATCGAGCAGGAGAATGTGAGCGACGTAAAAGAAGAAGAACAAGAAGATCTTACTGCTCAATTGTTCAAATCGCAGCAAGAGTATACGCTCAGTGTTATTAGATTGCAAATGGCTAGACAAAATGCTCAGTTCATGAACAGTATGGCAAATTCTTGGAGGACTTTCATGTGATTGGTGATTCGTGTGTCAAGTCTTGCATGTGGTATCAATAATGAAGTTCTTCTGCCCATCTGTACCAGATTCAACTTCCCTCAACTTTGAATTTTCTTCTACTACTTCAATTCATGCATATTTGAGTTTGTGCAAATTTCGTTCACAATATATTCATATTGTTGAAATCTTGTATTAATGTTATATGGAACGTGATAAAATTTTATTTCTAGCAAGGATACTTTTAGTTCAGGCTAAATTCGATTAAGATTTT
Organism: Paraleonurus japonicus; assembly: GCA_030762865.1. Lineage (NCBI taxonomy): Eukaryota > Viridiplantae > Streptophyta > Magnoliopsida > Lamiales > Lamiaceae > Paraleonurus > Paraleonurus japonicus. The sequence goes on from CM061061.1 coordinate 36,329,559, forward strand.
GTATATATAGTACACATAACATGTGTTAAAATAATTTAAAATAAGATGAAACCCTAAATTTGAGAGTTAAAGTACTTATCACCGATTTTAATAGTAATAGTTGTATGATTAAAGGGTATTAGTTGTTTTTAGTATATAATATTATTTTAGAATGATATTAGTTGTTTCACTAAAATGTATTTGTTTTATTATAAAATATAAGGAATAAAATTCACATAAAAACAATTCGATTGAAATACATGTTTGCAATATTGATCGTCCTCGAAATAAAGTTCTTTGAGTTAAAAACCGATTTGGTCTCATAACTCTAGTTTTTTCCACAAAAGTCCAAAATATTTCAAATTTTCAATTTTCTTCCATAACTCACCAAATAGTCCGATTTCAATCCTATTTTCGCCGAAAAAGTGCATTTTTGGACTGAATTTGGACTACTTGGGGAGTTATGAGACAAAATTGAAACAACGAAACGACGTTATTTGCATTTTTTCGCTAAAATAAGATTAAAATCGGACTACTTAGTGAGTTATGGGACAAAATAAAAAATTTAAAATATTTTAGGACCTTCTACGAAAAAAGCCAGAGTTATATGACCAAATCAATTTTTAACTCAAAGTTCTTTACTGCGAAAAAAGATTCAACCCAATTCACTAGATTAAGAATACTTATTTCAAATATTCATCATCCTCCAAAAGTTCGGAATTGCAAAAAGGTTTATCTCAATTTACTAAATTAAGAGTCATTTAAGGTATTTCATCTTATATTCTATTTCATCAACGAATGTAAAGATCTGTCTATATATATTACACCCGACACACGAGAAAAATTACAAGGTGATATTCAATTTTACTATATATGATCTAAATTGAAAAAATCAATATGGTGTGTTGCGCATTCATGGATGATAGGCTTTGGCGATTACAGCAACGCATGAAATGTAACATGTATATATAACTCAATTCACATTGAATTTACAGGGCAAAAACTTATAGCATGATTCCTGTCAAAAAAAAAAAAAAAAAAAACTTATAGCATGATTGGTTGAGGGCTGTAGAGGTGGGAATGGAAATGGAAATTGGAATAAAAATGTATTTGATACATGGGTTTCATTCCACGGATAGTACTTCGTTATCCTAAAACTAAGGAATGACTCATTCCTCCTTATTTTGGGTACTTTCCTACTTTAATAAAAATAAACTATTTATTTTTTATGTCAAATTTTTAATATAACTAATCATTCCTCGTCATCTATCAAACATCATAATTTAATAAAAAAATACTTAATTTATTCCTCACTATTATCATTACTATTTTCATTCTAATTCCTTATAACAAATTATAACAAATCAAGCGACCCCTTATTATGGGATGAGATGAAATCCACCAAACATTTGACCATTTTTATGATAGATAATATATCACGTTTGGGTCAAAAATTAAATGTTAAGCTTAAACTTTTTTATGAGAAGTCTACTCTGCCCTCTGGCCCGTCTATTCTCACTGCTACTTTTTGACCCTTGATCATTACATTGAAAATTGAGTAATGAAAATGATGAAGTGATCTTGAGTAGATGGTGTTTACAAAATTCAATGAATAAATGAAAACGTTTTTTTTTCCTTCAAAACATACTTTTACTTAAAAAATTGATTCTAGAATTAATTTGTAAACATGTGTGTACATAGACATGCACATGGAAAGTGGTGTAAATATGTAAAAATGGAAAGGGGTGTAAATATAATGCCAACTGCAACCTCATCTCTAGGGTAAACGCATATATTTGTTTCAAATTTCAACGTTTACCAAATTGGAGAGAGTACTACGTACGTACCAGCTAGATATGCGAGTTGATGGACATTTTGTCCCCAACTTGCTTGCAAGACGATATATATATATATATAGTCTAATGTTTTGTCCTTCATTGACTTATGATTAATTAAGAAATTGAGAGAATCTCGCTGTCACATGTTCTTGAGATGTTACCCAAAAACACCCTATGAAATTGCAGAAAAATTTCCAATGATTTAAACTACTTTCGGCTTTAAAAAATAATAATTACCAAATGAATATATCCACCCAATAATTAATGTACTTGTTTGTGAACTTTTATTCCCATGAGCTAATCTTCTCAGTCTGACCATAAATTGGGTTTTGAATTGCAAAAACGGATTCAACTGATCAATTTACTCCATTATGAGTCGATCTCAGACATTTCATCCCGTTTTTTATTGCATCAACATAAATATACAGGATTATACTCCTACGTGTTATTAGAAAAAAAAAAAAGAAAGAAAGAAAGAGATGAATGATTTACACTCTTATGTCAAGAAAGTAGGCACATCACTTATTCACATTGCTTAGTCTACGCTCAACCCGTTTGAAAATAAATATTTAAATGCGTTTTTTATAACCCTTATATCGAACACAATCAACTAAATCCTCAGAAAGATGGAGTTGAAACATTTCAGCCACAATCATGCCCTGGCCTTTCATCAAGTCCCTCGAGGCTCTCAAATCCAGTGCTCCGCCTGCAAATCTCCGGGCTCAGGCGACGTCTACGCCTGCTGGCAATGCAACTTCTTCCTCCACCAACACTGTTTTCGTGCTACACGGTCGCTCAACCACCCCTCTCACCCTCTTCATCCATTAACTTTGGTGCCTTTTCCTACTTATCCATCCGGTTCCTTTATCTGCAATTCTTGCTCCCTTGCTGGAGATGGATTATCCTATTCCTGTTCTGCATGCGAATTCGATATCCATGTTCATTGTGCTCTTATTCCTATTCCCAATCCACAAACATCCCCTGCTCATAATTTCAATTTTCAACCTCAAATTCCCATCTACCCTGCTTCAAATGATCCTCAACCACAAAATCCAAACAATGCCTTTGTCCCATTTTACCCACAACCAAACATCACCACTCCACCTTCACTTGGAAGCAGCAGTCCTAAGTCGGAAACATCCATGATACAGCATTTCAGCCACCCCCATTTCTTGGAACTTAAAGAAATCAAGCAAACGAAGAAAAAGTCGACTGCTCCGCTTGTGAATCCAACTTATCCGGATTTGCATTCAGTTGCACTGAACCCCACTGCAGTTTCAACCTCCACAAGGCCTGCTTCGACTTGCCTCGTGAAGGACGGCACAAGTTCCACGCCCACCCCCTGACCTTGCTCGCTGCCCTTGACCCTATCTACAGCGATGAGTGCAGATGTGACGCGTGCCATAAGGGCGGCAAGGGCTTTGTATATAACTGTGCCATTTGCTCCTTTAATCTCCACATTGATTGCTTCCGGTTGCCTGAATCGGTATCCCGTCCCGATGACGACCATCCTCTGATTCTCTCTGCTCCCGTTTCAGAGAGTTTCATGTGTGATGTGTGCAAGAATATTGTGGATGAAAAGGCCTGGTTGTACAATTGCAGTGAGTGCGATTTAAGGACGCATTTGGAGTGTGTGCATTCGGAGATCGAGCAGGAGAATGTGAGCGACGTAAAAGAAGAAGAACAAGAAGAAGAAGAAACGGGAGATCTTGCAGCTCGATTGTTCAAATCGCATCAAGATCATACGCATAATCTTATTAGATTGCAAATGGCTAGACAAAATGCTCAGTTCATGAACAGTATGGCAAATTCTTGGAGGACTTTCATGTGATTGGTGATTCGTGTGTCAAGTCTTGCATGTGGTATCAATAATGAAGTTCTTCTGCCCATCTGTACCAGATTCAACTTCCCCTCAACTTTGAATTTTCTTCTACTACTTCAATTCATGCATTTTTGAGTTTGTGCAAAGTTCGTTCACAATATATTCATATTGTTGAAATCTTGTATTGTTATACGGAACGTGATAAAATTTTATCTCTAGAAAGGATTGTTTTTAAGTCAGGCTAATCATTTAATATAACTAATCATTCCTCATTATCTACCAAAAATCATAATTTTATAAAGAATACTTATTTTATTCCTCATTATTATCATTATCATATCCATATCCATGTCATTCTTATTCCTTATAACAAACCAACCCTTATTGTGAGATCAATAAGATGGAATCCACCAAAACATAGAGATTTGTGAAAACTCTAGGCCTTAATTAAGAGATTATTAGGAGCGAAAATAAATAAAATAAAATGTAACAATATTTAGATCAAGAAATAAAGATATTTCTAGTCAGTTAATTAAAAAAATTGCAAGCAATCTCCATTATAATGATTGATTCTGGTGTGATTCCTATTCAAGTTTTGTGGTATCAATAATGAAGTTACTGCCCATCTGGTAATCAATTCTTTCATGAATCATGCTTACCAAGAAATCAATGTTTGACGGAATAAAACTAAATATAAAATTTCAGAACCTTAACCTCCAACAAAGCTCTTGCCTCTTCAAATATTTCTGTTAAAAATGCATATCCTGAAGATAGGGCAATTTTGTAAGAAGCCATATTATCTGTACATTGTTAGGTAAGTCAACTTAGAAATTTGCAAGTCAATCTCCATTACAGAGGGGACAAATTCAACTCCTATCTTGTACAGTATCTCATGAGTTTTGCACTTAATTTATATAATAGAAGTAATCACATTTTTTTAACTACAACTTGCTCAACCTGCTTGACAAAAATTATATATTCAGCTTCATCAGCATTCAACTCCAACCCTCATTTGAAAAAGTAAACTGAAAACAGTGATGGAGTTGAAGCATTTCAGCCACAGCCATGGCCTGGCCTTTCACCAAGTCCCTCAGGCTTCTGTAGTCCACTGCTCCGCCTGCAAATCTCCCGCATCAGGCAACATCTATGCCTGCTGGCAATGCAGCTACTTCCTCCACGAGCAATGTTTCCGTGCTGCTCGCTCTCTGAAGCACCCCTCTCATCCCCCACATCCTTTAACTTTGGTACCTTTTCCTACTTACCCCTCTGGTTCCTTTGTGTGCAATACTTGCAATCATAGTGGAGATGGATTCTCATATACTTGTTCTGAATGTGAATTTGATATCCATGTCCAATGTGCTCTTATGCCTACTCCCAATCCACACCTATTCCCTTCCCCTCTCCCTGCTCCTATTCCTAATTATAATTCTCAACCTCAAAATCCCATCTATCCTCCTCACAATTCTGCAATCCCACAATCTACATGCTATCCTCCCTCTATCCCTAACCCTCCTCTTGGTTACCCTCAACCAAATGAAACACCTCAAACTTATGTTCCTCCTCAACAAGAAGCAGCAGTCACCATAATAAAGCATTTCAGCCACCCCCATTTCCTCAACTCCATCGAAATCAAGGAGAACGGAAAAGTCTGCTCCGGCTGCGAGTGGGAGATATCCGGCTCAGCTTACAGTTGCAGTGAACCCCACTGCAGTTTCATCCTGGACAAATCCTGCTTCGACGCCCCACGCGAAGGCCACCACAAATCCCACCCCCAGCACCCCTCACTCTGATCAACGCTTCACCTGAAGCCCCATTTGATTGCTACGCATGTTGGAACTCAGGCAAGGGACTTGCTTACACGTGCCTCACGTGCTCCTATAATCTGCACATAGACTGCGTGAATTGGGCTGAAACAGTGGCCGCCGGTGTTTCTCACCAGCATGCATTGACTCTCTACCACTCGGCTGCAGAGGCGAGTGGACAGCAGGCGAGTATCACGTGCGCTGCGTGCCAGAAACCTGTCAACCAAAAGGCCTGGTGTTACTATTGTCGTGAGTGCGGCGTTGGGTGTCATACGCTGTGCCGGGCGAAGTGGCAGAACACAGCTCCGGCTGCCGGAAAAACTGAAGATATGACGGATCAATTAGTGAAAATGCAGGAACTACAGTTGCAAATGGAGATGACTCGAGTTCATGCGCAGATGATCGCCAGCATTGGGTCATCTGTCTGTAATTTAATTTGATCCATCGGATGTTCCTCCTATGTCAAGCTTAATTTGTGCACTGCCTTAACTTTCACTTTCTTTTCTACTGTAATTGCATCCACATTTATCATCTAATTTCTTACTGTTTTACAAACTTGGTTAATAGCAAATAAAGTTATGAAGATCGGTTGTGTTCTTATTCTTGAAATTCTCTGCACAAGCTTTTTGTTCATACTGCGGATGGTACAAACTACTTTTTTCGAAGAGAGCGCAGGCGCAACTATTCACACCAAAGAAATTGTTCCATACGTCCTACATATGCATATACAATTTCTTTTAAAGTTGTCCTTCCAATCAAATAAAATTACAAAATGGTTGTACAAAGTAATTTCATACATACACACAATTAATGGGTGAATTTCCCTTTAAGATATCAAGAAATAGCGATAATTTTCCAAATTATACGTCATTGGATGGCATTTCTAGTAGAAATTAAGGGAAGATGACTTTTTATTTTATAATTCTAATGTCATGGGAAAGTTGACTTTAAATGTTGATATATTGTATTATTTTCATCTCACTGTTCTTGGTACATTTGTCTTACATTTGTCTTATTCGTCCATACTATAAATGTCGCACACTTATAAATAAAAACACCTTTTATCTTTAACACCTCATTATACACATTTATTTACATCAATATCATTAATTTTTCAATTCAATTAACTAATCTTTAACTTTACATACATATATTTTACTTATAATACCCTTCATTTAAATTGGTCAAATACATAAAAAAATTACATTTTTTAAACTCCGTACCTAACTAATTAACTATGCGTTTAATCAAAAAAAAAAAAACTAATTAACTATGCTAACAACTTTGGGACAATCTTAATACTAGTCATGTTCCTGCCTTTACCTTTAGTGAGGAACAGAAATTACGGAATGCAGTACTAAATAAAATCAGATGATTCGAACTAAAATCTATAACTGCATTGCTAAACATCCAAAATTTGGATATCCGAAAAAATTTAATGACTAATATACCCTTCGCACTCAAATAAAAAAATCAAACAAATTATTTCTCTTTCTCTCTCTTATATTTCCAAGATCAATACAATTAATGTCATTATTTTTAAGATCACCTATTTTTCTCTCTTACATTAAATTTTAAGTTGCATTTAAATTCAAATGTAACAAAAATTCTAGTTGAATTGATTTTTTTTTTTGTTAATTATATTTTAATTAATTGCACCTCATCAATACATTTTAATTATTACGCTCATGATATAAAATGATAAGTTATAATGTTAATAAATAGAATTTAATTATTAAAAATAACTTATGTGATTTGTTAATGTAGTTTGATGTGTAGAGATATTAAAATAATATATGTTCTAAAAAATTGATTTTAATATTTTATCAAAATATAAAATATGCGAAATATGCAATTTATAATCTTTATTTATGTTTAATCTCTATTTACGTCTAATCTTTATTGAAATAATATGTGTGTAATATTCATTTCATAATATAATTAAAAAAACTGTTCTAACAAACACTATATATGAAGCATGTTTAATCTTTATATTTTAATTAAATCAATAAATTTACTCTAACTAAGGAACAACTAAGTGTATTGGTCAATCAAATAATTTCAACAATTTATTTTTAATCTCCTTCCGTACGTCTACTGTAAATGTATTTTTTATTATTTAATTAATCTAATTTTTAAAGTTCTTGTCACAAATTTAATTAATACTATAATCAATTAAGGACCACCAATTCAAATTTTAATTAGAGTCACAATTTTAAATTTTAATTAGGGCCACAAATTCAATCAATTAAGACGACAATAATTATATACAAAATTTTGAATTGAAATAATCAAATTGAATAAAATTATTTTATAAGAGAGTAATTTAATTAATTTAACTTAATCAAATCAAATAAAAAGAATGTATTATGTACACACCGTACATTGTACATATATTACTCGTAAATGATATTACTTCTTAGAGTAATAGTATTAATTTATTATTTTATAATAAACAATAATATTAGTGGTGTACAATACAAAAGGTTTCACATAATACTTTACAATAAAATAAATATTTAAAACATTTAATTTAAATTTTAATACTATAATTTTAATCAACTCGCAGAAAGTACACGAGCTAATACGATTTATTTTAAAGCAACACTTCAATAAAACATTTTACATACAATAATAACATATACAATAATAACATATTTAAGGAAGAAGTAAAAAAAAAAATACTTTCAAGTGTGTTATTATAATCTCAAGTATGTTAGGAATAAATATTTTATCAGTATATAAAATATTAAAAAATTTAGAATACACATACTATTTTAATAACTATATATTAAACTACATTAAAATCACATACGTTTTTTAATAATTAAATTAAATTCATTTAATCAATATTATATTTCATCATTTTATATCATGAGCATAATATTAAAATGTATTGATGAGATGAGTGGTGCAATTAAATTAAATATAATAAAAAAATCAATTCAATTGATGGAATGCAATTTTCATACCGTGAAAAAGTCGATAAGATTTCCCAAAATCAATGCCATGCATAGGGGTGGGAATAGGCCGTGCTACCCGATCGCCTACGGCTGGCCTACGGCTTCACTACTAAAGCTGCCTCGGCCACTCGCTTAATAAATAGCGCTGCGCCTTTTAAAGCCTATTTAATTAAATAGGCCAGGCCTTGAGCCTTTTCAGAGCCTTTAAGCCTAACTGCATCGCCGTTTAATTATATATATAATAATATAATATTATATATATATATATAAATAATTGTGAGATACTCATATATTTTATCTCATAAATTTACATATTAGTAAAAATATTAATAATAAATAAAATAACTTACGCCACGTTAATTTACATAAGATTTTGTTATTGCTTTTGCTAATTGATAATTCTTGGTATGTTAATTTTATTCGTATTTTGAATTGTATAGTATTTACGGTGTAATATAAAAATGTGAGTTTTTAAAATTTAATGAAGAATAAAAAAAGTTGCGAAGAAATAGGTCTTTAAAAGGCTTTCGGGCTACTATTTATTAAAGAAGGTCGCCGAGCCTTGAAAAAAAGCCTATCATGTAATGTCGGCCGCGCCTAAAATTATCTAATAAGCTGTGCTTTCTTATTCAAAAAGTGCCTACTCGCCTATTCCCACCCCTAGCCATGCACCAATAGCTTCTTATGTTGCAACTTCTCCACGCGATACCGCTTAAAAAGAAAAAGTTTCAAATCTCCACTACATGTTTACAATTAATTTTCAAAAGTATAATATTTAAATAAATTAGCCTAAAATTTCATAACTTAAAACTTATTAGTTGATGAAAGAATTGGAAAATACATTTTCATTCTCAATTTTATTAAACAGTTTGAAACAATAGCCAACTAAATATATATTGAAGTTATTAACTTTTAAAGAATATAAAATATTTCATTAGATAAAAATCTCATTGATATTATACATTAATAATTATTTAACATTAAATAAACACAGTCTACACATTATGATGTAAAGTAATTAATTTGGCACAAAAATAAGACTATTATTCTTTTTGTCAACTTTCCTTTATTTGGAGATCTCCTAGTGGTGTCATTAATAAGGGTAATTAGGGTAATAATAATCATTAATTTATTCTGAATTTTTGTTTTTGGATATACAAATTTTGGATACACATCATTACCGAATCTATAAAATATATGCAGTCAAGTCAACGGAAAGAGGCACAAAACTTTTCAATAATATATCGAGCAAAACTACGACTTTCATTTTAGTAATTTCTGAAGAAAATATGAAGAAACCGACCTAAATATTAATAGCAAAAATGAAACATTGCATTTTCCTCAGGATTCCATAATATTTAAAGTTGTCATGCGGACTAAACAAACTATACATGTAAGAAGACATATATAACTGCTACAATACAACACACACACACACAGTAAAGCATGTCCATCCAGTTCTATATACAGACTGCACTATGTATAATATCTAACTCAATTTGAGCCTTACGCGGAATACTTTCTATGTCTTGCTGCTGGATGAGCGATCCTTCTTTGGCCCTCCAAGAATACGAGATATCTGCAAACCTCTGCTAAAAGCTTGGTTGAACAACATTCTTGTCTGGAATTCCGACACGAATGGGAACCATGCCAAGAATGCGACTGGAGTGAATAGTAACAATCCGATTAACAGCTCATATCCTCTTGCAAGCGTCCTCACTGATCCCCACACTTTAGTCTTAGCAAGCAAATGTCTCAAAGCTTGTGCAATCTGTTTTGTTATGTGGGAAACATGAATGAGTTATCCAAGAAAGGGACTAAAAGATTCAAAAATATACAAGGGCCACAGTTTCCTAACCAAAAGTAATCCCCATCCAGTCGGCATGAACGCGAGAATGCAAACTATAACATCCAGGAAAGTCATGTGAGGAAGAGCAATTAGGGTAATCAGGACAGCAACAATTGAAAGAAAAATAAGCCCCTTGATCAGTCGAAATATGAGCTGATATTCAGCACTGAATTGCCTTCTTCCAACCGAAACAACCTGCAAAAGTTCAAAACTATTACCGTACAACAACAACAAACAAACTAAGCCTCTGTCCCACTATATGGGGCGAACAATTCTCATAACTGAGTTAGGTGGATTGGAGATGTTGGATAGAACAAGACTCTTTCGGATGCAACTGACTCTGTTGGAAGGCGGTGGGGACTCGAAACAATTAGACTTGTGTTGCATTTAATGACTTATTTCAACTTAATACAAGCCTCTAGACACACTTATAATCATGTGCATTAAATTCAGTTTATTAATTCCCAACAGCATAAGGGCACCAAAAAAAGGAAATAGTGGGAGCAGTTATAATCTAACAGAAGATGAGAGTAAGTGTAGGCTATGGTTCTGCAATGGCAGCAACCGAAGAGAGAAGAAAAAGGAAAAAGAGGAGGAAAAAAGAAGAACGAGCCAAAAATGAGCTTAAATAAGCTGGCAATGTCATGTTCATTGTCCTAAAGCCTTTCAACAAAATACACAAATGCAACAGGAGCTTGTTCATACCTTCATGATCAGCAGGATCCCGAAGATCACTAACCACGATATACCATATATCTGTTTGAGAAGCAACATGTGGTAATTATCACAATGAAAAAATGGACAAGCAACAAAAAGAGGGGGAAATGTAGGAATACATAAAATTCATGGATGGAAAAAAATCTTACTAAAATGCTCTGGTATTTCTCAGTGAAGCTCAGGTGATAAATTAACCCATACTGGTATATGAAAAAGCGCATGGACAGCAATATCTCGAAAATAATACCACGTGTCCCAGAATGAGAGAGATGCTCTTGTTCGTTCTCCCACCAAGATTCCCAACTCTTTTCTGGAGCCACGCCAATGCCTCCACGATTATTCATCCATTTGATCCAATCTGTCCAGTCATCCAAAACTTTTTGCCATTCAAATCCAGAAGGATTGAAGAGAAAAGGGGCAAACAGCCATGTGCCCACAAGGATCCATATAGACACAGTGATCAACACATATGCAATGACGCCTCTGTATGCTCGTCCAAATATATGGTACACGAGAAGTAAAGTCATTAGTTCGATTCCCTTAACAAAATGGCTTCGAGAATACAATCTGTAGTTGTCTGAAAATTTAGCATGAAATACAACAAATCCTCGTCCTGTTCCTCTATATTTTGCACCCCCATGAAGCAAAGTTCGTCCAAAATAATGGGTCCTTGTTCCAAGAGAAAAGGTGAAAAACACAGGAGCAAGTTGCAGTTGCATTAGAACAAAATCGGTTAACGCAGTACGGAAACCCTTCTCAAGCCCTATCTCCATCATCATAGGCAAAGCCATTAAGAGACCAATTTGGATAAAGGATTGAGAAGCCAAGGCAACTTGAAGAGGTTTATTGTCATGTATTGCTGGATGGGAACTTAATCCCTGTTCAAGCCCACTTAATACAAGATAAAGACGACCGTATAAAAATACGTATACTGTTAATACTGTAAGCTGCCAAATAAACAAAGATTCAGATGCAATATTTCAAAGATTAAATTTTTTTAGTAAATTGAGAAAGGTATGAAGAATACCATAGTACAGAAATAGAAGCCAACTGTAGTAACATAACAGGATAACATGCGGAAGAAGTCGAAGCGATGACCTAGCCTATAGATATCGCGACTCAGAGTCTGTTCCCCATTTCCACAGGCTATCTTTGCTTCAAAAAGTGATATTTGGTTGAGACCCACATCCCTTCCTTTACCCACTTGTATGTACTCATGATGAGTAACATTGCCTCCACGAAGTGTGGAATTATAACCTTCACGTACATTAAGAGATGCATGAAAACACTGAAAACAAAATTCTTAGGGAAGAAATATGAATTGTTTTAAGAATATGATGCCTGCAAATATATCCTCGCTCAAGTTGATGATTTTAGAAGCTTTGCTGATACCCTCTTGTCAGATGGAACAGTCTATCAAATACGTCCGGATGGCCATAATGGAAACGAACCCTGAAACAGTAAAGAACAATGAAATACGAAAATAAATCCACAAGTTTAAAAAGCATATCTCATATATTAAACAGATTAGCAAATATAGGAATTTGATTATCTCTTATCCTACCTAAATTTAGTCATATTATGTTCAAAGCAGAACTCGAAAGGGAAGCAATTATAGAGATAATGAAACAGGAAAAGGTCATCCCTCAGAAACATGCAGTAAATTTGGAATAAAAACTCCAACTCACAGATCTTTGTTGGCCTGTTTCTATAGAATTACAGTGTGGAATTAACACATTTAAACAAGAAAAGATTTACTTGAACACCAACAAAGGATGTGGAAGCTGCAATTTAAGAGTTGGAAGAAATTCTGAGAGCTAGTATCTATAACCAATCTACTTCAAGAACTTACTTCAATGGATTTGCCAGCAACCTCTGGGCAATTGTCACAAAACTGTTCTCTTGATTTGACATGAACCAGGCGAGTGAAGAGACACTATAAAAAAACAAATGATAGGTTAAGAAACTATAGAATCTCAGTTTTCCAAGAAAAAAATTACGAAAATTTTCTTCTTAAGGTCCTTAAGCACCCATACCTGCCAGTAAAAATGTGCTCTCTAAGTCCAAGAATAGTTGGTTTCCTCACTCCATGCTTTTTGAGGAACTCTTGCAATAGGTTTCTCATTTTGAAGGCCTCTTCCATATAATTGTCCTGGAAACAGGATATTTGATCATCATGATTAGGTAAAAAAACTTGAATTCCATTCACATTTCAACTAAAGTTACCTGGTTCATATCAATTGTTTGCAAGCCTTCACCGCGGGTGAAGATTATAGCATGGTTTTGATTCTCTGGTTTTCCTTCACCCAATATGGCATATCCTGGAAGTTTTATACGGTAAATAACCTGGAAAGTGAAAATGAGTTGTAGTTAAAAACATAATATAGCCATATTAGATAATAGTATTCTTGACACTGGCCTGTGGGGGAACATCGTATACCAGATCCAATGCTTAATTAAATTAGAACTTTTTCTTTCAATTGAGTATTGTATGAATACAGAAATGCCATTGGCCAAGATTAAACTCATGAAGCCCGTTTCTAATTCATACTAAGTACTTTTACCTGGTCTAATTTCTGATCTGGCTCAGATGAGTCAACAGATTTTGGTACAGCTTTTACAAGCGCTGAGTAGTACACTTTCTCATTCTTTTACCAGGTTTATCTCCACCTGTTTCTTCTACTTCATCAACATAAGCTACCCGAACAGATGGATACCTGTTCACAAGGAATCAGAAAAGCTCTAACTAATTGAAGGCTTAACCAATTAAGGAATAAGATATAAGTCAAGGTCATACTTTGTCATTAGTCTCAAAATATCTGTGGCACGACGATCACCAGATCTTTTCTGAATTCCATACTTCTGGCATGAGACCACATATGTGAACTTCATGTCTGCCACAGCATGGCATTGTGTTAGTAATGAGCCTTCAGGTTTTACTTGTTCTGCTGGATTCAGTTCAGCGGTCTTGTAGCCTTTCATCAAATCTGTAGCAAGGATAAAAATTACTATCTGAAGCTCTATTGATGGTGGAGAAACTATGAGAAGTAAATCCCTTGAGCACCTTCCTCCTTTGCCATATCAAGAAAAGTCTGAAGTTCCAAAGCTTGTCTATAGTACATCATGCCTCGTACTGTACCAAAGAGGGAACGAACAGTCATGAACATAGAATAATGCCTGAAAATTGGATTTCACCTGAAGAAAGCATAAAAGTATAGACTACCAGTTTTGGTCAATGTCTGCCCTCTATATGATGCCCATAAACGTAATTCTTCTTCAAGTTTTGGATCACCCTTGAGATCATCTTCACTTTTGCAACCAACCCGTTCCAAAAATTATCCCATTCATCTGTGTAAATAGACATATTCGTCCATTGTAGAGTTACTAAGTTGTGCCAATTGGGTGAATGACACAATCAAGAATCAAAATTCAAAATAAAAAATAAAAAAACCTGGGTAAATCTTTTGTAAATAAAACAATATTGAAACGCCATCGTCATTTGGTTTTTCCAGCAAATCGACGGAGAAAAGAACCTCTTCATCGAAGTAAGGAGTTAAGATGCTACAGACACAATAAAAGGACAACCACAGAATTAGACAACTGCTACAAGAATGAGTCAACAACGGCATGCATCAAGAAGCTATATTAAGAATATTTTTGGTGAACATCCACCAGAACATTTCCACAATAACAGCACCATCATGAATGTGTTTGCTTGAACATTTTCGAATGAGTTGGATTGAAATGACATGAAATTTCTCGACAATGCTCCAATTCTCAATTAAAAGTAGTATCTTCATGACACCTGTCGAAAGTACATCCTGAAAGCCATATCTACAGCAGTTGGGGTTGTCAAGTCCAAAGCGTTGTAAAAGGTTGAAATGAGGAAGAAGAGGAAGCAAAAACAAAACAAATACTGTAGCACCTCTTACTTATTTATCATAGAAGAGAAGGCGGGGGTGGGGGTGAAATTTTGGAATGCAACAACTGATTCTTGGTGGAAAATATCAGTAATTTGTGATGCCATATGATCTCGCAGAAAACATATGTTTATAAGATCTTTATACATGTCAAGCAATAAAGGATTAAGCATTTCATTTAAAAACTTAACAATCATAAGAAACGCATGCCCATTGTTGATACTGATATCACTGATGCTAAATCGTGAAACAAATGAAGTTAGGAAACAAATTACTTAAGGGACCTAATACCAGCATATGTTAACAGTTGATTAAGTAAAAGAACATGCGACTATAGAATAACTTTTATCTGAAGAGGCTTACGAGAAGGATAGCATATTGCGAACTTTGGGAGGTGCAGGCATGTCCATAAACAATGAATTTGAGAAAATGATATGCGCCTCTGGGCTTCTAAATTGGATGGAACATCCATAGCTGATTCCTTCACAGTGAGGAGCAGATGAAGCCGCCTAATCTGATACATATGTAACAAATTTAGTACATATTAATGAAATTCATATGTCCGTATTACCTTCATGCAAATCCTCGGTGATTTAAACTTCTATGGTTTCTAGGTTCCTCTTGATTATGATCTGACTGGATGTTCAGTTAGAATCTTTTGAATCCACACTAAAACAATAAGGACCTTCTCAAGTATTATAAGATGAGGCACATATACTTACCTTCTCTTTCCATGCCTCTGTAACTTCTCTTACAGGAAAATTAAGTGTCCCAAAGTACTGATGCTGTTGATCAAGAGGGGCCATCCCCTCATGCATCCCATAAGACCCAGCATGGCTGGAATCTAGCAAGCTACAAGGTAAAAGAATGAACAAAAATTGTTCCACATTAACATGCCAGTTGAGACATCAGACATCATTACCTAGGAACAGTGTCGTCCATTATATCTCTGGTCACAAACTCAAGCAAGTTGAGCATTACAATTACCACTTGATCCTTGTCCTCCTTTCTATTTTCTCTCTGCAGGGTACGATTACACTAAGATTCTCTAGCAAAAATCAAGTCGAATGTAATGGAAATTTCAATACTAATTTACCAGAAGTTCTATCAGTAGCACAAATTGATCGTAGAGGCTAGGGAGAGCACTCATGTTAAATTCCCGCAACAGATCACCCTCGTTTATATGATGATCAACTTTGGAGAAGATCTCATTTATGACTCTAAAATCAGCAATAGAAGATATGACTGGATAAATTTTCCATGTGACAATTAACATAAACATTTAGACATTTTTTGAATGGTAAACTTACAGTTTCTCACGTTCTCCACCAACCAAAAAGTTGATAATGTTTTTACAAGTAGCATAGCACTCACGAACAGCGCAGCGCATATATATGTCAGCATTCAATCTCTTATTCAGCTCCCTATCTCTCCCATTGCTATCTTTTGCCATATCCAGAGCTATAGGAAGCTACAGAGAAATAATGATGGATGATTTCATTTGTTTGGTTAAAAACTTAAAAAATTAAGCCAGTTAGAGACCCCCACCTTGCTAGCCAGTAAAAATGGAGGCCACTGGATTAGGTCCAATTCGCGGTCAGCAGTATATGGCACAAGTAATAGGTTCATTTCCCTGGTTTAGTAAGGAAATCAAAGTTAATAAGAAACAACACAAGAACGCAAGATAATGCCCTCACAAGGGAGAATGAACGTTACCGGTAATTTATTAGATCCTCCTCCCTAAAACTTTCAACTATTTTGTTCCAGATCTGAGAGAATCTTGCTGCCTCTTTATCTTTATTAGATCGAACCTGCAAAGGCCAGTGAGTTTTCCAATTGGAACTAAAATATCTTCAACATCCAATAGGAGCAAACACAAAGAATGGATATAAACAGGAGATAAATGTAAAGACTATCATATCTAAAACCTCAGTATATTTGCGAGAGAACGTAGCCCTTAGTCCCTTGGGCTTTTCATCTTTTTCTGCTGGAATCAAGCAATCATTGAAAGCGCCAGGCAATGATTGAAAGCGAGACCTAAGCATTCCCAATGTTCGAATCTGAGGACAGAGCAGAAACATGGACTTCATTGGCTCACAGGTATTGATAAGAAAAGCTAAATAGAATTATTTTAGTTGAATCATGTTCAACTTTTTATGTGATACTAATCAATTAAGGAATTATTATTTTTGTATATAATCAACAGAATAAAATTGTATACAACAGAAGGTCGATTTTTAATTAAAATTTCACCAAATGAGCATTGGTGTTGCATTATAAGCCAAACTAACTGAATATATTTCCTCTTGCAGAAAAGAACGGGTGATTCGCCATTTTTGCTGCGAAGAAAAAGAAGGCATAGAAAATCCAGCCATGGGAACGGGAAAAGAATGTTTGGGATAATAAATCATTTGGAAATTATTCCTAACCATGAGATGCTACTGGTGATTCAAAGCATGATGATATATCATTTGCTCCTATTTTATAAAAGAATATTCAGAAATTCCCAATCATGTTAAAGTCGGCTAATTGAAGCCAATTTCTCAAAGCAGCAAATCAAGACATCTGGATTGTTTTATGAATAAAAGAAATGTTGAAATAGCAACTTGCAAGCAATATGTATGATCAGCATGACAGACAATGAGGACATGCATTGAAGCCAGAGAGAATGATATAGCTGAAGGGTTCAAGCGTAATCATTTCAAAAGTATTTAAGTTAATATACGTTCTGAGAAATTTTTAGGCCAAAATACAAGAAAACTGGGAATCATATTTTTTAAGTGGACATTCATGCACAAAAATAAAGAACAGGGAAAAAGGAATGAATATTTACTTGAGGAAATTAGAATCTCAGCCTACCTCTCCAAGACGACGAAATGCTCCGTATATACCCCCAAATATAGTGGAGAAGATAGCATACCAAATCTGAGTGTCCATGAAATATACCTGGATGGAATCATTAAGAGACTAAATAAAGGAGCACAACAAACATGTATAAAAGGGCCAGCAAAAGATTATACAGGAACTTACAATAATGATGGGAGCCCAGAGTGCAATCACTACTCCAATGTTGTTTTTTGCTGAGAAAACAAAGCATATGTTATGATGTTTTTGGTTTGGTGTGCAGAAGTATTCTGCATACTACAAATAAGAATATATTAAACAAACTTGGCCAATATAACTACCTTGGGGGAAGAACTCATGCCAACGATACTTTGCTATGTGAACATGCATGATTTCTTTTGTTGGGCCGACAAGAGGCTTTATCTGCAACCAAGAAAATGCAACAAATCTCAATTTTAACCTGCAATCAATTTTACTGTGCGAGAGTATAGAAATCACATATGTAGGTTTTTTTGCTTAAAATGATGTTTACAACATTTAAAAACAAACAGGCACCTCTACATAAAAGCTGAATGCCAACTTTGCAGCCAAGAGAAGAACCCAGTACATTGTATATCTGGAAATGAAATCAGCATGAATAAAATTATTGAGCATGAGTATCTACTGAAAACTAATTATATCTGAAAAAGGAAGCGATGTATACTTGAAAACAGAAAATGCGCTCTCTTGCATCCCCTTCCAACATAGAGCCGAGGCTGCAGGGGACATCAAAATAAGAAGTGAGAACATCACATGTGCCTGATACCACTACCAACAAATAACATGAAAAATGTAAAAAGAGATGGTAAAGCAGAGAAATCATGTGTTGTGTATATTGTTGAGGTAGAAGACTCCCTATTTATAGTGGGAGAAAGACCTAGGTTTACAATCTAAAAAAGTAAGAATAAATAACGATATATGTACTAACACATGAAATGACTAAACTAGGAAACATAATAAAGATAGAATCATAACATAATCTTCAACAAACATGTTGGGTTTGAACGATATTTGCATACCTGTGACCACCACATCATCAACCTCACAATTTTGAAATCTGATCTTTCAAGGTTCCTCCGAATGAATGGAAACAAAAATAACGAAGCAGAGAGAATATTTGGAGATAAGTAGATCAAAACTGCAATGATGAACAAAGAAGGGGAACCCGCACCACCACCAAACCAACCCTTAAGGGTCTGTGCAAATCCAGAAGGATTTTTCCAACTATATGCATAAGTCACTGGCAGTATAATCACCCATGCTGCTGCAGAAACAGCCTTCAGAATGTATCTCAGCTTTACATGCAATGACATACTCATCCTTGCTTTCCAGCTCATAATGATATCAAGAATCGCTGCATAACAATGATGAAAAATCAAATCTGCTGATAAGATTGTAAGTATCTAGTACGGAAAGGATTATGTCCTATGGACTCTAAAGGTGTCTTCTTCCAAATGTGAATATAATATATTGACATTGAATCAAGACTAATAACGACTCATGAGTTTAATATAATAGTTCAAACGGTGAGAGGCAAACAATGCTAAAGAATATAACGAGGCAGATGTTGCAAGAAGAAGAAAATTTTGATATGACAAATTTTGGTTGCATTTTCTTCAGAGCTACACTCGTAATCCAACCGATCTGAAAACTCCATTATCCAAAACAGTATTGCCAAAAGACTTGGGCACAAATAACATTTTGATACGTTAAAAGGAAAGCTTAAAAATAAGAGAGAGATATATTTTCATCAGAAGTTTAGCATGTTTTATCTTGTTACCATGTGTGAGTTTTAGTATTGCTGCTGAGATGAAAATGCTCAAAACTTTCTTGAACACATCACCGTCAAATATAGCACCTAGGTTTCCAGTTCCATTCCAAGCTATTATGATCATTGCCTTCAATCAAAATTATGTAAAAATGAGATGATCTCAGAAACAAGGTAGTTATAAAATGCTAAGAAGAATAAAACTATATAAAAGTAGAGATACCTGTAGGCACAAAATATAGAAGCTCCACATCCTGTCAAAACTCCTAAATATGTGCCAAAATGAGCGTATCTCAACAAAGTTAATTTTTCCAATCCACCGATCTCTTTTTCCTGAGTATTGCAGATTATCATAAAACATACACCATAGAGTAAGGTCAATAAAATTGAGAAGACAGACAAATATTTAGCACAGTATTAATAGTATCATCAAAATAGTGACATGCTACACAATTGTATGTGAAATGTCTCGGGAAAATGAAACAGGATTTTTCGCCGTTAAGGTCATCTTCATAATGGAAACCCACAGAAGTTCTCTCTTTCTTAGATTATCATATCGCATTAAAACTGAACATCCTTCAATAAACAGTATTTGCAGAAATACAAAATAATAAGTCGGAACTCCATATACCGGGTGTATTTTGGTCCATATTGTTAGAAAAAATAGATTTTTGAGAATTCGATCGGGTCCATAGAAGACGTTTGGGGTAAGATAATGTTCAGAGTTGCTATTTGAGTGTCAGGTCGTAGAGACGTTTGGGATTGCTTGATTCAATTGTCCAACTCATCAAGCTATTCTCCTCTTGTTTCTCTGTGTCCCCACACGAACACCATCACAAGGATAATATTACCCAATCTTTTATATATATGTCATCATGATCAATTGCTGCCACCAAGTTATGGATGGCGCTCTTTCAGTTAGCATAAATAATGTCACCCAAAGAGATCAATTATTAATATAGGGACTTAAATTGGTATTTGAACACTAACACTGCATGCTTAATCAAACCCCGAAATTTATGTGACAAAAGGTTGATCTGTAATGGAGACTGTTTCCTAGAAGGCTCCAGCTTAACGCTGTAACATGAGAATGGTACAGAAAACGTTCAGTTTTCAAATTAAAGTTTTCATATAAGAATAAAGTTTTCCATTTAATAGAAGATAAGATCCAAAGGCATCCAATGGAAGAGAAACCCTATCAACACAAAATTCCTGGCGAAAATGTATGGCAGGATTGCAAGGGGCTCTATCATCATCTAGCATTCTAGCTCAGCTGACATATCTGCTAGATTTGACAAGCATGAATGCCATAAAAGAATGGTCCTGACACATTTTATAGCAGCCAAATGCAAATTGAAATAACAAAGTTCTAAATTTGTTGATCTGCCACTTTAAGTTTTCATTTTGGAGAAATGTCATCCACTACTCTTTTTTTTTTTTTTTTTTTTGCAAAAGTGTCATTTAGTTTTTTTTTAGGACCTAACTGCCCTTATACTAATTTTTGGGAAGGGTGGTCACGGGAAGGTTGCGACAGTCGTTGCGGGGCGCGTGAAGGTTGCAGCAGCGGTCGTGGTGGTTGTAAGATAGTTGCGGGAAAGGTTTGTGGTTACGGCCGTGAAAATAGTTGCAGAAGGGTTGTAACCACGGTCGCAAATGAGTTGCAGAAGGGTTGTGTAAGAGAAATACATCAGTTAAGTTAAGGGTGTGTAGGTCCAAAATATTTGTTGAGAGGCAATTTTACCAAAAATAAAAAATAGAGGGCGGCATTTCTCCAAATGAAATCTGAAAGTGGCACATCTTCTAATTTCCCTTAAAATTTTAACAAGACAATGCAGCATAATCATTTTCAGCTAAAAGTTTAGATATGTCATTGCCATTTTTGTTATGATTACAAATCTCACTATTAATGGTAGAACAGGATGCATAAGATGTTGGCTTTTAGATTTCAGTCCAAGATAAGAATTACTATAAACTTGTAAAGCTGGCTATGTTCATATTAAGCAAGATTCAAAACCATGTTGAACTACAAGATATAAATCACTTTAAATTGATGGAAGACCAGGTAAATTGTCAACCACAAAATAGACATTTAGAACATAATATACGTAACTTCCATTTTTCATATTTAAAGTGACAATGAGGTGATTAAAGGAAATAAAAGTAAAAATGGTGTTGAAGTACATTATATTTATAGTACAAAGGAATCAAACATACCTCAGTTCTGTCTGCATCCTTCTCTTCTATGGGAATGCAGAAGAAATCAGCATCAGCACGCATTGGCCAACCTAGTCTGAAACAAGTAACTGACCTACAATTTGGACATAAGATAAGTTACACATTATCTAACAAAATAGACATGGTTTTTATATGGCATGTGGGGTCATTGTGTCATGCTTGTTGCGCTTTCAGAGAGAGAGAGAGAGAGAGAGCGTAAAAGCAAAAATGATACCAAAAGTATTCATTCAAATCATCATAGTTACGCCATTGGGAATGTTTGGATCTCCCTCCTTTGCTCCGCTTTAGCTTCCTAATAGGCATGGCCGGATAATCATAAATATAAAAGTATAAACTATGGTGATAAAAAGGGCTCAAGAACCTAATCAGGAGCAGCACCTTAGCTATTATTTTGTAAATAGGAGTCACAACGTCCGTCAAGAAAGCCTCTTCATTACCACCATAGGCAGGTTTGATATGCTCTCCTGTCACGGGACTAACACTTCCAGCAAGCAATCCATACAGTTCAAATGCCATCTAATTTTTGTGATAAGAAACAGAAATGTTATTGCTTAGAAAGATTAGGGATGAGAATCCCTACAATTTTACAGAGAATATAACTACAAAGCAAGACACCAATTCCAGCTACATCTGACAAAAATAAGCCCTTAAAAGAACCTTGACTCAATGACCACAAAGAGACTTTATATTTAATCCTATCCCATATATCACCTAAAGATTCACACCTATCAAGTATCAACATAGGTCCTGTTATTCCTTTCTAATCAAATAGACCATAAGACAACTGAAACAACAATTCTTCACAAATTTTCCTCTTCCGTCCCGTACTTAAAGTGACATTTACTGTTCAGCACAAATTTTAATGCAAGAGTTGTTTAATAATATAAGTTGTTTTTATGGGGGTGGAGTAATCTTTTCAACTTTAATAAGAGAGTAATTTAATAGTATTAAATTGGGTTAGTGTGGTAAAAGTAATATTGAGGTGTTTGAGGGAGATTGATAAAAAAACTAAAGTTGTTTTATTGTTATTTAAGGAAATGATGCATCTAGTATGAGACGTACATTTTTGGCAAATGATACATCTAGTACGTAATGTAGGGAGTATTATTATTATGTCTAACAAATCTTTTAGAATTTTTCAATAATAATACTCCCTCCGTCTCATACTCGTTGTGATATTTGCCAAAAGGTCAGCCCCGTACTCGTTGCATCATTTTCTTATATGGTAATAAAGCAACTTTTTCACTTTATCTATCCCCTCAAACACTACAATATTACACCATATGTCACTACTTTTCCCACACTAACCAAATTTAATACTATTAAACAACCCTCTTATTAAAGTTGAAAAGACTA
Organism: Paraleonurus japonicus; assembly: GCA_030762865.1. Taxonomy (NCBI): domain Eukaryota; kingdom Viridiplantae; phylum Streptophyta; class Magnoliopsida; order Lamiales; family Lamiaceae; genus Paraleonurus; species Paraleonurus japonicus. Next base: position 36,352,691 of record CM061061.1, read on the forward strand.
TCCTACCCCATAAAAAATACTCCAACTTATATTATTAAACAACTCTTACATTAAAATTTGAGTGAAATAAAGAAATGCCACAACAAGTATGGGACGGAGGGAGTAATAATTATTATTACATTTATTGTTGTTAGATAAGTCAAGATGGCATAAGATTGCATGTGTGGAAAATTTGAGAGTTGGGGCACGTCAGAGTGGCACGAAAATTTAGATTTATTATGGACATATAAATGTTTATATAATAGCTAGCTGGAATCACTCCTTATTGCAGCTCTGCATATCAGAATTTAGTGGCAATGTTAAGCTCCAGTGTCTTGCATATTAATAAAAAAAAGAGAAAGGAATACAAAACTAAATCTATCTACTCGACTCCAGTGTTCCTTATTTCCCAACATGAAAGTAAGATCCAGTTCTCAATCTCAGGCGGCCTATTCTTTTTGCTCATTTTAGTTATTAACATCAAGAAAAATAACAGATATGACTATATAAAGATCCTACGAGACATGCAAGATGAACCTTTATTCGCATATGCATCCTTACTGGTTATCCTAACCCTATGTGCACTGTGCAGGTACCACCCCCAGTACTTATCCCTAGTTTTCTGTGCCCTCCCTCCCCATTCCCTTGCATATTTATCCTTGGTTTGAAGCAAAGAACAGGGCATTCAACATAATGGCAAAGAACCTCAGATACATAAGAAAAATGAGAATTGCATGAAACCATACATGATGGTATATATAGCAGAGGCATTCTGGCATAAACCGCAAGTTCGCAGCTTCTCCCCAGATAAGAAGATAAAGGCCCATGTATAATAATTTACGTTGCTGAACTTCCTGTTGGATTGTCGGCAACCTAATGGAAGATTATATTAGAAGTGAAGTAAGTGATGATTATAATTTGAGACAGATTCAAGAACAATCATCAAATAAGGATACTGTAGGCTCTTAGAAGAAGAAAAACACAGATACTCACCCACGCAAAATGAGGATAACGTCGAAAGGAGAGGAAAGAGAAGTTGTTGGTCATAGACTCATAATTACAGTACAATCAAAATCCTAAGGAAAAACTAAATTCTCCTCACCATAAGCTACTCTTTCACCAAGATATTTGCACCACTTCTTGTAGTTTTTGAAAAGTTTCTTCATGACTTCTGTAAGTGCACGATCATCCAACTAGGAAAGAACAAAGACAACTCTTAAAGCAGCAGGAACCACTACAATATAAGCAGTGTGGGGACAATGAAATTAAAGCAAAATACCTTGGCCTGTTGATCAGGCTTTGGTTGCCTAATATGTACATTAGCTAGCAGCAAAATCAAGTGCTCCCTCTGGTTCGCCACACTATCCTTCTGCACTCAAAAAAGTACGAAATATTAGGTACTTTTGAGTAAAATGAAAATATCAATTCTTTTGGTACATGTGTATATGTTAACCATATGTACATTTGTTATTTGTTTGCTATTTCATATTTTAAGGATGTATCCACATTTGTAACTTATTTGTTTGGTATCTGTTCACGCTGTTTTACATTGAGGGAGCGCATGTTGGCACCTGAAAACCAAACATAGACTGAAGCCAATCCAAAATGTCTTCGTCCACTTTCCTCTTGTACCCCTTTGGCCATGGAAGACCTCTTGTGTTACGAAGTGCAGCAACAGAAGCTTGAATCTTCAAACAAGGAAGTACCAAAAGAATTAGATAAATTTATTTTTATGCAAGTTCAAAATCATAAGAAGGAACTAGCAATTGACCTCAGGGTATCTCATGATTGGTTGATGCGAACTTTCAGGGTCAAGAGGAAGAATATTATAAGGCACATATATTTGGGTCTTTTCTGTGACCTTGGTATGTTTTTCCAAAATCTGCATGGTTATCAATATATAAATTTCAGATGTCATGTAAATTCAATAAGTATTACAATGTGGCAATCAAGTATATGATCAGCAAAAAGGCACTAGGAACAAAAATGGGAGCACTACCCACCTCCTCATCCACTTCAACAGCTTCTGTTAAATTAACTGCCCTTAAGACTTCAAACAGCACAGCAGCTGTTTGATATGCTTTGTAAGTCGAGCACTGTATCAAAAATATAATAATTTGAACACAAATTAACTTGTTAAGAAAATGAAAATGATGATTAAAAGTAGTTTACCGATCTGCTTTATCAGCAGCATTTTGCAAAGCCTCAATATACTTCCTGTAGTAATGCTGATAAAAGCTCTTCATTTCACGTGCATCACTTCCTTTTTTGCCGTTGATGTCGTATCATTTTCCTTCCATGGAATATACAATATTAATTTTTTTGTTTCAGCAAATTAGTATGCATTGAATATTTCCTTCAAGAGAACTATGACACCTGGCATTACTTGTATTGGTATCCCAAGTGAAACCCAGGACTTAAAAGAGAGAACCATAATAACTGCAGCTGAGATTTCATACCCGTTCAAGGCGTTGGAGAAGAGCTGTCTTGAACTGACGAACCCCACGTCCGCTAGATGTTGGATCGAGACGGTGAGCTTTCTCAAAAGCATAGAACCGGCCTGATTCCAACAGACATCAACAATCACAAGGATAGAAGACCACTTAATTTCAGTAGAGCATCTTGGTTTATTCATAATTTTCTCTCTTGAGAACAGGGAAATCTCAGAATAATGTTTTCAAATTAAATGCCACCTCACAACATTGTGCAACAGGAATAATCAAGTAAAAACTATCCATATAAGATCAACTAGAGCGTAGAATTTAAAGAGCCAATGCTAAAGAGAAATAGAAGAAAGATGGAATAAAAGAAAAGAAAGAAGTCGGACTTAGGAATGCCATGCCCAAACTTTATTGAATGAGAAATATGTTGTAACTTCTGGAACATATAATAGTACAATAACAACTAAAGAAGAAGACTGAATCAATAATTCTGGTTTAGTCTTCACTGCAAACAGAGAGAAGAGTGGACCTTTTAGTGTCGCGACTTTCATAGATTAAAACAGAAATCCCTAATCTATTTGAGCCAAAAGCAGAAAGGTTTTCCATGCTAATACCTCTTGGAACATCGTGATTATAAGCCGAAGCAGCTTCCACTTACTATGAATTTCACTGTTTTACAAGACATGTGCATTTCCTAACATACTTGGAGTACATTTAAGAAATAAAGCGTAAATATCACGCACCAAAAAGAAAAAACGTGAATCCAATCATTGAAAACTAACAAAAGAGAACGCATAAATCATAAAAATTAAATGGAGAGACTACTTTCAACTAAGTATCATAAAATGTCCAGCCAAAAGACCATCAACAACGAAAAAACAAAGCAGTCACCGCACATTAAGGTTCTAAAAGAACTTCAAATATTAAACTTTTATAAATGTAATTGCCAGGAAATCGAATGTTTACCGTTTAGGATAAAAATCAGAGCTCAGAAATAGGAAAACGCCACAAAACCCAGAGTACAGTACTACACACTTTGATACAAGATAATAACTGCAGTTAATGCTAAAAGTATGTCACAAAAAAGGAATATAAGTTACATTAGGACTTACATAGGTAAGCTACACGAGGATTTATGGGCTCGACCTCATTGGCAACACGAAGAATTGGCGCAATCTCAACCAGAGATGAAGGCACCACCTCACTGTCCATCATCGACTCCCTAAATTACCGACAGTCTGAGTCCGCAAAATCCGCCTTTGCGGCTGGGCATCAGACCCCCTTCTCTGATAAGCCATTTTAACCTTAAACCTTTAGAAGGATAAGAACTTGCTTTAATTGGCCTGTACAAAACCTTAAAAAATCAGGAAAATTTGTGAAAATCAATGACGCTCATTTTTAGGGCCATTTTCTTGATTCATATAGCAGAGGACTCATAGCAAAACTTTCATACAGCTTCACTAAGTGAAGCATCAGGCGTGAAATATGCAAACTCCAATACATTTGTAAACCATTCGACCCTAATAAAGTAAAAATTGAAAAAGTCTCCTTAAATAACCAAAGAACTCAGTATTGAGAGTCAACGCCAGAGTAGTCAACTTCAAAGTCAAGAAGTGCCGTCAATTTCTTTGATACCAAGAACCCATACAGTAAAACTCAATAAAGATTCTCCACACTTTATCTTGCGGTAAGAGAAGCCAAAAAGAAAAGCAGACGGCAACTTTCTTGAAATTCTTGAAAAACAGACGGTGCGCTACTTAAACCTACATCTGATAAAGATTTAAAAATAAAAATAAAAACCCATCGTACCTTAACAAATTAAACCCATGTAATCAAGCCCATTGAGTCCACTGTGTATCACGTTCAATTCTTGATCTTGCAATTCAAGAAACCCAAAGTTAACAAAACAAAACCTTAAATCAGAGCATAAGAGACAACTTTCTTTTCTAATAAAACATACAAAAGAGAAAATGAAACGCCAAGAAATCAGTACTCAGTCCCTTTCTTCTTCAGAGATAGTGAATGAAATTGAAATTATCATCAAACCTACCACATCAGAGTGAACTTTCTTGAAAACAAGAAATACGTTACCGAAAATAAGGGAAAGTTGTGAAATAATTAGTGATTATCTTGTTTGTGTAAGGAAAGTAAAATATATTATTAGTGGTGAAAATCAAACTTGTGAAATAATTAGCGATTATCTTGATTGTATAAGGAAAGTAAAATATATTATTAGTGGTGGAGTGAGATGTGAGAGTAACATGAAGAGAGGCCAGAGACGGGGGCCGGGGAAGTCTCGTCAGCTGGAGCCACCTAACTGATTGGATGAAAGAAACATACGCGCGGGTAAAGACAAAATTATATATCTCCCGTTTCAAGTTGTGCGCATTTTTTGGAGCAACGTAAAACTAAAAAAATTAATTTTGTTGATTTTATGAGAATAAAATGTAAGAGAGAATAAAGTATAAGGGTATTTTGGGTGATTTAATGAGATAAAGTAGGAGAGAGAATAAAGTAGAGAGTAGCGTAAGAGTGGCATTTTGTGATTTAAATGATATTGTGTATTAATATTGTATGATGTTTCCATTTTAGGAGTGTGCATAACTTGTTAGGACAGACGAAAAAGGAAAGTGTGCATAATTTCTTAGGATTGAGAGAGTATATTGTCACACTATAATGTTATATTTTTGTAATTTTTTATAATAATTTTAGTATATTAAATATTTACTCATTCAAGACACATTCATAATTAATTCTATATTTATGACGGTGAAAAAAATGGACCCTTTCCATATTTCCATATATAATAATAATTCACTTTAGGGTTTTATTTCCTCTTTTTATTGAGAAAATTGTATATTATGTAGCTTTTTTAAATTTTAACTAAGAATATGTTTCAAATTTCTTGTAATATTAAAAAATAATACCAGCGTAAGTATGGGGGAAAATTATGTCCCCTTGAGAATACTAACTTGAATTGAATGATACCTCTCGAAAAAGCTTGAATTGAATGATACCCGTTACTCTTGTATTATTTTAAACATATTATATTTGAATATTAAATAAATACTTGGGAACCAATGTTGGATGTCCCGAATTTTATTTTTTATTTTTAATATTTTAAACACGCACAAATTCTATAAATGAGGCCTTCGCGCGAAAACCATTTTATTTACCTTCCTATTAATTCAGCTGTGATGAATTTCCATAAATAACTTTTGACTTTTAGCAACCTTTTAAGATTTTAATTTTTTAATATATTTATTTATAAATAATATATATAGTACATTTGGATTCGCACGAATCAGATCTTATTTAGGTTGTATCTGAAGGACAAGAATTCAAGGTTAAGATCTATTACAAGTTGTGAGATGCATGTATCATAGCATGTATGGTCAAATTAAGTCAATTCATGAAGAAATTTTAAATATATTTTTTATTATTTTTCTTAGGTGCAGAGAAGAATCAACCATTTGATTATTGATTCAAAATAAATAAATGATGCAATGATGATGATGTGGTGTTAGTCTCAAAGTCTTTTTTAAGGGTAGCAGCATCGGTATGTCAAATTGTCAATTAATACTGTCAAAATGCGAAATCTCAATATAAGTATTATCTTTAATAGGAACATGTCTAGTCAGAGTCACTTTAGTAATCAAGAACGCCAAAATAAATCTATTCCTTTCCACTTGTATAAAAGATAATTTTTTTAAAGATAAAAAGGAAAATCCTACGCGTACAACTTTTTTAGATGATAGTAAATACTTTTAATACTGAAAATTATAGTAATAAATTTATTGATAATTTATGTTAGCTATCTGTTTTATAGTGACTGAATTTTCATGAATGTTTTCTCATAATTTGTCCAAAAATATGTAATGTAAAAGAGTCGAGAAAAATAAAAAAATTATTTGATAATTAATTCGAAATTGATAATATATATTATATATTCATCTTAAATTAAATTATTAATATAAACAATAAATTTCAGCGTATTTTTAAATTTATAAGGCAAACTCTTTTGAAATTTGTTCAATAGTATAGATTGGATACATTTTAATATATATCATAACATTTACTTAATAATACTATTATTTTTAAAAATTAATATTATAATATTTTAGACATAAATATATCGAACTATGTGGATAAATAATATAATTAATGAATGAATATAGAGAATTTTAGTGGAGACGGACTCATTTTATAAAGCTTCCTTAAATAACAATGAGCTTCTTAATCTTGAATCAAGCAACAATAAATAAACTCAAATACAAGTTAATATTAAATTAAAACATACGGAAAAATTAAAAACATTAAAATCACCTAGCTTGAATATAATGTATAATTATTATAGAAGTGTTTTTGTTGCAAAAAAGTACTAATCACTATGTACATGTAATTTGATGACATCGATCACTTTATATTATTATTATTCTGTTTTTATGATTTTTTATGAATGCTCAGCTTATTGATTTTTAATTTTGTTGTTAAATAGTGGGAGGCGGATTAGGTCCAAGTGGTGGCGAGAGTTGGTCAATAGTGGGGCAGGGGCTGGGGGCTGATTTGTTAATAATATGGAGAGGGTCATTGGGGATGGAGAGAGGACGAGCTTCTAATTTGATATTTGGGTCGGAAGTTCGTCCCTTAGGAGTCGATTTCCGAGGTTCTGTTACCTAAGTCGGGATAAATATAAGACAATTAAGGATATGGGGAGTTGGGAGGGGGTGTGGTCGTAGAGTTGGAATTGGAAAAGGTTTTTACTTGAAAGAGATCGGGGTTATGTTTCGTCTAGTTGATGTGGTTGACAGTGCATGTACATCAAGACACAAAGGATACTTGAAGATGGAAGCATAACTCGAAGGGGAAATACACAATAAAATCAACATATGAGATCCTTATTAATACAATGCAAGAAAGAGCTTAGTCTCAAATGAAGCAGAGCCGCCGATGTATTTGGACCGGCTTAGCTCCTGGTGAAGGTGGCGGCGATGGCGTGGAGGTTGTTGTGGGACGATTGCCGACAAAATCAAACTTGGTAAGAAGAGGCATATCCATTTCTACGGGGGATCAAGGTTGTTACGCTTGTGGTTACTCGGTGGAATGTGCCCATCATTTATTCCTTCATTGCCCAAAGACGGTGGAGGTCTGGTGGCTTATTCACCGGTGGATAGGTACACCTTTCATCCGTCCTTATACGGTGAAGGATCATATTTTGCTTCATTCGGATTCATTGAGAGGTAAAAAAGGCAAGAAATTCGTCACTTGTGGTTGAGAGTGTGTGGTTTGGTGTATGTGAAAAGCAAGAAATAATTTTATTTTCAAAGGTTTGGAGAGTTCTTCCGACTCAATCGTAGATGAGGTGAAAAGTAGGCTTTGGAGTTGGTGTTTGTCAAAGGGTTTTATATTTGTAATGCTCCTATTAGAGTTTGGTTTCAAGATCCTAAGTTACCGCTTTAATTTGTAATATTTTGGAACTTTTGAGGTATTTTTCATACCTCTTGCTTTAATAAAAGCTTTATTTGCCTGATTAAAAAAAAAAAAAAAGTAACTCCATTATTCAATGATTGGACCATTAATTGGAACGAAAGGAATTAAGGACTACGAAAAAATAAATAAATAAAAGGTAAACCTGTCTCATCCTTTATTTGCTAGAGGCCCCCGGCCCACATCTAACTTGATAAATTAATGGTTTCTTTTTTTTCCTGAGGTGAATGAATTATATAAATAAAAATTGAGCCTTCTACAATCTACATGTTGAAGCAAACATTAAAAAGTGATGCACACAAGACACATCTAGCCGGTCGGCCTAGTTAAAGTTGAAGACGTATATGTATATATGACCATTGATATCTTGCATGTTCTACGAATAAATTATAATACTATTATTATTAAATTTTTCATAGAAAAATTATGTGAAATCATCATATAAATTTAAGTTCACGATTCAAAATTTTAAATCAAATTCAAATATAATCTAACTCTAATAACGTATGATGCATAATTGGCCTTAATACATCATTCATGAGAACATTTAAAAAGAAAAATGTTTTGGCTGTAGTAAATTGACAGCCTAACAATAATTAGTTGCGTTGACTTTATGAAATCCTTAAATAACACTCGAGTGATCCTTTCAAAAATAACACTACACCGATAAAAAAATTTATTCAAGCAATGATCGAGTGCAATTCATCATAGTACAATTTACACAAACCGTGTATACATGTACAGTAGCTAGCTTAATTTGTTGAAGGGCTAAAAATTTAAGAGTTGTTGGAGTGCTAAAAACAAAATTTAAGAATATTAGTCACGACTCACGATTCATACCAATATTCAATATACAAAACAAATAGTGAGATTTTACATAAAATTTACCAACAAACAAAAAAATTGAAAATGTTCTTACAATTATATAATGATTTAAAGTTTAAACCTTTAAAATATTAAGATGTTGTTTTATTGATTCAAAATCAGTGATTGTGGAATTAGTGAAAAATATTAGAGGTAACTTTTTTCTTAGCATAAACAACTAAGTTATTTGCAAGAAATTTATCATTCATTTTGCTCACAAGTCTTGTTTTGATTTATCGTGGATACGGAAAGAGTCAATACACTATATATTAATCGATCAATCAAGTAATGAATTTTAGACGTTCATTTTCCATCATTCTTCAACACAACTGATAAAGTGTTTAAATTATTCAATTTATCAAACTCATGATAACGTTAACTAAAATTAACATGATAAAATTTTAATGACAACCTGCATATGTTCTCAATGTTGAATGATTTATAATTGTCAAGATAGTTTATTATTCAACTCTAGCAATTGAGAATATATTGTTTATAATAATATCTCAAATTAAAATAAGGGCGGACCTATTCAAGGGCTAAGGTGCTATAATAGCCCCTAATTTTTTTTTAATTACATTTAAAAAAACAATTCAAACCACCCAAGTATCGAACTTGAGACGTAGGAGCAATTAGCAAACAACTTGGCCACTAAGCCATTTTAAGCTTTATAATATACATTTAAATATATATATATATATATATATATATATATATATATATATATATATACATGTTTTAGTTAGTTTATGAATAAAATAAAACTCACAAATCGGACATAATATATACGGATAGTCCATTTTGAACTCTATTTTATGCCAGTAGGTTGATTGCCTATATGTTTTGGCATTTTCTAAAAATGTACTAGATGAGTTTTCTATGTATTTTGATAAAAAAATGGTCATTTATGGATGAAGTAGTTAAAAATACTCTCTTACTTACGTATTTAAATTTTATATTGTATTTATTTTACAGTATTCTAATTTTTAATCCTAGGTCCGCCATTGACTTAAAAATGATGTCCCATAGTTAAGTTTCCTTGATGAGATGAACTTGAATGCATCTTGAATTCTTATCAAGAATTAAAACCTCATCCTTTAAAAAAAAAAAAAAACTATACTTTTCTCTAGTAAAGTCACACATGACACAACCATTATTTCTCAATTATGAATAAAGTGACTTTTGTTGTAGAATTGAATACGAAACCAAGAGAATTAGATAGAGTGAATTATAATCAACTCTCAATTTAATTTTAGCAAGAAAAATTGAGCAGTGGAAGAATAAAATATTATTCTTATCTATTATTGGTTTGCTAAAATTCTATTTACACTGTGGATCGAAGTGAAGCCGTGAAGAAGGTAAATTTATCTTATCTCTATTTGATGCATCGTGAGGTGAAATGTAAATTGAAAATGACGGGTATCAATACTAGTAAGAATGGGCCTAGAGTTAATATATTGCAATCAAGGTTTGACTTGTTGAATCATATTTATAGGAGTCGGATTTTATTAATATGAAGTGATAATTTAAGGAACACTAGCAAAAGAAGAAAAGTTTGGGGAGGCTAATGCCCCACAGGTCCATGAGGATCTTTATAACATGGATATATAAATAGAATAGAAATGTCCGAATAAAGAAGTCACTCTCCTCACAAGCAGTTTCGTAGTATGAAATCGACACCATTAGAATCACTCATGATACCATTAGAATCATTCGCCGATACCATAATCATTTTATATTGTGATATCAGTTTATAAGTGTAATAATATCACTAAATAGATGATATGGTATCGAAAATGATTCTAATGGTATTAATTTCATACTACGAAATTGTTTTACATAAGATTTTGCCCCGAATAAAAGTCTAAATAACCTTTTTTTTACATATACAGTGGAAATTATTTAAAATTCAAAAGAAGCGACCACACCATCTGCTCCTTAATTCCATCCTTCAGTTATCCTAATGAATGATGTTGGTTTTAAAAAAATAAAAAAATCTACTGCAGTTATTTCTATTGCACTTTTTGACATATAATTACATACATGAAAGAAAAAATATAGAAAAATATAATCTTTTTAATAAATACAACAACTGTTATGCATTATTCACATTTTAATCCAATTTTAACTCACTTCTATTGAGTTGTAATAGGATCCAAAAAGAATTGTCATGGAAATATCAATTCATATAAAAATAGTACTACTAATTTGTATATTAAATATTATTAATATTTTTCAATATATAAATTAATATTTTCAGTCTTTTTCTATGAAATAGCTCCCGCACATGAAAGAAAAATGTTGGGTTGAAAATATGTTGATCAAAATTACATTACAATTAGTGCAGAAATGGAACTCTTCGGTAATTTAGTAGGTGGAACCAGCGTAGCATTCATTCTTCTTCCTTTTTCGTATTTTGGCAAAATAATCACTGCACTAAAAATTAAATCTAAAGTGAAAATTTTGAGTATAAAATTGACATTAATTTGAAATCTATAGTGAAAATTTATTGATGAGCGCTCTAGATTGACGTAAGTTTAACTACTCTAAATTTGAACTATTAATTGAAAAAATAGTGAATTTAGAATTAATCACAACTCTGATTTAAAATAATTTTATTTCAAACATATTGTTCCAATCAATATAAGAGGGATATAAAAGATTTCAAATGGTGGGAGAAGGGAAAACAAACACCGCCATTCTTGAAAACTCTTTTTCACAAGACTTGAGACATAGATTTTAAAATTTCATGAAAATGGCTTCAAATTTAAATTATGCCTATAATTTTGTTAACGGGAATGAGCTTGTACGTGTGACCCAGTACGAAAGTGAAAAAATGAAATAAAAATCAAATGCCATATTTCGACCAACAAGAAGAAGCTCCTTTGTTTTTAAAGGGACAAGAAGAAGCTCCTTAATTTATGCATACATTTCTAAACGAAGCTGAAAAGAAATAGAGTTCTCTTCTCGTTGAATAAAAGAAACAGCAATCAGTCCATGAAAGGTAAGAGTACAAACATTCATCCGAACCTCAAAACTTGCGAATAAAAGCAATTCGCAACGTAATCAAACGTGCAATGGAAATACAACTCAATGCTAAAATGCTCGTGTTTTCCCCTGCCTAAATGCTTTTCTCAAGCACTTATTATTCAAAAAATAAAAATTACAGTGCCTACTACCTTTGGGAGACATCAACTTATGCAGCTTTCTTGCTGTGATTTTCGAGCCACTCCATTGTAACACTCTTTGGCCTCTCCAATGGCAGTCCAAGAGCTCGATCCCATATTAGCTAAAGCGACCAAAACAGAATGGGATAAAGTTAAGAGAGAGTAAAAATTAGAAAACCAGTATGTAGAAGGTCATGCAAGGAAAACTACCTGTGAACAAATGCCAATAGCTCTTGATACGCCAAATAGAACGGTGTAGTATCTACCAATATTAACGAAAACTGTCACATATTGCAGTATTTCTTTGCTCGTATTTTTATTTCTATTCTATAGGGAAATTAGAACACTGAAGTAAATGGAGCAATTCAGCATTAAAAGAAATTTACAATAAAGTATACCTCGCTTCAGTTAAACCATAATAATTGAGTAATACTCCACTGTGGGCATCTACATTGGGCCATGGGTTTTTCACCTACAAATATCACACATCCCAGGAACAAACAATATCAGGACTAAGTTTACCAAAATGCCAATACGAATAGAATTATCAATACGAACAACTCAGCAATGATTCCTAACATGATACAAGAGCTGAAGCAACCTCAATTACAACACCTATAGATGGGAATAAGTTGGGAAATAAAAGTCAATAGACAGCAAGTGGGTACACAGGCGAATCACTGACATTACAACCAGACCCACTCTCCAAGAAAAATAGTCATCTATACTTCATTATTTTGTTATATCCTCTATCCAATTACTTTGGCATCTATAAGTCTATAACATCTCATGTAAACTTGGATGCAACTTTTAGTATGAAACATGGCCACATACCTTGCCAAGTTCTAATAGTATTGGGGGCACTACTTCATAAAGATTTGAAACCTGCATACAGGAACATAGAAGATAACAAGGGAAATAAGTTAAAACTATACCAATGGAGAAGATGGTGTCTGAATACTAATCATGTTAACAAGGTTAAAGTGGTAACCATTTTAAACAGTGGATCATTTGGCAAGTGCTTAAGAGCAAATTCTCTTTGGCATGTGTATCTTGGATCAGTCTTGCGCAAAACTCCATGTCCAAATCCAGGAACAACCTATAATGCCATATAAGGAATGAGAAGGTCCTAAAGAGATCAAATAATGTGAAAATTATAATTATACTAAATAAAAAGAGGAAATTAATTAAGATATTCTCAATGCTAGAGATGAAGACATCAGAGTATTACAATAACTAAGACAAGGAAATTAATAATAGATTCTGAATGCTAAGGCACCAAAAGAACACAAAATGAAAGACAAGAAAAAAGGGTAATCAACTAATGGTGAGTGAAGATAGCAAGAGAAGAATAGAACAGAGATTCTTCATTTTAGCAACTGCAGAAAAAGTGGCAGTAACAGCAGTGGCTGTATACTAATAATTTGCAAGACTATAAATCTAGTTAATTTATTATAAATATGAAGCAAACTAGACACACACAGAGTCTCGAGGGAGAGATCTGCAAATTTCAATAACACCAAATAACTACCTTTCCGCTGTTCAATGTTTTCCAGACATAATCTTTCAATTCTTCTTTGCTAACATTTTCCCCACACTCTTCTACCACCGATTTAATCCATAGCAAGACCTCCTGTATAAGATCACAAAATGAAGCACACATTAAGTAAAGGATATCAGTAAAGTTAACTGGATCTACTGGTGAAAAGTTATTTCAAATCCAGCAGGTGATATGATTTTACGGGTGAAGTTTATGTGTTATCTTTGGCATGACCTCCTGAGCACCTTGCATTTTCCTTTGTGTATTCTTGTTTGCCAGATGTCTTTTCTTTGTGGTGAGTATTAAGTATTAACCATAAAAAGCGATGTTTACTTGGGTATTAACAAAATCTACCTTACCAAAAAGAACAAGGATATAAGCATGAAACGAAGCATTAGTATCGTTGTTCATAGCTTTCAAATAAACATAAGCAATAATTTGATTATATAAACGATCAGATTATATTCATCCATCACAACAGATCAACGGTTACACACTACATTGTCCTTTTGGCATTTGCATTTAGCATGATCCACAGAACGAAACATGGCTTGATCTTTTAAGCCACTTAAACTGCAATTGGCACCGATTAATCATGAATGAATGATTCAATAAGCATAATACCAAAATAACTAAAGAAAATCGATATGAGATCAAGGCATTCAAAGCCAATTGTAAGTAAAGGTTTAGTGTTAGAGAAGGGAACCAAGTTTGATTTGAATCAAGATTTTAGAAGTCCACTTCAATATATTATATATCCAAAATCAATAGGTTAACTACTTATCAACTGTAACGGGAGTCCTGGACTGGCAGGAGTCCATAAATCTTTTTGAAAGAGTTGCGGGCAAAATTTCTGTAGCTAGGGGAATACTGTTTTGACCTAGTACAGGATAGAAAGAAGTAAAGGATAATTTTCATATCAAACTCAATAAACATTTGCAGCCAATAGATGGCTTTCTTAAATCGGTTTTCTTTCTAAAATTTATGGGCATCGTTTCGCATAGCTGATGACGATTAAAGTTGCAAGCTTGGCATGAGAAAAGACAATACACCGAGCAAAGAAATTTTAGCACCTGATTAGCCAAGCCATGAAGTGGACCAGCTAGACCATTTAATGCAGCAGCAAATGAGAGATAAGGATCAGAAAGAGCGCTAGCAACCTGTGCATGTACAGTATTGACTATTAGAGAAGTATAAGAAAAATAAATGGGAAAAATGTGAAACTTCAGACTGTATGAGAATCTAAACAGCTAGAATGTCTTAATAAGTACACGGCAAAGCCAAATAGGCATTTTAAATCAAGGGTAAGCATTAATGCTATGCTCAGACAGATCAAAAGCCCTTATAACAGCTTTAACAGGGTCATAGAAAGTATAATGTTGCTTACCAAATGACCAGTATGGGCGCTGACATTCCCACCTTCATGATCGCTGCAAGCAGTGTACAAAGTGTACAACAGACGTTAGGATTCAATAGGAAAGATGCATGTTATATATATGTATATTCAGTGATTCTAATAACAAACACACCTATGGATGGTCACATAAAGCCTCATAAGCTCTTGCATTGCAGGATCGTCAAAACCTAGCATATGTGCAAAATTCCCTCCATAATCTAGAGAGTCGTCCATTGGTATGACTTGCCCATTCTTGTACATCCTTCACAAGTTCAAATAAATGTCACTAGACAAGTTCAAATAAATATCACTGGACGACAACTAACTAAAGATTACCAATAAGAACAGATTTATATGACCAAAAGTTTTTACTGAATGTGTTACTGGTATAATTGACATGAATGTATTGCGACCGAGTACAACAAGATACAAAATTACAAATTCATCGACCAACCTGCGATATACATATGAAGCTACAATTGGAACTTGGGCAATCAAACTAAGGGAGTCCTCATATGTTGGTTCCCAATACCTGTAGAGGACCAACCATAAGAATCTCGATAGATGAAAGATAAAAATCAATAGAACATAAGGCCTCAGTAAAATCTTACTTAGATTTATGGATGCCCTTCTCATATGCCTTCTGAAATTCACTTTGAACCTTGAGCAAAATACAATAATGTGGATTTTCAGTTAATTACATAAAGAGCAAAACCACAATGGCTTTCCATGTTTTGATATTTTTGAATTAAAAACAACTCGAATAATGTATAATACAAGCAAGAATAAGAAGCTCAATAAATAGATACATTGCAAGATCATGATTTGTGACTTTGTCGATCATCTTGCAGGGGCTAGTTGAAAGATAGTTCATGGCCAAAATGTGACAACTAGGTAATTTGCAGTTAGGAAGTAAACTAATACTACAAATAATATGTCAAAGAGTAAGTTGAACTTTATAAACAAAAATGTTAATGAATTCATGTCAGACTGTCGAAGAGATTACAATCAATAGATACTCAAGCAGAACAGTTCAGCCAAGCTAAGTTGCTAATAGT
Organism: Paraleonurus japonicus; assembly: GCA_030762865.1. Classification (NCBI taxonomy): domain Eukaryota; kingdom Viridiplantae; phylum Streptophyta; class Magnoliopsida; order Lamiales; family Lamiaceae; genus Paraleonurus; species Paraleonurus japonicus. Next base: position 36,368,623 of record CM061061.1, read on the forward strand.
GAAGCTAATGCATGACCAACAAAGAATTAAGGTAATCAAAATTGAGGCACAACAGTTCTCCAAAACCAACATCAGAGAGACTGAATTACATGCCATAAAAATCAAATTATCATATGAGTATATGAGGATACTCAGACTGAAAGTTACTACTAACCCATTATCATGCCCAAATTTATCAAATCTTTGAAAGTACTGCTCTTTCTCTATTTTACTTACCCCCTTTTGTCACCTTTCAGCTTCAAAAGTTTGTAAAAGAAAAAAAGAATCTGCATGCGGAAAAGGGTTTTTTTTTTTTTTTTTTTAGGTGGTATTCAAAATATGTTTCCACTAGACAATTATCTATACTGCGAGGATAGAAAAATTCCAAACTCACTCATATACACACTGAATGCACTGAAGATGACTATTAATGTGAATACCACATTGTAAACTATATTTCATGGATAAATAAGCAAATTAAATGGAATAGTAGTTCATCATTCCACCTGAAGAGCCATTACGCCAGTTGCAAATTGAGTCATCGGGTGAGCAGTAATAGGTAATGCATCAATTGTTTTATATACATGATCTGCAATTAAAAGAAAAGGGAATAAAATATGAGACTGCATAGATTGTTATAAATGCTGGGAGCAACTGAAGCACTGAGATCAACATTCATACATATTAAAATTTCAAGAGCAAAGGGAATGTAGGAAAATTAAGAATAACCAAAGTGGAGGTAAATAGCTTATCAGCATTAAGGATTATAGAAACAACTTTTTGAAATAAAAATTTGTAGCATCTTCTAACATAAATTACACAGCCTACTGAAGAAGTTGGCACAATCAGATTCGATGAACAAATGCAGACTGGCTCATCATTATGCTACCAGCTAAAGACAAATCTGAGAGTTAAAGAACCTGGGACTGTAGCACGACTTCTAAGTTCCTTTGACAATGAAGCCACTTGCTCTTTTGTTGGCACCTGGCCCAGGCAGAGAAAAAATAAAAGATGAGATTCCATAAAAAAATTAAATCATGGGACAATGCAAGTTCATAAGAGAGAGTTAAACAAAAACAAAATAAGATGTAGAACACACAAAGTTCAACACTTATCTTTGAACAACGTTAGATGCAGCTAAATATAAACATCAAAGATGCATTGACTCAGAATACAAAGTTAGCACCCTACTTTGCCAGTTAATAGGAGCCAAAGGAGACCTTCAGGTAACGGTTCTCCTCCAGTCTTTGCTGCAGGTAACAACTTCTGACATTCAGGAATAGACAAACCCCGAAAGCGAATTCCCTAAGACAATTTAACAAACAAGCATATTAATGAGTAACAATCACATAATTTTAAAGTTGCAACTCTACACATGAAAAACTGCAGATACTCAATTGGTAAAAGGGTATACACCTCTTCTGGATCAAGCAATGAAGTTTCCCATAATAATCCTGTCATTCCTCTCATTCCACCAAGCACCTTTTGACAATACATAAACATATGAATTATTAATTGGGTTATCAGTTATCCTAAATACTTTGGGCATATTTGAGAGAAGCATAAAGCAAGGAAGAGACGTACCATATCAACTGTGATGTTGCCCAGTTGAACTTTTCCATGTTCTGACTTAAGTTTCTTTAGGCGTTCCTAAGACAAAGCAACATAAATTGAATAGTCAACATAGTGTTAAAAAAAGGATATGACAATGTACAAAACCTTTTGGCTATCAGTGCTTTTTTGAATTCATTACATAAATAATAAGCAAAACCAAACAATTATATTTGTACATAGCAAGATCCCATTTCGTAATAGAAGAAGGATCAAATTGCAATTAGTAATTGACTGGCTTAAAACAATTAAACAACTGTACCTGTTGTTCTGGAATCAATTCCTGCAACTGAGAACGTAGATCCTATAAAGAAGTCAAAAATACAAAAGCACAAGCACAATATCAACTTAATCGTTAGAAAAGCGAGCGGAAATCATTAAAACAAAAACAAGAAAGAAAATTTATCTTGATCTCGAATTAATCTCAGAGGAGGAAAAATGGGGTTAATCTTAGAGCTTCACTGCTCTTATGATATGAAAGGCTTAACAAAAACTATTTGTAAGTTACTTTTAGCTTCATAAATAAGTTGGCATTTCCGCTACTTTCACCCTTTTTTCTCTTTTATTATACCTATGAAGGTTAAAAGCATTCAAAATGTTTTCTGATAGGCTGTTAGTGATTCTAGAAATACAATTTACTATTATTCTTCTCCTTTTGTCTATTATCTGGTTTCCACAACTCTCGCGGGGCACAATATTAGAAACATATTTGCATGACATCATGCCATCTTTGTTTATTGTAATTTCCAGTTGGACTGTGCCAATAGATCTCAAAACATAATTAAATCTGTTACACCAAATCTTCGAGCACATGCAATGACTGCAGCAACCGAACTAATGACAAGATGAACATTAATCCAACAAGAGATTAAGAAACAAGTAATGCTTACAACATCAGAGGCGGTCTGAAGTTGAAACCAGCGGACAAAATTGCGTTGACCTGGCTCTTGAACCTATTAAACGCAAAAGTTTAAGTATCAAAAGAAAAGTTGAAAGAATAAAACGATGAGAGAGATCATATGTCGGTTACATCATACAGACATACACTACTATAGGAAATTTTCTTGACATAAATACAACCCGACCTATTTTATTCACATCATTTGAAGTTACATGAAATCAATTATAATCGCGTTTTCTAATTTAATTATAAAGAAAAAAAGACTAATAACCAACAACTACTGCAATTACTTACAGTGCGGGGTCGCAGCTTCGACAACAGAGCAACGCTCCTGTGAAATACCATTGCTACCGAAGACCCAAGTTACTGCATAAATTGATTTAATATATACAAATCAAACAATCTACACAAACGCAGAATCCATTACCGGTGTAGCCTAAAACACGAACACAATCGAATCCCAGCAGATACAACACAGTTTTGTTCTAATGATTGCATATCAATAATTTTCAACAGATCAACCATACAATACCAGAAGCAACTAAAATACTTGCAGGAAGGAAATAACGACTGTTTAATTAGAAAAAAGAAAAAAATACATATATATATAACGCAATGATTGAAATGAAATAAAAAGTTGGTTACACAATAACGAGGGAAAACCTAGAGAGAGAGAGATTGGGGCAGGGCTGGACAAAGTAAGAGACGAATATGGGAAATGCTTACACTACGGAGGAGAGATGAATGAATTTGCAGAAGCGAATCAATCAACAGCTGGCCGCCGATTTTAAGAACAGAATTGGAAAATTCCACAACGGCTCTTGGTAGTTTGATATTGTGCATGTGCTGAAATTTTTGGACCGATCCATTTTTGTCAAAAATGTTCTGCTCATTAGAGCAAGTCTATCGCGGTTTGTATACACAACAGTAGGTTTACGTTATTATTTTTTAAAAAATATTAAAATATCATATATTTAATTAAAAATATTAAAAATCTCAATAAAAATATAAAAATTAGAGGTAATAATATTATATTTAATCGAAGTATTAAATATTTGATAAAATTAAAAAATAATATTTAAAGTGCAGTATAAAATATTTGGCCAAAAATATCAAATATTTGGCCAAAATATCGGGAAACACAATAAACTTACCATATTTAAACATATAAGATGTTTTCATTTTATTATTCTCTGTGTTCATTAAAATAGGCTTGTACAATTTTTTTCTTTTAGGATGCGTTTACTTTAAATGTTAATCTTGGATAACCCTTCGTAAGGAGGTGTATTTCATTTTTACATTTTGAGTTAGTCTATTAAAATTAATCATCCGACCCGGTTTACGCATCCGTTTAATTCTTCTTATCCCATAACTTGTAACGCACCTCCTATATCTTAATTTTTATCCTAATCTAATTAGATATAAAACTATAATTTAATTTTTATCCTAATTGATATAAAACTATAATTTAACCCTTGTAATTTACATGTCAAATTATCAAATTACAAGATTCATTACATATATTACTTCGCACAAAAAAAAAAAAGAGGAAAAAGAAAAGAGAATCACGATGACCCCTAGAAATGAGAATCAACGATTGAGCACACACCTCCCTTGATATTGTTGCTCGTCGTCCATCGCTCATCGCTCGTTGTGCATCGCTCGTCGCTCGCTCATCGCTTATCTGTATTCAAGGAGAAGAGGTATTTTTCTTTAGCCCCTGTACTTGAATATGATGCCGACTGACCGTTGCTTTCTTTAGGCTGCTTCGCATGGGCTAAATTAATTAAGTTTGTACTTGGAATTTTACCAAATGTTTCTACATATTGACGATTTGTTATCACTTTAACAGCAGTTGGAACTTGAGAGTCTCAGTTATAGTTTAGGAATTTAACCTTGAAATAAAAAATAAAAAATCTGGTTGTGGCGTTTTTGCTCTGTTAGGAGGATGGGTAATGTTAATTTTGTAATATTATCGCCTACTTTTTGCAGTCAGTCGATTCGTTAAGGTATTTTTAATCGAATATCTAGGTTCAGGTACAATTATTTATCAATTAATTCTCTTTGTTCATCAAAAATCACTTGAATCTGTCGACGAGTTCGAGGTTTATAGTCTGGATTTGGGTAAACTTGATTGGATTAAGGTTGAAAGGATTCAGGGAAGACTCTGTTCTTGGATAAAATGGGTGGTGGGTGTATGATATGGAAACTTGCTGCATCTCACCTGCTTCACGAAACTAAAATTGGCAAGGGAAACTGTATTTCATTTACTTGCATATCGTTGTATTATACAAAAGTATCATGTTTACTTTTCGAATTCTCATTTGTATATAGTGAGTCTCTTGTGAAATTTGTTCTGCGTATGTAATTTTATTTAGTTCGATGTGTTGTGTATGAAATGTTAATGATATTAATTTATCAATTAATTGACTGCTATATAAAAACTTAACCAAAAGTTTTGATTGGCATTACATCCGTATCAATTTTTGCCACCTAAAAAAGTAAAAAATAAAACTAATAATAAATTAATTTAAGAATTAATAAAAAAGTAAAAATAAAATTAATAAATTAATTTAAGAATTAATAAAAAAGTAAAAAATAAAACTAATAAATTAATTTAAGAAAAAAAAAAAGAATTGAAAAATAAAAACATTGCATTGAGAAGATATATATACCACATGCCGAACCGCATTCTTTTTACAAGTGAGTGTCAATTTAGTCATTTTACCATTATCTCCCTCTAATCCACTAAAGTAAGCATGGGATGAGTGTATCAACACTATTACGTAACAAATGAAGTAAACATGGTGATATTCATATTTTAATACCCCTTATCACCCCACTATAATTATCCAAGGTTAACCATTACCGTATTGAAGTGATTCTTTCTCACTATGAAGTTGGGTTTACAAATGCTACTTACTATAACTTTATAAATTCTAATATTTGTGATGAATTTATTATATGATTAATTAAATAATTCTAATACATTCATGTATAAATAATATAGTTTTTATATATTAATAAAAATATATAGTAAAAAATTAATAATTTAAATTTATTTTATAATTTTATATTTTAAATTTATAATATTTAATATGTGTATCACACGAAGAATTACTAATTTATACAACGACACATTTGGTTGAACTAAAAAAGGGTGATAATGACTTAAACACCTTTGTGTAAACCACGTTTGACTTTAGATATTATTTTGGTTTATAATTTGGTATACTCAACGTTAATCTATAAATATATAAAATATCAATTGATTTTCTTTTAAAAATGGGTGGAAAATATTTGATGCTATTGATAGTAATCTTTTTGACTTAATCTTGACCATATAAATTAGTTTAGGACAATTTTTTTAATTTTTTTAATAATTATCTAAATTTAATAAAAAAATTATTTATGGATATCATTAATCAATCAATTAATTATTAATTATTGTAATTAATTGCTTGATTGGTGCAACTTCTTCCCTATTAATGTCTTCTTCCCCTCTCCATTGATGTCTGCAATCTAACTCTAAATTGCATTTAAATACATTTGCGGAAATCAATTATTTAGTACATATTATCAACATATTATATGCATCTATCTCGTGTGTGAGAGAGAGGTGAATCAGACAACTATGCGGTGGTCAATATTATAGTTCGAGGATCAAAGCTAACTCACCTTCTACAAAGTTGTTTTAAAAATTTTAGTGCGAAACAATTTCATAATATGAAATCAATATTATTATATTTATTTATTAATATTATAATATTTATTTAGTGATACCATTACATTTATAAATTAATATCACATTATAAAAGCGTTTATGACATTAATAAATGAATATAATAATATTAGTAAATGATTGTAATTGTATTAATAGAGATGACAACGGGCGGGTGCGGGAACGTGTTTGTCCCGTCCTAGAACCCACCCCTAAAATTTCAAGACCCAGGATTCACCGCGCCACATGTGAGAACCGTCGAGTCCAACCCGCCCCGCCCCATTTAATTTTTAATACTTTTAAATTAATTTTTATATCTCAATATTTTTATTTTGATATTAAATAATTGAAGTTAAAAATTACAATTGCTTTAAATAATAATTAATATTTATTATATGCTTAAAAATAACATATATAGTATATTTGTACAAACATATACACATTAACATCAATATAAATTATATAATTACACGTATATATATATGAAAAAGAATATGTGTGATTGAACCAAATAAGGTTTGACGGGATGAGTTCAATCTGAGTGGAGTGGATGACAAGAATATGTGTGATTGAACCAAATAAGGTTTGACGGGATGAGTTCAATCTGAGTGGAGTGGATTCATTGTCATGTGTATATATCAGTTTATATTATGAACCAGTTTGATATAGGACATTGACTCTTTAAAATTTTGATTAGATAAGGGTCATTTACAATTTTGATTGGATACATCATTCATGATTCAACACGAAACATTCCCTGTCAAAAAAAAAAAAAAAAACGAAACATTTCTGATTGTTTTAAAATTACAGGTGCTGCCCTAAATTCGATACAAACAAAATTGGGTGCGGAATCTATTTCGAATTTCTACTAATATAGTAATATTGACCTTTGGCTCAAAGCACAAGCCGTAGTTATCCTCCTTCGAGGCGGTCGGACGATATAAAATTGCACTCCAGCACCTTCTCCTCTTTAAAATTGCGGTCGGTCGGTCTGTCGTTTGCATATGGATTGAACTTCGTTTTTGTTCCACCATCATTTCTTCATTTTGGTGGTGCACTCTGCAACTTCCTTTCAGCATGCGTTCCTGCATATCCAAGGTTATCAAATGGCAGTGGAATTTCATTTCTGTAAGTTCATCTTTTTTAGAAGCATTTTTTATTTTATTTTTCTCTGGAATGTGCTTCTTTTAACTACTTGGATAACACCTGTTTCAGTTTTAATCGACGCGATGGAATGATTTTTTTATCTTGGTGTTTTTTCTTCTGGTCCGTTCTACCCTTAGTGCATGAGAATCGAGAAATTGGATTGGCTTATGTGTTTTCGTTTTTTTTTTCTTTTTTTAATTGAGATTCTCACGGTTTCGTTGTCTGTGGCGTACGCTATGTTGAATTTCTGGTGTTGAAATATTGTTTGGCACGATTAATACTAGTCTGGGTTGGTGAAAACTACACTTTTAGTGGATGGTTGCCATTGTCTTTTTATTTCTCTTTTCTTTCACGTGCTCCAATAGCATGATTTGACCTAGTTTGCTACGTTTCTTTGTGCAGTTGTTTTTTCTTGAGTAGAGTTGAAGGTCACTGTATGTTTTTTTTTTTTTTTCTGACGGGAAAGGCTACTGTATGTTAAGTCATCATTTAGTGAGGAAGCAAATTTAGTTTCTTTCTAACGAAAAGTGACTCTTTTGGCCTGGTTGAAAATTTGAAATCAGAATTGGTAGTTATTTGCATGAAAACCTTTAGTGATAGGCAATACCAACTCATCTTTCTGTGCATCTGTAATGTATACTAGTAAACCAAGAAGTCTCTTGAGTTGATTTATTATTTTTCCAATTTCCTAATATCATATTAAGTCACATTTTGATTGTGACTATCTTGTATTTAGCTTCCTAATCATATATTGCAATCATTAAACCTGCAAATTGGTTCGTTATATTACCACCAACTGCTAAATAATAGTTTGCCAATAATGATCAAATTTCAGGCCAACATCACCATCACACCTCACATTCTACAGAAAAGCAGTAATGAACAAACTTTAACAAGTGGCCACATTGATGGAACCATGCTGAAGATGTATGGTACTTCATGTAAAAAGTTCGCAGATGAGCCTAGAGATAATCATGTCTCCGATATGCTAGTTGATTCATTCGGGAGGTTACATACTTATTTAAGGATTTCACTGACTGAACGCTGTAATTTGCGATGCCACTACTGTATGCCTGCTGAAGGTGTAGAGCTCACTCAGAGTCCTCAGCTTCTCTCACAGAATGAGATTATCCACCTAGCAAGTCTGTTTGTCAGTTCTGGTGTTACCAAAATTCGTCTCACTGGTGGGGAGCCCACAATCAGGAAGGATATTGATGAAATTTGCTCTCAGCTGTCAAACTTAAGAGGGTTAAAGACACTTTCTATGACTACTAATGGAATTGTCCTGGCGAATAAGCTTCCAAGATTAAAAGAATGTGGACTTAGTTTGCTAAACATAAGCTTAGACACTCTGGTTCCAGCAAAGTTTGAATTTATGACTCGGAGAAAAGGACATGAAAGAGTGATGAAATCCATTGATGCTGCTATAGAGTTGGGATATAATCCTGTCAAGGTATGTTTCACATTAACTAAGTATATTGTTGGTTGTGCTCAGTTCTTTCTTCTCCTTTATCTGAAAGACAGTCAACTATAAATCATTTGATGTGTTTTATGTCAGGTAAACTGTGTTGTAATGCGCGGATTCAATGATGATGAAATTTGTGATTTTGTTGAATTGACACGTGAAAAACCGATCAATGTACGGTTTATTGAGTTCATGCCTTTTGATGGGAATGTCTGGAATGTGAAGAAACTTGTACCATATGCTGAAATGTTGGATATTGTGGTAAGGTAGAACTCTGAAATCCCATCTATTTGTTTCTGAATACTGTCATTACAATCGATGAGTGTCTCAATATTTCTTAACAGGTCAAACAAAGTACTTGAAAGGATTCAGGATCACCCCACAGAGACCGCCAAAAATTTCAGAATCGATGGGCATCAGGGTACAGTTTCTTTCATCACATCAATGACAGAGCATTTTTGTGCTGGCTGTAATAGACTGAGACTTCTAGCTGATGGGAACTTTAAAGTTTGCCTCTTTGGTCCCTCAGAGGTAAGACATTGCCTTGTTTATCATTCATTGACTGAGTTGTCTTCACTAATGAAAATGCCTATGGGACCAATTGGCATATGTACACTTGAGGTCTATTTGAAGCATCATCTTTTTGCTCCCTAAGTTGTTGGGCATGTTCCCCAAAGGGATGCAGATATTTTCTTTTTCAAGTTTAAAAGGTCTTGATCAGCAGATTTTTGGTAAAAGAATTATTATATATCCAAATGAAATAAACCAAGATAAATTAAAAGTAATCTCCCATCAACAATTTCCTATCTTATTTCATAATGATGCAATAATTAGTAGGGTAGATATAGTTTTTTTGTTGGTGGCGTAATAACCAATTTGATGGTGATTTCTTTCCACTTGTTCCCTGACAACTCATTGGAGCTATGGAGCAAATAGATTGGACTTCAGTGGATCATGTTAATATGATCAGATTGAAGGATGTATCACTTTTGTAACTTCGTGCAGATCTTGCATCATTTTATATGAGATTTTGTTAGAACCTGCTGCTCATATGGTTAAATTTTTTACTTATCTCATTCTCATACAGAGATACTTTTCCATTCAGGTCAGCTTGAGGGACCCCCTCCGTAGTGGTGCTGATGACAATGAACTTAAGGATATCATTGGAGCTGCGGTAGGTGGCTTCTGTTGTATTAACAATATTGTTGTAAACCCCATTTGTCTTGGAACTATCCAGGACCTCCGATTGCATGACCCTGGTATGCTCAGTGCGGAGTGGGTGATAATGGGATGCTCAGCCTTTTCTCAAATTTTTTCAGTTCTTTTTTTTTTTTTTTTTGAGAATTACCTCCATTTTGAAGCAGCTATGTATTTTGTAATCTCATAGCTCCAAAAATTATTCTGTACCAGGTCAAAAGAAAGAAAGCTGCTCATGCTGGGATGTTAGACATTGCAAAGACACCGAACAGACCAATGATACATATTGGCGGCTAGGGATCACACACTGTGTACATTATATTCTGAATGTAATGCCGAGGTGAATTTTATATGTCAGTTCTCTTTTCCTATTCCTACTGTCTTCACTGCATGAATTTTCCGGGCTTTTTCAATTATCTGAAATATGTTATTGTAGTTCTTAACTGCATTTTCATCTGCAACATAGCACTATATATCATATCAAACTAAGTATCTGAGTTTGAGTGATGTTTTACTTTCCCTTGAGCACATTATTCAAAAATGAACGGAAATTATCTATTGATGCCATCAAATTTATGTAATTCAGTACATCATCATTGCATGGTGATGCTAAAATATGGGTAATTATTGACTGTTTCGAACACAAGCTTTGATGGGGCTTATTAGGAATGGCATTGACTGAATATGCAGTAGTAGTATATTTTAATTTTTGTTCCCGAGAATTTCTCTGGTCCTATGTGTCTGATGCTATTTGATTGAAGTTACAGACTTGCGTCAGAAATTATTTGTTCTACAAAATTGCTGCATTGAGCAATTGAATTTTTCATTGAAGAAAATAAGTTCAAAGTGCTAATCAGGCATCCTTGAACATATAGTAAGCAATAGGCATCAGTCACTTTGGGTTGTGTTGAGGGCCATATATAGTAAATGGACAGATTTTGTTCATATCAAATGTTTTAAGAAAACTTAATGATGTGTTCAAGATAGTTGTATAAGAGTTCCTTGATGAGCTTTCACCTTGTAATTATCTTCACAAGGGATACTTTTATCATCTCCTATAGTATGTTGAAAAATTATGCTTGAAATATCTGTGTGTGAACGAAAAACACACACCATGGTGAGTTTTATGCTTACGATTTGTCTGATTCTTTGGTTTCAGGCACCATCTCAAACTTGCGCATGTGGAACTCTCTTGTAGACATTGGTTCTCCCATGTAGTTGATACACACCAAAGAAAGGGAAATAAAAGGGAAATCTGTAGAAAACAAAAGTTGAAGCTGTAACTTTATGTTGGTTCTCTAGAATGTAAATCTTGTGTTATAAGTACTTCTAAAGTATAGATAACAAAAGAATTTCACGTATGTTGTTGTATCTTGAATAATACTAACTCCAATCTGTTGTATCCATAAATAATTAATTTGTGGTATCTTATTTTTTTCACAGCTTTCACTGATAGATGGAATTTTTTAACATATTGGAAATGTCTCTATATTTGATTGTCAGGGAATTGTAAATAATTATGGAGGAAATTAACAGATTGCTGGAACTCACTTTACAATAAGATCCTTGAAAAGAATCTGAGCCTAAGTTTCTTCCAAACTCTCAAATTATCCTCATGTACAGTTTCTATGTGAGCACTTCTATAAAGCCATTATCCTTCATTGCAGAGTGATCAAATATTGAGAACTTAATTTTTCCAACAAAACAAAGATAAGTATTTCATCCAAACATATTTTTCAATCATTGTAAAGTTATATCAATAGTGTTTGAGAACATGTACAAAGGTAAATATCCTCTATTGTATTGGCTAATCAATCTGTCAATCACACCCAAGATAGAAACATCCTAAATAGAATGAATATCAGCATAGTGAACAGGCCAAACCAAACAGAGATGGCCAACTGAAACAGGTTCTGACGGAGCGCACACATTTTACTCATACTTATCTCAAGAATGAGTTCTTCTAGTGAAGGAGATTGTCAACCTCTTCTCGGTTATGATCTTGATCTAGAAATCAGAGTGACTTGGATTTCTAGGCACAATGAACTTGCTTTCTGAACCAATCCCACAAAGTATCATAGGGAACAAAAGAATAAACAATTTTCTGAAGGAGAACCAGAAATCAATCTTATCAAGCTCACAAAAGTTAGCAAATTTTCAGAGAAGCTTCTCACCAAATGGTATTTATTTGAGTAGAGGTGAAAGAAAGTAGTGGAAACTCATCCATATCATGAATAAATCCATCTAACTCTTCCAAAAGACTCAAAAGATCATTTTGATTCTCTGCATCACATATTTGTTCAATCTCCTTCTTCACTTTTTGTGTATCTTGCAATATTGGTGCACCTGCTGATTCCGTTTTGTTCCCTGGATTACTGCAGTAAGGCTTTGGATGCATGATTAGGGGTAAGACTGTCTTCCCCATACTCGTATTTCCTTTCCTTTCGACTGGTTTACCTGTTAGTCTCTGGACAAGCTCTTGGAAATTCTCCACGTTTGTCTTTATGATTTTTGGTTCGACTATGTGAATTATGCGTATCTTTGGCTTTTGCTTGAAAATTGTTCGAGAAAAATCGTTGACAAACAAGTTGGGTCGAGCCAAGGCTGTCCCAAATGTGTTAGACTTCATTTTATATTTTCTGTGGCTATGGATGATTAATGAAGTTGTGTCTGTGTTTGAGAGACAGAATGAAAGTGATTTTGTGTATTCTGGTTATGCTGTTGAAGATTGAGTAGCTCTCTGTATTTATACAATCGAATTTGTGGAAACTATGGATCAATATAGAAACTCCAACTTGGGAAAGTTATAAGTTAATTTTGCCTTTTGGTAGTGATGATCAGATGAGGTTTCTTTGTCTTAAAGGCAAATTAATTAATTAATTACCCAGCATGATTTGATAATGTTATTTATTTTCTCTTATTTAGAGTAGTTTAATCAACTTGCAACCATACATGGATAACCTAGTGTCTTATTATAATGATAATTATTATCTTAAATTGTAGATTACTTCATTTAAATAATTAGTCAACGTTGATCAATATGTTGTTAACCAAACCTGTACAGGATCGATATTTCATTCTTTCTTTTTTTATATCAAGTTGCCTTTTTTGTTTATGATTTAAGAAACAGCTTCTCACATTGTAGCATAATGCATATTGATGTCAAATTAGTGATCCAATGCCAGACAGTTATATTCGAAATAATTGTATATACGTACTGATCTGATAATTTGGGTTTTGATTTTTGTTTCTTAAAAGAAATTGCTGATGTATGAACCCAAATTTAAGTTTTCAGTTCATGTTTTTTTGAAGACTATATATATAGGTTTATAATTAGTACCCAGAAATATAAATTTAAAGAAGATAAATTCATATTTATATGTTTGACTTTCTGGTAGGCCTACATGGTATTTCATTGTGTTTTCTTAAAAAGTCAAACATCCCAATTAGCTTAAATACTTAATGATTGAGTTAAACATCAAGAAAGCTGGGCCTTTGGGATTACAGAAAATACAAACTTGTTGTCTGAAAGCATGAAGTCGTCTTTTACACGTTCTTGTTCACACTGTAATTGTATTTCTATCAGTAATAACACACGCAACATTTGATTTTTATATATATATGGGAGGAAGGAGGAAAGACGCTTGCGAATTTACTTGTGGTAAAGCGTTTACGAAATTACGGACATATTTGTAGTAGTTTATACGTTCTTCTTAAATTTAATATTTTTTTACAAAATTATGGCTCACATTTATAAAATATTCTATTTTTTTATACTTTTTAAACTTTTACTTTTCTTTACATTTTTACCGATAATTTTAAAGTAATATTTGTGTGAACTGGTACATACGATGAAGCTTTATTTCTACTATCGGTGTCATGCACTTGTACTATCACTGTCGTGGACATGCACATGCTCTGTCATAAGTAAATATGACAGTGACATGATAGTAATAGTGAATGTGCATAATAGTGATAATAAAAATAGAGTATCGTATGCAGCAGATTCACACAAGTTTATGTCATAACTTTAAAATGAAATATTATATTCATAAAAATTAGTGACATCGCTTAAATGTTAAATTTGAAGAGGGACGAAGGGAATATTATTTTTTATATGATGATTGAAATAATCTCGTACTCAAGAATTTAATGTACTTCTTAGTGAAGCCCTTTGAGATGATTATTTATAAAGATTAAAAATGGGCTGGGTTACAGATTATTTATGATTACATCCTCCCGTCTGACTCATATTGAAGTGTTAGGAGGGTTCGTTCGACATCTTATGATATGCATTTTAAATTCCATGATAATCTTAATTGAGTTTCTGCTATATTTAAAGGCTTATACTATGATATAAATTAAAATTGATCAAATGGGTGGATGTTGTGAGTTGTTGCTGTACTAATTAATAGATAAAAATCATTATGCCACTTAATTACGATATTAATAATTGGAAATGCATTCCACTTCTGGAAATATCATTATAAATTAAAGCATCTATCTCTGACTAATGCATATGGATTAGTTGGATAGTATTAAATATCGTCGAACCCATTGCTGACGTACTGTTGATGACGCTTTTGTGCATCTTGAACCACGTCTTTTCTTTCTTTTTTTTTTTTTTAAAAATATAAGTCGGTAAAAATTATGAAGTGTAAGATTTTTCATCAGCAAAAGAAGGTACCATCGAAATCTCAAGAAAAAGTACCAATTTTCAATAAACCCAAATAAAGTCATTGATAGTTCACACATTCTGACAATATGAATTTAAGATATTACAATAATGTAAATAGCCAAATAGAGAAGCAGATTCTAATGAATTACTGGGTTTTTAATTTTTGGCGCTTGGAGTGGCACCATGAAATAATATTAGTTACGCTGAGGAATTGTTCATTGAGGTTGATTGAAATACCGTGCCATTCCGATGGATCAAGCCAAAGCTATATGTGTGATTGAAAATAATGATGTTATATGAAATGTCCCATTTTATTCAAAATCTTATCTTATTCCTTTTTAAAATATAAATATTAATATACTACCTGGGCCCTTTATGATTTTGGAATAAGGCCCATTACTTAAGTACAAGGCCAAGTTTGTTAATCTTATTATCTCAAGTACAAGTCTCTCGTTTTTATTTTGTTACTTCGTAGGAATTTATTAATTTTCACATTTATTATTAAAATAACTTATTATGGTTTTTCTTTTCTTTTAATATAATAACTTATTAGACATTTATTATTAAAATAAAATAATTAATTATATTAGTTAATATTGTATATTTGGCATGATATATACGAAAATATCGAAATACCGACTTTCCAAAATTTTATATCGATATCATATCGAAATTTTAAATATACTATTTTTAGTATTTTTCGCACGGAAACCTCAGTATACCAATATTTACGGTATTTTATCCACTCCTAATCGCATCCATCTTTCATTTCTTCTCTGTCATATTGTTTTGTATGTTGGGGAGATCGAGAGTAAAGATAACAATTTGATCAGTTCTCTCATATCCCATCTTTCACGCATACTATATGAGTTGCTTAGTTCCTTGACTCGTAGTTAGGGTGATAATTCAAATACAACACAAATAATATAAAAATTGTGGGTTAATATTTAGATTTATTGTGTTCATGTTTGATATAAAATTTTCGTGTCATTATCTCTTGTGCACGAAATGCACCATGCATACAAATTCAAGTGTATATTTTTGAAAAGTGTTGTTGTCACTAAAAAGTGCGATTATTTTCGTTTGCGGTAAAAATATATAACTATTCATTTTTAAAATGTATTTGAGTTGCACGGTGTATCTAATACATATAGTGATATCGAATTTTATCTATCAATTGCTTTTACTTATATTTTCTTTTTTTGTCGCTTTTTACTAAAAATATTTAATGTACAGTAGACTTACTCTAAAACTAATTAATGGGGAGTATTGCAGGTTTAGGTCATTAGGTGGCATTTACCAATAATTTTGGTACAAACCCGCTCAAACCTAATAGTACGGTTAATTTAAATATGAAATTACTAACTTTCAACCATTAATTGTTTTTAAAAAAATAACACCCTTAAGAATGCATAAAGCTTATAAAACTTGTCAAATTTCTCATTTATATGGAAAATAACGGGAGATATATAGAAAAGAATCCACGGTAATTCCTGTTTGAAACTAAGGAGCTAGTAGTCATTTGCTATTTATCAATATAAAATTAATTAGTACCTACATCCGAAAATATAAGGAATAAAAGAATATTATTCAATCTATCGATCGATCCACAAAGCAAATAAAAAGAAAAGAAGGCATTTACAATCAAGAAACCAAATAAAAGAAAATAAAGGAGACGTGACTTAATTTCCATGAAAGCTGAGGGAGCGGAGGAGTCCCTTGGGGAGGGAGACAGCTCTCCGCCGGCCGGAATGTCAGCAAGAGCGGCGGCCCAGCGGCGGATGCTGAGGGAACGAGCAGGTCTGAATGTGTGATCAGATTTTGGAGTGTCGTTTGAGAAAACATTGGAAGACTGAGAAAGGATGACATAAACCAGAGCTTGAACAACAATGAATAAACCAACTTTCAACACCATCCCTTCTAAGCTGCTGCCCTCCATCTTCAGATTCTCTCCCTCTCTCTCAAAAATCGTATTTGTTTAATTAATTAATTTGTAGAAATGGATATAACCCAGAAAAATAGTTTGATTGATTGAGATGACCAATATTTATGTGATATATATATAGAGAGAGAGAGGGAGGGGAGACCTAAGAAGGAAGGAGGGAGTTTCTAGCCGACCTCTTTGACTTGGCCTGCATGAATGTTCCAAGAGTTATATGTTTAATACTTTTTTGAATAAAAATGCGTTAACTCAAGAGCAATTACACAGAGAGACTAGAAGACATCCATAATTTTATTTGTATTTAATTATCACTGTTTGCTAATTTCTTATTTTAAATTTTAATCAAAAATAAATTCTTTATAAAGACTACCTATAAATGGAAATACTGCTAATTCAACGGAACATATATTGTATTGTTATACTATAAAGTTTAAATGCGAGTTTTTTTAAGAAGTAAATATTAATTATACAACCTTTTCGCTTTAATTAATGATCATTATCTAGTTCCTGGTAATTAGCAACATTAAATTTATGATCAAGTGTATCTAAAATTTGGTAAGGTCAAAATGAGACTTTCAAATTAAGGCGACGACTAGTAACTTGATTAATTGGATAATTGGATACATCCATGAAACTACTGCATAGTTACATAAATTTATGAAGTCAAATGTTGATGTTTTAAATATTATTAATCTCTAAGCAAGGTGCTTCTGTATAATAATATATTAATATTAATATATGATTTGAGGGCCCCATATATACATGTTTCCGCACGATGAGCACACCCTTAATTATAACAAGCTCCATTTTGTTGAAATCCAAATAATTTATTATCGAAATATTATAAACAAGTAGTCAGATACTCATTATGTGACGATAGTTGGCAAAGTCCATAATAATGAAAATATTTGGGAGAGCTCGACTTATAATGCCCATAAAATTACTCTATACATTCATTTATAGACGATGTGGTTAATTCTATATGTAGATAAAAATGTTGTATATATAGATGTAAACGTTTACAATTAGTATACTGATTTAATTAATTTTATATTTTTAAAAAAATTATATATATTCTTTATTATAATGATACAAATGAATTAAATCAATATACTAATTGTGAAGAGTAGAGGAGCAATTTTCCTTTGGGATAATTCCGTATGAGAGACCAATTTTTAAGTTGAGTTTTGTTGGAGAATCAATATAATTAATTAATTTTGAATCTAATTCAGATTTTTAGAGGAGATAAAATTCTTTTATGGTATCGAGTCTCTCTATCTCACTTCTGACTTAGAGTTTATTTTCAATTCAAGTCATAAGTCACGACAATAAAAAAAAATGGACCTTTAATTTTTATGTTTATCATCTTGCATGAATTTAATTTGGAAAATAAATTTATTTTGGACAAAAATCAAATCAAGTTTTAAATTGAAAAAAATTACAGTTTGAGTCTAAATTAAGACATTTATAAATGACGATCTATATTAAAACTCAACCAGTCTTGATATAAACAAAATTATCCCTATTTATATGAATGTGTGAAACAATATTGTACAACATCTATGCTTATATATTATTGGGAATATCTCGAAATGTTATTTTTAACTTGTTAAAATTTTATTTTACCCACTGTAACTTAAAAAAAAAAAAAAAAACTTTTATATTCATTTAATAATTTGAGACTTTTTTTTTTTTTTTTTGACAGGAATAATTTGAGACTTAAATACCCTTCCAAAGTGCGTAGAAAAAATTAATAGTGTTAAAAATGAACTCTCTCTCTCTCTCTCTCTCTCTCTCTCTCTCTCTCTCTCTCTCTCTCTCTCTCTCTCTCTCTCTCTCTCTCTCTCTCTCTCTCTCTCTCTCTCTCTCTCTCTCTCTCATTATCAATAATTAACAAAACTATGATAATCACTCAATAAAAAAAAAAACACTTAATTAAATATGTAATCTGAAAATAAATAAAAATAATTACTTATTAATTAAAAAAATTATTCATACATAACGAACACTACATTAGCTAGTTGTGCAAGCAATTAATTATACCATGATGTATCCAATAGAACCAGAAAGTATAATTACAAGATATATCTGTTAGTACTTGAGTTAGTATTTCACGCATGACAACTTGTAAAAGATTAAGACATTTACAAGGTTATAGATTATTGTATAAAGGGCATTGCTAAACATCCAAAATTTGGATATCCAAAAAAATTTAATGACTAATATACCCTTCACACTCAAATAAAAAATATCAAACAAATTATTTCTCTTTCTCTCTCTTATATTTCCAATATCAATACAATTAATGTTATTCTTTTCAAGATCACCTATTTCTCTCTCTTACATTAAATTTTAAGTTGCATTTAAATTCAAAGGTAACAAAAATTCAAGTTGAATTAATTTTTTTGTTAATTATATTTTTAATTAATTGCACCTCATCAATACGTTTTAATTATTACGCTCATGATGTAAAATGATAAGTTATAATGTTAATAAATAGAATTTAATTATTAAAAATAACTTATGTGATTTGTTAATGTAGTTTGATGTGTAGAGATATTAAAATAATATATGTTCTAAAAAATTGATTTTAATATTTTATCAAAATATAAAATATGCGAAATATGCAATTTATAATCTTTATTTATGTTTAATCTCTATTTACGTCTAATCTTTATTAAAATAATATGTGTGTAATATTCATTTCATAATATAATTAAAAAAAAACTGTTCTAACAAACACTATACATGAAGCATGTTTAATCTTTATATTTTAATTAAATCAATAAATTTACTCTAACTAAGGAACAACTAAGTGTATTGGTCAATCAAATAATTTCAACAATTTATTTTTAATCTCCTTCCGTACGTCTACTGTAAATGTATTTTTTATTATTTAATTAATCTAATTTTTAAAGTTATTGTCACAAATTTAATTAATACTATAATCAATTAAGGACCACCAATTCAAATTTTAATTAGAGTCACAATTTTAAATTTTAATTAGGGTCACAAATTCAATCAATTAAGACGACAATAACTATATACAAAATTTTGAATTGAAATAATCAAATTGAATAAAATTATTTTATAAGAGAGTAATTTAATTAATTTAACTTAATCAAATAAAATAAAAGAATGTATTATGTACACCACTGTACATTGTACATATATTACTCAGTAAATGATATTAGTTCTTAGAGTAATAGTATTAATTTATTATTTTATAATAAACAATAATATTAGTGGTGTACAATACAAAACGTTTAGCATAATACTTTACAATAAAATAAATATTTAAAACATTTAATTTAAAATTTAATACTATAATTTTAATCAACTCGCGTAAAGTACACGAGCTAATACGATTTATTTTAAAGCAACACTTCAATAAAACATTTTACGTACAATAATAACATATTTAAGGAAGAAGTAAAAAAATACTTTCAAGTGTGTTATTATAATCTCAAGTATGTTAGGAATAAATATTTTATCAGTATATAAAATATTAAAAATTTAGAATACACATATTATTTTAATAACTATATATTAAACTACATTAAAATCACATACGTTTTTACTAATTAAATTAAATTCATTTAATCAATATTATATTTCATCATTTTATATCATGAGCATAATATTAAAATGTATTGATGAGATGAGTGGTGCAATTAAATTAAATATAATAAAAAAATCAATTTAATTGATGGAATGTCATTTTAATACGCGTGAAAAAGGCTGATTAGATTTCCCAAAATCAATGCCATGCACCAATAGCTTCTTATGTATAACTTCTCCACGCGATACCGCTTAAAAGAAAAAGTTTCAAATCTCCACTACATGTTTACAATTAATTTTCAAAGTATAATATTTAAATAAATTAGCCTAAAATTTCATAACTTAAAACTTATTAGTTGATGAAAGAATTGGAAAAATACATTTTCATTCTCAATTTCATTAAACAGTTTGAAACAATAGCCAACTAAATATATATTGAAGTTATTAACTTTTAAAGAATATAAAATATTTCATTAGAAAAAAAAAAATCTCATTGATATTATACATTAATAATTATTTAACATTAAATAAACACAAGTCTACATATTATGATGTAAAGTAATTAATTTGGCACCAAAGATAAGACTATTATTCTTTTTGTCAACTTTCCTTTATTTCGAGATCTCCTAATGGTATCATTAATAAGGGTAATTAGGTAATAATAATCATTAATTAATTCTGAATTTTGTTTTTGGATATCCAAATTTTGGATACACATCATTACCGTTGTATAAATATCGGAGTAAATTTTTACGATCTATATAAGGATAGAGCTACGACTCTCATAGTGTATTAATTCAACTTAACTTTACCAAAATTCAAATTAAATTTTCAATATTCAAACTAGTTACATAATAAATATTTATCTAAATTAAATAAATAACATCTTACTGGATGGGGCCAATACTTTAATAATTAATATATACACAAACACACCGATCAAATATATATATATATATATATATATATATATATATATATATATATATATATAGACACAAACACAATTTGGTGTTTTCAAAAAAAAAAAAAAAAAAGGTAAATTCTGTGCGCCGAATATAATTAATTAATAATTAACTGAAATAAACATGAGTTTGGCAATGACTCTAAATTTGTGGATGAAAGTGATAGGTTTACTTTGACAACACGAGAAGCAACTTGTTTTGAACACCAAAATCATTACATTTTCGTAATCACCTTTTCTTTTCACCAACTCGGCATCAAATAGTTTTAATTATTTGGAAAACGTAATTATTATTTCCAATAAGCATTAACCAGAGAATGTTAGGCAAACCCAAAGTATACCTCTTATGTGAAACTCCTTAATTTGATCTATTGTATGAATAACTTTAATTTTTTTAAAATTTAATTTAACGGTGATAAGATCGACATAATTGTGATTTCTATAAATCATGGATGATTATCTTCAACATTAATCGATGATCAAATTATGAGAGACCTATAAAATATTTTGCTTTTAAATTTAGTATGATAATTTGATAGTTAAAAAATATATATATATATTAGTAGTTGTAAGAATCTTTTGTCTTCTACTCCAAAATTTTCAGTAATTTAAGTTAGGATAGATGTTAATGAAGTAACACATCTCTTTATTAGGAACATTAAGTTTTATTAGTGAATATTATTGGGTCGAGTCACCGATATTCCTGTTGAATCTCCTTAATATTTCTTGTTCTTGCTAAATTGTTTTGTTTTGATTTTTAAAATAAAATTATAAATAAACATCAATGTGAAGAAATGCCACGCTAAGGTGTATCTAATAAAAGTGGAGGTGTAGATAGTAAGTGTCTTGTTTGTATTTCCCTTTGCATCACAATGGATATTTTTTTCTATTGGAACGTTATTTGTATAATATCATCGGTGGATTAACAATATATTATACACCCTTTCCAAAAAAAAAAACAATATATTATACACACATAGTGAAAATTATTGGTGATATTAGAGTAAATAATATAATAAAATACATACATATCTTATAACATATCCTGATATTATCCCATAATTGCAAGGAAAAAATACGGACCCAATATAAAAATTATAACAAATTTTTATATAAAATGATGATGCATATGAGACGAATCCAAACTAATTGCATTTTATCCACTTCTATATTTTGCCATTATTCCCTACACATTTTATATGTTAACTTATATGTGAATTTGGACTCATCTCACGAGGAAACGCTTATAAATTCATAAAACAACTTCATTTTTTTATGGGGATAAAACAACTTCATATTAAATGAGTTATTAGACTGATAAATTATGTTACCATTAATTCAATAACCGTAGAGGGTTATTATTAGCATTTTGTGGAAGTTCCTGGTTATCATGAATTATACGTAGGTTAAAAAGACACCGAAGTTTTGCGCAACATTTTTATTTTTTCCATAATAAATTACACCGAAGTCTCATTGGTGATTTTACTATCTATTTATATACGCGTGTATTTATGTACAGATAGAACATAAATTCTACACCTAGGTCGCTTGTTACAAGATCATTAATGGGAATGAGAATGAAATTGGTTTTTTTATGCCCCCAAATTTATTGGAGGAAAAAATGTCTCCAGTGTTAGTTACATCATTGGTATTGTGCTCCAATTTTGAAAAAAAAAAAAAAAAAAAAGACAATAAAAGCTTGTTATTGGTGGTGGAAGGAAATGATTGAGGAGAAACGATTGTAGATTGGGATACATCATTGGTGTTGTGCTCAAATTTTAGAAAAAATGAGACAACAAAAGCTTGTTATTGATGGTGGAAGGGAATGATTGAGGAGAAACAATTGTAGATTGAGAAAAGGTTAATCATAATGGGTAATGATTATCTTATTTAAGAGGAAAAATATTATCATTCACCATTTTTTATTCTCATTAAACACCACAATTGTTTTATATTAATTCTCATTTTCATTGAACAATTTCCAACCAAGCCCCTAATAAATTCACCCAGTTGCGTACTAAGAGGCTAACCTCCCACAAAATATTGGACTCAGTCCTTTATACCGACCAATTTTGAGCGCTGAGGGAGTCTAACTCCAACAATTCAACTAGACTTATTTTGATCTTGTACCCTAATTACATCTTATAAAATATTTTTGGATATTTTAAGTCCAAAAATGTTTTATCTTATTTTAATACATGGTTTTGTGGTCTTAGCTAAAAAAGTTTGTCGAAAATTAATCTAATAGTAGTATTAAAATTAAGGCAGATTATTTATTTTCTAAAAACGCTTATAAAATGTCTATAACTAATTACATAATGTGAATGATTTTTAATGTCAAAATTAGATTTTATTTAAAAATAGAATAGAGCTTCCTTACACACTCAAAAGTCAAAACAACTTATCAGCTATTCTGGTAAGAATTAGAAACTTATAGTTTAAATTTTATTAATTGCGTTAGGAGCTTAAAAGCTATCTTAATCACAGTTTGAAAAATCAAGAATCCACAGTAACCTCTGCCCAGAACCGAAGCAGTGAATTGAACAAATTGACATTAAAAGCAACATTAATTCTCTTCACCACGATAGAGTAGAAAATTTAGAGCAGTAAGTTAAGAAAACCTTCATTCTAATGCAGCATGACTTGGCAAATCAACCATCAAAGGAAGCTGAACTGAAAGAGAACCATTTGGTTATTACTTTTAACCAAAAAATGTCGGCAAGAGCATTGATTATGGTTTCTGGTAGAAGAAGAGAAGAGAGCAGGGGAATGGAAGAAGATTGTCCAGATTCACACTTTATGTTATTAAACAGAAGCACAGCCGTTCATGGCAAATTTACACTTCACTAGACCCATCATATGTATAAGATGGTGTCAGCCTCCTAAATATACATAACCTGAAAACAAGGCGAAAAGACGTCAACATTGGACACTTTTATTTTTGAAGTAAATGATACTTGGATAATCAACCCAATTGAATCATAAAACATCAGCAAAATCATACTTATTCTCTGCAGCATGTGTGATATAAGCAGTAATGACTCGATATAGATTATAGAGAAGTCTGGGAAATTAATTGACATGTACTGGAATCATCATGACCAAACACCAAATAGAATCAACTGAATAACTATATGTTCCATTTTAAAATTCAAGTTGAAGGTAATTTACACTCAATAGACATTTTGAATCTTAAAAGTATTATTCCAAAATAAGAGTGTTCTCGATTTTGTGTTTCTATTCAAATTCATGTTATACACAGAAATAACACAGAACATGTTCAGGGACAATGAGAGACCTATGAGCATATAATAAGTTCGAATACAGAGCAAAGAGACTACATTAGTACTCCAAATCTTCAGTTGCATAATACTCATCATCTAAGATATAATAATAGGCAACTTGTGTGAAACCAACACCAAATTCACCATCAACTTTAGCCAATGCATCATCAGCATTTCAGCAACGAGCAATCATAAAGAACTTGAAATTAAAAAGAAAAAGAGATATGTTCATGAATTACCACATCAATTCTAAGAAATAACAAAAGAAATTCTCTAACCTAGAGCAAATAAAATCCAACAAGAAAATATTTCAACTACACAAACTTTAGCATCCTGACTCACCATTATGATGAACCCCTCATCTTCTACCACCAAAATCACCTGATAATTACGAGTGGGGGTACACTATACATACATACACACACACACACACACACACACACACACACACACACATATATATATATATATATATATATATATATATATATATATATATATATATTAGTTCATGAGCCAACAAGTTAGCTGCAAGCTGAAGATGATGCCTGGTCAATATAATCCAAGACATATCCACAGCTCACATCAGTCATATTACACAATTCCTAAACGTACTAAGACCTGAACTATTTACTTTCATCCAACACCTAATTGGCAACATAAGTGTTCCATTGAAAACATGGTATGTAAAATATGTGTTACTAACAAAATAAATGAACCAAAAGTATTTCACAGATATTATTTCATCAACCAATCATAAGCAAATTAAGCAATAGGCATAGTGATGTGTATTTTTAACTAGGACAAAAGTAAAATTTAATTTGTAGAAGAATTCACAGATGACAAAGGGAAATCAAGAGCCAAATGTACAAATCACTTAAATCCGAAAATTTCCAAGACACATTACTGAACTTTGAAGAAAACAAATTTAATCAAGTGAGAATAAAACTCATCTCAAAGTGGAAAGAAAGGTTACCAGGTGCATGAGTCTTTGTTTACACTTAAGATGCACATAGGAAGTTTATATCCTAGAGGCTAAAGTTGAAAACAAGCATTAAAATGACTCAAACACCATATTTAAAGTTGGTCTGAAGACCCACACTCTGTCACACCGACCACAGTTGACCCCAGCTATGCTGACAATCCCACCCCACCAATTAATAAAGGATACGTGTTGGGACACTTGTTGCCCTAGAGGCCATCGATCCCCTTCCTAACAATTGTGTGTAAAGGGAAGTGTTGACATTATAGGTTACAATCAAATAGATTAAAGTATAGCACTCAACACAAGCTAGGGATAGTTACTGCATTGCTTCACGTCAATTAACCCTTTGATTTATGATAGAGTCTGCTCTCTGCTCATTTCATATATACAATAACATAATGCTAATTTTTTTAATCATGCTATCATATCTAATATGTGACTTTTAAAGCAAGGAATTGCCATTTTGTGGTGAAAATATTTAAGCTCAATCTATTCTTTCAAACTACCTCCTGGTACCTTTGATGATAAATCAATTTTCAGAAAGAAATCTTAAATTCTATCTCATCAATTTTCAGAAGTCTTCAAATGTCTATTTCCTGATAATCTAAGGAAATTAGGGATGAATTATTCAATCTTCAAATGCAGTCAAATAACCTGTGAACTGTGCAGATACAAAGGAAAGGTACTTTAAATGCTGGACACTTCTAGACAGAACACAAGCAACATCAGCTTTCCCAAACTTGTTGCAGGTTTATGCTAGGAAAACAATGATCGTCACCTCAGGTATAAACTAAATGAATAATATGCCAAAAGAGGAAAATCAAATTAAAGATTTAATAATCAAGAAATTGCTTGAGAAATAAACTAGAATTACTTTAAAACATCACACAATGAACGCCCTTTTTCCAGTGGAAACGTGGGAGGTTAGAGTTTCTACCACTCTTAAGAACAAGGGACCATTCTTACTGATCAGTGGGTGCAACTGCTTCTAATATCATACAGCAACCTGATATCAATTGTGGAAGTCGATTTCATGATACTCAAACCTAAGGGCTGTTATTAAGCGGCAGTAGTATTTCATCTATGACTTAAACTCATACACTCCACAAGACCCTCAGGTAAGAAATAAAACAAATTCGTAAATTTTCATGCACAACAAACAAGATTATCAATTCAAGTTCAACGATGCAACTTAAAAAAATATAAGAAAGGATTAACCAAATTATACCTATAATTTCAGCCGGTACACAGCAAAATCCAGGAAAAACAACAGCAGCACTCACCTCCTAGCAAATGCATCGCCATCATCATTCCCTTACCCACCGCCCCCTCTCTCCTCCACCTGCCACCTTGGCCAACTCGACACAGTCTCCACACTATTTTCCCTCTCTAAAACCTCATCCCCTCTCTCCACCTCCCCAATCTGGGTCGGCGAGAACAAATTCCCCTCACTTCCACTCCCAATGTTACCCTCATCATTCCATCGATGCCGCCTAGCAATATGCCTAAGAGTGTTGGTAAACCCATACAAATCCACCTCATCATCCACCAATTCTTCAAGCGTAACAGTTCCCGCATACTCCTCCCCCTCATTATCCGTAGTCCTCTCCCCCACCTTTGGCAACTTAAAACGACACACGGGGCAAGAATTATTTATCTCGAGCCAGGGAATAATGCAATCTGGATGATAAGTGTGTTTACAGGGCATCATTTTCACGACGGAGTTTACAACAAAGGGGTCCTTACATACTGGGCAGAGCATAGTGGGGTCACTGTCGGCGGTGATAGTAACCTCTTCGAGCGATTCTATAGAGGACTTGGGGGCGGGGTCAGATCGGGGATTGGCCGCGTCGGATGTGGTGGTGAGGTGGTGAATTAGACGGTGGAGATAGGGACTGTTGAGGAGGAAATTGTCGTCGGAGGGGTGAACGTGGCTGCAGAGGGAGGTGTAGGTGGGGAGATGATGTCCTCCATTTCCATCTGCTCAAGGGAATCGCGGTGGCAGTGGGGGCAGAGGAGGGCGTTGGGGGTGGGGGACGGGGGTAGGCCGATGCTCATGTCGCACGAGTGGCACCAGTATGCTGGGTGGTAGAAGAGGCGTGGCACCACGGTGGAAGGTGAGGCTGACATAGCGCGACGGCGGAGGGAGCGGCGGAGGGATTTATGTTACTTTTATTGAGGTTGGGTAGATAGGGCTTGAATGGGGGTGGGTGCGGAAGGAGGTAAAGTTAAGTGGGGTTAGGCCCGACGTTAAGTCACGGTACGTAGGGAAGACGTCGATATTGACTATTAACATTTTATCAAGCCTTCATGATAATGATTTATCACAACACTATATTTTTTTTTATCGAGTAAAGGTGGACTCAAATCCTAACTTTAGAAGTAATTCATCGCATGTGATGATGATCGTACAATAATAATGCAACATTTTACATAGAACTTCGTGATTTTATTTTTATCATTTCTGCAATGTCTCATTTAATAAGTTGAGATTGAAAGAGAATAAAAAAATATTAATGTCATTACTTTCCCCTAAATAAGATAATTATTACTTAATTTTTGATTAACATTTTTTCCTCTTACAATGGTTTTCTCAATATCTCCTTCCATCACTACTACAA
Organism: Paraleonurus japonicus; assembly: GCA_030762865.1. NCBI lineage: Eukaryota > Viridiplantae > Streptophyta > Magnoliopsida > Lamiales > Lamiaceae > Paraleonurus > Paraleonurus japonicus. The sequence continues at coordinate 36,396,678 of CM061061.1, forward strand.
CTTTCTTTTGTTTCATTATTTTTTTAAATTGGAGCACAACACTATCATTGAACAATTGTTCCTTCAATATTTTTTCTGACGTAGAAGGAAAACATATTTCGTTGAAGAATTCTACAATCAAACGTCACTTAATTTACATAAAATTTACCACATTCACGGGCAATTTCAATATTTCATTTTTCAGCACCTCCTTCATGTTTGGAAGAATTGAAATTTCTAATTTGGAAAATGAAGATTTCAAAAGTAATATATATTTGTATCTAGTATAAGGTTTGTGTGAGACAATTTCATACCTAAAATAATTTTTATTTTATATTTGTCTCACCCAAAATTTTCTCATTACTTTAATATTCGAACATCACTTTCCCTTAAAATATAAAAGTATTAATTATATTACTTTAATATTCGAACATCACTTTCCCTTAAAATATAAAAGTATTAATTATTTTTCTTACGTAGTATTACTATTAAACCAATACTTCCCCCTTTCAGTATAACATAATTTTCTTTTCAATCCATCCAATATAAGTGTGCAAAAATTAAAATGAAATTTTTTATATTATTTGAACCCCAACTTACATATATGTCATTACTTTAATACTCAAATGTCATCACATTAAATCTATGTTTTGAATAAAATAATCTCAAATGACAACAATCCCTTAAAAAAAAAAAAAAAAAAAAGAAAAAACATCTCAAGTGACAATCAACTATTTTATAAGTAAACTATTAATATTTTTTAAAATTCATGACAAAAGTATTATATCTATTTATATTGGAGGGAGGTAGTACATTTTAATGAAATAATTAATATATTTAAAAAATTACACATAAAATGTAAATAAATTTCATGATGAAATTAGTTTATAGACTACTTGCTAAAATATTGGGTTAAAATCATATATTCACGAGTCAAATAATATATGCATATATATATATATATATATATATATATATATATATATATAATGGTAGTTCGTGTCGTACAATTTTTGTGTTGCAACTAAATATCCATAATTTATTAATAAACATTACAATGTTAACAACTAAAACTAAAACATGCTACTCGAAGAAGTCGTGTATAAGACACTATTATAAACGAGATAAATTTTCATTTTAAAATCACACTTTTTCTTAATACATTATTAAATTGAGGTAATAATTAGTCCATGAATAATCTAATCAGTGAAATTTTGTCTCATATGAATTTTCGTATATGATTTCATATATGCTTGTTGTATATATATAATTCCCCACTATTTGAAAGGGAACTTGATGTTCCTTTTAGATTAATATTCTATTAATTTATCTGTAAAAAAATCTATAAATCTAACAACTCTTTTAAATTAATACTTTTCTTCAACCCCAAGAAGGTTTAAAAATCAATTATATTCAAATGGCGCAACACCTACTCCACAGTAGTCCACCATTCCCACGTTTATAAAGGTCAAAAAACAAATGAATGATATTAATATTTGTAACTTTAAACAGAATATTTAATAAAAAATTAATGTTAGTTACATGACTCTATAGTTTTATATCTGGCACTTAGCCCCTTCATCATCAAGTCGCTTTGGCCGAGTGGTTAAGGCGTGTGCCTGCTAAGTACATGGGGTTTCCCCGCGAGAGTTCGAATCTCTCAGGCGACGATGCTCCTTTTTTGTTCAAAAATTCGTGCTGCAGCAACAGATATAGGCTAGAAATTTCAACCTTTTCTAAAAGGTTGAATTGTAATGAGAAAGCTGGGGGTTCAGTCATAGTTTCCTTCATCCATATATCATTGTATGTTTTCCCGATTGAGTAAAGTTTTCAACGACTTGATGAATTTGAAATGCATAAATAGCAAATCTATTGTTTGGTTGAGGCTTGCATATTAAACTATATTCCAGAGTAATTTGAGTAGGTGTGAAATTCACTATAGTCGTGGTTTTGGGGCAACGGAAATTTCCCAGGAAATCCCCTTTTGTATATTTCAATACTCCCAACCAAACATTTCAATATTTGAAGACATTCCGCTTAATACGAACATTAATTTCCAGAAAAAACTGAAATTAAGGCACTGCGAGGTTCGTTTAAATCAGAACATAGAATTAAAATTACATTTCACTCCAAGAAAGAAAGCAAACATAAAACCAGTTCAAAAGCAAAACAGAGATTTGGAAACTAATTAAGTACAAGCGAATATGATTAACCAGAAATCTTGGAAGCCTCGAGATCGGCGGCCTGTTTGAGGAAATTTTTGTCACCATCTTCAAGAGCCATCTGGATGGGGTTTGAGCCGAGACCATCGGCTACAGCGAGCAATATATTCTTCAACTCATCCCTGAACTCCTTCTGATCCACCGTCCCGCTATTATCGCAGTCGAATTGGGTGAAAATTGAGTCGTAAAGCTTCGTCAGCTCCTCCGGCGTAGTGGCAACGTCCACCCCGAAGTCGGTCTCGATCAGCCTTAGCGACTCGAAGGCCCGCCGGAGCTCCGACCTCGACAAAACGCCGTCTTTGTTGAGGTCCAGCGCCGCGAACGCCTCGTCCACGCTTTTCTGGAACTGCGCGTCGTCGTTCACGAACGAACGCACCGTTGACCCATCAATTATCACCACTCCCATGTCCGACTGATATTGGGGGATTTGAAGGCTAGGTTAGGGATTTAATTTTAAATGCGTGATGAAGGGCCACGTTGATTTTATCATAAAATAGGCAAGGTTCGGGCACGTGGATTGGTGCGCCGACAGGCATCGGATAAATCATATTTTTAGTGAATGGGAATCAATTCGATGGTTTATGCCTTTATGGTGCTTCTATAGTCTTTTTCTCTACTAAACAAGTTTTATAATTAAGGAACCTATTGTTTCAAACTTTTCAAGAATGAGAATAAAGTTTATTTTATTCTACAGAAAAGTTTGTGCTACATTTAAATTTATTTTCAATCATCACTGTCACATTGTATTCTATATTTACGATTCTATTTTTTTAAATAAATTTATACAAGTTTAAACTTAATATTTACATTAAAGCAAACAAAAAACTTAATATTTACATAGTATATTTACTTTTGGTTTATATAGATTTTAGCATACATTGTGTTAAATTAATAATTAATGCGTTTTTATCAAAGTTGCATAGAGGTGTTATTTCTCTAAATAGTACTATTAGTTATTTTACTATAAAGTATGAGTTGTTTTTACTATAATGTACTACCTTCTTTCAAAATTAATATTCATAAATTCTATGCATTTTTTTGTATAAATTTCTTATAAATTTTAGAGCGAGATGAATATATGATAAGGTAAGGGAGGAAGCTTAGCTTAGCCAATCATTTTACACAAAGTGAATATAAAAAAGAAAAATATAGACAGAAAACCAGGATAACCAAGGAAAGTTTCACTATTCTTTGTAGATAACTACCACCACGGGGATGCCTACTTTACTTCTTTCATCTTTGCATCTTCTTTCCTACCTTACTTGATTCCAACTTTCATCTTCTCGTTAATATAAGCCACAACATCATATTCTTTGCATAGAGAATAAAATATTAGAACCATGAAAATTTTGAAAAAATTCTTGTAAAAATTATGTTGTCATATTATTAAAAAAAAATCGATAATTCTTTGCAAATGCAATCTAGAAATCCCTTGATTCAATCTCGGGACATATCAATGATAATCAATATAATTCAAGATGATTTTTCTTTTCATCAAAATACCGAAAACAAAGAATTAAAAAAAAATAATACACAAGAAAAATAGAATTAAAGATAAAAAATACGACCCCTAGATATTAGATCTCTTCTTCAAAAAAAAAAAAGAAGAAGAAAACTCAACCAATGAAGCTAATATCGGATCACAATGATACAAAAATTAATTAAAAATAGGAAAAATCAAGAAAAATAAAAAAATTACACGAATGCGGTGTCTCTCGGAGAAGGTCGGCGGCACTGGATGTCGGTCGACACCGAGCTACGGGGCCTTGAGCAGGAGGCCTAACATGCTACTCCTTTGGGCATTGGTTCGAGGGCACGTGGATCCAAATCGGACGCTTTATCCTAGTCTAATTTACGATAATTCACATCAAGATTTTGTAAATTCCACAAGAAGCACCCTCCAATTGAATCGCAGTGACCTTCTCGGGAGATCATGGGACGGAGGCAGAGAGAGGAGGGTGAGGACGTCTCAACGAAAGAAAATAGGAAAGGGAAAAAAACCGTGAAAATAAGTGGAGGACAAAAGGAACAAATAAAAAAGAGAGGGGTATAATAGTCCAAAAATGATTTACATGCTAATTTACGACAATTCACATCAAGATTTCGTAAATTCCACAAGAGACACCCTCCAAGTGAATCGCGGTGACCTTCTGGAGATCGTGGGACGGAGGCAGAGAGGAGGGTGAGGCGTCTTAACGAAAGAAAATAGAAAAGGGAAAAAAACCGTGCAAAATCGGTGGAGGACAAAATGAACAAATAAAAAAAAGAGGGGTATAATAGTCCAAAAATGATTTACATGCTAATTTACGACAATTCACATCAAGATTTCGTAAACTCCACAAGAGGCACCCTCCAACCGAATCGCGGTGACCTTCTCGGTAGATCTTGGGACGGAGGCAGGAGAGGAGGGTGAGGCGTCTCATCGAAAGAAAATAGGAAAGGGAAAAAAACCGTGCAAAATCGGTGGAGGACAAAAGGAACAAATTAAAAAAAAAAGAGGGGTATAATAGTCCAAAAATGATTTACATGCTTATACTTTTATATATATTATAGATAATCATACATATTAAATTAAAATTAATGATATAATGATACAATCTTACATATTAAAAAATATAAATTAATACATAATAAAAAAGAACTATTAATCATTAGACATTTCATTTCAACTATTTTAATGTAATTTAAATTCAATTAATTTAATTATTAGGATATTTAATTTCAAGTGTTTTAATTACTATGTTTATTGTAATTTATGTATTTTAATGTATTTTGTATGATTTATTTAATTTGAATTATTGTTATTTATCTAGAATTTAATTGAAATATTGAGCGTTGAAATATTCGTATTTATAATAACGAGGTACATTGTAGTGTTGATTTGGAATTGTATTTTAACGTTATATTAGAATTAACACAGGATTCCCTTTCAAAAAAAGAATTAACACAGGATTTGACGATTCCCGTCAAAAAAAAAAAAAAACACAGGATTTGACGATTGGATTGAAGATGCTTTTACGTCTTCTGCCACAAGCTTTCAGGGAAAAAAAAAAAAAAAAAGTCTTCTACCACAATCTTATTTTCTTTCTCCTTTTTACATAATTTGATGGCTATATTACCACCGACTCCCTCAGGCCGTAAATATTCAAGGGGCCCAGGCCCAGCAGCTCTCTGGTCCATAGTTGTTTGTTAGTACTTGTTATAAACCGCAATTTAAAATGGGTATTTCAAATTTTCTCCCTAACTTATAAGTACTCATATTATCAAGACAACGAATTTTACCGTTTTCTTAAAATAGCTAAGAGGTGGTTCGGCGCAAACGTCATATAGTTTCTTCTATCTCCTGACTTTGAAATCTCGCCAATTTTCTTTGGCAAAGAAAATTTACTCCAGGTAGTATAGAAGATGGAAAATCAATAATAAATTACAAGCAACGTGAAAGGACAAATTAACAAAATTAATGTTCCAAATTTAAACCCCTCTTCTTCCAGAATCCGATTTGGTCAAAGACTTGAGTCGCACAAGAAAGTTAACTTTGCTGTCCCTCTCCTTCTTCTTCCTTCCATCAAGCTTGTCGTCCAAATTATCCGGCGACTGCCACAACCTCCGATCAGCAATGCTCTCCGGTGTCTTGGCCACATCATCATACTCAATGGCGTCCACATCAGCACCCAAAATCTTGGCCTGCATGGCGGATAAAACGGCCTTGACCGCCACATCAGCATCCCGCCTGTTCCTCAGCAAGATCTCCCCGATCTGAGCTGGCGTCAGGGACCCACCGGACCTCACGCAACTCTCCACCACGTCGAACAGCACGTGCGACTCCAACCCCAAGTAGTTCCTCACCAGCGCCTTGAACGCATGCATCCCGCACGTGCCCAGGCTAACGTGCACGTCCATGCGCCCGCATCTAAGAAGCGCCGGGTCGACTGCCTCCCTGTGGTTCGTAGTGAACACGATCACTCTCTCCTCCCCGCAACAAGACCAGAGGCCGTCTGTGAAGTTCAGAAGCCCTGATAGCGTCACCCGCCCGTTCTCCTCTCCACCGTCACCCGCACGCGAATTTTTTCTTCGGCATGGATGAAGAAGCTAATCTAATTCTGTTCTTCGTCAATCTATCACCGGTTAGATCAATAGAGCAATCAATGTCCTCGATCACGATGATCGAACGGTTCGTAGTTTGTATCAGCAAAGCCCTGAGCTCAGAATTGTCAGCCACTTTGCTAAGCTCAAGATCGTACACATCGTAACGAAGAAAATTAGCCATGGCGGCAATAAGACTCGACTTTCCCGACCCTGGAGGGCCATATAGTAAATACCCTCTTTTCCATGCACGTCCTATTTTCCGGTAAAACTCCCTGCCCTCACCAAACGCCGTTAGATCATCCACCAGCTGCTTTTTCAGCTCCGGCTCCAGGGCCAGAGTTTCGAACGTGGAGGGGTGGCGGAACGGCACGGAGGACCATCCGGACTCATACGAGCCGTGGCCGTTGTTGGTGAAGAGGCGGCGGTCGCGGGACACGCGCTCGAACTCCATTGCACGCGCCGCCACTTGATCCAAGTAGGAGACTCAATAGTTCGAGGCGGGAGCGTTTGGGGAGCTTGAGAGTGAAGCTACGCTTCTCTTCGACGGAATCTTGGACGGTGTCAACATGGTGGGTCCAAGAGAGACGGTGGCCGTTAAATGCGTCGTTAACGGTGTGGTTTGGGGCGACGGAGTAAGATATTGTGTTGGATGATTTGGAGCGGGAGAGGGTTAGGCGGCGGCAGGTGGAAGAAGGGTTGATGGAGTTGAGGTAGACGCTGACTTGACGGTAGAGGTCGTTGACGTCGACGCCGCAGTAGCCGTTAAATTCGGGGATCTCGTAGTATGAATGAGGGCTGAAGAAATCTTGGAGGGATTCATAGAAGCAGTGTAGCCATGCAAGGAGTTGGGAGGGAAGAATGTTCTGGAGGACTGTGAGAAGGCCTAAGAGAGACCACAATTGAGACAATATTTCCATGATTTCTTTCTTGTTACAATAATAATGTAATAATATCAATGACAGGTGAATCAGGTGTTCATCTGCAAAAGGGTTTTAACTTATAACGTACGAGAAGAAGGCAAGAAGTTATTAGCATTTATATATGTATTAGGGCTAAAAAGAAGTTGTTGGAGGGATGAGGAGAGAGAAGCTGTAAAGATAAAGCAAAAGACGAAATGAGGAGACACTATAAATTCTTGCTTTTACTTTTCTCTGTTGATGATTTATCGAGCATCCACATTTATCCACTCTGCTTGTTTTGTCACCATCTTAAGTAATTATTTTGTCATCATTTTTTCTTCTATTCGTTTATCCACCATCTCCTGTCTTCAAGATCATCATATTTGCAAATTACACAAAAAAGTTATATAGATTCGATGGGTAATGTCTCCGACCTCTGGATAATTTTATGGCTATTGTTTTTTTTTTTTTAAATAAAGATTTTATTAGTACGTAGATCCGATGTATAATATTCAGTATTCACATTACCTGCACAAGAACTGCAAACACACATAAATAATCGGGCCTTTTGCTCTTATAAATATATAAGAATGCTGCTTTAAGTTATGTCCAGCTTTATCTTTTGTTCTTGAAATTTTGGGTCTTTTGATGTAAGAAATTGTTCTTTTATTGGAGTAATTAATTTACTCATCATGAGAGGCTGAACAAAACAAAAGCGATGTCTCCTGATCAGTTTAATCACGGTACTTCTAATGATCATCTGAGTGTAATACTCTTGATAAATTGTCTGTTATATCCAATATATACACACAAATTTGATATCATGGGGCTCCATTTGTACACATTTTTCAAGAAACTCGATGCAACTGTTTTTTATTTATTTATCTATTTAATATATACTTCAGTAAATAAATATAATGTCCGTACCAAGGTAGGCATGTGTGGGAGCTTATATAAGAAAGGAGGCACATGTCAATATTTGCTTTGAGAAATTCTTTGTCATCTTTATGAGGCCATTGCTTTAATAAAAGTTATATTTTCTTATCTATTCATTTTTGCCCGTCCATTAATTATTTTACCTTGAAATGTACTTTTTACTTCTTTAACCATTTCCTTTTTTAGCCTTTTTTCCCCAAAATGCAAGCTTGGAATAAGTTCAAAAGCTTTGTAGAATGGAGGTCAGCGTGCTCGTAAAGCACGATTTATGAGTAGTAATAACCGTGTATATTTAAAGTATAGAAAGGATTGTATATTTTAAAAAAAAGAAAAAAAGGCCAAAAAATTATAAAGAGAGAGTTCGCATGAATGCCAAGAAAATCAAATTTGTGAAAGAAAGAAGAAAACCAACTTTAACTTTGTTGTTGACACATGTTCTCCACTTTGTCTCGTAAGATCTGTCACTTTCAAAGATAAAAAAATAGTTTTTGCAAACAGCTAGCATTGCTATTATAGTCTTGCGAATCGATTCATAATATCTCATATCTTTATGTCATCGATCATTCAATAAGTCATCATTAATAAAACCAATTTCTCTTTCTTCATTGATCATTTGGAAACTCGTTTTAAGTACGTTGATATGTACGTATGATAAGTACATAAAAATATAAAATCAATTTAAAAATTGAGCTCCTTATCATAATTGTGTATTCAGTTTAATCTATTATCTATGTGAATATTAGCAGATTTTAATACATATATACATGACGTGCGTTTGAGCAACAAAATATTGGATAAAAATTACTACTTTATAACACATCATCGGAACCTCAATAAAGCAAGTGCGCTAGAACTAATTCTCTTCTATCTTGTGAATAGAGTAATTAAGGTCAAAGTATATGTAGATATTATTGGTGTTACTTTAGAAATGTTTTTATGATGGTAGTAGTTAAAGATGGAGTTTGTGGCGCTTCAGTTCTATTAGGGCGTTTATTCAATATAAGACTTTTATTAAAAAAATATAATAATAAAATTGTTGTAGTTATTTGAAGATGCATATTGAGTAAATTAATTCTCATACTTTAACCCGTAAACTATAGTTAATTAGCCACGCAATAGACAAGTCATGTAGATTGTAGAATATATGGACTCGACTAAAATGAAATTCGAACTTGTGATTTTTAATTGTAGTGCTTACTTAGTGCACAAATTCAAACATAAATGGTAGTCAAAATTTAATATGCCTTTAGTTAATTGTTATGGTTTATATTCATTCTTTTACTGCAGCTTTAATGGACGTCAAAATTTATTTATTGATCCTCTAAATAATTAATTTAATCAACCGGGTGGCTTATCCGGCTACGGGTTCCTCACTTTAGTGGGAGACCGAGGTTCGATTCTCGAGCGAATATTTACCGATAAAAAAATAATTAATTTAATCAAGGTTTTGTTTGCTACTTTAATTTTGTGTATTTGAACCATTAAAAAGTAAAAGGATTTAGATACTTAATTATAAACCGAGGGCAATATAATGTGAAACAAATTCAACGTAATTTTATTATATATTTTAATGTTTTTTAAATATTATATATATTAAATATTTTATTAAAAAATATAATTAGTTTGACAATAATATTGTATAATAAAAATAATTAATATTATATTTTTCTAGTACAGCTTTAGAACTAATTTATATAAAAATTATTCTAGTGCTTTTTTTTTTTTATCAGAAAAAGAAAATTTTATTTCAAAAAATACAAATGGGTACCAGAGATACCCAAAATATTTACAAAGAGCAAATGTTTAGCAACTAACAACTTTTCTAGGATCCTTCAACCACTCACTATACGTAATATTACGGATAATGATAGAAGTCCAACTCCACATCCAAACCTTTACTTCGTCAATGACCTTATCAATGCAAAACTCCCCGTTCTCGAACACCAAATTATTCCTCCCTTTTCATATAACCCAAACCGCACACACCCATAAGGCAATCGCAAATTGTCTCCCTCTTTTCCATAAAAATAACCCACAAAGTCAAGGAAATGATCACGCATCAGTAGCTAGCCTGTAAGGCTGCTGAAATTCCAAGTCAGTGCAGCAGCTTGTACCAGATTTCGGATGTCACCTTATAGCGAAGAAAAAGATGATTCTAGACAGTGTGCTTAAGCAAAACAAAAAATTCAAAGCCATATATAAAAGTCCTTTTTTTTTTTTGAATGTTAAAAGTCAATATTTTTAGATACGCCTTAAATAGATATTTGGATTATCTAAAAAGGTTGAGCTGGATCCTACTTCGTAACCTAGGAAGGTTTAGGTCATGATAATGATAAGGGTAGTTTGATTACATTTTCAACTCTTATTTTATTTTTATTACTAATTCAAGGGGGGTGTTGTTCTATTTATTAGTATCTTATTTTGTAATGGGCCTAAATATTTATATCGTAATGGGTGCATGGTTTTGGTAGCAGTTAGAACTAGTAGCTTCTACTACAATTGGCCCATGCTACAATATTCTATTCTGGGGTCGATGGGGCCTACCTTCAAACACTAGGGTTTTCTTTATCGTCCTTTGAAAAAAAAAAATTAATGAAATATTTTGCAGTTCATACAAACATTTTCTTGTATGGGTAGTTTGATCAAGGTTTATAAACAAAATATATACACGATTTATGAAGAGAAAACATTTAATAAAATTATACTCGGACCAAATTAGTAATTCACAGTTTATTTTTCTGTTGTTCTAACTAATTAATTTTTGTCATGTCACCTTTATGGTTTTATAATTTAGCTAGGAAGTTAATAATTTGGTTACTTATTATATTACTTGTTCGTTGTTATTGGAGATATGATTCATTAACATGACAGTTTTAGCTATTGTTTTTGTTTAGTTTGAATATTCGTTATCTCTAACAAAATGTAGTCGTGTATCGAGTCATCGCCTAACTTCTATCTATAATACAGTATCACTTTCTCTCTCTAGGACGTGTTTTGTACCTCATTTTGTTATTGCAAGGGTATGTGTTAACTTATTTAAAGCACTAAGCTTTTTACTTGGTTAATTTTGTTTATTATCTTTCTCATTTATTGGATTTCAACTACATTAGATCAGAGTCTCCTATGCTCGTCGAGATATCTAATACCATTGTTTAGTTAGTGTGATGAATGTGACTTTCTTCTTCTTCCTATTACTATAACCATTATTGTCTGTGGGGAAGCATATTGGAGGTATGCTTATTTAATTGTTTTTCGTATTGTTATCAGCTATTTGAATTGATTTGGCACAAGGTTGAGGAACCTACAAATCGAGAGGGGTGCGAGTTAAGATTGAGAAGAAATATGAAATGGGCTTTTTCATGAAATCTTGAGGCTAATAACTCGGCCCATTTGCATAAGAGATTTGAAGTCCAAAAACATTTATTTAAGTCAGCAAAGAATTGAGCCACGCCTATTACTCTCTTCCACGCCGCCGACAAGGAACAAGCTCGCCACATCAGCCGAGAAATGTGAGCCACCATATTATAAAAAGCGTCACTTTCAGCACCTATAATCTATATGCAGGTTCTAAAAGCGCACTTCATCAGCGTTTTTTAAAGGAACCAAAAACAGCATCAGAAAGGAAATTAAGCAGCAGTCAGTTAGAGGGCAGTGGCCATTTTTTTGGAGAAAACCCATTTTGATATTTTACCTTTTTCATTAGCTTGTTCTTCAATTTTTCTTAAATTTTACCATGGTTTAGTATAAATTAGAAGTTTTTTTTTCTAGTATTTATATTTGTGGATTACTTTAAATGTTTACTATTTTAATCAACGGTTTGGTTTTAGGTGATATCATTTCTCTCTTCGTTTTTATTGTTTATTCTTGTTATGAGTTTATTTGATTATTGCTTTATTGTCATTATTGTATTTGTTGATTTTTTTATCGGTAAATGTTAGTTGTTAGTGGTTAGAAGTTAGTTACGTCTTCTTACAAATTCAAATTCTCCAAGATCTCCCACTCCAATTCGTTAGAAATCGAACCCGAATCTCTCACTTAATCGAGGGCCGGTGGTAAGTGGTATGCCCCTTGATTTTGTATTTGTTGATTACGTATCTAGTTTATATTCTTGATTAATTTTAATTAGCAAATTCCTAATAAATATGACTCGTAGTTATATGACGACACATAATTCTAGGTTCAATAATTTAATTTAGGGACTTTAGAGTTAAGGAATAGCAATGAAATGAAAATGTGCGGTTTGGTTGGGAGGAATCAAATATTTGATAATTTAAAAGTGAATAATGAAAGGCAAAGAGATTCATTCCTCACCATTTGGGGAGGAATGAAAGTCATTCCTTTCTAAAATTTCATATATAATTTTAAAAAAATTATTTTATCTTCTAAATTATTTATTAATATTAATAATAATATTATAAACATGATTATTATATGGAGTAATATATTTTTTAATAGTAAAAAATAGTTAATAATAATTTTAATTATCAATAATTTTTATTAAAATCAAACACTTTTTATGAAAATGATAATCATACCTACATATAAACCAAACAATTTAACAATAACTAACATATCCATTATCATACACCTCTTGGTTACTACTAAAATTCTGTATACTTGCAGATGAGTGAGTTGGAAAAATTATTTAAAAGATTTATCTCAAACACTTTCTAACTTCTAAGATAACATTCACATTAATTAATTGTTTTTCTATATTAATTAATTAATATTTTTTTAGAAAAACAGTTGTATATAATAAAAATAATTAATAGTAACCATTTTGAGTTGCAGGTGAAATTAGTTTAAAAGTTACTCAAGATTAAAATTACAACTTAGGAGTGTATACGTGTTTATGTATGCTTTGAACTCTAATCTTCTTCTCACTAAAATAGATCCATAAACAAGTGGAAATTACACCCCAAATGGAAAAGTAAAAGGAAAAAAAAAAAAAAGAAAGGGCACGCAGCTGATGTACAATAATATTCACATCAATTAAAACACGGATCATATATCATACCGTTAAAAAAGTGAACAATATATAACTAAAACAGCAACGATGGATTGACTGTCCCGGCATTAATCAATCAACTGAGCAAAGGAAACCAGCGTTCGCGAAAGTCAGACTGATACGAAATCATGAATAAGAGAAGCACAAGCACTAGACCAACTCCCCATGGCGTCCCGCCGGCGTTGTGGAACGACTCTTTCTCCGGGAAGGGTATGAAGGAGAACGGCGACTCCATGACGGAGAGCAGATGGACGCCGAGGAGGAGCAGCAGCGGCGACACCATCAGAACCACCTTCAATTGATCCAATATGCCTTCGAACATGGATTCGTAGTTGATGTACCACGTGATTCCCACGAACATGGACAGAATCAGGAAGAAGAAGCAGAGGTGCAGCGGCGGCAGGGATTGGTTGTCACTGTTTGACATATTGTGGTTTTAATTTGTGATTTGATTTTTGAGTAAGTGGTATCCGATTATAGATGGCTCCTTTATATAGAGGAGTGGTTTAGGTTTTGTTAATTGCTAGTGGCTGATTTAAGTGGTACGCGCTTTCAATGGAAGTCTTTGTCACGTCTACATAATGTATTCCTAGTTACTTTTTTTTTTTTTTTTTGAAAGGATGTACTCCTATCTAGTTACTAGTTAGGCATACTTAAGTAGTATTATACCAAGAATTAGTTTTGCAGCCTATATCCCTCTACCTTTTTTTTTTTTTTTCCCAGAAGTTATTTTCTATATTTCAGTTTCATAATTCATAATTTATATTAGTACTTTAGAATTTATATAAATTTTTTATTTCATCATATAAATTTAATTATTACTTTAGAATTTGATTTTTTTTTATCAAAAGCACCTAACTATGGAGCCACGTTAATCGTGAAGAAATCGAGATTTTATGGTAAACTCAATTATATATAATTTTAAAAGATTTTTGGGTGTGTGTAAGATGAAGGAAAGTAAATACTTATTTGCATTCGTTGAAGATTTTTTTTTACTATTTTTGAAGTTTGTCGTTCATCGAAGATCTTCTTCTTACTGTTTTTTTATGACGAACCAAATCACGGTAATATATGGAAAATATTAGACGCCTATAATAGTTTTTAATTACAAGGAAAGAAAGCATACATAATATGGTGTAGATGTTCACATTTCTTATGCATTGAGGGTGTGTGCTTATAAGATTGCAAACATATATAAGTAATTATACTCCTCGTTTAATAATATATATTATAACTAGATTGGCTTTCTAAAAAACATTATAACTATGTAATTCATGATTATTATGTTTTGAAGCTAAAATGTATTCTAATAATTTTTTATATTAATAGTTATTGATTATACATAATATTAGAAGATACAATGCATTGATTTTATTAGGGAATTTTTTGAAATATATGGAAAGAGTGAGAAATACAAAAATAAAAATAGAAATACAAAAAAATATTGAATAATTATTATAAAACTTAATCTAGTAACTAAAAAGAAAATTAAATAAATTATATAATAACAAAGATGAAAGCAAGCCTAGTATGAATTAAATTTAAGAAGATAATAATGGCATATGAAAGAAAAAAAAGTATTAGAACGTCCAATGCAAAAAATGAATAAAAATATGACACGTAACAAAAAAAAAAAAACTTCCACTTAATTAGTTAGATGTGTAGAAATATGGATACTACATACATATATATATATATATATATATATATATATATATATTTAATAATTATATTTTATATATCTATAAATTTATATTTATTATCTTTAACCATATTAGTATTTAAATTTACATTAGATTAATATTAATTTTAGTAAAAGTTTAATTATATTTTTCTTTAATTAAACAAGTCTTTCATAAACATATCCATATATATATATAAACAAAATTATAAAATTAAATATTATCAAAACACTAAAGAGTGGAACAAATATACTTTTTTCAGTCCTAATTGAATTTCGATCACTAAATTTATAAACTTTAAGCAAAAATTAATTATATACTGATAAATCAGTCGCTTCGAGACATATAAAGAACAATTTCTTAATGTGCAAGAAGCCTCTCGAATTCTGTCAAGAAAAAAAAAGAAGCCTCTCGAAGGCTTGAAATAAAACTTACAAGTCTTGTTAAATCAAGCAAAAAGCTCACATCATCATCACTTTACAAACTGTACACATTGTGAAAAAGCTTAGCAGATTGATGGAGCTAGCTTTCGGCTTTTCCTTTAAAAGAAATAATATAATGAGGAATATTGGGGTGCATGTTAGTTAAGCGCGTGTGATTAAACTAACTTAATTTCTTCCAGCTGAAGATTTTAATACTCCACTTTGGATGCATTATACAATATGGGATTCTCTTTTCTCTCATACATAAAAGTATGCTAGAAAACACAAATGGACAGTGAAGATTTTAATACTTTAGTTTTCTTATGCTGACATAGAGACTACTCTAAACCTTACACGTGTCACCGACCAATACCAGATCTTGATCCCCTCTTCCATGGGAGCTACTAGATTTCATATTGCAATTATTAACTAATGAAAACCTCTAGGTGTCCATGACATTTTCTTTTTAAGTTTCGTCTAATTAAAAATAAAACTAAAAGTAAAAAAATCCTATAAAAAGTTGGTGCAAGTCGGTAGTAGTTCTGTTTGAGGAGACTTTTGATTCTTTTCATCATTTGATCATTATATTTTGGACTCGTAGCTGTATTTCATTAATATATATATCTTTCCTACTTTATCTCATTAAATCACTCAAAATACGTTACATTTTATTCTCTCTCCTACATTTTATTATCATAAAAAAGTCAATAAAAATAATTTGTCTTAATCTCCATGCCCGAAGATATATGGAGAAAGAGTTGGAACGGAGGAAATACTTAACATATAGAAACAAGCTTATATAATTGAGATATTTATGAAAAGAAAAAAACAAACGTCCATAATTAAAACGAACACGGGACATAGATAAAATTCATCTCATTTGTCGTATAAATTTATATATATTTATATATATATATATATATATATATATATATATATATATATATATATATATATATATATATATATATATATATATATATAATAGATTGAACAAACTCACAGTTAATTAACTCTTCTTTTATTGATGGATTTGAGATTTTGGAATTAGAGTTTGATTCTAATATTTGAACATGTACGTGAAAAAAGTTCATAGATCGATCAAATTTTATTTTATTTTTTTACTTTTATTTTATGCTATCCATGTACTTATACATTGAGACATTTTGGCATTCAGGGGGACATTGAGACATTTTATGTGAAATAATATTATACACGATGCATATTCAGTTATTATTCACCTTTAAAATATAGTTGGGTTGGAGTCTCATAAATTCATATGTCATATAATGTACTCTTTTGTCATAACACTATTTTGTTGATTGAGTTTTGCAAAAAATTATTTTTCTAAAGACAAATTAGATACGTAACATATCTATTAAAACTTTGTTCAATAAGTTATATATGTTTTTCAACCTAATTAATGTATATAGTTATATTAGTAAATTAATTAGAAAAAATTACTCCCTCCGTCCCAACTCTTTCTTCACACTTTTTTAACCGTCTGCCTCAATTCTTTCTGCACACCTTAAAATGAAATATCACACAATATTAACATTCTCACAATACCAATTTAAAAATGTCACTCTTATTCTACTTTACTTTATTCTCTCTCCTACTTTATCTCATTAAATTACCCAAAATACTTTTACATTTTATTCTCTCTCCTACACTTTATTATCATAAAAAAGTCAATAAAATTAATTTGTCTTAATCTCCACGCCCGAAGAAATATGGAGAAAGAATTGGAACAAAGAAAATACTTAATATGAAAACAAGCCTATATAATTAGGATATTTATGAAAAAAAAACATCTATAATTAAAACGAACACAGGACATAGATAAAATTCATCTCATTTCTCGTATAATTTTTTTCATATAGGAGTACATATTTTCTACAATTGGTAACCTCGTCATACTAAAGTTGGGTCCTATCCAAACACGTCGGTAGATCAAATGAATCTATACAAGAACTACTAGAACGCTATTGAATTATTAAAAGTACAAATTACTATTTTAGCGTCATCTTCTATTGGTGAGGGCGGCCGCGGGTATATAGGGTTCTACGATCGATGAGTTTAGCAGGGGCCTTTCCTTGTGGTGTGTTAGGATGATTAATCACTTTATAACTTTCTAAAAATCCCTTAAACCCCATATTCGCTTTTCTATTTAAATAAATTTTAATTTAACTCCAGTTTCTATTACTATTTAATTTTTTGAAATTGATTTAGCTCCTCAAAGTTTTTTATCCCACATGTCATGTCTAGCTCACACTTGGTACGTACTGATGTCCGATTTAGGTAGAAAAATTATAATAAGGGATTACGTCTGCGATTATTTCCTCTTTATCGAAAAAAATAAAATTATAACAAACGTTGATTTCTCATAATTAATCAAAGTAGGAGCACCACGTAGTTGTGTAAATTAATATCATTCAATGAAATAATTAAGACTTATGTAGTAAAATAAGTAATACTATTATTTCATTTGTGTGTGGTTTCTAAATAATATCACTCAATGACAAAGTAATACTAAATGAGTAATATTATTAAGAAAGAGTCAAAGTGCAAATAATGTATTGATGTATACAAGGATTTGTTTTGAAGTATTAGACTCTTATTTTCTATTTTTTTTTTTTAAAAAAAAACCAATAGTACTCCTTTTAATTTATGATCGAGACGATGTCATAGTTTTATATATGTATATATTCTATTTATAACAAAAATATGAAATTAAAAAAGAAAACATTGGGGCTGGTTTTTGAGAGGCGTGCCGTGAACCAGTTTGTCGGAGATTAATTAAGAACTATGGACAAGATTAAACGTAGATTAATTTGAAATTTCAGGAGAGGAGAATATTCTAGATTAATTAAAAATATATATATATGTGTCCAAGACAGTACTACATTTTTATAGCTATTAAGATTAATTTATGGAAACCTAAATCTGATCAGATTAACTCCTTAATTAATATTTTAGTCAAAGCTGTTACCTATAAAAACGTGGTCCCACTGCCATTTGTTCTTCTATGTTTTCAACTTTCTCCACACACATGAATCCACATATGCATATATATGTGGGTCCATACATGACTTTAGATGCAGTCATGCAAACCCCACAAATTTTCTGGTAAAAAAATCACACGATTCTTGTCGTCGACGTGTTACTTCACAATTTGCAGAATTACTGCGTTTGTGTTGGAGTATATGTAAGCATTTGATCACTTTGTTGTCTAAATTTTAAAAATCGAATTATCTTCATTAAAAATCGTATTGCAGGATCAAATTAATTAAGATTTTCTATCATAAATTAATTGTGGGGATCTCATGTGAAGCGGCCGGCCTCAGACGGATCTCTAATATTTTCCGACTCATTTGCACTTTAATTTGACCAATTAATTTTACCTTAAAATACCCATCCAAAAAAAAAAAAAAACCCCTTAAAATATAATATACTATTATATGCCTCATACTCGTTATGACATTTATTATTTGACACAAGTTTTATTGTAAGAGTAATTTAATAATATAAACTATTTTTGATTGGGTAGAATAGTTTTTTTAAGCTTTAGTAAGAGAGTTGTTTAATTAAATTGAGTTAACGTGGGAAAAATAGTGACATATAAAAAAATATTGCGATATTTGAAGGGATAGATAAAAATGAAAAATTATTTTACCTGTCATTTAAGAAAATAATGCAATGGGTGCGAAATGAATTTTTTTAGTAAATGTCACAACAAATTTGAGACAAAGGGAGTATGGTTTAATGAATGAGATTTGTGATATAATTATACACTAGTTTTAATAAAATTAATAGTAGTAAAAGATACAGATTAGGACCAAATTATATATGTATATGAATAGATTTTAAAAAAAAGTATGATACCTATCATGACTTACATGTCAATTTTATTATTAATGTGATCGTGCAAAATCTGGCATTATTTCAATTATTGATATAAATTAATATAAAAAGTTAGAATTTGTTTTTTTGGGAGACTGACAAAATTTTATTAAGTAATTAAAAAGGGCAAAAATTTGTGTGACACCGTCTAACCGTAAGACCATTATTAAATTATTATCATTTTTCAATAAAATATTATTATTTTTAATGCAAAGTGTATCACTTTTTAAAATTTTATCTTAAAATTATAAATTTGCATATATTTTTGAAAAGTGATAGTACAAAGTGTATTAGTATCATATTTCAAATTTCATTTATGTATTAACTAATAATAATAATGTTACGGAGTTGTATCAATGAATACTAGTGTAAATCCTAGGGGTGACATACCGTACGTGCACCGAATGTACCGTATCATACCGCATACTTGTACCAAATTTTTTTGTATACCGAAAATTCGGCATATTAAAATTGCATACCGTATACCGTCGAAAATTTTTAGTATATACCGTGTATATCGATTTATTGATATGTTATTTCATATCAAAATATCGATATACCGTACATACCGAAATTGTTTAAATAAAATAATTAATTATATTATTTAATATTTTATATTTTGGTATGGTATATACCGAAATATTGCCGTATTTCAATATATACCGAAATACCGATTTTTAAATTTTTATATCAATACCGTCGAAATTTTTGATATACCGAAAATTCAGTATTTTCCTAAGACGACAACCCTCGGTATATCGATATTTTCGAGTATTTTATCCACTCCTAGTAAATCCTATATAAAAGGCTCAGATTACTCACACCACCATAATTGGTAAAAACACCTATTGAATGAAGACACCAACTATTTGTAATTATTTGATAAAAACACCACCCCTGTATTTCCTATTTTTCCCTAATCTTAAAACACAAACCCTCACACACATATTCTTCTTCCCTGTTCCTCCAACGTCGCCCTCTCTTCTCTCCCTCCCATCGGCGCTGTCGTCCTCTTCTTCCCTCCCCACTAGGCGCCGCCCACTTCTTCCCTCCCCACTAGGCGCCGCCCTCCTCTTCTCCCAACCGCCTTCTTCTCCCTCCCCTCAAGCGCTGCGTTTTTTCTCCGTCGCGTCATCTTCTCCACTGCTCCTGCTCAACCGCCGCTCCGCCGTCTTCTTCGTTTCGCCCTCCACACCTCCGCCGTTCCCGGTTATTTACAGGTCTTATTTCATCCTTTTCTTCTGGATTTTTGGAAAAAAAATCTGAATTTGTATTTCAAAATTTTGAATCTCAAAAAAATTCTGGATATTTTGATCTTTTTCGTTTTTTTATTTTCGAAATTTTGGGGTTTTCCTGATTTTTTCCCGAAATTTTGGGTTTTTCTTGATATTTTTTTCCCAAAATATGTGTTCTGGTTCGGAATAAAAAATCTATTATCATTGTTCTATTTTTTCGAATTTATGGTGTTTGTTCGAATTTTTTTCGAAATATTACTTTTTTTTCGGAAAAAATGCGAAATATTGAGGTGTTCTCAAATTTGATATTCGAACAAATCTGATTTGTTACTTTTGGATTTTTCGATTTTTTTTTCGAATTTTTAGGGGTTGTTCGATTGTATTTTTCGAATTTATTGGGTCTGCTCGATTTTTTTTTTTCGAATTATTGAACTGTTTCGATTTTTGTGATTTTTTATTTCTTAATTTGCTTTTTGGGATTTGTTCGTTATTTTTTATTTTTGTGATTTCTCAGAATATTTGTGTTGAAAAAATATTCAAAATATGATTCAGCGGTGATTCGATGGCGATTTGGTTGTGAAACGGTGCTTGTTCAATATAGGGTGTTCTATATATATTAGGTTTTGATTGAATTTAATTTATTTAAATTAGTAAAAGTGTAATATAGTCCTTCTATGTCTAATTTTTTTATCAAAAGTTTTAGACGGTGTGTTTATAAAAAGTATGGTGCAAATAACCTGAGCCTATATAAAAAAATGCGGAAATCCCAAAACAATTTATGGAGAAGAAGCCCAATATGAAAAGAGGTGTGTCTAACTCCAGCCATGATGCATTTTGTCCACTTCCCACTTTCTTTCACGAGTAGGAGAGAGTGCTACTGAAGCTAAGAAATAAATGAAGATTTTAAAATATATGATTCTGCTAGCTATTGATGAAACATGACATTAATATAGGAAATTAAGATTCAAATTCGCATCTAGGCTTGGGTTTGGTTTCCTGATTCTTCTTCATGATTCCACTTTAGATTCTTGAATGTTCTCACGTAGTCACGTTGGGTTAATTTCAGTATTTTCACCCTGAATTGAAATATGTGTTAATAATTAAGCAGAATAGGACATTAAATTAAATTTAAAAGGTGGGACATGAAATCAAACTGCGAAGAAGAAACAGTATTCTGTTTTACTAACAAATTCGATATATCATATATGCATCTTCCCTACTATAAATATACATCTCCCTTCAAGGCTAACCGTGAATTTAACTGATGCCCGCTCAAAAAAAAAAAAAAAAAAAAAAGGAATTTAATCGATGGAAATCGAACGACACCGTTACGGATAAAGAGTAAAAAAACATACTACTAAGAAAAGAAGCGCTCTTAAGATTAAAAAAATAAAAAAGAAAAAACGCCCATAAGCTTAAACCCGAATTGACATCAAAAGCCCTAAATTGACTTAAGCCCTAATTCTCTTATTTTGATTTTAATTCTCGTGCTTATCCACAGTGCTGCCCTCACGTCACCGCCTCAACCCCATAGCCTACGCCCACCTAATGCTACCCTCGCCACGAGTTTATGGACGCGGACAATGTGCCCATATTCAACATCTCTCGACACCGTAAACTGCATCTCGTGTTCGCACCAAGCAACTTGTGTTTTATGGTATGTTGTGTTTAAAGTTCTTTCTTGTAATGTTCTATCTCTAATTATTGGTTTGATTTTTCTCCAAGTTGTGGGATTTGTTCTAATTCATGCATCTACGTAATAATGAAAGCATGAATTAATGTTAGTGATTTTCATTGTATTAGTGCTTTGTCATAATTCCTTGTTTTGTTTTCCAAAGTTCCGTACTTATTTGAACCGTCATGATACATTAACAAGAATCGGTTTTCAATTACAAGGCGCGTTGTGAACTTGTGATGTGCATAGGCATAATAGATTCAAAAGAGTTTTATTTTTAACTAAAAAAGGTTCGATTAACTAAGTTCTTTATTAGTTAACTTAATTAGCTCGGTGTTGTATTCTTCATTTCAGAGTTGCACTTTCATTTCTTATTTTCAGCTTCTATTTGAGAAGAAATTGCAGAACGTCACGAGGTTTTTGAGAAGATAGAGTACAAAGAAACAAAAAATGGCACTTGTCTTTGTCAACCATCTCTCTCGTCTTCAAGCGCCACCAATCTAAGAAGTATCAAACTATCATTGGACAACAATTAAGGAGCAATCCCTTCATCAAAATTTCAGATTTCTCTTGGTATATTTTCTTCGCTTCGATGTATCTTTCATTTTCTTGCACTTTCATGCAATAAGCATAGAACCCACTAGTCAAAATCACATCTTCACAGGATTAGTTGTAGGAAGAAAGAAGGATGAGCATATCAATAAAGATTTATACATAGTACGAGTAAATGAAGCAATTATTCATAAAGCGAGAAGAAATATGGGAGGGATTCAAGAAAAGGGGACAGAGGTTTGATTTTGAGTGAAGGCAGAGATGATGATGAGAGTTATGGGGTTATATGCCCGAGGTTGTGGAGTGTTTATGCAAGATAAAAATCCAAATCTTCTAGGGTACTTCCGGAAAAGAGAAAAAAAAGTGGAAGAGTCGATTGAGACTATAGAGGTTCTATTAGATGAGAATTTTGATGATGTTGAAATCTCTGAAGAAGATGATGAGGATTTTGGTGATTTTGAAGATGATGATGATGATGAGGATGAGGAGGAGGAGGAGGATTTTGAGGTTGATATTAAGGGTAAATTGGGGAAATCTAATATGGGTGGGATTGATTTGGAGTCGGACGATTGGCTATCGAGTTAGAAGAAGATGAGGATGATTATTTGAAAGAATCGAGATGGATTTGCTCCTGTGTGTTGGGTTTGGCAATGTTACCGAGGAGATACTAGAAAAGTCAAAGAGGAAGAAGGTGTCCAAGGCCGAGAGGAAAAGACTGTCTAGGGAGGCTCAAAAGAGAAGGTGGAGGTGACAGTTTGCGCGAGGTGTCACTCCTTGAGGAATTATGGACAAGTTAAGAATCAAGTGGTGAGAACTTGATACCCGATTTTGATTTTGATCGATTGATAAGCACTAGATTGATGAAACCCACGGGGAATGTAGATGCGACGGTTGTGGTTATGGTGGTTGATCGTGTTGATTTTGATGGGTCATTCCCTAAACGTGCAGCCAAGTCCTTATTCAAATCATTAGGAGAAGGTAAAGATGGTTCAAAGCATAGTAAAAAATTGCCAAAGCTTGTTCTTGTTGCTACCAAGATTGATCTTCTTCCTTCCCGGATCTCACCGCAAGATTGGATAGATGGGTTAGGCACCGTGCTAAGGCAAACGGTGCACCTAAGCTTAACCGCGGTGTATATGGTTAGTTCTAGGAAGGATTTGGGTGTGAGGAATTTACTTGCATTCGTCGAGGACTTGGCTGGGCCTAGAGGAAATGTTTGGGTTATCGGGGCTCAAAATGCTTTGGGAAATCAACATTGATCAATGCATTTTCGAAGAAAGAAGGGGTAAAGGTTGCAAAGTCGATGTAAGCTCCTATTCCCGGAACAACACTTGGGATACTCAGGATAGGAGGTATTTTGCCCGCTAAGGCAAAGATGTATGATACTCCGTGACTTTTGCACCGTACTTAATGTCGATTAGATTGAATCGGGATGAACAGAAATTGATTGAGATTCGAAAAGAGCTTCTACCACGAACATTCGTGATTAAGGCAAGTTATTGACTATATACAATTCAAAGGTCAAAACCAAATGCACCTAAAAGGTGTTCAATTGAAAAGATAAAACATAGGTGTTGAATTGATCATGTAGGTACTTGTTTTTGTTATTGTGAAATAACCATCTAATGAGCAGATTTCGGTTAGTGCGGGATTTTTGCTATTAGATGATTTTACTCTTTAAATGAGCAAGAACTTGTAGTGTCATTCCATGTGTGATAGGCGGTGACCATGATTTACTCGATCCTGCTGTTGTAATCAATTACGAACATTATTGGTCTAGTGCATCTCGTAATTAGTCAAGAATACATGATAATCATGACTAGTGATATGACCTCAAACTCGTTCTCTACGCCTCTTTCCATCAAACATGTCACGACTCACATGTGATCTTTTGATTTTTCTTCCCTCATTTAACGATTTACGTAGTTTATTAAAACATCATTTTGATTATGCATTATCAAGCTTACGCAAGATTTTAAACCCTATGCAGCTGGTCAAACCATACATGTTGGTGGTTTAGTTAGACTTGATCTTGTCCAGCTTACGTAGAAACTATCTACGTCACGGTTTGGGCATCACCTAGTGTTTCTCTTCACATGGGAAAGATAGAAAATCTTGCTTGAGATAAAGGATAAGCATCTTTGGAATTAGATTGCAGTAATGATTCCGAGCCACTTAAAATAGAAGAATTTGGTATTTTGATTCGTTTCAACTTGAATCTAAATATTATCTACGAGATAAAAGGTGCTATATTTTAGTTTTAAATACTCCCACACGCATCCATTTGGAATTTGTCCTCTAATATTCCACTTTCATTATGGTATATTTTATGACGAAGTGGTATAGCTCAGTGGTTAAAGCTTCACTACCTATGGCCTAAAGGTCATGGGCTCAAGTCACCATTTGCCCGATAAAAAAAAAAGAAAGAGAAAAATAATGAAAGATTATTTCTCATCCGAGTTTGGCCACTTATGTAAGCCTGTTTGATTGGGTATATTCTTTTCCATACGCAATCTTAACGTTGTACTAGGTTGTTTTAACCGAAAAAAGTAATGTAAAATGAGTTATATT
This sequence comes from Paraleonurus japonicus, assembly GCA_030762865.1. Classification (NCBI taxonomy): domain Eukaryota; kingdom Viridiplantae; phylum Streptophyta; class Magnoliopsida; order Lamiales; family Lamiaceae; genus Paraleonurus; species Paraleonurus japonicus. The sequence continues at coordinate 36,421,848 of CM061061.1, forward strand.
ATATCTTTAGCCTCATCAATATACCAAGGTTTTCATCCCATGGAAATGTGTTCAAGATCTATTCGTCGAGTAAATAAAATCTTATTTATGATAATAATTTTATTTGGGTTTCTCTCTTGTTTCAGCCACTGTTGGCGTAGAACGCGCTTCGAGAATTGGGTGAATGGGTAAAAAAAGACGTTAAAGCAAGTGGAGCGAGTGGGACGTCAACGGTGTTGATGTTGCGGTAGCGAGGTTTGGGTTGGTTCTCTTTAGGTCCGAAAGGGAAGCAAGCTTAAGCCTATGGACGTATGATGGTGTCCTCGTCACTTTTCGGGAACCATTGGTGCTCGATCGCGCATCATTTCTCGAGCGGCCCGGGTTTTGGCTGCCCAAGGCTATATCCGAAGCTATAGGGAATCAGAGCAAACTTGATGCTCAATCTAAGAGAAATAGAAATGAAAGTATAGATGTGCTTTCTGAAGTATCTAGTTAAGACTATGTTATGATATAAAAAAAAAAAAAAAAAAAAGATAAATTCATCCAATTTGTGATCATTGCCCACTTGATATCAGAAAAATTCATCAACTTATGATCCCATTTAGATAATATTGAAAAAATAGTGAAATTTCATGACATGCCACCCCTGGAGATCACCATTCCCCCTATCTCTTATCTTTCTTTCTCCTTTTATTTATTATTTTTGAGTGGTTTATTTCTCACTCATTGGACTCCTTTTTTATCTTTTTGTTGGATCTCTTGGATTGCCTTTTTGTGGGCTTCGATACTCAACTGCTTATCCCACATCCAGGCATGGCCTCACATCTCCAATTCAACCTAAGCCAGCCAACACTATATTATTAAATATCTGTATATATATATATATATATATATATATATATATATATATATATATATATATATATATATATATATATATATATATATATCTTTGTTCCTTTCCGTGCATTCTTAATACATTTAAATAACTCTGTTTCCTTATCTAGTCAACAGTCTATGCATTATTTACTTTTGAATTAATTTTCATTATATATTGCAGATAAAATGTGTAATAATATCATCATTATATTTAAAAATAAAAATGTAAGATAGTCTTGTGGTCATTGATCGTCATTGGCTCGAAAGTGGGCTACCGAATCCCTAAGCATGATGTTTGTGCGTGTTCAAATTTCAATGTACAAATAGACAAAGCGCACGATTAAAGTTTCAGACTCTACATTTCTGCTCAGATCTCATGCCATTGGCTACTGCTCAAATAAATTCAACCAATTTGCATGGGTGAACGTAGCTAATAAACAGTCCTTGTTCATTCCCTGTCATCATACCATCTCACTTTTTTTCTATAGGGCGGTGCTAGGCATGCTTTTTTTTTTTTTTTTGGTAAAAGGAAAATTGTATTCATGAGAACTGGGTATAAAGAGTAAATTACAAGTTCAAGACCAATCCAGGTATAATCCTATTTGCAACACCATCAAGCCCAAGCATACTTTAAAGGTGTAGAATTTGTATAACACATCAATATTTGTTTTTTCTATGCAAAACGAAGGTAAAATTTAATCAGTTTGCCTCATTATTGGGAAATCTTTTTTTTTTTTTAAGGACATAGGTGCTAAAACTAGAATATTATATTTTCGCTTTCAATTGTAAGACACAATTTTTAAAAAATTAATCAATTTTAGGACAAATTTTGTCCAAAAACAATCAATTTCGGGCTTAATCACATCACACATGAACATTGAACGGCACATGGCCAATTTTTCCAGCCCGCACTCACGGAAGTCGGTTCTAGAAATTTAAATTTGGGGATACGGAAAGTAATTAACAAATTTTTTAAAAGTTGTACAATTCAATGTAAATTTAATTTAAAAAAATATATACATAACATTCAAATTAAATTACAATTAAATTGAAATTGTCGTATCTAAATATTTTAAGGTGATGTATGATATTATCATAAATATTTTTTAGAAACACATTATTCTTAATAAAAGAATAGTATACAATTAAAATGACAAATCATAATTAAATTTATTCAATAAAATTATTTAACATACATATAACATTTTATAACAGACAAGTTCATATCAAATTTTTATATTTATTTCAATAATCCTCAAATAATATAATTTTCAATTTTATACAGATTTATATAGTATTAAATTTTTATAGTTGTCTCTAGACCTCAACCTGAATATGAGATTATATTTTTGATTTCAATTGTATTTTTGCTTTAAATTAAATTAAAATTTTATTGTAAATAACATTAATTATTGATCTTAGTTGATTTAACATCATTACCAAGATATAAATTTTATAATAAATGCTTTCGGAAAAATAAATTATAAATTTAAAATATATTAACAACGTAGGTTATAAAATATTAATGCAATAACCATTTCAACTAATGCTATCTAATGAAAAATCATCCCTAAACAAATATAATTTATATAATATATATTTTAGTTTAGAATATATTAAAATATTCACACAAAAATTACTCCGCATTAGTAACTATATTTAATTTGACCTTGGTTAGAATCATATAAACTTTATATTTAATATACACTTTTTATCATCATATTTTATTCTCATATTTATCTCTTTGTTTTTCATTAAACATAATATTCTTTCTTTATCTTTTAAAGAATAGAATAATTTTTTAGTCTTTCAACTTAACTCAACTTTATAACTTTCAGAATGATATAATATTTTGTAAAAAAATAAGATTTGTGAGACTAACAACACATTTTGATGATTCAATAAATATTTTGATAAAAGTCAAATTAATTTGAGTATTCAATAATCAATAAAATTCAAGACTTTACCATTAAATGTGCCCCTATCAAAGTAAGACCATTCCTGTGGCCAGTCATTAATTCCTTCTCCTCCTCTCCTCCTCAAATATCCCAATTCAGCAACTTCAACTGAAAAAAATATCCCAATTCAGGGACCATATAGTACTTTCACTTCTGGCGGTTCCAATTTGCATTCCCAACGTAAATGGCCTCGGTGGCGCCTTACCGCAATTTCATAGATTCGTGTCTCTCTCTCTCTATTTATACAAACGCATTTCCTACATGAAATGAACAAGCCATAACGTGCAAAGTGAACTCAACAAGCTATCCTTCTTCGACCCCTAACTTTTAACGCTCCCATAATATCTTCTAATTTTCACATTTTAGTTTCCGATCCCTTCAATAAAATAATTCATGCGCACAAACACTTGATGGCCTCTGCTTAAATCACACGAAGAGGTATGAATTTGCTCTGTTTGGCGTAAAGATTTTTCGGCAAATATAGTTTTATACATATATTAAAAATGAAAATTGAGTATTGATTTTGTTTCTCAGGACGATTTTGTGCGTGTGCGTATGCGTGTGTTTCCGTGTTGGTTATAGTTGTCATGTGGAGAGTATCATGATTTTAGAAATTGATGAAAATGGTGATTAAGGGCTTTATTATTAAATTCTTTGTGTATTTTTTCGTTGCTTGGATGAACTGACTACTTTTTTCGAATCAAGAGATGATTTCCTACTGTGAATTCCAAAATAATAGTGAAGCGGAATGAAACCGATTCATTATTAGTGTATGTTTATCTATGCATATACTGTCTATTTTGATGTTGGAAATGCTTTTTGTTACTTTTTAAGTTGGATTGAGGAGTTACGTTCTAAATATAATTGAATTTTAACATTTCTAGCACTAACCCCCCACAATTTCGACACTCTGTTAAGTAACCTGCTTATGTCAGAATACTTCCAATTTCCATAGAGTTCATTAGATCACATTAGCAGGAGTGGAATGGTTGAAGGGATGGAGTTATACGGTATGGGCTTCAATCTCATGACCCCATTAGATAGAGCACAAGTGGGATCCATGGTCCCCTTGTTTCTTGGACTCTTATAATGTGGATTCTATCTATTGCTATCCACTAAAATAGAATATACAGCGCTGGAAGATTCTCCTGTTGCTTTGGCTGCTTTTGTGACTTCTTATTGAGCTTGTGTCTTGTCACCAAGATCTTAGACTCCCTTAACAATTCCAAAAAGGAAATAAACTAAGTGTGTTGTACATCCAATGATCGCCTAAAGATCATGATTTCCTTTTCTCCCCTCCCCAATAAAAAAGAGGTCTGGCCATGAAGGATATATATACTTGTGTGTTTGAAGCAATTTAAAGTTCTTGTTTTCATTGAGGAAGAAATGGGAATTAACTTGCAGGATATCACTACTTCAAACAGTATGACTGGGGGCACGAGGGATGATGATGAATCGTGCACTGAGCCTGTCGGAAGATGCTCTGTCTTTTATTATGGGGTTGGACATATGCTGAATGACGTCACATCTGCCTGTTGGTTTACATATCTCTTAGTGTTTTTGACAGATATTGGATTGCCCCCAAGGTTAGCACTTTATCAGCTTTTGCTTATTTATTCAATTTATATTTTAAAACCAGGAATATATGTTCTTTCTATTTCACATTGCCTGCAATGGCATATACCACAAAGGGTCATCTACAAATTTATTAAGTAACGTCTGTTTCGATTGATCTCAAAGTTGCAGTATAATCATACTTGCCGCTTGTAACAAATGCTTCTTTAAATGTGGTGCTTGGGTTGTTAAGAAAGTAATTTACCAGCATCATTAGTTTACCATTATCTTCTGGTACAGTGGTGACTGTGAATCACGCCCCAGAAATGTTTACATTATTCTATGATATGCAGGTTGAGTTCGCAGTAATGCGGGCTGTGGCAAAGAAACAATTCCAAAATATTAGCTAGATTGGCCAAATTTTAGAATCACAAATAATTTAATATTTTATAGTTACTCGTGGTTTCTTAGATTACATGTTACTGGTATTCTTCGTTCCTCTTAAAAATTTCATGTGTTGGCTTTCTGTTTTAAGTGATGCTGCTCTTGTCATGCTCTCTGGTCAAATTGCTGATGGATTCACAACCATATTTGCAGGGGAACTGGTACGTATAGACATAGTAAACAAATGTTCTGATAAGTTCATTTATTACAAAAAGCAAGATACTTTTCTTTATGCTTTTAAACCACATGGCAATAACCATTTCACGGAGTTTAGTAACCTTACAGAGTAAAAATCAGTGGTACATCTATATTCTTCTGTAGTAAATAGTGTTGTATTCTCTAATTGCCACTTACCTTTGTTAATTACTTGTATCAAGAAAATAGTTATATATCAATTTTTTTATGATAGATAGACAGGTATGGAAGCTTCAAGTTATGGCATGGCGCAGGATCTGTTGTGGTTGCAGTTTCATTTTCTTCCGTTTTTGGTGGTTGCTTGCCCTGCAAAATTGTGGGGTCCTATTCATCAACTGTACGAACCATCAGCTATAGCCTCTTTGCTGCAATTTTCAACGTTGGCTGGGCTGCTACTCAAGTGTCACACATGTAATGAAATCTTTCATCATATTATTAAATATGTATTGCTGCTCCTGTTGCTGTAATAAGATACGAATCTGATATGCTTCATTGTTCATATAGAAATTGGTAGCCTGTTTATCAGTTTTAAGGAATGGAATACAATTCATACATACTTTGTACTCAATTATTGATGTATGGTTGACCTACTGAATTTAATTAGAAATGATTAAAATTGGTAAGGACATTTAAAGGGATAATGCTTCTTGCATGTGTTGTAGGTCAATGGTGAACTGCATCACTCTGAATTCGACAAGCAGAGTAGTTATGGCTAGCTGTCGGAATGCCTTTACGATGGTTGAAGTTCTTTTCTACTCTTTCCACATGTTCTTCGTTTTCTGTCTTTTCCTTAACTTATCTACTGCAGGTTGCCAACCTTAGTCTATATGCCGTTGCTTTTCTGGTGTTCAACATTAACACTAAAGGGTCCATTATTGATGTTGAGAATCAGGTATGCAAGATATTAGTTTGTTTTGTAGTCTTCTTGGAATTTCCTTTGGAGGTTTTCCTTATTCTATTTAAATTGTTCAGTATCGCTGGATTGCATATGCATCAATCTTCATTGGGTGTTGTTTCGTCGGTGTATTTCATCTTGGAACAGCAGAGCCAAGGTTGGTAACATATTCTGTTATGATGCTGGCATGGAAATTGTTTGACTTCCCATTACGATTATTAGTCCGAGTCTTTGAGATTTACTCTTTCAAAATGCTTTATAATTGTGTGCCTTGTGTCATGTACTCAAACGTGGCTACAAAAGCATGCCTTGAGTTGTTACTAGTGAGAAATACTTACTTTACTTTTAAAATTTGTTCGTGCAGGTTGAAAAGAGAAGCTCATGAAAAAGGTTATGCAAGAATTTCATGGACATACTGGTTTAGCAAGTTGTTGTACCATCAAGTAGCACTTGTTTACGTGCTAACTAGACTTGTCACAAATGTTTCACAGGTTAGCCTGCATTTACTTAGAACTGTTTCTACTTTCTACGCTGTTTTGTTTTATTTGTAAAGACTGACTCTCTTGATTAAACCAAAGCAGTAACATATATTTTGTTTATCTTCTTTGCTGTGGTGGATCAGTCATTTCTTGCTTTTATGTCATCAATGATCTGCAAATGACACAATCTTCTAAAGCTCTGGTACCACTTTTCAGTACTTTTATACCACTTAATAATTTGTAAATTATGAAATATTTTGTTGATTTGAATTCTGTTTGTTGTTTGTCTGCCTAGGTTCCTGCTGTCATCTATATCTGCAGCTTCATCATATCAATCCTCCTACAGGTTGCCTTGAAGCCAAAATACACATGAAGTTCTTAATTCAGTTTTTAACAGCAGTTCATATCTCTTCTGGAATTCACCTTTAGATTCTAATACGTAGGAGATCGCCTGGACTAGTCAACGTGTGAAGATTTTTTATTCTGTTGGAGGCCTTCTTTGGATAATTTCGGGTACTGGGATCCTCTTTCTGCCAAGCAGCATGAAGGCTTTCATGTACGTTTTATCTGTAGTAATTGGAGTTGCAAATGCCTTGATAATGGTAAGGATAAAGTTTACCTTTATAATTCAAGTCGAAGTTAGTAACTGACTAGCAGTAACTATCATCACATGATTTACTTTTTCTCTGTCGATATTAACATGCTTTTTTATGATAATTTCCAATTCTTTCGATATGTAGAGACAAATTAAATTTGTATGGTCAATTATTTGATCAATAGTTATGAATCTGTACATAATATTAGAAAGCGAGCTTTATTTACGAGGGATTAGAGTTTCCTTAATTTCTATATTTACAAACAATGTCTTCTATGGAATGGCAGGTATCTGCAGTGAGCATGCAGAGTTTTCTAGTTGGTCGAGATGTGAACGGATGTGCCTTTGTTTATGGGTCATTGAGCTTTATGGACAAAATAATATGTGGAGTTGCTTTGAGTGTTCTGGAATCATATCAAAGTAAGTTTCTCTTTGTCTTATTCGAATCAACTCAGGTGGGGGCGTAATTGGTTTCATGTTGTGTGTGCAGGCTCTACACCAGAGGTGCGGAATTCTCGAAATCCGAGTTACTCTTTCTCGATTTCCAGATATGGACTGGGGCTTGTTCCAGCAATGTGTGCACTAGTTGGGGTATTTGTGACACTCAGCATGAAGATTCCGGCGGAGCCCACATTAGGTGCTTTGAGGGAGCCGCTTCTCGCATAGATGTGAATTCAATTCAGGAATGAACCCTACCCTGGCAGTTGTGAATTAGATGAGGTATCTTGTTGATGTAAGAATGGACTTAAATGGAAAAGGTCGTATGATTCACAAGTTGATTGGAGCTTCATTTCTCCAGATGTATTATAAAGCTTAGTATTCAGTTACACCGTAGATCATCGGAAACAAATTGCCCGCCCAACCCAACCACATTCTTGTACAGTATGGGAATACCTCACTCATGCAAATGCAATTTAACAATATTATCAAGGAATCTTTTCTAATTATTTATCCGACTCAAGTAATAATAATTCAAAAATATCATTATAATTAATTAAGGCTCCATTTGGATGGAGTCATTTGAAATAAATGGATTTGAGGATAATACATCATACATTTACAAATCTAAATAGGAAAACTAAATGAATTGGATTTGATTCACATAAATATTACTTATAAAGTGGGAGGATTTCAAATACCCAACAAAACCTAGTCATTTGAAATCCTCTCACTTCCCCACTTCTTGTGCTTAATATTTAAGTGAACTGCTCCATTCATTTAGTTTTTCTTCATTTTAGTTTGTGTGAATCGTGTTATATTATCCTCAAATCCTCGATTTCAAATCCACTCCATCCAAATGGAGCTAACTGAATTCATTTTCAAGTAAAATTGACTCATGGTGTATTTTATGTCTAGAAGAAAATGAATTGTGTATTTGTGTTCATATATTACTTTGAATAACGTTACGTAATTTTAACTAGGGTGAATAATAAATATTGATTAATATATTAATTTTAATAGAGTGCGTGTAAGTTTTTTTGGGGGTGATTCATGAGGTGTCTCAGATATTTTAAAGTGATTTATAGTAAAAAAATTAATTTGACCTTTTATGTTTACAATTTTGAGTAATTAAATAAATCGTTTTATTAATTAAAAACTAATTCTAAGAAGGCAGTTGATGATCCACTCAAAATCGATTCCAGGTTCTTCTCTAAATAAAGGCAATCTATTTTACATTTCTATGCTTAGATTTTTTGAGTTAATTGGGTACTCTGTTAAATTAAATTGCAAAAGGAGTAACTTATTTAATGGATGTTTCCAAAATTTAATTGGGTACTCTGTCAAAAGGACAGTACTAAATAACACTCCTCTTTTTGCTCTTCATAATACCCAATTATTTTTCCCGAAAATACCCAACGCAAATAGACTATTATACCCTTTTACACTTTTTTTTCGAACTTATTATACCCTTTTACACTTAAAATTAACTAAAACATAGAATGATAAGTTTTACTCAATATATCCGTAGCTCACCCACCCAAGCTCATTCTTCTTTCTTATAGTTCTTTAAACCACTCTTGAACCCCAATTTTTTAAGTTACAGAATCCACTTGATGTAAGTTTTTAAAGTAATGTAATTTTTTTAATTCATATCTATGGTTTATGGTTTATGGTTTGAGTGATGTATGTCGTATGTTTTTTTAAAACAAAAAAAAATTATAACTTATAAAATAATAAAAAATAAATAGTTACCGAGAAAATTATCCACAAAAGTTAGAGTCTCAACTCAATAATAAAGATTTAGGATAGATTCGAAACACTAACAAAATGACGAGCCAAAACATTGACAATTCTACAAATAAGATAAAAATGTAATCTCTAAACAGCTTATAATATAGCGTTACAAGTCATTGATAGAAAAATACTACGATATTTTGACTCCCTCCTTTAGTGTTCGTCAATAAGAAACGGACTAATAATTTTCACCTTCAACACTATTGGTAGACGTAGATGTCGATTCATTTCTCTCCCTATGTAGCCAACATCTCCATTGTCAATAACAAAATTTTTTATACCACAAGATAAATCGAAGAAATAAACGAAGACTCTCCATGCTGGAGAGAAAACAAAGACTCTCAACGGGAGAGAGAATCAAAGCCTCCCAACTCGGGAGAGATATATATATCACACGCCGTTGATTCTTCAAAATCGCGAACGGAATTAGAAAAAAATGCACAAAAAACACAAATAAAAATTAATAGCAGAGATCGAAAAATAGTATATTTATAAATCGCTCATATTAAAAAGAGACGAAAAGACTGCCGTCGCCTCTTAGGAGGAAACCCAAAATCAACAATGAAGATGAGAGAGATTCTTGGGGACGGCCCTGCTAGGTTTCCTAGGGTTAGAATCGATCACAAGAAGATCTTAGTTTTGTATGTCGTATGTTTTATGATTTAAATCTATATGAAGAGATCTTTGGTTTAAATATTATGCTTTTAGTATTTTTTTACGACTTTAATGTCATATGCGCTGAAAATAACTCATAATTCAACAAATTAGAGCAAAAATTGTGACTATTTCCGGCCAAAGTTGGCCAAACCATCAAAATATTTAGACTACTTATGGTAAAAAACATGCAAGAATTTGGAAGATTAGGGCCAAATATTTTTATCGCGAATTTTCTCTCGATTTTATTGTCAAAAATAAAAATTTCACATAAAATCCTTTGCAAATCAAATTATCCATGCATATATGACATTATATTGACGTATTTCATACACTTTATCTTTAATTACATAAAATGTGAACAAAATAATAATTCAAATATAACATTCATTTCTCCCGATCATATTTCCCATTCTTTTTTACGTGTTGATGGGTGGGGGTGATAAAATATTTTTGGATGTTAATTAAGGGGTGTGAAATTAGGGTTTCTGTTTAGAGCGTACTAGCGTAGGAAATATATTTTAGAGGGAGAAGATTGACACCGATTCCCTTTGGGAACGAATTGGAGTGTGAGGTATAAGGAGGCTTGGAGAATTTGGAATTGTAAGGAGATTTGGTGAATTAATTTCAACCAATAACAATTAACATTTACCGATAAAAAAATAAATGTATTGAGTAAAAGTTAAAATTATATTGGGCGTTAAAAGTAATGGGTGTGGAGAACAAAAAGCGGGTGTTATTAGCCGCGCCAATTTGAAATTTTGACAGAAATAATAACAGAAGATATTTTTAAGGAAAAATACAAGTTTTGAGGACAGAAATAAACACCTAATCAAAATCAAACTTAACACCGTTTTAAAAAATTAAAATTAAAATTAAAATTAAAAAGAGCCGATCCTCCACTCCAAATTTAGATTCTCTCTCCCCCTCGGTTCCACCATCTCCCTCCGCTCGCATACTCTGCGAGTTCTCTCTCTTCTTCTTCCTCTTTCTCGCTCTACACATACAATCTTGTATCTCCTTCCGCCAAAGCCCAAACGTTCATAGGCCCCTGAATCTTGGCTGGGGTCAAGTTATATCTCCCCAGGGACCGTTTTTTAATAGTGGAAAGCGGCAGCGTACTGAACAACGGTGGATCTGAGAATAAATCAAGATGAGCGCGGATCTGGTGGCCGAGAGCACGAATGGGAATCTGGACGAGCAGATTGCCCAGCTCATGCAGTGCAAGCCTTTATCTGAGCCCGAGGTTTTCTTCTTTCTTTGCTTTTCGTTTGTTCTTTACTTTTTCTGATTTTGTATCTAGGAATTTTAGGGTCAAGTTTCGCCAGATCTGGTATAGGCGATGAACTTGATAGGTTTAGAGGAATATGATATTTTTGTTTCCCTACATTTTTATATTTTATGGTAATAACTCTTGTAGTTTTAGATAACCTACCTCTTGGATTTCCTCGGCTATTATGGAAGTCATGGCGAATCAATGGGATGAGGACTGATACACATTACGCATATTAATAAATTGCAGTTTTCTTAAAAATTATTCAAAGTTGTAGAATTTAGGGACTTGAGCGAGAGCGGCTGGAAGTATAATTGTTTTGGCAAAAAAAGAAAAGAAGTTATGCTGTTCAGGTGAAAAAGAAGTTGAGGTTGTTACTCTTCTTGGAAGTAAACTCTGGTGAATTAGTTGATGAGAGAATCAAGAACCTTGCAGCAAAATTACAGGGAGTTGGAACTAATAAGAGATAATATGTTCAAAGAAATGGTCTTTTCCTTGATAAATTACACATAATACATCCCAATTAACTTTGTGATCAACTGCTATGCCTCTTCTCAGAACCTACCAAATGCCTCAAAACTTGATAGCTGATAAGTCACTCTACTGCCCTCTTGTCATCTATTGAGAGAAAGAACTTAATGCTGATGTTGCTGTCCTTAGTTGATTTACTGGGCATGAACTACCTTATGCAAGCCAGAATAAATTGCTCGACTAACTTTTGATTATTCCTTTTCATCTGAACAAATACCACCTAATCGAAATTGTTTTATGCAAAACTTGGTCACTGCATTGTGTATAGAGATGTGACTACTTCACTGAGCCTTCCATTGGTTTCTCAGATTGATTAAAGTTGGCAGCTTGAATTATAGCTTAATTTAGAATTATCATGGTACTCATAGCTGATGCTGATGGATTGACATGTTGTCTGACCTATGCTTTATATATGTTGTGTGTTTTGTTTTAATTTTGGCATCTTCATTATGCTTATTATATGGGATATAAAATATGTAGATTGAAAGTGTGGATCATTTAATGAATGTAGGTTAGGGCCTTGTGTGAGAAGGCTAAAGAGATACTAATGGATGAAAGTAATGTTCAGGTATGTATATTGTATCTTACCTACTTCTTTTAAATAGAAAAACAATATTTGCATTTTGTGTGTTATTTGTCAAGCTTACCAGACAAGAGGCTCATTTTTGATATCGTTTTGTTGGAAATATACACAATTTTGAGCTGCTTAAATAATGATAAACTTATTTGTCAGGAATGGTTCTGATAAGTAATTATGTCATCAGTTGTTTGTTACCTTACATAATGGCTACCTTGATGAATTAACGAGATGTAAATGTATGGGTGTATGTTGGAAGGCTTTGAGTTAATTCGATAAAGCCTCTGATGGATTGGAAAGGCTACCAGATTTGGGAATCAACAAGATTATAAAGTTGGTTTCATGCAACTTCTAGGGACTCTTGGAAAAAGGAAATGATTGTTAATATAGTAGCTGCCAAAAAATTTTTTTTTTTTTCCTGTTCTTGTTTTAGCTCATAGCCTTGAATTAACATGCATTTTTACCATTTAATTATACTATCATTTGTCTGAGATCCCGTGTCTAAATTGTTTTAGTTAGATATTTAAGATGATGGTATGATCCATGCCTGTCCTATCTATAAGATGAATGGATTATGCATTCACCGCCAAAAGTTATTCTATTCAGCAGTTCATTTGGTATTTTCTTTTGACGTATTATAAGTGATAATTTACTCGTTAATGATGCTATATTGGTTATTTGTTGCTGCAGCCGGTAAAAAGCCCTGTGACAATTTGTGGTGATATTCATGGTCAATTTCATGATCTTGCTGAACTTTTCCGCATTGGAGGGAAGGTATTATTGTTGCCCCATGACACATGCCTTCTGTTTGTTTAATATAACTGAATCCTTCAGTCAAACAAATGCGAGTATGGCTTTTGTCTTGTCATATGATAGCAGAAAAAAATTGAAATATTGGATGCAAATACATTTTTGTTGACGATAGACCTTGGTTGTTAAATCTGTGCTATGCCCTTTTTTAAATGGAGGAATCTGTCTTTGTATCCTGCATATTGCTTATTCATGATGGTGGTTTAATGGTTCTAATAATTCACTCTATAGTAGAATAAATGGCTTACTGTGTTTCATCTATTGTACATGCTTCACTCATTGAATTTGAATGATGCTCTCCTGGTTTAAGAGGAGGATCTTCATTCTAGGATGACCCCCACTCTTTTACTTATCGTTGTCATTATTGATAACTGAAAGATATTTACCAATTTAAGATAATGCAAGTTCAATGTGTTTTTATTTGTTTCCTTATCCCTCCTTGTCTATTGAATTACATTCTCTCATTTATAATTGGGAAAATATGTTTTGATGGACCATCTTCATGATCTGCAATAATCTTATACTTGCTTGTAAAATTTATGACGTGATTCAGTGTACCAATGCTGCTTCCAGATCATTCTGCTTAGAATCTTTCCTTTACACGAGGCATAAAATCCAATAGAAGCTTTTGCTACTCAGATTCACTGCTTATGTTTGTAATGTTTGTAATCATGCTTGTGGCAGAATGAGTTGCAGTATTTTTTCTCAATGAGGATGGTGATAATGGATATAAAGGATCTGTTCTAGGGTTTCTTGTCTCCCCTTCGTGAAGATGTGGGGAGGTTAGTAACGTTAGTTAGAAGTAGCTTTAGAAACTAAATGTTTGTGAACTTTGTTTTTTTTTATTGCTGGAGTCTAAGTTAACCTTCAGACTCGTGTAATTAATAGCCTTCATTTTTGCTACTTTGTGCGCTTTTCTTGGGTTATGACTCTTTGATTCTCTTGTAATTTATGCTTTTCAACTTTGTGTTTAAAATGTATAATTGATGCTTCATCAGGTTACTAACAGAGTTTTATTTCCTTATTGACAGTGTCCAGACACAAACTATCTATTTATGGGAGATTATGTTGATCGTGGGTATTATTCTGTGGAAACTGTAACTGTAAGAACCAGCTAAATGACCGTTCTTTTGCCATTATCGCAATGTTGCTTGTGAAATTCAGATTATGGTACTGGTGCATCTCTTTAGGAGTTTGCATCCTGCTCTTACTATACATTCTTATCCTCTTTTTCTTTTGTCCTTTTTTTTTTTTTGTGGTTCGGGCAAGAGGGATTGTAATAGAGCAATATCACCATAAATGGTCATTTATGTGGTGTACCTTGCAACTTTTTGTTGAAATACCAGTTGTTGGAGATTCTTATAGTCTTATCTTCTGCAGCTTTTAGTGGCTCTGAAAGTGCGCTATCCACAGCGTATTACTATTCTCAGGGGAAATCATGAAAGTAGACAGGTATTAATTTATTTTATTAAGTTCCATTACCTATTTAGGACCTTAACAGATGTATGTATGTGTATATATATGTATATATATATATATATATATATATATATATATATATATATATATATATATATATATAATTTTTCGCCTTTGATTTAATTTGTTGATAGACATATATATTTTGGTTACCTTCCATATCATCTTTGACTTAATTTGTTAACATTGGAGGGATGATTGATCAAATTGACAAATCAATCCCTTAATCTTAGAAAAATAATTTACTTATGTTAATACTTTATGAGGTTTTAATCTTCTAGCCGGCTGTGTTATTTTCTGAGTGTGCAGCTGTTGCATTTGATTGTTAGTTCCAGATTTTTATGTGTACAACGTGATTTCAACTGGGGTTATCACATATTAGATCTCATTAGGTCTTGGCCTGGGGCTTAACTTTTATAACCCAATTGGGTCCTTGGAATATTTTTTTGAGGTTACTGAGATAGGCTGACCTTTATGTAGGAATTCATGTTGTAGGTCCAGGCTTCATTGTGAAGTTTCTTCCCAATTTGGGTAGCTGTGTGCATAAGTTTACAAGTGTTTTTCCACATTAGTATTTAATGCCTTAATTTTCCTGTTTATTTAATGGCTTCTGTTGTTGCTTCACCTTGAATCATCGAATTCCGTGCATCACTTGGACTGATAATTTTTTTTTTTTTTTTTTGGTGCAGATCACTCAAGTGTATGGTTTTTATGATGAATGTCTGCGGAAGTGAGTTTTTATGTTTCCATGTGGTCCAATTTTTCTCTTATTGTTATGATATTTTATGTTTCCATGTTGTCTATTTTTTCCTTATTGTTATAATATTTTGCAATTTACTATTACTGTCTTCGAAAATCTTTAAATACTTCTGCTTATTAATAATGATAACCTCTTGTACTTGCTGTAATGGGATTTCTCAATTAAGAAATGAGATTTATGAGTTTCAAAATACGATATTGACTACATTAATAATTCTAACAATAACCTTCATCTGCATTTTGAATGTTACACACTGTAAGACAGAAGGCTGCATATTGGAACAAGTAATTAAAAGTAGTTACAGAGACAGTTTATATTTTTTTATGACGAAGTGGTATAGCTCAAGTGGTTAGAGCCTCACTACCTATGCCGCAAGGTCATGAGTTTGAGTCACCATTTACCCGATAAAAAAGTTCATATTTTTATGTTAAAATTTGGTGAAAGTGTTGCAATTGGGGTTTGAATCTGTATAAGTTGAATCTTTACCCATCTACTCACACGCATGTACTATTGTAGTAAGTTTATTTGTTATGTCATGAGGCTCCTCTTCACAAATATGTTAATATTTGGTACTAATACCTTAATTTTCTCGCTTTGGTTATAGGTATGGAAATGCTAATGTCTGGAAGACATTCACCGATCTGTTTGACTATTTCCCCCTGACAGCATTGGTTAGTCAAAATTTCTTTCTTCCTCTTTATTGTGAATTTTACTGGCATTGTTTTCAACAAAAAGTTTGTTTTCCTTATTTTACATTAGTCCTGGTCAAATGTTAATTGCAGATGATGTTTGTACTGGTTCCTGTTAGACATCATATGCGATGACTAAATGAGTAAATTCTGATCATTGAAATGGCCCTACCTGACAAATTAATAGTGTGTGTAGGGCTGTCTATATTTCTTTATTTTTCTTGTATGGATCAGATTCTTTTATGTGTTTTTCCTTTACTGAGCATGCAAGTAAACCAATTATCTTTGTCTAGGTTGAATCAGAAATATTTTGCTTACATGGTGGATTGTCCCCATCTGTTGAAACCCTTGATAACATAAGAAACTTTGATCGTGTTCAAGAAGTTCCACATGAAGGTCCTATGTGTGATCTGTTGTGGTCTGATCCTGATGATCGTTGTGGTTGGGGTATATCCCCCGTGGTGCTGGATACACTTTCGGCCAGGTAAGCGCTTATCTGCGCAACGTACACTATAGTGGTTCTCTTCTTTCTTAAACTTGCTGAGTCTGTGTGTTTGCCTCTTTTCCAGGACATATCTGAGCAATTCAACCACACCAACAATTTGAAACTAATTGCTAGGGCTCATCAGCTGGTCATGGAAGGATATAACTGGGCCCATGTAATTACTGAAATTAATAGTTTTAAGACCTTTTATTTCCATATTAGGATGATTGGATTATTGGAAATGGATTGTTGATTTTTGATCTCTACCACAGGAACAAAAGGTTGTCACTATTTTTAGTGCACCGAATTATTGTTATCGCTGTGGAAATATGGCGTCTATTTTGGAAGTTGATGATTGCAGGGAGCATACCTTTATCCAGGTTTGCCTCTCCCCTCACACAATCTGTGCTACTTTGCCTTAGAGAGAGGTTGTTACACTATACACCCCCATGGGCACCTGCTAATGAGGTAGTGAGACATGCATGTCATGTCAACTGTTGCCCATAGGGGTGTTGTCACTTGGTAGTAACTCCCCTTCCCTATGTATGTATATATATTTGGTGAGTATGGTGGCTTTTTTATGATGTGCGTTTTTGTGATCACATGACTGTAGTTTGAGCCAGCTCCAAGGAGAGGCGAGCCTGATGTAACTCGGAGGACGCCCGACTATTTCTTGTAGAAGTGAGCATTATAGACTGTTTTGCCTGCATAATGTGTCTGGTTCGAGGTGCTTGCATGTGTCTGTTGCTGATATGATGCTCGGTATTAGGCCTTTTTGAAGGTGGTGCGACTGAGAAAAGGCATGCAAGATAAGGCCCCCAATGTCTCAAGTTATATTCTAACTTATCTTAGGGTTTACAGTTGGGGAAGTTGGGTTAGGGATTGCTTCTCTGTATCTTGCTTTTTTATTTTTTTGTTGTGTTCTGTCCCTCCATTCTTCTGATAGTTTCTTCTTTTGTCTTTCTTTGTTTTTTGTCAATCACTGCCATTCTGTGGACTGGTTTTATTTTGGAATTAATGCTGAATTTCTTTTCTTGTCTCTTTTTATTTGATTTTTTTTTTTTTTAATTTTAAGTGGTGAGTATAGGCTATATATTGCAAGTGTTTAATTTAATAACGGTATTGATAATTTATCGACGGAGTTGATCGTGCATGAAGGGTCCATCTCCATGTCTAGAAACAGATTCATTTGAGCATGGAATCCCCTGACTAAAATAATTAGGGTGAAAATATACACTTCACCATTACCCTTGCTCATAATGTGTTTCAGGTTCATTTCCAATGTAATCTTCTTGTTACACACTAATCAGTTAGAGAGATCTTATAATTACAACAAATATTCAAGAATACTTGTGGTGTGTATGCAAATATTATTGCCCATTTTTTTATTTTTTGAGGGTTCTTGCTAAGGCGTGAGAATGACATTTTTTCTCAAAAGTTCGCTTGCAAGTCTTGAAACAAAAGAGTATTTTTGAAAGCTGTTACTAATGTTTGCAAACATACCCTAAACAAGACGTGCGATTGAGATTGTTTACCAGCAGGAGAAATCTTTGCAGCAAAGGTGTGGGAGAAAAGGAAATGTCAAGTAACACTAGGTTCTGAAATTTGTCTGTTATTTTCACTAAGACCTTGACCTTTACATCTCATCTCTCTCTGCCTTGAGTAATAAATTATAAAATTAACTAAGCCGGAAAAAAAAAAACGTAATTAAGAATCAATGAGTTAGTAAATGGCCAGAAACAGAGCGGAAATCCATTGATGCATTCTCAGCAGCATTAGCAACACCACATTTGGACATTGCTTTCATTCCCTTGCAAGATTTCATATGCCCATGCAGTTTCTCCGGCTTGAACGGCTTCCCACATTGTCTGCATGTCAATTTAAATCTACATAAGTATACAATCCACTATTCATTTACACATGATTCCTCAAAAGATTTAACTTTTTATTTGACATAAAAGTAAATAATAAATTAAACAAGGCCCCCATGTATATTAAATCTTTTTATTAAGTCTTAAATCGAAATAATCTGTTACATTCTCAGTATTATTTTACACGTCCGTGAAATATTAACAATAACGATGTCATCAGCACATACATGACACCAAAGACAAACTATAGTCTTACTCGTACTACCCTAATGTTTATAATATTTTTGATCAACTTACGAGCAATTTGGTCCATAAACTGGCTTATAGGCAGCTCTCTGATCTCTAGCTTCACTTTTAGATGAATCCTTAACCCCATCAAAGCTCTTCCTGAGAGAATTCAAGAATCAGTCCTCAATTTCAAAACATAGTGGAGCAGAAAAATGTAAGATGTGCAGACCTGTTACTCCATTGGTGTTGAGTCCAATTAGGATTTCCAAAAATTCTCTGAGAGTGAGAGCCTCCAAAGACCTCTTTTCGGCATATAGAAGCCGAATGAAAGCTTCCAAGATCACTAGAACACATATTCAAGCAAGGCTTGTTTGGCTTATTCATTGCTTTCACAGAATCATTGGTTCCCACATCTCCACATGTGATCAAATTTCTGATCATGGAATGGTTCTTGCTCTTTCTGCATTGAGCTTCTGATGATGACATCTTCGACGAATCCACTGCACCAGCTTCTTTGCTATCTTCATTCTTAACTTTCTTGTTGCTCTTCTTACCCAAAAATGCAGAGTAAAAGCCCGAAGAAGGCTTAATTTTTCGTCAGTAAATTGGCTTTTCTTGTTTGGTTATGCTCGCAAGTTTGTCCATATCAATTCTTGCAGAATCATCCGTTACTGTGGATGTTTCTGAGCTAAAAGTAGGGATTCTTCTTCGATTTCTGATGATGATTTTGTCGAAACACAGAGTGATGAATGCCCCTGATTTTCTTCTTTGCATGTCTTTTCATCTTCTTGCCTCTTTTGCTTCCCAGCTTTATAACAAAAATAGTAAATAATCAGAATTATGAATATACTAGACTTATAGTTTTCATTCAAAATTACCTTTAATGGTGGAGGAAATCTCTGATCCTTTAAGGACATATTCATTGTCCGAAATCGGATTAATGAGATCATCATCTAGCAAATCTTGCCATACGTATCCTGTCTTGTACTTCCTATTTGTTTTTTTAAAGTGAGGAAATGACAGAGATCAATCGATATTTTAGAATAAAAAATAAGATGTACTTATATAAATAAATAGTAGCACCTCTTATATGACCAAGAAAATGATTCAGATATCTTCTTTCCTCGCAATTCTCCCAACCATCTCTTAACATCTGCACATCACAACTTTATACGTATTAAATACGTAGAAAGAATGATTAATAATCATACGAAATGTATACAAACCTCGTAATCGGACACCATTTCTAGAGAGATGATGAACTCGAATAAGATGAGGATGTTCGATGCTACCATTTCGACTAAGAAAGTACACAATATGAAGTCTCCTCACTTCTGCTCCACTTTGTGTTTCCATTAATCTTCAATCAAAGATGCAAAATTAGTAGCTCCTTTTTTAGGCTCAAAACTATATATTATTCTCATTAATTAATTACTCATTTTTCCGAACAAAAAACAAAAACATACGATCAAACAAGCGAAACCCAAGAAAGAAAATCTTTGTTCTATGCCGGCCTCCTATAACACACACACACATACACTACAGATGAAGAAATTAATTAGAAAAGAGAGACAAATCCATCGTGTTTAACTAGTAGTGTGATTAAATTATAATTGAAAAACATGATGGATGTGCAGGCGCAGACCGAACATGATACTTTATGCAGGGACAATAAAATTCTTACGAAAATCGAAAAGATCATGGGATGAAGAGAAATATTTAATTTTACCATATAAAAATGATACTTAATACGCTTGTTTTGTGCACGCAGTGAGGGAAATTTGGTTAGTTATATAATAATAAGGGGTTTTGTACACATGGAATGGAATAGATCTGTAACTATACAAACTATAAAAAGGGGGTAAGCTTGGTCTACCCGCCAATAAATTTCATCTGATTTCGGGGATATTGTTACATGTATTTTTGGCAGCTTTTGACCCAACTTTTTTAAATACTAACTTTTTTGTGCATGCATCATGTTATTATTATGTACAATATGTAGTATCTAATCATTTGTATATAAATACATAATTAGATGGCAATAAATTAATATGAATTCATTTGTGTGGCGACGATTTGATCTTTGCAATTTTTAAATTGCTTTAGTCTCTTAATTATGGCATATATTTTGAGTTTGAGGAGAGTTTTCTCCATATATAATTAAGTAATTAATGAGGAATGATGTTACAAATACAGCAACAATTCCTAGCATAATTGGTCTTACAAAATGCAACATTAATTTGGGGAGATTTACTAGGGACAATTCTTTTGATGGTTAGGCTTGTTATTTTGTTGAGGAGATTCATGAGCCAGCCAAACTTAATTAGCCCATAATACTAGGACAAACTCCTCTTTTACATCGATTAGGTAAGATTAATTTCGTTGCACAATTTATTTATTTATTTTTAAGTTTTTTTTTGAAATTATATATTTATTTGAAGTTAATTACTCATAATGTTGTGAAATATTATGTTGGATTAAAATCGTGAAAAAGTGATCAAATGGTCATTAACTTAAATAATGGTGCAAATCAATGTGTGACTGCAAAGGGGAAAATACGATTTGCTATCACATCAGTAATTAATTACAAAGACTTTTGAACCAACTCTTATGTGAATGATATATATAATTATATGTAGGAATTCTTAATTTGTTTCAATTAGTGAATTTTATTTTGAGAGCGTAAGTATCTCCGTTTCTATCACTATATAAATGCATGTAGTACTCCCCATGTAAAATTTTCCTGATCTTTTATTTCAACACCCCATAAAAAAAAAAAAAAAAATACATGTGATGATAAATTCTTGTTTGCAATTAGTGTACACAGTAAAATTGAATTTTTAACTTGATTTTAATTTAATTTAGAAATGTCCTGATTTGTTTATGAATGAACTAAAATTAAATTGAAATTACACCGATGGTTCTTAATTAGTAAACAAACTTTTAGTTGATAGGCTAATCGGTTTGTGGCAGTAACCTAGTCTTGTGTAAACAACTAGTATTATTCCTTAAAAATATGCCATTTCTTCGTTGAACTACTTTACAGAAAATTACCCTAAGAAAATAAAATTATACAACATGAAATAACAGCTAATATATATATATATATATATATATATATATATATATATTGTTTGCTGTCATTTTTGTATGTTTGTGAAACTGGGTGATGCTTTGATGTAATATGTAATTTCTGGAGGTTTCCTTTATACCTCATGAGGAAATAAAATCTTTTTCTTATAAAAAAAAAAAAAAATATATATATATATATATATATATATATATATATATACTCCTTCCATTTTATAATATTTGCCGCTTTTCATATTTTATATAAAATTAAAAACATATTTGTCTTTAAAAATTTACCCTTCTCATTTGGACAATTAGCTATATCAATTTATTTTTTGATATATTTCATGGGTGCAAGATTAAGAAAGTATTTTAGAAATACATGCAATAGGGTGAAACTTGGAAAAAAATGTTAAAATGATAAATATTTTGAAACAAAATATAAATAAATATTTTGCAATAGGGGCGCACATGTTTCTCCTCTCCAAAACATTAATTGTATTTATTTGAAGGAGCACCTGGAAAATCAATCCCAAGTAGAATCTTTAAATTTGAAGCATCGATCACTAACTACCAATTCAACAATCAACATTATATAGAATAAATAACACGCAAGAAATGAATACTAAATTTGGAGTTTAATTATGGAAAGAAAATAATGGGGTAACAAATTTTGCATGAAAACATGAAAAGAGGACATGCCAATATCCAACTATGCCATATATATATAATTTTGTTTCTTCTAAAGTTTGGTTTAGTTGTCCAACTTCAAATATTGCTTAATTAGAATGAATATGATATTAACAGGGCAACAGCTGCATAAAATGATTTTTTTAGATCATGCATGCCTAATTAATTAGCTTTTTATTAAAAAAATTGTTAAATAACTGGAAAAAATTACAAATAAGTTAAAAATTCAAAATTACAAATAAGTTCAATGCAAATATTTTGTGCTTCGCAAATTTTTGAACTTATTTATAATTACACTATCTTTTTGAATCTATATGTAAATGATCCAAATAATTGTGGGACAATCGATGAGCTAGGGATTTAATGGTCAGTTGTCAATGTTTGAAACTAATCATTATGTTGTCAATTGTCATTTTCAAAATTGCATATAACAAAGTAAATAATAATTATCAAGTGATAAGTATTTTATAACTTAGGTATTCTGCTAATGATTGATTAACGTGGGGACCAATCCCAATGTTCACCGTCGAAATCTCTAATTAAAGTAAGAGCAAAGCTCCCTATGAACTAACTCATTTCATAAATTGCTCGTACTGGATTTCAAATCGACATCTATAGAAAATCACTCTCCTAAGCCCAAGTCCTCATGACCACTAGGTCAATTTTGTATGACCGACTCCATCTCATATATAGTTCGCACTCAATAAATTTTAAACTTGAGACTTATAGAGCATTATACTTCTAATTAATCCTCAAATCCTCACTAGGCAAACCCTGAAGATTTCAAATGATAAGTATTTGTAAACGTTGAAATTAAAAAGGATTTTTATTAAAACAGTGTAAATCATTTCTATAAGGAAAGCATAAATGTTACCATTAATTAATATTTTTTCTTACATTTCGTGAGATATAGTATCAGATAAATTTTCGAGAATGTGGAAACTAAATGAAAATGCATTAGACTAATTTAAATATATTTAATTATCTAACATTTATATGCATCCATTGTATTGGGTAACTAATACAATTTTAACTTAATTTTGATCCACACATTAAAATGAATTTTATACAGAGATAAACGGAAGATAAATTATTCTCCGTGTACACGTAAACAATTTCACATCTCTTTATCAGATGGTCGTATGTATTAATGCATGCAGGCCAGGGTAATGGTGCTTTTGTTATACATACGCAATACAGATGAGACAAATAGAAGACACGCTGGTAAAAGGAATCTGATTCTCATCATTTCATACAATATTGAATAGTATTAGACCAATAAAATTGGGCCCATAAGCTACGTTAGTATCAATTTACAATATGTTTTTGATATTTTTATCAATTCGTAAATTATATACGCATTTTTTTATTAAATTGCAATTTATATTATAAAAAGATTTACAATGGCAATATATGTAATCGCTCAATTTTGAAATAATATAGGTTGAAACTGACTAATTGCAACTTAAAATATAGTATAAGAGTCAAATGATATATACTATATATTTATGTTATGTTATGTCATGTCATGTATAAATTTTTTTATTCGATTGCTATATTATATAAAATATAACTGATTACAACTTAAAAATATACTCCTCCGTCCACTAAAAGATGCTCGTTTGGTTTTGACAGGTTTTAAGAAAATGTAGATAAAGTAGATAAAATAAAGGTATTTTGGGATATTGTATGGTCCATTTATGAGTTAAGTGGTCCATTTATGAGTTAAGTGGTTGTTTATGAGTATAAAGTCGACAACATATGAAAAAATGAAGTGATGGTTAAATGGTGAAGCAAAATAAATTGTTGAAAAAAACAATGTGAGCATAATTTTGGTGGATAGAGGGAGTTGTATAAATTGCAATTGGATAATTTTGTATAGTACAACTTTAATTAGTTGTTTCATCAGCTCGAGATTATCATGATTTCTTCATTATTTTTATTACTAAATTCATTTCTTTTTAAAAAATATAAGTCAAGTTTTAAAAAAGTTGAATAATTTAAATCTTTTAATTTTCTTGAAATTTCGATTGTCAGCGAATGACCTTTTGTTACACATTAAATTTATATCCTAAATGATATTTAAAGTTCTTATTCTTGATTTAGCAATTTTCGCAACAAAGTAATCAAAATTTGTTAGTGGCCTCATAAAGGACCATAAAATAAATAAAAAATAAATACGTAAAATTGCAGTAGACCACATCCTATAGAATAAGTGAATAACACGATGTATAATACACCCTATACAATTTTTAGCATCACATAATTAACATCTTAATAAGAATTCTATGTGTACAACAACAATAACAACTTTATACACATAATATGAAATAACAAAAATAAAATACAATATCAAAATAAATAAGAAACCAAAGAAGAAGTTAAGATCTTTCATCACCAACCCAATTATCTTTCCCCTTAGGCCCAGTAGGCCCATCTTCACCAAACACCTCATTTGGAAGACCTCTCATAAGTTTCTCAAATGCAGTCTTCAATTTCCCAGGCAAAAGCTTCGCCACCTTCTTAACCTCATCCTCAGTGCTATAGCTAATCTTTGGGCCCCATTTTCTTGCATAGTTCAGCCATGCAGGCTGAACGTACACTGAGCCCAAATAATCAGCATCCACCACTAAAAATTTCAATCCCGTATCCATCGAAAACTTACCCTTACCACTGTCATTCCTTATCCCAACATTCCCATTCCCTTGCAACACTAGGCCTTGCTTCGGGTAAAACGCATGCCCGTGCAATGACGAATACGTCACCGCTCTATTCCCATTCCCATTCTCGAATTCCAGTTCAGATGCATCCACCCAAACACCCCTACTATGTTGAGAAAAGTACACTCTCTTTAATTCTCCATTAAAATTGCTAATCCTCAATGTAAGATGCTCCCAGTCACCAATATGTTGCCCAATTTTCCCTAACGACACGTTGAAAAACTTCGATTTTCGCCCTAGACGGGCCGTTGAAAGGGTAAAAAATCCATATCGCTATATCCGTAAATGTCCCACCAAACATCGGTTTCACATGCATATAGGCACTCGCATCGGATAAATCACCTTTCTTGACTCTTTCCTTTTCTGCATTGTCAATAGGAAGATCAATCCAATACGCATCGTCATTTTCGCCGCCTTGTGGGAGATTTGACCCACTCGGGTCGATTGCAATGGGCTTCGACTCGTCCCCTTTCGTGTACAAAAGTGCACCATTCTCAAAAAACCAAGCCACAGATGAAGGGAAGTAGTCCTCATCAGGGTGAAAATATACACGTGGAGCATAAGCTTGAACCAATGCATTAATCTGATCACCATTAGGCATATATTTTCGACTACCGTCAACATTTTTCAGACAAGGCAAATCTAAATCAACCCCATTATTTTGAACAACAAATGTGCCTGTAAGAACCCCCATAGCTTCAACTCCCCTGTTTCTTGGCCTTGAACCATATATATTAATCCCATTAGGACTAACATTATTTTCCAACCCCCACACCCACCTCTCATTCTCGTTCGCCTCTGTGAAATCGGCCCGAACGCAACGGATTTTATCATGGGCTGGCTTATCAGGCGAGCCCGTGATAACATGCCCGATGGCCTTGTAGCCATCAGGAGGCGTTGGAAGCCAAATGTAGGCTACCCCATCCTGTTTAATTTTGGAAGAATCACTGCTCCAAACAAGAGTATAATCAGTTGGTGGCTTGAGTGCACCGTCTGATGCATCTTTTCCGACAAGAACCGAACCAGAAAGAGGCTTGTTGTTTGGTTGGGCATAGCAACCAAGCATGAAGAATCCATCAGGTATTGAAGATGGCTCGAAAAATGTTGCTCCAAGATTATCGGGCCCGCCTTCTTTTGTAGCCCAAACTTTGTCGAATTTTGATACTTGTTGAATCTCCAATCCTCCTAGATCGATAATCCCACTTGCAAACTCACCACCTGAATCATACAACATAAACGCTGCCTTTCATAATCGGTTTCCAATAAGACACGATTCCTAATTAAATAATACCGTAAGAATTTCATCAAAATCTCAGAACTTATAGAGAGATGCAGAATTAATTCATTCATACTAATTTTCCGAATAAACACTGTCACGTTAGCATGTTTGTGTGATAGGTTGCATAAAATTGGGCTGATACTTTAACGTGCCTGAAAATTTAGTAAAAAAATATACGAGATATATAAAACATATGTCTTATAACACATAAATTTGGGTTACATAAAATCGGGCTGGTACATTAACAGGGCTGAAAAGTAGTACAACGTATACATGCATGAGAAAACATAGGTTTAGATAATTTGCTAATTATATCCTATAATTAAGACTAGCAAAGACGTTGTAATTAAATTTATGGCATGGAAGTGGAGACATGTGAATATACCTGAAGGCCAGGAGGGCAGCGCAGAAGGAAGTGTGAAGGAGGTTTCAATAGGCAGAGGGTTGTTTTTCTTCTTGAAAACATTAGAAATCTTTGAAGAAACACTCCCCATTTTCGATCAACCTGTAAATCCAAGTAATAACTATTCAAATAGTAGATTATATGAGCAATGGAAGAGACGTATATTCTGATGGAAGTTAGAAAGAGTACAAGAAACGGCACTTAGTTCTTTTGCATTTCGTGCAAGGAATAAAACTTTGATCAATTGAGTTTCCTATGATCGATTACATTTGCTATATATATATATATATATATATATATATATATATATATATATTTTAAGTTTAATATTCTTTTCTTTAATTAATACAAGATTTAAATATTAATCATCCTACAAAAATTGCAGTATTTCTTATTTACCTCGTGTGACTTGCCAACTGCATGTTATACAAAGGTATATGGGTTTCGTGTGAGCAATCTTGAACAGTGGTTGCAGTTTCTTTAATTTTACAAAAATCAAAAGAATCGGCGAGGTAGTTTGATAATATTTTTTAAAAGGTACTATCATGTGCACCAGTTGCACCGTGTATTCGGGAATAAAGGTGAAACGTACAAATTAATATAATTAAAATGTGTATGATAATATAACTGAAATGTGTATGATAGATTTAACTTAAAACATCCAAATTAATAATAAGTGAATCGTGCATTTTAAATTTAAAAACATGAAATGATATGTTTAGAGATGTGTGCGTGCATATGAGATTTGATGATTTTCTGATGTTATAATTAGGATATTGATTTTGTTTAATCAATTTTCCTTCTAACTAATCATAAAAATATCACGAATAATTTGGGCATATGCTTATCGTATATACTTGGTCCGTTGAACATCGATTATATATACACACATATATTAAATAATTTACCAATAATTATGTGAGGGTATAATATAAAAAAGAATTTTTGAGTAAGTTAACAGAGAAACATTTTTTTAAAACAATGCGATTAGTTCTTAGCACGTTAATTTGGACAAATTATACCAATTAATTATGTTTTATCGTAAACAATACCTTAATAATTGTGAATGCTTCACATTACATGTGTAGATTATAAAAGACAGTGTATATATATATTTAAAGAGCATTCACATTGCAGTCCCATTATTGAAAAATATTTAAATGTATGAATGATCAAGACAATTTGTCACAT
Source organism: Paraleonurus japonicus (assembly GCA_030762865.1). Taxonomy (NCBI): domain Eukaryota; kingdom Viridiplantae; phylum Streptophyta; class Magnoliopsida; order Lamiales; family Lamiaceae; genus Paraleonurus; species Paraleonurus japonicus. The sequence goes on from CM061061.1 coordinate 36,449,772, forward strand.
TAGTTAGGCCACTCTCTACTAATCCCCGATATGAAATTTATTTTGTTGATATTTTTTTCCTGGAAACTTAAGTTTCACATATTGACTCCTTAATGATTCATGGTGATAGTCATGTTATTGGAAAGTCTGTCTAGATCCAAATGTCTTATACTCCACATGACAAATGGAGAAAAAAATTACTTTTTTTTTTTAAGTTTGAATTTTGATAGTATTATAACTTTTGTGTATATTTGAGATACCTATGTTAGAATTAGTATTTTGTGAAAAAGTTACACAGTAAAACTAGCTAGTTTACAATTAATACACTTTTTAGATAATTAATACACTTTAATAATTTAATTAATATCATTTAAAAATTAAGTAATATCTTATAGTAAACAACTAATACCCTCTAATAAAATAATTAATATTCTCAAAATTGGTTTAGTAGTGAGATTTATTCACATAATACTTTGTCATTATATTAACGCACATTATTAATTAATAACCATTGACTCATATTCTGCATCATTTGTAATTTGCATAAATATATATATATATCTTTATTACTAACGAAATAGCATGACTCGCGGAAATATATTCCTGAGTAAAGATAAAAAAACATCAATAATAAAGGAGATACATTAGTGAGTTGGACTTAAGAAATTAGATTTAGAGCACGTGATTAATCCGACACGAAAATGCGATATTATATTTGCTTTTGCTTTCACCGCTCAACGTTTGTTCGGCCGGGGTTGGTTTATTTAATACAAAAACCATGTACATGCATTAATTATTATTACTGCATACAAAATTTAATTCCTTCCTTTCATATTAACTTACACATAAAATTAAATATAAAAATAGAGTAATAAATTAAGATTTGAAATTTAATTTTATAAATTTTTAAGTATAAAATAAATAAATAAGTTTAATTTTTTTTTTTGACAGGAAATAAATAAGTTGAATTGGAGAATTCAAAAATAATAATATTTTTATGTAAAATTGTAAATATTATGAAATTGGAGTTATGGAGAACTTTATATTTGGAATGTGAAAGTTATTTTGAGATATTTAAATTAAGAAAAATATCCAAATTATTAGAGAATTAAGGAGTATTATAACATGATCAAATTAAACATATATCATACATATGATGACGAAATAGGAAACAACTTATCCATTACTGTATTACATTTTCTTATATTTGTTTAGTCACAATATATGATATAAGTAGAGCCGGCCAGAAGCTAAGTTTAAATGGCTTTGTTGTTTGCTTTAAGTAATCATTTCTTTTCTACTCAAGTCATCCTTTTTGTTTGTTTTTTTCTCAATATTTCAATTTCACAAAAATAATATAATTTGATACATACGTACCGGCTGTCCTATATTAAAAATATAAAATTTTAAATTGTAGAAAAACAACACACACAATACAAAGACAACAAATTAATGTGTTATAATAATATACAAGATATATTTTATAGTAGTAAATGATTAAAATAATTATCATCATAGTGAGAAGGAAAAAACTTACCCATTACAGTTTCTCAAATTATTTAGTTAATTACGTACTACTGCATACGGCCAAGAAAAATAAATTATAGGAGTATTTGCTTTTACGTAATGATTTCTTCTTTATTCAATCCTCTTTTACATCACACGGGGTTCTCCTTACTTCATTTCATATTTGGAGATGGGAAATCTCCAACTTCTTTTTTATTTCTCGTGTTAAAATATAATTAATGGACTCTGTTAAGGAATCAATATAAATGGATTAATTCTCAACCTCTCTATAAGTTCTGACTTTTAGACGGGACGGAATTCTTTCATAATAACTCAGAGGTCTTGGGTTCGATTTCGTTAAAAGCAACTCCACCCATATTAAATTGTCCACTCGATCAATCCTATATGTAATTAGGAGCAAATTCTTATATATATGCATATTTGTACCGTGCAAATCAAATTAAAGTAGATAAATACATAAATGATATGCTGGAAAATGCAAGGAAACAAAAAGTAATGATGATTCTCGTTAAAAACAAGAATTACACTACAAAATAAAAAATATATATAGAATGTAACGAGGGATTACATACACATACAATAGTCGGGGTGCTTGATTCAAGTTTTTCAATGGGAATGAGAATGAAAATTTATTTTTCTTCTATGTTTTGTAAATTTATTATCCTCTACCACTTGTCTCCATTGTGGTTATATAATTAGTGTTGCATGTATTTTAACTTTAGAAAAATAGGCAAAAAATAGTTGTTGATTGTGGAATAGAGAAATTATTGAAGAGAACGATTATAAAAAAGGAGAAAAGTAATCAAATGGGTTTAGGAAGAAAAATAATATTGTGAAATCATATACATCTTTTATTCTTATTAATCATTATATAAAATTATCATATATTTATTCTCAATTTCATTTCTATTGAAAAAAATTCAAACCAAACACCCCCTTAATTTTAATCATATATTTACTCCCGCCAACTAGATGGAGAGAATATTTATTTATATACTAAATAATTTTTTAATTCACGTGAAATATTTTAAATGAAAATTTTAAATTGGGATCAAGGAAACATTGATTAGGATAGCATGGGCCACGAAGCTTATAGCTAATTCTATCCAAATGAAATAATGGATTTTATGTGCCTTACAATTGTTACAAGACTAACACAATAGTATACTATAGGCCCAACCTTAGTCCATACATATCGCAACTTATTTATTTTCCTTTTCTTTTTTTTTTTTAGTTTTTATTGGTTTATGATTTAACAATTCAAAGGCCTATATGTGAGTGTGCTAAACTTGTAAATAATTTGAACTTCAATCAAGAAATTGTACCCTGGGATCACATTAGTAATATATCTTAGTGCAATTGAAACAAGAAAATTTATATTTTGTTAATTTCATTTTATACCCTTTTTATACTTTGATTGATGCTAATAAATAGTGATAGTGAGATTATATATATATATATATATATATATATATATACTAATATAATTAAATTTTAAAATTATAGCATTACAAATGGAGTTCAACTAGAAATTGATTTTTTTTTATTTTTTTATTTTTAAGTTTGCTTACATCAACTAACAGAGAGCAAATATTTTATAAGATGCCATTTTTGAAGACTTGAAGCATACAATTGTCACCATCTCATCAAAAACGAATCTGATGTCCCCCAATTCGTTATTAAGATAATTGGAGAAACTCACATTTATTTTCAGTCAAGATGTTTGCCGGCCGTTTTAGCCCATTTAAATTATTATACTTCTAACTAACAAGAACGTCAGTGAGGGGGTTCTAGCGTGTAGTTGAATTTCGTGTAAAGCTAATTAATTGAAGCACTAATGTTTTGTCATCTCATCATTCATATCGATAAAACTATATATATAAAGTTAATGTGTTGAAGAAAATAACTAATGGATTGAGAACGATCATTTAGCAGATAGTGAGAATTTGTATATTTTACTTCGTACAAGTCTGCTAATATAAATGGTGAGGTGATAATATATACTTTGTATGAAAACGTTTCAATGTGGGATTGGTATCACTTTTTAATAGATATATATGTTATCACTTTTAAGGTGAATTGTCACTTTTCAAAATATGTAGGTAAAAAGTATCATTTTGAGCCAATAATTTAAAAGTGATATTACATTAAATAAATTGTACCCTCAACTTGCACTCAAAGTTGGACACACTAAAAAAAAGTAAAGAGTAAAGTTTTGAAAAGTAATTTCGTAAACTTTTATGTATAAAATAAATAAATGAGTTGAATCATGTGTGTATGTGTGATCCAAAAGTAATAATATTTTGTATAAAATTATGGTTATTTTGAGAATACAATTGATGAAGGGTTTTTTTATTATTTTGGTATACAAGTTATTTTGGAACGTCAAAATAAAAAGAGTATTAAGTTATTATGGGATGAAAGGAGTATCAATTTTCAAAAAATATATATAAAAAGTATGCACATTATATTGAAAAATAATACTAATATTTTTATTAAAAAATGATAATAATTTCACGATGAAACAGTCTCATATAAAGTTTTGTTATACATTAATTTCTCTAAATAAACATTTCATCGGATTCGTATATATCTTGAATTTTGAAGTTCTCAAACTAAGATCTAGTTTTTATTTTTTCTCAATTTAAAATTTATTTTTTTATTTTTTTGTCTTACTCGATCCACCAATATATAATAAATATTTCGCTCCAAAGACAACAATCCGTACATTCTCATTCTCAATATTTAAAGCTATTCCTTTCACACCGCTTGAAAATTTAACAATTTTCTCAGCTTGAATCCCGTTCAATCCATAAACACGTGCAATATCATCTCCAAGGAAGACCACTCGACCAATCTCATCCACTTGAAAATTCGTAAATGTGGTTAATTCGACTTTCTAAAAAATTATAATTTTTATTTGACACTTGTAGATAATGAACTTGATAATTTATAATAAATGCGATGGAAATAATATAAAAAATTCAAAACATAAAACATAGTATAAAATATATTTCGAATATAGATAATGAAAATATACTTGAATAAAAATCATTCTTTAAAAAATAAAAAAGTAGAGATTAGAAATGAAAAAAAAATTTGGATCTTGAATGAGACAAAACAAATAAAATTGAATTTTAAATAGAGAAAAATCAAATTCTAATTTAAAACACTTCATCAAAATTCAATATTTAAATTATATTTAAATTAACAAAAAAAAAAATCAATATTTAAATTAACAATCAACCTAAAATTTGGAAAATTCTTCCAAAAAATTTCGGATAGACCGAGATTCTAAATTAATGGATTAAATTAGTCATACAATGGGAAAAGGTTAAAATTGGAGTTTAGTGCAAACAATGGTTATTTGTCCTTAACATTACCATGTTCTTATTGGCGCTAAATTAACGGAGAAGGAATGATTACGACCTCACTATAAATGTTCTATTATTAGTCTTCATCTTAACACGAAGAGACAGATGTTGAATAAATTTGAATCCTATTACTCCAAATCATTAGCAAACAAAGTACTAGTGAACGTCAACTCAAATACACGTCTTTTTATTTCTCATTGCATTTTAATCTTATGCCTAATTTTATTAATTTAAAGACATATTACTAGTGTATATTATACTCTCACATCATAATGTTATTCACACACTTTCTTTATTCGTCCGCTCCAAAATTATTTGCATATCTTAAAATGAAAACATCATATAATTTTAACACTATCACAATATTATTTAAATTTAAAAAATGTCACTATTGTTTTACTCTACTTTATCCTCTTTCTTACACGACGAGTGGTATAAATTTCAAGTGGTTAGAGCTCCACTACCTATGACCCAAAAGGTCATGGGTTCAAGCCACCATTTCCCAATCAAAAAATAATCATCTTTCTTACACTTTATCTCATTAATTCACCTAAAATATACCTAACTTCTACTTTATTCTCATATAAATAATTTTTTAAAATATATACGTCATATTAAGTGTGCAAATAATGTTGGTTACAATTGAAAATTCAGTTTATATTAAATCTTCTAAAGTTTTTAATTTTATTATTTTTTCGACAAAAAAACATATAATAACCTACCCATTACGAGGAAAAATTAATTAATTATACTAATAAATCAAGGTTGATGGAAAATTTTAATATTATCTTTGGTGTTTGATTGAGGGGTTTAGGGATAAGAAATGGAAATGAAATAGTAAATATGTGTTTTGTTAAAAATATTATTTTTTTAATAGTGCTTTTATATCAAAAAAACTAAAAATATAATCAATATCTCATCACCATTTTAAAAGAAATAACTTCAATTTTCTAAAAATCATCTCAACTCATTTTTAATAAAATAAATTTAATAAAAATTATTCCTTAACATAAATCAAACAATAAAACTATAACCGATAAATTTATTACCATTCCTACCAGGTCCCACTATCAGTATAATTCCCATTACTATTCCTACTAATATACAAAGCAACCCCCACCCACCCAATGTAAATAATATGTATATTAAAACAGTGCTTTAATTTTTTATGCATTAGTTACTGAAATATGATTATTATTCATAAGAGAAAGGACGAAAACATTTTGCACTCTAGGCAATTTTTTATTCGTTGTAAATTTTATTTCAATGCAACAAAGTATGATTAAAAGTCATTTTATAGTATTTTTTTCATTTATATATTGATATGAGTGTAATATAAATAAAATATTTAATTTCACTATAATTTTGTAAATCAAATTACTAAATAAATCGAAAGAGGATATATAAATAGACATAGTGCATGGTGTAATGAATCATAATAGCAATCAACAAAGCCTTTTACATATTACATCCAAAATATGGATTATAGAACTAATCCCTCATTTTGTCGCCTCTTAATCTCCTTAATCATTCTCTATTCAACCATTCTTCAAATCTCAGCCGTTGGATACCCAATCAACGTCTGGCCCAAGCCCACCACTTTCCACTGGCCCCAACCGCAGGCAATCTTGCTGTCCCCCAATTTCACCATCTCCGCCCCGCCCCACCGCTACCTCGCCGCCGCAGTCCACCGCTACCTCCGCCAAATCCTGACGGAGAACCACCATCCCCTCGTCACCCCACAACTAAACCTGACGACAGCGGCGCCGCTCACTAACCTCATTATAACCATCTCCGACGCCTCCGCTACGTTAACTCACGGCGTTAACGAATCGTACTCCCTCACCGTACCTTACGGCGGAGGCGCGGCGGCATTAGAGGCCGGTACCGCATGGGGCGCGATGCGGGGGCTAGAGACGTTTTCGCAGCTGGTGTATTCAAAGCCGTCTAGGGTTGCGTGCGGGTTGTACATTTCGGACGTACCACTGTTTATGCACAGGGAATCATGCTGGATACTTCGAGAAACTATTATGGAATTGAGGATTTGATGCGGTTGATTCGAACGTTGGGCATGAATAAATTGAATGTTTTCCATTGGCATATTACGGACTCGCATTCGTTTCCGTTGGTGGTGCCGTCGGAGCCGGCGATTGCTGAGAAAGGAGCGTACGGCGAGGGGATGAAGTACACGGCGGCGGATGTGAAGAGGGTGGTGGAGTTAGGAATGGAGTATGGCGTTAGAGTTGTGCCGGAAATTGATATGCCTGGTGAGTTTTATTTACATAATTCTTACTCCAAGTTAGTTTATTGACTCTTATGAAAATGAAAATAAAGGGTAAGTGATAATAAAATATAAAAATATTTTGAGTGATTTAATAAAATAAGGTAAAATAAGAGTGATATTTTTTTAATTTAAATAATATTGTGAGAGTAAATATTTTTTGATGTTTACTTTTTTAAAAGTGTGCAAATTTTGTTGGGATGAGCCGAAAAGTAAAATATGTATAACTTCATGGTACGGAAAGAGTTTATATTTAAACGTTTAAAATAATATCATTCATATTTTCTACTTCTTTCGTCCATTTTTATTTTTTTACAAATTTTAATTAATATTAATATTTTATGTATTAAAAATATATAATAAATATGTGGTGATTAAAGAGTGATGATAAAATTGTATAAGATGAAACTATTACTCTAAAAATGAATTGAGAATAAATTTTTAAACAGACAAAAAAATGAGAATATATTCATTTTTTTGGGAGGAGAGAGTAATTTCTAACTTTCCCTATTTGATATATAAATATTAGTAACAGATATTTATATAATTGGAGTGTATGAGTATTTATTAGTTAAACTATATTAATAAATATATTTATTATAATCTTATAAATTATAAACATAATCTATAATATATATATATATTTTTGAAAGAATCTAAAATATCTCTTTAAAATCAATTTTAGGGATTAATAGCACTTACCAAAAACAAAAGGCACATGCGGTTGCCTGCTGGGCCACTTTTTGGCGCTTCAATTAGTAGTCGGTATTGCGTTGGGACCAAGCCCATACTGATGCCTTTTCGGGCTTTTGACTTTTTGGCTTTAGTAGGGCTATCAACACGCTTTCGGATTTGGTCCAACAACACTTTTTAAGGACTCATTTCTCTCTTTTCACATCTGAATCAGGGTGATTTTTTGTGTCACACAATCTAAATTTTGAGACCAAATTCCACTCTAATATTTAGATTATACTAATATTTAAAATATGATTCAAAAATTGATAGGTTATGAGATGTGTTTCATGTAAGAGAGCGTTGTCCTGAATCAGATTCATATAAGTTTTGCAATAAACTCATTAATATTTTTCAGTAATTTTAATTTGAAAAGAATATTTTATACAATTTTTAAAACCTGACATTTTGCATGTTAAAATATGAAATAGATTTCACGTACCCTCGATTGAAATGTGTCTGTAGTATGAAATTTATAATTATCATGATGATTATTTTCAAGTGTTGTGCAAAAGATTGGACTTGTGAGACTGATTGTATTTGCATGAATGCAGCGCACACAGGATCATGGGGTAAAAGCCCATCCAGAAATTGTGACCTGCGCAAACAAATTCTGGTGGCCGGCAGGATCCGATTGGTCTGATCGGTTCGCAGCTGAGCCAGGAAGCGGCCAACTCAATCCTCTAAACCCTAAAACCTACCAAGTTGTCAAAAACATCGTCAACGATGTCGTTTCAATGTTTCCCGAACAATTCTTCCACGCCGGCGCCGATGAGATCACTCCAAATTGCTGGAAAATCGATCCTTCAATTCAAGCGTTTCTGTCAAACAATGGAACACTCAGTAACGTTCTCGAAATCTTCATCAACTCCACTTTACCTCACATCCTATCTCTGAATCGAACCGTTGTTTACTGGGAGGATGTTTTGTTGGACGCTAATGTTAACGTGCCCTCTTCTTTGCTTCCACAAGAGAATGTGATTCTCCAAACATGGAACAACGGCCCGAATAACACGAAAAGGATCGTTGGTTCGGGTTACCGAGCGATTGTTTCGTCTGCCGGAGTTTTATTACTTGGATTGTGGGCATGGTGATTTTGTGGGGAATAACAGTCTGTATAACATGCCGCCTGGTTTTGATCAGGTGAATAATAGTGGATCTTGGTGTGGACCGTTCAAGACGTGGCAATTAATTTATAACTACGACATAACGTATGGATTGAGTGAGGAAGAGGCGGCACTAGTGATCGGAGGGAGGTGGCGTTGTGGTCGGAACAAGCTGACTCTACCGTCATGGATCAGAGGATCTGGCCTAGAGCTTCAGCAATGGCGGAGGCGCTGTGGTCGGGGAATCGAGACAAGTCGGGGATGAAGAGATTCGCGGAGGCTACGGATAGGTTGAATGAGTGGAGATATAGAATGGTAACAAGGGGAATAGCAGCTGAACCTATTCAGCCTCTCTGGTGTATCAGGAATCCAGGCATGTGTAATGTTGTCCAGTAGTCATTAAGCAAGAAAGCTGTGTTCTTCTGCAATGTTTGGAGTGAAATTGATTGATTATAGTGGGTTATATAGTTATGTACTTGCTCTTATCAGAATCTGAAAACTTGAAATTTATACTTACAATATGTGGAAATCACACAAATATATTACAGAAAAAGACAGGGAAAGGGAAAAGAAAGAATAGGTGTGTGTTTCTTTAATTTAAGAAATACACAACCACCACCATCACTCATAATCCTACCTAGATGCAGCATACCAATACAGAAGACCTTCTAACATAGGTACACAAATGAATAATTGACAAGCATATGTTTATACTACCATCAATGATCAACCTGTCCTAAAACAAGTTTATTTTTCCATTTTGGAAAACAAAGAAACAATCCTAAAACAAAGGTTTCACAAGAAGGAAAACCACCCAATACTAAAATCCCATTTTTTTCACACCTGGAAATTTTATATATTTTGTTCCTTAGGGGCAATTAGGGTTCCTCCCAGGTCCTCCATAGTAGAAGAAACTGCCCCATTCACCGTTCTTCCCGAGCTGAACATCGTAGCAACTTGATTGCTCGGTGAAAATGCTGATGTCCTTGGGAGCCCTCAAGTTGTTCGACTGGTCAACGACCTGAATATTTCTGATGTAGCTGGATTTCCCAAATCCCTCGTCAGGGAAATGGCCACTTCCCATTTGTGTGGTGGTGTGCTGACCATCCGATTCCGAATTCACCACTTCTCCACCCCATTCAATCATTGAAGCACTGTCTGATAAGTAGGAAAACAGAAAAGCCGGCCAGTATCCCAATACATAGTCATTCCCAAATTGCATCCACCAGTGTCCCTCTTTTGGGTCCTAAGATGATTTTGACAACATTATTCAAAACGTAAACATATTATTATTATTATTATTATTATTATTATATTATTATTGTTGTTATTAGTTTTACTCAGGTCTAAAAAAGAAAATGATAATGACTAAAAGCTTTCAGACTTTTGCACACAATATTCTTATTCTTATACCCAAGAGAAGCATCTTAAAATGTGTGCCAGCTTAGAAAACGAAACAGAGAAAAGCATGGAACCAATATAATTGTCAGAGATTCCATGGAAGTATAATATATCCAAGATCTGAATGATACTCATTTGTCCGTCGTGTAGTATATTATTCAGTAACAGCCACCGGGTTGCATTTTTATCAGAATTTTAAATTGTTAATCATTAAACTGAGTGCAGGCCCAATGTTCTTAAGTAGCAAATTAAATAATACCTTCCAGACAAGAATGCTGATGTCATATTGGGAGCTGCGATAGTTTGAAATGGGGTAGATGCTGGCCCCCATTGCTATTTCATTGTTGATTTGAACGAATCCTGAGCAGAGCAAGTTGTAGCAGCCCGTGGCTTGATATGCATCGCTCTGCCATTTAAATTTATTCAAAATTTCAAGATAGAGATAATGAGGCCAATTTAGATGTGCATATGAATGCTAGCTGTACAAAAGGAAGGGGACAAAATGATCAATCTCTTGAAAAGAATTTGATGACTTACAGTCCAGTAAGTGAAGAGTCTAGTGTTGTTATCTCCATACAAATCTGGGCTAACCTGTTTTTTACACCCCCAAAAATTACCATAGGTGAAAAAGAAAAAATCAGTACAAATGATTGTCGCAAAATTACAGCAAAAGTGAAATGAAAAGCTACAGCATTCACCTGCCATCCTGCCTCAATGCTATTGAGATCTGAGGCAAAAGAACCTCCAAGAATCCAGAGCTGGGATAAGCTGAATTCATTTGGCTGTTGGATTTTCGGATCCCATACGTTTATCGTTGCCTTTGCTCCGTAATATTGGTCGCCTTCGACATAGGCTATGGCGTGCTAAAGAACTCCAAATTAACAAAAACCCAAAAAAGTTGAAACAAAATCACTTAAGCACTTGAATAGCACAAAAAGCAAGGAAAAAGGTGTAGCTAGAAAGCAACTATAGCACAAAAAGATTTCGTTTTCCTTCAGCCCCTTTTCCAAAATTCTATACTATCCCACTTTCAAGAACAGGAATTCACAAAAGATAGATTCAAATTTGAAGTTACGAACTCGAATTCGATGCTAATTCCATGTTTAGGAACCCTAAAAATGATAATTAGGATTACCTGATGGCCGTTTTGGCTAATAAGGTCAGGTTCAGGAGCAGAAGATGTTGGCCTAGGAATGCTTTTGTGCCTCTTCTTCCCAAATGACCGTACAGAACTTGCTCTAAGCACGTCGTCTTTTCTGGTCCTTCTAATGGGAATTGTTCCCTTTGGGCATCTCCCATTCTTGTGCCACTGCTGAGTTATGGGCTTCGGCCCGATTTCCAATTTTTCACTCTGACTAAACAACCCTTCTGGATGATAACTCGGCCGCATCTGCCACAATTGAATCACACTCACAATCAACACAAAACTATCTTCCTAATTTGGGGAAAAAATAAGACTGGGAGAAAATTGTGGACCTGAATTGTGTGATTTTTGAGATGAGGATGATCAAAAGCTGGTTGGTGAGATACATGGACACAGTCTATGATATCACCATCTGGGCTCTGCATTTTTGCGCAGAAATCAGCACAGTTTTTCGTGTGTACAGAAAATGCTTTCACACACACACACACACACATACAAATTGAGCATGCAGAATACCTTAATGGACTTTTGAGAAGGCTTGTTCAGACGGCTCAACTGCTGCTCAACTTCAAGTTTCCGGCGACGGCCGCTCAACCGGGCGGCGGCTCCAAATTCTGACGCCGTTGACAGAAAAAGGAAGCAGAAAAACAGTTTCACCTTCATATCGTTAAACGCTACTGCCTAAACCACAAATTCGCAGGAATAAGCAATGATCAGTGGAAGTGTGGTTCAACCATGAACATTTGAAATTTTGAACACTCTCAAGAGCTCACAATTTCTGCTTATCCTTTGTACCCCATCTGGTCGTTATCACAGCAGTAAGTGGTAAACACTTTTTCCCCGCAAAAACAATTAAATATATAAATAAAAGGGGAAGTTTTTGAAATGAAATTCCTACTAGTCGAGGAAAAATCCAAGATAGATTGCCGACGCTAGTTAGTTGTTCCTATTTAACTCGTGAGGGAGAGGGGTAGAAGTGGAAAATTGAAAAGAGAGGGATTTCAGGTGGGGAAGACATGGGCGTCGTCGTTTCATCGTTGGATTTCAACAGTTGCTTAATTTGTCGTTTCAAGTTGAGTTCCCGCTCTTGTTGACATGTGACTTACTTGGAGATGGGAATCTGCTGCTGCCGTGCGATGCTCATCCTCATTAATATCAAACGGCTCTCATTCTATGATGCTGAATGAATTAATACATTAGTGGTAATCTTTCTATTTCGCCCTTCAAATTTAAGCGCTTTTTTAACTATGCAACTCAAAACACACAATTGCACATTATCTTTTTCTTTTTTACTATTCTCTGGGAATTTAATTGGGTGGCACATTCTCTGGATAGGAACTTCCGACATTTCGAAGTCATTCCGTTTGAGTCAGCCTCCGTTGTTTATGGATGGCTTCCTCGAACGATGTACTTGCGAATAATTGAAAGGATTATTTCCTTAAAAAAAAAAACTCAATTTACAAGAAGAACGTAAATTGCTGCTAAGAAGTGGGTCTCTTTAAATTTATTTTAATAGCTTAAATTGGATTGGGATCAGTATTTTAAAAGCTGCAGCTTAAAAAAAATTATATTGTCCGTTTACAAACATCCACTAACTCTATATGTATATAAAATTAAAATAAGTCTTGTATATAAATTTGCACGTATAAATTATTTTAAAAGTAACCCACCTCTAATTGGGTCATATAAAATAACAATTAAAGTCTAATAACTTATTATATATATATATATATATATATATATATATATATATATATAAAGATATAAAAAATTATAAGATCACAAATCGATCCATTACAGGTAACCCCCGTTAAAATTCTTAAATGAGTAAAACTCTCTTTAGTAAAATCTCAACAAGGGAAAATGAGAAATTCCTCTATTAACAAACTTAACAAATAAGAGTATATTATATAAAAAAATAATTAAAGTGAATGTGAATTGTATTGTACATAACTTATATCCATATAAATTTGCACGAAATATTAATAAGATTAACCCTAGTATTTGATATTCTTTTGAGTTATATACTCCCTAAGATACTAATCTACGAAAAAAGTAAAAAAATTGTAACCAAATACAAATACAATATAGTATATTGTAAAGGTTAGAAGTGTCACCCCACACCCATAGAGCAATGGACCGTCACCTCCTAAATTCTCGATACGTACCCAACAACAAAATTCTCTGTCAACTCTAGGGATGACAATGAGTCGAGTCGCCGGCCGTAGTTAAATACCCGAACTCGCCAGACGGCGGGCCGGACCCGCCCCAACCTGTTTTTACATCTTTATAAAAAAATTCTTATTTCTACATAGTGTAAGTTAAATTCTATTTTTTTAAATATGATAACCTAACATAAAAATATCAAACACAAACTACAATAATAGTTTTTAAACATATACAAACTCATATTTTACCTCATGAAATATTCATTAAAATTAGACAAATAATCAATTAACAATTTAGTAAAGAAAATAAAAATGTATCAAGTTCAATAAGTTGTTCATCTCCAAAATATTAACATCTTTAAAAAGTCTTTCAAAACCACTAATCAACTAAAAAGTATATTTAAAATCGTAGTTTGTGGAGTGTGGCGGCGATGGTGGGGCAAAAGAATAACGATTCCTTTTTGTGTCGTGCATCGTCTGACCGTCGTGTGTATGAGAAGTCGTAACGTCAATGGAGTCTTGGAGAATAATTTTGAATATGTTCTTAATTTTTTATTTGAGATTTAAAAGGAATTGAGAATATTGATGATTCTTTCTTTTATTTTTGACGGACATATTTTTGTTATATTATGACTTATGAGAAAGATGTCAAATTTTTTATAAATATATATTTACATATATTAAATTATACGTAAAGAATCTAAAGATATTTTTGTAAACATAATAATGTAAATGGTGATAGTATATTGAAATACACATATAAGATGCGGGTCGGGGCCTCGCGTGGCCAATATAAAACTCATACCCGACTGATTATGAACCGATCGGGTCGTGCGGCCCGTTTTCGGTATGGGGCGCGAGGGACGGAGTCCGATCCGGCCCAAATCTCTCGGGCGGGAGGGTATCCCACGGGTCGGGTCAAAGCTGTCATCCCTAGCCAACTCGGAGGCATCTCTACAAAATTATATTGATTTGTCCATAAATTTCCTCTCAATACAGACGAGTTATCTGATTTTAAAAAAAAATCTAAAATTACCTTGCAAAATATGTTGGATTCATTACTGTAAAGGAAACTCTTCAAACGAGTTGCGCTGGTTATTTGCAAACTAGTAATGAGAAAAGTGACTTTTATTAAAATATTAAGAAAAGAATCAAAACATTCTATAGTCTAATACAACTATATAAGAACGGAATATTTGGTTAAGAGCTACGTAAAGTTATGAGATACAATAATACCTTTCCTTTAATTTTTGTTGATCCAATATTTTAACAGGCAATGTGCATAAAATCCATTTTTTTCATAAAAACACAGTTTAGGAACTCAAAACTTAAATCGTAAATCATTTTATAGCTAATTTTTTTTTTTTTTTTTGAAAGGCAAAAAAAAACTCTTATTAATGAAACAAACAAAAGATAGCAAAACACTGGAAGTGCTTTCCATCAATCAGTAGACAGTAATAGCAACTCATAAAAGAAAAATTTAATACCCCACCACAAAAACATAAGCACCAAAATCATTACATTTACACTAGCCACCAAAATTAACCCCATCAGCTATCCAAGTATTTTTCTTCATTCTCCATAAGTCATGTTTCGCAGCCTCAACTCCTTGTTTGTTAACCATGACCACGTGCGCCCTTTAATTTCATCAATAGTATTCGTTAAATTCGGGACTTCACCTTCAAAAATAAAACATTTCTTCTTTTTCCATATGATCCAAATTGCAGCAGCCCAAATTGTAGATGCAATTTTAACTCTCAAACCTGAACCCATAATAGCTAATATTTTTTTATGTAAAAGAAATTCTTGCAATTAATTTTAGATCCATCACTTTCACCAGTTTGATTCTCAATGTTTTACGTAAATTAATTGAGACAAGTTTTCTTTACTTTGAATAAAAATATAAGTTTTGCTTTTCTTGCTCAGTTAATTATTTGCACTACTCTCTAGCCGTTAAAAAATGACAATGCATTTAAAGGATTTTTAAATTTTGAAATTTTGTTTTGAAATGTCAATTTGTGTCGTAGAATGTGAATTTTTGATAGTTCACAAACTGGAGAGTGAAAGAATACATATGATTCATTTTGTACATGTTTAAAAACATACTTTTAGTGCACCTCTGTTCATTTTATGTATAAGTACTCACTAGCCATTAGTCATTAGTGGATAAAAAAGTCTCGTAAAGTGAAAATTAATTCTTGAATAATATTTTAAAATAAAAAATTATTTAAGAATTTTTCAAAATAAACGTGAATAGTTCAACGGTCTTTTAGATGCATTATGGCTGAAAATAATTATTCTCGTCTGGCCGAATTTTAATTAGTCAATATACTTCTTTAATCCGTCCAATTTTTATATGCCATCTCAAAATAATTTTTTTATTTATTTCTACCCTCACAATATACACTTATTTATATCATTTGTCATCTCATTTTTTTAATATTATGTAATATTTCCTTATTTAGAGTGTGCAAATGAGTGTGGCACGAACAAAAAAGGAAAATATGCAAATGAGTATGAGATGGGGGAGTATTTCTTAAAACTTGTGCCCAACTTATTTATCTAATTAAAATTGGAGGGAGGGAGTATATTTTCTCCGTTATATTTTTTATTGCTAAAAATCTTAAAATAGACGTTACGTTTTAATTTCTTATACCAAAAACAGCCAAAAAAAAAAAAATCTACACTCTCAAACTAAACTCATACAAACATCTCTTATTTACACATCATTTTATTCAATTTTCCACTATAATTAAACCTCTCCTACTCAATTACTCATTTTTTAATCAAATTAAAAATACCTCTTTACCCTTCATTTTATTCATTTTAATACTAATAAATAATATTTTATTAACATTTGTATCATTTGATTTTGAGGAATCCAAAACATAACAGAGGGAGTACAATCTAAGAATGAGTAGGTCTTTAGTAAAACTTGTTCACCGTATTGAAATTGATACAATTATATTCATCAAGAATATCATTATTTTTTAAAATTAATACTATAAAATTTTATATTGTGATATTAGTTTATAAGTACAATAATATTATTAAATGAATACTATGATATTATTAAATCTTTTTTTAAAAAAGTATGATATTATTAAATGAATGATATGATAATATTAAATAAATATAATAATATTAATTTAAACAATGAACAAGCTTTACAAAGAATTTGTGTATAATATTTGATACTTTCATTTGTTGTGGCAAGGACAGACATTTTTAAAAAGTTGACATGAGATGGTCAATATCTTATCATTGGACCATATTGTCCGAAATGAATTATCACTTGTTGCTTCATAATTTAGTAGTTCAATTTAATCATTAAAAATTAGTTAATCATCTTCTGTATAAGCACAATCATTAACCGCCTTCAAATTTCAACATACGACGCACCCACTTGCCATGATGTAATTAGTGAATCTAAACAATTTAAACGGCCTTTTAGTGTAGTATTTTATATTAGAAAGAAATTAAATTATTTGATACAAAACGGTATGGAAATTTAATGAATTTTTTCTCATGTACTACTATATACACACATACTATTAATGTGTTATATATGTACACTATTATTATTACTATGCACATAAAATATTGTTGGTTAAAAATCAAATACTATTTTAAACAAAAATACTTCGTATGCATAAAAATATTTGTGACACTATATATAAATAATAATAACATTCGGAAAAGTGATTTCACGTGAACTCGAGTTCGCAAAATCCTACTCCCAAAAATATTGTATGGAAGAATGATATTATCAAGTTACCAAAATAATTGAGTGTTTTTAATTAGATCAACACTTGTATGAACAATCTCACTGTGAGACATTAACAAATATGACTCATTTGGTCCTGATTACTTGCAGCATTTTTCTTATTCAAACGTTTTAACATTACTTGCACATCCTAAAATGAAAATATCACACAATATTAACACTCTCACAATTTAAATTAAAAAAATATCAATCATCTTTTTAACATTTTATTACTTCTACTACACTTTCTTTACCTCGTTCAATCATCCAAAATACCCTACACTTTATTCTAACAATAATTTTTTTTTAATATGTGTGTTTAACAAGATTTACAAATTATCACGAGGCGAAAAAAGTAGGGCTTTTATCGACCCAAATCACGAAAGATATATTAATTATCATTTCGGGACGAGAAAGATAAAATTTATCAATTCGGGACACGAAAGATGTTTATATTAAGAGATTTTATCAATCCAGACTCGGAATTAAGGCCCGAATTGATAATTGTCCTATCTTTCAGTTCCGAATTGATAAAATCTCTTAATATAATCATCTTTCAGTCATGGATTGATAAATTTTATCTTTCGGGTCCGGATTGATAATTAACATATCTTTTGGTGACTTTGTACCGATAAAAATCCAAAAAGTATTACTTTTTATATTACAATGATACACTTTATGTATATTTTTATGAAATAATATAATTTAAATGTGATAACATTTTTATTAAAATGCAATTTCAACTTCTAACATTTGTTACTTTAGTTGTATGCACCCTGGAAGCCTAGCTATAATTTAAGATGAAGATGAAACATATCGAAATTAACAAGAAATTAAAGTAAGACGATGATGACATTTGATGAGATGTGACCAAAGTTAACTGAAATATCACATTTTCATATTGAATATATATACATACGTATTTGGTTCGAATTTTGAATTAAAAAAAAAAGAAAAGAAAAACTCAGAGTACATGTGAGGGAAACCAGATTTAACATGTACCGATATAATAGAGGGACAATAATATCCAGTTCCTACCAATTGAAAGACAAGAACATGGGAAGAAATTTAATTTAGTGCATTTAGATATTCGCAAACAATCATAATTAATGGTGTTTGTTTGTACTTACAAATTGACAAAAATAACTTGTGTGGAGGTGCTTCTTTCAGCCTCTCCATATATGGGAATTTATATATCCATAAGGATTTTTGTAATTAATTATTATCTCTCACATGATGAATAATAGGGGTCGATTCCCTTATTCCTTTTTCAAATTGCCATATGACCTTGATAATCATATATTATTACAGATTTTCTCATTCACATATCTATATTTAATCGATCAATATCGCTGCACAAGATTATTTTTACTTTTAAAAATAAGGAGAAATTCAAATTGTAAAATCAATTTTTTCAAGGTATTTTAATTGTAATATTTATTCAACAGGATTGATTAATTAAACATAAAACAAGTAGGATAATTTTTGAAAGGTGGTATTTTTGCTTCAAATCTTAAATTTCTTCGATGGTCTGTCATAGCTCTCCCACAAAATTTTTATATGATAACTTTTTGTTTATAGGCACAAATCTAATTTGATTAATATATATAGAAATTTATGAAAGAAACCCTAATTCCAGAACTATCTATTTTTCATAACATATAATTATAAGATATTTTGATGAGATACCAATATCATAATCTCCTAATTTGTAATTTGTTGATCGATGTTTTAATCTCTCATGTATTTTGGTGCACCTCGACTGAAGTGGTAATGCAATAGGCTGCACAAATAGATGCAAAATATTTTAAAGGATTTGAATTCGTGGTTGACTTTTGAAATATTAAATTATCATAAAAACACATTTTAATATTTAATTGTGAATAAACTTGGAGATTCGACTTTAAAATGTTGATTGAAAAATCATGAAAAGTAGCCTGTCTTAATCCTAAATAAATTCCTTTTTAATATAAGAGTTCAGTGGTCCTTCCACTTATGAAAAGAATTGGCGCATTATAACTTGATTGATGATGCATCGATCCTAATTTATTAATCCTATTATTAGTTATTAATTATTCCGTGAAACAACCTAGCCATTATAGTACCTTGTAGATATTATTTTGTGAAAACACAATATATATTATTTGCAAAAGTAAATACCATATACTTCCTCCGCTTCATACTCGTTGTGACATTTGTTAAAAAAATTTATTCCGTATTCGTTGCATCATTTCTTTATTTAGTAATAAAACTATTTTTTCACTTTTATCTATCTCCCTCAAACACTACAATATTACACCATATCTTACTACATTTCCTACATTAGCTTTATACTATTAAACAACTCTTTTATTAAAATTGAAAACACTACCCCACTCCTATAAAAGAATAACTTATATTGAAAATTTTTATATTAAAACTTGTATCAAACAATAAATGTAATGAGAGTATGAGATGGAGGGAATATATAAGTTGAAAAAAATCATTCAGACTCCATTTAAGACAAGATTTGAAGTCATGTTGAATAGGGCCAAATTTTAATGGGATCAAATTTAACCCAAGTTCATCCCCACTGTCCATTTGCTTGTGTAAAAGTAAAAATTCAATCATTTGTTTAGGATTCCCTGTACTGGGCTTGGGGTTATTGAGAACAGCTCATTTGAATTTTTTTCAAAAGCCCAATTGTGGCCCAAATATAAAGGCAAAAAGTACCATATGATATTTATGGGGCCAATATATATTTTTGGGCCCATATCATTAATTGCTAATTAGCCCATAAGGCCAGTGCTTGCAGGGTAGGGCCTTGGATCTGTTTCTTCGTTGATAGATGTTACGTAAATCCATTAAACACGTATTATTTACAGTTATTAAGTGTGTGTATATATATTGTGTATATCTATGTCGATGAATAATAAGACGCAATCTCTCTTACCAACGAACAACTTTCGTGGTGTAAAATTAGATTCATTTATTAACTCTTGCATTCATTTAATAATATTATAATATTTATTTACTATATTTATAAATTAATATCATAATACTTTCTACTTAAAACATGTCGAATTATGTATAATATTAATTTATAAATATAATAATATTACTATGAACTGACTCGTAATAAAATATTGGGAGCGATAGTGTACCATTCAAAGAAAAATACAGAGAAAATTAAAAAAATGATTAACTACAAACTTTTGAGGAGATAAGACAAATTATACCCTATTTGATGTTGTTATACCACTGCAATTAATATTTCTGAATTATAAAATCTCCGAACTCGAAATTTCATGGTGTAGATTACTCATATACGGCCTCCTTTGTTTTAATGTATTAAATTTTGAGTAATAGTGAAACATATGCTATATTTGATTTTTATGTGTGATATATTTTATTAAATCATACAAATTAAATATTTGTTAATATATATTACAACATAATTTAACATGAGTCATAATATTTTCAAGTGTTTGTATTGAGAATTAATTCATGTGATAAGTTAAAATTTTACATTTATACCCTCATTTACTATTTTTTTAAAAAAATAAAAAATGAATATTTTTGTCAATTAATTTGATATTAAGTGAATGATTATTTTAATATCTCATTAAAAAGAGGAATCAATTTTCACTCAAAAATGGAAAAACCTATATTAGGCTTTCATAATTTTACGGGTCATAGGTATTACAAATCAACAATAACAAACACTTAAATTTTAGGAAAACAAGCTATATCCTTAATAATCATTTAAAATGAGATTATATGGTTCGGACGTATGTATCATAATCCCTCATTTAACATTAATAAATCGTATTTTAAGAGAATGAATTAATGTTTGTTCATATCCATTTTTTTAATGTACACTAATTCTTTGTCCAGCTCATCAATTATGGACACCATTATGTTGGTCCCATTGACATAGTACTTTGAGCTAATTTTAATTTAATCATCTCCAAAATATTGAAAAAATCTTTAAAGGTGGCTGAAACAGATGGTTGTTCAGTCTTTTTATGCCCTCCTAATTAAATCAATTTTGGACCTACAACCACAAATAATCAATGTATTTCCCTTGAAAGATGTCTATTAAATTAAATTGAAATAGCAACTTAAAGGGCCACATATTACTTTTATTTGGTGGTTTGAAAAGAATATCGGATGCAAATCAAGAGATACATCAGATTTTTCGTATCATATATTTCAATTTTTGTATTTAGTTACAACTTACATTGTTATGACAATATTAAATTTTACATAAATAAAAATAATAATAAATGCAATATTAATATCCAATAGGAAAGCAAATTCGAAAACAAGAAAAATAATATTTTTTATCGATAAAATGATGACTCGAACTTATAACATCACTTAACGGGACAAACTCGGCTCATTGAAAGCCTAAAGACTTCTTCCGGTTGAACTTTTAACAAAATAAACTTACAAAACATTTATAAATTGAAAGTGAGTTACTTGTGAAATTTTATGTTTTTAAAACAAATTATTCAACTAATTCTAATGTTTTTTTATTCGAGTCGATTGGAGAGGTCTGGGTAATAGAAAGGGATTGAGCACCAACCAAAAAGTAGCTATAATTTTCCATATAAATTAAGCAAATAGTCATCCCAAGAAGCATAATCAAGAATCAAACTCAAAGCCCCACAATATCCACCGACCCTAAATAAAAGTAAATGGAATTCAATTTCATTACAAAAAGAAAGATTAGTGCAAGAATTTCGGAAGGGTGGGACCCTAAACCTACATGTCATATCCTTTCCAGGTGTTCCAGTCAGATCATTTTTTTTTTTCTAGTTTTTTCACTCTTCTAATAATATTAAGCTTAGTTTTACAGCCTGCAATCCTTTGATAAAAAGCTTTACAACTAGAATCCCCATGTGATACCTATAGATTCATTTTTAAAAATTATATTAAACACCCCCAAAAAAAAAAAAAGTACTTAACATGATCGTAAGAGCCTTTTTACTTAGCTTAATTATCAAATTAATGACCACAGTTGTAAACTCTTTCATAAAAAAATAGCATATGATAATTATAATGGTTAATAAAAATAAAAATTAATCAATAACCCTACTTTTCCTCCTAAATAAACTGAAAATAATCATTACCACATTTTGATAGCTATTTCTCCTCCTATAATCTTTTCTCCCCATCCATATTCATACTGCAGCTAAAAAATATTATTTTCTTTTAAAACTAGAACATAATATTAATAATATAACCATCATAAAAATAATTCTTCCTTTGCCTAAAAATGCATCTACTATAAAAGCTAAGTCGGCGAGCGCACGCCGCGCGGGACAAATATTAGGTTGATAATTGACTAGAGATCTGTTAATGTACTTAGAAAAATATAGTTGTAATGTTGATTAGAATTTTATATTTTACCGTGCAGTAAATAAAATTGAAAAAAATTCACCGTGTAAGAGTTTGGTTTACAAAACAAATTACTAATACACGTGATTATCTCCTTTTGAAAAGTATGTCGGACTAATTGAATAGTAGTTAGATAGTCTTAGTAAGCTTTTAGAACCATTCGGCACCTTAACTAGGCTTAACATTTGCACAACATGCAATGAAACAGAAGAATATAATCAATATCATTATCAAAATCGAGTCAAATAGAAAAGAACCAAATAATAAAAGCAAAAACTTCTGCATAAGATTATAAGAATAAGAATGAGTTTCACTGTAACATTAATACAAGTTTGATAAAAATTTAACCAAGTGACAAACAAAAAAAAAAAAAAACTAAAATATATAATGAAAAGTATTAGTCCTTGTAAAAATATTAGTTTATATACTAAAAATATACAACTAATATATTTCATCATATGACTGATACTTTTCGTCACATGAACTAATACTTTTTTATTTCAACTTAGTTGGAATTCTTCTACCCGAGACAGCAGGAAAGTCATTAAGGCTAAACATCTTTAATTAATCTTGTAAAACCACCATTGATTAAAGAGAAAGTAAGGGGACCAACCATTTTAAAATAAAAGCAATTTAAACAATTCTGCTACTTTTTGCCTGGTGAAGAAGATGCACGTCATAATTAGCAACCAATATATACACATTTTTTTAAATTTGCAAGCCAACAGGTCCACTCATTAGCATGCTACAATCATTCTTGCATTTTTTCAACTCTAGTATTCCTTAGATCATCAACTAGAAATGAAATGAAATGAAATGGGCTCATCTTGTTGTTTACGCAATTGGGGTGGCCGTCTCTAGGGTCACAACAAAAATGAGCACGTGTCAGAAAAGTGTGTGAACGATCATCCATCTAACGAGATTCTTCAGGGGCCATGTCAGCATCCAACGTGGACGGCGTTGACAGAAGGTGGGGAGGGGCGGTGAGGGGTGGCTGGCTGCTGAACTGCCTTTTGCTTTTGTGTTTTCACCACCTTCATTACTTCAACTTTTGGAGTGCCTTCAAACATTCCTTTTTCTACATTCCTGGCTACTTTTTATTTCAAAAATCTCAGCAGTCATCAATTCTTAAAACTCTTTCTCTCTCTTTTATTCCGTCTCTCTCTAGACAAGAAGATTCATTCATGCTCCCATAGCCTTCATCAAGAATGGTGAGATTACTTGTGATCATGAGATGATTGTCCCAATTTACATGCATTTTTTAGAATTAATCTTGTGCTTCTTCAATGACTCAGGGTACTCCAGTAAACATCATTGTTGGATCCCATGTTTGGGTTGAGGATCCTGAACTTGCCTGGATCGATGGACAAGTCCTGGAGATTAAAGGATCGAATGCGACGATACTTACCACAACTGGCAAGACTGTAAGTCAATCTCATATCTCAATTCAATTGGAAATTACAGCCAAATTGTATATATATATATATATATATATATATATATATATATATATATATATATATATATATTTTATCGAGCAAATGGTGACTCGAACCCATGACCTTTAGGGCATAGGTAATGAGGCTCTTACCACTTGAGCTATACCACTTCGTCGCCAAATTGTATATTCTACAAGATTCAAACTATTATACATACAACCATACTGGAAAAGTTGATAAGCTGTTTCTTTAAGAACTTGTATACCTGGAAAACTGAGTGCTCAGCATTAATATCTTCCAACATAGCTTAATATTTGGTATATTAGCTCAAGATCATGATCACATAATCTACTATAAATATGCAACCGAAGTGTTATTTTGGCAATTTTTCATCTTGCTAAGAGACATGTGCCTACTTCTATGTTTAGAAGTTTCATAAATATTTGTTGTGAGAAAAGTCATGTCGCAATCTGACCTAAACAATTGAGAGAATTCTTTGTTTCAGATAGTTGCAGCTATTTCAAGTATATATCCAAAGGATACGGAAGCGCCCCCAGCTGGGGTTGATGATATGACCAAGTTAGCTTACCTCCATGAGCCAGGGGTGTTATACAACCTTGCATCTCGTTTCGCCCTCAATGAAATATACGTAAATAACCATTTCAGCAGATTACTATTTACTAAAGCAACCATAAAAAGGTGGTTTATAAATAGGCTCACTATTGTTAAAAAAATGTGCAGACTTACACAGGGAACATTTTGATAGCGGTGAATCCTTTCCAGAGATTGCCACATTTGTATGACGTCCAAATGATGCAGCAGTATAAAGGAGCTGCGTTTGGAGAGCTAAGCCCTCATCTCTTTGCAATCGCAGATGCCTGTTACAGGTACATTCCATCATAATTGATTTTTTTGACGGAACATTCCATCATAATTGATTGATTAACTCAACCATTAGACAACATAGTTAAAAAGTTTGAATTCCATATTTCAGGTCAATAATTAATGAACATGGAAGCCAGTCTATCTTGGTGAGTGGAGAGAGTGGAGCTGGAAAAACTGAGGCGACGAAAATGCTAATGAGATATCTTGCGTTTATGGGTGGGAGGTCCGGTACAGAAGGGAGAACAGTAGAACAACAGGTTCTGGAGGTAAGTAGAGATAAATCTATATATCCTGATTATCATTTCTTATTCTATATCCACAGAAAACTGAGAATTCTATTTCTTCAGTCCAATCCAGTCCTGGAAGCATTTGGCAATGCAAAAACGGTGAAAAATAACAATTCCAGGTGAACAAATAGCATAACAAATTCTCTAATTCATTCTTTTAACCAAGTTCCTTTGGATTTTATTATATTGTTAAATTTGGACTCACAAGAAGTATGTGTGACTGAGTGGTCGTACCAGTCGTTTTGGTAAATTTGTAGAGATCCAATTCGATAAACATGGGAAGATTTCAGGAGCTGCGGTTCGAACTTATCTCCTAGAAAGATCGCGTGTTTGCCAAGTCTCTGATCCAGAGAGAAACTATCACTGCTTTTACATGCTTTGTTCAGCACCCCCAGAGGTGACTTGGAAACTATAACAATGAATTTAGATGACCCCCATCATAAATTGCCTGCTAAATATACCTATTTACTGCAGGAAGTTAAAAGTATAAACTTGGAGATCCAAGAAAATTTCACTATCTAAATCAAAGTAACTGCTATGAAGTGGCAAATGTAGATGATGCCAGAGAGTACCTGGAAACCAGAAACGCCATGGACATAGTTGGAATCAACCAGGATGAGCAGGTGGGCCCTCAATCTGGAGATTAAAGAGCCTTAAACCAGAATCATAATCGATGTTTCTTACAATGTTTTTATCTTCTTCTCTTCGAGTAGGAAGCTATATTCAGTGTAGTAGCTGCTATACTTCATATGGGGAATATTGAATTCCGCAAGGGGAGTGAAACGGATTCTTCTAAACTAAAAGATGATAAGTCTAAATATCACCTTCAGACAGCCGCTGAGCTACTCATGTAAGAACTCTCTTCAATTTGGCACTTACTAAACAAGTGACGGTTAAAACTTTATACTATTCTTTGTTGTTGTTCCAAATGCATTTAAACAGGTGCAATGAGAAGGCATTGGAGGATTCACTTTGCAAGCGTGTAATTGTTACTCCTGATGGAAGTATCACAAAGCCACTTGATCCAGCAGCAGCCGCCACAAGCCGGGATGCTTTTGCAAAGACGATATATTCAAGATTATTTGATTGGTAAGTGAATCTATCAAGATATTTTAATCAATATATCTCACCATTTGTAAAGGAAAAGAACCAAGAAACACAATAAAATGCCAGGAAGAATAAAAATACTATCTCTTAGATGAGTTTCTTGGGATAGGGAGATGGAAAATACATGTTAGGAAACCTTGATATCAAAAGAGCCAGCAAAGTTATTATATACTTTTGTGTTATGTTCATTTGAAATTTCAGTTTTAAAGAACGAAATGATTATACTGGTCAACTGGTGAGTGAAAATTTCATGCATAAAAGAACACTTCTTTTCTAATATTATGACAGGATTGTGGACAAGATAAACAATTCGATTGGGCAAGATCCCAATGCTAAAAGCATAATTGGAGTCCTAGATATCTATGGGTTCGAGAGCTTCAAAGTTAACAGGTGCTCGCTGCTTTCCCTTTTGATATAAAGAGGCATCACACCTGAAGATTAACTTGTATTTACCTTGCATACCACAGTTTTGAGCAGTTCTGTATTAATCTGACAAATGAGAAGCTGCAACAGCATTTCAATCAGGTATGATGAGATTGGTCTGATAGCTGTACTACACGTACTTCTGATTTCATGTATATGTTTACATTGGATGAACATATGTACAGCACGTATTCAAGATGGAACAAGAGGAGTATACAAAGGAGGAAATCAACTGGAGTTATGTTGAATTCGTAGACAATCAAGATGTCTTAGATCTTATTGAAAAGGTATGTGGACTATCATTACAGATAATGCATGTGAACCAAAACAAATTCATAACATACAACAATATTTGAATATTTAATTTACCTTGCAGAAACAAGGAGGGATAATTGCTCTTCTTGATGAAGCCTGGTAAGTTGCTCTGCTTGCAAGGAAACTATAAGACACCTGCTTTATAATTTGAATAATCCAAACAACGAGAAAACATTCAATAGTAGGGTAATAGAATGTTAAGAAATTTAATATTTAATACTAAGGAACATGAACATAGCTTATGATTTTCTATATCTTGCAGCATGTTCCCAAAATCAACGCATGAAACCTTTGCGCAAAGATGTACCAGACTTATAAAGGGCACAACGCTTTAGCAAGCCCAAGCTTGCTCGAACTGATTTCAATATAAACCATTATGCTGGTGATGTATGTGTAATTATGAGGGGAATACTCATTATTTTTTGTGCATATGATTTTCTCATTTTTCTGTTCTGTCTGAATAGGTTACCTATCAAGCCGATCAATTCCTGGACAAAAATAAGGATTATGTTATTGCAGAACATCAAGCTCTATTGACTGCTTCTAATTGCCCATTTGTTGCAAATCTTTTCCCTCCGTTGCCTGATGAATCATCAAAGCAATCCAAGTTTTCTTCCATTGGTACCCGCTTCAAGGTAGGTAAAATCAGTAAACTGGAGTGACAATTTTTCATAATCTTATTCTCCAAATGCACTATGACAACTATCATGAATTCTCAGCAACAACTACAATCATTAATGGAAACACTGAGCACAACAGAGCCACACTATATCAGATGTGTAAAGCCAAATACAGTTCTGAAGCCTGGTATATTTGAGAACGACAACGTTCTAAACCAGTTACGTTGTGGAGTAAGTCACTAATTGATTACTGATTTTGATGGAAAATTACTACATTCAAATTTCTGAGATTTTCTGTGCTTTAGCATCAACATTTTTGTGTTTACAAAACATCTGAGGACACTGTTGCAGGGAGTTTTAGAGGCCATAAGAATAAGTTGCGCTGGATATCCAACAAAAAGAACATTTGATGAGTTCATAGACCGGTTTGGAATGCTAGTTCCAGATGTTGTGGATGGGTACGTAATGTTTACTCTACCACATTGAACAACAAAACAATAATCTGTCAGAAATACATAACCAGTTAGAATAATAGCAAGTGGAAACAGTCATTTTGTAATTAATAAATAATAATATCTCTGTTGTTTTCTATGTTACAGGTCTGATGAGAAATTAGCATGCATTACAATATGCGACAAAATGGGATTAAAAAGGATATCAGGTAATAATTACCACTGTAGTGGCATGTAATAATCATTGGTTTGTAATTTAGCAGTAATATTTAATATATATCTCAGATTGGGAAAAGCAAGGTATTTCTTCGAGCAGGGCAGATGGCTGAATTAGATGCTAGAAGAGCTGAAATTCTGGCTCATGCAGCAAAGCGCATTCAGAGGCAAATTCGAACACACCTTACGAGAAGAGAATTTATTATCCTACGAAAAGCTACCATACATTTTCAGACACTATGGAGAGGTAACCTAGTATAGTTATAAACTCACTATGAAAATGTCTTAACTTTTGCCATTAGAAATGCCACAAGCTTATAGGCTATTCTCAACATAAACTGTTGTCATACGTAATTTCTTTTGGATGTTACACAGCACGACTTGCACGTAAGCTTTATGAACTCATTAGGAGAGAAGCTGCTTCAATCCGAATACAGAAACATGCACGTGCTCTGGCAGCAAGGAGGTCTTACACAAAACTGCAAGGGGCAGCAATAGTAATTCAAACTGGCTTACGAGCAATGGCAGCACGAAACGAGTTCAGACATAGAAAACAAAATAAAGGAGCAACGATCATTCAGGTACTAAACTTGGAAAAGATGCTCACATATCATAATACTAGCATCAATCCAGATACTTATCTAATCTTTTTCCAGACACAATGGAGAAGTTTCCACGCCCTTGCTGCCTATAAGAGGCTGAAGAAGTGCAGTATTTCACTTCAATGCCTGTGGCGAGCTAGGGTAGCAAGAAAGGAACTTCGAAAATTGAGAATGGTCAGTGTATCATCCTAATCCACTTCTCTTCTGATAATCAAACTGCTAATGAGTGCAACAAAATTAATGGCTAATAATGAAACTGTCCTAACGCAGGCTGCAAGAGACACAGGAGCACTCAAGGAAGCAAAGGACAAGCTGGAAAAGCGTGTAGATGAGCTTACATGGAGATTAGACATTGAGAAGCACTTACGAGTAAGGATTCTCAATTTGGTCGATAACTTCTGTAGAGATCACTAATTTAGTAATTTTATTGTTCAAATATCACATAAATGTCTCTCACCTAAAATTAGCAAAACTGCATTATAAGCTACTAATTGCAACCTTGAGCTGAGAACATGCCAATTGATCATCCAAAAATGTTCACTGGTTCATTTAAAGTGCTGCCGCGTAGTTAAGTTGTGATGATATGCATTTCAAAAAATAATTTTATCACAAGTCAATTAAAAGAATAATCATCTTGCAGGTGGATATTGAAGAAGCAAAGGGGCAAGAAATAGCAAAACTGCAGACTGCTTTACAGGATATGCAAACGCAGCTCCAAGAAGCACATGCTGCGATCATTCATGAAAGAGAAGCTGCCAAAAGAGCAATTGAAGAAGCCCCACCTGTCATCAAAGAAGTACCAGTTATTGACAACACAAAGGTGGAACAATTGACAAACGAAAACCTTGAACTCAAGGTAAAACAACTAAATTATACTCCACGCATAAGATCAAATTATCATTTACAGTCATCACGAACCAAATCCAGTTGATGAGTAGTCCATCATCCAGTCAATGAGAATCTACATATGTTATAGTGAAGTATGAAAGATTTCTGTGATG
Organism: Paraleonurus japonicus; assembly: GCA_030762865.1. NCBI lineage: Eukaryota > Viridiplantae > Streptophyta > Magnoliopsida > Lamiales > Lamiaceae > Paraleonurus > Paraleonurus japonicus. The sequence continues at coordinate 36,479,982 of CM061061.1, forward strand.
CAATATTGTTAAAAGGATACATACCTCAAAAAAAAAAAAAAAAAAAAATGGTAAAGGAGAAAATAGAGAAAAAACTAAGAGAGAGGTTAGCATGAGGCAGATTAATATGTATACATATTGCAAGAAGCAGACATCGACATTGTAATGAACTTGACATGACCTATTAATTAGTGTATTGGATTTGCTAATTAAGAGAAATTGTGGATATCTTATAAAAAAATTCTACCTAACTTCAAGATAGAAGTAAAGTATGGATGCTGTATACACTAGCTCATTTGATATGAATAGGCAGGAAACCTAATTACAAGTGTAAATTTACAGGAAGTGATTACTGAATTAAAGGAGCGAGTAGAGGTATTTGAGCAGAATTTTTCGAAGGTGGAAAAAGAAAGCCATGCCAGACTTAAAGAAGTAGAAGAAGCACAGACGAGAGCTTCACAACTACAAGAGACCATTGAAAGGTATCTGCTTTTGAGATACCTGTATTTCTACCCTCAGAATCATCAACTCTGTTATGACTAAACCTACTTTATATCTATTCAGATTAGAAGTGAACCTCTCTAATCTCGAATCAGAGAATCAGGTTCTACGCCAGCAGGCTTTGGCAGAATCAGCTAAAGAGGACTTCACTGAGGAAATGGAAGTGTAAGTATATAAAAGAATGATCTTTTCACCTTAAGATTTGAAACATTTGTCCCTACGGTCACCTCAAAAACATGAAAGGTTTAAGTTTGCACTTACATTCTGTAATTTGAAATCATGAGATAAATACTCCATGCCAGAGAAGTCTCCATATTATTTATTTACGACAATTTGCAAGTTCATGAGAAATGGATTTGTAGAAAGCATTAGATGAACACAGTTAATCAGCTGGTATGCATTAGAGCTCTTGCTGGCTTGTCCTTTGAACATATAAGACTAAATAGTGTGTATATCAGCTAACAAGAAAGATGAAAATACCAGCAGATAGTACTTATTTGATAATAATATCATCATTCGAAGCAGTTAGCTAGTAGTCACCTTAATTATGCTTCTTGAATATAGTTTATGGTAGAACCTTAATTTGTATATATTTTTATATGTCAGATTAAGGGGAAAGATCAGAGATTTGGAGTCGGAGAACAAGCTTCTCCACAGTCAAAAAGTCATTGTGGAGCAAATCAGAAGTTCTGATGAAAAAGTTAACTTACCAGTAAAGGTACAGCAGGTTTCACTTGCAACTAATTGCTAGATTTCTATTAAATTGATCACTGGATGCTGAAAATGCAGGATTTGGATAATGGATATCAGCACCATAATGGCTTTCAAATAATTGAGGAGCACCCAATAACAAAAGTAGAGCAACAAATAATTGAAGTAAATAAGGTTCCATTCAAAAACGTCATACATGAGTATAAGATTTCCATCAATCGTGTTCAGTTAATAAGTGAGTTTTATGTTTAGGATTCGGAGCCTACTCCTCCTGTCCTCACTAAACAGAGATCCTTGACAGATAGGCAACAGGTATACCAATCGAAACTTCTTCTAATTAAAAGCTTAAAGATGAAAACCGATATTATTCAGACAGTATTTTCTAATTGCATTTCATATGTCAGGAAAACCATGATGCACTGATCAAGTGTCTTCTTGAAGGCGACCGCTTTGATAAGAACAGGCCTGTTGCTGCTTGTATAGTGTACAAAGCACTCATCCAATGGAGATCCTTTGAAGCAGATAAAACTAATATCTTCGATAGGATTATTCATGCAATCCAATCATCAATAGAGGTAACCAAAAATGAATGAAACAATTAGACATATTTAACACATTATTTGCTACCCTTGGTCCTTATTAAATTTCCAAACTTCCAACAAGATTTTAATACTATTTCCATGTGCAGAACCTGGACAGCACCCAAAATCTTGCCTACTGGCTGTCAACAACTTCAACCCTTTTGTTTCTTTTGCAAAGAACAATCAAGGCAAGCAACACATCATCAGCGGCTTCAAACGTAATCGGAGTTCACCAATGTCGCTTTTTGGTAGAATGACACAGGTAAGCCATTAAATGTAAACCAACCAACTGGTTAAAAGCATGGACAATTATTACATGTCTAGGTTTCAATTGCAGGTGCGATCATCTTCTATGGTCACAGGACTTTCCAGTGGCTACAGTGGGATGGAGGGAAACCCGATTGCAAAATCAAGGATTGTAGCTAAATACCCAGCTTTATTGTTTAAACAACATTTAACAGCCTGTGTTGAGAAAATATTTGGGATGATTCGTGATGGGTTGAAGAAAGAGATCAGTCCCTTTCTTAATTTGTGTATACAAGTAAGTAGCTTATCAATTCCAAAAGATCAGTAACCAACACCTTTTACAAAACACAAATTCATGTACAAAAATGTGTTAATTAAACAGGCACCGAGGGCTGCAAGGATCAGACCAGTGAAAGGGTCATCTAAAACCATCCATTCACATATCATAACAAAACAACAGGGGTCTAGTATACACTGGCAAAATATCGTCAACAACTTTGATCATACCATGGGCATACTGTCTGAAAATCATGTAAGTAGAAGTTCTTTATTCCATCTTTTTGACCTTGAGCTACTGTACATGAATAAAATGATTATCCATGTCAATGAATCTGTATCCAGGTTACATCGACCATCACAAGAAGAATTTTCAGCCAGGTTTTCTCATTCATAAATGTTCAACTTTTCAATAGGTAAGAAACATTCAAATGCCAGTTCTTATTAAATAAAAACTTTGGAACTAATCTGCCATACATTTTGCTTCCACTTTTCAGCTTACTGCTTCGACGTGAATGCTGCTCATTTAGCAACGGTGAATATGTAAAGGCAGGTTTACAAGAACTAGAAAACTGGTGTGTCAAAGCAAAAGCTGAGGTAAACACCTACGTGAAAACACACTTGCAGACAAGAGAAGATCATTTAATTGGAAATTAATAATGTATCACCTATTTCCATTATGTTGTAGTATGCTGGATCCTCATGGGATGAACTCCAACACATAAGACAAGCTGTAGCTTTTCTGGTAATGGTTATATGAATCTACTTCAGATTGCATTAAGTTGAGAGGAATCATATTTTGATCAAACAAAGCTTATACTTTGACAGGTCATGCATCAAAAAACCCAGAAGTCGTTGGATGAGATCACAAATGAACTCTGCCCAGTAAGATTGAGTTACTAAAAGAGGTCTTGTGGTATATCTGTTGTCCAGCTAATATAACATCAAGGTTCCTTTTTTTTTTGGACGATTTTGATCAGGTTTTGAGCATCGCACAAATATATAGAATAGGAACCATGTTTTGGGATGACAAATATGGAACCCAGGGATTGTCTACAGAGGTAATGACTCTTCTTTGCTGCTATTGACATTATTCAAGTCTCTTCTTGCTATTGCCAGCATAAATTTTAGATTTATGTTCTTGTAGTCCTAAGAAAAATTATCTTATTGAATTTAGGCAATTTTCTAACAAGAAACCACCACTCATGTGTGATCAATGCCCGAAGATAACTAACAAACCTAAGTTTTCCACAATTATTTCCTTTCCAACTCTAAGCCAAAAGCAAGTGTCATGGATCCTTTATACTGTTTTGCGTGCTCTATAGTCTAATCATACGTTCAAATGAAAGAGTTTCTGCTTTTCTTGAAGGGAGAAAAATGAAACATCATATTTCTTTTAAAAAAACATAAAAATGAAGTCAGCTTCATGTATTGGCCTTCCACTCACTACAACTATTTGTAATTAGGTGATCGCAAAGATGAAAGCACTGACAGTAGAAGATTCAATGCCTACACCAAACAATACTTTCTTGCTTGATGTGGATTCAAGGTAAAAACTTTTAAACATGAGAACTTGAAATTAAATCAACAGCATGCACTTATGCTTATTGTGCAATAAATGCAGCATACCTTTCTCCATGGATGAGATATCACAATCATTTCAAGATATCGATGTATCTGATGTGGATCCACCACCTCTTCTTCGTCAGAGATCAGATTTTCATTTCCTGTTGCAGATAACAGAATGAGAATTTTGCACTTCTCCAATTTTGATTCCATACACAGAAGTATAGTTTTTTTTTTTTTTTTTTTTTTTTTCATTTTCTGAACGAATACACCTTTTTTTTTTTTCTTTGGGAGGTGAGAGAGTGAGTGTGAGTGTTTAAAATGTAAATCCTGCTCTTCCATTTAACCGTTGTTTTTCTTTGCTGATTCTTTATCACTTGTAATCCAGACAACAATCATACAATTGTTTGAAGTCATATGATTAACTTATATTTGCAACTATTACAAAACAATGGGTCCATTGAGAAGCCAATTTAACTAGCCTTCATGAAAATAACTATATATAATTCATCCTCTCACTGTCAATTACATTAATTAATTCACCAAATACATTGCTCCAATCTGGGCAGTTCATCATATGGCAATCGCTACAACTGGAAGAAAACGGGAAAAGAGTTGCACCTTTTTCGAGATATTGCAGAAATATGCACTCTATTTGGTTTCGTTTTCCTTCACCAAAGAAAATATGTTTGCAATTAATAACTTTTTTCCACCTAACTCAAACCATCAGTTCTTTATTAAAACATCTAAATAACACTAATATGTTTAGTTATATCCTATACTAAGCTTCATGAAAATAACATAACATAGACAAAACACCTGCAAACCACGACAAAATAACATTAACAAGAATACTCAAAACATACCTTACTCAAGTTGCACAAACATGTCAAATTCACAGGAAAATGTAGGATAAATTATCAAGAGAGATTAAACCGTATGTAAACATAGTAGATGTCAACAAGTAAATGCAAAAAAATATAATACATCGAACGTAGAGATATTACGTTTAAACTTTTTTTTTTTTAATAAATTGAGATAATAGGTAGATAGAGGAATTGAATCGTAAAGAGAAGATCAAAAACCATGTGAGGACTGACAAATGGGAGAACATTTTGTACCCGAGGGGGAATTCAATTTCTTCCATGATCAAATGTTGTTGGAAAAAAACGTAGAAACATCTTCTTAGAAAGATGACGTAAATGAGATCTGGGCTAGATTTAGGCCCATTTCAGTTAATTTAGAAGGCCCAATAATAATTAGATGGGCCCAGTGTTTTAACAAGGATGAAAAACTGCAAGTCTGTAGTGTACATTTTCAATTTAAGTTATTAATTAATTAATTTATTAGCTAATTTTTGAAATAGTTTTATTCTTAACTTTTTTTTTTTTAGAGAAATGAGAATTTCCGATTATTCACTGTCCTCGTCCCCTCGCCGCTGCTTAAACCCTGCAACTCCACTTTCAACAGTCGATGCTCACCGCCGCCGGCCACCCACCCCGCGCCTCCATTAACACACACAACACACTGTAATAAGCTACACACAGCAGTGGTATATGGCCATCTAGAACCAACCAAGTAAATACATCTTTTCAACCGAAACCATCTGTGATATAGTTCAGAATGTCGTTCCATTCCGTTTTAATCCAGAAACTCCTCAAATCTAATGCCCACATCGGCCGCCGCGTAACGGGTAATCACTTCAAGATCTTCTCCGAGGGGACACGCAACTCCGTTAATATCATTGATTCCGATAAGACCCTAATTTGCCTCCGCAGCGCCTGCAATTTCATCGGCCACCTTACCCGCAACAATGGGCGCGTACTCTTCGTAAACACCAATCCCCTCTTCGATGAAATCATAGCCCAGACGACGCAAACCATCGGAATCAAGAATGACAAGACGTGGCGCCTTGGAGGCTTTTTAACAAACAGTTCAAGTCCTAGGATTTTTCGCGGGAGGAACAAAAAGTTCAATCTCTGTGCCGTTACGCCTCCGGATTGTATAGTGATCGTCGATACAGAGGGGAAGAGCTCGGTGATTAGGGAAGCGCACCGGCTGAAGATTCCCGTTGTTGGATTAGTGGATTCGAGCATGCCCTGGGATACATTTAAGAGGATAACGTATCCTGTACCTGCTAATGATTCGATGGAGTTTGTGTATTTGTTTTGTAATTTAATCACGAAGACTATCTTGAAAGAGCGGAAAGACGCTGCGACGGAGAAGGATGAGGATCCGCTAACAGGGTATACAAATATTACCTCCTTAGTGCCTTTTAGGTTAATGATTGCTGTTTTACAGTCATTAGTGCCTGTTATACAACGATAGTATGATATCTGGTCCAGATAACCGTATCATGCTCAATGAATTTGTAAATCACTCAGTGTTTTTAATGTCTGAGCACAGTTCTTTTATTCTTGATATTTTCTTTGGAAAATTTCTATCTTTTCTTGGCCGTTAATCCCTTACGCACATTATGCTATGATTTAGAAAGTCAGTTGGCGCTATATCTTTTTGGTTGGTGGGTGTCACTGAACTAAACACTTCGAATGATATTATTATGTTTGGTAGTGGTAGATTGTGTAGATGATTGCAAAGATACTTGAGTTTTGGTAAGAAATTACTTTGTTTATCGACTAAAAACCATTTTATGTGCCTTCTCACCCCATAATTTTTTTTTCCAGTTCATTTCATTTTCACATTTATACTTCTTTTCTCATGTGGAATTTGCGTGTGCCAGAGGAAATGTTGAACAAGACAACCAGATTGTTCAACCTGCTCAAGTGTTTCCTTATGAAAGATTACAGCCTGTTCCTGAGGGTAACCATACGAAATCTTTCAATGTTTTTTTCCCTGACATCCTGAAAATATATATAATGAGTAATGACTGTGGGCAATAGGTATGTCAGATGGACTGAGAATGACTGGGATGTTCTTTCAAATTTTTTTCTTTTTTGGTTATTTTCATGCTGTGGCTCATGGGTTCATTCAGTTATATTCCGAACATATATGCTGATTTATGGAGTGTTCGGATCATAATAATTTGACTCCTAATGTTTTTGAATCATGAATATATTGAAAATTTGATGCATGATTTGTATTGTTGCATCCAAAGCAATTTTGGTGGTTCCCGTTTCTACTAATCCTTTTTTTAAATAACTAACCAAATGTTATTTATACATATCAGTGCTCTTATTTTTCTAAATTGAGCTCCATGAACTTAACTTAATATCTTCTTCAAACGAAAATTCAATTTTGAATAATATTTAATGTCTTATGTTAATTCAGAGTTAACAAAAATCACAATTTTTTGGTAAGTTCGTACTTTATCTGATCTCCATGTGGAATATCATTGACTGACTTTTTAAGGCTTTAGTATGATGAGCACTTGTATGAAATAAAATAAACAACTATAACAACCTTTTTCTTTGATGATCTGTTTTTGTGTCTGCTGTTCAGTTGCTCTGTTCCATAGGAGCTGATTTTATTCTTTATGCTGTTATATCTTCTACTTTCTTTCAGATTTCTTGGAAAAAGTGCTTTTGGAGAAGCTTGTCATAGTGAAGTTCAATGGCAGTCTGGGGACAAGGATAGGATTTAATGGCCCTAAGTAAGTGTTTCTCTAAGACAACAAAATTTGCCCTAGTAGTCCGACCTACTATGATGAAACTTTTTGATTGTTCAGGATTACTTCTTGTTGAATCACTGTGGAAATTGTAGCTTTTAATTTATTATTATTATTATTAGTTTTGGGCATATAATGTCAGTTTCCTCTTTCTGAAGATTTCACAAGTTTGCTGGATCAACCTTTTCTTGGTTGAGTTAAAGTAAAAATTATGTGTATTGCTTACGTCTCAGGATTTAAGTACCAGGAATTGATAGTTTTTTTGTACAAAAGAAAAATGTGAAGGAATTTAGGTTTTATGCTCTCTCTCATTTTCATATTTAGCACAAAAATAAAGGTTCATGTATAAAATCGTGATGAAAATCTTTTTGAAGTCTGTAGACAGGGAATTTCTTTGTGTGTCATATTTGGGCATAAAGTTTTTGGTTTATGACTGATTTCTGTCTAAAATTTGTTGTTTTGTGATAATTATTTGTGGATTATGTATAAAACTCACGCCCTCTATATCTCTACATGCATGCTAGCTTTTATACATCCAATGTTGAATGATATAGGTGTATGATGGAAATTGGTGGCGGTTTGACATGCCTCGACTTGATTATCAATCAAATTGAGGTCATTTTCTCTGAACTTTGTTCGTTTAACGCAATCTATCATTCTATTTATTGTTGGAACTTACTCAGGATATTCACTAGTCTCATCTTGGGTATCTGATAATTTTAATGTCTATAGGCTCTCAATGCAAAATATGGATGCAACATTCCTCTGCTTTTATTGAATGCAGGCAGTGCACATAGGGGTGTATTGAAGGTAACTTTTCTTGCCTATTCATATAGAGCTGTGTGTATGTGTGTTTTTAAACTAATGGTTGCTGCTTGTTTTATGGTAGTTCTTGGAGAAGCATCCAAATAAGAACATTCATTGTGTTGCACAGGTTCATTATTTTGATCCTTCTGTTGTTTGCCTCAGTCATTTATTCCAAGCATCTGCCTATTGTTAATCTTTATTTACCTAGTTTTCAAATACAATACATGTTCTTTTACAGAGCAGTCTTCACCTGGACAATTTCAGCAACATGTCATCTACCTCAGCTAATGGTCGAGATAATGAGGATGAAATGTATGGTATTTCCTTTTCTTCTGGGAAATTATGACCCTGTGGAGATGTTTCAATATCTAGTTAATTTTCTGAATTAATCACTATTTATAGTAAAACTGGTACTGCTATTTTAATAGCCAGTTGTGAATATTTGCCGTATTTCGTGTGGTTGCAGCTATGCAATTTTAGTGTTAGTCGGAAGTATAAAAACATGATGCAATCTCCAGGGAAAGAAGAGCTGGTTTGACATGCAACTCTAATGAAATTCTGACTCATTATAGACAGAGAAGTCACCGTAAATTGTTGACTTGGGTTAAGGAACAACCCTGGGTTAATAGTTGCTCAGTTTTTATGATGAGTTAAAGTAGGGTTTTTTCTCCCTTGGTTGATGCTTTTTTGTTCTATGTGATTGTCCATTAAGCTTTTGGATATTTATCATCATTGTTATTTGAAAAAATTCCATCCTATTACTATGGATTCCACAGGTCGTTCACAACTGCCCAATTAGCTTTCGCAATCAGTGATCGATATGTAAATCTGCATGTAGAAATTTATAAACTTGTAGTGAGGGCATTTGGATAATTTACCCGAGTACGGCCTAGTTTCAAACCATTTGTTCTTCAATTTTTAAGTAGCCTGGTCCTTGTTATTGAACACTATGGAGTAATTAATTAGTTTTCTTGGTAATGTGCTGTTGATAACTTGATACATAAAAAGCCATCTGAAAAGAGCCATTTGGAGTTTGAAATGCTTTGTATGTTCTTGCTTGTGAGGGTATATGCATATTAAATTTGTGCATGCTTACTTTTCTTTTTACATGTGTAGGAATTCCTTCAATCTTGCTGAGGTCGTCTTCCCACTCGTGAATAGTGGGAAATTGGGTGAACTATCATCACAGGTTCGCTTGTACTCCTTATTTGGCATCTCCTTTTCAGTAAAATTCAGAGAACTCGTTTATTAAGTTTATTTGGACTCAAATGCTTTCTTTTTCCTACAGGGCAAAGAGTTTATCCTGATGTTGGGTTCAGATAATCTTGCTCAGGTCGTTGACCTTAGTATCCTTTATGAATCACAATAGTTCTCATTCATTGAATGCTCACTTCCTCGCCAAATTCTTATGACATTTGTATCTGGGACGTCTGCATTTTCTAATAAAATAAACAAATTATGCCTATTGAGCTCCTTAATGCAGGGTTGTAGAAATCTTATTTCATATGATGGAGAACGATATTGGGTTTTGCCTGGAGGTATGCTCAACAAATTTCCCAAATTTCTTTTGGCCTTTGTTGGTAACCATATTCTTTGTGCATGCAGGTGATGCCTAAATCCTCTGAAATAGAAGAGAATAAACATTCTCAGAATGAAGAAGATTCTCCGGTTGGTTTTGTTTTTACATTTGGTTTGTTTTTGTGGAATTTTTCATTTCCAGAATTTTATTTGAGAATTATTCTGTTATAGAAAAAGTGAAGTGGAAATGCTTCAGGAATAGTAAATTCTACTCCCTCCATCCCGGAGTTAGCTTCACAGTTGACTTTTTAACGGTTTTTGTGTGAGAATTATTTCATAGTAATATGTGTACAAAAGTTATTTTATATGAATGATACGCTAGTTGATCTTATTAACTAGCATTCTATTCATATAAAACAACTTTTGTACACATATTACTATGAAATAATTCTCACACAAAAACGTTAAAAAGTCAACTGTGAAGCTAACTCGGAGACGGAGGGAGTAAAACTTTATCATTGAGACGGAAACAGACAAACCATCTTTCAATACATTGTACTGAAAATAAAAAATAAACCGAGCATAATCAGATCCATTTTCTGACACTTGGTACTGATAAAAATATTGGTATGCTGATTCATCACCAATATGGGCAACCTGCAATGAGTGACTGTATGGTGATTGGAGCCAGGACCAAAGCATGTTATACCACTCTGGGTTTTGCAAAACAGTCATTGAGGATCAAAAGTCGGTTGTAGTTTTAATTTTAGTAGACATCAAATCAGATTTTTCTTCTGTGCTTAATACTACATAGTATACATGTGTTACCCTTCCCTCAAACTTCTGATAGTGTCTTTTTTTTGTCTTTTTCTTGGGGTTTCTTGAAGGTTCCAACCACAAAGAAAAACTGGAAATTCATCGACACATTGTAAGTTATTGCCCTTTGCCTTCATTTTCCTTTTCACAAGGAAAACAGCTATTTCTTTTATTCCTCATTATTCCCATGTTTTGGTAGGTGGATGGGCATTCAGTCTATAGAAAATGTTTTGGAAGGACGGTTGGCTGAAGAGAATCTCACTATTTCCAAGGTAGCAATTGTTGCATAAAACATTTGTTACTGCTGTATTTCTTGAGAATTTATTCTTTGTACATGGCATATTGCCTATGCTATGCATCTTTCGCAAATTTAATGTATTATATTCTACAAAATTGCTGTAATTGATATTCCTAGCTCCTCTCGTTTGTACTTTCAGCTTTTCGATAATCAATTCGCATTAAGTGTTCCAAAGTCAAGATATCTTCCAGTTGAAGCAACATCAGACCTATTTTTGCTACAGGTCAAATATTAGTCCTTACTTGAGTATTGTTTAATTTCTAAAATGTTAAGCTTCATGTATGTATTTGTAACTACTTTCTGCTTTTGCAGTCAGATCTGTACACCTTAAGTGATGGCACTGTGGCCCGAAATACAGCCAGAGAAAATCCCGCTGACCCATCCATTGAATTAGGACCAGTATTTAAAAATGTACTAGTTTTCAAACCTGAAGCTTCTTAACCTGTATTTGGAGTCCCAATATTGCTTCTTTTCCTTTCTTAGGTCAATGAGTTCAAAGAGCGCTTAAAGTGCATTCCAAGTATCATTGGACTTGACAGCTTGAAGGTGACTGGTGATGTTTGGTTCGGGACTGGCATAACTCTTAAGGTAATTTAGATTCTGCTTAAGCAGAATTTCATGGCATTTTTGTGAACATATAGATATTATGGAAGTTTACAGCATTCTGGGCCACATCTGGGGTTGGTTCATCTGCTTCTGACTGGAAAAGTTTATTAAATCACATCAATTTACTGTTTCTTTTAATTTGCAACTGTTCTCTTGATTTTTTCGTTTAACGTTGGTTTCCCAAGGGAGAAGTCAATATCCATGCTCGACCTGGTACAAGGATAGAAATTCCTGATGGCGCAGTTCTGGAAGATACAGTAAGAAAGAAAAATGATCTCCACCATTTGATGTTTCTGATAACTTTTATGGTTTATTATTGATTGAATACACTTTCTCTTTACCAGAATATTACTGGCCAAGAAGACTTAGAACACGTACTCCAGTAGCTTTATATCAACCACAAATCAAGCGAACTCATGCCAGGAAATTTTTGTTACAGAATTTGCATTTAGTTTTCTCTGAACATTACTTTCTCTCTTATCGCATCAATAACGGCAATGGTGCCTGATATTTAAAAGGTGTTCGTGTTTTCCTGTGAAAGGATTGTCTGGTGTTTTAAAAATAGTGCCCTTTTCCCCTATTGGATTTATCAAGTTTCCGGGAGGGTAGTTATGTTTTAAGCTTTCGTTATCTGTTAAAATTTTCCCAGAATCAATAAGTCAGGCAAGTTGAGCCTATATGCCTTTGTTGCCAAGAGGATTACAAAATCCAGATGATGACTTGTATGTTTTAATGATTTGTTATTCAGCAGGGACATAATGTAATTTGTTTCAGCTATAATATTTTTGCTGCAGCTTGATCAAAACCACCAAGGGTGGGCAGTGTAGTGGTTCTTTTGTTTGTTTGTTATTATTTATATGCATGTAGGAAGTGAAACGATATTTATACATGTTGAACAAAAGAATTTTGAAGATTTCAATATTAGTGAAGAAGAGGGTGTTGATTGCATGAGAGTTCATGGTAGACTGGTAGTATTGTATTATACGTCATTTTTCAAGATAGTTTTAATTAAATCATTGAACACAACACTCACATTTCTTCATGTTCTATATAATGATAATTCTTGTAAAACATATAAATTAAATATTCATAAATTTAACATTTTATTTGATATATTAAATTTGACAAAAACTAATGTAAAATGTTTTATGGATTTAGGATATGTAACATTACTTGTATAAAGAAATTTGGGGGTCTTAGTTATGTCAAATTGAATAGATTTTTCTAAAAAAATTGTAAAGGCAAAAATAAAATTTTGTTTTATAGTGTGTTATTATAAGGTTAAACATGTGTTATTTTAAGTGTAAATGTATGCTACTACAAGAATAAGTAATACATATTTGTATAAAAATTTCGTCCATAGACAACACATAGAAAAATATTTGTTCTTATAACAATACATAGACAATTTTTTTATTTTTAAAGGACTAGAAATACTTACTTGTCTTTATAAGAATACAACCCGAAAGCTAGATTTTACTTTTGTTTTTTATTGAATTTTTAGGAAAATACTTTTAACCTGGTCCGATGCGCAAGATTTTTGCTCATTCCTTAAACATAATCAGCAAATTTAGGAATTTCCATTTTAATTATAATTTTATTGTAAAATATTTTATAAGATATTTCCTCATTAACTTTTTTATTATTTAAATTCATAATTAAAAAAAGCAGATGAATTTCATATTTCTTAATGAGACGTGAAGAAAAAATAATAACTAAAAAATAAATCTAGTACATTTCAAATATATTTTTAACAAAAATGATTATATATCAACCATTTATAGTGTGACGATAGATAATAAGCAAATTTACCGTTATTTATTTATTTGTCATCACACCATAACTAATGAGCATGTAAGTCTATGTTTACTGAAATTTCACAATTATTTAATTAATTATATATGAAAAATATATTTCAAATACTAGTATTTAAAAATATATTTAAATGACACATTAAAAAATATTAGTATGTCATATGAAAGACCCATTAAAATTCCTCATCTCCTACCCTTTTAAATTTTCAAGTTTCAAGAAGTGAGCGTGTGTGTGGATAAGAAATCCAGAAAATCAGAATGTCAATCTCTTCCCTCTCCACCACCATTCCCACCTCAAAACTTTCATCCTCTTCCGCCATCTCCGCTCCCTCTTCCTCCTTCCTCTCCCGCCTCCCCATTAAGCACTTCTCCTCCCTCTCTCTGAATGCTTCTCCGTCGAAACCAAGCGTCATCTCCGCTTCGATGGAGGCCGGAATCGGAGTCATGGCCACCAAATTAGGGATGATGTCATACTTCGACACTACCGGCGCTGTGATTCCCGTAACCGTTGTGGGGTTTCGCGAGGGTAACATTGTGACTCAAGTGAAAACTGAGGCCACTGACGGGTACGATGCGGTTCAGGTCGGGTACCGAAGGGTCCGTGACCGGAAACTGACGAAACCGGAGATGGGGCATTTGGAGAAGTCCGGAATCATTCCACTACGGCATTTGCAGGAGTTTCGGCTGCAGGAGGTTGAAGGTTTTGAGCCTAATCAGCGGCTCAAGGTGGAAGAGCTTTTCAAGGAAGGCGATTTAGTGGATGTTTCCGGAACTACAATTGGAAAAGGGTTTCAAGGTATTTAATTTGAATGCTCTCTTTACATTTCTATTGATAGAAAGAGTGTAGATTGTCATTAAGTGGAGTTGTGAGTTGCTTCTGTTGTTTAGAAGTAGATTGTGCATTTTGTTATTATTAAAAAATGTGATTGGATTGTGTTGGTAGGTGGAATAAAGAGACACAATTTCAAGCGAGGGCTTATGACTCACGGGTCCAAGAGCCATAGGCAGCTGGGTTCCATTGGGGCGGGGACTACTCCTGGACGAGTGTATCCAGGCAAGAAAATGCCCGGCAGAATGGGAGGCACCAACACAAAGATCAGAAAGCTCAAGATCATGAAGATTGACACTCATCTTAATGTTGTCATGGTCAAAGGCGCTCTTCCTGGTAAGCCAGGAAATCTTCTCCGCATTACTCCAGCTAAAATTGTGGGAAAAAACATACCCAAAAGTTAAGTTCATTCTATCTACTGCCTAAATGCATTACTTCTTTAAACCTAGTAGGCTTAATAGTGCTTGGTAGTAATGCCTTTTCCTTTTCCGAAATCATGTTTAATATCAAATGAGATTATATTAGATGAAAGTGTTCATCATTCTCCATCATTATAGCTCTTTTAATATCAATGTGGATGTTGGGAGCTTATTAGATGTATTAAAATAAGGCACGGAAATCTCATCATATTTCTGAAAAAAATATATATTTTGAAAATAAGAATTAGCATCTTATATATTTATAATATATTTTATACAAAACTTAACCAACACTTTCGTAGAAAAGAGCAGGAAAAAAATTACGGGATGTCAGACTCCAGGTCATGTGTGTGAAACTGTATATATATGTACGTAAATTTGTATATGAAAATGAACATGTCCATCATTCTAGCTCTTACAATCAGTGAGAAAATTATGTGAAATTGATATATGGTTAAACAAGTCCAAATAATATAGTTAGTTAATTACCAAACAAAGGAGTAAACCTAGTCATGAAACTCGGGTTCATGTGGCTTTGCCAACCTAATCTTGCTAACCGAACCCCCAGATTTTGTACGAAATTTGTGAACCCCACGTATGGCATTAGCTGCAAACCTCGATGCTAACATGGTTGCACTAACCTTGTTCGAGCGAGAACGCGACTTGGACGACGTACCAGTAATCAATCCCTTCTGCACGTCATCATCGTCTCCATAGTCTTCATCTGAACTACCTTCTCCACTTTCATCCCCATAATGAAGCTCAGCAAGTTTCCTTCTCGAATATCGTCTCCATGCTGCTTGAATAAACGTGGCCGCCCACGTCCTCCACTGCTGCGAGTAGAATCTGAATGTCTGCTGAACCTGTCTACTGTGGAGGCGTCTAAACTGACTTGTGATATATTTGAGTTCATCCGCTGTTAAGGCGAATGCCTCCACTTCTGTCAGAGCTTTTACTGTGCGTGTTGAAGGCGGAAAGTTGGTTGCAGATTTGGGGTCCAGAGCCCACGTGAGGAGCTCCTCTCCACAGAAATCATTTTCTTTTAGGAATCCACGATTGAAGAAACCCGATCTTCCACCGTCTGTTGTCACACTCTCTAGTCGACCACGGATGATGAAGAGCATCTCGTCGACAGGGTCTCCTTCACGAAGTACATACGTGTTCTCTGTGTATAAACTGGGTTTAAGCCTTTCACAAATGGCGTCCAGCAATCTATCATCCATGTTTGCAAAAGAGGGACTCTTCTGACCAAATTCAGACAGAGATGGCGTTTAATATCTCTTCTAAGGTCTTTGGGTAGGTTTTGGACCAAGCTCTCCTCATCGACTCCTCTAGTTTCCACCCATTTGTACTGATCGTAACGCCTTACTCTTTCTCTCAGCTCTGTTGGTAGCACTCTGTGATGCATCCATTGCTCAGAATCCCGTCTTTTGATCCTCATTTCCTCTAGCCGAACAGATAGAGACTGAAGATACGTCTGTAGCAAAAAAAAAAAAAAACGAGCTGTCAAATATTGGTATCAATCCTGTGAATATGAAGAGTTATAAATCACTCTGCAATAGCAAATTGATTCATTTTCCAATGGATTTAAGATCTATAGCGCTCTCGTTTGAACAAATTTGAGTGATTTGGGTGGAGATTTAAAATAAATATATACCTGCATGTTACCAATGAGAAGGGCAAACAAGAGAAGGCCAAGAATGGCTACTGCTATTGAAAACAAAACTTCTCCTGGATATGTACTGGTTACGAGCCCCTGGCCAAGTGTGCTGCACATATTCAAATCAAATTAGTTACCGTGAATTCTCTCCGTGCAGATACAAGGTAATCCAATGAATGTTGCTTTGAAATCAAATTAGTTACCGTGAATTCTTAACAAGGCTTAGGTCTTGTCCTTAATTGTATAGGAGAATTTACAGTTAAGAGAGAAAAACCTTAAATTCTGCAGGCCCCACCACAAGCAATAGAAGTATTTTGAGATAAAATGATCAGATTCAAGAACACCAGATGATAAAGCTTGTTCATATATCCCATACTTAAATTGTGTTTTTCCATCATTGTCTACTGCACATCTTGGTTCAATAACCGTCTTGCTGATATTTCTCCATATATCAAGGTCTGAAACCTCATGAGCACAATAAAGATTTTGGGGGTTACATTCTGGACTTTCTCTGCATACCATATCCCAGCACGTATCTTTGCGCTCAATTGCTAATAGATACCACAAGGCCCCAAGAACCTGTTATGCCATTGATAGTAATATGAGGGCATGTTTCTAAATATTGTGCTATATAAAACTAATTGTTCGTAGATATCATTTGCTTACATGACTAGCAAGCATGAACCATAACAGGTAATAAGCTGCACCAGCCCATGCCGTTTCTGCAAACACGCCTTGGCTCTTCTTTAACTCTGAAGTCAGAGGAATAAACCGCACAAACCTTGGAATGTATTGAAGAAATACAATTATCACTAATGCCTTTTTGTACCCAGTACATCTGAATCTTCTGCTCGGTTCATAAACCTCCATACCACGATCTGTCAAAGGCAACAACTGAATATCAATAACTGATACGTCCACAATGACAAAGTGTGGTAAAGAGACAATCATTGACAACATTTAGAGTGTGCAAATGAATCTACGTTCTTATTATTCTTGTTCTTCCTAATTGAAGATTGACTGAGTTAAAACATCATGCACCTTACAAGACTAGTTAATACTATTTATTTAGCTTCCAACGTAGATTTATGATTCAGCCTCGTTAGCATATATAAGTGAAACATGCAGATATTTCAAGTTTGTACGAGTATATAAGTAGACATAATACTTAAAGTCCGAAAAGAAAAGGAAGCATCTATTCCGTAAAAATTTGTAGCATCTTGATGCCTGGTGGTACATATGTTCGAATTAAGTAAAACATTATTTCAAAGCATTGAAATAATTTAAGCCTTAAGCTATGAACCAAATTGGCACAAAGCCATGAGAATTCTGATGAATTCAAAATAAGCTTGTTAAGTGATTATCTGTCAATGATCTTTAATCCACTATCAGGAACTCAGTATTAATGGTCTTCACTGTTTTATCAGGAGCCACTATATTTTAAAAAGCTCATGCATATGCAATTTCATTATCTGTCAGTATCATCCATACCTGTGGTAGAGGTAGCACGGAAAAGAGATCCACAAAAAAATAGCGGTGTATATAACGGTTTGCTATTTCTTTGGGATCAATCACAAGTTCACCTCGTCCAAAAACTCGAGATGAAGGTGCAATAAATGCTGTTCGAAATTGTAGAGCCATGCGCACAATGTAGAAGGCATCGATTACAGTCCTCAGAGCTGTAGTTGTGTGTGCCAAACTTTCATGTATATGAAGGCACATTTTATCAACCTGGAAAACTGGAAGAAACAAAAACAGAGGATCCACGGATACTGCAAAAATGCAGGAGAGGACTAAAAGCTTATTCCAAAACAAAAGACTCTTGTCTTGAGGATCAAATATCCTTCTTTCGGAAACTTTAAGGTCCTCTGGAAACACTGCTCTTGTGACTCCTGATCTTAGTGTCCGGCCAAATGAAAAAGCCCTTCAGATCCTCTTTGGAATCCTACTTTGAATGACTTTGATGCAGGGGCACCGGAAGGCCCTTGATTCTCTATTCCAAATGCATGTCTATTCTTTCCAGCCATATCAGATCTAAAAGAGCCAAATTCGTCCAACCTACGTTTAAAACTAGGGTTTGAGCAAAAGCACAACAAAAATATGTCATTTTACTAAACCGCAGTAAGTACATACTTTCGATGAAAACTTGTGCTGATGAAAGGAGGAAAACACTAGTAAATAAAGCGCCAGCATATTCATAGACTCATCATGACAAAGGGAGGTGACGTTACTTGTATAGGTGTATATGCATGAACGCAAAGATCACATTATTCTTATGATGCTATTGCTGAGCAGAACATAAGACACGACGTTCCAGTGTTTGCCATATTATTCATTATTAACATCTCTAATTAGCAAATGCAGTTGCAATAGAGTAAGCTTTTGATTTAACTCATGATAAGACTCCCAACATATGAGTGCTTCTTTTTACAAGACTTGAAAAGAAGATTCATCATATTGAAAGTTCAAGTAAGTGCCGTCTAGATTACCTTACAAATTTCTCCTTCTGCCCCCTATATATTGTTTCTTGTAATTGGAATCAAACATCGTGCCGGATGACTTGCATAGCAAATAAGGGTCAGCTTATCACCCTAAAAAGATGTAAGAATTTCCTCAAATTCCAGTGCAATCACGAAACCCTAATATAGGCAAATCTGGTTGACCCTGAGTTGTGTGATTCATATTACATGTATCAATGTGATCACATTCAACACAAGGGAAACTAGATTCTGCCTCTCTTTTATCTCAAGAAAAATTATCACCGCACAGATTTTCAAAACAATTAAGAAGAATCACAGGAAAAGGGGGAATAAAGCCAATGCCTGGAAAACAATCATAATACAACATATATACTTCAAAAGAGACACAAATCGCTTTTCTGGAGTGCATATGGGTTGAGTAATTTGACGAAGATAATTATCATTCTTCATAATATGCATACCTAAATTGGAGCCGAACGTAGACGCATCTCTAAATCTCACGACCTAATTGATCTAAACAAAAAATATATGTATATTATTAAACCACGATATTAATCACTTTACGTTCCTCTAAAACAACCATGCCCGTGAAAAAACTGTCGATTGAATACACAAGAAACTGCCCTGCGCTTTTCACCATGCATGCGTGAAAAAACTGTTGCGTGAGAATGTAACAGAGTATTCAAGTGGAGGCTACAATAGGAATTTTGGGTGCATAATTTTGTTGAATATTCTTTTTTTTTTTTTTTTTCTTTTTGTATTCTCAATTTCGTTGGTGAGAGAGTGGTTTTCGCGCCAGAGAAAAGCAAATCAAGCACTCTCTCTTTACCATGTTGTAGCTGCATACCCACTTTTTTTTTCTCAATTTAATGCTCAATTAAAAAATAGAATATCTGAATTCAATACCTGACCATAAATTTATTCACGTCTATTGTGAAATTTGGTTTACGTGAATTCTTTTTTGTCTGAGTGTCATTATTAAAAAAAAAAAAAAAAGAAAAATTACAAATAAGTTCAAGAAAAAAATACAAAATTACGAATAACTTCATGTTCAATTATTTTTTGTGCTTCTATCCAAATATTTTGAACTTTTTTGAACCTATTTAAAATTATATTGTTTTTTTACCTATATGTAAATGACCTTTTAAAAATGTGATATTTAAATAATGATATTCTATATGTATAACAGTGATACTAAAAAAAGAGTTCATGAAAATTTTGTATAGAAGTTCTTCTCCTATTTTTTCAGTTGAAATCCCATAAGATGGTAAAAAATAGAAGTATTTTCTATTTTTGTTGGCATTGTGTATTGAGAGAAAATAATTTAGTCTTCACAGAAATTTTTGTCTTTCATTTCAGTTGAAATCCTATAAGATGCAAAAAAAAAAAAAAAAATAGAAGTAATTTCTATTTTTGTTGTCATCGTGTATTGAGAGGAAAAAAATACTAATTAGGTCATGAATTGAGGGAAAAAAAAAAAAAAACAAGTTCGAATTTCGACGTTTCTAAACTGAGCCCAAATCTAAAAAATAAATTCAAAAGGGAGACAATATAGGAATGTAGATTGATTTGTCATCGCAATTTGGTGAACTCTAGATTCGGATTTGTTTAGGTATAGGTCCATTTATTTTTCGGCTCTGTCTATACAAATATATTTTTCTTTTATTTTTTTAAAGGAGACAACCGAGATAAATAAACAAGTAAATATATTTCCTTCCATAAACAGAAATAAGATTGTATGTTTATAATACAAAAATGTGGTATTCACAAATGATTAGAACTATTCTTAACATAATATATAATGTTGTTGCTCGAAACAGTGGTGGCCTAGTGTAGGATGAAGATGAGAAAAATTGAATATCCATTATACTCAACCTGAATAACCAGACAGACAACGAAGGTGGGTTCTTCTACCGGACTGGACTAACTCAAAGAAACTTGGGGCGGGGTGGGGTGTTATGGCATTACATATTGCTGCAACTGCTTGGTTCTCTTCTTGTTCTTCAGCTTCCGAAAGCGCGCCGCGACTCTATCTGCCTAATTCTTTCCCTGCTAACGCCCATAAGCTCCCCGATTTCTTGCAACGTCTTCATTCTACCATCCTCTAACCCATATCTCCATGTTATCACTTGCTTTTCTCTCGGATTTAGACTATTTAGAACCTTTGCTAAATCTTGTCTCATAAACTGCTTAATCAGAATCTCCTCAGCCGTTTCTGCTTCAGGGTCTGCGATCACTTCCTGGAGAAGAAAAAAGGAAATGAGAGTCAAGAGACAATGTGAGATGGTGGAATAAATAATGCATGTGATTTTCAGTCATACTGAGGGTTTGAGGTCTAGGTTAATCCCGATTTTCTGGTCAAGGGATCTTGGAGCTTTGGGGGTCATCATGACTGCAGTGAGCCGCTTCATTGATAGCCCTGTTGCTTCAGCAACTTCCTCATCATTGGGAACTCTACCATTTTCACTATACAGTTGCTTTCTTGCTTCCTTCACTCTATACGTTGCCTCAACCATGTGAAACTGTAGTGCAAGCAAAGCTGTGAGTTCTCATACTGTCATTTCTAGGTTGCTAACTTTGAATCAAACTCCAAAACATCAAAGTCCACAATTCTAAAACATCGAAATTAACAATCAAAATTTGAATTTTTCCATATGTAGAAGAATCCTTACGGGTAATCTAATTGTTCTAGACTGGTCGGAAAGGGATTTCCGCACTGCTTGCTTTATCCACCAGTGAGCATAGGTGGAGAATTTGAAACCTTTTGATGCATCGAATTTTTCTGAACCTCTCACCAGTCCTCTGCATCCTTCCTGAGGACATAACCAATAAGAACAAATAGTAAGATAGAGGTACTTCAGGAATAGACAACGAGTTTTATCGTTTCTACTGCACTAAATGCTTCAAATTTGCCAATCAAATACAACTAAGAACGAGTACCTGAACCAAATCTTGTAGATTCATCCCAGCTCCCTGGTAATTTTTGCAATAGAAATAACTAGTCGTATGTTGCTTTTAATCATTTTATCCTTGCATAGAATACCATAGTTTATTTGTTCCCTCAAGGTTTTCTGCTCTATACCAGCAGCTGCAGCCCATTGGGCAAAAGTAGGCTCACCACCACAGCGCTGTATAAGCTCCACATGAAGTCTTTCCAACTTCAGTAGGACCTGCATTCACAGTGGATAAACCATTAAAGGAAGAGGAGACACATAAATTAGCTAACGTGGGCACAACATGGATGGTCATGGCAGGAGGGTTACCGAAATAAAAATAACAAGGAATTTAGTTTATCGAACAAAGTTAAGTGAAATACTACATCATATAAGTCATGAAATGCTCAGAGAGATTTAAAAATTGAACAAAAAGTTAAATTGATTAAATATATCAATCAGTAAAGATACTAAAATCTTCCGCAACTTGAATAGCACAACAAGACCGTGTAATATTTATTATTAGAGGTCTAATCGAGGAAAAAGCACAGTGATGTTGGTTTTCATTTTAGTTGGGAGCTTAGACTTAATGCAAATTCTTAAGATGGAAGCAAAGGAGTGGATACCATTTTGTGAACAAACAACAATAAATTGTGCTTAACAAAGAAAAAATCAAGATGGGAAATTTCAACATAAGAGGAGACTAATGTTAGATCGGGGGCAGCCTTTATATTGAACTGACTATAAACGTGTTGATTTATTTCACAGTATAAAAAAATGCACTCAATAATAGACCATAAAATTCCAGGCTAGGCGAGAAAAAGTGATGACAGTGAACTAGAAAGTTACAGATTCTTCAAAACAAATATGAAGCCAACACCAGTGCACAAAAACCTTTTAGTTTTGTCTTTGGAATGCTTTTCAAAACTAGAGTAAAGGTCCACTTATAAATAAATGCTTTAGCAAGAGATATTTACATAGATCAATAAATGATTTAGCAGAGGTGATACTTCCACAGATTTCACAAATCATTGCAGGTGAATGACAAATTAAATGAACACGTTAAAAGGGGGAAAAATAATGGGAAGCCAAATTTCTCTAAAGATACCTGGATCCCAGCTGACAACATCTGTTCTTCAGAAGCAGTAAGTAGCCTAGATGAGCTTGTAGTCCCTCTTAAGTAACGCAAGAGGATCATTATAATCTACTTCCTGTACAGAAGAACGCCTTTTCCGGCTAGGCGAACCCGATTTTACAGACACGATGTTGGCTGCTGCCTTTTCTGCTGCTTTAGTTCTCCTGGCTTTTCGTTCTGTCTGGCGATTTGATCTGACAGCTATACTATTGGAGAGTTGTGCCTCGAGAAATTCAAGTTCCTCAACACTAGGCTCCACATCGTCAGATTTTGCAAGGGTATCAGAAGCTGGATAATATTCGCCCGACCCTATTTCAGCAACTTTAGCTTCACTGAGAACGTCTCTCGCTGCAAACTGGGTAGTAATCTGACTCTTCTCAAATACTGAAGTATCTAATTCAGGTATCGTTTCTGAGGTACTGCTAGCAGACTCTGAGGAGTTATGCTGGCTAACCATCATAGCTGCATCTTTAGCTACCTTGAGTGCTGCCTTAGCTAAAGCAAGTGCTTCAGATGCAGCAGCAGTGATAGTAGCTTCTTCACTCATAAGAAGAGTCTCCTTATCCGAATTTGTTCCAAGATTTAGCTACATGTATATTAACGATAATCATGATAGTATCAGCTTATAGTGCTATCAAGAACTCTTTTTAAGTACTAAAAGAATATGCTTTAATTGAAAGGAGAAGCTAGTATATAATTTCACATCTCTGAGTGGGAATTTGACCTTATAAAAGCCGTACATAGTAGAAAGCACACTCACGTGTAGGCTCAGAGTCAGACACAAAAAGTCTAGAATTAGTTACAATAGAGACCATAAACCTTGTTTTGTTTCAGACAAGTTCTTGTCACTATTGACGAAAATTATGTAATGCATAAAAAGATTGGCATCCTACCTCAGATGGGGAGTTAGCTGCTCCAACATATGCCAATGGTTTATTTGAAACAATAGGAATTGGATGAGTATCTAAAGTAGGTATTTTCTCCAAGTCGAGCACTGCAGTTTTTGCAGTTGATTTTGATGTTGTCCATGATCTATTGGCAGGAATAGAATTAGGAATAGCTTCTAATGGTGACAACTGTAGCTTCTCAAATTCGAGCACTGTAGATGTCGCCGTCGCTGTTGGTGCTGATGTAATAGATAAGACACATTGTGTCCGAAATGTGATAGCCTCTCTACTTTTGCTGCACAACAATCCATTATAAAAATAAACATACAAATTTTGTAAGCCTCAGTCCACCAATAGCACTAGATTTTCCCACTGCCACTGGGATAAGCTACTAATTTCAGGTTCTATGATGAGAAACAACACTAGTAGATCATAAATGCTACATTCCTTTATTAGAGAGAGAGAGAGAGAGAGAGAGAGAGAGAGAGAGAGAGAGAGAGAGAATAATGTGTCAACAATGTGAGGTATTATTCAATCGAACACGAAGAAAACAAAACGATTCATGGTAATTTATGTCAATACAATGTCAGGCATACTGTGACTGTAAATACACAATGTGGGAGCAACGATTCAGAGAAAGTGAATTCACCAGACTGAAACTAGATTCATCTCACTCCACTACACACACATATAGGGACATTTTATATTTGCCAAATACCAAATGGAAATATTTAGAAAAATCAGAATCTCATTGCTTGATTCTCTTAAGTGATCCACTTTGCACCATAAGCCCTCCGCAATTCTTGTAACCATAATTTTCTAGATAGAGTGCAACAAAAATTGGACAAATGAAAGGAATAATGCAAATGTAACCAATAAGAGAAAAATTAAAACCACATATCAACTCAATTGAACTTCTCCATTTTGTTTCACACACAGAAACACACTCTTAGCGTGATATCAACATAAGAAACACATAATAATCACATAAAATTCACACACAGAGACAAACGACTTACATGAGTGTATAGAAGAATGGCTCTGGGATTTGAAGTTGACTGCAAAAGTTTCCGGCGAGCACTTGAATTGTGGCAACAGGCACGACATACTTCTCATATATAATCATTCACATACATATATATTCATACTCTCAAACATCATTTTAGAAAAAACAATTCCAAGGTTTATACCCCAAAGAAAAGCTTTGTATTGCTGATGAGTCAATGAAGCAAGACAATTTAGGTGAAGAAGGCGTATATGGATATGAAGAACTTGAAGAAGCAACTGCAAATAGGCGTCTCTGTTGGAGAGAGAGAGGTGAGGGAGTGACAGAAAGGGATAATAAAACGGATAAGAGAAGTAGCAATTGCTTGGGAATGAGGATGAGAGGAAGACAACAACCAGGCTCCACTGGGTAACCCCATCTCTATTTTTAATGTGGGCTTCTTTTGTGCTATTAGGATGTGGGTGGGTCATTCTTTTGGGCCTTTAGGCCCATAGTTACAGGCTTCTCCACTTTATTTTAAAAAAGAACATTTCAAGAAAAAAGGATTAATATTTTAATTAAAATTTATTTTTGACTGCAAATCTGCAATACAAGTATACAACATGCTTTTAGAAGAGTCACCTCATGCTATCTAAAAAAACATGAAAATTTTGCTAAATTGTTAAGTCGCAGTGTGGCACAACATTTCTGTGCAAAGATTTATGATTTATTTATTCATTTTTGTAGAAATATTTTAAGAAAATATGTTTTATTTTGTAGCAGTATTTTTCAAATTGTTATTTTCCTTCTTATTCAACTATAGAACATTATTCGGATCCAACAAGATTTATATTCAATAATATTTTTATCCCGAATTCAATATTTTGAGAATTGTTTTTGAGTCCAAAAATATGAAAGTTGGAGGCAATGTGCGAAAATGTGTAACTGGGGGCGGGGGTGTTATTTCCCAAAATATTGTAGATGAAAATAAAACACTTAAACTCGCTCAGTTTCCCTCTGTCTGTCTCTTCGCCGTCGTCTTTCGCCCTAAACCGGTAGACCTGTCACCTTCGAAACCCTACGTCAAAACCAATGTTAAATCCATCGCGATTTCTCCGGGGCTGTAGGGCCAGTTTCGCCCTCACAAAGATTTCCAACTATTCCACCGTCAAACCCACCGCTCCTCCAGCCTCCACCAAAAGCCCACCAAAGCTGCCGCCTCCGCCCCTGCTAAATCCACCAAACCGAAGAAGACTGCTCCCAACACTGGGATAATGAAGCTAGTGCCTGTATCGCTCGCCCTCCAGAGTTTCGTGGGTGTTCCAGAAGTTTCTCGAGTCGAAGCTGTGAAGAAAGTCTGGGCACACATCAAGGAAAACAATCTCCAGGTACCATTATCAGATTCTATTTTTCTTTTTTTCTTGCTTTTGCATTTCTGAATTATTTGAATTGGTGCAAGTGTAAATGTTGAAAATGAATATATATATGTGAGTAGGACTCATTTTGAATACTTCTTTGAAACAAAGCTGTAAGCCTGGTCTTTTGAATGTTAAAATATGTGGATGGGTTTTCTGGCCTCTCTTATATTTGTGCTGGATTCATTACACGTCTTGATATGCCATGGTTGAATAATTATTTGGCATTACTTTTACAATTTTCTGAGGAGGTTTGAGATTATTTTGAACATTTTTCATTTGTTATATGATTTTGTTTCATTGAGATTCATTCTGTTGTTTTACATTTTCTAGCTTTTTCTAATCCCATGTAGGTTACATGAATTTGGAGAACTGAGATAATTCTCAAATAGTGGATGGGGTGAAGTTCTTTTGAATCACTAGTTGGCGAATGCCCTTTCCTACTCCATTTAACTCATACAGCTATTTCTCTCATACCTCCTCGAATTGAACAGATTTGACATTTTTATATCTTAATTCTTGTCTTCCCTCTTTATACAAAGCTCTGAAATAAATTTTAAATGACTTTTCCGGGATTATGGGAAGGATAGGAAAGGAGAAGGTAAAATGAATTGGTTGCGATTTTTCTTCTTCTGTTTTAGAGAATATTAACCAAAGCCTGCATTTCAAGAATGAACTTGTGGGCTCATCTGTAAAGTCATCCTTATTTAGTCGCCATTTGAATCAAATTTTACTTTAAGATTAGTTTAAAATGAAAATGATGGATATCAAATCCATAGTAATCAGAACAACCACCAAGATTTTGCTACTATGGATTCCAAATCCATTATCAAATCTTTCAATCTAGGACCATTCTTTTTGTTTTGTTGTTTATTGAACTGAAACCATGGCTTTGGGCGTTTTTCCTTGCAGAACCCGTCGGATAAGAGGGAGATCTTTTGTGATGCTAAGCTCCAGAAACTGTTTGGAAAGGAGAAAGTGGGGTTCCTTGAGATTGCAAAGCTGCTTTCTCCTCATTTTGTGAAGACTAGTTAGGAGCTGATTGAGTAGCCACCAGAACCACCACTGTTGAGGGATTAATGTCTGCATATCATTATAAGTTGTATGCAATTCTGGGTATCGTATGTAATCCTTTGTTATTGGGACTACTGGCTACTTATGTTTCTAGCTTGGCATCATGTAAGAAAAGTAGGATGATTGAGTGGGTTTATGACATTTGCTTTCTAATTAATGCCCCTTGTTTTTCCTCTGTTATTTCCTCTATTCCCTTTCGTTCTATGAAGAAATTTGAGAAGGTGTGCTTTAGTATGTTTGGACGCAGAGAAATCATATGCTATCTTGTTTTTCCAATTTCTATTTTCTCTGTTGGGATTTTAGTAATTAGAGCTTGATTTTTTATTTTTTCCCATCCTATTATCCCGCGTTCTTTTTCATCGAGAAAGATTAATGAATTATGAGATATACTATGGCAGAACATAAATCTGATTTAGATATGAATGAAGTCTTCAATTTTCCAACTGAACAACTAAAACAATTTACATCGATAATTCCTCGTTCATGAGCACCTAACTCTGCAACTAGTTGAGAAGGTGGTGTATCCATTGTTCAACAACGGCCGGAGAGCCATACCAGGGTCTCGTTTCATCGTCCGAACCAACGGGTGAGTGGTATACTCCATCGAAACTGATGTTAAGTGCACCTTCCAGATGTGCAGACATCTCCGGCACTACTCCGTCCCCCATACATCTGCCTGCCCACAAACCTAGTATGCATTCTCCAAAACATCAGATTTTATCAAATATATAATGCATCTGAACCAGCAATATTTTACCTGCTTATAACCTTGACCTACGAGTCGAGCTTGCATGGTAGCAGATGATGGTTCCGATGTACTAATGGTAGTCGTTGCACCAACTGGTAGGTCGATTTCAACCGGAACTTCAGAATTATCGTTGTTGCTCGATCCAAGTAAACGAGCCCCTTGTATGTACCTGTGAGATGCATCAATAAAGCGATATGCTGATCATACAGTGAATCAAGCTGTGGAAACATCGAGAGGATTACAATAGCTTATAGTACTCACTTTTCTAACAAATTTATTTGCACTCTTAGGGTGCATATTTTGTGAGGATTTTCAACTTACCTCCCTGCAATGCAGACATATCTTAGTTCTGGTGTGTAGACAGCTTTAGCACAATGCTTTTCCACATAATCCAAGAGACCCCTAGTTTGATCTATGACTCCTGATATGCCTTTAGGTGGTGCACTGACAAACAAAAGAGAAACATTTATCAAAGTCCACAAACGGCAGTTCCATTAATTTAACAATCAGGGCAACCACATAGTGAAGACAGAACCAATTATATATCATAAATGAGAACTACTATTGCTGAAAAGAATTTACATACAGGTGTGGGGTTCCTAATGTCAAGAGTAGGGAAACATCAGATGTGCCAAATTCTTGCAAGTATACACGGCCCAGCCATCCTCCTGCTGAGTGCCCAATCAAAGATACAGTTGAACCTACAGCAAAAGTTGTCTAGATTATGAATGAAACAACTCAAAAATGTCCATTGATCAACCGTAAAAGGAAAATGGTGAAATTGTGTCACGTCCATTTTAGATGTAGTGGTATCTGGTTTGATAATAGTTCCACATTTTGCTTAAGAACCCAAAGAGAGATGAAGACTGAACTTAAAGGCAAGTTATTACCACAAACATTGTTATAAACAAGACAACCCTTCATCTTTGATATCGGTACGGATAAAAAAGCTACTCATGTATTGGAAAAATAGCTTTAGACACACCAAGTTAGGTCGTACAAGTCACCGATGCAATATGTATACGAAAAGCATTCCCTGCAATTTATATGACTGGTTGTATAGTCTGCCTCAAGATACAAAATCCCAAACTTATTGCCTGAAAAGACTAAATCAGAGATCAACTATTAGCTCATGTCGTGCCTGTTAAACTCAGCAACACAGGAATATGGAAGGGCTTATAGTTAGGATAGAAAATTCCTAGTAACTAATCACTGATATAACAAAGGGAACCAGGCGGGGTGAAACACAAATTTTGAAGGCTAAAGGGGCAACTGAAGTTGAATCAAATTCAAACCTTGATTGCCTGAAGGACTTTCGACAAACACTTTCAAGATAAGAAAAACTCAAAGGATCGTAAAGAAAGAAAATAAAAATTGAGTCAAAGACACGGCAACACTGTATTAAATTTGAAGTAAACTAAAAACAATGGTGAGAAATTGAAAAAAGAACCTAACCTTGAGCCAACTCCTTTGCCTCGTTCATAGCTTCTTCAACCCTTTTAAGATACCTACCATAAAATGTATATATAACAAGAATTCATTGGACACGATAAAAGGGGTGAAAAAAATCAAAGGATAGAGTAAAAATATCACCAATCGAGAACAGGGCGTGGGCGGAGAGTGCCTCGCCAATAACTTGAGTCCAACAATCCAGCAGCATTTCTCAGCCAATCTATTCTGGAAACCTTGGCAATCACTGTTGGCACACTATAATCTTTCAAGATTAGGGCTAATTTCTGATAGTCGTTTGTATTATTCCCCAATCCCTGCAAGAAGCACAATATAAGAACGAAATTGTCCGGAAAATTAAAAATGCAGCGGAAATGCAACACAACGAGAACGAGAGAGGTTTAACTGGAAGAATGACGGCAGGGCGGTAGGTGGCGGTAGTGGTGGAAGATTTTGTGTCGCTCTGCGGGAGTACGGAGCTGCAAATGGCAGCAGCGCCTTGAAGATATTGATAACTTGACCTGTGATGGCGGAGGAAGTGGCGGCCATGCCAAAGCCAAGGCCATCTTCTTCCGCCGACCAACAACCAGTTGAGACGTTTGTGGTAGTTAACGTGCACTATGTTTTGCCGCGTTTCATCAATTAAGATCAGAATAAATATTTTTAAACAAAAAAATTCAAATAAATACTACTCCATTCCGGATTAATTTACATTATTTATTGGCTCACAAACTAAGAAAGTTGAGTGATTATTTGGATTTTGAGTGGTAATTTCATAAACTTTTATGTATATGTAGGTGTAAAAGACTAAAAATAATAATATTTTGTGTAAATTTATGAATAATGTGATGGTGTAATTTAATATGAATTTTTTTATTATTTTAGATATACAAGTTATTTTGACAGATGCAAATAAAAAAAAATGTGTAAATTATTATCGAAAGGAAGGAAGTATTAAGTAAAAGAATAATATGATAAAATTTTGATGAACAAATCAAAACTATTTTTACATCAAATAGATCTATACATGATTTTTAAAGAAAAAATGCTTTCATTTACTCGCAACTTAAGTGCACAGTATTAAGATCACTCATAAAGATATATTTTAAATAAAAGAAATTTTGAATATCCCTGCATTAGTTGATTTTTATCAAATATCGAATTATAAAAAAATACTATTTTTATGGAAATCATTACATTATTGTACTATGAGCCCAATATGAGTATGGGCTAAGATTAGTAATTAGCAGCCCCAATTGTAAGACGTAGTCTTGTTTTTTATACTTCCAACATTGTACACAATTATTTATTTTTTATTTTTAAATCGGTGTACCTGTACTTGTATCGTGTGACGTGTCGTACTCATGTGTCTATACCATCCAATTTATGTATCATTTTTTTATTTAGTATTGTTTTTTTATTTTTCTTTTTCTTTTTCTCAATTAAATTTCACACAATCCCCGTCAAAAATAAATAAATAAATAAATTTCACACAATGGATGCATATATATATATATATATATATATAATATAATAAAAAATCAATAATAAATTATATATACTTGTTGAATTAGTTTATTAGAAGATCTATTATAAAAAAATATAAGAAATTAAATTAGTTAAACAATGGTAAATATCTCTAATAAAATTTTATTTAGTACATATTTTTTAATTAAATAAACAAATTAAAAATTTGTTCTAATTAAAAAAATTAAGCATCAAAATTTAAAAAATAATAATTTAAAGTTGGTTCCAATTAAATCTCAGAGAGGTTACTGAACATATTAGATTGGAGGTTGTTTCTTTAATGTAAGAAGTTGCGTTCATTGGAGGGGTTACTTCAAAGATTTTATTCTATAAAATAATTTAAGCGGGTTGACAAACATACTGCGTTCTAACCAATTTATTTAAGTAAATCTTTTTAAAAATAAAACAGCAATCAAACCCCGTTATATATACTGCCTTGCACATGGTGCTGGTTTGTTAAAATAAAACCATGCAATCACTAGTTTTAATAACTGAAAATTTAGGAGCTTAAAATTGCATTGTAAAACTAATGGGATAAATAATATATTTTTTTATCGGAAAAGAATTTTATAACGATAAATAATGACAAGGTACAAGCAATACCTAAACCATAGAAGTACAACATACAATCCCACACCATCTACATACAATCCTACACCAAAACGGGATAAATAATATTAATTCCGCATTAATTCATTGCATTTAGGAAAAATATCGAGATGGTCATCACTACAATGCACAATCTTATTTGTTGTGTGTAAAAAGTAGAAATACATGAATAATATGTCAAACTTCTATAAATCACCACTTTCCTCCCCTACATGAATATCATAATTAACTTCAAAAAAGTTGTAAAGGTTAGGACGTGGATTATGCAAGGATGAAACATTATTAATTAGCTGATATATTAATATATAGGATTGGAAGGACCTTATTATACTCATATTTAAGAATTTGGTGGTGATGGTAAAGATGGAGATAATGGAGAACTAGGTGGTGGTGGTGGTGGTGGTGATGGTGATGGTGATGAGGGTGAAAGAGAATTAGGTGATGGTGGTGGTATGGATGAAATTGGAGGTGGTGGTGATAGAGAAGGAGAGGGAGATGGTGGAGTGAAGAATGGAAGTGGTGAGGAAGGAAAAGGGAATGGTGGTGGAGTTAGAGATGTACTAGGTGGTGGTGGAGGGGATGAAAATATAGGAAGTGGTGGTGTTAGAGAAGGGGGACGAGATGGTGGAGAAGAAGATGGAGGTGATGGGGGTGGAGGTGGTAGAGTACTAGGTGAAGGTTGTGGTGGTGAGGGTGTGTATGGAGGTGGTTGAAGAGCAGGTGGTGACGGAGGGAATGTCGATGGAGGAGGTGGTGGAGAATTAAGTGGGGGTGGTGGCGTTGCTAGAGAAAGAGGAGGAAATGGTGGAGAAAAAGATGGGGGTGGAGGGGTGGGGATGGAGGTGGTTGAGTACTAGGTGGTGTTGGAGGGAAGGAGATGGAGGAGGTGGTAGTGAAGATAGAGGTGAAGGTGGAGAATTAGGTGGTGGTGGTGGTGTTAGAGAAGGAAGAGGAAATGGTGGAGAAAAAGTTGGGGCGAAGAGGGTGGGGATGGAGGTGGTTGAGTACCAGGTGGTGTTGGAGGGGAAGGAGATGGAGGAGGTGGTGGTGAAGATAGAGGTGAAGGTGGAGAATTAGGTGGTGGTGGTGGTGTTAGAGAAGGAAGAGGAAAAGGTGGAGAAAAAGTTGGGGGCGAAGAGGGTGGGGATGGAGGTGGTTGAGTACCAGGTGGTGTTGGAGGAAGGAGATGGAGGAGGTGGTGGTGAAGATAGAGGTGAAGGTGGAGAATTAGGTGGTGGTGGTGTTAAAGAAGGAAGAGGAAATGGTGGAGAAAAATTGGGGGCGAAGAGGGTGGGGATGGAGGTGGTTGAGTAATAGGCGGTGTTGGAGAGGTGGATGGAGATGGAGGAGGTGGTGGTGCAAATAGAGATGGAGTATGTGGGGATGAAGGTGGTTGAGAACTAGGTGGTGTTGGAGGCAATGGAAATGGAGATGGAGATGGAGATGGAGATGGAGATGGAGGTGGTGGCGGTGGCGGTACAATAGGCGGTGGAAGTACTGGAAATCTATGTGAAGGTGGTGGAGATGGACAAAATATTGGAAGAGGTACTGGCAATGGAGGCAAATTTGGAGGAAATATTATGCAATTTGGTGTTGGTGTTGGTGTTGGTATTGGTATGGGTATTGATATTGGTATGATGGTAGCATTTGTGGTTTCAAGCAATATGAGTGAGAAAGCAAATAAAATCCACAATTCCATGTTATTTGACTCTCACTCTAGTGCAAAAGAAAAGCATTTGTTTACCCATTTATATAGGCATCAGTTCACGTTTCATCTACTATTTTAAAATTTTCACTTATAATCAAAGTTCAAGGTTAGGTTCTTTTACATATATAGGATGTGTAAAATTAGAGAGAAGAAGTGGGTAAACAATTTTCTTCACTCCCTAGCCCTAGTGTCATTAACTGATCAACCTTCCAATTTCCTAATTTGAAGCTTCCCCTTTTTCCTAGTTCTTCGATGCTTATGTGTTTTCATATAGCTAGCTACACCTACATCTATATACAGCGTCTTCATTCTCACTCTCACATGCATAAAAATGCCCACACATTTGCAGGTGTTTATGTTATTCATCTTTCTCTCTAGCTATCAAATTAAAACATTAATTAAGAGACAAATAAAGAAAACTATGACCAAGATTAGATGAGTTTGAAGCCTGTAAAATATTTCCGATTAATGTTTTATTATTGACTTGACTTAACATTTGTTGTTCATATAATCATATATATAGTATTAGTTTTAACCGCAAACTAAGGTAAATAAAAAACCCTTACTATTATATATGTACAATTACAATTACAATTTATAGAAATAATTAATATATTAATTGATTGAAATCAACCGAAAGTAATTGATGAAAGCATAGTCATGGTCGTAGAAGAGAGAGAAAAAAAGGTCCGGTTAATATTTATTTACAACATAAAGTATATCACATTTTATAATTTATAATCTGTATTTTTTTAATAGATTACAATTCGTATAATGTAAAATTGATCAATTTTACAACTCAACTCATTTTTATTTTTTTCCAACTATATTATATTTGTCTAAGTTATATTTGTCATTTCCCTTGAAAATGCAACATCTATGATGATGTTTGCATGGTGAGCTTTAAAAACCAACTTATTATATATTAAGATGCAACAAGGGAAAAGGAAAAAATGTGTGTAATGGTTACAAAACACAAGATCATCAATATCAATTTATATCCTTAATCTGGTCGAAGAACAAAATTTAGTTAAGGTATCATCAATCAGTTAATTTTACATAATACAAATTATGAGCAGTTAAAAAACGTAATACAAATTGTAAATTGATATTAATAAAATAATTAGCAAGAACATGTTTGATACGTATTAAAATAATTTTCTTTAAAACTTTATTTCTCTTTTATTTAACATTAACAAAAGTTGGGTGTTTCTTACAAAAGTAAGGGTGTCGTTTACTATCGATTATTTTGGGTCTTAAATTGAGACACGTGTCACCACACTTTGTCTAGTATTGACCTTCAATTTGTTGTATCAATATATATTTTTTTAAAAAAATAATTGAACTTGATACATACTATTTTACTCTTTTAGAAACATATTATAAAATTTATTTGTTTTAATTTATACATTAAACTCCTGTTTGGCAGACATGTTTAATAATAAGATAATGATCTAATTTAGGCTAAATTAAGTCTTTATCTTATTGCAAACATCTCTACCAAACGAGTAGAATAAATTGAATACATGAACATATATCAGTATTATTTTCAGTGATATCTCATCCTCCAAATCAAACATCACCATCTACGCGACGTCGTTACTCCTATTAAATAAGGACAAATAAGTAAAATAACAATAAATATAAAATATAAGATAAGATAAGGGTCGTCTTGAGTCTTGACATGTGAAACAATTCCCGCCGATAAAAAGTTATTGGTTGGTACTAATTAACCTTTGCAGCATAAAAAGTTTTCTCTCATATTTTTATTTTATTTTTTACCGTCCCAATATAAATATTTCATTTTATCTCTTCATAAAAATTAATATTTTTATTTATTAAAATATCAAAAATATTTATAATCCTTATATAATACAATTAAATTATATTTACAAGATTATAATTACCAACAATTTATTAGGAGCAATATTGAAAAAAATATGGTGCAAAATTTGGCAATTTTAAATTGATTTGTGTAAAATGATAGTTAAAAAGATGTAGAAATTCATAGAGGAGATTTCATTGTAGAAGAAAAAGGAAGTATCAAATCTTATTGAGGAAGAAGAAGAAAATTACAATTTTCTAAATGGAAAAGATTAAAACTAAAATCTGGAAAATCAATATTTAAAATGCTTAACCAGGAAACCGTGAAACTAATCTAACAAACTAGAAGAAACTAATTAACAAAGGTGGGGTTAGTAGAGTAACAACTCTCTATAGAGAAAAGTAACTTTACTTTTGGAAAATACCTCTTGTATTTTCTATCCTTTACACCCCCTCAAAATGAGGGTGGATGTCGGACAAGCCCATTTTGATCTTGAATTTATTGAAAAGGCATGGAGGCAAAGGTTTGGTCATAATGTCACCGAGGTTGTCTTCAGTGGGAATCGAATAATCTTGATCACTCCTTCTTGGAACACGATTAAGAGAGAAATCGGCGGAAGCAGAGATATATGATCGATTAACCAAGGCGTATCAAATGATCAATTTGATCATTGTATCTCGATACCAAGTAGAAATTCATAGTGGAGATTTCATGGTAGAAGAAAAAGGAAGTATCAAATCTTATTGAGGAAGAAGAAGATTACAATTTTTCAAATGAAAAAGATTAAGATTAAAACTAAAATATAGGAACGCAATATTTAAAATGCTTAACCGTAAAACCGTCAAACTAATCTAACAAACTAGAAGGAACTAATTAACAAAAGTGAGGTCAGTAGAGTAGCATTATAAAGAAAAGCAACTTTACTTTTGGAAAATATCTTTATCCCTTACAAAAGGGATAAAAATTTATAAATTTAAGATCTAAACTCAACTTAAAACTTGGAACTTTATATGAAATTCTTTCAATGAAATATTGGATTATTATGTATTTAATGGTTGTACGATTATATAATGATTAATGTGTTGTTTTGAAAATTGTGAAATTGGTATAAGCTGTATGGATTCGGATCCACTCAATTTCGTTGTCTAAATTTTGAAGACAAATAAAGCAAAAAAGGAATTGTAAAATTATAGGCTAAGGCAAAACAAATATAGACAGATATACCCCACAAGGCCACATCACATTATCAATGGGCCTATAGTTGGTGTAAGTATTTATTATGCAACCAGCCAACCACATATATAAATTTGAACGAATCATCTACATTTTATTTTGTAGTATGAGTAAAAAAGGAAAAAATTGTATATCCACTATTTATCCCGTATATTTATTTTGAAGGGCATTATCTTGATTTTATTGAATAATGTTACTCGAAAATAAGTTATACTATGCACACCAATTAAATAATATTGCTCATTTCACTAAATAAGATTCCTTCCGCTCCATATTAGTTTCATACTAATATGAACACATAAATTAAGAAAAATTATGATGAGTGTAATATTAAAGGATAATTTTGTAAACTTTTATTATTAAAATAAAAGAAGTGGTTGGATTAAGTGTAAAAGTAATGACATTTAAATGTCCGAATATTATGAGGGTGAAGTTTATGAAATTTTTTTTTTTAGGAATTTGAAAACAAATATGAGACAAACCCAAAAAAAAAAAAAAAAGAGGGTGAAAACTAATGTGGAGAGAAGGAGTATTATTAATTTCACTTAATGATCGAACTAAAATAAATCAATTCATACAAATCTTACTCTAAGAAGAGAATAATATTCCACATATAATGAAATTAGTAAAAGGAAAAGAAAATGAAATCTACCAATTTTTCCATCGTATATTATTTATCTCACCAAATTCACGAAACTTTCATATAATAAAATTTGTAGGATAAAAAATTAAAATAAACAATTAAACTTTATCTTGGAATCATCTTTAAAAAGTTGATACCTGACTTCCTCTTTTCGTGCGGATGTTTGATTCATTCCCCACCTCAATTATTCGTATATATAACAGATCGATCAAGAGAATTTTTGTTTAAAATTACATATTATTGTTTAATGATAAAAAAATAGAGCAAAAATGCTTCAAAAATTTGTCATGAAAAAAATAAAGAATAATTGAAGAAAAATTATTAAAAGTATAGAGTAACAATTAAATTATGAATAGTTTTAAAATTTAAAATTTGAATTTAAATTTAAAATTGAATTGAGATAAAAAAATAACTGCAAATCTAAAATATAAAATAAAAGATGTTTTGATGGAAAATAATTGCAACTCTAAATTACATAATTTCAAAATAATAAAATATATTGATGCCACATAGGATAGAGAGATGTTTAAAAAAGATGAGATAAAAATAAAAAGGAAAAATTTATTTTTGGTACCTAAAGTTTACCATTTTCTAGATTTGGTATTCCACCTTTAGACACTCTCAAAATTGGTCATCAAAGTTCATTTTTGTTTCAAAATTGGTCCTGCCATCATTTGACCATCATTGACTAACGGAACACTGTTTTAGGCGCGAATCCATCTAGGGTTATAAGTATTGCCCCCAAATTCGGCCAATTTCATTTCCCTCTTCTATATCGAACCATAATTTTTCAATTTTTGGCCCTTGTGTAGCTTAATATTTTCATTACCTATAAAAAATATTTTTTTCATTAAATGTAATGTATTTTATTTTGTGAAATGTATGTGGAATTAATCTACAATGTCTTTTTAATGAATTTAGATATTTCACGAAATAAAAGTGAACATACATTAAAAAAGACATACATTATGTTCACTTTGTTTCGTGAAATATCTAAACTCATTTAAAAAGACATTGTAGATTAATTTCACATACATTTCACAAAATAAAATACATTACATTTAATGAAAAATATATTTTTTTATCGGTAATGAAAAGCGATTTTGCTACACAAGGGCCAAAAATTGAAAAATTAGGGTTACGATAGAAGAGGAAGTGAGTCGATTTTGGGGGTAATACTTATAACCCTAGATGAATTTACGCCTAAAACAAAGCCTGCTAGTCAATGACGGTCAACCGACGGCAAGACTAATTTTGAAACAAAAATGAACTTTGGTGACCAATTTTGAGAGTGCCTAAAGGTGATCAAATCCTGAAAATGTAAACTTTGGGTACTAAAATGAATTTTTTCCAAAATAAAAATATAATTAAAAATATGAGTAATTAACTTTGTCATGGGATCAATTTCCAAGAAATTTCTATACCAAAACATTGGTAATTCCATTCAAATTGGTAACATTATTAGCCTAAGATCACGCGTCAAAGTTCCCTTATTGTGAATTAATTTATTACGACTGAGGTTTGCATACCATATAAAGTTAAAAAAATTATTTACTTGATAAATTATTTTAATATCGTGTATAATTTTATCCGTTACAATAAAAAATAAATATATATACTGTAAGATAATAAGAGATTTTTTAAAAAAGTAGACTTCATATAAATTAGGTTCACATGAATTTTTAATAGATAAAATATCACGTTTCTACTTACAAAATATTTTTATTTTAAAAAGTAATTTTGTATTTATTTTTTCAAAGTAATTAAATATTATTACTTTATTTGTATATATTGAATTCACCGTAAAATTTTAATGGCACGAGTGTATAATTAGAAATCAAAATGGGTTAGGCCGTTGCCGGCCCGCCCGCCATCTTCAAAATGAGGTTGGGTTGAATTTTGTTTAGCCCGTTTGGAAGCGGGCCTATATGGGCTGGCCCGTTTGGGTCGCGGGCTTTGGCGGGTTGGGGCGGGCTTTGGCGGGCCAGCCCGCCTATTTTTTTTTATTTTTATTTATTTTTTAAATATTTTTATATACAATATTATCAATTATAATATCATTTTTAAGGATATTTTCAGAAAGTTTTATATTTATAAATGATAAATTTAATTTGTAGGAGACTATATTTTTTAGTTATTATGGTTAATGAATTATAAACTTTAATTTGTAAGAAATTATTTTGTAATAAAAAATAATGAACTTTATCTATGAGATAAATATTATTTTTATTTATTTAAAGTGATAATCACTAACATAAATTATTTGATTATATTTGATTGTTATAAATTTAATGTATTAAAGCTTTAAAATTATTATTTTTAAAATTTAAAAATAAAAAATATATAAAAAAATTAATGTGGTGGCCTACTAAACCCGCACGCCAATAAGTGGGTTGGGTTGGGGGTTTTGCAGCCCCGCCATATTTTTGGCTCGCCCGCCCGCCCGCCCGCCCCGCCCCGCCCGGCCCGTTTCGACGGCTCTATGTATAATACGTGTATAAGTTACACATTAAATTTTCTGATCGTAAATGTAATTAAAGGATAAGATCAAATACGATTGAAGTAATTAAAAGAAATGAAAAAAACTTTTTGGCAGATAAAAAAGGACCACCAAATAAAGTGCACGCGTAGAAGAAACGCGTGACTTGTAAAGTTGGAGATTAGCATATGACGTAACGGTTGATAAATATCCCCATATATCAGGAGAATTGTGTTCGATCATAATCATATTATTTGTGTCATTCAACTTCACAAATCTGAGAAACGAAGTAGGGCTCGTTCGAGAAGGGAATTTCATTAGGTAATTTAGTTCCCCTCTTTCGCTCCCTTGCATACATATTTAAATTTTTGGTTGAAATTTATACTGTTATGAATTGATTTCCTGTGAAGGGATTTTTTTTTTTCTGTGTGTAGGTAATGAGTAATATTTACTAAAAAAATTATGTTTTTTCTTTTGCCTTATATTTTTGTTTCTTGGGATTTTTAACCGTCGTATTGATATATGATGTTAGTGCTTGATTTCTTGTTTCTTCGATGGCTATAGTTATGGGAATTTGCTATATTTTGGGGGAGGAGGGGGTTGGATTGCTAATGCATTTGTACATGCGCTAGTATTTTATTTCATGATGCCCTTTTGCCTATGGATTTATTATTGGTTAATTTATTAAATTACAAGCTATCATGTTCCCCATTTAAGCCCTCTCTTTTATGATGAAGATGAATCGATGATTGCTTTCTTTTCTTTTGCTTTGTTGATGGATGAAAGAAGAAGGCTCCGTGGTTTGATCTTTTGGTATTATTTAGGTTTTTTTTTGGTCTGATTATATGCTTATTGATTATTGACAAGGGACCCGTGAGAATCCGAAGGTTAACATGCCGTCTTTTGTTTTTTCACAAATTTTTTTTTTTGGACGGGTTGTTTTTTCACTAAGTTAAAAGTGTAAAT
The DNA here is from genome assembly GCA_030762865.1 of Paraleonurus japonicus. Lineage (NCBI taxonomy): Eukaryota > Viridiplantae > Streptophyta > Magnoliopsida > Lamiales > Lamiaceae > Paraleonurus > Paraleonurus japonicus. Next base: position 36,520,330 of record CM061061.1, read on the forward strand.
AATTGCTAATTCTTGAACAAAATAGTATATATATATATATATATTCTCAGCAACCCTTGATTTTTCTGATAGGTTTTGTAATAAAAGAACATCATGTATACAACGGACACCCCTAAAAATATAATGCTGGCTCTACTTTGTGTCATATCATTTGTTATTGAGTTTTTGGCTAACTAAAAAAATATTTCCCAGTTTTTGTAATTGTACCTCTTATGTTAAGCACGGTATGTCATACACCAGAGAGAAAGCAGTAGAGAGATAAAAGCATTAGTTATCGGTTTATAACTTGTAGCATGATTCATTTGTCACAGTCGGATTTGATTCAAGTAAAAGAATGATGGGAGGTGGTCCAGGTGGAAAGGACAATCATGGTAATCAGGACGAACAGGACAAAGGATTGTTCTCTAGTCTTGCCGGGTATGCTGCTGGAGCAGCAGGACACTACCCTCATCTCATGGAGGTTACCCTCCTGCAGGGTATCCTCCCCAACACGGATATCCTCCCCATGGCTATCCCCCTACCCAGGGGTATCCTCCTCCGGGCGGATATCCTCCAGCTGGGTACCCACCGGCAGGGTACCCACCAGCAGGGTACCCCCCAGCAGGATATCCTCCCCAGCATGGGTATCCTCCTCAACACGGATATCCTCCAGCAGGCCATCATGGCCCATCTCATTCAGGTATCTTGATATTGTTTTAACCACCAATTATATTTCATCTCTGTTCTGATGCATCTGATCTCGAAATATCTTAATACATTTGAATCTTTTCACCAGTTTTGAGCCATTGATTTCATTACGCTACTATATTCTTCTATGGGAGTCGGTCATCATAGATTGACTCAATTAATTGTCATTTATAGAATAAGCACTTATTCATGGTTGTCAATTTTTACCATGTCAATGTCGTATGAGGGTTGTCGTTGATACCTCAAATCTAAAATCATAGTCAGAAATATGAAATTGATTGGATAAATAAATGGTTAGACCTGGATGGTGTTTAGCTGTGATTTTTTTTTCTCTGTAAGAACCAAAGATGGTCCTTGTCCTGATGTATTGATCAGCAACTTATTAATGTTGAAAACTATTGCAGGAGGAATGGGAGGGCTCTTAGCTGGGGCGCAGCCGCAGCTGCAGCTGCTTACGGGGCCCATCACTTGGCACACGGGGATACCGTCCCCATGGCGGTTATTTTGGTGGCCACCATGGGAAATTTAAGCATGGGAAGTTCAAACATGGGAAATTTGGTAAACACGGGAAGTTTGGGAAGCATGGCATGTTTGGGAGGCATAAGTTCAAAAATGGAAGTAGTGCAACAAAGTGCCCCTTGATTGTCTTGAATCACTGGCATCTGCTGCTATTTTCTTTTTTATGGTCATCGTTTTATTTCTGGATTGATGAATTTATCTACGGCCTGGTGTAGGTTTTTAGAGATGGTATTTGATCCCTGAATTTTATATGTGAATTATTAAGTTAGTGAGTGTTCTACCACAGGCTCTGTGTGTTAGCTTCTTTATTAGGATTAGTGTGACTTTCTGAGTGAATGATGTTTATTTTATATGACATCTGAGTATATATAAGCTCATCTTTTATTCCATTACTATTACAGGTTTAGTATTCTCTGTTTCAATGACAGGGCTGTAGAAAAATGCGTAGATTAAAAGTCTAGCTTGATCGAGTGTGATATAAGATCTTTTACTAACACATCCCTTTTATCAGTCTTTTCAAAATAAAATTTCCAGGCCTACTTGCTTATCATATCGAAGAATTATTACGTTTTTAGGTATATATCTTGATGATCAAGGATCCTCTTTCTCCCAGTTGGTTGGGCTGAAATTTGCAGCTCCACTTTTGGTTCCCAAAGAGAGTAGTAATTACTTGTATCAATGTTAATCGATGAAGGCAACATCCTGTATTAACTAGTAAATTTTGCAGCAAAACTTGTCCTATAATTAATTAGAGCCATTTGGCATGGAATGATTGACGCTCATCTTTTATCTTGTAGTATTTTATTCACTAGAGGAGTATACGCTTATATCTATGAATATGATAATTGATACCAATGCAATGCTGTATATATAACGTATACTCGATCACTATTCAAGTTGTTAAAGTCATCTCCAACTGCACTATGATTGATCCATTGCAGTGAGTTGCTAGTCCGGCTTAGAGGTTGCTTTTCCTGCAGTCACATAAATTTCAAGATCAGAGTTTAATTAACATATTCCCCTCTACATATGAAATTTAAGATAAACATGATTTGCTGGCCTACCAAAATTTATTGTATTTGCGTTTAATTTCAGCTGCAGCTTTATGTGGTAATTTGAAGTCCTCATAGATCTTCCATGTGCTGCTGTCTCCTCATTGCCCTTTCTTTCTCATCAAGGTGAAGCAGTCCATATGCTAATGCTATTCGCCCTCCCTCCCTCCCTCCCTCCCTCTCTTCACATTTGACATTTCTGACTAATCTCTTGGAGTTCACTCTTAACTATGCCAACTTTTTTGGTTTTTTTGTTTTCAATTTTTGTGTGGCTTGTAGTTATTTATATATATATATATATATATATTTGCCAGTTGGAATGTCGACGGTGAACACCCTAATTTTGATTTTTTTCTTTCTTGAATTTATATAGAGGGAAACAATTAATATAAACTATCTATTTTTATATTAAATAAAAGTTAGGGAGTAGAGATTTTATTTTTAAACAAATAGAGAGTAATATTAGTCGTTCATTTTACTTCTTTATCACATCATATTATTATATCTTGTGTGATCTAATGGCATACATAATACGCATCAATGAAATTATTTGATATACTACATAAGATAAAATTTATGATATAATTGTACTGAATTATTTAATTTTTAATGTCACTATGTAATTTAGTTAATGTACTAAATTAAGTATAAAAATCGATCGTATATAGTATTTAATTTGTTTATAGAGATGGTATATCTCCTAAATAAATAAAATAATGTTACTGGCTACTAAATTACATTAATTTCTTTTATATATTATATATTTGTTAAAGCGTGTGTGTATAAATAACTTAATATTTACATATATCTAAGGCATTTCCCTCGAGTGTGAAAGATTTTACACAAAAATTATAAAAACAAACTCTTGCATATTTTTATAATATTCAAATTTAAAAATATATGAATAGAAGAAGAGAATCCGGTGTCATTCTCATAGCAAATTTCCACAAGATTTTATAAGGGAAGGGTTGCGTGGTCTAAAGGAAATTGTTTTAACATTTTAAGGCTCTTAGTTAGTGCCAAGTTGCCAAAATGCAAATTGATTATACTACAAGGTAGCAATCTGCATCAGTCCCCACATTGATTATTGCATTAACTCTCATACAACGTCTAGCGTTGCTTGATTCTGTTGAGGACCACCACTAGATTTATTGTTCCTGGTAAGAAAATTTTAAAAAGGACAAGGTCCATATCACATGAGGAATTTGCAGAAAACAAGTAGAGTGTTATCAGAAGGCATGTCTCTACTTCACTTGTATCAGTATGCATACATACCTTCGACAACCATGTCAGTCATAATTTATTCTTTAACAATAATTAATGAAAAACATTTACGATGAATAAACACACTTAATATTGATATCATGGTACAAATTGCCAGCAAACAAGTTATAAAAATGAGATTGTAATGTAGATAATACTATAGATTTAGATTAGACACTTTTTCACTTTAATTAGCTAGTGCTGGAAGGAGATGGAATCAAGGAGCAAAATGATTGCTTTTTCGTAACCACTCGCCAAATACTCTGAATTCAAAGTTCAAAGGGAGTTTGATGAAAAAATCTCGGCTGCAATCTTGGTCACATGTTTGTTTATATCGAGGAGGAGAGATTAATTACTTGATTAATCAAATGAATTATGAACCTAGAAAAATATGACTCTATGAATATTCTATATTAATCCTTACCTAATTCATTGAATTCCCATTTGTACGCATAAAAGAAAGTCCACCTTTCCCAATATAGGTCCAATGTCCAGCACATGTCGGTATTTTATCTTATTTAATTTTATTAGTATATATTGTAATATTTAATTTATATAATTATGTGCATGAGTAAGATTCTTATAACTAATTTCATCGTTAATAATGTTTAATAAAACTAACTGATGTTGTTAGAAAAATATACACAAAATACAAAAAGTTTTAATGTAAAATTAATTTATATTAATTTTAATTGCTTTTATTACTACATATTATGTGTGCGATAATATTAGATAAATTGCACTTTTACGTCCATAAAATTTCACTTTTATTTATTGAGTCCACATACTTTTATTTTATTTTATTTGTTGAAGGATATTAATTGTTTCCTTAAAAGGTATTTGTTAAAGGATGTTAATAGGTTTCTTTGTATAATTAGTTTATAACTAACACTCTTGAGTGAAACAATTAATATCATTCAACAAATATTTTTATTGAAACAACTAATTACATTCAAAATTAATACTTTATAATAAAAGAACTAGTATTTTTAAGTGAAACAACTAATATTTTTAAAAGAACACAATACTTTGTTTATTATTAATCCATGCGTGAGATTTTTAATAAAATAAAATAAAATAGATGGTTTTATAATAAACAATCCGACATATTGGAACAAATATGTATCTGGAAATTTAAGAGCTATGTCCCTCCATAAAAGGGGAAAAGAATGAATTTAAGAAGCATTTATGATGTATCCAGTTCCACATGGTGGTAGTTGTTTGAAGCGCTGATTGGTCTTTAAGCGGCATGTGCTCTTTGGCGGCAAAGTCGCTCTTTTCGGGCCCAATTGCGCCGCTACTTCACTTCCACATTAGCTGTCCTGTCACTTATCCATACTCTATTCTACATTTTATTAATTATTATTATTATTCACCAAATATTTCAATATCAAAAATTCATTTATCCTTTTTGTTCACATTAATAGAGTGGGAGATAAAATAGATTCTTTTAGTAGGAATTATAAGATATTGTTATAAGGTTGAATGATAATATTTTTTCTGTTCACATTCGGTGGATGATAGATATATCATTAAGTATTCGTTAACAATTTATTGGTAAGAGTATTGTGCTAGTAAGTAAATGGAGATTAGATACTACTCCTATACATGATGAATTTAATCGATTATTGGTACCTTGGTACCTATTTATCAGACAGGACATGTTTGTTTTGAGTGATTACTTGAGATTTAGTTTGTTATTCTTAAAATTTAAGTATTTATTATTGTTGATTTGTAATACTTATGGCCATGTAAAATATGAAAGTCTAATATAGGAGTGAAAAGGGACATCTCCTTTATGAAGTATTAAAATAATCATCCACTTAATACCAAGTTAATTGATAAAAATATCTATTTTTATTTTTTTAAAAAAGTAAATTGGGGTATAATTGTAAAATTTTAACTTATCACATGAATTAATTCTCAATACAAACACTTGAAAATATTATGACTCATGTTAAACTATGTTGTAAGGACTCGTTTGTTTTGAAGTATTAAATTTTGAGTAATCTTGAAACATGTGATACATTTGACTTTTTATGTGTAATATGTTTTACTAAATCATACAAATCAAATGTTTGTTAATATATATTACAATATAGTTTAACATGAGTCATAATATTTTCAAGTGTTTGTATTGAGAATTAATTCATGTGATATGTTAAAATTTTACAATTATACCCCCATTTACTATTTATTTAAAAAATAAAAATAAATTTTTGTCAATTAACTTAGTAATAAATGGATAATTATTTTAATACATTGTAAAGGAGGGATCTATTTTCACTCAAAAATGGAAAAACATATATTAGGCCTTCATATTTTTTGGGCCATAACTAATACAAATCAACAATAACAAACACTTAAATTTTAGGAAAATAAACTATATCCCTAATAATCACTCAAAACAAACATACCCTAAGTATATATTAACAAACATATGATTTGTATAATTTAATAAAACATATCACACATAAAAGGTCAAATGTATCACATATTTCACTATAACTCAAAATTTAATGCCTCAAAACAAATGAGTCCTTATACTTGATACTTGACTGTATATGTTTTCATTTAATTCATTACTTTATAAGACATATTTTCTTATACTTGATAGTTGACTGTATATGTTTTCATTCCATTTAATATTTTACAAGCTAAAAAATTTGTGTGAATTGAATATATACGATAAACTTCATTTTTATTATTATTGTCATGCACTTTCACTATTAATGTCATATGCATTAACTATTAATGTCATATACATAACAACAATAATAAATATGCATAATAGTGATAATAAAAGTAAAATTTATCGTATATACTCCATTCACAAAAATAATACTCACTTTATAATTAGTATACATGACAAACTACATTATCAATAACCATATTTCATTCCTTAGTTAAAAAAAAAAAAAACATATTTCATTAGCTTATTTTTACTATTACAAAAATCAAAATTAATATTCACATATTCAGCTAAATTTAGTAAATTATAAATAGTTTATTGTCATGTTCGTATTTTGTGAAATCCGTCTCCATTTATTTAGGATGGACGACTTTATTATATTAGAATATTATGTATATTTTCATTTCAAGGAGAATGAATTCAAATAAAATAGAAGTTTAAATAAAAAAAAAAATACACATTATAGAAAAAAAAAAAAAAACTAAAATTCGAAGGGGATTATCCAGTGCGGCCCTAATTTCGTCCCCTAATTAATAGGCACAGCCAATGTACGTACTATGTACAATCAGTTAAAACATTTCTTATAATCCGACATTATCTAATACATTAATAATGAAATGATATAATTCAATTTATACTAATTTTTTTGTCACTCATAAAAAGAGAAAGAAAAAGCTAAAAGTGAGACCAAGAAAGACTTCTTTGTGGTTGGCCATTTTCTTTGCATCATTTATAGAACTTAGATCCCATGTGATGCCCTCTTTTCATAAATCATCAAAATCCACTCTTGATTTGTCTTATGTTTTTTTCCAACATCTTTCTATATTCAAACCAATAAGCTTCCATCCATTATTAAAAAAAAAGAAGTCATCACTATGGCCAATAACAAGGAAATATAAAAATTAAAATAAAATAAAGTACAAAAACAAAATAATTTGCAGATGTTGCCAAGCACTAGTTATTGGCTTATTGCTAGTGAAACAAAATCAATTTATCTTTAAAACAATGGTCCCCTAGGAAAACGATTGGCTATGTGAATCCTAGTATTTAAATAGTTAATCGATCCTATGTTTTATTTTCGACAGAATATTCACTTTAATAATTTTGAATTATTTTTTTGAATCAATTTTAACGTTGAACTGACTTTCAACTAATTAATATTTTATTGTAAAACAACTAATAATTTTTAATGAAATAACTAATATAATTCAAAACTAATGTTTTATAATATAAACAACTAATATCTTTTAATGAAATAACTAATACACTTCAAATTAATTTCACAAAAAACTTATTCACCCAAAAATTTACCATGAATTTTAGGACATATGATTTCATATTACAATTTGAAATTTTGATTTTACAATTAATATGTAAAATGAACACATAATGAAATATTAAATTAAAATAAGAGGTCATAGCTAACGGTAATTTGAGTGTAAATACTTACAAGTTTTCCTTTTATTCATCCAAATTCAACAATGTTTCTAATTACACTTGTATTTTTATTAAAATTATGAACTAAAAATTACTAATTTGTTTTCATTTTGTACTTACAAGCCAATCCCCTTTTGGCAGCGGAAACTTGCTCAGATGTTACAGACTAATTAGCAATCATTTTAAGACAATGAAAGCTAGATATCCAACTAGTTGCAAGAATAAATTAAATTATTTTTGCATAATCAACTTCAATCAGAATTCATTATGTATAAATACATGGCTCAGTCAACTTTTAATTGCTTTGATAATGATAATTTTAAGAGAAGCTATAAAAATAATCAATACAGTTTAAACCTCTAAACTTTTATTAGCTGTAATTAACAATTTTTTTATTTAAAAGGTCACTGCAAATTGCTATAAATTATTATACAAAATACTTGTCGTGTTAAAAAGTACAACCGAGACGTAATGCTTGAATTGTCTACAAAATTCAGTTAATTTTTGTTGATTATGTAATTCCAAGTTTCAAACACAATAATATTAATTTTTTATTAGTTATTATATCAACTGAAAATCAAATAATGCCTATTAATTTAAATTTTTATTCTATGCACATAGTCGGATAACAACTTCAAACTTTTTTTGGGAAGAAAATGAGTATGAACGTCGAAAATTTATTCAATTATTATGGAAATCATGTAAATCCATTGATTGTTGAAAGTGCTATAACAACGTAATTTTATTTATAGAAGTTAATAAATATATTTCCTCATTATATAAATTATGAGTGAAAATGGGGACATTTTCAAAGTCATTCTCAAAATGGACTGTCTCGTAACTATTCTTCATCTCCAACGGGTTGGTTACAGCTGTATCCAAATCTCCCCATACCCAACCCCACCCACCCCTCCAGCCTATACATACATACACATTCTCTATGTATATAGTGATAACATATTCCTCACTTTTACTCGCAATATATATCATCAATTTATGAAATTGATATATATTTTGTTATTACCAACTGCCACCAACCAAACTATTTTTTATCACCAAATATTAAAGGACAGATGAGGAACTTGCTGGAAAAAATTAGCAGAAAGTGGGTAGAAAAATAATATTTTCTTGTAACTTTCAGGATTTATTTTAATTAATTAGGATGTTTGGCCAATGATTGAAAAATATTTTGTATATATCATGTGTACTATAATTATCAATAGTAATTGCTGAAATTAGTGGCCCTATGCCATGAGAGTAAGACTTGAAAATGTGATGCTATACACGGCTTAGGTTCAAAACTCATTAGTGGTCGATGAGATTGGCCCTCTAAATTAGTTATTGGTCAATGTTTGGGCCGAATACCAAGCTTATAAAAATTCGGTTATATTATATACACCACATTTTACATACATAAAAATGTATGCACTGAATGAAGTCTTCAAATCAGGTGTGTTTCCAACGTACACTTGATTAAAATCTTATTACAATCGTAGACAATTGTTTCCTTTTTTAGAATCTTTATGTGCTGAATATTTTCAAGAATCTTTACATGAATGAGGGAACAAATGGTATGTGTTGAATAATCTTTTTAATATATTGGTATACAAGATTTATTGATTACGTTTCAATTAATTTGTGTTGACTGTTGTAATACTTGTAAAGTTAATTTTTTTCCTGAGGAATATTCATTTCAAGTTTTATGAACTATATGCAACAATAAATATACGGCAATAATGTAAACTAAATGCAGTATAGACTGAAGAGCTGTATAATATTTAATTTCATTGATATTATAATATAATAATAATTAAATAAAACAAATAACTAAAATATACTCCAGTAAAAAAGTAAATATTTTTTTCCAGTTAGTAAAAATATACATTTTCAGATATTCAAGTGTTTTAATTTATTTGTCCAATTATTGCAAAGTATTTTCCACACTTAATTATGGGATAGAAATCCTAAACCTTGTGGCCTGTCATCCACTTATGTCAGTTTTTATTTTCGTAGTAATAATATAAAATGGTAATATTCCTTTACTTTCTCCGCTAATTTGTTCCTTCTATAAACCGTACGCGCGCACACACACTCATACTTCTTCAATCCAAAGAACACACCCACAAACAGTATGCATTTCTTGTGATCTGTGCTTAGTCTATGTAATTATTCTTGGAGGTTGTGTTTGGTGAGTTTGGTCCCATCATTAATTCTTTCTATATTTTCTAAAATCCTCTCCGTTTTCATTTCTCTGCATTATCTTTCTTGGATCTGCAATAGAAAAGTATAAAACCCATTTGAATGCGTGTATATTTTTGCAGAAAAGAGAGTTAAAAGTTTCAATCTTGAACCTTGCTTTATTTGGAAGGTTGTGTGGGAAAAGCCATGGCAATTGAGCAGCTTTTCTTCTGTGGTGAATTTTGATAGCTCAGTAGAAGGGTTTTCAAGGAGAAGCAGAGGTGGGTTTTTGTTCTTTTCTTGTTTTGTTGTTGCGTGGTGTTTTTGGAGTCTTGAGACGTGTTTGGATGCTTGTGAATTCTGTGTTTTTGTGTGAATTTGACTTTCTTGTGTGGGTTTCTACTGCTAATGAAGTTATGTTCTGGTGTTCTATTCATGGTTTGCTTGTTGACTGGTTACCACTTGCTTTTCCTTCTGTTCCTTTTTTCCTTTTTCTTTTTTGGTGGTTAATGGAGAAAAATTAATCTTGATTTTTGGAGTGGCATATTTGGCGGACAATTGGTGTGAATAGTATCAAAAGTAGTGAGAATTGGGTGATAATTTAGAATTAATAATTTATAAATGAGAGATGTGAAGAACAATGAAACTATTACAGTTGGGGATTTGCTAAGACAAACGATGGAGGCTGTCAGAATTCTCAATTCAAATCTGTTAGAGATAGTAGTAACTTTGAGCACAAACAATAATCATTTCCAGGATAAAGATTGGCAGTGTAACGACAAATTTTTCGAGAAAGCGTGGCAGATGCTGAGAGGCTGCCATACATATCTGCCCAGGGCATCACCAGCTGGAACAAATTAGCTTTGATGTTCTAATTCAAGGAGAATTTATCAAATTGCACAAATGTGCAGATAATTCTATTATTCAAATCTGAATGGGGTTGTAGTTAACAAATTTTGAGAAGTGGGAGTAAATTAATGCCAATAAGGTTATATAGCTCTGCACATAGTTCCACATCGGAACTGAACAGGAAACGATCAACATGTTGTTTAGGTCCCTGCTCCTAAGAACAAGATAGATGGTATGATCGTTTATATAAGGTTAACTCTTGTAATCTTTAAGTGTGACCATAGGTATACAAAGAATCAGGCTACTTTTCCTAGTATTTACTTGCTGCAATCAATCAGTTAATCATTGAGGAAAGTAAAAGATTTCCTAAATGATGCAGTACTTTCCATTTTTACTTTTGACCTTTGCTTTTAGCTCCATCTTTTCACTTTTATTGGATCATGATGACTCTTAATCATTTCCTCAGTTTACATATTCTGACGCAGTTTGATAAAATTCATAGTTATTGAGCAAGTGTTGCATCAAAAATGCAAGTTTTGCTGAGATAAAACAGAATAAAGCTTTGTGAAGTGTATAAAGGCTGACCTCAAATAAGAGTTGAATACACACTTATTCTGCAATGATTTTCATTGGTTGTTAACTCATTAATTGCTTAGCATATCATCCTAATTATCAGCTGTTTATGCGACAGATCTTCAAGCTCACGCTTAAAACATTCCTGCAAATGGACCACTTCTTCTAACAGTAATGGATCCCCAGGCTTTTATTAGGTTGTCAATCGGGTCTCTGGGAATTAGATTTCGTGGAACAGCTGTAACCGCAGCAAAATCTGGTATTTCACCGTTCTCTTCTCCATGTGTGTGTGAAATTCGTCTTCGTGGCTTCCCTGTGCAGACCACACCAATCCCCTTCATACCATCTCCTGAAGCCATTCCTAATTCTCAAAGTATAGCATCCAGCTTTTATCTAGAAGAATCTGACTTGAAAGCATTGTTGGCACCTGGCTGTTTCTATTCCCTCATGCAAGTTTGGAGATATTGGTCTTTACAGGGAGGAAGGGCACCCACTGCGGTGTTGGTGTGAAGAGGCAACAGATTGGAACATTCAAGTTGAATGTGGGCCCTGAATGGTGTGAAGGAAAGCCAGTTATTCTTTTTAATGGATGGATTGGAATTGGGAAAAGTAGACAGGAGAATGGGGCGGAGCTCCATTTACGTGTGAAGCTGGACCCTGATCCAAGATACGTCTTTCAATTTGAAGACGAGACTAAATTAAGCCCACAAGTCGTTCAGCATCAAGGCACGGTGAAGCAGCCTATTTTTAGCTGCAAGTTTAGTCAAGACAGGTGATGTGGAAATTCTTGCTCTGTCCCTTATATTTCTTGGAAACTAATTTATTTATTTAGATTTTGATTGTTTATTATTTTACAGAATTCCCCAGTCAGATCCACTGAGCAACTTCTGGTCAAATTCTGCGGACGGGTCATACCAGGATAACGAGAGAAGAGAGAGGAAGGGGTGGAAGGTGAAGATACACGACCTATCGGGCTCTGCTGTAGCAGCAGCATTCATAACAACTCCTTTTGTTCCAGCAACAGGTTGTGATTGGGTGGCGAAATCCAACCCAGGAGCCTGGTTGATTGTCCGGCCCGATCCATGCAGGCCTGAAAGTTGGCAGCCATGGGGAAAGCTTGAAGCATGGCGTGAACGAGGAATCCGAGATTGTATCTGCTTCCGCTTCCATGTTTTCTCCGATGGACGGGAAGGCGTGGACTTTTTAATTTCCGAGATACTTATCAACTCAGAAAAAGGTGGGGAATTCTTCATAGATACCGATAGACAGGTTCAAGCAGCAGCAACTCCAGTGCCCAGCCCGCAGAGCAGTGGAGACTTTGCGGAGCCTGAGCCCGGTTGCTGGCGGGTTCGTTATGAGCTGTAGGGTTCAGGGGGAAGGGAAATTGAGCAAACCTCGTGTGCAGCTGGCTATGAGGCATGTGACTTGTGTGGAGGATGCTGCCATCTTCATGGCTCTGGCGGCTGCCGTTGATCTTAGTATCGAAGCGTGCAGACCTTTTCGGAGAAAGATCCGTAGAGGTAGTCATTCTTGGTGATATATACATCTAAAGATAGATTGATTCTTGAGCCAAGATTAATTATAGGTACTTTAATTTTTCTACCATTGTATGACATTATGTACAGAAGAACTGGATTTGGGATTTGGAAGTGCATATTCCTAATTATACTTTGCCTAACATTCTGTTTGATTGCTGAGAAAATTTGACATCGTTCATGCAATGCAATCTTATCTTAAATACAAAAATGAATAATCTATTACAAGAATGAGACTGTCGCTTATGTAAACAATTAGAGAACCACCCCCTAAAATATTGAATTTACAACACTGCTAGTTCGTAAATGGTTCATAAATATTTGCAAGTTCTTGCTTATACTTTTGGATATCTTCTAGAATCTGTCTTCCTTCCTCCTCATCTACACTTGCACCTAAATCCTTGTTTAACTTGGAAAGTTTTCTCTCGATGCTTTTTATCTGCAATAACATGTGAAGGGAGATATCATAAACGAATGTTGGACAAAGGAGAGAGTGAGAGCAGAGAGAGCAGAAACCTTTCTGTAAGGCCACCTTTTAACACCATGCTTGCGACATATCTTCTTCACCACAGTTGGGCATAAACTCAACTTCTGGGAAGCTTCCCCTATTGGAAGACCGAAGTAATCTATGAAGTCCCTCAGCTTCAATTTTCTCGTTCTTTCCCTCTGCACTACCCATCTCTTTAGTAAATATCAAACAAATTTTAAAAACCAATCTTCAACCTGGCCTTCATATTTACAACTAGACATAAATTCCAAATACAATTTCATACTAGTTTAATATTTCATCTTATGTTTCACGTGCGAATTGATATAATCAATGATGTCATTTAATACACATGGTGTGTATTATAGAAAACTGAACATAAAAAAACACAAAATTGGAGTATATCGATAGCTGAATAAAGTAGTGGTGTTATTAGTTTCTTTATATAGTTAAAAGAAAACTGAAGCACCTGCATGGAGAGGGGAATCTTCATGTATCCACCCTGATTGCTCCCAGTTTCCGGTTGATTCAACGTCTCGTGCTGATTATGTCGATATTCCCCTATAATACGTAAGATCAATAGTGAGATCACATTTGCTTATACTTGATAAAATCTATCAAAAGAGGGTCTTACAAAAAAATGAAGCGATTTATGATCTTCTATATATAACAAGATCAGGTGAATGATCTTCTTCATCACTAACCTGTATCTTCTGGTAATAATTGAGGAAAATCATACGCTGTTTCAGGTTCGTTTAATCCGACACTCAGGGCTTCATAGAAGGTCAAGAGAGGATCTTGCATTGGAGTATAACCCTCTTGTTTACAAGCCTGGAAATATTGGAGCAAGAACATCTTCACCATCTCCGCGCTCTCCTTGTGAAAACTATCCACAAGAACTAAAATTAACGTCCCATATCATTTTTATGTTTCATAGTGTATTGCTTAATGAGTATTACTTATAAGGGCCCATTTGCAATTGAACAGGAAACTAATAACATGTTATTTAGATTCTTTGGTTACTTCTTTGATAATGGTACATTCAAGAACCATCACTAGAGAGATGAGATGATTGTTAATACACCTAAAAGGTTATCTATTGTGTGACCAAATTTTAAATACTTTTCATAAAAGTTTGTTGCTGCATATGCGATTGCCTAATCATTGAGGAAAGCAAAGAACGCACTACTTTCCAATTTTACTTTTGACCTCTGCTTTTAGCTCTTTATTGGATCATGATGGCTCTCTACCATTTTCTCAGTTTACATATTCTGAATCAATTTAATAAAAGCAATAGTTGTTGAACAAATGCGAGGTTTTAGAGAGATAAAATAGAATAAAGCTTGGTGTTTGGAAATAAGAGTGAAACACACCTATTACGCAATGCTGTTAAGTCATTAATTAATTGCTTAGCATATCCCCTATATTTTACTGTAGATGCGTAATTGAGAAAAAGACATACATACTACTTACTCGAACATTTGGAAATCCTGGCACTGAATAGAGGTGTAAAAATCATATATCCCTAGAAGTGCATGAGTGATTACTCCAAATGCTCCATGAATCTCAAGCCGCTTTACTTGTACACCTACAAATAAATACCAGATTTAGGTATTGAAAAAGCAGAGCACAATAATCGCTGGTACATAATTAATTACCGTTAGTATGAGTAATCTCTCTAAGCACATGACAACAAACGCAATTATACTGAGATGCTGGAACTAATAATCCCGATTCATCTCCAAATACAGGATTTTGAGGCCGATTATCGTTCATTCCAGAGTTTTGGGTACCATGGAAAAGTTCCCATATCACAGGATCGGACAAGGGGTCCTCTGAATCAAAGAGATCGTCCCATTCATTATTCTCCAAGTTCAACCAATATGGTTCGTCGTTTACTATTGGTTCCAGAGTAGGATCGTCAAATAAGAACGAGGATGAAGGGTCGACTACAGCCCTTGAATCTGCCATTTCAGTGGCGGCGACGCCTGGTGTGGACCAAGCGCCGCGGCGGAAGGATGGTGCCGATGATGCTCGGAAAAACACAGAGGAGATTCGTGATAGAGGAGGCGTCTGCGTAGCGGCAGGGTAAGAGGTAGTTAACGACCGTTGAAAAAGCGGTTAATTTTCGAAAAATGTAATAATTTAACCGAACAGTCCTTCTCTTTTAATATTAATATCAAATTAGTACACAAATTTCTGCAATTGGAATGTTATGAATTGAAAATAATATTTAAATATCTACACCATTTATTATAAATTTACTTTATAAGCGGTACTTTTTAAAAAAGTGATATTTTTATATTAAAATTGATAAGTTTTTATTTGAAAGCAATATCACTCTACACGCAAGAGCGGTTCCAAACTCAGAAGAAACTTAAGAGGAATGATTAAAATATATGTATTTTTTTAGAAAAATATGAGGCAAAAGTATTAAAAAAAGTGGAATTAATTTATATGTGGAGACGTCCTAAAAAATATATGAAATTAAATATGATTTTGAAGTTGAATATGAATGTGTTCAAGAAAAATGAAGGGAAAAAAAAAAACTTTGAAATTATTTGGCATAACAAAAAAGAAAAATGAACAAAGATGCATTTACACAAATTAGCTCTGAAATGTTACTTATTTATTAAAATTTAAAAGCGGCGTTCTTTCTTACCATAAAATTACTTATATTTTCTCATGAACGATACATATCATTCTCAATCAATCTTCTATCTAGGTTTATGATTATTAGTTCATTGCATTGCTCCCCGTAATGGCCGATGAGGAGACGGAGAGTAAATATTTAGATGGTATTTGTTTCAAAATTTTTAATGAAAATAAAACATTTTTTTTTCTTCATGTCTCGAATATATTGGAAGAATGATTATTTTCATTATTTTTTTATCGATAAATGTAGTGTTAATTGTTACTAATTAGTTCACTCAAGAGGAATCCGGTGGCCGGATGATTATTTCCATTGTGATTATATTATTAGTGTTGTGCTCCAATTTTTTTTTTTAAAAAATTATATAAAAGAAGATCGTTGATAGTGATGGAGGGAAATGATTGTAAGAGATGAAAAAATTAATCAAAATAATATGATTACCTTATTTAAAAATTTGATAAAAATAGTATCATTAATCATCTTTTATTCTTATTATCCATTTCAAACAAACCCCTCCTTAATATACAACTTCAATTATTTATTTTAATTTTTCAGATTTTAGAATTTTTAACATGTGTACCCTATATTTTTTCAAAAAAAAAAAAAAAAACATGTGTACCCTATATTATGGATTTTGTCAACTTTTTTTTACCCAAAATGGGTATCTTGGAGATCAAATTACAACTAATAGTGCTACTAGACATGACAACACTATACATTGATTTTCGAAATACATCACCACCCATAATTCAATCGTGAATAAAATTCAATAAATCGAATAAAAACACAATCAATATAGCAAAGGAAATGACAAAAGGCATGAATGGAACCTTCAAAGAAAGCAATTCGTGCTGAAAAATTTGATGATTTGATACTACTGCTAAGATTTGGCACAATAGAAATGGCGTAAATTTCTGCAGATTGTTCCTTTGGTTACAAATCTTTGAATGTATCAACAAGGAAAAAAACTGCCACGTGACAAGAATCAGATGTAGAAGAATACATCATCAGCAATGTTTACATTCTCAGCAATTTTGGCCTTGTAAAATTTCTTCAAAACATCGCCATCTTGACTGTGAGCATCAAACGGCCTGGATTCCTCCACGTCACTCAGCAGTTGCCTCGCAGCTCTAGTAACCGGACAAAGAAGATCTCCTCCTTCCACTCCGTTGGCGGCGACGGCGTTTAAATGACAGTTGGAGACAGTGATCTCATCTGTTGCCAGGGAGGACTTTCTGGATACTGCGCAAATTCGATCTCCTGAGGCGGCGATGGACTGCTGCTGGGGCTTTCGCTGCTCGGCACCGGCGCGGGAGATGGAGTTCTAACTGAATCGGAATCGATTGCCCAACTCGGGATATACCAAGGCGCCGGAGACGAAAATTTTGGTGAATATTCATCGGCAGAGTCGCCGGAAAATGGAGACGGAGAAGGAACCCTTCGAGAATCCTCATCGGCAGAGTTGCCGGACGGAGAAGGAACCCTTCGAGAATCCTCAGTATATGCCGGCGCCGGAGAAAAACTTTAGGCAAACTGCCTTTCGTAGAAACAATCGAAAACGGAGACGGGGAAGGCACCAAATTCTTGGTGGCAATTTTCGTATTCCGATGAGTATCGGCGACATCATCCAAGGACGACGCGACGGAAAGCACAACTATCCACCTGTTATGATAAACCTCCACCATCTTCATAGCAACGCCGTCCACATTAACGGCGCCGTCAACCGTTTCAACGATGACAGTTTTGTTCGGAGCCAAAGTGAATAGTTCCAGCCTCCCCGACTTTTCAAAATCAACAAAACGCTGTCGTATCGGCACTACGTGGTGACGGAAATCGAAACGGAATCCATCGGGTTTCATAAACAAGGTTTCATCAGAAACCGCGAATACAGTGACGGACGTCAAAGATAAGAGCTCCGATCTTCGGATTGCCATAGCTGCCGCCACCACATTGTAACCCTTCCGCCACAAACCTCTCATTGCACGATCGAGAAAAATCCGATTCACCTGACGCGAGACAGCGTCGGCCGTCGGTTCAATGTACGGAACCGAACATTTAGTGGCGAATGAAGGGTCGAGTACTCCGTCGATTCCATGGACGGTGAGATGCTCGTCCACGTACAGATCAGGTTGGCGGATTACGACGGCGGTGATTGGGTTTTTGAACGGAGACGCAGAAATCGAAACTTGGCCGAAGGAATTTCTCAATAGATAGAGGCAGTTGTTGTTGTAGAAAGTGCGGAGCTCATCGCCGTCGTCTCGTGAGGAGAGCGCGGGCCACGTGAGGACGAGGGGTGGGCTGAGAGTGTGGTAGAGGAGGAGGGGGACGGATGGGCGCGGCGGAGGGCGCTGTTTGTTAAGAATTCTGGCGGAGGCAAAGGAGAATGCGAAATCGGGTGGGGCAAGAAGAGTGCCGGAGAAGTTGGTGGTGGTGGTTATGGAAACAATCAAGGAGGCGAATATGGAATAGCCTCGGCTGCGGAGGGTGTCAGCGGCGAGAGTAGCGGAGGTGGGCGGTGATAGGAGGGGGACAGCGGTGGAAGCAGCGCCGGAGCTCCAAGAAAGGAGGCAGAGTAGGGATAAAGAGAGTGTGAAGAGCTTGATGAGGAGGCTGCAATGGAAGGAATCCATTGACGAATTTCTCTGTTTCTTGGGAGGGAGAGTAGATTTGTTGGATGAGTGAAGTTATGTGTATGTATGTATAGGCGCGATGAACAGAGCGAGTAACCGCTTCTGCAACCCAACAACGGTTTTCAGCCTTCAGCTAGTTAGTTGCATCACTGCATGCTTTCGTCCACATTATTCAAATTTTCCACTCAACTAATGGAATATGTTTTCTTTTTTTTTTCTTTGAAAGGAATGGAATATGTTTTCATTAATTAAAATCTTCAATTATAAATCGTGAAATCCTTTTTCTTTTTTTTTTTTCTTTTTTTTTTTTAAAGCAAATAAATCGTGAAATCCTAATTCTAGTTCAAGTATGTTGGAGAATTTTAGTGGCACCCTAATGCTTCAATTAGTGATTACTATGTTTTAGGACTAAACAGAATAGGATTAAGTTAGGCTGATTAGACTTCTGATAAAAATGTGTGTGTGACGATGTAATGTTAAGATGTTACACGTATAATAAAACGATTTAAAAATTAGTTAATTTTAAATGTTTGTTCAATTTTGAAATGTTCTTCTTTTAACTAATTAATTAATTTCAACAATGTATTGTAATACGGAATATACATAATAATATCTTTAGACTTTATAGGAACATATGATTTGGCTTACAATTTAGAATTTTTTTTTTTAATTTTTATTTTTAAAATTGCATAGTTAAAATCTTTATTTATATTAGTAGGGAATCGAAAATAAAATTTTAAGACGTGATGATAACTAATGTGGACTCATTTCACCCCACATGAATATTTAAAAATAAATATTAAGAAAATCATACCTAAATATGGGCTCCGAAATCACTTCAATTAGAATGAGTTAATGTTGTTGTTCACGTGCTAATCACCAGCAAAACCGGTCCGGAAGGAAGCTCCGGCGATGGCCTAAGATGTTCAAGTCAATGAAACGTTTTTAGAAAGGGAAATATTTTATGAAATAGCTAGTGAGTAAAATGAAGTGTGTTAATTGTTATTACTTATAAATCTGAATATGAGAGTATTCATATTTCATTCTGTAAAGGATATAATAATAGTTTATTTATTTCTGAATTTGTTACAAATCATATGGATCTGACACGTTTGAGGATATTTTGTGGTTTTGTCGGCGATGCTCATTTTCCAGTCTGACACAAATGGCGACTAACTTGCAAATATAAAGATTATGAATGTTATAATATTATTTAATGAATATTATGGTTTTTTAAATAAAAATTTCATACCGTGAATATCTTTCATTTAATATCTAAAAAAATATATATGTAGATTTGATGTAAAATAACTAAATCAGTGCAATTTATTCATCTCGACCCACTTCTTTTACTCATAACTTCTAAAAGAAAAAGAAAAAAAAATGATTACTTTAGCAGATATGATTATATGTTAGTTATATGATACAAAAGTACATAAACTCAAACATTTCATGCATTTAATAGGTGATTCATGTTGACACCTCAAAGTTAGAGCTACCTCATTGGAGTGCGAAATAACCATCAATACTGCACATCGCATTCAAGCGCAGAATACAATGATTCGAATATCTAATAGATTTTCTCTGGTTTCAAAATTGAATGAAAGAGAGAAATTTGTTTCCCTTTTGTCATTAAACTCTACTCAAAATCAGGGTGAAATAGTTGAATAGGATGAAATTAATATAAATAATCATTCGTTTATACTATAACATTTATTTATAGTAACATCATTACACTTATAAACTAATATTACAATATAAAATATTTATGGTATCAGTAAATAATTATAAATGATGACACAAATTTGTAAGGCACCATTTGGAGTTATGGGACTATATACATATATATAATAAAATTTCATTCAGATTATTCAATATCTTTATTAGATATTCTCTTATAAAATCATTTAATTCAAAATTCATCAATTAAACTTCTATATTCACATGAATTTGCCACTTCTTTCGTAATAATTTTTTAATTCATTTATTTTACAATCAATTAAATCCTTCTCGAATGTTGCCCCTTAATCCAATTATAAATTACCTAAGAACTATTTGGTCTGGGTAGCTCTAGCAATTCTTTTAATTTCAAATCTTTACTATATATTTCTGGAATTAAATATATAAGTTCAATACGTAACTTGAACTTCTTGTATGCCAATATAACATAAAAATTTCTTTTAAAGGGATTCTGTTTCTAGAATAAAAATAGAAAGAATAATGGATTCAAGTTTCGTATAGGCACACAAAATGACAAAAACTCTCCCCATTAGCAAAATCCAAAAAAATGAAATTACCAATTAAATTTGAAATTTGGTCCAAACTCTGTTTGGCCTAGCTTCTTTGCACATTTTTGCAAATTTCCTTCCGCAGACACTAGACCTATATCTATGTTTACTGATATTACTTAATCAAATCAATTCGTTGTAATTAATTAATAATGCATTTAGAATACAAATATACCTCTAATAATGTAAAATGCAAAATTAACATTGTTTTGCAATTCCAAAATATTTCCCTTTAGCCCTATCAAAAAAAAAAATCCCATTAGCAATTGGCTTATGCATAATTGGACCTGCTGGGCTTTTGGCTTGTGATTTTAATCCTCTTCCCTTACCTAATTTCCCGTATTTTTTTTTACCGTAAAAGAAACTTATCGTGGTGGACCCAGTAAAAGTATAACATATTTTACCATATCAGAGGTGACTAATAACTAATTTAAGACGTTGACAGTAGTACTTGATCCTAATTCCTATAATTGGGAAAGATAAAATTTTTTAGATGATTGCTTGAGACAATGTGTTATTAGACAATTTGTCAAACGAATTAAAATTTAGTAATTATACTCACATATATACTAATTAAACAATTTTCATCATATGCATGTATTAGATATTTATATTTATGATGTTATTAAAAAACACGTAGACAAGATCATCCTTCAAAATGCATCCAATATTGTGATTTAATGACTTCCGATCATATCTGTGAAAGGGATTTGCAAATGTAGAGAAGAGGAAATACAATTAATTAGACACTCCAAAAACAAAATTTAATGATAATATTTGTTTATCATGAACAGCGCGTGCTACCCTCTGATTATCAAACTACATCTCTTCTTATCGATTTATTATAAATATATATTTTATTAAAGAAAATGTTTAGAGTTTGAATTTATAAAAGGTATTGAATTTTTAAGGGAAAAAAATCGAAAAGGGAAATATCAGAATTTAAAGCTATGCCCCCTTTTACAAATTTGTGGAATTTTCAATAAAAGTGCTACTAAAGTGGAATCAATGAAAATACATGACAATGATGCAAGGAAATCTGCAACTCCATCAATGCACATCTTAGTGATCATCTTGATAATTAAACAAATTTTCCATGGCACTACACAATATAATCTCTATATAAACATGTTCAAACCATTCAAATTAAATCATCATTTGCTGAAGAAAAAAAAATCATGGGTGCAACAATAGAGATTACCCTAGTTTGTGCAACCTTAATTATCTTTCTAACCTCCATGCCAAATATTTGTGAAGCAGCTGGTTTCACGGTTGATCTCATTCATAGAAACTCCCTACAATCTCATTCCATTGATTCATCGTTCGAGCACGTACAAACCTCGTTGGAACGATCATTCAGCCGCGCTAAAACCCTCGTCCCAGACAACTCCGTACAATCGACCTCAACCGACGTCGTTTCTGACGGAGGAGAATACCTAATGAAGTTCTCTCTGGGTACGCCTCCAACTGAAACGTTAGCCATTGCCGACACGGGCAGTGACCTAACGTGGATACAGTGCAAGCCTTGCTCGGTTTGCTTCAAACAAAAATCGCCCATCTTCGACTCGACGCGGTCTTCGACGTACAAACCGGCTGCTTGTAATTCTGAGACATGTGAAACCCTAGAAAGAACTTCGTGCAATGTTACTAAGAAAACGTGTAGCTATACTATGGGGTATGGGGATAGGTCCTACAGTAAAGGTGAACTCGCTACTGACACCATAACCTTGGGCTCTACAAAATCCCTAAGCTTATCATCGGATGCGGACACAATAATCAAGGTACTATGAGATTATATTTACTTATCCTTTGATTTTTAAAAATTTCTAGTTTAAATGGTTTGAGTTTCACCATTTATAATGTAAGGTACTTAAGGGTTTTAATCACCATTTATCTGGAAAAAAATATTTTATAAATTAAAATTTGTTGATAAAATTAAGGATTAGTGCATAATAACAAATACAGTCTTTATTTGTTAGAGATTTGTAAGATTGAAATAGGGATAAAAGGAGAAAAGTATAAAAAAATATCAAATATTTAAGATCGGGTGCATGGATGAAGATTATATTATTAATTGCTTATTAGATAAATATAAATAATAGTTTTGATTATATATATTTCAATTTTCTTCAATTTCTTAATATATGAGATACAATTAATATTATGGATGGTTTGATTTTGTACAGGCACATTCGGTGCTGGTGCATCAGGGATCGTTGGTTTAGGTGGAGGAAAAGTGTCTTTGATCACACAGTTGAGATCTGAGATCAAAGGAAAGTTTTCGTATTGTCTTGTTCCATTTTTGGGTAACAGGAATCCGGCGCCGAGCAAGATGAATTTCGGCGACAACGCGGTGGTTTCCGGCGCCGGCGTTGTGTCGACGCCGATCGTCCCGAAAACCCGGATACTTACTACTACTTGACATTGGAAGGAATGACAGTGGGAGGCGTAAGGCTGAACTTGGTGAACGAGGATTACTCGTGGTGGTCAGAGGAGCGGGAGGATTACGGGGAGGGGTCCACCGAAGGGAACATTATTATAGACTCGGGAACAACCTTGACTTTTCTCCCAAGTGACTTGTACTACAAGGTACAACGAGAAGTGAAGAGGCAAATGAAGATGAGACAGATCAGGGATCCAGCGGGGCTTTTGAATTTGTGCTACCAGGCGTCAGAGGATGATGTCGATGTTCCCCAAATTACTGCTCATTTTAAAGGGGCTGATTTGAAGTTGAAAGCTGCAAATACTTTTGTTAAGACAACCCAGACGTCTTTGTGTCTTGCTTTTGCACCGGCTACTAGTGTTTCTATTTATGGAAATTTGGCCCAGATGGGTTTCTTGGTTGGGTATAATTTGGAGGAGAAGACCGTGTCGTTTAAGCCAACTGGTTGTACCAAAGCATGAGAACAACTGCTTAATTTATTAAGAAGCTAGCTATGGTGTTTACACATCCTTATAAGTTTCCGAATAATTTATTAATCAAACAATATTTCATTTATATTCTATTTCTGAATGTAATAATTAATTAACAAACGATAAGGAAAGAACGAAGGCCTGCCTTACCAAAAGTATATTGTGATTCAATTTCACCATACAATTTGTTTGCATTTTATATGTATCTTTTAATAATATTAATTATTTTATTAAATAATATTATTATCAAATTAAATACATTGTAGTGAAACAAAAATTAGAGAATGATAAAGGAATAGAGGATGTAACACCAAAATTTGGTCCATGAAAATTTCCTACTTTAAATTGGGATTTCGTCCCATAACATTTTAATTTTTAAATAGTCCCATAACAATTTGAATTTATCCAATATTTAACCCATAACATTTTACTTTTCTAAAATAGTCCCATAACAATTCGAATATATCCAATTTCGTCCCATAACATATTACTTTTGAAATAGTCCCATAACAATTGAATTTATCCTTTGTCCCATACGTTGAAAAATGATAAAAAATGGCATCATTTCGGTCTCGTGGTTTTATGGCATAATTGTCATCGATTTATTGCCAACGTACACTACAAAGATAATGTTTTTTGTAAAATATCGACCAAATTTCGTCACAAATAATTCTTGACAAATTATTGTCATATGTGCGAAAAGTTGCGAAACAATATGCTATTTTTGCTTTAAGGTTTGACATATGTGACGAAATTAGATAAATTCGAATGTTATGGGAACTATTCTCATGAGAAGTTTAAAACTTATTATGGGACGGTAAATTGATAGATTAATTGTTATGGACTATTCTATAAAATGTTATATAGATTCGAATTTTAATTTTCTGAAATAGTATGGGACAATTGGATAAATTTATCCAATTGTTATGGGACTATTTTTAAAATGTTATGGGACGAAATCAATAAAGTAAGAAAGTTATGACCAAATTGGTGTTAATCCCGATAAAGGTATAGAGAGATATGTGAAGACAAAACTTTGACAAATATGAAAATTGATAACTTAAATTGGGACACCCGTGCAAATTAGGTAACTTAAATAGGAATGAAGAGAGTATGTTATATATATAAATAATATTTAACCTACATAAATTAATATTAAATTTAATAAATAATAAAATAAGAAAGTAATTAAGAACCCCTAGTCAAGATTATATTCTTTTGTGGTTTTATTTTCCTTTGTGATAGTCGAAAGCAATTGATAAGAATATTTTCCTTTGTGGTTTTATGGATAATTGATGATTTTGTTATTGCTTTATTATTTGATAATTCTTGATAATATTGGTATATAGAAAAGTTGCAACAATATGTATTTAAAAGACTTTAAGGTTTGATCTGTTTACTAAATATGTCGGACGGAACTTTCTCATGAGAAGTTTGACCTGACTTATTTCAGCCACTGGTAAATGACAATGGAGCAAAATTCTTCATATAATAATTATGTTATCATTGAATTCCAATTAACAAATAAAGAATAATATCAATAGAGAAGTATTGTCATAAATGACATTAATACCACAATAATTTTTCTAAAGCAAAATATACTAAAATCTCAAAAAAATTAGAAACAATAAATGTCGAGAAGGTCAACCACAACAATTCGGAAACTCATTAAACATAAAATATCAAAATGTGAATATTTCACTACAAATAATAAGGCCCCTTAATTGAAAACTACTTTTATCATCATACAATACAATTTACGCATCAAATCATTGCAACCTTCCACAATCCGCGGGCTTAAACGACACAGCCCTCTTCACAAGATCATACCCCACCAAGAAGTTCATCTGCGCTACGTTTCCATAAACAGGAAGATCATCAGTTGGTGTGAGTGCCAAACACAGCGCAACATCGCTTGTTCTAACGAAAAGATTCTCATGATTTAACCTCACATTAGCCCCTTTAAAATGAACAACGATTTCAGGAATATTTGCTATGTCTTTTCGCGTATAATAACATAAACTCAACAACCCTGATGGATCATTAATCTGCTTCAACTTGATTGATCTCTTTATAGCTGCCTCCACCTTATCATATAACCCTAAAGGCAGAAATGACAACGTTGTCCCCGAGTCTATGATTATGTTCCCTTCAGATTTTACAGGAACAGACAATAACTGATTTCCAACGCTGATCCCTTCCAATGTCAAATAGTAGTAAGTTTCCGGTAACTTCCTAGCCAAGGGCGTCGACACGACCCGTTCACCCGGAACCTCGCCAGTTGAACCGACCCGCAACTTACTCTTACCCGTGAATGAATTGAGGCAGTAGGAGAATTTTCCTCTGCCTAATTGTCGAACAAGTGAGGCTTTCCCACCTCCCAGGCCGACAATACCCGATTCGGTTCCGGAGAATACGCCTCCATTTTTGAACCCGCATCCGAAAACAATGTTGGGGAAAGATACAGTTTCCTTACTATTAGAGGTGGCTAGGGTAATTGTATCGGTAGCAAGCTCGCCGTACGAGTACGATGAGTCTCCGTACTGCTCAGTATACAGACAGGTGTTTCTCTTACTAGTGCTGCAATAGCTTTCTTGTACATAATTGCATCTGGTAGTATTGCAGGATACCTTTGTGTAAGTGCGGGAGCTTTTGGGTTTGAAGATTGGTAAGCTTTGGTTGAAGCATGAGATACAGGGTTGGCATTGCGTCCATATGACGTCACTTCCGGTGTCGGCGATGGCTAAGGAGGGCCGGCGGAGTGCCGATGGAGAATTTCATGACATAGTCTCCGCCGGAGTAGGTTAGGTCTGATCCAGGCGCCGCCTGAAATCGACGGCTGCGATTAGATGATCGCTTTAACGCATTGATAGTGCGTTGGAAAGGCGACAAGGAAGGGTTGTAAGTGGGAGAGTCTCTGTGGATTAGGTCAGTGGTGAAACCAACATTGGGGCTTGATTCTACCAATGAATCATGTACGGAGACTGAAACTGAGAGGAAGAAGAAGGAAATTAGTGCTATGTAAACCATCCACTTTGATTTGGCCATGATTTTTAAGAATGATCGATGTTTATTCACAAGAATTGAAAGGCGTTATTTATAAGCGCTCCTTTTATTATTAAAAATGTCTTTTTAGGTATTTATTTAAAAACTTAAGATTTAGACACTTTTACCCCTAATCAATATTCATTCCTCCTACTTTTATTTCCTTTCCCATTTTAAAAAATAGTCATTTAAAATTTCATTCCTTTTTTATCTACTTACTTAAAAAAAAATTGCATTCTTAATACAACAAAGGATGAGAGAGAATTGAAGAATTAGGAAAGAAATATTTATGATACAGTGAAAAGATATGAGAGTTGAATAATATATATTTTCTTTAATTAATTAATTTTATTGTAAGGAAGTAGGTAAATAATTGAGAAAAAAATAGCTAGGTGAAAGTAATAAAAGGACAAATAATTAGGAATAAAATTAAGAGCTTTAATAGGTATTTAATAACAAACTGAGGGAGTATAAGTTTCTGTAAAAAAGAAAAGTAAGATAAGAGAGAAGAACTTTATCGTGGGATTATTGAGATTTGACTTTAGGACCCACAATTTGATTGATAAAATTGTGAGGAGTATATGTTTGAGTGTACTTATACCTTTGATTTCTCAAAGTCAAAATAATTATTGCTAATATTTAATAGGGGTTCAATCTTAACATGTGATATAATTAATAAAATTGGGTATGGGCGATTAATTAATAGTAATAGCTTGGAACTCTTTTTCTAGGCGACATAACTTTGCTTAAAAGCCTGCCTAATTTTGTAAAGTCAAATAAGGATACTTATAATATTAAGATAATATTCCGAAAGAGTATAATATTCTCATTAGGATGTTTAAAAAAAAATCAAATAGGGTAGGGAGGTTTAAAAATAATAAATGAGGAAAACTATTGTAAAATATTTTATGGTAGAAATATAGTTAAAAATGAAAAGTTTTAGATTCGCGCCAATCATCTTTGGGGATCCTAAAGTAATAAATCAGGAAAAAAGATAAATATTCATCGACAAATGGAAAGAAAATAAATGATTAGTGATCAAACTTAGCTTTTATAAACATAAACTCAAATAATATATACACTCAATTATAAAATCATTGTGCCTCGACTCTAGATTTATTGGTTCTGAAAAAAAAAAATGACGATTTGAAGCGTGGGTCTTGAAGTGGATTAATCTTCTAGCCGTTGTAATTGAAACAAAATTTATTAGGCCCAATTTGTTTTGAGTATTAAATTTGGAGGATAATTAAATATGTGATATATTTTTATGTGTAATAAAAATTACATGTTTGTTAATATATATTACAACATAGTAATCATAATATTTTCAAGTGTTAATTCATGTGGTAAATTAAAATTTCACAATTATACCTTCATATACTATTTTTATTGGAATAAAAATGACATTTTTGTCAATTAAATTGGCAATATAATGGATGATAATTTTAATATCTTATGGAGAGAGGGATATATTTTCACTCAAAAATTGAAAAATATAGGTTAGATTTTTTTTTTTTTTTTTGTGGACGATATGTGATATAAATCAACAATAACATACATTTGAATTTTATAAAAATAAACTATAACTCTAATAGGTACTTAAAACAAACGGATCCTGGGGAAATTTAGACACGTAGTCAAATTCATTCAATATACATACAACACACAATACAACTTAAGTATATTTTAGGCAAATAAAGGAATCAGAATCTAAGTTGCGTTAAAAACCTTACACCATTTGTTAAAGGTAAAATCACATAAGAAAGAAAAAAGAATACATTTCTTTATAACAAACGAAGGATCGAAAATATTCCAAGTACATGTCATGAAACAAAAAAATATATATTTTGTTCTTAAAGAAATAATAACATGAACAAGAAATCAGTCGCGCTATGTTTGTTTCGGGATTTAAGTGTGGGGTAAGTGACTTTAAATTCTTGATGAATAAAAAAGTATGTGTTTATTTTGAAATTTTGATAGAGCGAAATTTTATTTTATGTTAAGTTAATGTTTAAAATAGTGATTAATGTTGTATTATTTTATTATATTGTGTAATAGTAAAATAAAAAATAGAATGAATGTGAGAGAGAAAAGTATAGAAAAGAGTAATAACGGGTTTATAAATATTTTTAAGTGTGAATTGAATAAGAAGTTTGAAAACTAAATTTTAATCTCTAACTCATATCCTAAATCCATTTGTGTGAATTTCAAAATAAACTTGGTCTAGTTCAGTTTGCATGTGCTAATTATATGATCAGATAGTGATCATGTGTTGAAAAACAAATATTAAAATCTCAAAAGATTTTCAGTTTAGTTAACGCGATTTCTATACGATTTCATAATCATACAAGTATATTTATAATAAAATCATCATGACTGTGACTGTGTGACTATGACTATATATGACTATGACTATGAGACAACCTGATCATTTGGCACAATGAGTAGGATTAAAGGACACACTACCCTTCTCAAGAAATTAATAATCCGCGCCCTATTTCCATAAAGACGCAGCGTATTTTCATTTATATTTAATAATCCTAACAAAAAGATTCTGATCATATTTCAACATCACATGATCACCTCCAATAAAATCAGGGGCGTCGAATAACACAAATTAATATGATCACATTCGGATCCTTAACTCTCCTCAATTTGATGGACCTTTAATTCCAAGGCATAAAAAGCAGCAGGAAGCATCGGCATCGTCGATGATGATGTTTCATTCTGCCCCCGAACTGTTTGATGGAGGGGCATTGCAGGAAGAAACAGACTTGAGGTTTGGTTAATTAAGCATTTAATGCAGGCGTTTCATAAAATATTCTCCGATCGATGATGCATTGGAGACGTTCTTTTCTATGTGGCCACATAGGGATACGCAAGGTTAACTACAAATGAATTCTAAAATTGATGATTTTGCCGTATGTAGCTTTCATTCTTTTCATATTAATGCCAATTAACTTTGACTTTTATCCAGACACAACCAGAATAAACATAATCGATATCTAAATAAGTAAGATTACAAATACATTTTGACACATTCTTCCTCCATTTATATCACCACTCCACATACCAAAAACTCACAAGTCATAATGAAGCCATTTATTTATAGACTATAATATCAATTTAGGCCATAAGTAAATAAACAAACATTTTGGGCCCGAAAAACCAAAAATAAATTAGAGAAGCAATTATTGGACAAATAAATTGTATGAACCCACCCAACCCTCAGATTTTGTATTGGGCCCCATGATCAAAGTCGCTAATTAGGCCAAGTAATAAAAACAAACCCAAATATATAAGAGAGAAATGAAATGATGATTATACTTGGGCCCAGTTTATCTGCACACATATTTTTATTTAGAACACCTACATTATGAAAACACACACCATTTATTGAGTACACCCCCAATAACTCACTAAAATACCCTTTTGCGAATAAATATTTTCCTCAAAATTCAAAAAAATTATTCGAAAATGTGTTCTTTTTTCGGAAAATATTTCCGAAAATTTGGAGAAATTTCGGTCAAAATATGAGAACAATAGGTTTTCAAAAGAAAAATTCTAACCTCAAAATTCGGAAAAATTATCCGAAAATGTGTTCTTTTTCGAAAAATATTTCCAAAAATTTGTAGAAATTTCGGACAAAATGTGAGAACAATAGATTTTCCGGAAAAAAATTCAAATCTTAAATTTCAGAAAAAATGCCAAAATTTTGATGTATTTTCGAAAAAAATTACCAAATTTTTTTACACTTTTTGATAAGGGCACTTTTGTCATTCTACATTTATTTTACTTTTTTATTTTCACAATGTGGGTGTTAAATAAAAATGTGTGTGCACATAACCTGGACCTTATACTTGAGAGATTATTTAATAATATATTATGAACCCACCCAACCCTCAGACTACGATAAATCATTGCAATAAATTAAAGAAGAAATTCAAGTATGAAATTCCAAGTAGCATACTAAAATAACGATGATATTGGTAGTAATGAATAAACACCGTCCCAAATTTGATTTAATGAACTTTCTTTGTTGGAAAACAATTTGGTGGTCACAATGTGTGTTAAAATGAAAATTGATCATATTGCTAGTTGAAATCTTTATATACGCTACGTATAATTCTTTGAACTCTTTATTTACAATTATACAGTACACGATATTTTCATTAAGAATAAATCTCTTATAAATTTAGAAATGATATATTAATTATTTTTATTATATAATATTATTATCAAATTAATAAAGTGTCTTTTAACGAAAAAATTAATATTATTGAGGTATGAACAAATTTCATACTATGAAATTTTTATTTAACTCTTTTTCATACCCATTAAAACTGACCCGCTAACACCCAATATTTTGCAATATTAAAAAATTAAAACCAAGATAGAAGCTAATAATATTTCAGTTTATCTTTTATATTTATTCTAATTAAGTCTTTAATTTAATAATATCCATTCGGGTCATTATTTTCTAACAGTTCCATTTCCTCACTACATCAATACTTGATTGATTTACTTATAAAGAAAATTTGAAAATAACTCTTCTAAGAAAATGAAATTAAAAAAAAAAAAAGTTAAGAAAAATGACTAGTATAATAATTCCATAATTGGTAAATTATATATACCCAAGAATCAAGAAGTTTCCAACCCCTCCCCAACCTTTCAAATGAAAGCGGCAAAGCAGTTCAGTAATTCATCTTGCAAAAGCAGATACATTTACACTGCTGCAATCTCAAAAGCATTATCGTCATCGCCCAACAGGAAAAATCTGCAGAAAATTCACTCCCTCATAATCACATTTGGATTACACAAGTCTCTTTTTTTCTCTGGCAAGTTAATTACCAAATACTCCCAATTGAAAGACCCTGCTTCTTCTTTATTAATTTTTCGTGGAAATGCATGCACAAATAATACATACATATGGAACACAATTATTAGGGCGATGAACCATAGTGGATTTTATGATAAAGCATTGGAATTTTACTCAGAGATGAGAAAATTAGAGATGAAGCCTGATAAGTACACATTTCCTTCGGTCATCAATGCTTGTGGGAGTTTGATGGATTTTGAGAAAGGGAGATTTGTTCATGAACATGTTTTGGAATCGGGTTTTGAGTCCGATTTGTATATAAACAATGCCTTGATAGATATGTATGCAAGATGTGATGAACTGGGACGTGCTCAAGAACTGTTTGATGGAATGTCGCATAGAGACGTTGTTTCATGGAATAGTTTGATTTCTGGGTATTCTTCCAATGGATACTTCAAGGAAGCATTGCAAGTGTATAATCAATTGAGATTGGACAGCTTAGTCCCTGATTCTTTTTCATTTTCAAGTGTTTTACGCTCTTGTGGTGGGCTAGGGGAGGTTGCAGAGGGTGAGATAGTTCATGGTTTGATGGAAAAGCTTGGAACACGTAGCGACGTGATTGTCAGTAATGGGTTGCTCTCGATGTATTTTAAGTTCAATATGTTGGTTAATTGCAAAAGGATTTTTAATGAGATGGTTCAAAGAGATAGTGTTACTTGGAATACCATAATTTGTGGATATTTTGAATCAGGCTGGTATCAAGAATCGATAAGGTTATTTTCAGAAATGGTCATTCAATTTGAACCTGATATTTTGACAATTACATCCGTTCTCCGTGCTTGTACTCATGTTGGGGATTTGACATTTGGAAGATATGTCCATGATTACATGCTTAATAATGGATATAAATGTGATACTCTGATCACTAATATTATTATTAACATGTATGCAAAATGTGGTGATATGTCCCATGCAGAACATGTGTTTGAGAACATGAGGAGCGATGATTTGGTGTCATGGAACTCACTTCTTAATGGATATGTTGAAAATCAGTCATATCAGGAGGCGATGGAGCTTTTTAGAAGGATGAAGCAAAAGTTCCAACCTGATTTTGTAACATACGTGGCACTTCTTTCTATCTGTACAGAACTAACAAACCTAAATTATACAGAGGAACTCCATTGCGATATATTAAAACAAGGATTTGATTCTACTCAAATTGTAGGAAATGCACTGGTGGATGCATATGCCAAATGCGGAAAGTTGGTAGATTCATTGAAGCAATTTGAGAATATGAAAATTCGAGATACAGTTACTTGGAATTCAATAATAGCTTCTTGTGGTCATTCTAAGAACACTATTCTTGGTTTCAAAATGCTTAGCAGGATGAGATTAGAGGGAACAATTCCAGATGCAACTACTTTCTTAAGTGCATTGCCTTTGTGTTCTTATCTCATTGCCAAGCGACAAGGGAAGGAGATACATGG
This sequence comes from Paraleonurus japonicus, assembly GCA_030762865.1. NCBI lineage: Eukaryota > Viridiplantae > Streptophyta > Magnoliopsida > Lamiales > Lamiaceae > Paraleonurus > Paraleonurus japonicus. The sequence continues at coordinate 36,553,437 of CM061061.1, forward strand.
CTGCATTCTTAGATTTGGTCTGGAGTCCAATATCCCAATTGGTAATGCTTTGATTGAAATGTACTCCAACACTGGCAGTTTAAGGAATTTGATTCTTGTCTTTGAGCAAATGAAAGAAAGAGACATAGTTTCTTGGACAACAATTATTTCCTCGTATGGGATGTATGGTGAAGGAAGAAAAGCTCTTGAAGCTTTTCAGCTTATGAAGGCAGGTGGCGTTCTCCCTGATCATGTAGTCTTTATTGCTGTCATATACGCCTGTAGCCATTCTGGTTTGGTGCAAGAAGGGCAGGCTTGCTTCGATCAAATGAAGAAAGAATACAACATTGTCCCAAAGCTGGAACACTATGCTTGCATGGTTGATCTTCTTTCACGCTCTGGCCACTTGAATGAAGCTGAGGAGTTCATTCTTTCCATGCCACTGAAGCCTGATGCAAGCATATGGGGAGCTCTGCTTAGTGCCTGCAGAGCTCATGGAGATGTGAAGATTGCAAAACGTGTTGCAGAACATGTTCTTCAACTAAAAATAAATGATCCAGGATATCATATTTTGGCATCAAATGTATATGCTGCCTTGGGAAGGTGGGATCAGGTGAGAAAGATAAGAACGTCTTTAAAAGCTGAAGGACTTGACAAAGAACCTGGTTGTAGTTGGCTGGAGATCTAAAATAGGGTATGCTACTTTGGAGCAGGTGATCGTTTGTTTAAGCAACACAAAGAAGTTATTGTGTTATTGGGTATCCTTTTGTTTGAATTCAGTTCGTGTCTGACTAAGTAAATTGATATCTTTGACTATGCAGGTGATCATTTGAAATGGTACAAGAGCATGTAAGGTCTCTAAGATCAAGTCTTCGAGCTGGGTATAATTCTTCCATGTGCTTGATCTTTGAAGGTAATTTATATGATCGTTTCTCGCTACAAATATCACCATGTAGTCTCACTACTATTTGACTATAAAGAAGACGAATTTAGAATTGCATACTTGGGATTCAAATTCTACAGTGCCATGGATAACATTGGATGTTTTCTAATTTGATCAATCTATTGATTGGTTGTTTTCTTTTTCCCATTTTCCAACTGCTGTGAGATGATCCAGTTTCACAATCAGACACTCTCATTAACACAACCAATAAGATAAAAAGATGTTCAAAGTTGAAAGCAAATCAATCTGAAACAGAGTGTTCTTATTCAAGAGGAACAATTATTTTGCAGTAAAACTATGAGTACAGCTCAACTCAACCACATAGATTCTGATTCATGCAGCTTGTTTAAGATAGGGTTCACGCATAGCCGTAAATTTGTCGATCATCTTGTCTCGAGGTGGCCAGCATTCTTTTATTACTGGATCATTTGCAAAGTTATGAATCCATGCTGATAAACACGGAAATATCTCTGCATCCATTAATTTCAGGTCAGCAATCTCTTCAAGGATACTGATCAAATTGGCCATCCACCCAAAATGCAATATCGAGATAACCGATTTTGTCCCCACCGAAGAATTTCTTCCCTTTTAGCTGTTCTTCCAAGAATTTCAGATTCCCAGCTGCTTGAGCCATAGCTTCCTCTAGATGTTTTCCTTGTGAGATGAAAACACTCCATACTGATGGCAAAACCTGCTTTTCATGTGTGATGGTATGCATCACTAAATTATATTTTCTAGATTAATGGTATCACATAATTAGATGGTGCTTCTTGTTAGATGAACAGTAGTTCTAGGCATAAATTTCTGGCAATAAGTTTATAGATAATTCCAATCAAGACAGATCATGAGATATAGGATTTTTCATACCTTGTCTTCTCCAAATTTTGCCCAAAATCGAGCCATGGCTTTGTCATAAGGATTTTGGGGAAGGAGAGGAGACTGCTTCCAGGTCTCATCGATGTACTCTAGAATCACAAGGGACTCGCAGATAGGTTGTCCTTTGTGCACTAAAATAGGTACCTTCTTGTATACAGGATTGTACTCGAGGAGAGAAGCACTCTTGTTTTTTAGATCTTCGAATACTGTTTCATACTCCAAGCCTTTGATCTTGAGGGCATGTACAACCCTCAAAGCATATGGACTTGACCATGTCCTAAACAACTTCAGTTCTTCTGCCATTTTCTTTGATAGGAGTGTGTTTATGCTAACCCATGTTTATATTTATGGAAGATCAGTAAAATAGGGTTTCTTTGGCCACACGTGCCAACGAGTTACGTGAACAAGTTTTCTTTTGCAGGACTGCACCGGCTGCTTGGATTATTTGATGCTAGACTTGGTAAACTACGCCAGGTAATATTTCTATTATTTGAAAAAATATATACATGCAATTAAACGAACCGTTATGTATTAAAATACAAATTTATGATGAACCACTCACCTTAGTACAGTGTTGGTTGGCTAATCTTGCAATTGCCGCAAGGAATCAAACTTGGTTTATGCTCTTGAATAGTATTGCACCAATTTCCACATATATTATTGATTTTCATCACCAACCAATCATAAAGAGACAAAGAAAGTGGACTCGTAGTCAACATATTTATTAGATGATGATGATAAGGTCGAGGTTTCTAGATCTTGTGGTTGTCGATTGTCGAACTTATTACTGACTTCAGATTTAATTTAACATAGATAAGAATCTAAATTTATTAATTGCCACACATACACTTCTCCCCAATTTTATGACTAGTACAGTGTATATATACCTGCTTAATTTTTTATGTGCTTATATAATACTCCACAGTCCCGTGATTACTTTAGAATTTTTCTTTTTCATGCATCCCAAATTATTTTAACACTTTTAAAATAGAATATCTTTCATAAACTACACTCTTACAATATCTCAAATTTTACACAAAATACTACTCCTCTCCGTCCGGAGTTAGGTTCGTATGTGTTGTGGCGCGTTGTTTAAGAAAAGTTAAATTAAAGTAGGAGAGAGAATAAAGTGTAAGGGTATTTTGGGTGGTTATATGAGATAAAGTGTAGGAGAGAGAATAAAGTAAGAGTGACATTTTTGAAATTAAAATGATATTGTGAGGGTGTAGTTTATGGAGGGTATTCCATTTTAGGGGTGTGAAGTTAATTGTGACATCCCAAAAAGAAAAGTGTGAAGATAACTTGGGACGGAGGAGTATCATTTTTGGGTCCACACTTAGATATGATCCAATTCATCTATTTACTTTATACAATTTAAACATTAATTTGGTATAAAGTAAAATCTCATCTTACCAAAATTTCAAAACAAACACATACATTTAATATTTATCAAAATTTTTACATTTCAAGCATTTATAGTCCTGACTTTCCACAAACCTAAATCTCAAAACAGTCCAACTGTCTAAGATTTTAACATAAGTCTCCCGTCTCCTAATTATAATTTTTAAGAGAAAATACGAAATTTTATCTATAGGGCAGTGAATATTTACTAATAAAATTTTCTGTTTGCGAAAAAATCCATTTCGATTTTAAATTTAAGCAATTCACCAAAAATAGTTGATAAGAATAATCGTTTTCTTTTTTGAGGAGCATACAAGATTGGAGCTTGATGGGAATGGACATTAATACTCAGAAACCTGTAACCCAAAGTTGATGGTAACAGGACAATTGTTGTAAAGCCAGCTTTTAATTTCAAGGGATGATGTGGTTCAAATGTTACAGTGCTCTCCAGTTCATATCTTGTGCATATTTTTGTTTATTTGCATCTGTATATATTAAATTTGTCACTGTTTATTTGCATGTAGAACAAATTAACTACTTTAAAGATATGGACATGCACCACTGGTGAAATAGACTTGTTCTACCCTTGATATATGAAACTCATTTGATTATTAGCACAAGTAAAACCTCCATCTATGACTAAATTGTGCCCTGTTATGAATCCCGCATCATCACAGGCCAAAAACAACACAGCACGGGCAACATCGTCCACGCTCCCTCCCCTGCCCCTCAGCAGACTCCCCTTCTCACCCACAAGCTTGCTAACATCACCCGCCTGCAGATCCTGGTTCCCAAGCAACTTTCTGAACGCACCCACAAGCATCTCAGACGGCACGCCGTGTGGAGAAATGCAATTCACCCGAATACCATGCACTCCTAGCTCACAGGCAGTGGTTCTAGCAAGTCCAAGAATGGCCTCTTTGGATAATGTGTAGGCATGGGATGCTAGGCCTCCCATGATAGCTGCTGAACTCGACGAGCATATGATGGATCCCACAACTTTCCCTTCAATCATTGCACGTGCAGCATGTTTAATCCCGTGAACAACTCCGTTCAAATTTATCTGGAGAAGGGCCGTCAGCTGTTCCATTTTGAGGTTTGTGATGCTCCCTTCTGGACCAGATATTCCAGCATTGTTGAACATGATATCCAGACGTCCTTTCCAATCAATAGCCAAGCGTATTGCTTGTTCAACGTCTCGTTCGATGGATACATCGCAGTGTGTGTAGCGCCTCCGATTGATACAGCTAGTTTCGCTCCTTCTTCGTCTATTATATCAGCAATGACAACGTGCGCTCCGTTTTTGGCGAACAATTCAGCTGTGGCTGCTCCAATCCCCCTTGCTCCACCAGTTATCACTGCAACTTTTCCTAATAATCTTCTTTTACAGAAAAAGAAAGACGTGAAAGCATCAGAAAAGCCAGAAGAAGATACACAGAATCGAAGTAGTTTAAGGTACGTACTCTACCTACCTTTTTGAGGGTCCACCATCTGAATCCATTGCATTTGTATGATCTTTTTTCAGCAATTCTTGCATGGTATATATAGCTAGCTAATTCTTGCATGGAATTAAGTGGTTGATTGTTTGTTCTTGCACACTATTTTCATTCACACAACTTATATTTAACTGCTCAGATTTTTGTGCCTAATTTACAGACAAGATTAATATGTGATCTGAAAGAGTTGATAACTTTCTTAGCGCAGTCTACTTGTTAATTGAGAAATTGGTTTAACACGTTTGATGCATCTCAAGAGTTGACCGAAACTTAACTTTAATTCTATCTGTGCATTAAAAAGAAAAAAAAAAGTGATCCATTAATCATCCTCAAACATCTCTAAATCCCACATTGCAGTCATCATCTCCACGACCTCTATCTTTTGGTGAACAAATGTGAAAAAATCAAATGTTTCGTTATCAAACCTCACAGATAATACAGTCACAATTCCAAGCCATGAGAAAAAAATAAAAAAAGAAAAGAAAAGAAAAAAACCCCAACAAATTACCCTGGCTAATGAATCCTCAATTAGACAGAGTGGGTCAATGGCATCTCAGGTTCCTTGGAGGAGGTGGTGGAGGCATCATTCCTGGTGGATTGACGCCTGGAGATCTGATGGTCGACAGCGGGGCGCTGCCTTGGAAAAAGCAGCGCTTCATGCAGGTGTAGATGAAGGTGATGAGCCAAAACAGCCAGGGGGAGCCGATGAGGAGGAGGGCGGCGACGGGTACCACGGCTGCGACAGGCTGGGAACGAAGACGTAGAATACGAGGAAGACTCCGCCTGTGATCACGCATAGCAAGAACACGGTAAAGGCTAACGGTACCCTGATATCTCCTTCCTTTTCATCCTCCATTGCTTTTTAATCTCTCTTTCCGTCTCTCTTCTTATGTGCCCCCTCTCTCTCTCTCTCTCTCTTCCTCAATGTCTCTTTATTTTGATTTCTATCTATAGACGTATAAATGTACGCACGTACGTCCTCTGCATGCGGCTGTTTGTGCTTGAATATGTGTATCTTGATCGATGCTCTTTCTCTTCCTGATCAGGAACGGTGAATTCGTTTTGTTTTTCTGACAAGGGTTGCCTGTTTCAGGCAACCAGGGAAAGATCGGAGAAGAAGGGGGTACAGATTCAAGAATGGAAGGCCAACGAAACGTGGGTTGCTAATTTATGAATCTTATACAAAAGCTTAACTCACTAATAATGCCTGCCTGCTATTATTAAATCTCCCTAATTTATAAAATATTTTTCTATATGACATTAATCTTTTTATTAAATCCAGACAGGGAGTCGATTCGAAAAGGTTTGATAATTTTTTATTAATTCTTTTTTATTTGTTTAAAATGAATTGTTATAAGATTCTATATAAGCTGTGTTTTCAAATACCACACAACAAACTTCCAAAATTATTTATTTCAAAACAATGATTCTAAAAATTATTTTCATTATTTCAATACACACCTTTAGACCAAGTTGTCTTACTCCAATGTCTCAAAATAATTCGACAAAGCTTCTCATGAGCTCATTAGAACTTTTCTTATTTTGATCTAGAAAATCATAGTTGTACTTTCTTTTTATACTCTCTCTATCCTCTTAAAAGCTTCTCATTTTGCGAAATTGGACATCTCACCCATGATTTTTCATTTTTTTAAATGATAAAAAAATATTCTCATATTTCTCTTTCTCTATCTTTATTTTTCTCTATTTCTCTCAATCTTTTCCTTTTTCATCACCTCTCAACACCGATTATACATATAATACTTATTTTTTTTTAAAAACATGCAATTTACAAATGAGAAACTTTGAAGGGAATGAAGGAAGTATTTATCATTTTGAAACACTGAAAATAACTTTTAAATCACAATTTTTCTTTTTATGTAATTAGTGCAATTTTAACTAAACTTTTATCAAAGTTTGATTTATGCATAAAAAAACTAAAATTCATAATATAAACATAAACAAAATGTATGCGACGGTCTCACTTTTGACTTACTCCAATGAGAAGTATTATTAGTTCATACAAAAGGCAATACTAAATTATAGGTTGCACATTATTAGTACTTTTTCAATATGCAATTAACATTTTTTATTTATGGACTGAAACTTTTAATCACATGAATTAATATTTATTTTAAAATTTTAACATATTTTTTATGAATTAAAAAAATATAAAAAAATAGTTGAAATTTTCTAGTTAAAATTGGATCAAAGTTACGGTAGGGCCTAAATAAATGGATAAAGAAAACGAATCATATTCTATTTAGACATTTGTTAGTAATTCTTTAAAGTAAATCACACAAGAGCTTCCACTAGAGCGAAACACAGATGCGTCTTTAATAAAAACAAAGGGAAGTAAAGAAGACGCGTTAGCATTCGAGCGCTTTCAGTTGAACACCGGTCATCGGAATACCATTCCCCTCGCAGAGGAGAGCGACAAGCACACCCCCAGGCTGCGCTGTCAATCGGAAATACAGAATAATGAAGAAACACACGATTCACTCCGCAGATTCTGCAAGACTTTCTTTCGTAATAATTTGGGCCGTCTTTTTGTTGTGTTCCCAAGGAGTTCTAGCGAAGTCCAGAATCCCAATCTCTGTAAGTAGTACTTTTTCCTTTTTCCTTTTTTTTTTTTTGGTTTCTAAAAAAGTTGTGTTCTCTTGTGGTTTTACAGCGAAAATAAATTCCTGTCTTTTTAACTGTTCATTAACAGGATGCAGAGATTCGACAGAAGAAAAATGATTGTTATGCAGACATTGAGAGGTATTTATTTCTCAATTTCAAAGTTGTTTCATGGGGTTTCCGTCATTGTTATAATCAGTTTGATTTACTGAATTTGAGCAATATTTTGATTGAAGTGGATTGTGGGGTCAGCAATGCAAGTCTTCAAGTATAGCTAGGGAGAATTGTGCTTTACAATGCCTGTCGCCCGTTTGCTATGAGCTAATCTATGAGAGTGATCCGGTGAGGATTATTTTACCTAAATAGCACCTAGTAGTGGTATCCTTTGAAGCAAATCACATTATTGTGTTATGGTTCTGAATTTTGTGGTAATGATCTTGAATTCTTGAACTTTGTAGTTGGAAGAAGGGGAGAAAGATTTCACTAGAAGCTCAGAGTATAAATACTGCATGAACAAGTAAACAGCCTTTTCGGATACCAGTATCCCTTCTATCCAAAGATATGTTCTCGTGTGATATGATATCCATGTCTTTGTAATTGTTGCTTGAAATATGTGTTGCTAAATCATAATTTTTGCTCTATTTCAGTTCTTATATGTGGTTCATTGGCTGTATAGTAGTTAGAAATTTTCTTGTCTTATACCGTATCCATGTAAAGGATGAGTATCTCATCATAGAAATGGGATATAACATATACTGGAGTTCAGTGAGCGTACTTAATCTGTTTTCTTCTTTATTACTCTCTAAGAGACTGTCGTTGGTAGGGGGCCCTTGACCACCTCACTAACTAGATTTATTGAATACACTTTTGAGGCTCTTTACTGTGTATATAGGAAATTAGTGATTATAGATTCTACTAATGGGTTTCTATAGACTTTCTCCTGATGTAATTCTGCTAACAATAATCACAAAAGTTATTCTGTGAAACTTTATGTCATTGTAACGAATAAGTGCTCAATTTTGTAAGCTTTAGGGTTAATCTATATAAGATACATATATTCAATTTCTTGATGATCTTGGTCTCTTGTTGGATTAACTTGTCCTGGTATGTTTTTGCACGACTTTTACTTGGGAGGGTATTCATACGCGTAGGTGTGAATGAGAATAATGAATGGGTTTTAGAAACTAAATTTTTTCAGATAAACTGAATGAAAAAGCTTTGCATAATTGCATTGCTAATTTAACTCTTAAGGACTGAAAATCTAGGTTAGTTGGTTTAGTGGCAGGCAGATACACGGAGCACGGTTATTAAGTATATGATTCTGGGATGTGGGCATCCAGTAAAATGGACCTATAAATTTGCTAAGGCCGTATAGTTTTTTACTTTTATCCACAATGGATGTGCACATAGCAAGTTTTTAAGGCATTAAATGGGTTTGTCGTAGGATGTAGTAGATAATTTAACGTTCTCTTGGCTTCAATGACAGGGTGTCTCTTGGAGAAAGCTTAGATGGTATTAGAGGATCGTTCGACGTCTAGCATCTTACAACTTGACTACATCATAACACTAGCACGACGTAATTGTGTTCCTAATGCCGCAAAAGGTGCTTTTTAGTGCGGCGTGTTTGGTGAAGGTTATCCAGAGAGACTAATGGGCGTTGCTTTTAATTTAGAAGTGTGTTCAATAATAAGTGGAGTATTGTGTTTCTGTAGTTGATTATGATTTTATATTTATTTCATAAGCAGATGCTCTACCACTCTTGTTCAAATTCTTCTTCATTCTGCACATATCTTTTATTCAAGTATTCAACATCAGGCATGATGATGCTCTAGAAAGTTACAGTCAGCAGCTCCTGTGAATATATAAGCATTGACTATGTATAAATGGTTAATGAGACGCATCATTGTATGTGAAAATATCTTAATGTTTAATCCAAGGGGCGAGTACTTATAAAAATATCTGTGTGTAAAATGAAATATAAATGCAAATTCCGATCCGCTGGGCCAAGTAATTTACGCCCTTTTCATTGATAAATACACCGACCATCTTTTTATGAAAAATTACAACCAATTCCACCCTTTCGTCACCATCCATCAGATTCACTGCTGAAACCCGCGCCCAACCTCCATTGACGGTTGCATTGGTAAGTGAACCACTCTCTTCTCCCCTTGGGTCACCGCCCTGATTTGGCTGTTGGAGTCGAGGAGGGTTTTATGTGCGAATAATTGGACAAATAGGCCCATTAAATATAAATTGTATAATTAAAATTGCTTTCCTTCTAAAAATGATTTTAATTTATTATTATACCAGGAGTAATTCATAGTATAAATCCTTCTTCAACAGTGCGTTCCTCTTTTATTGGGGTTTTTAGAGAAAGACGAAGGCAGAGAATGTCTGCGTCATCCCCTTCGAATGCAAATTCCTCTGCCGATCTTCTGAAGCAGGTATTTTTCAAATTTGAGATGGTTGTACGCGTGACCCTGATTTTTTCTTTTTGCCTGCTCCAAGAATATGTTTTGTGTGTTTTGACAGAAATTATTAAGGGGGTATAGTGGTGGAAGTGACAGGTGAGAAGTCATGAGGTTGCTTTAGCTGAGCTCAATAATCTTTCTTCCTCTCGGGTAAGTGTTTCTCTTCTCTTCACTTCTTTCCAATGCATTCTTTCCGGAACTCATATCAGCATCTGGATAATTGTTTCCGGTGAAGATTTTGTAAACTACTTATTTGGTTAATGAGCTACCCAGTTGCTTGTTTTGCCTTTTGAGTTTTAGTCTTATGTAAATAATTATTGAACTGGTAATTTGTTGATAATCAACACGATATTCTGTTGTTCTCTGACATCTTAGAGGTAGATCTTCCTTTATGTATGTGTGTGTGTTTACCTTTCTTTAAGATAGAAATGGGATTTAATGCATTTCATTTGCAATCGATGAGGATTACCTGCCCTCAATTGAGATATAAAATTGGGGTATGGTTTTTGCTTCTATAGATTGAGTCTTCATTTGGACAACTGGTTTCAATGGTCCTTTGCTCTTTATTACCTGGAATTTGGAAGCCTCTTGAACTGAGATGATGTCAGAAATTTGAGGTGTAAAAATAACAACTCCCGACCCTCTGAGTTCTTCAACATATAATTTCACGGTCTCTTTCTTTAATCAATTGATTCAACTTGTACCCTACTCCTTTGAATAATCTATACACCTGATATGGGAAATTCATATCAGATTATTCTGACCCTGTAATGTATGAATATCAGTATAGCTCGTTGGAATGTGTGAATGAAAATTCCTCCTCTGTTGCAGTGTATGGTGGTGTGTATCTTTTTTATTCGATAAAATTGAAGCTTAGGGGGTTCAATATTTAGACATTGTTTAGATAGTTGTAACATCACCAATTGTGTGAAATGCTATTATTTTTAAGATGTAATATTATTTTTATGTAGGCCGTCTATCAGAGGAATGGGAGTATATTTTTCCGAACAACCATTCCAAAAGCAACGGCATCTGAACAGAGTAAAGTTTACTATTTACCACCAAGTGCATCGTTGTTTGTTTTTTAATTTTCTTCTTTGTGTACATTGTTGAGCATTAAGATTTTTGTTTTTGTTAAATTTTGGGCAGAACAATTGGATGCTGCAAAAGCTAGGCTGCAAAAGCTGAGTTGATCGTCATATCATCAAGCCTGTGCTTCCAACTCCTCTAGTTTCAGATGTAATCTCCATACTGTGCAAAAATAGGAAAATTATAGTCTTGATGAAATTTTGGTACTGTTTCATTTGTTTCTTGTCAAAGATGCCGATTTAATTCTGCTGATCAGTACAAGCCTTGTCCATTTTTCTTGTTCAATAATCAGTTGGTAGAAACGACAATTTTTAATTGCAAGAAAATTTACTGTCTAAAAGGACCATAGTGTTGAAGCTATTCAGATGACAGTGTTATACTCGAATGAAAACGATAACTAAGCATCACACACATAGCTAGATCATCATGATAATATTTCTCAATATGCACAAGAATGTAAAGTTTATTAAAAAGGCAAATCTGAAGATCCAGTTCTTTTATCACCAACGTACTCACATGCAACAAGTGTAGAACCACTTTTGACAGATTAAAATGCTATATCCTTGACGTTCTGTACTGTATTATTGACTAGTCAATCATGCTAAAACGTGTCGATAAACAGCCATCTTTATTTACACAAACAAGTGGGACGAATTGAGGTGTTTATGATCTCTCCATGCCTTGTTGGAACGCAACAATGACAAGGGTCACAAGTGATGCATACACAGAACTTGGTACTTTCTGCACCACCTTGCCAACACCAGGGACATTCTCAGTCGACCTTTTTGTGAGCAACGCCACAGTTGGAGCAACAGCCAAAGCGATGATTAATCCTTGACTCACCATGATGAATGTGTCTTTTGTCATACGACGGATGAACTTCACAAATTCTTCACGGTTCAATTCACCATCAAGGTTTAAATCACTCTCCTGCACAAAGAAAATAAGTTGCAAACCAAATGTGGCAGTAAAAGTGAGCTTTCATGACCAAACTTGACAGTGAGTGAAAAGTAAAGTGGGGATTAAAAAGCGAAATAAAGGGATCAAAGTCAAAAGTGAAATAGGGGTAAAGTTTGGGGACCAAAAATGATATTATCCCTAGAAAAGATGAAAAACATGCCTTTATATTCAGTTCAAGAATAAAGCAACTCTATTAAAACCCAAGGTAGTTGAACTTATTCGAGTTATATCGAGCACTAAAGGAGCGCCTCGCTCTGAAAATTCTTAATTAAATACTAGCACGTTGTTAATGCGAATGATTTCTCAGCTCGCGCTATATGCTACACACTGAAACAGTATGATACTAAGAGTAAAGAAAATAGTATTACATACCCGCATCAGGTTTCGGACTTGCTCCCTTGTAGGGGGATCAAAATGAGGACCAGGCAAACGCTTATTAATATCACTACAAAGTGAGAAATATTTTTAGGAATATCAGAACAATTACTTGGAAAGTTGATATAGTATAGAGTTGTAAGTAATGTAAATGGAAATAGAGATGGAGGTGAAGCTTCTCACTTGAATACCAGTAACACAGCAATATAGAGCTCTTCAAATGTTAGAGTAACCTTTCCAGTATCTTTCTTGACACGCTCAAAAACTTTGTCACTAATGAGTCGTATCTGTTTTTCTTTCCATTCCTTTCCTGCACCAGACGAAGCAAGAAATCGTGTAAACAAAATGTCTTAAAGCTAAGACTTATGAAATATGATAAAAACTGCTCAAGTACAAGAACTGAATTAACTCTCCAAAATAAGCCAGATCCATTAACTCAGGCTACCAAAGTAAGGTCATGCAGGCAAGAGTTGGATTAGAGCTTATTGTAAACGAAAGATTATAGATTCAGCTTAGGCTTAGCACAACACATAATGTTGATACAGTCCAACTCAATAAATGTCTCCATCGTATCAGATCTTAACAAATTCGTTATTTCAGTCAGCATATGTCTATGCATTGGAAATCCCTAAATTGCTTTAAATCAGAACGCTCTTCAGATGAACCTCCAAAAGCAAACTCTTTCCATTTTTAACATTAGCAGAAGGCATTCAACCATAAAAACCGCTTCCTCTATAACATAATTTTATCCACAGTATTTAGGAAAAAGAATGCAGAGATTATCTTGACATGCTTAACTATCTACCATTATCAAATTTTGCGCGACTATATACTACTAATCTGGTTCCCCTTTTCAAAGAGTGAAATCATTATTTTTATTATTATTATTATTTTTTTAAAAAAAAAAAAAAAAACCCACATCTTTTGCCCGTGACCCAGCTGAATTTCACATGCGGAACACCCCAAAATCATCATCCTTTTATGCATAAAAATATAATTAAACAGCATAACCAAAATATGATTGATCACCAAGAAGCTTTTCTACGGAGATATGTACAGTACTTGTGCAGTATAGACTTATTTGTTGAACATAAGAGGAGGGGCATAAACATTCAACCCCAAATACAGGAATCAAGAAACTTGACTTTTGCAGCTTCTTATCTTTAATTGATTGAAAGGTGAAATCCAATACAAGATTTCCCCTTGTGCAAAACACACAAAGACGATGATTCAAATTCTCATAAACACACACACGCAAAGAATGATAGTCGTGCCCCAACAGTAGAAAGGCCCAATAATATTTCTTGAATTTGCATAAAGAAGAAGATATAAGGGGTTTATCAAAAATAATATTGATACCTTGGATTTTTTCAAGAATTTGTCCCATGGCTTTGGAGCTCTGAGAAAATGGTGTATTGATTTGATTCAGCTAGTGTACAGTCAGGTCATTGGAAAATGTTGAAGGGATTTATCCGATTTGCTGGAGCGTTTCGTGTGCGTAGGATCTACTCCACGTGAGATCCTGCGGTTACTAGGTGGGATCAAGGATTTAACTAATTATTTATTTTTGCTTGCAGAAATGAAATGTGAGGTATTTGTTCCAATTTTTAGTTTAAATTAAAGGAAACGTAAACGAAGGGAACTCCAAACTGGGGAGCGACAATAATTGCTAGATTTGCTCTTCTTCGACTTCTTCAATATTTGTAATCGCGGGAGTCAGCTAACATTTGAAGAGACAAGAATACCTCTATGCATAGATTGATACATAATTGCTAGTATTATTCAATATATAAATATTTAATATTCACTAATATTGATTAACTGAAATAATTAATACTGTATCAAAATATACATCATTTACTACGGTGCAACTAATATATAGGGAAGACAAGGTAAACTGTAAAACTTATTTGCATTTTGTATTTTTTTAATAATATTAATTGTTTCATTGAAATGTATTATTTTGATAATAATAATAATATATAATGAAAATAAATAATATTGTTTTAAATTGTAAAATAAATTAATTTACATTATATTAACTCATATAAAGATTTTTCTTTAGGAAATATCTTGACCCTAATGTTAAAATAGGAAAAGCTGGTCTTCTGTCTTACGAAAGGATTCAAAAATTTATATATAGGGATTTCAAAATGATGTTAGATCTCCTATTCCAATTTTATTCACCTGTTAGATGACGGTGGTTAGTGTCTCGGTGATATCAAATATATGTTATATTTACATTTATTTTAAAATGAATAATATTTGTGTGAATTGATATACACGACGAATTCTATTTTTACTATTATGGTCATGAACATTTACTATCACCGTTATTCTTATATATTGTTTTAAGTAAATTTGACAGTAATTAAAAAAAAGTTTATCATATTCACTCCACTCACACAAAATTTTGTCCAATAAAATAATGTAACAAAATAACAAATAAAATTAGAATGGACGATTTAATACATTTAAAACAAAGCTCTAATTCGCAATATTTCAACGAGGTATGACAAGAACAATGAAATAAATCATTGTTAACATATCACATGGAGAAATATTGTCATTTTACACTAACCCATAAAAATTAATTATCCTATTTCATTTTTGCCCTTCTTATTTTTATAATAATATGTATTAAATAATTTTGTTAATTCGTACTAAAATATCATTAAATGATAAATAAAATAGATTGAGTAGATGAAATATGAAATAATAACCACTGTTTCCTGCAAATATGAGCTACAAATTATGCTGAAAAACTAGTGTCAACAATGGTGGATCACAGATCTATGAACAAGCAACAAAATCCAAACTCACAAATGTATAAGTAGGAATAAACTTCCATAATCAATTCAGGTGGAATAATTTAAATAGTTGAGAGTTGGAAAAAAGGTCTAACAATCATAAGCCCTATTGAGGGTACAGCTTCTTTTTCTTTTCTTATGGCAGTTGCAGTCATGCACAGTTGGCATACACCCAAACTTCCTCTTCATCTTTCCCCAAACGCTGGACTTGCGCCTCCTCACACAACCACCACCGCTCTCAATCTCTCTCCTCATCACATGGCACTCTCTCTCCAACTCATTCACTTTGCTCTCCATCTCCCCGGAATCGCGTCTCTCAGCTTCAAGTGCGACGCAAAGAGCACCTGCACCACCACCCGCAGCGGCAGCAGCCCGTTCTGAGCGGCGTGCTCACTCGCTTCAGGAGACAGCCTGCTACAATCCAAAATGTTGCACAACTTCTCCTTCTCCGACTCCGTCAAGTGACGGTGCTTATCCAGGTAGATATCCACGGCTCTGTATACCCCGTCCGAGCTCCTCTGAATGCCTTGGGATAACGCAGTTGACATATCAGCAACTGCCAAAAACGTCGTCGTCTTCAAGTCTATATCAGCTGATATTTCCGCCAAAAATTCATCCATGACTTGAGCAACCGAGTTCAACCCACGGTTATCCGGATTGCCGTAGTTGCAGAAATTCATGAGAATCCTCTTCAAACTCTCTGTATCATACTTTTCATCCTTTGCATATCCTTCACAAGGTATCAGCAGATCTTTCACCGTTGCCTGGTGTAACTTCATCCCGATTTTCAGCTCCAGCGCGTTTCTGCATTCTGAATTCGCGTGCACTGCAATCGCGAAACGAAGAACTTCACACAGAAATTTGCAGGGCAAAAACCCCACCAAATTATCCGTAAGTCCCACCAAAGTTTCAACCATCTCCTTGTAATGATTCCTCATACTGATCGACATTTCATCTCCTATTTTATCGCACGAAAATACCCAGGCATTCGTGTATTCACACAGGTTTGCAGCTACATATGCATGTGGAACCCCTCGATTAATCATACTATGGATTATATGTGCATAAACCCTCAAAGAAAGTGAAGTCAAATCCTCAGATTTCCATTCAAGATCAAAAAGCTTCCTCCTTGCATTTACCTTGTACCGATTCTCATAATCATCATCATCATCATCGAGGAGGAGGAGGCTGCATTCTTGATGGGTTCTCCCAGCAAGCGGGGGTTTTTCAACGTTTTCAATATAATCGATTCAACACAGTATTCCACAAGGCCAAGCTTAACGGCTTGTTCAAACACATTCTCCGCAGTTTTCAGAGCTTTGATGGAATTGCTCCAACTGGGAAAAATATTTTCCTCCATGAACAACAGGGTCTTGTTCAACAGATTGTTAGAACAATGCGTCTCTGTCATTCCCAGATAATCAGCAAGACAAGCAACACGAACTGCGTTCTCTGTTGAAAGGTTGATTTCGTAGCCATGGCAGAATCTTGCAACCTGCTCCAATGAATCTTGATCAGCGGGGATATCGCGAAGACGATGCGAAATATCACCCTGAGGGTTCTCTTGCATTAGATTTGCAATCTTTGCTGATTTTGGGGCAAGAAGTTCCTGAAACAGGACTATAACTTACCACTTTTGTATCAAATTTACAATCAAACCAATTAATCAAATTTACCTTATCCAGGCTGTATCCACAAAGATTGAGGTGACCATCGGATAATGATTTTGACCTTAGTCTCCTGAATAACAATTACATATATAGAGGGAGAACATAATTTGAGAATGATTTTTTTCGATCCTCAGAATGATGATTTAATACTTTAAAAAGAATGAATCTTAGTGCTAGTTTCTAAATCTTTTCACTTGTGAAAAAAATTAAAAGGGAAGTTTTGCACGGACTTGTACCTTTGAGAAGGAAACTCTGCGCTTTTTCTTCCTGCCATCATCTTATACCACACCTCCAAATTCTGTTTTTATTACGATATCATGCTACAATATGTAAACATGTATTAAATGAGAGTATCATCAAATTAATTCATCATTACTTCAAAAAAAAAAAAATTGTCAGGATCACTTCAAAATCTTAGTGAATGTTATGGATAGATGAATATAACTTGTTTAATTAATTATCACTACTACAAAAACTCACTGAACGATTATGTATAGATAAATAAATACTTCCACTATATCAGCCTAAAAATGGAAAAAAAAAAAAAAAAGGTTAAGAATGATATACCTTATTGTGATGGTACTGGAAAACAACAGGAGTGTTGAATGAAGATGGAAGAGGAAAGGGTCCAAGAATTCAAAGTTAATGAAATCTTTTTTTTCCAGGCGATATATGCATTTTGAACAAGTGTAAATAGCTGTTTCTTTTTTTTGAAGGTTTGTTGAGATATTTTAGCGTTCAAATGAGATTATTTTTTACAGTCTGTTACTTGTTACAAGAGATGTTAAACAGGTTAGCCCAACCCTATAGGGTCACGGGCTTAGATAAAGACAAAACATCATTTTCCAACTCCTCCTCATTATCATGTAAAACATTTATAAAAACATAAGTAAGTTAATGATAAAAGATATTTAAATATATGTAAACAAATTATAAATGAAATCATAAAAATATTACCAACATTTTTTACAAGAAACTGGGTTGGGAAATCTAATGAATTAATTAGGGCAGAACCGCATAAGAGCCCGTGCAATGTGCAATGTGCTATGTGCATTGACTAAGCCACTAATTAATTTAATTTATTAATTTTAAAAATTAATAAATAAATTGCCGTGCTAAGCGGGGTGGGCCGGATAACGCTTTGGCTAATAAGATTGGGTAAAAAAACTCGCATTTAAACGGGCCTCTAATATAAAGGACCAACACTGCATTTTTAGAGTTAAACGGGCTGGGCAGTTTAGCCCGGCCGGTTCAACATCTCTATACGTATACAAATATCTTATGACTAATTATAAAAGATTAATGATTTAAGAAAAAATAATTCAAAAAACTATGAGCTAAATTTATTAAAATTTTCTGAAGAAAACGTATTGATGCTAAACAAATTTGAAAGAAACTTACTAAAATTTAAGAAACGTATTAGAGTATATGTCATGTGAACAAATCTCATTGTTTAGATATAAAACAAATTCAAATGTATTGATTAATAATTTTTAGTAATATAGATCATACACTTAGTTTTTTTAGAGGTTAGATCATACACTTAGTTATTACACTTAATACATTTTGTAATGTTGATCATACTCTCCAATTATCACGATGTATATCTTTTTAATATAGGTCATATCATTTCATTATCACGATTGTTACTTTTTAATAAAATATGTTATACTCGGCAATCATATTTACATATTAATTATGTGAAGTAATGTTCATAATATTTGATACAAGAAGGTAAAAGTATAAGGATAGACACCGATATCATTTAATAATATAAATTTTACATTTCAATTATCACGATTAATATCATTTAATAAAAAGATCAAATTTTACCGTGGAACTTGTTCACCAAAAAGACATTGCCATAAATAATTCATAAGATCACATAAAATAAAAATTAATTACTTACAGAATTTCCATGAAAAATTACAAAAAGAAAAAAATAGAATTTTAAAACTATTAGGCAAGTTCTGAAATTCTTTTGAACGTCACATATTCAGTATAACTTTCTAATTTGATTTTTATTTTAGAAATTTTACAATTTTCCACGTAGTACAAGCCTAATAAGAACAAACTCTATTGCAACTTAAAACAATCAAGGCAAATTATGAAAATTGCAATAGATAACTATCACCTTAATAATATAACAAAATTTAATCTTGAAAAATCATTTCTAGAATGCAAGATATTTAATCCTCCTTAGTCCTTACCCCTACCCTATGACGAGACAATTGATTTAAGCTATTAAAATAGCTTGCATTTTGATGATCAAATTTATTTTGGAGTAGATACAAATATTTATATGGGATCTAATTAGAAGAAATGCGAAATCTGAATAATCTACATAATTAGGACAGCGTACAAGTTACATGATTAGGAGTAGATACAAATATTTATATAAGGTCTTTTTACTTGTCATCAGAATTTTTACATTAATAATGACATGAGAGATGCAATGAAAATAACACAAGAAGAAGAATACACATATTGATATATGTAGAAAACTCTCGGCCAGAAAAACCAAAAGTAGATATAAGAAAATTTCACAGTAATTGAAGAATCTCTAAAAATTATAAATCCACTTTTATACTTTATTTTGCGTCCTAGAGAAACATACTTTGTTAATATCTCTAAAACGCTTCATAGGGGACAAAATTAGGTCGAATTGAGTGATAAACAATAAACGAAGTGAATGGGAAAGGGGAAAGAAGGATTTTTGACGAAGCAAGTGGGATTTAAGTGGACCAATTTGTTTATAAGCTAATATTGTTGACGAAGCAAATCTCACATAAGATTTTCCAACTCTTGCAACCTGTTGATGATTAAATTTGTTGTGTTTTTTAACTATTTATTTTTACAATTTAGCCAGAGCCACATTACTCTAAATGCTAAATTCAATCGATAAATATTTATTTTTTCTTAGATCTATTTTTTACTACGCGGTGACCTTCACATCTATTTCTAACCATTTATTTGTCAAGCAAAAGAATTACCGAAAAATAAATAGTAAGTAAAGAAGAAAGGGCCAATGTTTATGAATGACCGAGATAAGATGATTTTATTTTGATTGCACAATGCGGCGTAGAGAGAGGCCTTGCTCATATCCAAGATTTTATCCAATCATAGAATATTTACACCTATTGCTCTACAATCATCCATAGAAACCAACGGCATTTACCTCAGTATTAACGCCCAGAATATGGCAAAATCTAACGTTTTCTTCACCAAAAACAATGATACAACACTCGGAGAAACTTAACGCTTGAAGAATAAAGGCAATGCTATGACAACCAAAAGCCTATGGAGGTTCCAAAAGTAACTTAACGCTTGCCTCCACCGCCTCCAATCTTAGGACCCTTCGGTGCAGCACCCTTGGGCACATTACTCTTAATCTTCTGCTTCGACACCAATTCTGCCTTCTTAGCTCTCTTCTCGTCTTTTGTTTTCTTTATTCTCTCCTTGATTTCACTGAGATCAGAAACTCGGATCACAATTGTTCCAATTTCACAAGCTCCAAGAGAAGAATACTGAAACACAATTATTGAATCTGTAATGCTCGAGCATTTGAAGTATGCACATACCGTAAAGCAGCTTCTCTGGCAGCATCACGAACCTCTGGCTTCTCCTGTCTTTTCTTTTGAATAACTTCCAATGTGGCACCAACAATGGACCTTGAGTATGGCTTCTTTGTGGCCCTGCGCCTCTTCTTCACAGATTCAGCAGCAGCATCCTGTGAATCCAATCAGTCGAGCAACCATTTAGTTAAAATGTCACGTGGGAGAAATTAAAGACAAGCAACGAACAATGGGAACAAAACAAGAAAACTAAACAATTGTCGTCAAATTAAATTACCTTCTTATGCTGTTTTCGGTACATCGCAGTCCAAGAGAGCTTTGCAGGCCTCAGGCGGTTGTGGAAATACCTTTTGCATTTTGAGTTTGCAAAGAGGAAAACCTAAATAGGGCGAACAAACATTAAAAACATAGTATCAGTAAATTTTGTTCACTTTCCTACTACTCTTGCCAGATGTGATAAATAGAGCTTAAATTACTGAGAGAGAAACCCCTCCCTCTAACCCACCTGGGAATCTGCACGAATAAACCTGATACCCCTTCCTGGGTATATCTTGGCACCACTGAAACGGCAGAGCTCTGTCCTGATAAAACAAGATAAACATTTAGTTGATAATTATACCACATGAACAAGAACAGAATTTACATCCAACAGTGAAGAATTTAGAAGGAAAACATAAAGAATATATAAACAGCAACCACCCAACAGAAGCAATGCCACAAAATCCTAAATAGGTCAACATATACATATATATTTATATATATATATATATATATATATGAAACTGCAGAAATTTGCAATCACGTTCCAATAGTGCTGCGTCCGACGGATGGGAAGTATTTGATCATTCCATTCTTAAGAGGTTGGATTAATACAGATGTAATTATTAATCAATTATAATGTATCTTTCAGAATAAAAGAACTTACTAAAATTGAAGAGTTCTAACCCCACAGTAGTATATAAGAAGATTATACTGCTTAATAAGATTTCGACATAAAAATCGGTTTCATACAAAAATAAATAGCAACAAAGCAACTCCCAAATATACATTTCCCGACCCCAAAACAATTTTTTTAATAAATTCTAGGCCTTTTTAAGATTCAAAATCTACCTAAGCGTTCAAAATAAAAACAAGACGTATACTGTACCATTGTACCTAGCTTTTCAGGATGCGTTTGTTTATGGCTAAAATTAGGTTATGATTGTGGTGGATTTTGAAACCAACCCCTTAAATCATCAAACGTGGGATTTCGGAAAGCAGCATCTACGCTTTGTAAACCCACTCCTCCAACCGAAACAGAAGGTTTTTTCCGAAAAATTGATAAAAATAAACAAATACAACTAGGTAGATTTCAGAGTAACAAAAATGATCTTCGAATGGCGATAACAATACATGAAGCTTGCAGAATAAAACACAGAATTGGAACTTGTGTGCGAGAGAAAGGGGAGAGAGATTTACTTGAGAACCATTGTCGAGAAATATCGGTGATTCGGCGCGCTACGTTGTCTTCTCGTCTGCGAAAACCCTAAAGCCGTAGTGAAAATATAATGCTAGTGAATTCAATTGTGGGCCAGTGAATTCTTGTTGCGGCCCAACAAAGAACTGCAACTGGGTCTAAGTTTGCACCCAATATGTGTCCTTGTTTACAAAAATGAGATGGATCCGGACATATTTCATATGGAGTTATTTCCACACACTTGAAGTTCCAAGTACACACCCCTGGAAAAAAACTAATCAAACCACAAAGAAAAATAACTAACCTACCCTTAATGTTAAAATGGTGAAAGCAGTGCGTTTTAGTACACACACCCCATACAAAACATATAGCGCACGTCACGTGACACCCATTGGAGTGTATCATTTTATTCAAAAATGGAAGTTTTCTAACTCTAAATCCATGAAACGTGACCACTCATCCTAAAAACATTGGATATTACATCAATGAGAGCTTCAAGTGATGAAGAATATGTTGTTGTAAGTTTTATTTTCGTTAGATTTATTGTTTGATTTATACCTAGGGTTTTGTTGCATTTTTGTATTTTTGTTGCTCTAAAATGATTTATTGAGTAGTTTGTAGTCAAAATATACATTTACATTATCATATTATGTGTATTTGAATGTTGACACCATTTTTGTGTGAAGGTGACGGGTTTGAATTGTTCGAATGCGGTTCTTCGCACTTTTTAAAGCCATGCGGATTTTTTTTCGCACACTAGGTGTGTGTACTTGGAAAACACTTGTGCGAGCATTTCTTTCACGCATAGGGTATATGTGAGACCCTATGTTTCGCACATAGGGTATATGTGCGACCTATGTTTCGCAGCAGTGTGTGTACTTGAATATACATATGCGACACATTTTTTTAGAACAACACATAAATGTAAGTATTTATTCGCACAACATAATGTGCGAACAACCAGATTCGAACACATGTGTTCGCGATTTCTTTCAAATTTCATGCATCTCAACACATAATTCGATCAATACATTACAACCCATCAAATTTAGACAACAAATATACATATACAAACAACTTGTTATCATCTCACATACAAAAAACATTTCAAATAACAAAAATAACAAACACACCTTTAGCCATGAGTTATTTCCTCTGGGGCGGGCGATGAATGCCGGCGGCGTTCGAGCGCGGACGCAGCGGCGACAAGCGAACGAGCGATGGAGGGAGGTCTACAATGTTATAGTGTGTGTACCGCTTTTTTGACGTTAACTACGTGCGCAGGATCGTGGTTAGTGGGAGGATAGTTATGAGATTTCGGTGTGTACTTGGAAGAAAAGTGTGTTTCGCTTGGATAAGTGTGTGTACTGAAGTTTGGTGTGTGGAAATAACTTTGGGCCATTTCATATTTACATTAAAATAACATAAAATATAATGGGTGGGAGATATATATATATATAGATTAAAAGTATTAAACTATATGAGCTCCTTCTTTAAATAAATTTTATAATATAATATATTATACATATAATATTTTTAAATTATATATATATATATATATTAAAATAATGTATATGTATAAAATTTTATGTAATTATAATATTAAATGTAAAACATGGTAATATTTATTGTATGGCAATCATGCTAGGTATTAGAATTATTATAATTATGTGAAAATTTACTATAAAATTTATTTTACAATTAATAAAAAAAGACGATTAATATTTTTTTATATAATTGATGTATAAATATTACTCGTAATAGTATATATATCGTATATTTACAATAAATATCATATATGATTATATTAAGTTTTTTTAATAATACTTATATGATTATATTAAGTTTTTAGCATAAAAAAATACTTATATTTATATATATATATATATATATATATATTCATTAGGTTGAAATAAAGTAAATTAATTGAATCAATTCTTTTTAATCATTTTACTCAATATGTTAATATTTATAGGTAACTAATTATGCATTGACACATAATCGTTACACATAAATAAACTCTGTAAAAATTGACACCTCAGAATTCACCACAAGTTGACACCTAAAACAAAAATAAACTCTCTATTAGTAATATAGGGATATAGTTATTTAACTCTAATAGATTAGACATGTAAATCATTTGAAAATATATTTAGATTTATGTTTATATTTTTAACTTTAAAAATATATTATTCAGCTTTTCAAAATATATATATATATATATATATATATATATATATATTATTCAAACCTAAATATATAAAATTTATATATTTTATAATACGGATAACATATAATGAGATTTATATTGATTGGTCTACTAAGGTATATTCTTTTTCAGTTTGAATGGAATTTAACAAATACGAATGAAAAATAAAGTAGATGAGTTAAACCTACTGAGTACTAAATTTGTGTTAGAGCATTTAGAATGAGAGTGAGGAATTTGACATGAGATTAAAACTTGTATGATATGAGAGGATAGTGCAATTAATAATTGTTGACGATAGCAAATCTTAGATTTTCCAACTCTTAAATCCTGTTGACAATTAAATTTGTTCTTTTTTTTTTTTTTTTCCAATTTAGCCAGAGCCACATTACTCTATATGCTACTAAATTCAATTATTAAATATAAGATTTATTTTTACTACACGTTGCCCTTCACCTCTATCTATTTCTAAACATTTTGTCAAGCAATTAAATCATGAAGAAAGTGTGTATATATATAAAAAGATGATTGGGTTGTTGATTTGCAAGATTTTATCCAATCACCTTATCTCCCAGCACCACAGCTTTGCTCTACAAACAATGTATAAAGTTCCATAGAAACCAACGGCATTTACCTCAGCATTAACGCCCACAATATGGCAAAATCTAACGTTTTCATCACCTCACACAATGATACAACGCTTACTTCATCTCAGCCAAGAAGACCAGCCTTCCCAATATGGCGATCCCACACTCCAAATCAGCCACCGATACCACCAGCCCTCCACCGTCCACCAACTCTACCTGGTACAGGAAATTTGTTACCCAGAAGACTAACAACTCTACCCTAACTGCAGAGTCTCTTGAGGAGTTCAACAGAGGGAATGATGACAGGATTAGCAGTTATATCAGCCCTTACTACAAGGGATTAACAGACTTCTCCCTTATCATCAACAGAGAGAAACTGTCGTCGGGGGCCAGCCCCGGGAGAGAGAGCCGAGCAACGAGCTATGTAACGTCTAGTTCCAGGTCCAGTTTTGTTGTGAAGGTGCAGGAATGGGGCTCTTCTTGCTTTACCTCAAAAGACAATGAAACCCCTCTTGATAATCGCTTTCCTGCTTCATCATCAAGACACACAGAAACCGTAGCAGTAACAAAGATCAGAACCACAAGGACAACAAATGAGTCTGAACCTGAGAAGAAAAGGCTAACCGTTTCATTCACCAAGACTGATGAGGAAACTGTCACGCTACCAGCTACTGAGAAGCCATTGAGGGAGAAAGATTCTGAATCGCCGTACATACTGCCGCCAACACCACCGGAATCATTACCGTATCCGCTACCACAGATAAGACCAACTGCTGCACAAGAATTCATCTCACCACCAACTCCAACACTGCAAGTAGTATACCCCTCTCCTCAACCACCCGTGAAAGCACCACCACCACCTGAAACTCCAAATGCAAATAAGAATTACGTCTGGTCAGACAGATATAGGCCTTTTTGGTTGCAGGATTTTATTTGCAACAGGGAGAAAGCAGTTATGCTGAGGAACATCGTCAGGAGTTGGCGCGATGCTGCAGAAGAATGTGGTCACTTCATATTCGAAGGAAATCCCGGGGTGGGGAAGAGAACCATGATTTGGTCATTGCTTCGAGAAGCCTTCGGACCGGACAAAGTGCAGGTACAATTCTACTCTCGTCTATCAAACATAACAGAATACTGAGATTAAGCAATCAAAGAACCGCATCGTGTTGAACAATTCTAGCCTAAACTATAATAAACATGCTGATGTTTTATGCCCATCTAATATTTTCTCTGTCATATGATTCGAGTAATTTGATCAGCAACGTTTTTTATCCACAGACAAGAGAAGAATGCAAGAAATTTTACTTGAAGGTAAATTCCATATTCAAACTACTACATGCACCATTGTTTCAGGATATTATTATTTAGCCAATTGAGCATGCATCATAACTGTACAGAATGACAAAAATCAATACACTAGTGATGAAACCTGGAACCTTGCATAATTTCTTTCTTCATCTCATCTTTAGGGTCTTACTCTAAAAAAATATTACTTGTAAACCTATAGCAAGATCGCAATCAATAACTTCATTTTCGTAGTAGAAGTGGCAAAAGAAGGAGCAGCAACGAATTGTAAAATAATATCACAAGTGAGAAAAATTAATGTGTTTATTCACATTGACATGACTTTATCATCACAGGGAGAAGCAGTGGGTAGTATCCTCGTAAATCTGTTGGTATCACCACAACATATTGAAGTCAACCTTTCTGAACTTAAAGGTTATGAGAAGCATGTCATTGTTGAACTTATCAAGGAGAAAAGTCAGATGTCGCCTAACATAACTTCGCCCTGCAATGAGGATAACTGTAAAGGTATTCACGTATTTCCATAAGAAATTATTTACTTACAAGATATACACCAAATGACATATCTCCCAATGCAGCTATTGTTTTACATGAGGCAGACAAGTTATCTACTGATACCCTTTCATATATCAAGTGGATGCTAGAAAAGTTTAAAGGGTGTAACAAGGTATTCTTCTGCTGCAGCGATGCCAAAAAGCTCCAACCCCTAATGCCACTTTGCAGATACATTCAACTCAATGAACCTTCTATCGAAGAGGTAACAGTAGCACACATTTAAAATTCAAACTCGTTTATTCTCATACTGTTCTTACTGACTTCAGATTTCTCTTTCACCTCTGTGATTTCGCTTTCCTAGATTCTTGAGGTTTTGGCATTCATAGCTAAACAAGAAGAGATACAGCTACCTCATCATTTGGCATGTAAAATTGCTAACAACTCCAAGAATAATCTAAGACAAGCCATACGCTCATTTGAAGCTACTTGGCACTTCAAGTATGTCATCATTTTAACAACATTATATCCGTATTGTGAATCAAACTTTCACATTTGACAATTCCAAAAGTCTAGCTGTTTGACTAACAGTTTTCTTTTTTAATATATTGATATGCAATGAAGTGGCTGCAATGCTTCTTTAACAGAAGATCTAGATATCAAAACTGGGTGGGAAGATAAAATAGCC
This sequence comes from Paraleonurus japonicus, assembly GCA_030762865.1. NCBI lineage: Eukaryota > Viridiplantae > Streptophyta > Magnoliopsida > Lamiales > Lamiaceae > Paraleonurus > Paraleonurus japonicus. Next base: position 36,580,435 of record CM061061.1, read on the forward strand.
AATATTGCTAAAAATGTGCTAGAAGAACAAAGCCCAAAGCAGTAAGTACAACTAATTACGTATACCAGATACTCATTCAGCTGGTGGGCATTCAATCTAACAGAGAATCCAACTGCTTTCTCATAGGCTTTATAATATACGAGGCGAGCTTCAAAATCTTATAGAGCACAATGTAGCTCCGGAGTTCATATTCCAAGTAAGAAAACTCAACTTTTATGTTTATTATCAAGGTTTATAATCCATTAATTAATTCTATTTTATGCAGACTCTAAAGGGAGAACTAAAATGGATTCTGCCTGAGCAGTTACAGCCACAATTCGAGCACCTGTATGTCGAATATCAGGTAAAACACCTTATGTCAGCTTTTTCATTGAGTTTCATTATAGATAGATCCATTCATAAAAAAAAACAAATGCAATTGTTTAAATGACTAGCCCTCTTGTTATATTACAGAAAAATCATGCTTGTAAGAATTACTCTTCATCTCCACGTCAAGAAGAGTCCAGTGAAAAACAAAATGATCAAAGAAAGAATGTCCAGCAATTCATGAGGATTGAAGGTAAGGAAAGCATCCATGACATGAATGGTGACATGAAAGACTCTGGTACTTTGTGCATTTGATGATATTTCAGCTTAATGAATAATATGATGCTAATACATATGAAAACCTAGTTAGTTTTCAACATTACATGAAAGACTTGAAAGAACATCCTTAAAAATATTGAATGGGAATATAGCTTGAAGAATAAAGACAATGCTATGACAACCAAAAGCCTAATGAGTGTCCATATTTCAAAGAATGTATCGAAAATAATAATATTTTCTTGAAAAAATTATTTATTCTCTATGGTAACTAAGGTGGACTTCTTATTTGTCTCTTCAAAAGAAATAGTACTTGCTTGATGATTATCTATCACTATCGTGCATATCAACTCTTTTCATTCCATGTACAGAGTTTATAGCAAGATTCATGAGCTGGTACAAGGGCTTGGTTATAAAGAACAAGGAGGTTTACCACAGTGAAGGCAGTTGATGTACTGGTTATCATCTCTGAAGCACTATTCTTCAAGGTTACAAATAATTATGTGTTGTTTGTTTTTCCAGTATAAACAGGACCAAATCAATAATACCTTAGTTTGATATCTAAGAACCTACAAGCATGAATAATGTGTAAAACTTATTCAGGATTGTCACTATGTCATATACCAATATATATATCCTTCAAATTGTAATGAGTGACATTTTTCGTCAAAATACAATCCTCCTCAAGACTCAAGTTCTGTCTACTTTCAGAAGTTGGTGAGGCATTAGATTTTGACTTTAAAGCTTGGTAGGTACCTGGAAAAAAAAATTTAAAAAGGAACTTTTCCTATTACATCCTCAAGGATTGACTACTTCTCAACCTCAGAGCGAAAAACTTCAATACACCAAAATATAACAAGTCAAAAGAGTTTATCTTGGCACATATATCGCATAACTTCCATTGCAATAGAGTTATGAACAAGAACATACCCACACAAAAAAAAAAAAACTTTCTAAATTAATGCATCACTTGTTTGTCACGTTTCTCTAAGCAAAAACGATCATGAAATTTTGTCCGACATTTTAGAAATTCACCAACTTGGGAATAATTCAAGAGAAGGCAAAAGACATAGCCAGCTCCTGACCCAAAAATAACATAATTCTTGCCCCCAAAAAAGAAACAAGCCCTCCCAGCTCCCATCAAATAATCAAATTTTGATGATGTGCCATCAATGTGATCGAAGGCCCCGTCCAAGGATCGTTGTAGCTCCTCTAAAATCTTGTAAACATGGGAGAATTGACAAAATATACAAACTCTCAGATAAAAGGAATCTCAAAAGAAAAAAAAATGGAAGGAAAAAGGGAAAATAAAGTGATATGCTGTACATAAAGGCAAGTTTATAGAGCTTTATCTGCTGTTTACCGTGCACTTTCGACGGCAAATATACCCTCCGATCCCCTCTATTATTACCCCTTGTTTAATAAGCAGAAGCACTGTTGCTCATACTGGATAACTATGTGAAACCAGATTTTGCCGTCACCACCAATCTGCTGTTCTCAATTCTCATCTCTACTTTGCCATGCCCACCACTCATTCTCCTTTACCGTTAGAATTATACTTTCACCGTCTCTCATCTCGTCGTCGTCGAGAGCGGCTTTGTTTCTAGTAGATTGCGGGTCGGTCTTCTTCGGTAAAATTATTTCATAATTTGAGCTTTTGTGAAAAAATCCACAGGTATTTCCAAATTTCTTTGAATATTTTTCAAGTTTCAAGTTTCCAGAATTTATTTGCTGGTTTTGAACTCAGAATTTGGAGAGGAATCAACTCACCGGGAGGAGCATTGGACGTCTTAAAAAACCAATTTTAAAAGTTGGTGGTTAAAATGGTAAATACACAAATTATCCTAATATTTACATGATTGTAAACACATGCTTCAATTCCCAGTAATTTTCCTGAATACCCTAGATTAATGACTGTTGTGCAGCCTTCGACAAAACCATTTTACTATCTCACTGTTTTCCCCCAGATTATTTTTTCCAGTTTTTTTTTCACCAATTCACGCCCCTTTTCATCTTGCCTAGCAATATAAATCACCAATTCACGCCCTTTTCATCTTGCCTAGCAATATAAATCGACACTTCCGCAATTGAAAACGGAAACACCCTAGGCACAACATGATTACGAGAAGAAAGTGACTTCAGTTTGAGACAGACCTATAAAAGAGCTGAGGACGCACATATATGTGTGCGAACGAATACATAGGAAGAGATTATGAAGGAATAGACCGGCATGCAGCCCCATCATGTCAACAAGATTAAGAAAATCCGGATGGTTTCTCAGGAAAAATATATCATAGGACAAAAATCACTTCTTAACCAGTTGCAAGCTAATATGCTTGAAACAACGAACAAGTAACATGTAAACAACTCAATCAGTACAAAAACAAAATGCATAGATCAGAATGTCTATTAAAATATGCTTGATATAGTAGTTACTACAGCCAATAAGATGACAAAAGAAAACTTAACGCTTGCCCCCACCGCCTCCAATCTTAGGACCCTTTGGTGCAGCACCCTTGGGCACATTACTCTTGATCTTCTGCTTTGACACCAATTCTGCCTTCTTAGCTCTCTTCTCGTCTTTTGTTTTCTTGATTCTCTCCTTGATTTCACTGAGATCAGAAACTCTCATAAGTGCTCCAATTTCACAAGCTCCAAGAGAAGAATACTGAGACAATTATTGAATCTGTAATGCTCAAGCATTTGAAGCATGCACATACCGTAAAGCAGCTTCTCTGGCAGCATCACGAACCTCTGGCTTCTCCTGTCTTTTCTTTTGAATAACTTCCAATGTAGCACCAACAATGGACCTTGAGTATGGCTTCTTTGTGGCCCTGCGCCTCTTCTTCACAGATTCAGCAGCAGCATCCTGTGGATCCAATCAGTCGAGCAACCATTTAGATAAAATGTCACGTGGGAGAAATTAAAGACAAGCAACGAACAATGGGAACAAAACAAGAAAACTAAACAATTGTCATTTAAATTACCTTCTTATGCTGTTTTCGGTACATCGCAGTCCAAGAGAGCTTTGCAGGCCTCAGGCGGTTGTGGAAATACCGCTTGCATTTTGAGTTTGCAAAGAGGAAAACCTAAATAGGGCAAACAAGCATTAAAATATAGTATCGATAAATTTTGTTCACATTCTTACTATACTGTTGCCAGATGTGATACATAGAGCTTAAATTACTGAGAGAGAAACCCCTCCCTCTAACCCACCTGGGAATCTGCACGAATAAACCTGATACCCCTTCCCGGGTATATCTTGGCACCACTGAAACGGCAGAGCTCTGTCCTGATAAATCATGATAGACATTTAGCAGATAGTTATACCACATGAAACAAGAACGGATTTTACATCCAACAGTTAATCATTTAGAAGGAAAACATAGAGAATATGTAAACAGCAACCACCCAACAGAAGCAATACCACAAAAACCTAAATAGGTCAACATATACATATATATATATATATATATATATATATATATATGAAACTGCAGAAATTTGCAATCACGTTCCAATAGTTCTGCGTCGGACAGATGGGAAAGTACTTGCCATTGCATTCTTAGGTTGGATTAATACAGATGTTCTTATTAATCAAATACAATGTATCTTTCAGAATAAAAGAACATATTAAAATTGAAGAGTTCGAGTATACAAGCAGATTATACTGCTTAATAAGATTTCGACATAAACATCGACTTCATACAAACATAAATAACAACAAAGCAGCTCCCAAATATAAATTTCCCGAACCCAAAATATTTTTTAATAAAATCTAGGCCTATTTAAGATTCAAAATAAAAACAAGACATATACCGTACCCAGCTTTTAGGATGCGTTTGTTTATTTCAAAATTAGGTTAGGATTGTGGTGGATTTTGAAACCCACCCCTTTAAATCATCAAACGTGGGATTTCCGAAAGCAGCATCTTCGCTTTGTAATCCCACTCCTCCAACCGAAACAGAAGGGTTTTTTTTTTTTTTTCCGAAAATTGATACAAATAAACATTAAATATACAATTCAGAGTAAGAAAATTGATCTTCAAATGGCGATAACAATACATGAAGCTTGCAGAATAAAACCACAGAATAGGAATTTGTGTGCGAGAGAAAGGAGTGAGAGATTTACTTGAGAACCATTGTCGAGAAATACTGGTGATTCGCCGCGCTTAGTTGTCTTCTCGTCTGCAGAAACCCTAAAGCCGTAGCTGAAATATAACGCGAGTTAAATTATGGGCCAGTGAATTCTTGTTGCGGCCCAACAAAGAACAACATGCGGGTTTAAGTTTGCACCCAAAATCTGTCCTTGTTTACAAAAATGAGATGGACCCGGTTATATTTCATATTCAGCCCAGGTTATCTGCACACACATTTTTATTAAGATCACCCACCTAAAGTATTTTAAAATTAAAATATAATTGAAATGACCAAAATACCCATAACACCTTATTATGGCAAATTGATGCACCCACACCCATGTTTCGAGGAAACTGCGCTGGTGAAGGAAAGATCCGACATCTATTGTTCGTAAAACATCCGACATCTATTCAACAATAGTCTTCTAACGTTGTCCCCCACGTGTTTATGTAAGTTTTATAGCTCGTTTACTAGGGTTTTTCTATGATGAACTAAGTTTTTTTAAAATGGATTTGTATTGTGTTATTTGTTGTTTGTTATATTAATAGTGTTATTGTTGGATTATTTTGAATGTTAATGAACATAAATATGATGGCAAATATGGGCGTTAACGTATTCGCGCGTCTTTTTTTTTTAGTTTTTCAAAACTTTCGGGTCTGGTTTTCCGAAAATTGACCTTATTTTTGGTAAAAATTTTGAATTTTAAGGTTTAAATTTTTTTCCGTAAAACCTATTGTTCTCAAATTTTTTTAAGAAATTCAACAAAATTTCGAAAAATATTTTGAAAATACTACAAAATTTCAGCAATATTTTCCGAATTTTGAGGTTTAAAATTTTTTTTGTTCTCAAATTTTTTCGAAAGTTTGATAAAATTTCGGAAAAATGTTCCGAAAATACTATAAAATTTCGACAACATATTTCGAATTTTGAGGTTTAAAATTTTTTCAATTGTAATACATTGGAGGAAAACGTAAATAATAAAGGATATTTTAGGGAGTTATTAAGAGTGTACTCAATAATTGGTGTGTGTTTTCATAATGCGATGCTCTTAATAAAAAAAAAAAAAAGTGTGTGCAGATAACCTGGGCCTTCATATTCACATTAAAATAACATAAAACACTATGGGTGTATATCCATTTATGTTGGAGATATATATAAACAAAACCAATTTATATTTAATCTAGTTATTTAACTCTAATAGATTAGAGAGGTAAATCATTTGAAAATATATTTAAGGTTATATTATTTAACGTTAAAATATATTATAATGATTGAAATGGAAATAACTTAAACTAAGGGGATTAGGTCACCTTTTCACTTAAGTGGGAGATTTGGATTCGATTCTTTTTAGAATAAATTGGAATGGAAAGTATAAGGAGGTTCCAAGAATTTGGAATTGTATGGAGGAGTGATATATGTCATTTTCCCCTCTTTATGTTTAGGCGTAGGCCGTACAACAATGCGGACCAGCCCATCACATTGCAATTAAAGCCCAATAAGCAGAACAATCGCAATACACCAAGCCAACCCAAACTAAATTAATTTTTAATAATAATAAAATGTTAAAAGAGCTTGCATCATTATCTAGAACTAGAAAAAGAGCTTACATCACTAATTATGAGAAAAATATATATTACATAAATTTTGACATTTAATCTTTGTCTTATTTACCTGCAAAAGAATATTCCAATAATATGTTAATGATGGTATAGTAAAACCTTTTTAAATTAATATTATCCAAAAGTTTATTAATTTAAAGTAAATTAATAATTTATTAATTAAAAGAGATATTTTTCATACTTAAATTTTAATTATATGTTCAATATATAATGGTGAAATAAATAACATATGAATAAAACAAAAGGTTTTAATACTCAATAATACAATGACTTTCCATTTAAAAATATTTTGGTTTAAATTGCAACAAAGTAGCAAGCAACAATAAATTCATATCTTACTAAATATTTATCCTAGATACCTTTTAATTTTTAAAAGAAAATTAATTTATAATGTTGATGAGACCATATATTTATATAAAAAAATTCAGAAAAATTACTATCTTATTATTTATCAAAATTATTAATTTATATAATGGGCCCAAATTGAGATATCAAAAGAAACTATTATTGAAGTGTGTTTACGCTTTTCGGGTATTTTTTCCTTAACCGAAAAAAAAAAAAAGATAGAGAGAGAGAAGAGAAGACCAATAAAACTAACTAGGGGCATGTAATTACAGAAATTCTTGCATAAGACCATTTTATATATAAAACGAAATATTTTTTAAGGCTTTTGTATATTCTAATTTTTAAAATAACAAAAAAATATTACTCCATAACTTAGGTATAAAGTATTCTCATAGAAGTTTTCTGGATGATGAATTAATTGCTTGGTATAATGAAATGTCTGTGTGCTGAAACTATCCAAAATCATTATTCAAGAATATACATTGAATAAAAAAATAAGCTACATTTCGTAAATTTTGGGCTACGAACTCGAAAAATATTTCTTGAATTTAATTTTTAGTGAAAAAGTTGTCACGTTACTAAAATTATTTACATGGAAATTTAAAGTAAATTTTCTGTACACTAGTTTCACCAAAAATTCAAGTGCATTTTAAATAGTTTTAGTTATTTCATAAAACAATATTACTATCAAAATTCATACTACCTTTTAATAAACCTAACTAATGTTGTAAAAAAATGGATTCAGAGTATATTTTGGGAAAAAATAATCGATATTCATAAAACTAAGAACTAGATATACAAACTCCGACCGTCACCCAAAAAAATTACAAACTTCCATTTATTCTCATGATATTTTACAATATGGTCAAGCTACATAACTTCCACTCCAATAAAAATATAAATTTATTCATATAAATTCCCACAGAAAAATTGTAAAGAAAAATCTCCTATATATACTTTACATGACAAGTATTATATGAAAAATTATACATCCTCTTGATTTCCATAGTTTCTAGCTGTGTCCATAACTTGGCTTCTTTTCTTAAACCTCCGGTTGCGGTGCTTCTCATCGAACTTGGGCCGTCCGTCTCCTTAAACAAGCTGTCGAACCATCGGATCAATAACACATTCTCGCGGTGGCACCGAGTACCTTACCGTGTCATAACAATAAGAGTAGTACATGTATTTTGATCTAAATTTTTTCATAGCCAACTTTTGTCTAGGGGTTATAGTAGCAAAATCGGTCGTAGCATGTTGATTTTCTCTTTCCGTGTAGCGGCGCCGCCACCACCTCTTCTAGTGGGTCGGTGGCGCAGCCGTGGAGGACGAGGTCGGTAAATTCAGCCACGAAAGGGGCATATTTGTAATTTATTCTCGTATTTGCCACCGAAGTAGCCCAACTGAGGCATCCCAAATAGTTGCAAACAATCCCATTGGCTTTGATGGGAAATCGGCTCCCATTGCTTCGCTTCTTACTATTTCTCGAATTGGTATATCATCAATATAAAATCTGCAAATAATATTTTATTATGTCATACATATTATACTCTGAGGGTAAACTAGAAAATAAAATTTAAAAAAATGTCATACCAAATTAGCTAAATTAAGGCAAAGTTTGTTACCATAGTACACATGCTATTAGTTCAAAATTTTAATAGTCATTACTTCCATTGGTTAGCTAGGTTGAGTTGATTAGTTAAAAGCATAGGATTGGTCCATCATAATGACTCTTACCAGCTAATTAAGTAAGCTTGACAAGGACAAGTTGATCAACTATGTTCACAAGATTATTTCCTAACAACAAGATAGTGAAATACTTGTTTCAGAAATTATGAAATTCATAAGCCCAACTTTTATAATTCGCCAATCAAATAGTGACCTTGCATGTGACTTATTCTCATTAATATAAATTTTCACATGAACCTTATCTGTGTCTTTTTCTCCACACATGTGAAGTTTGTAAAGTATCCTTCATCTGTCATCATATATGTTGATATGTAAATTCTGTGTAATAATTTATCTAATACATGAAATCAATTTATGGACATTAATAAGCTAGCTAGCTTCTAGATAAAAGGCAGGCATGCCAATATTGTGGAGGAAGCAACCTAGCCTAGTTAGCTATTTTGAAATAGTCAAATTTGACACGCATAGCCGCAATTGACAGCTGAAAAGTAAAAAGTTGGAAAATGAATTCATGTTTGAAATTAATTAATAAAATAAAGTGCTTACATAATTTTATTGGTGGTCCATAGTATGCTGTAAGTGTGGTACTCTTTAGAAGGGTCAAACCAGAGGTAATATCTCTCTTCTCTTCCTCTGTGTGTACTTCCATTTCCATACATATTTGTCTGAAACCGCCACGCCTTCCCTCTTATATTTCCCAGGAACTCAAAATCCAATTCGTCGTGTGACTTGCTAAATATTTGTTGATTTGTCGTCTGCAATAATTAATTTTTATATATAGAGAGAGAATATATGTAATTAATATTTAATTATGATCATCGATCATGCTCATGTATATATATTAATTTGAATTGACGATATATATTATGTATGTTACGTACGTAAAACGCGACGACGATGCCTGCTGTGTAATCTGACGGTAACTTGATTTTAGCACTGAAGAACCCATGGTTGTAAAGGTCTGAAGATTTGAAGCCTGACCCTGTGTAATTAAATATTTAACATATATACACATCAATAAAAAATAATCACTTGTTAAAAACTGAAAAGAAACATATAGACATATAATTAAAACAACATATGTACGTATGTATATATTATATGAGCACGATCATCATCTGAAAATGGTGTTCAGATGGTGACGATGACAGCCCTTAAAAAGAATTTTGTATTTCAATAAACGATCGATGTATGTATGTATGTATGTATATATACCTGTCTTTAGGTTGAGATGGAGTTGAACAGATTGATCATCGGAGGAGCGAATGATGTTGGATTCCCCAAAGAGAGGGCTGAAGCCTTTTGCAAATGGAACAGTAGATATGTTCAAAGATGCAGCATGACATGATGATACATGGACAAGAAGAAGAAAGATATACACACAATATTTGAGTTTATCCATGTATAATTCTAATTGATCCGCTCTTTTTGTTTTCTGCAAATGATGATTTTGTACCTATATAAGAGAAATATGAATGATATTGGGGTGAGCTGGTAAAGATGATCAATATTTAATCAGTGGACATGAGTAAGGGTGGAGTAACTATCGAGGGCATTTCTGGAAACAACAATTATTCACTATTTAGATTAGAAGAAAGAAGGAATATTATTTTTCCGCCAAAATAAAATCCCAGCTTTCTTGTTAATTTCCTGATTTTCGAAACGGCGTATTAATAGACACGGTTTTTCGAAACAGAATAGGGCTCTGTTTGGACAGAGATGCAATGTTTAGTCTCCCAAGAAGATCCTTCTTTTTATATAAGTATTTCCTTCAACTTTATGGACTGATTAAATACATAAAATAAATATAGTTTGTTAATTATTTGTTTTAATACACCGGGGTATAGAAAATAAACTTATGTTTCTATACAGCGGATATAAAAATAAACGCAAGCAAAATAATTATTTTACTGTGATCATTACGGTAAGGTATATCCATGAATAAAATTTGTGTGTATTTTTAACAGTATAGAAGATAATAATTTGATTGTAATATTATATATAAAAATAAATAATAGGAGTATTATTTAAAATTATACCGTGAAACTGGTTTAAAAAAGATTTACTCCAATAAACTTAAGGTCACTCTTTGAAGAAGGAAGTTGTATATAGCATCGCATTTTAAACATCATGTGGGTATGGCTTGGTTAATTTCAATGAGGTTAACTAGGTGGCTTATCCCACCTATCCATTGGGTTCCTTATGTGGGAGGACCCGATTTCATTTGAGAACGAATTATAGAATTATAAGGTGGGTGAAGTGTGTTTGGGTGTTTTGTAACTAACTACTAACAACTAATATTTATCTATAAAAAAATTCAATGAGGTTATATATGATTATTTAATGTGCATTTGTGATAGTAAAATAATCAATTTTTTACACTGATTAAAAATGCATATTAAATGCTATTTGAATTATGAGTTTTTCTAAAAATATTTTTATTTTATTTTTGTACAAGATGATATTTTTAAAAAAATTAAATGTGTTGAATAGAGATATTTTTTGATCAATTAAAAATATTTAATACTTTCAATAAGATAACATGTGTATAATTTAGGAGATACGAAGGTAAAATGAACGAGTCTATTTTAACCGTAGGGAGAAAATAGTAATTAGTGATGGAAAATACATAACACAACAATTAATTATCAATTGGAAAAAAAAATCTTATCTCCACCTAATTAATAATTATATCAAAGGACTGATGGGTTAGGCCATCTAAACTTATATTTAAGTATCAATTCAAATTCATTACTGGTGTGACGGTTTTCTGTATTATGATGGCTCTGACTTTTGGAAAAAAATAATCATAAGCGTGAGAAAACAAGCTGTACACGTGGCTAGATGTTATTATTCCATGCAACTAGTTAAATTTTAAGGTTTATATTTTGTTCCACACACATATATATATATATATATATATATATATATATATATAAATCATTTTTTACCATAAAATGGGTGATGAAGATGAAGGGCCTCCAAATAGTTTGAATATATTAAAAAAATTAATTTTTTAAAAATTATAATTAATTAAGTATTCAAGGACAGTTGTCATGCAAAATTGAATGAGTTGCCGTAACATTGATGTTTTGTTTTTCTATTTAAATCTATGTTACTTACGTGATGAGACAAACCATCCCTTGCACAATTGTGAGGATGACATGCAATTTAATTTGGCAATTTGAAAGATATTTCTTTCTTTTACCATTAATTAGCAAAAAAGTTATATTTTTATGAATATATATATATATATATATATATATATATATATATATATCTTAATTACATTTTATTTACATGATATGTAGAAAAATATAGAGTTTGTCTCATGTGAGGTGAGGGCATGTATGCATTCGAATTTTATTATGATATTTTTCGATTAATTTATTATTACTTTTTATTTTAAATTTACATAATCCTATTATATTGAAAGTGAGAGCATACACTCACCTCATATGAGACCAAACCAAGAATATAACGATGATGAGAGAATGATGTAGAATTCGATATTGGCCAGTTTCTTTATAGAATATGAATTATTTATAAGAAATTATAAATAATTATTTTTTATCTTGTCAATGTAAGTATCAAATATATGAGTAGGAATATTAAATATGTGAACAAAAATATTAAATATGTAAGATGGATCAAACGTGAAACCCATCTTATTTATGAGACTGTCTCACTCAATAATCTATCTTTTAATGATACTTCAATTCCAATGAATACCCAAATCAAGTTATATCAGTCTATATTTAGAAGTGATATAGTTCCAATGAATACCCAAATCAAGTTATATATCAGTATATCTTTGTTGTCAAAATTCGGTATATCTTTATAGCTAGCTGTGTATCACAGTAATACTAAACGAAATATTTTTTTATTTTACTTTTTAGTTAAAATTAACCTGTTAATGATGTTTTTCTAGCTAGATTATAGAGAGAATTTATTTTTCAACATATGCCCTAATTTAATAAAAATATAATACTATTTAAAAATAAAATTTATCAAATACTCCTATAATAACAATCCCCCAAACCAAGGGGGTTTAGCCCACTGGCCACCGGCCTCACTTAAGTGGGAGACACAGGTTCGATTCCTTTGGGAACGAATTGGAGTGGGAGGTATAAGGAGGGTTTGGAGTGTTTGGAAGTCCAAGGAGACTTGGTGAGCTAACTTCTAACCACTAACAACTAACATTTACCGATAAAAAAAAATAATAACAATCCCCCAAAAAAACTCCCATAATTAATAATCATATCGCCAAATAAAAAGTAAAAATAATGATCTAATATACTTTGTATGTATGTTGTATGATCATAGTGTGTTGCATGTGTAAGGTTACTAGTTTATCCAAAAATAGAAAATTGTATGTAAAAATCTTATATATTTTTATATGTACAAAAATAGAAAATTATACGTAGAAAAGTGTTTTAATTATTTTATTTTGATCAGGAATCTTGACTTTTAGTGCATATCATTTGAGGAATTATCATTTATATTATGTGCAAAAAAAAAAAATACAAAATAATTCTCATATAAAATCTTAAAAGACAGTATGAAAAGAAAATAAAAGGTTACATTTTAAACTTGGCCTATAGGGGAGAAGCCAGCTTTCCATTACCTGTTTGTAATAAATTACCTTACAAAAAATAAAAAATAAAAATTGTCCTGTTGTCACTTGATAAAAACTGAGATATTAAAGTAGTTACACCAACTAACAACTGAGCCTTGGATAATAAATACTAACAAGATATGAAAATCAATCACTCAAATGATTGCATTATTCTTTACCACATTTAATTATTTCGGTAAACTTTATTATGGTGTCAAAAAAATAAATAATGTAAAAATAATTATAATTATCCCAAACGTCATATATAAGCAACATAAAGTTGATAAGACGAGTTAATAATTTATACCTCTGTAGAGTTGGATTTGTCTGGAAATATATGGGCCAACCTTGTTCGAGAATCTGCAAGTTGGCTGGTCGCTTTCTCCGCCGTTTTCAGCTAATTTTTTAGTTTTTGGGAGGTTTTTTTTTAAAAAAATTATTTTACATGGAATATATATCGACATTTGGGCCTACCAAGGAAGGCATACAAGAATACCACCTCATGAGTTATTTGTCATTCTTTACTTAGGACCGTGTATCCGCACACAAAGGAAAAGGAGTTGAAGGAAGAGAGAAAAAAAAGGTGAGGAACAAATAGAGAGAGAAAGAGAAAATAAAATAAAGGTCGGCCGAAAAAATATATATGGAATTTTGGCTACTCTACGGCACAATAGATTCTTGGTTAGTCTTCCTTTAATTTCTTGATATATTAATTTCAAAATTCATAGTAACAATCATGTGCATCAATTGTATAGTAAAACTAATAATAATAATGAACAATATTAAGTGAAAAATAATAAATTTTAACAAAAGAATTAACATCATTTAAAATACATTTATTAGTTGATGTATAAAATATTTCTCATATGTTGTATCGAATGTGCATCACTAAAATAAAGTATGAGATTAAAAGACAATAAGAAAATTAAAAAGGAAAAAGCTGAAAGGCTCAAATTAAGTACACCAAAAGCCAATATCCCATGAACAGATTAGAAGCAACACATCGTCTATCTTAATTTATAAGATACTAGTACATAATTGTAATTCACCTTTAAATATTAAAATCAACGTTGACTTAAGGTGAGCATGGACTTTACAAGGCCGACCTCACCATTTAACCTATGCTGAAGGAGCCCAAATAAATAGTACGGGAAATAATCAACTACAACAATGTTTTATACTCCTCTACAGTCTACACTAATATAGTGAACGCTTGCTACACAAATTCTTTAAAAAAGTCAATGTTAACCAATATACACTATACTTAATTTGTAATTAAAATACGCTATATTTAAGTTGAATAAATCTTTTGCAAACTAGCTTTACTGTGAAAATTAGAACGTTATTAATTATTTTTATTATACAACATTATTATCAAATAAATGTCTTTTTTTTTTTTTAAAAAAAAACAATAACAAAACAACTAACATTGTACAAAATATATACATGATGCAAACAAAATTTTACGGTAAAACTGATTTAAAGTGTACTTTGTCTTTATTAATTTGGTATTCATGGTGATTTTGGTGCATAAATTATATAATTAATTAAATAATATAATTGTGAGAGACTCTATTATATTGCAAAAATCATATATTTATAAATAAAAGTATTAGTAGTAAATAAGTTTAATAAAGAAAAAACCCTCTCACACTATACAATCTCATGCTAAAATATATTTCCCTTGTTCAATAATTTTTTTTTGCACAAGTTTTAATGAATATTAGTAGTTTATTTATAAAGAAAAATGTATGATAGATATGTAGTGTTTAAAGGTTGATATAAAGTAGTGTGAGATAGAGTTATACTAAAAATGAAATGAAAATAAATATTTTGAACATACCAAAAAAAAGGAATAATTTTTGGAACAGAAAAAATATTAATATTTAAATAGTGTATTTTATGCGAGAGTTAGTAGTTTTTGGTAATAAAAGTAGTAGAGAATATATTTTTAAAATTAAAAAGGATAAAAATTACACTAATTTTTATAGCATAGACAATTAAAGCATTAAGAATCTAATTGATTTCAATCATTAATGTGACAGCATAACTTTCCATTTTTAATAAAGAAAAACTCAACAGTAGATTGACGCATTAACAAAAATATAATTATCCATTTTGAACGTTTCTCTTAAAATTTAATATTTTTTCTTAGAAAATTGTGACCCACATTTACAATAAAATATTTTATCTTAATTTTACCTTTCTTACACTCATTCTACCTTTTTACCTTTTTAGTTTTCTTATATTTTACACAAATGTTTTTATAATAAAATATTATATTAATTAAAATTAATATTATTTCTTAAATGTTAAATAAAGAGAGATAAAGAGTATCTAATTACTGTCACATGTAACTCATCCACCAATACTGTCATTACACATCCGATTTTTATAAATAAAAATGACTCAATCAAATCAAGACACGTGCAACTACACCTATTCCACCTATTCTATAAAAGACACCGAAGCCAGACGTAAGATAAGGGGCAACACATCAACAAAACAAACTCTACTAATTAGTATGTGGGAGTGTTTTATAATTTGTCAACTTTCGTTCCATATATAGTTTCCTATCACGTACACTTAATGTAATAATCATACAGTCAAGCTAACATTCAAATTAACGTAATTGCATTTAATTTTTAACTTTTTTATCGATAAATAATAACTTGAATTCATGATTTTAGGATATTTATTTTTAAAATAAATCAAACATGTGATTTTTTATTGACCGATTGATACATATCTTGTAATATAGTGTAATATTTTCTGTTACTCTCATTAAATGAACGACACTGTGTATATAAAGGAGGGAAAATACTTAACTTATAATTAACCATGCTAATTATGGAAAAAAATATCCCCCAAAATAACATTCTGTCAATCAAAATCCAAATTATTTGCTCTCTCGACCAAATCGGATTATCTCAATCAAAATTTAAGTACAAATTCTTGTGTGTAATTTTGTATACATGATGCAATTGGATTTTTAATCAATTTTTAATGTAATTTTAAATATATTTTGACATATTTTAAAATAAATTAGAATTAAATTGAATTGAATTATAATTGCACTAATTGTATGATATGCAATTGTGCACACAAGACCCCAATCCCAAATTTTCTTGTCTTCTCCAACCACATTAAATCAGAGATTCAGCTTTGAGATTTTGACTGCGTGTATAGTGATTTTGGCTAAGAGAGAATTAGATTTTGACGGGAAGAATCTTATTTCGGAGGATTTTAAATTTAATTAATTTTTTTATCATAGTTAACACGGTTCATTATGTGCTAAGTGTTATCTCTTCTCAACGACATATGTTAACAGGTAAAATAAAAGATATTACATCATTGTGTTATAAAATAGGGGCACTCACTGTGAAACATCTCATGCATGAGACGGAATCACTATCTAATAAATTGTTATCACTTTTTAATAAATTGTTATCACTTTTATACTAATTTGTACCACTTTTAAAAAAGTGATAATAATTTATTAAAAAGTGACTTGAGACATAATTTATTAAAAGTGACTTGATCTCATAAATGAGAGCGTCTCATACAAATTTTTGCCTATAAAATATTCTGAACATTTGTCGATACCCTCGCACCACTGCACTAAAAGTTGCACATCAAAGCTCGTTGAAACATTCACACCTCACCTTGCACTCCTTTTCGGCCCGCAAATGTGTATCTATAATCTATATATATATCTTCATCCAGGCCGGATGGATTTAGTGGGAGTGATGGACGGTCACCTATATTTAATTTATGTTTTTAATTTATGAAATTTTATTTATTTTGCTTTTATCCTCTTGGATCATAAAAAATATCTTTATTTATGCTTTCAATTCATAAAAATTTATTTAATTGCTTTTGTTCTTTTGGATTATAAAATTATTTCTCTCATTATATTGAAATATTTCGGCGTATTCATCTCCTACATCCCATCCCCATTGTAGAGAGAAACAAAAAGTATTGAATATAAAATGCAGTAATAATTAAGTTAGAGAAACTAAAAAAGAAACTACAATCATTACAATAGATTAGTTGGAAATAGTCATCCCATTGCCCAAGCTTATCCACATTATATAACTAAATCAAATTAAAATTTAAAGAGAATTAGGTTTAGTGGAGAAGAGTTGGTGAGCGGGGCAGTAGGACCCGTCACCACTAGGAAACCAATTGTACAATATTATTTCTGGTGTTGAATAGTTGCAAGTTGCATTAACAGAAAAAACAAAGCACACACACTCACGCCTCTTTAATTTGGTCCTATCAGACAGAAAGTGTTGATCGACTTAAGGGGAAGTAGGCCCTATAAAATCAAACCGGCCCTTATAAAGAAAGGCCTAGTACTACTCTGCCCCAGGTTATGTCCCTCTTTTTTATTGTTTAATCTACGTGCATGAGTATGGGATAAGGTCGGATACAAATACACGTATGTATGCACATGCCTATATGACCCTCAGAATGATGATATGTGGGACCCATGTCACTTGCCTATATATTTTGTTTTGAAGATAAAGATACGTCTTAGTGCACATTAATATTTATATTTTTCAAAATGTTAAATATTGTTTCAAAATATATATATATATATATATATATTTTGTCTCACTCACACAAAATATACTCGACTATGCCTAAATGTTTTGTGAGTTTTTAATTTGCAAAATTATAACCGTTGGACAACAGGTGGAAGACACTTCTTTCTTTTCATGAGGTTCAAATTTCGATGGCTAAATCTTGTTTATTTCAGTTGTGTTTTTGCAATACGCAGCTGCTTCTTCAATTTTGCAATCTTTTAATTAACCTATCCGCACCCTGGTTTGCAATTTCAAAATATAAATGCTGTTTCTTCTTTTTTTTTAACAGTAAAGACCTTTTATATTAAAAGTCACAACGGTAATAAAAATACAATTACACAATCACAAAATAAGGCAGGTCTATCCAACAAGGAAGCCTCTTGAAGAGGCGAGACAGAGCAAAAGCGCGCGTATGCTAAAAAGTTAACGTTACGCATGACGAAATCAACACAGTACTCCCTTTTATTGGCCAACAATTTATAATTTGCTTCTTTAAAGGTTGCAATTTATAATTTTTTTAATTTCTTTCTTCAAACGGTAGTGAAGAGAGAAGAACAAATCTTCAAATTTCAAAACTCAAGCATTAGGTATATAATCTAATATTTTTTTTTTACTTGTACGACCAAAGTATATTAATGTTTGTACAATATTTATTGATTAATTACAAGGTGAAATTTAAAACTGTAATTTGAATTTGACATATATACATATGCATAATTTTTTTATTGATCAATAGTAATTTATAATTTTTTATTCTAAATTATTTCTTCATTAGCATGTATGTCTATTAATATATGTCTAAATATCAAAAGAGTAAAAAAATATGCATAAATTGAAAATTTACTCAAAGTCAAGTGGGTAATATCAACAACTCAAATATCCACTTCAAAATTAAGCAACATTTAATTTTAAACTCAACTTTATAATTATTTTGATCGGGCAAAGGTGACTTCGAACCCATGACCTTTGGGTCATTGGTAGTGGAGCTCTAACCACTTGAGCTATACCATTTCTTCACTTGACTTTATAATTATTAGAATCGGTTCTAATCACAATTTGCAGTTTTATAACAAGTTAACAACCCGTAATTGGAGCCGGTTATGATTTAAGATCCGTAATGATCTGATTAATGCAAAATATGTAATGTCATGCCCTGTTTTTTTTTTTTTTTCTTTTAAAAAATGGAACATCAAATTACAATAAATCGGGCTATGAATGATTAAGTTAAAATTAAATTGTCAAAAATTTATGTGAAAGCGAGTGTCACGGTGATACGGAAATAAATATTCATTCATTGTAAAATATTAAAACATCCTTTTTAAATTATAAAGCTGTCTCAACGTGAAACGATCTCATTCAAGACATACTTGCGTTAAGTTACTAACTCTTCCCAAGAAAATTGATTTGGTCTAGATTTTATGCTTAGTTGACACATGAAATATTTGACACCTAACCAAGTGACTTAGGCCATCGGGTTCCTCACTTTACGTGGGAGACCCGATTTTGATTCTCTTTGGGAATGGATTAGGGAGTTATAAGGTGTCTTGAAGAAATTCTTGGAATGTTTGAGTATTTAATAATCTAACTACTAATAACTAACAAACTAGAATTATGGTCTGTCAAAAAAAAAAAAACTAGAATTATGGAGAATTATGGAATTATAAGGTGGTTTGGAGATATTTCCCGATGAAAAAAATATTCGACACCTAGAACTAATTAATACTCTTACTTTAGACAGAAGTGATCACTTGCAACCGACCAAGCACTCGAGCTGGGGTCTCACCAATTTTATCAAATAACCTACTATTTTAATTTGGACCCTCAATTTACTTGATAGTAATGTTTCATTTAAAATTTGAAAAAGACGCTAGGAAATGCCAAATCAGATATCAAAGTGTCTTTAACTAAAGAAAAGTAAACTGGGCGATGATTGTGAAAATTAATGTTAAGATTGATCAGTAATTAATAGTGCGTGTTTAGAGCATCACGATGATAATAACTTTTTTTTTTTTTTTCGATAAATGTTAGTTGTTAGTAGTTAGAAATTAGTTCACCAAGTCTCTTTGCAATTCCAAATTCTCCAAGTCTCCTTATACCTCCCACTCCACCCGGTCCAAATTCTCCAAGTCTCCTTATACCTCCCACTCCAATTCGTTCCCAAAGGGAATCGAACCAGATCTTCCACTTAAGTGAGAGTCCAATGATCAAGTGGGCTAAGCCCCCTTGGTTCACGATGATAATAACTAATTACCCATCAAATAATAATTCTAAAATGAATTTCTACCAATATGAGATGGAAATTATAATTAAAAAAATCTCTCATAATTTTTGTTATTACATATTAACCTTTTGCAACCCAAATTAATAGGTATGTTATATTGTAGGCTACGTTTTATTTCTTTTATTTTTATTTATTCGGCTTTTTTTGGGTGGATGATGGGTCGTAAATAATAATTACTCTCTTTGTTCCGGAGTTATTTTCAGTTGTGAAGAAACAAGTTTATTAAGAAAATTTAAATTAGCGTAGGAGAGAGAATAAAGTGTAAGAGTATTTTGGGTGGTTGTATGAAAATAAAGTGTATGAGAGAGAATAAACTAGAATAAAGAGTAACATTTTTTAATTTAAACAATATTGTGAGGGTGTGGTTTATAGAGGGTATTCAATTTTGGGAGTGTGAAGTTAATTATGGAACGTCCCAAAAAGAAAGTATGAAGTTAATTGTGGAACGGAGGAGTATAATTTTTTTAACATTGTGAAAATTAGCATGATTTAATTATTCTTACAAAAATTATGAATTGAGAGAGAATAATTATATTAAAACCGCTCCACCATTATCGTTGCTCTAATGTCATAATCCAACAGCGAAAAAAGAGAAACTAAAAGAAGAAAACAACGGAAAGGAGGGCAGAATCGAACGGAGGATGTATACAGCTTTTCAGCCTTTTCTAGTAGGTCGGCATTTTGAAATTAGAAAGTTCGGTCCAATTCTTTTGTTGTAAAGTTGCATCGTATTTTATCTCATTAACGCGTCACATTGTAAGACTTTTCTTGTTTAGTTTATACTTTATAATCAAGAATTAGAAAATATAATATTAAATATATAAGACGTTGAAATGTGATAAAAAAATAAAAATATTTATAAAGATAGAGAGAGTAGTGGATACATTTACTTTCCATTAAAGAAAATGAGAAATTTTACCGGAAACACCCAATTTGACAAAAAGAGAACCTTAATAAAGGACGAAAGAAATATATTGTGTATATATATTACCTCCATTCCGTGATTAGTTTACACTTTATTTTTTTAAATATACCAAGACTACATTTACACATTCTAGTTGAAAATATATGAGTCAAAATTGCATTTGGTGTCTGGTTAATTTGCCAAATTGTGACTCTTAAATAAATTGATAAATCTCATTGAATGTATAGACTCAAATTAAAAGGTACAGCTAGCTGTAAAATCTAAGAATAGTTATCTGACATTTTAGATAACCAATTCAAATTTCATACTGTGAAATTAAACATGCGGGATATGTAATAAAGAATCTTGTACACAATACACACTATATATATATATATATATATATATATATATATATATATATATATATTCCAATACCATACATAAGTTATAAACATACAACACGTTGTTGTACAAGAAAGAAGCAATTGCAATGAATATACATATGCTAAATTAGGATGAGAAATAATCACTGATCACGACAAACAATGCAAGAAAACAGTTTGGAAGCAAATGTTTTAGATTTTGGTTGATGATCGAGAGTTGGTATACAGATGGTGGATTCATGAGCCCCATTTAGCCTAGCTTTCTCACATTCATCCAAGAATTTCTGAAATGCTTTTTCACATAATCCACTCCATCCTTCACATTCATCCCTTGCAATCCTTTTCTGGATCACCGCATAAAACTGCAGCCATTTGCACCAACTCCTCCTGGAAATCGCTTAATTTGGCTTCGTCTTTCGCCTCTGCTTCGCGTACCTTCACTGGCTCGCTTAGAGTTTCTATCCATCATCACATGTACCGGATGTAATTCAAATTTAATTATAGTGTACAAATATTTTCTTCTTGTTAGATTGCTATGTTGATATATTAATTAGCTAAAAATGTACTCCTTCATCCCATATTAGTTTTCATTATAATCTATACACGTATTTTAAGAAAAAATATAATGAGTAATTTTGTAAACTTTTATTATTAAAGTAAGGAAAAGTGATTGGATTGAGTAATTTAAAACCGTGCATCATCTTAATTATTCCTTTAATACGGATGCATGATTTCATTCCAGATCGATAAATTCTGAGTTTTCTTTCTTGACTTTGTCAACTTGTCTCAAAATTTTAGTTTTTGTATTTAATGTTTTACTATACAAGAGGTAGATAAGACAACTGATATAGAAAAAAATTAATATATTTAGTTTTCGAATTATAATATTTCTTATAAAAATTAAACGAAGTGGGACTTGAGTGAGATTTGTAATGAATAAATATAAGAAAAGTAGAAATAAGAATAAGTAGGAGATAATAAATAAATATAAAAAAGTAGTGTAACATGATAATTTTAGATAGTATAATAGGGATGGATGCGTATTTTAATGAAAAATTAGATTTACAAAACTGAAAAATAAATGAGATGAGAGAAATCAAATCTTAAAAATCCCGTGCGAAAAAGAGAACAGGGTCTAAAACAATTATTTATGAGCCGCCGAATTTTGCGTGGTTCATAAGCTGTTGGAGTGGGATGGGCCGAATTTGTTTGGGCCAATATTAAAAAAATATATTGTACCTGGGCAGTCGGTCCGTGGGCTTTTTCTGTTTACGAGAATGTCAAAAGTGCCGGCCCATTCATCGCGCTTCGTTAAAAATTCGTTGAGATTGAATATCTTTTTAACTGTTGCAGCTATGGAAGAGTGTTCGAATTCCGAGCTAGGATATGGCCCTGAAGGCCCATGTAACACTGTAACCATCATCAAATCAAATTCTGATGATGCATGTGACATGATATTATATATATACGATAAAATGAAATAGCAATTGCGCGCTATATATATTGAAATTTGAGAGAGATAGGTATAGGCATATATATATACCGGTCCCTTTCTCAATCCATGGAGATATGAAGATGGCCGGAACCCTAACCCCCAATCGATCAAACCGGAAATTGTAAGGCTCGGGGCCGAGGATCCCGTCGGGGCTGGGAATTCCGGTGAGCGGAGTGGGTACGTGGTCAAAGAAGCCACCATGTTCGTCATAAATGATGAGAAATAGGATTTCATTCCATTGAGGACTAGACCTCAATGCTTCATACACTTCCTTCACAAATTTCTGCCCTTCATACACGTCATGAGAGGGATGATCATCGTTTCCTGGCAGTATTTTTAAATCAAAATACCGTTGTTCCAAAACCACATAGTTTGGCAACTTCCCCTCCTTGCAATGCCTCTTGAAACTCACATCAAATTGATGAAAATTAAATACGTACTTTAGTTTTCTTAAGTTCCTGCGGGCCAAGTAAAAATTAAATTAATTAATTATTAATTACCAATTCTTTAATTTATAAAATATGATCATGATATTAAATTAAATGATTGAACAATGATTAATTTTCATTACTTGTAGAATAGTGTTGCTGGAGGGTACTGATAGTATATGCCAAAGGTACAACCCTGCTCATGCAAGGACTCAAATATAGTCTTCTGGGGGTACCCTTGAATCAATTGGTTGGTGTCATTACTGGTGGCGCCGGAGGAGGTGGCGGAATGTACAAACAGCCTATTCGGCTGAGTGGAAGCCGGCACGGAAGCGAACCACCGGTCACAGACGGCGAACTCCGATACTAGCTCCTTGTAAACGGGTACGGAGTCGGGCTTGAACCCGTTCATTACCGTACTGGACATTCCAGTTTGCTTCCTTTCTGCATTCTGAGCAAACCCTTGCATGCTGGGTTGCAGCTGCTCCAAATCCAACTCTTGCCTCCATTCAACTCCAAATACCTGTTCGAAAATATCCTGGATCGAGTGCCCCGGGTCCGGGTCCACATAGGCTGACCCGTCGCCGAAGAAAATTCGGTTATTTTCGGGGTCTGCGGTGGACACAGGGTTTGATTCGGACCCTGTGGTGCCATTGATTTCCGGGTTTAGGGTTTTCATCCAACCCAACATGTGATCAAACGACCGGTTTTCTTGGACTAGAACTACTACTGTTTTGATTGGGAAAGAATTTGAACTTTGTGAAGCCATCCTCTCTCTCTCTCTCTAGCTTGATCAAGATTTATAGGTAGAGTTTAATTTATAGTAAAAATCTTAAAACTGATCATTTCATGCACGTGCACGTAATTTGCTGGCATTGATGAATTATATATTTATGTTTGAGATTATGAATTGGAATTAATTTTTATTGGTGAGATTTCATCATAAAGCTGGCATGACTTATGGAAAGACACTATATAAAATGAATGGCAGCTCCTGTTGATATATATATATATATATATATATATATATGAGCATATTGGAGACGCAACGGATCTCATTTTAATTATGGTTTCTCTATGAATCATAAAATCACAATTAAGCTAATTATTACCTGCTCGTGTGAAGTATATATATATATATATATATATATATATATATATATATATATATATATATATATATATCTCATAAACCAAAAGTTTTTCTTAAAAAAGAATGACTTTTGAATGTAAAAAGAAAAGCAAAGGGTGTACGTGAGCCAATGCCCAATGGAGATCATCACAAGACACACATTTATATATTGTGTTTTAAAGAAATGGTACATATTTTATTCTGGAAATATATAGTATTTTAAGGAAATGTACATTTACTAACGCTATTGTACGTGCATTGCATTTTCTTTGTCAAATATATAGTATAAGCGTACGCGGGGCATTTGGTTGTTCCCATCAATTATTTCGTGTACGACATAATCGCTTCTTTAGGAATCTTGAACAATACATATTAATAAGTTTCATATTAATATAAAATTTGTATTTAATCTATTTCTCATATTCACTAGACATGACTCATTAAATATGACTTATACAAAGAAATTTTAAAACTGTTTCACCTAAGATTTTAAAATATTAACAGTAGAAATCTTAGATCAAGAAGATCGGAAAAGGAAAGAAATCTTGTCCTGCTTAAGGGAAGGGCCACGTTGGGCCTAACTATACAAAAACTACAATGGCCCAGGTTATTTGCACCCGTTTTAGTTAGGACATCCACTCCATTTTTTTTTATTTTAATATAATTATAAATATCGAAATCATCTTTTTTCTTCAACCCTAATTATTTATACTCCTCTTTCTTCTCTTACGTTTTATACTAATAAGTTAAGATTTGGTCCAACTCATATCATATATGGACTTATAATAATTCGAGCAATCAATCAATTTTTAAAATCCAAAAAAAAAAAAAAAGATGAAGACATTGATGAATTCCCACTTTACCCTTCTATCCCAATTAGACCTTTTTTTTAAAAAAAAAAAAAATTAGACTTTTTATTTTAGAAACCACAGTTAACTTTTTTTTTTTTTTAAAGGCGAGTCAAATTCACAATGAAATTTTCTGGAATCTAAGTAATTAAGATTCTCTGGTCATAAAAATTAAAAAGCAATTAAGCAGCAAAATTCAATTGATTATTCAAAAACAAAATTTATACAGGCATGCATAATCACACAATGAAATGTCTCCAGTCCACAATTAAAAATTAAAAGAAATTGCAACATGTTCTGGCACAAAAGAAGTAAACAGTCAGGTCGTATCGAAAAGCTAATCACGGCCACAAGTCAAGCAGGATAATAGAGTTTCTGTAAGCGATTTGGAATCACGCTTTTGAGTGACGTCGTGAACTGAATCGCAGACGATAAGCGATTCATCAGCTCCATTTTTACGGGCAGTCTCGCAATCATCTCTGAACTTCTGAAAGGCACCTCCCATATAATCAACCGCCTCCACAACTTTCATGTCCTTCACTATCTTCTCTGGGGAATTATCCTGTGTATGCTCACCTTTCAACGCCGCACACATCTTCACCAACTCTTCTTGAAAATCTGTCAGCGTTGCATCTTCATTCGCCTCGACCTCCCTCATTTTCACCGGCTCAGATAATGTATCTGCAATCAACATTCAATTAATTAGTCCACATGTATCAAGGTGAAGGAGTAACACTTGGTTTTCAAATAATTTCATTCAATGAAATGAGTAATACTATTTAATAAAACGAGTAATACCATTCAACTAGTATTGAGTAATATCATTCAAAATGAGTTTTGCACGGAGGGAGTATACGAATTATTACCAATACAGTCTGTTCTTGGAGTCGTCCTGTTCAAGACGCCCTCGAATGTGCCTGCCCAAGCATCGCGCTTTGTTAAGAAGTTTTTCAGATTGAATATCTTCTTGACAGTTGCTGGAATTGAAGAATGCTCGTATTGTGATGTAGGATAAGGTCCAGAAGGTCCATGTAGCACTGCATTTTCATATTTATACAAATATGAAATATACCATAGAAGGAACATTTCATTCCATTAATAAAAATTGAGTTCGATTTAATTA
This sequence comes from Paraleonurus japonicus, assembly GCA_030762865.1. Taxonomy (NCBI): domain Eukaryota; kingdom Viridiplantae; phylum Streptophyta; class Magnoliopsida; order Lamiales; family Lamiaceae; genus Paraleonurus; species Paraleonurus japonicus. The sequence goes on from CM061061.1 coordinate 36,606,613, forward strand.
CCTGTTCCAGGTTCTATCCAGGGAGATATCAAGATGGCGGGAACCCTGACGCCAAGGCGATCAAATTTAAAGTTAGTAGGGTCAGGGCCCACAATGTCATCTGGACTAGGTACACCATCAACAGGTGTGGGCACGTGATCATAAAATCCACCATGCTCGTCGTAGATGATCACAAATAAAATCTCGTTCCACTGGGGACTTGATCTCAGTGCTTCGTACACTTCCTTCACCAACTTCTGCCCTTCTGACACGTCGTGAGGAGGGTGGTCGTCGTTTCCTGGGACTAGTTTTGTCTCGAAATATCTCTGTTCGATTACCACATAGTTTGGTAGTTTTCCCTCCTTGCAATGCCTCTTGAAGCTAAGATCAAACTGGTGGAAATTGTCTATGTACTTCAATTTTCTCAGATTTCTGTCATTCAAAATCTGTTGATTAGAAATTTGGAATTTCGACTTTTGACTTTGCTTAATAACTAGAGTGAATTATACAAACACGATTTAAAAGTCTATATATGGCCCAGCAACTAGAAAACAAAAATGAAAAGTAAAAGCCATCAATTGGTCATTATTGATGGCTTTGAATATTGCTAAAAAGTGGACTAGTGCTGTGGCATCAGGCAACTGATCACTAATTAAAGGTATTTGATGCGTAATTTGGTGTTTTCTTTATTGGTAATGATGAAATTGGATGTTTTTAAATCTAAATTCTTGTTTAGCGTAAATTAAATATGCAAATTGAGCAAAGAGTGGCCCCTTTTATTAATGCTAATTGTTGTGGATTCTCTGCTCCAATATCTGTTCCAATCACTTATTAATATTACAGAGAACAGAAATCTGATTAGGTAATTCTACTTTAATTGCGAATAATGCAAAAATACAAAGAGAATTATGAGATAATCCAATAAAAGAGAGAGGAAGATGTACATGTACATGTACATGTACGTATACCTGTAGAAGAGAGTGGAAGGAGGATACTGGTAATAAATCCCGAATGAGCAACCAGCCTCCTCAATGGACTCAAAAATGGTCTTCTGTGGATACCCTTGAATGAGCGTTTTGGTGTCGTTGTCGGTGGCGCCATAGGATGTTGCAGAGTGTATGAAAAGCCTGTTGGGTTGTGTCAATGCTGGAACTGAACAAAACCATCGATCGCAAACTGCAAACTCCGATATCAGCTCTTTGTAAACGGGTAACTGCTCAGGCTTGAACCCGTTCATCACTATTTTAGCCATCCCTGGCTGTATAGTTTCGGCTTGTTGAGCAAATCCTTGCATGGTTGGAACGAGGTTGTTGGAAGCAGCTGTCTCTTTGTCCCATGGAACGCCGTAGACTTGCTCGAAAATTGCTTCGAAAGAGTGCCCAGGATCAGGCTCAACATTGCCTGATTGCTGACCAAAGTGAAGTCGATTTGAGCTGGGATCCGAGGTGGATAAAGTGTTTGATTCTGTGCCGGTTGCACCGTCGATTTCAGGATTGATGGACTTCATCCATCCTAACATGTGATCAAATGATCGGTTTTCTTGGACTAAGATTACCACTGTTTTGATGGGGTATTCTGACATTTTTGCTGCTTGTGTTTTTTTGAGAATAGTACAACAAATGATAAAGATCAGGGACAATTAAGAGGGAGGGTTGAAAAGAAAGAATTTAACAACTCCTCAAATTGCAGGCTTGTTTCTTTTGGACTATTCAAAGACCGACGAATCTTGATTTAATTAATAATATAATAATGCATTTTACAATGTATGGATATATTCTTCATCAAAGCATAAGAATTACTGTCTCTTTATGTACTCAATCTTGCATTAAATATAATGGTTGCTTTAGCATGCACTGTTTTCATCGAAGGAGGGGATGCTACATTAATTCAAGAGTGGAAAACAGGGCTTTCCGCGGATTAGGATTTGTGCTATTTCTCTAGATGCCTTGTTCAACAACCAAGTTATTGACTTTGACCCTGTTCCCTCTCTCGTATTCGTTCTGTGATGGGCCCCACGAATTTTTATTAACTGAATCCTCCAAAAAAAATCTCATAGTTAAAAGGTAAGATACACAACAATGTTTGTTTTAAATTTTTCAATGAAAATCATTATATAATAAATTACAATGAGAATGATTAAAAATAGTGGAATAATCGAAGAAAAATGATTATGGAAGGAGAAATAATTAATAAAAATAATGCATTACCTAGTTTAAAGAATGATAAAGTAAATTGGTATTTATATCTCATTAACCACTACAATTAGAATTTTGAAACCAACACGGCAACACCCCCTGCTAATTTTTTTGAAACGAACACCCCCTGCTAATTGATCAACCTTTCTTTTGTTGTTATTAGGCGAGTGTTAGGGTGAAGTTTCGTCTCGCTTCCATTTGGAGGTCATCAAAGGTTTGTAATGGAATATGAAAACTCAACAGTTGACACACTTCGGATTCATATTCTCGCATCACAATTCACAACACACAAAACAGACAGAAATATGTCTCTAACTGGACAGTGTATACAAATCGTGCATGGGCTTGTAATCGTGGTGGTTGAGGATGACGAATTCATCTTCAAAATGATGTACAGCTTTCAAAGCTTTAAAAATAACACCATATGAATGAAATTTGAAAATGGTACAAAAATGAGAAAAAAACTGCATCAGAAGCTGGTTTAACTAGGGCCGGATTTAAGGCGAGCCTGGTGTGGTTCGTACCCCTGTATTCAAGTTTTTGCTATTATATATATATATATATATATATATATATATATATATATATAATTTTTTTATTTATACGTATTTCGCCCCCTTTGAATTATATAAATTTTCTCCCCTTTATTTTATGAAGTATTTCGCCCCCTTTAGATTAAATTCTGGACCCGTCCTTGGGTGCAACGTTCAACCTCGTATCATGTTGTCTGACACCATTTCAACAGCTGATTGAGAATGTGTAGCCAACTGTATATGCTCTTTTCTAGCTCTTTCGGGATTAAACGTTAGCACAATCTCAGAAAGATGGAGCCAAACCAACCACATATATAACAACCGTGATCACATCAGTCTCCAATATCAATACAGGCAAAACTGGAAGAATCTTGAGGTTTTTATGTTAAATCAACTATGGGAACATGGAGGGAAGGGATGCATTGAATCATGATTCATATATTCAACAAGTTTATACTTTGTATTTTCATCTAAGTACTATATAGACTTCACCATAATTCAGACTCTTGTATATTTCTGAAATCACTTCATTAGGATCAATAAACCAAAAAATCAAGGCAAAGGAAGAGTTGCTAGAAACAAAATCCAACACTTCATCTGATAACTGAAAGGCTGAAAAGTGTAATTTTCGTACAAAAGTTAGAAGCTAAGAACTTGGAAGCATTTCAAGAAAGAAGAAGAGCACACTGAATTATAACCTGTGCATCACAAAAATGTACTAGTAAAAAGATACTTCTCAGAATTCCACACTGTGACGAATATTTCGTATTCTTGTTCATTCATTTAACTTGATGGGTAATCCCATTTAATACACAAGATTCTGAGAAACTGAAATGTGACAGTATATTCCATTGCTACTCTGCTATGAACAAGTAAAATTTGGCATTGGCTACCCTATTGCACAAAGAAACTCAGTTCAACGTGGCAAGAAAATCAACTTCATTTTTGCCAGCAAAATTTTGACAATCTTTTCAAAGTGATGAAATTGAAGTCATCTCCCAATCCCAAGACTAATATAATTCAATTGGAAAGTACAGAACTCTTGCCTTTATCATTTAATTGGAACATGAATCCGTCGGTAGAAATAGACCTCTTCATTGCGCAAGGACTTCTGAGCAATCCTCCAACTCCCTTGGAAGAACCAGTGCCCCTCCAAATTCGATCGTTTTCGAGCTGTATATATTCATCGATTTCTTCGAATTTCAGGATATCAGAAATCAGAAGCTGGCGTTGGGACGAAAATGTACCCAAAGAAACAGATCGTCTATACTGCTCTTCATTCCTCCAATTATCTTCAACAGGGCTCTTGGGAACGACATCATCATCATCATCATTAATCACAACCATATGTTCATCACAATTCCTTTCCTGATCATCCACCACCAAAATCAAGTCCTCAGGCCTCTGAATTTCGTAAGAATTCGAGGTCAGAGAAGCATCCACCATTGGAGGCGACGGATGAGCTACAGCTACAACACTGGCTCTGCACAAGGGGCAATTCGATTGAGATCTCAGCCACGTGTCGATACACGGTAGGTGAAAAGCGTGGCTACACTTGGGAAGAAGCCTCAGCGACTCATTCTCTTGAAATTCAGAAAGACAGACGGCGCAATCAGTACCTTCAATTAAACCCTCGCCTTTGGTATACTTACAAACAGTAATCTTCTTAATGATAGCCTCATCCAATCCAGACTGATCAACCTGCCATTGATCCTGAGACGATTCGTCTCGATTGTCTGCAGTTTCCATACCTGAGGTGTGGGCGTTTCTTCTCTTGCAGTATCGAGTGACGATCGTGTAGTAGCTCACTAGAAGGAAAGCGCTAGCTAAGACGCCGATGATGGCGATGATGAGAGGCGAAAAGGGGGTGGAATCATCATCTGAGGGAGGTGGAGGAGGGAAGATTAAGTAGCAGAATTGTGGGCAGTATATGCTGCAAATCCCTTGCGAACAATCCCTATAATTATTGTAAGGTGCCCATGGATTTGGATTCCCAACAGAGCTCATTCCTGAAACTGTATGCGGTTGCTTAGATTTGCAGCAATCTCTGCATCAACTCAACAGTGACAATTATGGAATTTGGAGGTTGAGACTTGAGACAACTGTGGACTAAAGGAGAGCTTTGAAGGGAAGGAAACTAAAGTAAAAGTTGAAGCTATCTCTTGCTTTTTTTTTCTCCAACAAATTCCTTGTATTTTTTAAATATTTATATATGAGTCAATCTCAGTTTATAAGTGTTGAAACATCCAAATTAATATAATTGAAATGTGCTTGCTAGATTGAAATATGAAAAGTATACCTATCTAAAATTTCTACACCAAATAAATATAAGACTTGATATATATTATATAGATATACTTATTATTGCAGTCAAATAATGACTCAAACCAACAACCTAATAGCATAGGTAGTAGGACTCTAATCACTTCATGGGTATGTTCTTTTAAGAAAAAAGTTCACCTGTATATTCACAACTTATACGGCAAGTGAACATTGAAAATTAATATCTTCCATAAAAATTATTCAATCTCATAAATTTCATCTTATATTTTACATTTGGACCATATATGGAGCCAATATGTACCTTTTCAACTTACTTTGACACTAAATTATTGTATCCCATGATATTAAATCCTCCTGTCAAAAAAATGATATTAAATCCTTGTAAAATAGTTGGGACAAAGCAAAAATTCAAAACTCAGCATTTACTGTCGTGTAAGGTGTGGAATGGGCATCGTCAACTTTTTTCTTACTTTATATTGGTTTCATCACTTTAAAATCTTTGTGTTTGTGGACTACAATATTTCAATGAGCTTATGATTATGATTAAGGTGTAGCCGTAGCAGTAGCTGAAAGCAACATATTTGGATGCCATATAATTGTCCAACTAAAAAAATTGGCCCTTACTTATACAGTGATTATATTGGTTGAGCTTGTGAACAAAAATACTTGGATGGTATAGTAATAGTACAAAAGAGTAAACATCGATCATAATATTACAATCAAATAGGAACACTATTTTGAAAATATCAAAATTTGATATATGGAGTGTATCACACTTGAAGAATCCTTAAACAAAGAGAAAACAATTATGTCGGCTGCCCCCACACCATAGAAAGTAATAAGAACTAATAAAATTTCAATTTCTTCAAGCTAAGTGGAATAAGAAGTTGATGGAATCTCAGTTAACTCTTCTTTTTGAAAAAGGGGGTTTGGATTCCAACAGATCGAAAGGTACAAGTACAACTTAATTGGTGTAATTTTGACCAATTTTAATAAGCCATAACTCATAAAAAGCGGAATGAAAAATATTTATTTACATATATTAATTTATATTATGTATATATATTGAATAATATTGACACTTTTCGACATACAAATTGTTTATGTGTCAATTACCGAATTAACCTTAGGGAATAGGGAATATAAAAAGAATTACTATTTTATTTGGCTGAAAGATAGGTTTCCACTTATAATAATTGACATATATATATGGGAGACAGGAATATAAAATATCAGTTGCAAGTGTTTAAATAATTTGTTTGTTGCACCTTCCCAAGGGTAGGGACAAGTGACAACCAGTGTTTATTAAATTAAATTAAATAAGAGAAAAACGTACAGTTGTGCTTTACCAAGACTATTTTCCTTGTATTTCTGTGTTAAATTAATATTTTATATCTTTTCCTTCCATTATTTTTCATAAATAATATTGTGACTCTTATTATAATATCGATCGTACAAGCTTGTAATTAATGTTGATATTATCAATACTCACGTTGTATTAAAGTTTAAAATTGTTGAAATGAAAAATTAAAGAATAATTTTATATATGAAACATGATACTTTTACTTATTTTTATAATTTTCACTCTTCAAAAATTTCACAAAAATTTATAGAAATATCATATCTCATGCAATTTTTGTGAAAACATAGATGATCTATAAGGGTATGTTTGGTTCAAGCTTGCAAAATCCGGATTGAAGATTGTACAAGTTTGAGTATGTTTGTTTACGGATTGAAGATTACACAAGTCAAAAGTAAAGTCAAACTCAAAAATATCATACTCATCTACCTTTTTTTTTTTTTTCCCAATAACTCACACATTTATTTTTTATAATATAATAATATCACTTTCATCTACCTTTTTCAAAAGTCAAAGTAAAAATATCATATTTTTACTATTCATCAAGATTTTACAAGCCGAATTTTGTCAATCTCATGCAATCTCGGACCAAACATACCCTACCCTAAAAGTTAACAAATTATAGGTTTAATTAGAAAAACTTAAAAACTGATCACTATTGAAAAGTTGAAATTTTGGAAACTGTCATTATAATGGCTGTTGAGTGTTGATTTCTCCCTAGGTAAATGCCTAATTAGCCTTTATTCAGTAATTAATCTAATGTACTTCACTAAAAGTCTACTAAATTATTCAAGTTCAACGATGTTTATTGTTTGCGGGAACAGTTTTGTCACTGCCGATCAAAATCAAATATAAGTTCAATTTCATAATAGACAAACTTCTAGACTTTATTCACGACAGTTTTTATTCAATAATAGTATTTGACATACAAAATGTTAAATATCACATTTTCTTTTAAAGTGAGATACTCATATTCTAAACAACATTACTTGGCAAACTAACTCATATTCTAAACAACATTACTTGGCAAACTAAATAATATCTCAACAATTGCCAGAATATTTTTATCTCATCTCAATTTTTATGTAAAATTCTTGCTTTACATCCATATATATTTTATAATGTATAGGTGATTGATAACTACACCAAGACCTTCTTGATTGAAGTATTTTATTTGAAAATAGAAATAAAAATTAAATCAACCAATAATTTCAAATTCACCTTAAAATCTTTCAAACTAAAAGAAACCACATAATTTTTATGGGTTCAATAAACCAAGGAAATATACATAATAATATAATATTCGTGTATTTTATGAGTGGTCAAAAATGAATGAGCATCAAAATATGGGCTTTTTCAGATACAAACCCTCTTTAAATTCCTAAACCTAGGACGTGGAAATCATGAGATAATAACTATACAGTTGCAATGTTACAAATACAACACAAGTAAAATAAAAAATGCATTATATTTATTCTCAACTATAGAACAAAACTGTAAGCATCCGTATTCCAAGAAAAATGAAGAATGGCTATAGACATCGCACCTATAACAACACATGCATCACGCTTTACTCTTTCTCTTTTCATCGAGGGCCTGTTTGTTTCACAATTAAATCCGACTTAAAAATACGATAAAATACTACTATTATTCTTGTATCTGGAATGGTTGGATTCTAAATTAGTGATGCCATTTTTCTTTACTGCAAAATCATAATTTAAGTATCTCATCTAATTTCCACGAGCAATTTTATCTGAATTTGTTACGTGTTTTATGTAACACAAAATCTAGTGTGAAGCAGTTACATAGTATGGTTTATTCACTGATACTATAATATTCATTTAGTGATACTATTACATTTATAAACTGATATCACAGTGTAAAATATTTATGGTATCAGTGAATTATTGTAATGATATCTGTTTCATAGAAGAGTGACTCTTTATGTAATACTTTAATAAACAATCGATTGATTCTTAGGAAGTAAACCAAAAACTAGGATAGGATATATGCAAAAATGGGTACCTTGCTCTGGAAAATTCTCATTGTCAGCACGACTGTATCTCGCATTCTACATGAGGAACACCAATAATCAGAATTTTATTTCCAGGCACATGAATTTCCATATAATTACAACTTCAGTGTAAAAGGTGGTTATATAACTTGTTACATAATTAAGAAATGAAGGAACAAGCATACATCATAAAAAGAAAAGAAGCAGATAGAAGAAGCGAAAGTAGGCTCACCGAATGTCATTACTCGTGTTAAACGGATATGACGAGCCATTGGAACATGTCAGGACAAACTGTCCCGAGAGACCACTTGGTATTTTGATCTGGAAGTTCAAAAAGGACATCTAACCTTAGCAGTGAGTTATGTGAATAATAATTTCCTAATTTAACTTCTAAAGGTTTAACTTCAGACGGAGATAGAGTAATAGCATACGGATAAGTCTTTTGAATATTTCTCTGAAATTACAGTATCCTGCTTTCTCCCGTCCTTGATCTGAAAGCCTGATCGCCTCAGAAATAGAGTTGCGGGCTCCCAGTTCTCAGAGGAATCTAACTGTCAAAATGTTTAAGGTATCTAACTGTCAGATATAATGTAAACTTGTAAGATTATGTAAGTAATAAAGAAATCTCACTACATACAAGAATCAGGAGACTAAATGCTGCCATGCCTTGAGAAATATAGGTATCAATCTCCTCCTGCATTTCTGCATCTGCATTTGTCATACAACTCATCAGAAACATAAGCAGAAGACTTATCCCAAGATCTATCACTGGAAATATATATAATTTTTTTTTTTAAAAAAAAGTTAAAATATGTCTTTACAAGCATTTTCTTTTACATTTTGCTTTTGTTGTTTCGAGTACTTCTGGTCAATTTCAAATTTAATCTGCGCAATGCAAGTTGTCAAATAGAAACATAGTTGACTTGAAACTCAAATTGGAAACTATATTATTGAACTTATGAAAAGAATTTATTGCTATTAAACCTATTTGGAGTACAGATAACGATGCATATATAGGTGAAAGTCTGCTTGAAAAGCCTAATACAATCATCCTGCAGACAAAAATACATCATTTTTACCATTAAAAGGTGAACACGATTCACTCAAGATTAAATGTGTGAAGTTGTTCCAAAAAAAAAAAATGAATGCTCGTCAATGCCTGACCTACATTATTTCTCAAATAATAGAATAATGAAGTGGTTTACCAGTCCGTGATGATGTGACGATGTGACATAAGACTCAAAAAATCAGAATTCATGCAATTGCACTCACCACAAGTAATTTTGTTGTTATCATTGGCAAAGATTCTGACAAGATCACCCTGAAAATGATGCAATTTAATATGCACATCAGATTACGATATTGTCTGTCATCAGTTAGTTATGTTTCAAAAGGAATAACAAATAATGAAATAATTGACTAGCATACGAGCTGCTGGATTTTTCCCTCACGTTTCCAACATTCTTCAGTGATTTCTTTAACTGAGATATGATTTGAAAATGGTGCCTAACAGGGTAAAAGGGGAAAAAGAAGGAAGCAAGACTGCATTACCTGTCTTCCTTGTTCATCCATTGGTATACACTCGACAGCGATAAGTTTATCAACATCATCAGCAGTCACTATGTAATCTGGATTGGTAGCTCCTGAAACAAAAGCACAATACATCACTCCATTAAAAAAGAATAATATGTAAAAACATTCATTCTAAACAATTTTTTTATTTTTATGTGTGTATGTTCAATTGCTGTCTATATATATGTGTGCGTTCAATAACAGTGATTGAATACACACATATATAAAAATATTTTTATTGTAATATGTTGTCTAAATAGTACTCCCTCCATCACATTTTTATTAATCAAGTGGCACGGGTTTCAGTAAGAAAGTTGTTTATTAGTATGAAGGTTAATGAGTCATTTTAACTTTATTGGAGGGAGACTGGTTTAATTTGAGAGGAGAGAGTTACTTTTATGTTATTTTGGGCATGAGAAAACAAAAATAAGACATTCATTTTTAATTTTGAGCAATCTAAAAATTGGTCGGAGGGAGTATCTTTTTTTTCCTTTTTTCATCACAAAACTTTTAGGACATCAAATAATATCAAATAAGGATTTCTATCAAATAGTTACCTCAATTAATTGAGTAACGTCATGGATATTATTTTTTTAACTAAATGAGTGACAATTTAATATATAATGAGTGGCAATGGGTGTAAATAAATGTAAGGTGTAGTAAGCCAATAAAGGAAATGAAAAGATTTTATTGGAACAAACTAAAAAGGAAAATAGAGAGCTTTTTCTGGGACGGAGGGAGTATATATTAAAAATTCTATATATCCTCCACCACTACTGAAAGCTGAAACCCATCTACACTTACCCTCAATATACTGCCGTGTGCCGTCTGGATAATGACGAACCCACTTGTATCCAGAAAAAGAAAGATACAGTTTATCAGTACAAGTGATACCTAGAAAACCAGAAACTCAACATCCTTACTCATACCTGAAACATGCAGAGAGACGTTCCTCGTACAGGATATCCACACCCCAAGAGTTTGTATCCCGGTTTAGCATCCCCAATAATTTGAAAGCCGTCGATTCCAGGACCATCTTCTGGGGTACAACTTTTGTTATATGGATATACTACAACATATGCATGCTACTGCTTCACAACATATTACGCTTATTACCTTCTGAACCAAAAGAGCCAGCTCCTTCTTCTTGCATCATTGGAGGATGGCCACTAATTCTTTCAGATACCGATGGGAATCCATTTCTTTCAGCCATATTCACTGCATCATCTCTCTGATTCAACTTTATCCTGTTCATGAGTGGGAAGATACGGGTGATTTAATGAATTGGACTAACATTGATTGCAAAAATGAAAAAGCATTAAAATCAAAACTATTTTCGAAATCTAATGTAATTAATCTACTTGCCTAATGTGATTCTATTCTTGGACAAGGTGGAATGTGGGATGCAGTTGTCAACACCACTGATCAATTATAGCAACAATATTGATAAAACAAAAATATTCATCTCATTACCACTCTGTGTGAAACCAATAGAAGCACATAGCCACGTAAATGGTAAAAATATAAACAAGTTCAATTGAGAGCAAGTGAATTAACTTCAAACTCTAAAGTATAAACCAAATACAGGTGGCTGAATTCTAAAAAGGTCACCTAGTGCAAAAAGCTTTCATGGAAAGAGCATTAATATCTTAAGTATTATCGAAATCTGATGTAAATAATCTACTTTAAGGGAGTTGTTGCGCTGAAAAATATTCACTCATAATTTAATTTGTTTCCCTAGGAATACTATACATACTAATTACTAAGCCCAAGGGCTGATATGCTAATTACATAAAATCAGGAAATAAATCACGCTAATATCTAAACCAAACAAATCCTAATCTTTCCTAATCTAAATGAAATCTCATCATCCTAATCTAAATAAAATCTCATCAGTTGTCGAGTGTAATTTTCTATTCTTAGAAAAGGTGGAATGTGGGTTTGTAGTTGTGAACACCAATACTCAATTATATCAACATCAACATTTTTAATAAACCAAAATTTTAATCTTATAACCAAATTATGAAACCTATACAAGTCTATAACCGCGTAAATGGTAACATATAAACAGGTAGGGAAATACAAGTTCAACTGAGAGCAAGTATCAACTTGAAAGTCTATAAGAAAGAAACATCCAAATACAGGTGGCTGAATTCTAAAAAGATCGCCTATCCAGCCTTCCAGTAGTATAATATATTGACAAGTAAAACGGCATAGCATAGAAGATCTCATATTTATAGTGGAAGAAGCTATTACGCTTTCAAGAACATAAATTTTTGTGCATGTTTATCCAACAAACGAATATTATAGGAGTTTGGGGAGAAGACAAGAACAGTTGCAGCATTATATCAAGGCAAGAGTACAATTATACATGAATGAACAGGTATACATGTATAAAGTAAATACACTGCAGACAGATACTAGAAACCAGAATCTTCACATACCCAATGTCTTTGATTTTACCTAGGTCAAGAATCTCAACCATACGTTTCTCTGAATTATAAAGAGTTAAAAACCATTGGTGAGAAAAATACTGGTTATGTTTTGTAGTGTAATGGTGTCAATACATTTATTTTTATTTTTGATAAAAATGATGTTTAAACAGTCATAAGAACTCCAAAATTATCAAGCCAACCTATCAATGTTGGGCAATGTCGTTTGAAGACTCTCATTATCCAGCCGCTGACGCATCTCAACACTCTGTACCAAGTTTTTGTCCTGTCTAGGATCAATATTTTGCACATATCTTGAAGCAACAGTTGGTTCCATATTTTGCCCGTCAATATAATGGCTATACTGAGAAATTCCATGGACACCCTACAGAAGAAAGTCAAGAGTAAATCTCTACGTAATGGACTTTGCAAAAACATGAAATAGCAACAAGAGAAAAAAAGGTAAGCCAACTTATCAGCACCCTAAATAAATGAGGCATAGACAATAGCACTTAGCTAGAACAAAAAGTAAAATTTCCAGGCAATAAAGTGGTAGCAATTACCATAGAACTGCTTGGAAATTGGCTATTCCACGACTTGAACTTGGAATGTCTTTATCAATAAAACCATTTCTGGAATTATTTCCAATCATGGAATACAACTCTCCAAGTCTGGCCTGCATTCAAGTGATTCCTTATTAGCTGTATCGAAAATATGAGGCAAAAACCAAATTCTATAAGCTTATGAAGGCTGAAAGGCAAGCTTTAGAAATAAAGGGGAAGGGAAAAAGAACAGATCATTAAGAATTATTTTTATTGCCCTTACATGGTTCGGTCCTAAACCACACTTCACCCATATTGAGCAGATGAAGTATACACATTAGTTATAGTAATAAGCTATCGTTGACTTTGAGCATCCAAAAGGGGTAGAAGTAGAAATATGAAATCAGACCACAAAAACCAAAACCTATCCACATTCAAGTCTTGTAAATTCTACTGGGATACCATAGCATGAGGAACACTATAAAAATACTGAGAGAACTGTGTAGAAATCAAGTACACATACCCTCTTTGCATTACCTAAGAGATTATCCATAGATAGGCCATGTTAACACCTAGCATAATATTAATCTGAAACTAACAACTTTTTGTATTCCTCCCCGAATTCCTGTTAGAAGGTATCTTTCCAGATAAAACAGCAAAAACACCCAGAGAATGTGCTATCCCATACAACATTTACAATCACATATTTAAAAGTATTCAGTAAAATGACTAGGGCAACAAAAGGAACCAAAAAAAAAAAAAAGTACTGACTAGGAACTAAGATTCTTGATGCTATTGATAAAAACAAGGTTTCAGAATGCAAGGAACAATCAAAAGATGATACAAACTTACATGTGAAGTTCTTATCTTCAACTGCAGTTGATCATGAGAATGCTGCATAAAATTAGAAGAGCATAAATATTATAGAAAAAGGATGAGCACGGGATTCATCAAATTTACAACTCAATGGGTTCAAGCTTAACACAATTAAAATCAGGAATCTGTAAAAACAGGGGTGGGGGAAGATTATGTCTGCTTCTTGACCAAAAGAGAAGCTAGTTCAGAGAAACAATAATAGCAACCTGAGCACATCATATAACTCAAGTAGAAGATCTAAGGTAGAGATACACTACATATGTGCGTGTGCGAACACAGTAATTAAAAGAATATTACAAGGTCATCAACAATGTAACATATCACACACCTTGATGCTATTGGTCAGGGCAGAAGCATTGGTCACATGAGGCAAAGCACCAAATTCAGCCAATATCATTAACATAGATGATGTAAAAATATGTCTCTCGTCTTCTGCAGCCTGGTTTATATGGAAAAATCTAGTAAATGTAGGGGGAATGGGGAGAAGTAGAGAGGTAAATGGAGAAACGATTGACCAAACAACAATAGATCAGTATTGCAAAACTTCCAGAAATTAAACTGAAAAGCAATTAAATTTTATTTTGCACAAGAAGGCACATAAACAAAAGAAAGATACCTATAAGTTCATTGAATGATCGGCAGATTATATTTCAAGAGCAAGAACTGAAGAACAAAGAAAAGCAGATGCATGAGAGTAAAAATATTGAACATCCATATGCTTTGCTAAGTCCCAGCATTGAGATTGGTGAACACCTAGGAAAATTTGGTAATTTTCAAAGACTTAACAAACTTCAATCGGATTGGATAAAATTCAGTTGTCGAGGGTGAGATACTACATTTGTGGGTATTCTTGGGAGCTTCATCTTATAATTTCATACAAAATGAACAGTCTTTTCAACACCGGGACTCTCAGAACAGAGGAAAAGTAGCACTTAGGAAATACTGGGTCTTAGGTGATTTTAGCTTTCACCAAAGGCCTAAGTATTTTCAAAGTTTCCCTTCTTCACCCAAATGCATTATAGCAGAAAGCAATAACACAAGAAAGCATAAGATGTTTGCTTAACCATGTTATTTTGTTTAAATAGTGTAAACAATTTGAAGTGGTGTGAATTAATGAATCAGATTGCGAACAACTTAAGATCAGAAGATTGATTCTTAATGACCCAACAATATTCTTCCATATCTTCATTTTTAATATCTAAATCGTCACTTGTAGAGATTGAGATTTCAGTGTGAGAACATAACATAACTAATTTTAAGAGCCAAAATAAAATTCAGAAGCTGAATCCCACAAAAGCAAAAAGTTTAGAATTCTTGGAGCTAGGTTTTTCTCAAGTTGCAGATCTTAC
This sequence comes from Paraleonurus japonicus, assembly GCA_030762865.1. Taxonomy (NCBI): domain Eukaryota; kingdom Viridiplantae; phylum Streptophyta; class Magnoliopsida; order Lamiales; family Lamiaceae; genus Paraleonurus; species Paraleonurus japonicus. The sequence goes on from CM061061.1 coordinate 36,621,748, forward strand.
TATAATCAATTTTTTTCAATAAGATAAAATTAAAAAATCACTGTTGACATGATCATAGCCCTGCACTGAAACTTTACCGATGAGCATAGAAATCCTCCTAACAGAGCTATATGTCTCAATTACCCTAGATTTTCAATCAATTTACTCTCATACAAGTCATACAAAGATGTGGCCTTACAGATTTGTCACAAAAACTTGTAGCTAACTGTATTCTATTTAATTTATACAGAACACATAGCTCACTAGCATAATACAAGACATAACAAAAGTAGGATTCCAACATGTTTTTACCTTTAGTTCATTAAGCAAGTTCAAATTTACTTCAAGATCACCTTTCCTTTGTGCCAACTCATTTGATGCAGAAGTTATAACTTCATTTTGCTTTTCATCTAGAGCCTACATAAAAATAAATTATCTCATATATTAGGCTATGCTACAATGATAAAATGATTAAGAAAAGAAAGCAACAAATAAACTCTGCAACAATAGGCGGAATCAATTGGAGAGGACAGAAGTATACAAACCATCCGTAACTCGGAGAACTTTCGCTCAAGTGAATATTTCTCATTCAACTGCTGTGATTCCTGCAATCACAACCAACAGTATGAGCCTCATGAAAAAGAATGGAAAATAATTATTATTATCATTTAAAAGCACATGCCATACTCTAATACTGGCAAGAGCAATTTGTTCTTTAAGATACATAATTTCCTTCTCCTGAGCTCTTTCCCGTGAATAAAGCTCCTGCAAAGATTTCATCCCATGTAAAACTTTAAAATGATACTAAAGCCTATCTTTTAAACAAATACCAGTACCATGGTTTCTTTGTCGAGAGATTGAATTAAATTTTCTTTTCCCTTCACATTTTTGGGTAGGGAAGCTGCTTCAAAGTTGTACCTGCAGACAAATGAATTTTGGCTTGCAGAAATTTTAAGCATAACCATTAATCCTCCTACTTAATAGTTGATTAACGGCCAAATACCTTCTAGAAGAATCCAAGCTTTGTTCCCGAGCCCCAACATCATTATTCTGGCCATTAGCTGAAATATCACCAGAAGACATTGCCTTACAGGGAGCAGCCAGTCCACGTCAGCACAATCCAAAGCAAAGAAGATCTTCCATTTTTCTTCACCTATTGAATTGAAACAACTTCTTAACAAGGTTTTCATATTTTTGTGGAATTCGCGGCAAAGCTCGACTCAAATGCTTTAAGATGTGCCATAATAAAGGATATACTTCAGGCTCATGAAATTCCTTAACCAAGTATATGCTTGTAAAATCATGGCAAAGCCCAACTACAGTGCTTTAGATGTGCCTTGATAAAATAATATACTTCAAGCTTATGAAATTCTTTAACCAGGTGTATGCATGTGTAAAAGGGGAAATCAAGTTATCTCGTCCAAGTAAGCAAGCTAACATACAGAACCTATGCAACCAAACCAAATGGACAGAAAGGAAATTACATAGATAACTTTTGGCTGAGAGAAAATCCTCTCCATCTTGACAACCCAAGTTCAGACTTTTAAACAGTTAACTCAGGAACAATTGAATTAAATTAATAGATTAATGAAGAAACTCCAAAAGAAAATCACATACTATATAAGGACAGACATGCACCACTTGTGTTATATACAACTGTCCAATTTCAGATGGAACAGTACTCAGAAAGATCTAACAAGATTACTATAAAGATAGCATGAAATTTTTCACGTACAATTGAACGGAAGGAATAAGTTCAAGACAGAGACAAGATCTGGAAAAATAACTTAGTTCTATTCATTTGAAATCAAACTTCTCATTAGATGGAAGAAATTGTTTTCTCTGCGTGACCTTAAAGATGACTCCAAAAAGAAATAAGATATCATGTGTTTAGATGCAAAGTGACAAAAAAAAAAAAAAAAGCATTTCTTGGGCACATGGAATAAGGAATTGAATCGTTCCTAGTCCAAGATTACATACTCTTATTATTTTTCACATGCCAAAATTGTCGGAAGTATTTAAGGGTAAAATGGATGCGAAGCATGCTTGTTACTTCACAAAATAGGATAATTTTACAACAAAAAGAGAAGTTCACCAATTATTATAACTTTGTGCACTCCACATAAAATTGACAGAACTGTATCGAATCACTAAACATTACATTCCTATGGCCTAGAGGTCATGGGTTCGAATCACCATTTGCCTGTAAAAATAAAAGAAAATACATTCCCATCGAATAATATGATATACATGTAGCAAGTAAAGAAAGAAGGATTCAAGTCCAAGAAAGTCACACACAAACACACACATAAGATAATATTGAAAATGAGCCACATTGAAATTTGATGAATTCCAAGTGCATAACACAAAATGATCAAATAAAGAAAATCCCCAACACAAAACACGAAATCTGGAATTTAGGCGACTTCGGTGACACAACTTAGTATCTAACTATACGCAGCACTACATTTTAAAATTATTAAACAAACCAAAGAAACGAAAAACATCATAGCAAGATCAAAGTGACTGAAAACCAAAAGAAACCCGTCAAGATGACAACGTAAGCAAGAATCATATTCACTCAAGTCCAAGAAAGTGAAATCGCTACCAAAATAACATATAAAAAGAAGTCAAGAAGCTTCAAAATCATTAAAGAACTCAAGAAAGAAAGACCCATAATTGGTTCGAAAGAATAACAAATTGAAATATCGATTGTCCGAAAACCCCGAGAACAACTGCAATTCCAATCACGATGAATACATGCAATCAAGAACTCATAAAAACACCCACAGAATTTACATAAATCCACAAATTCTTGAAATAATAATAATAGAAACAAAAAAATAGGAATCTGAGGAAGAAAAGATTGAGGGGTACCTATATCTCTGTGATTTAAACTGAAACCTATGATTGAAAACCTCAATAATTCACACCCACATTAAAATCAAGAAAGAGGGTCTCTGTAGAAAGAGAGAGAAGGCAAGGTGTTTGGGCTTTTACAAGGTTGATATCTGAAAAGTCAGACGCTGGAGTCGTTGAAGCCTTTATTTCCCTTTCCTTTTTCCCCCATCAACCGAAATGCAGTATTAATATATACGTGCGTGAAATTGAAAAGTGAAAACCATTGAATGCGAGAAGAGATGTCGGTGTGAAAACTCAGTATCGAATTTATTACCATAACACAGGATTTTGCGAATCCAAATGATACACAGATGCATACAGCGACAATTTTTTTAAAAAATCCAGTCCGTTATGGATATATATATATATATATATATATATATATATATATATATATATATATATATATATATATATATATAATTTTCAAAAAAAAAAAAAAAAAAAAAAGTAGGATATATAATTTTTTAGGACTATTAATTTAATTAATTCATTTAAATAATTGAAATTTGGAAGATGGGTCAAAAGCGCTGGTTTTATTGTAGATATATCTATCTATTGGCAAAATTTTGTACGGTATCCTTTAGAAAAAAAAAAAAAAATTGTGGGGTATTGTTTAGTAATTAGAATAAATTAATTCTCACTTTTTTAAAATATTTAAATTTTATTTTCAAATTATGTTACATTTTAGAGTAGGTATTATGTGAACATGATGTATTATATGAATTACTATTTAATTTCATGAATCACTATTTAATTTTTTTATATATTTGAAATTTGAATTTCTTTTCTGAAAAATTAATAATTTTAATTTAAATATTAAAATTTTATATTTTATTTTAAATATTAAAAATTTAAATAGTAAAAATTGATTGTTATTGATATCTTTTAATAATAAAATAATATCGCTAATTATATTTTTATTTTGATGAGATTCTTACTATTTTTATGAAATACTTAATATATTATCTTTTTAAAAAATAATTTTATGATAAATTTATCATTAATCATTTTTATACAAAATATATGTTTTGTAGCGAGAACTAACCAATCATATTAAAATCATTACGGTTATAATTTAAAATGGTTTTTTGACTAACCATTAACCAATTATATTATTATTACTTTATATTAACAAAATAAAATGATAACAAAAAGAAAGAGTTATTACTTATTTGTTCCTACTTCCTACGTTTCTTAGTTCTTTCGACGCTTCTTCCGCTCTGTACAGAAAGGGGAGTTCATCTCCTTCTCTTCACCACCCCAGCGTTCGTTGCTCGGAACTGAATTGCATCTGGTACCGTTTACACGCCCCTGTATATGTTCTATTAGTATTAGTATGGCTGTATCAGTGTCTAATGTCTTCAACTGGGGTTTGTTTAAAATTGAAACTTACTTTTTGGGTTCTCCAATATCTTCTCAGAATTCTTGAATTGGGAAAGATTTCAAAGAATAGTTTTATATATACATTTTTTTACAGGGTAGTTTTGTATATACTACTTTCGATCCCATAAAAATTTTTCTACTTTCCTTTTCGTCTATCTTTTACATACTTAGAATGAAAAATTAACTTTATAAATTTCACATTCACAATTTTCACTAATTTATTTATACAAATGTTATTATTTCTTACGCTCACATATACATAACTCAATAAAAATTTTTACTTTATATGTACAAATTTACAAAATTACCCTCTAAATTTCAATCATTACTTTTTTTTCAAAGTACTATGTCTTCCTACGTATGAAAGTTTTTGGTGCTGAGGAAGTATAAATTAGAGCAACTGGTGCTTCATTCTTGTTAAACGCTGCTCTGCAAATTCATGCTTAAATATTAGAGTTCTGATGAACAACCGAATATGCGGCTAAATCTATGAATTGGATTATCTTGAGTTTAAGGTGTTTGTGAAAATGTCTGAATAGTTTCACTATTTGCTCGATGTGGTAAACCCATACGCACATAGTGATAGTACTCCTTTATTATAGCACTACTATTCTCTAATGAAATTTAATGACAGTTAATTAGGTATATAATGGAGATTTAGGTGCTTTCAGTTTGTTATCTAATTAACTTGAATTGTTAACTGAATCATTATAGTCATTATATTTACACACAATTACTCTAAGGAGGAGCATTTACCGTCTTATGTTGTAATTTTTCTGAAATTTTTGTTTCATCCCTCATGGTTATATTAGGTGTTTAATCCAACATCACATGTTGGTTGATGACATAAGTTTCTGTTCTCAAGCACTGGATTGCATATCATTGTTTTCTATTACTCTAGCATCTGAAATGTTGTACTCTCCCGTCACAATTGTTTTCAGCATCTACCTTATCCGTCCGTCCTACAAATATTTGCATTCTATAAATGGAAATACCTTTCATTTTTTAACAACCTCACAATACATATTTATCATTATTTTTTCAATTCAATTAATTAATTTCTTACTTTACATATATATGATTTTCCAATTATATGTTCAATTACAAATAGTCAACCCCTAAAAATGTATATTTTTAACCTCCATGTTCTAGCAACTGTGCAAACAGTCGAGAGAGTATTAAGTTATGTACTCAATTTCTCGTCTCGTTGCCCAGTCGATGCACTTAACTGCAAACAACAAGACGGGTTAATGCCCTGAGCCTAAGAAACTTGCTATTAATTATAAGTAATTGATCTGTGTTGGTAAAATATATTTATACACTATAATATTTTACAAAAATGTAGATAAACATTGTAGGATTAAACTAAATTATCTTCCCTCGAATAGATGTGTTAGACAAAGTTTAATTTATTATTAAAATTTAAAATTGTTAATTCTATATTCATGCAAAATAAAAATAAAAGTAAGTGGGCCCCAGTGCCCACCCATTGGGCTCCATTTTGGGCCTTCCCTTGATCTTAATGGTGTCTTTGATATTTATGTGGCAACACGGAGATTTCATTATTTCTCTTCAGTTATTTCCTTGACAAGGAAATAGTCCCAAAATTAGAAAGCTGCAATTGAATATTCCAAAGTATTGAAATAATTTGTACTAAATTGTGCTACAGTTGAACGTTTCTATCAAATCGCTACATACACACAATTGTTTTTGGTTTAATAGATGTTTTTCCAGTTTGTTTAATTTGGTCCTGATTTTATTTTAAGTTCTCGTACGTTGACCACGACCTATAGGTTCCTATCAAATATCAATTGCCTTAACATTTAAAATTTTCAAATTCAAATATTGGATTTCATTTATTTTGAACAATTTGAATATCATCTTAGAATCGAATCAAATACTTATCTAATTCGAATAATAAATGAAAATATAAATATTTGCTAAATTAATCAAACATGAATAAACACAAAATCTAGTGTGAAACGAGCTTCATAATATGAAATTAATATCATTACATTCATTCACCGATATCATATCATTCATTTAGTGATACCATTACACTTATAAAGCGATATCACGGTATAAAATGATTATGATATCGGTGAATGATTATAATGATATCGGTAATAATTATAATGGTACCGGTATGAAAGCTGTTTCACAAGAAAGTGACACGTGAATAAAATATCATGATTGTTCGGGAATTAATCTAAGTGGACTAATTTCACATCTCTACAATTTCGAACTTTTTAAATGAGATGAAATTATTTTATGGTAGTAAAGTCAAATTTTACACATTTTTACAAGTTTGAACTTTAAATGAGATGAAATTTTTATGATATAAAGGTTAATTTTACACCTTTTACAAGTTCGAACTTTTTAAATGAGATTAGATTTTTCAATGATATTCAATAAATCTACAATTCTATAATTGAACCAATGATATCGCTTGTTTCTATAATTAACAAAAATATGCGGATAAATGATCTGCTGTGTGAATCCTGTGTTCTTAATATTTTAATTTTTAGTTGCATGTTACTTGTGTAAATATGATAACATTAATTAACATATTGAATGAACTATATTCTCTGTGTCGGTTACTTATTTTTATTTTATTTTTTTGGTATGTTTCATTATGAGTTCCCTTCTATTTTTATAACTATTCACTAAATTTATATTCTTAAATTTTTCTATTATTTACAAATATACCACAAATTTACTTCCACAACCACATTTTGACAACCCAACTAGAAATATTAATTTAAGAAAAGTGAGTTGTGAATAATTTTATAAGAAATGACTCGTGCGCACGTGCAATTTTTTTTTCAAATACTTTAACAGAAAGACAATGAACACTTCCAAACATGACAAAAAGGACTCATAACACCATATACGCAACTTTATAAAATACAACTCAAAATACACGCCCACGGTTTGCCTAGCAGTCGTCATCTATATACACGCTACTCAAAACCGCGCAGGAACCGCATCTTGTCCAAGAGGAACCACAACGTTATAAATCATCAAATTACCTACAATGCATAAATTATGTGAGATTTATAAATCTCGGTAAGTAGAAATTATGCATGATGTGATGTTTAGTTGAAAACCTCTCAATGCACAAAACACTCTATTTAAAATCATCAATTTATTTATGAAACACTCGTTAGGACCCCGACTTACTACTATGCACGGCACACGAGCACTAAGCTCAACAACACAAGTATATTAAAGTGGACACTATATGTATGACCTCGAGGTGAGACCCATCCTCTTGTGGCCACCAAGAGTCCGCCCTATCGCGCCCTCATGACCACCAAGAAGTTATCCCTCCACGCCGACCCATACCGTTGAGGATCCCATCCTCTAACGGCCTGAGAGGTCCATCACCAAACCCGACCCCCGTCCGTTCGAAATCCCCTCTATAAATATGCACAACACCATAGCATATGAGACGGTGACCTACTCTAGGTAGCATACGCCGTGATCTGCCTGGTCGCCTTAACTCCTAGGTCGCCCGCCGTTCTCGATACATAATCGGTGGTCAAACACACCATTTGATAAAATATTTTCATGTTAATGTGTGATAAGCATGATGCAATGCAACATATACACACAGTAGAATTACATGCTCAAAATACCATTTCCATTTGTGTAATAATCATGGAATTCACAAATTCCTTTTACTATAACCTTTAAACTCACAAGTTCGTTCGCAACAATTAAACTCGGTGGTCCACTCTAGGTAGCATACGTCGGATTCTCTGCAGTCGCCTTAACTCCTAGGTTGCCCCTTCCGCACTTATACATCATCATACACGACGGTGACCTACTCTAGGTAGCATACGCCAAGTTCTCCCTGATCGCCTTAACTCCTAAGTCACCCTTCCGTTCTCACTTTGAAATCCCCTAATTCATTTCTAATCGCGTACCTAATTCATTTCTAATCACCCACCTAATTCATTTTATAATCACGTACCTAATTCATTTCTAATCACTCTCACCTAATTCATTTTTAATCACTCCCTTAATTCATTTCTACTCGCAACTCACTAATTCAATCATCCTATTCATTTCTATAATAATCAACTCACCAATTCAACCGCCCTATTCATTTCTATAATAATCACACGAACTCATGAGTTCGTTTCACAATAATCATGAAACTCACGGGTTCAATTCACAATAATAAGCGAACTCACATGTTCATTTCACGATAGTCACCGAACTCACAAATTCCTTTCGCTACAACCTTTAAACTCGTATATTTGCTCCGCATCAAATATTTGAGCTCACGATTTTCACAATACTATTGAATATCATTCAAGTACGCGATTAACATAATATTCACATATCACCAATTAAGCATAAATAACTCACAACATAATATATTTATGCATGGTAGGTGCAAATGAATTCCTACTCATCTCAAGTCCACAAAACATTGATAAATCAAATTCTAAACCTTTTTATCGCCTTTCACTATCAAATAAGAATAATTATTAATGATTTGAAGATAGGATTTTGCTTTACTCATCGCGAGCTTCAAAACGGTATAAAATTTATCGATTAATTCGAATACTTACCAAAATGGTTGGAGAACTCTCTCTCTATCTCTCTCTCTTCGTGCATGTATGGGTGAATATATGGCTGCCTTTTTTTTATTATTTTATTTATTTATTTATTATTATTATTATTTTTTAATTATCAGTATGTGGCTGCCTCTTTCCAATTGATAAGGGCGTGCATGTATGATATATCATCCACCCGCCTACGCTTACTTCCAAGGTGAGCTTTCTCTTTATTTTATTATTATTATTATTATTATTATTATTATTATTATTATTTTCTTTTCCTTTCATTATCTAAAGGTCACGTATGCATATATATATATATATATATATATATATATATATATATATATCAACTTATTTAATTTAATTAAAACCTAAATATTAAAACTCAATTTATAAAAATAATAACATCTAATTTATATCACCAATAATTAAATAAATTGTATTATTAATCAAACACCATTAAAACCCCCAATCACTTATAAATTGATTTTCTCATCACTAAACATATAAAATCATATGTAATTAATTCAGTATTTAAAAACACAATAAAATAATGCAAGATAAAATAATTTAAAATCACAAGTAGCATATAATAAATTAAAATACACTCAATGCATGAAATATATTGATTAATGAGTAGTGAGAAACTCGGGTATCACAATTATAATTAATTTCCACATTAACACTAAAGGTGGTAACAATTGAGTAGTACAACAAAAATTAAATAAATCTTATAATAAAGTTAATTATTGTCTCACCACTAAATAGGTAAAAATATATATTTAATATAATATTTAAAACAAGATGAAATAGTACGAGATTACAAGTAGCACACAAATAAATAATTTTATGAAGTATATCGACTTACGAGTAGTTGAGACTTAATTTATTTATATTACTTTAGATTTAACAATTTAGGTAGAAATTTATGATTACTAATTCAATAAAATATCATATATTTAAAACTTAAGGAGTAAAATGAAAAGAATTATAATTATATAATGTGTCCATCATATAAGTTAATAAAAATGAATAATTCTTTATTGATAAATAACTAATGAGAGATTCGGATATCACATTTACCCTTATTTTTATCTCAATTTTTATTTTTTTATTCTCCATTACATCATTTGTATTATATTTATATTATATTATCTTATTTTAATTTTTATGCCAAAAAGATATTTAACTTATATTTGGAAGGAGGGAGTAAAAAATTAATACGTGGTCCTTTTTACGATTTGAGCTAGGGTTGGGTGATTCCACTATGGCTAAGGTGGTGGCAGTTGATAATGCGCCACGGCTAGCAATTAGCGCCTATTTATTTGTTTACCATTAATCGGGTTGATGAATTTTAAACTAGCAAGAAAATTAATGACTGAAATATTAATCCACTTAAAAGATTTCATAGTTGAAAAAATTAAATCTTTCATTGTATATACTATTGCTCTTATTATTTTTCATTTTCTTAATTTGTGTATTATTTTTTCTATAAAAATTTTATGGAGCGAAAAGAGTATTATAGGCCCGTTTGGTTGGAGTATTAGAAATAGGTAATGAGAATGACTCATTAGTCATTCTCATTGATGATGCTTGTAATATTTACAATTTAGAATTGATTTAAAAATAAAATGATTACTAATTTATTTTGATTACATAATCTCGTTCTTATAATCAATTATTTAACAATCATTCATTTTTTCCTCCGCTCAACTTTTTTCGATCAAATTTTTTGGTGTTCAGCTTTTTTTCCAAAATTCATCAATAAGAATGAATCACTAGTCATTCTCATTACCTAATTGTAGTACCCGATCAAGCGATCCCTATATTTTACACACTTTTATGTGTCTTGATATGGTGGTTGTGATATTATTGAATCTTATCTTTCTGAGAATTCAAATTTCCATCGGTATCATATCCTATGGGTGGTTGTGCCTATTATTAATTGGTGCCGCTTCTCTGCAATTCTGTTTTGGGGCCATTTATAATGTTCATTTCAGCATCCCGATTCCGAATAATATTTTTTATTCTATATATATAATAGGGTTTTTATTCGTACAAATCTCAAAAGATATATTAATATTAATTCGAGGCCATAAAACGTATTAGATCTGTTTAGAGTATTGAATTCTAGATCTGTTTAGAGTATTGCTGGCACGTATGAGTTATAATATTGATCTAAAGCTTGTGGAATAAAATCGACCACGTAATGTTTATATTAATATATACTCCTCTGTCCCATTTTCAAAGTGTCACCGTTTTTCATTTTCGTCAAATCACCAAAGTGTCTCATTTCTTTTATATCCATGCACTATGTTTATAATTATCCCTATATTAAATACGTATTTACACAATATCTGCCACTCGTTTAATATATTTAAATACATTTTTTCATCTCTCTCCATCACATCACTTATACTATATTATTATTATCTACCTTTCATCTTTTTATCTATCACATCACATGTACTACATTATTATTATACACAATTTTTTAAAATTTGTGCCCAAAAGTCATGGAACACATTAAGTGGGACGGAGGGAGTAGTATTTTAAAACTACTGTGTGCATATAACGTGTACTGTAAATAGAAAGGTGTATATATAGGAAGGGAAGGAGCAAAATAAGGGAAACAAATATAGAAGAGAGAAGGGTAGCTGGTATATATAACTGAGAAATGGAGCTGAAGTTGAAGCGTGTGAATGCTGGAGACGGTGCGACTAGCTATACCAACAATTCAGGCCTTCAGGTCTTCTCTCTCTCTCTCTCTATATATATATATATATATAGTTAATATTGTAATGTAATGGTTGTTGCAGAAATTTGTGATATCGAAGACATGGTGTGTAGTGGACGAGACTCTGAAAGAAATGTTTAGGAGTAATAATAATGGGTTCCCCAACCCGAAATTGATAAGAATCGCTGATCTGGGATGTGGACCTGGGCCCAACACCCTTTTAGTGGTTTCCCACATCATGGATACTATCAAACGTTTCTGCAGACTTAATAACTTGCCTCAACTTGAGGTTTTTCTAAATGATCTCCCAGGAAATGACTTCAACAATCTCTTCAAATGTCTCTACGATCGAAAAGAAATGAGGGACTTATTAGATGGCTGTTTTATCTATGGTGCACCCGGATCCTTCCATGGAAATTTATTTCCAACAAACACTCTACACTTTGTTTACTCATCCTACAGCCTTCATTGGCTCTCTCAGGTAATAATTAATTAATTACCTCTATTTATATATATATAGAGAGAGAGAATAAAATATTCGATCATATTAATTAGAATAAAATTTCCAACTTACTATAGATATTAATTTGGTAGGTTCCTGAAGGGGTTGAGAAGTATAACAGGAAAATATACACATCTCAACGACGAGTCCACCCCAAGTATTTGAAGCATATGCAAACCAATTCCAGAGGGATTTCTCGAGGTCGATCGATGGACTCCTCTAAAAGTATATTTAAATTCGCGGAAAAAGATGATCAATTATTAAATATAATATTCTGGTACGCAGATTTCTAAGGCTTCGAGGTGAGGAAATGGTAGACAATGGGCGTATGGTTTTGTCATTCATTGGAAGAAGATTTGTGGATCTGTCTCCCAACGATGGAGTTGTAAATTTTTATACGCCGCTTGCACAAGCCTTCTTCACATGGTTCAACGGGTAACAACGTTACTATTTAATTTAATTTATTTATTTATAATACAAATTATATGGTGATAGTTTGTAAATTAAACCCGGCCCATTTACTATGAAGGATAATCCGGATAAGAAAATACCAAAATAAACTGACAAGTTAAATTTCATTGGTTTGTGGTTAACATACAATATTATATTTTGTGTATTAATATTAAGCTAATGAAAAAATATATAACATTCACTATTAATTACTTCCCGATCCCTTAATATCTTTCCTACTTTCCTTTTTAACCGCCCTACAATACCTTTCATACCTCAAAATAAAAAAATCCTTCATAAATTTAACATTCATAATATCTTCAATTTTACACAAAATGTCGATATTTTTGGACTCACACATACACACAATACAACTCATTGTCCGTACTTTATACATAAAAATTTACAAAACTATCCTCAAATTTATAATTATTCTTTCACTTTCTTAATTTATAGTACTCCGTCCGGTCGGGATCTCTGTTACATAATAATGTTACATCTCATGTTACTTTAATTAGATTTGCGCCACGTGTACATACATCAAAATTTACAAATAAGAGAATAACATCCTAATATAATCGTATGTACACGTGGCACAAATCTAATTAATGTAAGGAGATGTAACATTATTATATAACAAAGAGACTGTGTGCCCTCCGTCCCACGCTCATTTATATACTATCCTTTTTCGTTTGTCACATTTATTTGCATACTCCAAATAAAGAATAATCACACAATATTAATAAACTCACAACATCATTTTAATTTAAAAATGTCACTCATCTTTTACTCTATTTTATTTTCTTTCCTACACTTTATCTCATTCCACCATCCAAAATACATTTACACTTTATTCACTCTCCTATACTTTTTACTCCAAAAGTACATTTTCTTAATTTTTATGACAAAAAAACTATGCAAATATATTTGAGACAGAAAAAGTACATGTGCTTCATGGGACAAAGTGAGTAGTTTTTATTATTAACAAATCTAATAAATTCAGCCTATTTCTTTATCCTAAAATGCTAATGAATACTCTTTCGTCCCATTTTGTTTGTCTTTTTAAAGATACTACACACAATTAAAAAAGTCATTATATAACAATAAATATATATGTAATGTGTCATTTTATCCTTTTATATACCTATCATTTAATGCATATATTTACAAAAGCAAATATAAGTACAAAATTGATATACGATATTTAATTCTTCTAAATTAGTGCAAAATGACAATTCTTTTGGAAAACAAAAATTTATCTAGAAAAACAAATAAAATGGGACAGAGAAAACACTGACACAATATTAAATAAAATATCTATAAATAATATTTTTGTAGATGTACAATAAACCACATATTTATATTATATGATATACATAATTTTTTTAAATAATTTTAAATTTAATGAATCTGAAAAATAAAACATTAAAAATATACATTAGAAATATATTTATATTATATTATTATATATATACATATTATTTTAATTTAGTATATAATATAAATTATTTTATACAATGAATAAATTAATTATTATATAATAATATATTATTTTGTAAAATTAAATTTTATAAAGATTCGCGATGCTCATCTAGTTCGTATATTTACCACATGTTAATGTTAATGATATAAGCCATGTGAACGTGTTCTTTCATATTCACAAACATTACATCTGTATCTACTATCAAGTTGTTTCGTTTATAAATTTAGAATTATTATTATTATATACTCATATTAATAATTTAATATGTATTACGACACAATTTAGAATTAATAAGATCAAATTTAAACGGATATTCATATATTTATATATAGGGAACTGTAAAGGAGAAAGATTTGTACTCTTTCAATGTGCCAATGTACAGTCCATGCCTGCAAGAGATTGAAGCAATAATGAGGGATGAAGGGTCGTTCTATTTGGAGAAGATGGAGGTTTTTGAGGTCCCATGGGATGCTAATGATGATGATGATGATGATGATGATGATGATGATGATGATAAACACAAGAGTGGGAAAATTGTGGCAGCTTGTGCTCGGGCTTTCATGGAGCCCATGTTACTCTCCCATTTCGGGCCTTCCCTTGATCTGGATTATGTCTTTCATATTTATGCACACAAAATGGCAGACCATTTGGCCACACAAAGATCATTCTATTTCTCTCCTGTTATTTCCTTAACAAGGAAAGGATCTCAAAATTAGAATAATATTGTATCATTTCTATTTTATTTGAGATGATAATATATGAGATTTTTAGTGTTCTAATTCCTCTATAATAGAACTTTCTAAATATTGCAACCAAAGTTTTTTTTTTTTTAATTATTATTACCTTATACTCCCTCCGTACACCAAATTTATGTTCATTAATTTGTCTTATTGGTTCGTCCATCAAATTTATGTTAATTCATTTTTTTGGAAACAATCGTCATTAACTTTACACTCACAATCAATTACTTTATTAAAAATGGATCCCACAATACTCCTACTTTATCTACTTTATACAATAAACAAATATTTTTAATTAAATCTTGTGCAATATTCTATGAGCATAACTTTCATGGGCGGAGGGAGTACTTATTTTTATTGTATCTAATTATGATATGAAGATCACGTTTGAGATTTTACATATTTTAACTTTAAATAAAATTAATTAATAGATGTAAAAGATTAAATAATTTAATATTATAACTTCAAACTTAGGTGAAAAATATTTATGTAATGATAATATATGTAAATATATATATATATATATATATATATATATATATATATATATAAATTGAAGTAAAGAGAGGAGCATGTGAACACTTGCCAACTTCATTTGTCGTGTGGTGCAATCGCAAGTTTCACTCTCCATTAAAGAGAGTGTGTTAGTTTAATCAATTTTTTTAATTTTTTTCTACTTTACACCAACAATTCAATTTTTCATAATTTTTTATTTTAAATCTATTTTAACAGATTATATATCATATTAATTGTAATTCAATTTTTAGTTGTTGTAATTCGTGGGCCTATGCCATTCTTTTCGGGAATGAAAGGCCCATGCTTCGCCTCTTCTTTCTCATTTACCCAACACCTTCAGATTTTTTTTTTTAATCTAATTTTTTAAAAAGGATATAGTTTTTGGATTTTTTTTTTTTTTTTTGGATTATCCCCTTTTTTGTTTTCAAAATTTTGATCTATTTTCAAAAAAAAAAATTGAAAATTGACAAAATTAACACGAATCAACGCAAATCTAATTGACAGCTCAAAGTCCGAAGGTTTAAAAATTTACAAACAGGGGAAATAACGTTACAAGTCAACATTTGCAATCTAATGAAAAAGTAATCCTCAATCTGAAGTTTCTGAGATAGAAAATAATTAATTACAATTTTGTATAGAAGATTGAAAATCAAACATTAATATTGTATACTCCAAATTGAACTGGAAAATAAACCGAGGCTCCATTTGGATGGAGTCGACTTGAAATCAAATGGATTTGAGAATAATATAGATGCATTCACACAAACTAAAATTAAAATGGAGAAAAACTAAATGAATGAATTTGATTCACTCAAATTTTAAGCACAAGTAGGAGAAGTGAGAGGATTTCAAATGACTAGGTTTTGCTTGATTTGTAAATGTATGGTGCGTTATCCTCAAATCCATTGATTTCAAATGACTCCATCCAAATGGAGCTGAAAGAATTCATAACAAGGCTAAAAATATAAACTATAGTTGAAACCTAAAGGATAACTGATTGCAAATGCCTTCACAGTCTGAATTTGGGTCGAAACAATCAACACTAGTCTCGGGATCAATGTCCTCCAATACAGATACCTCATGTATAACTGAATCCTCAGGATCCTTAACAAGATCCAACTCATCAATAATGCTTGGATGATTCTTAAACATGGATTTTTAGCAGCAAAGAGCTTCATAATCATCAATTTAACGCTTTTTCCCAGCGCTCCTTCCTTTAACACACGATGAAATTCCTCGAGAATCTCCTTTAATTTATATGGCTCAATCGCCCTCAACAACGACCCACATTGAGTGCAAAAACTCACAGCAACTTCAACATTATCCCGCCTCGGATCGACCAATAGAAACAGCATAGCATCCAGAGCCAGAATTGCATAAACCACTCTTTGATTCACTAAATGCGCCAGGAATTTCGATGCCTTGAGCAGTTTTTTCTTGTCCTTGCAATCAAAGACTCTTTGAACTGTAAAACAGCCCTTTTCACCAGTAAAAACCCTACCTCTGGGAATTCACAATTGATTACTGCAACCAGTGAGGCATAAACATTGCTCAATTCTGGAAATTTCGACTGCGATTTCATAATTGCCTGACAAAATAGGCCTTTTCCGCGAACAATATCATCCGACATGAGTTGATTGGCCACAATCCGAACATTGGAAACCCTAACTGAATCAACGAGCTCGGTGATTCTTTTCTCCATCGCAATCCACTCGGATTCTTGGCGCTTAATTCTCTCCTCCTCTTCGGTCATCTGTCGGGGTTGAGAAAGTGGATTAACTCCCATTAATTCACGTTTTCCCTTTTCCATCATCTCTAATTGCGACTCCGTGTACACTTTTCTCCTCTTTCTCATTTGGAGGGAATACCTCATTGTTGAATATATAAAAAAATATAATGCTAGGAATGTGAAAAACAGAGTATAGAAGAGGTAAGCAAAGGTTTGTGATATTTATAAGTGGAAAAGGGAAGTATGTTGATTGGGCTTCAAGCAATAAGAATCCGTCTACAGTCTGAGGTAACGCGGTATTTCTGGAGAAAATCTAACCGTTTGTTTGAATAAGATGCGTTTGTGCCTGTGATTAATATCTTTTTATTAAAAATCCAAATCCGAATATATTTGAGTTTCTTGGAGTATAACTGAAAATGCAAGATTTATCCTTGAATTGATCACGTCTGACTCCATATCTCCATGATTTTAGGGAAAGATTCGAATGAATCGTAGAAATAATGAGCCTGATTTTGAGAGTGTTGCGAGATTTTAGGAGCACTCGTTTTTTAAAAGAGACACCCGAATATATACAACTACAAGAACAAAGATCGATACAAGATGAAGATACACATTCAGATTTATGTTTACGTTTGAGATATAACACGAGTATTCAACAGAAACACTTAGAATGATGCGACTTCTCCAATAATTTTGGAGTTCATATTCATACGAGTTATGCGACTTCTCAAAGACTTTTATAATTCCGGATGAAAAGACACTAATCTCTTCACCTCTTGCAGAGAGAGGCCTTGAGATTTCGAGAAAGGTCTATACTTTGAAACAATGGATCAATTACCTATTTAGCAGATTTATGATGTTCTTTTGAGATCAAGACATATTTGATCACCTTCCTCGTATTTTCAAGATATCAAGAGTTACTTGATCGTATTTCAGGAATAAAAAAGCTAGTCTTGATCCATCTTTATCTAATTTTAGCATTAGAGTGCTATACCTGTTTTATTTTTAGCACACTCAATTAAACTCTCGTCCTCTCCATGATTTCGCTTACATGTCGTCGGCTTTTTTTTTTTTACTTATTTGTTGATATATTATATATGTCTATCCATATGTCAAATTTATATTAAATTAATTGGTAATGTAAATGGATAATTTGAATGAGTCAACTTTAATACTAATAACAAGCATTTAAAATTAGGAAAAATTACAAATAAATGTAAAATTAGCAAAATTACAAACACGTGTAAAAGTGCAAATTTTTGTCTTCGTGCAAATTTTTTACACCTAGTTGTAATAAGACTTACCTCTTTCTACCTTAATGTAAATGACCCTTAAAATTATAATGATACTAATTTTCTAAAATTGTGCAATTTCACTTTATTGCAATTAATATTTTTCCTCAATTCACAAGATTTATTGTGATCTAATTTATTAAAATTTGATATCCCATTACACTATAATTTAAAATTCACTTTTTTTTTTGTGACAATTTTTTTATATAATTTCATAACACGGTAACACGCGGGATCTGTCTTTAGTATAGGATACTTTTGGTGAAAGCGATTGTCATATATGAGCCCACCCTTAACCTATCTTACATAGTTGATACCCCTTGTTACATAAGTGATAACCATTGCTCACATTTTTGACAATATATTTGATGTCCCCACTCCTACATTTAATACTCTTACTCATATTTGATACCACAATTAATATATTTGATACTATTCTGAGATGCTCGTCTCACACGAGTTCTTTGTCCAATAAAATATATATAATCTCTCAGTCGAAAAGATGTGATGTTTATTCCAAACTTGGGGCACAAGAATCTTAATTGGATTGAGTATTTGTAGTTCACATGATACTTCTTAATCTGTAAGAAAAAGAAGCTAAGACCATTCCAATTTTTATTTTGACTTAGACATCGCAAACCTATCCTAAATGAGAGTCTTCCAAATTTTTAAAGAGGCTCACAAGTAATTTGAAAGGCACAGGTTATCTGTATCTAGGGGTGGGTGATTGGTTTCAAATTGTTCAATAGAAATGAGGTTGATTATAAAATAATTATGATGATCAATGAGAACAAAAATAATTAATGATATCATACTGGTTTTTTTCATAAAAAAGTAATTTTTATTCATTTTGATTAACATTTTTTCCTCTTATTATTCCAATAATAATGATATAACTACCATTAAAATAATTATTCGACTACCCCTCTTTCGATATTTTAAAACTCTGAAACTCCTTATATTTTTCATAGGAAACAATATTTGAGCACCGAGAATAGCGGTCGCCTTTGTCACCGCCGCCATGGTCCATGTTTACTATTTAATATTCTAGGCTTGGCGATTGAAATTGAATTCTTGGTCTTTAAATTTTGAGAATGTAATGTTAAGTTTTAGTGTTTATATTATATTATGTGTTGAATGTGTTTTTTTTTCGTGTATAAATGAGTCAATAATACTCAAATTGTGTAAATATATGGCAGTACGAACGCAAAAATTGGGTTTGTGATTTTTGGGTCGAAAAATGTGATATTTTGTTTCAAGCACTAGTTTTTCGAAACTATGTTAGTATTTCTAAGTTTTCTTGAAAAAAAAAAACGAACTCATTTTAGTAAATACACCCCTAAATTTCGAGAAAAGAAAAATTAGAATTTCAAAAAAATACACACGATTTCAGAAAAAATATCAAAACCACTTTTTTTTTTAATTTGTTGATTTTTTTAAAAAAATTTTTAGGGTGTATTTACCAATTTGGGGGTATATTTAATAAAAATGAGTTTCATATTTTTTTCCTAAAAAACATACAATACTTGAAAAAAATTCAAAATATTGACATAGTTTTGAAAAACTTGTGCCGAAAATGTTGAATAGTGAAAACTACAACAATAACAAACACCAAATGAACAACGACGTTAATTCAACATTTAATTAAAACTAATTATTTTTTAAAAAAATTCACAATCTTTTCTTAGTTTGAAGGGAAGGGGGCGTATTTACTAATCAATGAGGGATGAAATTGAAAAGGATAATACTAATATTTCATTTATTTGCTCTAAAAAATATTAAAGGATGATATATTTATTAAAAATGATGTTGCAAAAACTTGGCCCATTCGATAGTTGCATAGGCCTAATATTAACTCAAATAGGCCCATCAGACAAACCCTAATAGGCCCATCACAGACCAATATAAATAGGCATATTGAACATTCTCGACACTGTACCTTCCAATATTATAAGGGCCAGGATATTGCCACACAAAAAAATTCAAGGGCACACAAACTCTAAGAACACAATCGAAATATTTAAGGGCACACACCGAAAGGTCAATTATACCCCGCCTCTATTTCCCTCTCCCTCCCTCTCCCTCGTCTATGTTACGGCTTTTGTACACACACTTGAAAAAAAAATTCTGCCTTGCGCCACAGTCCGCTGGTTTCGTCACACACCCTCAAGCTCGCCGCCGACCACTTTGCGGCAATGACGATACAAAATTTCTGCAATTTTTAGTTAAGTTATAGATTGTTATGATGTTTAGTTTGTTATTTACATATATGCGATCAAAATTGTGTGTGTGTTTGCGTGTTACATATATATTTTACGTATATGTGTTCTTTACTTATATGTATATGTATATATAATTTATATTTTGAAAATCTAGTTTAGGGTTTGCTAATATCGATTTTTTTCACCAAATTCATGGATTATGTTGTTTAGAATTTATAGGTTTGATTAATACGTTATTAAATCGCACAAACTTGTTAATTATTGAATTCAAACTGGTATTACCGTGTGCTTTACTCTGGTTTATGGCACAAGTTCATAGAGTTCGACGTTTTTTTTTCGCACAAGGTCTCATAGTTCGACTTTTGTTTTCGCACAATATCTCAATGTTCCACTTTTTCTTTCGCACAACACGCATTGTGCTTATCATCACTTGTGCGAAAATATTTTTCGAACAAATGTGCTATGTGCGAAAATTTATACCGCACAACCGTGTTTTGTGCGAACAAAAATTTCGCACAAGTGTAACTTGTGCTAAGAACCAGTCGCACAAAGCTCGCGAAAAAAATCAAAAACTTAATGGCGCCAACAATGCAATACCATGGAAATAACGATTTAAATACACAATACCATCTAAAACAACTCACATTACCATCATAAGCCTCTAAATACACAATATTTCATCAAAACCCTAGTTTTAATGACATACTAAAAAACTCAAAATACAAGAATTACATGTTTCTTTTTTCACGTTTTAAGCCCTTCATTTCGAAAGGTAATCGTCAAAATCACCGGAGCAACTCCTTCTCAAAGTATTCACGCTCCCAGGGTTTTTTGTTCTCCCACGTTAGTGCACGTCGGTTTTTGGTTCCTTGCACTTCACCACCTTCACACGTAAATGTGTTGTACGTGGTGTGTGCCCTTGGTAGTTAGCAATTTTGAAATTTTAGGGAGGGGTATTTTAGACATTAAACGTCGGGTTTGGTAGAAAAAAATTTGGTGTGTGCCCACTGATAATTCTTGTGTGGCAATATCCTGGCCCATATTATAAAGAGGCTCACAAATAATTCCAAAGTTATGCAGGCCGAACATCAACACAAATAGGCCCATCATAGGCCTATATGAATAGGCATGTTGAACATTGGAGTTAAGTAATTTTTTTGGTTGATTTTCCGTATAATTTACTATTAATTGACTGATTTGACTGTAAATATAGTTATTTATACTTTTATTTAATATATTTATTTGTATATTTACACAATATAGTTATTTGTATATTTATACAACCTTGTAGATGACCATAAATTTCAAGTTATGTAGGAACACAAAAATTCATATACAATATTCCCTGTCAAAAAAAAAAAAAAAAAAAAATTCATATACAATATTCCCTGTCAAAAAAAAAAATTCATATACAATATTGCACGATTTATGCAATATTGCTCACTCTACCCACTTTCTTATTTCTTTTCAAATTTTCATTTTCTTCTTTATCCCTCGCAGTCCTCTTCTCCGCATTCTCAAAATTTCTCGTTCTTCTTCACTTTCTTCGCTTCTACGCTACTTTTTCATGGTAATTTTCAACTATGGTTGTCCAAGTTCTTCCATATTCTCGAGACATCAGTTTTTTACTGCTAAAAATTAATTTTTTTATATTGTTCTTCAATTTTTTTTTTTTTTTGGCATTTTCTATTGGTGTTCTTCATCTCGTTAAATTGGGCATTTTCTTCATCATTCGTATTGATGTTTTATTAATGTAGTAACACTTTTTCTTAGTATATATATATATATATATTTTTGTTAATTTAGAACCATATTTGTTTCGATATGTAATAATGTATGCATGTTTCTATAATACTGTATTTATTAAGTTAAGTGTTATTGTATGAACAAAAAAATGCCACTGTATAAATATATAACATGTTACTGCATGTCTTTTTGTTCATGTTGTGGTATGATTTTTTTTTAATGCCTTCTATACATTGTCATAATCCATTTATAAAAGTGTTTATGTGTCGTCGTCGCAATTTGGACTTCTTTCTCTATTGTATGTGCCGATATTTAAAACATATCCGGGTTTCTATGTTTTTTATTCTGCACATGTTTTGTTATATTAGAGGACGTGATTCCCATGGTTTAAATTTTTTGACCTGGAAACCCGGATTTCGACCCACAAATTTAGATACTACCTTAATTATGTGTATATTATATAGACAATGTTGCACATAAGATCAACTCATATATTTCCATGTCCTGGTGGTTTAGGATTGAAATTTATGAATATATTCCTCTCTATGTCTCAAATTCGAAATCCAAGTGCTACCAATTTTTGTGTCTTCAATTGAAACTCATGCTCGTAGATGGTGTTGGGAGAACTCCTAATTAATATGTAATTGAGCCGAATAACGAGTTATTAAAAATGAATTTCTATAATACGACTAGAAGTTTTTCTTAAAAATGAATTTCTATAATATGACTAGACGTTTTTCTTTCAAACTCGAAAATGAATTTCTATGTTTCTATGAATACGATAAGAAATTTTTCTTAAAAATGAATTTCTATGAGTACAACTAGAAGATTTCCTTTCAAATTAACTCGTCACGTTCATACGTAGATAATCATGATCGATATACTCCTTTCTAAAAGACACCATAGAGAATCAAACTCACATTCCTCCATCAAGTACTCCATAAGTCTTTTCCCCCAACAGAGAAAATATTATTCACTATACAGTAAATTGGAGAATAATGTTTTTAGGACCATAATTAGAGGGGTACAAGGATAATAAGACTTTAGATTGATAAATGTAAGTTATTAATTTTTAAAAACAAATGTAAATCTATTTTCCCACACAACCATGCTTGAATTTGTGGATTTTTGTTTTTACAGATTTAAATATATAAAAATAAAATTTTACAGCCCTAAAAATAATTTTTGGTCTCTATTGTCCTAAATGGAAACATAAGAATATTAATTTATTTTTTATTTATACAACAGTTAATATTAGCAATTAAATGTTTGAACAACTTAAAATAATGAATGGGGTTTTTATTACTTTTTTTAATAAGAACTAAATTTCAATATTTGACCGTGATTATGTTAATACTAAATAAATTGGTGCCAATATTATATACGAAGAGAATGGGAGGATTTGATTGTTTAAAATTGATTATTATTACCCGTATACTAATTTGATCAGTTAGATATACTGATTGGATTAAATAAGACAAAAATTTGTATGAGACCGTATCATGCATGAGACCGAGTCACTTTTTAATAAATTGTTATCATTTTTTAAAAAAGTGATACAAATTAGTATAAAAGTGATAACATATTGAAAAATGATAACAATTTATGAAAAATGATAACAATTTATTAAAAAGTGATAACAATTTATTAAAAAGTGACTCCGTCTCATGAATGAGACGGTCTCACACAAAAGTGCCCCATTAAATAATTCATAATTTGTCTATTATTTATTTCAAGAAACTATAATACTTTTACTCCCTGCAACTAAGATAACGAAATAGCCATTCTTCATATCAACACCTAAGTAACAAATTCCAAATTACCATATAAAATATACACATTTTTTTTAAAATCAAAAGTGGAGTACGTACATTCAAATGATTGTTGGATTAAATCATGCTGAAACCTAGGCACTTGAATCACACAATTTATCCTAACCAATTGATTCCCAAATGATTCCAAAGATAGTAATTTATTAAACATGAAAAATATTCATTATTTATCATGTCTTGTTTTTTATTTTATTTGAATCATAGGGTCTTATTTAATTAAGTTAATATTACCTGTTGAGGCATTTTTAACCTCTCATTTCATGCTTAACCTTAAAACCCAGTACTGATTAATTATTATTAACTACCTAAGAAGTCATTTTTATAAAAATAATTGAGTGGATGGGGTTCAACACTAAAGTTGAATGCTTTATAAATAGTGTGAAAACGAAGGCTAGGTCCACATCCAACTGGATGATATAATTGCCATCACACAGACAAAACCTTAACTTGCTTAAAATCAGCACTAAAGTTGTTAGAACCAATATCTAAGTGGACCAATCTTGCCCTAATCAGTCCAAGAGATATGTTAAACTCACCTTAATTGTATGGATTTGTATATCTTTATAATCAATGCAATAATAAACATAGTGCAATGACATACTCACCTGAACAATATTTGTTGTTTTTATTTAATAGTATTAATTGTAATTACTGAACAATATTAACTATTTTTATTTAATATTATTAGTTGTTATTATTGAATAATATTAATTTTTATCATCAACAGTATAAACTGATCAGCATTAATTATTTTTATTTAATAATATTAATTGTATCTATTGGCAATATTAATTATAATCAATTCAGCATAAATTCTTTATTTAATTGTATCTATTTATCTCGTGTTTCACTTATTCTAAAATAACATATATAGAATACATAACATAATAAACCATCATTAATGTAACGTATCATATATATTAAAATAATATAACATAAGAACTAATTTTAAATGAGACCTTTGCACAAATTTTATCTCAAAAGACGGGTCTACATTTCACCCACTAAAATCTATTCAATTCATTTCTCTACTTAACAATTAGTGGCTAAATAAAATTTTATCTGACGAACTCATTTTATAAAACGATATCACACAAGTTTTTTTCTTTTGAATAAATATCACACAAGTTTTTATAAATATATAATAAAACATCAAATTAATAGAATGTTAATCTTAATTCTTAATTGAATCCCATATATATATATATCAAAGATTATGGTATATGCAACCCCAAATGTATTTAACATTACTCAAAGGTCAGTTTCGCCGTGCTATCTGATCTGATAAAAGAAAACAAAAATGTTTAGGTAAGAGACATGGTGGGGACCTCGGATTTTAAGTATGGGATTAGGAAGATGTTAATAACTTTATTTGAGTCCGTAGACGCGTTTCTATTGGTGGATGACGACACTGTGTTGAGATTATCAACTAAATATTGCTATTAATTGGCGCTACACGACAACATTAACACAATGCGCGCCTTCACATTTCTCACAATTTTTAAAAAAATCTTTGAAATGTTCTCAATAATCTGTTGTGTGTGGATTGATACGTATGGATTTTGGCCCTATTGGGGATTGAATTAATCTTTTTTTTTTTTCGAAAAAATGTTCAACTGAATTTTTAGTCACAAGTTAGTAAACATATAAGACATCTTGGTATGCAACTCATTAATAATCAATTATTACTAATGAAATTTGTGAATTTATCTAACACGAATATTTATCATCTAAATGATGTTTGAATTCGTTTTTTTTTTTTTTTTTATCAATATAGTTAGTTCATCAAGACTCAAACACTCCTAAATATCTCCATTATTTGTTTACAAAAGGAATCGAACCTAAGTCTCCCACTAAAGTGAGAACCTATCTTCAAACCACCTTATAACTCCATAATTCGTATTTCTCCTAATGAAGAAAAAAATTGAATCTCCTCATAATTATAACATAAGAAAATTATTAAAATGAATCACATTTGCACTCTAAGAAAATAATGTATTGATTACAAAATTTCCAATAAAATTAATTTTGTTCTTAAATAGTGAGGATTGCCTACGTTTTGCCAACAAATTTTTATGATTTATTTTACAACACTTCACCTAAATAAATTATCAACTGAACAATGAAGGTAATTAAATACCTACAAAATAATTCATAGATAAAATAATCCTAGAAGATAATTTTAATACACATTGACGATTGTCTACGGAATATTGGTAGAGAATTATCTACAAATTATATTTTCATAAACAAACAAATTATCTATGAGCAAATTCTCCATAATTTTTTTCGTTGGTATTTCATAGACAAATTTAAATTTCTACAAATTGGGATTATTACCTAAAAAAATTTGTAACCAATTCTTTATTTTCTCATAATGTTGTGTGTATCAATTGTATATAATACAATTGGCATAATTGGTTACAATTTTAGTTCCATTTTAATTTAAATTTAACTTAATCCAAAATATGTTATAACATATCTAAAATTAAATTAAAATTGAATAAAAAATCAATTATAGCGTGCGCACAAATTTCACATAAGAATTTGGTTGCTGCTGTGGAGCTAATTATTACTATTACACATCAAGGAGAAATGTATTAATACAAATTTACCAAATCTAAAACGAAAGTAGTAAAGGAGAATTTATATTGCTCGTACTTTGCTTTTGTGTGTGAAATATACTTCATCCCTCACACTATAAAAGCTTTTCAATAAAAGCTTCTCATTTCTTTTTCATATTCTCAATAATATATTTACTACTTTTATATCTTTTTACCACATTTTTTTATTTTTTAATCACATCACTTATACTATGCTATTATTTTAATACAATTTGTTAATATTGTATCGAAAGACAAGAGGGAATCTTTCACTGCGACGGAGGTTATCTTGAGTATGAGAAAACAAAATAATAATATCTAATTTAAAATTTTGAATGATGTAAATTGTAATAGATGAAATAATATATAATAATATTATAATCAGGCATCGCCAGGTGAATTACTAGTTGATTTATTATATGCTAATGCCTCGTTTGGTTTGTGATATACATTATACTTCCAAATTCGTTATTAAGAATGGACCCGTTCAAATAATACTTAATACATGGTATTATAGATTCTAAGTTTCATATGGTATTTGTAATACTTATATTTCTACAACATCTATTAAATTTTAAAATACCAAAAACACCCTTCACTTTCATCAAGATGTGTTTATTATTATTTTTATTTATAAGGAACAAATTAGTTTAAAATAAATTAATACTAGTTATAATACTTGCTACCAAATATAATATTGATAGCTAATCACTAATTATTTAACTCAAGTTTTTGAAACCAAACAAAATATTGATAAATAAACTGATATTACAAATATAGGTATTATAGTTCAGGTATTATTCAATAAAAAAATCAAACAAGCCCTAACAGTATTAGAAAATGATGCATCTATCTATCCAGGAACGTCCAATTGTTCAATTGCTTATCAAAATGTAGTCACGATGGATAGGACTGTAGTGATCCCTACGACTCTACCTATTAATTAATTAAATTATATATCGCTATATTTATTCCGTTGTCTAACTATTAATATTGTATTCTACATATTAACATTTTTATATTTGTAAAATTGTACAGAAATTGAAAAATGGTGAATCAACCTGGCGGCGAAAAAGCCACTTTTAATAGGCATTATTAATTTAAACTTTTCTGGCGTATTTGACCTGAATTTAATTAAATTAATTATCAGGTAGTTTTTAATGACTTTTTAAGGGGGAAAGTTTTCACCGACTTGGAATAAACGAAAATCTTCGCCCGGGGATGGGGAACGGTTGTTACAGTAGTCAACCGTACAACGATAAGAAACAGTAAATTTTAGTTGTGTGAGGTTTCACACTATAATTAAATTCCACGTTATATTTATCATTAAGTTTAATTTATATCCCTTTCAAAAGAAAATGTTTAATTTAATACTCATTCAGAAGTTATTTACACTTTCCTTTTTCTTCTATCCCAACAAGTTTTGCACACTCACATAATATTAATACTCTCACAATATCTCTCTTACACTTTATTCTCATAAAAATCAACAAAATTAATTTTTCTTAGTTTCCGTGTTCCCGAAGTGTGCGCAACTTCTAGACAGTAGGGAATACAAGATAATTTCTCCTAGGAAACTTATTTATTGAAACTAAATTTATATTAATATTATTACATTTGTTTTGTAATGTCACTATTCTTATAAATATTCTCGTGTATATTATTAATTAGTTTATAAATATAACAATATCATTAAATATTTGTTATGGTATAACTAAATAGTTGGATCAAGCGTTTGCCACTATATTAAAAATTCCGAACTTGTAGTGAGGTGCTACTTTATTTCTCTTAATCATATTTAGATGCAGTGCCATGAAAACTTATTTGAATGTCTGGTTGAACTTGGGCCGCCTCCTTTATCACGCTCGATAGAGTTGAAAAGATGGTGGACTCGATCACCGCCCAACACTCCCACCCAAGTAATATTATAAAATTGGATTTATTACTAGTAGATACAATATATGTGAAAAAATTACTAATAGGTACAACACCCAAAAATAATACTACCAACTACAAAGGGGTAATGCTAAAATACTAATATACCCATGATCTGTTATTGTGGCATAAACATGGGTTTTTGCGTATATATTTGTATATAGTAATTACCGCCTCTGTCTTGTTTACCCTCTCACCCCCTCTAGAAAGCCCTAACTCCGCCACCGCCCTATTGACGAAAAAGGAAGAACAGATCGACGGCGGTTCCCTATATCCGATATCTAACGAAGAAAGAAGGCGGATTGGCGGCGAAAAAGTAAGACAATTCGACGGCGGCGAAGAAAGAAGATAGAAGATGACGATCGACGGCGGCGAAGAAGGAAGGCAGATCGGCGGTGATGAATAAAGAAGACAAATCGACGGCGACGAAGAAGGAAGACAGATCGACGACCACAAAGAAGGAAGGCGGATCGACGATCGTCGTGCTCCACCCCGCCGCCGCTGCCGTGCTCCGCCGCCAACCTACCATGCTTGTGTATTTTCCAACCTACCGATGTGATTCTACCGATCTGCCATGCTTCCTTTTGTTTCTAAGACTTATTTCTTCCGGGGTTTATTAGCTTAACCATTTAATTCTCATATTATTTGTTTTTTTTTGTTTTTTTAATTCAAAATTATATACAAATAACACGGTGAATTTGTATGATTCTTTGATGTCACTTGGCACTTAGGAGATTAGTTTAGTTTAATGTGCAGTGATAATGTTTGTTCATGTTAGATTTCTTAATTCATGTTTTTGTTTTTGGAAATTGTTTTGTATACATTGGCGGTGATAGTGTGCGTATTTTTTCTTCGCACATGTGCAACAAAAATGATAATGTGCAGATTTTTTCTATTTTTTCTTGTGCACATGTGCAACAAAAATGATAATGTGCAGATTTTTCTTCTCGCACATATGCAACGAAAGTATAAGCACATATGCAATAACATTTTTAGAGAAACATCTCATTTTCACCTCTTGTTTTGTTTATTTTTAAACATTAGATTATTTGATGCCGCACTTATTTCAGAATTTTTAGTAGATATTCCCTACAATTTTATATACGAATTATGAAGGATTTTTTTAAAGTGAATTTTGTTTGAAGTGTGAAATAAAAAGAAAGAAATTGAATCAATCGAGAATAAAAGTAAATGCCAAACAAATAATTTTATTGAGATGCGAGAAACAAAGAATTTTATTGAGAAGGAGAATGAAAGTAATGGCGGAAGAAATGTGAATAGTAATGTTGGGAAGATAAAACAAACGTCTAATCAATTTGGAGTGTAGTTTGAAAATGTAAAAAGGTGAGAAAGGGGTAATTTGGGAAATCCTGACACAAATTTTTGTAGTGGATAGTAATTACTAAATATTTTGTAGTGGATAGTCATAGGAGTTCTAATTTTGTAGTAGATAGTAAATGACCCTATAAAATTTGTACAAAAATAAAATGCCCTTGTATATTGTGTTTTAATTTTAAATCAATGGAATCAGGAATCCAAGTATTTTCTACATTTCCTAGATTAAACTGACTCCGGCAGTTTAAATATATATTTTTATTTAATTTTGTTCATATATATATATATATATATATATATATATATATATATATATATATAATTAATATGTTCTAATTAATTACGAAATTAAAATTTAAATATAATATAGAATAAGGTTCTCTTGTGATTTATTCGTATCTGTTACCTTTCTCCCAATATTGTTATATATAGCGGAAATTAATACAAATGAAATAATTTCACATTTTTATAATTTTTGTATTATTAAATGAGAATTCTTTTAAGGAAAAAAAAAAAAAAACTAAAGTTGGAACTGCATTGCATTGCATTGCAATATGCATGTCTAAAGTTTTTGAAATAATAAAGAATATTGATCTTCACCATCCTGTTATCTATTGATGAGCTTTACTAATTACCTACCATTATAATAACCACAGTTTATGTACAAGCATAAGATCAGGTAAATAAATAAACTTGCATGTTCCTCGCATGTTTTGATTTCTGTATATTTTGAAGAATACTTCTGAACAAATCTTAATTCTAATGGTTAGAATAAACACTTGCTTAAAGTAGAAGTAATAAGCGGCTTTTACTTGTAGAATAAATACTTGCTTATATACAAAAGCGGGCTAGAATGTGAATGTTATTATTCCCTCTATTTAATTAAATCGTATTTATATTCTTGTACACAGAACAATGACTTATTTCTTTATTAAATTATCGATTTCGCACCATTATAATAAAATTGGTTTAAGAATATTATTGTAAAATTATTTATATTTAGTTAAATATATATTTTTACAAAAAAGAAAAAAATGATTTGTGTAGGACAAATACTCATGATTCAACATTTAAAGTCCCACACACACATATATATATATATATATATATATATATATATATATATATATATATATATATATATATAAAAGTTGAGAATGAAGTTAATTTGAGGGGCCTTTATTTTCTCTAGAACATAGAGTTCATTTAGTAGTCAATTTAGGGTCCGCTTGGTTGGGGTATTAGAAGTAAGTAATGAGAATGACTCATTAATCATTCTTATTGATGATCTTTGGGTAATATTTACAATTTGGAATTAATTTAAAAATAAAATAATCACTAATTTATTTTGATTATATAATCTTCCTCTTATAATCAATTATTTAATAATCATTCATTTTTCCTCCGCTCAACTTTTTATCTCTCAAATTTTTTCGTGCTCAACTATCTTTTCAAAATTCATCAATGGAAATGAATCACTAGTCATTCCCATTACCTAATTCTAATACCCCAACCAAGTGGCCCCTTAGTCAGTTTTCCTTGATATCCTCTATATATCATTCAATCTCAATTCTCAAGTCACCCAACTTTAATTCCCTGTAAAAAAAAATAAACTTTAATTATATATCCAGTACCAATATAACTAGATCTTACCCTAGACATCCAATCCTAATTATGTTGTTTCATCCTAATTACCAATATCATGACAAAAATTACATACATAAAAAAATAATGTATTCTTAATTTTGGCATCAAAGTATACTTCGTAATAAATTAATATATGCAGAGAAAGATTGTGCAGTGATAGAGTGATGGTGATGTATGATGTAGACAGGATGTATGGATATGATGGCATGAAGAGACTGTTAGATCTTCTGTGGAGAGATTGTGTATTATAAATAATTTTACATAAAATTCAAGTCATTAAAGAAAATTACAGTGGTTGTCAGTATGCAAGTGCCAAAACCCCCTTAATTTATGGGGTAAATAATTTTGTTCCTAAAATTTGTGGAGTGTGATTAATGAATTGGAATTAAGTGCAGTTGGTGTCTGAATGTTTATGACTTTGATACAAAAAAGTAACACATGTATTGGGCAACATGGGTTATGCTGCCCGAAAATTGTGGGGGTGGAGGTGGGGTGGATGACACACATTTTAAGGTTTTGAGGAGTGAGGAAGATACAGCTTTATATCCACAACTACACCTAGTATAACTCATAGTAGCTACCTGCACTTACCAATTGCAAGACCAGAGTACTGTGGGAGTTGAACTCACTCTTTTCTCTCTCCCTCCCTCTCTCTCTCTTTTAGCTAGCATCATATTTTATGTTATAGATAAACATTTTTATGCACCCATTATGCTTTACAATTTATTTATTTATTTTAAATTGTGATTCAAACAAATAATCTTTGACCATAATTTAATATTAAAATAATATTAATTATTTTTCTAGAAAGTATTGGTGCTTATCGCTAAAATAAATTTGTTTTCCGATTTGGTATATACCAATTATGGGTTTAATTATTTCTTTGATTTAGTCATTAATTACTTTTTAAATGAGCAAATGACCTTATTTAATAAAATTATTTTTAGTTTCAATGAATATTTAAGTTTATGTCATCTCTTTTATATGGATAAAATAGAAAAAAATAGGAAAATTTTAGAGTTTCAACAATATTTAATATATTTTCTTAATACATGTGAATAATAAAACAAGTCTAGCTATTTTAGCTTTATATTTTTCTTGTTACAACTCAATTTTGAAATTCAATTTCTATTCAACCCAAACTCTGAACTGAGCTAATGTCATATTGATTTGAAGCTTTTCTCGAAAAGCATATTTTCCAATGACTAGTAGTATTTTTATTTGTTTAGTTATTAATTTAGTTCACATGACATAAATTTTGGGAGTTTAATTTATTTCTGAATTAAACAAATTAAAAAAATGAAATCATAAGTGATGTATTGCAAACTTTTGTCCTTGTGTTGTGACTTATGAGTGAAGCATGGGGTGTGCACGTGGCAGGGGCCCACATGAGCCGGTCTTTGCGGTCAAATAGAGGGTTTTGACCGATTCCAAACGAAAGCGATTGCTACCTCGTGGCCAACAGCTACATATGAGAGGTTTATGGCCTCTCTCTCTCTCTCTCTCTGCATTTGACTTTCTATCACCTCACGTGACTCGTGCATCCACCCACGCGCTCTCTCTCTCTCTCTGCAATTGCATTGCAGTGTGTGCTATGGGTGGCCTGGGAAGGGGTTAGGTACAAAGGCTTGACTCTTGAGATATGAGAACAATATGAGATGTGACTGCTTCAATTATTGTTGACGATATGTTCTGTATAAGCTGATGGCATGTCCTATATTTCTTGTGGAACTTGCCTACAAATATTTCTCTGCGTGTGTTCTTGCAGAGGATCCTAGGTTAAGATCAGGACACACTTTTAGACTATTTTCTATCACACTTGACTTGATGCATGCTTATAATTAATGGCGCATTCTTGCGTTTATGGATCACAAATTTTTAGGCTAGATTCTAACATCAACTAATCAATAATAAACAAATTCTAAATTTATTTTCAAATAACAAATTATAATTAGACGATCCGGATTAGTCACGTGAGATTATTCTCATTATTAATTTCAAATTGAAAAGAGCATAAGAGCATATTCCCCACTTATATTGTTATGCTACACATGAATGAGAATACACCAATTTGAGTTAGGTTTCTCGTTGAAAATTCTGTACGTGTAATATAGACGTTAGGCTCATGCCTCGAATGTTACTTGTGATAGACTTTTTACTAGACTCAAGTCTAGCTATTTTAATAAACGAGGCAAGTCCGAAACCCTATTTAAAGTTTTTTTAGGAATATTTCACCATAAATATTAAATTTAAAATTAATTATATTTTTTAAGAAATAGAGTTTATTTTTAATCGAATAATTAATTTTAAATATATGTTGTTTTCTAAAAGTATTTGCAAGTAAATAATGGCACAACTTTTAAAATTTAAGTGTAATGCTTGGAGTGTTGAAAAGTAGTTTGATAACCATCATGTATAAAGTAAAGAAATTTGTTGGATGAGTAGTATGAGCCCAAAAAAGTAATGACATTTTGTATAAAATTTGTAAATATTGTTAGGGTAAAGTTTATAAAAAGTTTTCTCATTTGGGTTTGCAATAACAGCGAGATGTCTAAAAAAAGTTTATAAATAACTATGGGACAGAGAAAATGATTTTTATTGATATAAAAATAGTTAATAAATTATATAATATTGACATAGGATAATGTATATATATATATATATATATATATATATATATATATATATATTAAACAAGTCAACTGTTGATCTTAAAGACTTATGAAAGCCTAATTAAGTTTGATCTGTTTATATAAATAGATTTTTGAAAAGTCTAAACTTGACTCGTTTATTAAAAAGATCAAGTGGAGCTTTAGTAGGCCGACCATAAACCTCTATTGGGTGTGAACAACTCACACCCCTATTGCCACACAAATAGGGAAAACTTATTACTTTATTTAATTAATTATTTATGTGACATCACAATATATATGGTGATTATATGTAAATTGATGTACACCATTATTATAATACGCGGAACATTTAAAGTCTGGAGGGATATATTAGGAATATTGTTGGTTTGATTTGTTTAACTGAAAATAAGAGTGGGGAGTATAGAGAAAACTTTGTTGCCCATTTTAAAATTTAAAAGAATAATTTGTTACAAAGACGTAAATAAATTTTCTAATACAATCATCAATTGATAATAAATACAGAAATAGGGTGAGATTATTTGCACCTCAATATCACTAAATACACTCATCACTTAGATCAAACCTATTCATAATTTTTGATGGATTTTACATGTGAATTGTCTCATATTAAGTTAAAAGTACTAGTTTATAAATTTAGTGGGTTACTCATCTTACCAACCAATTAATTTTATTATGGATGTGTTGCTAAAATTATATGAAAATACTCCTTAAGAATAATTTCATATTTTATAAAATATTCTAATATTCTTTAAATGTGATATTACATTTTAATGTTTTTCTTCTTAAAAAAATTAAATTGGTATTCTATACTTTGTATCCGTGTGTTTTAACTCCAAGCAAAGAGTTAAAATTAATCTAATGGTGCGTGCGCCCACTTCATTAATTAATTTAACTATTTAAATAATTAGCCTACCTTAATATATATATATATATATATATATATATATATATATATATATATATACACACGTACGTAATTAACTAAGTAAATTAACAGTAATTTGTATAAAAGAGTGATTAATTTAACATATTTATTATCTACTGTTGATTGTTGAAGTTATAGTTTAGTGATATCACTCACCTTTTATAAGATAGACTGATAAATAGATTATAATTTAACCTCGAATTTTTCTATTGCGTATCAGTCGAGTCAAACATCATTTAGAAAGATAAAAACCTAAATAAATTAATAGAATTTCCGCAAAGCCATGAAGTATTATTGCATAAACAATTAAGTGCCTAAAGATAAAGATCGAAACCTATGATTTAATTGCAAGATCTTATAATTAATTCATTGAACGACAAAGAAAATCATTTTATAATTTCATGAGACATCGAGGAATGAGAATGAAGTAACTCGATCGTTGAATAGCTGCTTATCAGATCAGATATTTTTATCATACTGATAAGATAAGAGGACCTATATATATATATATATATATATATATATATATATATATATATATATATTATATTATATTTACATATACAAAGGTAGTGCTTAAATATATGAAACTTAATTAAGACAAGCAGCATATGTATTTTCACGAATTTGTTTATTCAATTGTTTAACCCGATCACTAATATATATGTATGTGTACGTACATAGATTTATTTATAAATAATCATTTCAATTAAAAAAATTGAAAGGGAAAAGATACAATAATTAAGGCAATGCAACTTTTTCAACTTAATCACATCATGGGATTCCAAGTGACATTAATATATATATCCCACCTTTATCTGGTTAAAGGTGATTAAACATTTGAAGAATTATGCTTTCAGAACATATATATAATTAAAGTGAGTGTTTAGTTTAATGAAACAATCTTTTACTAGATCACTAGAATCCAACTCCGAGAGTTTTAACCATTATTCTATTTAATTAAATTTATTAATCTAATGTATACAATGAAACCATCGTCCCCCACACTAATGATATCTGCTTTACAAAAGCAAAATGATGTTCTATTTCATCTACACGAATATGAACGAACCGGTGTGAGTATGAAATGTCACAGCAGATTATCTGTATAATCGCAGAAGTAATTAAATTGTTCGCAACGTAAGAGAAAAGATAATGTGTCATTACATTGCTACATCCGTCGCGATACCTTATAAATTTATACACCTACATGTCACATTATTTACATTTAATGTCACTCAATTATCTTCATTAATGTTGCCCTTTTTTTTTCTCACCATCACATCACTTGTACAATTGTACTATATCTATTATTATATTACTTATCTTATTTTTGCTATTAAAAGCCATTATAAGTTTGTACTTGGAAGGAAATATATATTAATTAATTATATATATATATATATATATATATATATAGACACTAATTAATAATCACTAATTTAATTTCTTCATACGTTGATTTCTCTTGTTCCGATACATGATTTGAAAACTTAATCTAATTAATTAACATCATTATTAACAACTCAGTCAAACAAAAAAACATCAATATTAATAAAATACAAATATCCAGTACAAAATTGAATCAATTTAACTAAAGCGCAACATATTATTAATTTATTAATATATATATAAATATATCAACAATTTTAGTGGATATTTATGAGTAACACTTGGGTGCACCAGTTTTGTTGTCCAACTGATCCCTACCTAATATTGTTCAATAAAAATAATTATTACATTCAGTGAAAATAACTAATACATTTTCGTAAAACAACTAATATCTTTTAAAATTCACTTAATTTGTAACGATGCAACTCATGCATATGAGTATTTATCACAATTTATAGATAACTTAGATGAATTAGAAACTTTAAAATAGTAATATACGTCAACAAAATGAAATAATTCTAGTGATTAGATTTTCACTACTTATACTAAGAAATTATGAGTACTGTTTAATCGATAAAAAAATTAAAAGAAATAGTCATATGGGTCGATAAAGGAAATAGATCAAGTGATTAAACTTCACTACTTATTCTATGAATTCTCATAATTTGATTAATAAAAAATAGTAATATAGGTTGGGGAGGACAGAAATCCGAATCACAAGTTATATAATGTCCGCGCGTATACATCTTTGTCATTACGCATTTTTATTCAATTCACCAACAATAGGCACGTATAACTATAAGAATAATTAATTACACATTTTGCATATCATTCATTTGAAATGTGTAAATAAAAATTTTCACCATTACATAAGAGCAGCTCAACTTTTCAACTTTTTTATGTTTTTCGCTCTTTGAATCTTTAACAATATGTTTATGATAATTATACATGTGAGTATATATATCAGATAAAATTAAGTAGGTGTTTGGTGAGACGTCTGTCATATTGTATAATATTGATATTTGAGATTAATATTTTAATATTTTAATTAAAATGAATGTTTATTAATTTATGTACTGTATCGCCATGAGTACATGAAAATGTCTCACACATTTTTGGATTCAGATAATTGGAATCAGAACTTATAATCTCGATATTTTACTTCATCTGAATATATATCATAAAATATATTTGTTGTTATTTTAAGGAAAAGCAGATATGTGTAATGAACTCGATACACTAGCTTTCATCTTTGAATATGTTGAATATAATATTATACTCCTTTATATAGTTTACTTTTAAGTTTTCAGATGATTGTCTCTCTCTCTCTCTCTCTCTCTCTCTGTTCCTTCCTCGGCCTTTCCTTTCTCCCTACTCGATCCTTGTTTTTCTATTCGCTCTAGGGTTTGAACTGTTTGTGTTTTAATTTCTTTATTTACGATCCATATAAATATTCAGTCGACTTTTATACTGTTTTAATTTCCATCGATCGAATTATTATAATAATTTTTTTCTGGTTTCCTGTTCTTTGTTTGTAATTGTAATTGTAATTGTATGTATGGCTGGTTTAGACTTAGGTTCTGCTTCCCACTTCGTTTCTCACCTCCACCTCCAAAGACCCCTCGATTCCGAAGATGACTCCAACCGGAACCAGTTTTCCGGCGAAAACCCCGACATCTCTCAGCCCGGTTTGGACCTCTCCAATACTAACTCTGGCGACATGGTGGCGCGTAGGCCGCGTGGCCGTCCCCGGGCTCCAAAAACAAGGCCAAACCCCCGTGATCATCACTCGCGAAAGCGCAAACACCCTCCGGGCCCACATACTGGAGGTCAGCAGCGGCTGCGACGTTTTCGAGGCCGTCGCCACCTACGCCAGGAAGCGCCAGAGAGGGATTTGTATACTCAGCGGAACCGGCACCGTTAACAACGTCACGTTACGGCAGCCAGCCGCGGCGGGCAGCGTCGTCACGCTCCACGGCCGCTTCGAGATTCTGTCGCTGTCGGGCTCTTTCCTGCCTCCGCCGGCGCCTCCGGGAGCGACGAGCCTGACGATATATCTAGCGGGTGGGCAGGGGCAGGTGGTAGGTGGAAATGTTGTGGGTGCGTTGATTGCTTCGGGCCCGGTAATCATCATAGCGGCGTCGTTTACCAACGTGGCCTATGAGCGGCTACCGCTTGATGAGGAGGAAGGCCTTCAGATGCAGACTCCGGTGTCTCAGCCGCTGAGCGGCGGCGCCACCCAGTTTCCCGATCCATCTCTCGGCCTTCCTTTCTTGAATTTGCCGCTGAATATGCCTAACGGTCAACTTCCGATGGACGGTGCATGGGCCGGAAACTCCGGTGGTGGACGGTCGCAATTCTAGGTCAGATCATCATCATCACCTTCTTCTTCTTCTACTTCAATATATCAATTAAGCTTCTCTTATCTTGTAAATTTAGGTCATTTCATTTTCATGTCTTTTGAATATTAATTACCTTGCTTTCGTGATTGTGATTTTTAAGAAAATAACCCCCAAAAGAGTGAGCAATTCCTGCTTGCTGTTGTTGTGGAACTTTCTGATGAGTTTTAGAATAATTTTGAGGTTTAGACTTTTTAGGACCCTTTATGTATTGTAACTTGTTCGCATAAAAATTGTCACCTCACAGAATCTTATGCAAAATTTAATCCATTCTTGCATTTTAGCTAGGATAAAGTATACAACAAAGTGTGTGCTTATATATATTACAATTCAATCTCGAGTAGTGCCATCAAATTTATTTTCTAATTGAAAAATCAAATTATTTTCTATATATCATGACCAGCGGTAACGACAAGTTTTTTGTCATAATAAACTGTGTTTAACATAAAGATTCCTTTCTCTACTCTCCAGCCTAGTTCTGTTGTTTCATTATTTATAAGTGCCGATCAATATGTTTATTAATTATCATGAGTTGTCCCAAGTAATATATATTTATTGCTATAAATGGAGGACCTTTCTCAAATTTTTTCTATTTATTATACTGGCTTTCTATAACATGAGCTTTATTCTCCAACTTAAAAAAATAACTTAAAAGTTGAGGAAGAAATGAATATGTTATCCTTTACAATTCATATCACATATATAGTCATCATATGTGTCATATACTATCATTGTTAATTCGTTATTACTAAAATCGCGTTAAATTTCATTTTATATATGGTCAGTTTATATAAGTTAAGTATCAATATATATATATATATATATATATATATATATATATATATATATATATATATATCATCAGTCGTGCATTTATTATATGTCTGCAATTTTATTTTTCCAAATTCATGTACCAGTTTTATCTTGATTTTATTTCCCTTAATTTTGGGGATTATCCAGATTAATATATATGTTGTAAATAAATTATATAGTGTGAGCTGAATTTGTGGCTTTATGAGTTTATGTACATATTTTATTTATTAATGAAGTTAATTTTTGGCTCAAGATTAAAGATATTTCAGGATAATGATCTATGTGCGTGTGTCATATACATATATATGTATGTATGTGTATATTCTAAATTAACTTCCTCTCACGATTTTCATTTTCATTTTTACATGATATGACTTATTTAATTAGTTTACAGCCTTATAGTAATTAAATATAATACTATCTAAGTACTTCAATATCGACTCAATTAATTATATATCTTTATTGTACATCAGCTCATTGCTTTAATTATCTTTTCTTTAGAGTTTAAAGTGAAATTTCTACTTCCATGTGCTAATGTGCACCTAGCTACATCCCATGTACTGATAGGAATATCTATTACTCCGTTTCGCACTTTGACATTTACTATTTAAAATAAGTTTTAATATAAGAGTTGTTTAATAATATAAGACTCCATTTGGATGGAGTGGATTTGAAATCAAGGGATTTGAGAATAATATAACTTGCATTCACACAAACTAAAATGAAGAAAAACTAAATGAATGAATTTGATTAACTCAAATATTAAGCACAAGTGAGAGAAGTGAGAAGATTTCAAATGATTAGATTTTGTTGGGTATTTGAAATCTTCTCACTTATAAGTAATATTTGTGTGAACCAAATACATTCATTTAGTCTTTCTCCATTTTGATTTGTAAATGTATGATGTATTATCCTCAAATCCCTTGATTTCAAATGA
This sequence comes from Paraleonurus japonicus, assembly GCA_030762865.1. Classification (NCBI taxonomy): domain Eukaryota; kingdom Viridiplantae; phylum Streptophyta; class Magnoliopsida; order Lamiales; family Lamiaceae; genus Paraleonurus; species Paraleonurus japonicus. The sequence goes on from CM061061.1 coordinate 36,662,480, forward strand.
TTTCATCCAAATGGAGCCTTAGTTATTTTTTTATAAAGGTAAGGTATTCTTTTCAATTTTAATAAGAAATATATTTAGAAATATTAAATTTGGTTAGTGTGAGAAAGTAATGACATATAATGTAATATTGAAGTGTTTGAAAATAATAATGCATCCAGTGAGATGATATATATATATATATATTTTTGCAAATGATCCATATAGTACGAGAAATAGGGGTATTTTACATCGCCAAGTACCAGTATTTAGCCGGTGTAACAAACGACTTTTATAGTGTTTTACAATGTACAATAGTACTACTATAAAATTGTCGTTGGGTTTAAATGTACGTATTTCTTCAACATGAGAGTCAAATATATTCTGTTCAGCTGTTTATTTGTTACCAATCTCTAAACAAGAAACCCCTTATTCTATATACTATAATTACCAGGAAAGCTAGCTTGTCAAGTTTCTTGAATTTAATATAATGCAAGTATTATGTTATGATCATATTCAAATGGGGTGACTAGGTCTACCTAATTATGAGGCATGAAACACACGATACCATAGAGCATCTTGCCTCTTTGAAAGTTTAGAATTTTAAATTATCATCCATCCCTATTATAATAGAGAGTTTAGTATTTATAAATAATATAGTTTATATATCGATTTATAGTTAATTTAAATCATATGCATCATTATTATATTGAGTTTGAAGATTATTAATATTTTGAGATGTTAATTTTATGTCTTTTTGAATTTAACATAACCATTGTATTTGTGTATTTGAGTCTAAATAAAAAAATGCAATCACATGGATTTGAACTTTTTGACTTCATGCATCTTTAATATCTATTTATTTAATATTTTTGGTGTTTTTCTATTTTTTAAATTAGAGATTTGTATTAATATATATGTTAGAAATTTACATTATATAATTTTAACTCATATATTGTCATATAACACAATTATATTATTTCACACAATAAATATATAAAATAATTTATATGTATATAAGTACATTACATTGTAAAATTGATTTTTACGAATATTTTGTGTAATATGCGTGTCTCCTCTAATAATTACTCGTATAATTTATTTTTTATAAGTTTATTGGTAGAGATTCGTCTCTCTTAAAAAACACTTGAAATTGTAAATCAAAATAAAGCGTAGAACTGGGGTATCATGTGTCATGTAACTATGGGGTTGTATATAAGATGCATATATAATATCGAGAGAGTTAATTAGATACGTAATTAGTCATTCATGTGATTGCTTCCAAAATGTTTTCTGTCTAAAATGATTGTTGATTACATTATATCATGTGTGTTATGTGTATGTATAGTGCCGATCTTAATAAGATCTGGCCCAAATCGAATTTTAAAGTAAAGCCCTCTTTCCCCTTATTTTTGGTTTATTTCGTTTTTCCATGTATATAATTCTTTTTTCCTCTTTTAGTATCTAAATTTATATATTGGAAATTGAAGAACTTAATTTGTATGACATTAATCAACAAGAAATTAAAAAAATAAAAACTTAAGTCAATACACAAATAAATATGATTTGGATTTTAAATCCGCATTTGAATTTCAGCCAACATGAATAGACAAATTGGGATTAGGGTTTTAAATTATCATTCCATATCAAACAACATCATAAATATGCTCGAAGCCTCAAAGTTATTGTTATTTAAATTTGTGAAAAATATAAAAAATATCAACTACAGATTATTTTATTAAACAATGATGAATAAATGGTCGCATGATGATTAGAGGTGGCAAATTAAAGGAGGTCCGGCACAATAGACTGGCTGGTTCAGATCAGGCTGGACCTCTTGTTTTGGTGGCCTGCAACCCATTTTTAACTTTTTTATTCAGCTTAATAGTTTTATTATTTATTTTTTATCAGAAAAAATAACTTTTATTCCCTCAACATGAGCAAGAGATTTTCCCATTACAGGAGCTTAATAGTTTTTATTATTATTATGGCTAGCAATTAATTAATTCAAAAGCTTCCCAAACCCAGTCAAATTATCCAAAACCAAGTTAGACACCTCGTCCAAAAACATAACCAGCTTGAGTATAATTTGAAAATATTAGTTCCTGAATAATCAATACTTTATCTAATTGAAATATATTACTTATGGGATAAAATAATTCTTGAGCATAAATATCTATAATGATTACATCTAAAAACCGGTATATACCATTAAAAATATTATTAATTGAAAAAAAAAAACATATAGAGTCTGTAACACATTGAAATTGTGTTTAATTAAATAGTGGCACATAAAAATGACGTGTTAAATACCAATTAAATTTACCATTCATTAGAAATTTAAATAAATTTAATTCCTAAAATATATGAATAAATTATTGGTTATTAATATGTCCATCAAATTAATCACGGATAAATCAAGTCTGTTGAGCCTCTAAAACCCAACAAATCAAGTCACACCTCTAAAACCTGATAAGTCAAGTCGAATCTCTATAGCCCAACAAGTTATTATGTGCACCGTACATCATAAAAATTAATATAATTATTATAAGAATTAAAACTATTGTTTGTAAAAAGATAATACTATTTCTAGGTGTTGTACACCGCATGGTGTACATAAACATAATACCTTCTCCCAAACCAAACCCCTCATTTTTATTTCATTCACGTTTTTCATCTTCAAACCCACATATCAAGCACCCTCTTAATGTTTTTTTAATTGTTTGGGGTTCCCAATTTTATATGGATCTCCTATTTCACTTTAGTATTTTATTATTTTTAATACATGACACATATAATAAATGAATGATGATATCATGATAAATTATTATAATAACACACACATATATATATATATATATATATATATATATATATATATATCATGTTTTAAATATAATAAAATACGAAACATCAAATTTAAGTGAAAATTGATTTTAATTAGTGCTTTCTGATGATCCATATTTTTTTAGAGAAATATATATATGTATATGTAGTGCAAAAACCATAACTTGATACGAAAATAAAAAAGCCGTTTATATATATATATATATATATATATATATATATATATATATATATATATAGTCAATCTGTTATTTTCTTAAATTTCTTTTTATGTGTAAATATAATAAGTAAGGAATACTTCCAAGATCTGAATTGGTTTTTTTTTTTTTAAACGAATTTTAAGAAAGTAGAAATGATGTGTAAAAATAAAAGAGATTGTACGTTAAATGATGTAAAATATTATTATTTAAAAAAATAACTTATCTAATGTAAATAGACGAATATAAAAATGCGAACCAATTCTTATATAGGGGAGTATATACATTTTTTTAACATGAAATGTGGAAGATTTAATTTCTTTGAAGCTAAGTTAAAAGATAAATTCAGTTGATATGTGCCATTCTAACGTTTATATTATGTCATTATTTCCAAGGCAAATAATTTAAGTGAAGCTATGTATTATGTATCAATAGCATTGTGTAATTTAAGTGAATTTAAAAAAAAAAAAAAAAAATTGAATTAAAGAATTTTATCTGTACTTAGAGGTGTGGTTTAATTTTAACACTCCCCTTACTCTTAGATTGAATTCTCTACCTTATTCTTTTGGGAGGAGATCCATTAAGTAGACAATTTAATATTTACATGTGAAATTTTTTTCAACGGAAATTGAACTCATGACATAGGCATGAGTCAAAGACTTTGGTACCATGAAATAATTTTGATCTCATTTAAAAGTTTGAATTTCTAGAGACCTATGAAATCAATTCATTTTATATTAATTTTCTGACGTTTCCCCTCACTCTTGAACTGAGTTTATGACTCTACCCTTTGTGAAGAGACGCATCATGTAGACAATTTAATATAATGGAGGTACTTTCTGCAACAATTGAACACATAATGTGGACGCGAGCCAAAATGCTTTGATACTATGTAACAATTTCATCTCATCTAAATATTTGAATTTATAGAAAGACATGAAATTAATAAATTTATATTAATTTCATCTCATCTAAAACTTGTAGATAAACATAAAATTAATTTATATAAATTTTATCTTATCTAAAAGTTCGAATTTGTAAAATGTCGTTGAAATTAAGTAATATTGACCAACTACTATCTTTTAATAAAATAATTAATACTATTAATAATTAATACTCCCTCCTTACATATGGTTCCAGGTGTTTGCACACTTAACTAAAAATGCATTTTCTTAACCTCCGTGCCCAGTTAATTGTGCAAATAGCTTTGGGACGGAGGATATACATGAATTGATTTCACACTGCCTTTATAAGTTTGAACTTTTAGGTGAGATGTAATTCTCTTTCATAATACCAAAATTTTTATTCACCTCTGGGTTCAAAAAAAAAAATCTCCGTAAGGATATAGTGGAAATTTAGCTCATGGAATGTGGTGATTTAATATATTTTTTTATAGAATAAGTTTTGTATAAGACGATATATTTTAGGTATAAAATAAAAATAATTTATAATTCCCCTGCCCGTGTAGGTATATTTCAAAATTCAAATTATTTTTAAAAAAGTAGGTCTTCAAAGTGAAACTTGTTCACAGTATAAAACTAATATTATTATTCTTTAAAATTAATACCATAATATTTTATATTGTAATATTAATTTATAAATATAATAATAGTATTAAATGAATGATATGATATTATTCAATGAATATAATATTGTCAATTTCATTTTTGAAAACTCACCAAATTTTAGAGGGAAATTTTTGTGTTCTCATCCAGATTCATATAGATAAGATTGTACATATTTTGCCAGCTACTAATTGCGATATTAGCTGTATTTTATCTTCATAAATGTTAATTGAATGGAAAAGTAGGCGGTAGCCCCTGGTTTTAACCATTTTATGTTTAAAAGTGGTTTTAAACCATCATTAAAATTTGTTATTACAGGATTGCATCTTCATAAATGTAAATTCATTGTTATTTCAAACATATTTAATTAACGATACCATCCTGTCAAAAAAATTAACGATAACATACAATTGGGGGAGTATCACCATGCATCTGGGTGAAATATTATTTGTAATAAGTAGAAAAATTAAATTATGAAAAAATTAAAATCACTCATTAATTATATATAAATATTTACCCCGACCATTTATTTATAATATATAATGAGATATCTTCGGTGGGACGATTTTACGGTAAGACGGATCATAATTTGAAAATAACATTTTTAAATTTCAAAAGGATGAGTGTTAGTTTGTAAACTTTCTCATCCTGAAATTATCTCATACAAATGTTTTTGTCATTAATTTATAATTTATGGATGAATTAATTTTACAGCCCTTTTATGGCTACTGGAAATACTTTTGAAAAGAAAACACGACAATCTTAGCTAGAGTCCTTAATTTAAAAACGGCAAAAAGCAATCCAAGAAATTGCACGAAGTATTCTATATACCTATTATTAGGTCCTGGATACTCCATTCATAAAATAACGAATTAAATCTTCATAATTTTAGCGATCCAGCGACAAGATATTACTAATTTGAAATATAACAAGAAAAAATAATATACGTAGGTCTCTTAAAAGTAGATTGAATAAAAAATGTAATGATTTTAATTAATGGGAATTGAATTGTTTAACATGAGGAAACCAGTGTATATTATGCTAAAAATTAACGACGACCACCCAACTTCTTAATAAAATTACTGTAGATAGCTATTTATGTGTGTGCAAATGTACAATTACATATATCATATATATATATATATATATATATATATATATATATATATATATATATATATATATGCTCAGACAATCACGTAAATATGTTTTAATTCGCTTAATTGTAAATATAAAATTAGTTAATATATTTTATATATAAATGATTATATTATTTTGTTGATTATATATGCATTGGTGTTTGATGTCAGGATTTGAATTGTATATATATTTTATTTTGTTGGATGTATTTGAATTAATTTGATAAATAAAATAAATGGATTATTTATTAACTTGTACTGCTTTTGTCAATGTTATAAGTATATGCACTTCTAATTATATTTATATCTTTATTTTACTTTCAAATATTTAATTTCTAAATAAAAAATTTGTCCTCCACATAAAATTTCTGAATTCACCCCTAAAAAAATACTTTAATGCTCTTCAATTATGGTCTTGTGAAATTCATATTTCCCGCCTTTTTCATTTAGGCCCCGTTTACTTTTAGGTAAAAATATGTTATAATTTCGCGGGTAGAAAACCTAAATACGAGTAACGGTACCGTTACGTGCGCAATTAAGTGTACTCATGTTATCATTATTTTTATCGAAATTTTGCGAGTGAAATTCAAAAAATTTGTAATAGGTGTTGAAAACCAACCGCGAAAAAATGATATAAAAATGATTAATGTTATTATCCTTAAAAACCACGTAGAGGGTAAGTGCATTATTCAAGAATCGGAAGCATAGGCAAAAATACATTGGAGCATTTATTGATAGAAAAATTAGTATCGAAAATGATAAGCGTCCAACGGGCAGAGATGATGCACAATTAATAGTGAACAACTAATACCAAATTGTAAGAAAAAAAAATTCGAAAATAATTGAAATCGATTAATAGCGGGCATAAAAAATTCTATATATAGTGGGATTCGGATGGGGAAATTTGTTCACCAAAGAAAGAAAAGAGGGTGTCAAAAATGACAAGGAAGAAAGTAACCCTCGCTTACATTACAAATGACTCGGAAAGGAGGGCTTCCTTCAAGAAAAGGAAGAGGGGCCTCATCAAGAAGGTGTCCGAATTGAGTACCCTTTGCGGCGTAGATGCCTGCGCTATCATCTACAGCCAGTTCGATGCGGAGCCGGAGGTGTGGCCGTCGGTGCTCGGCGCTCAGGCGGTGCTCGCCCGTTTCCGGAAGATGTCCACCATGGATCAGACAAGAAAAATGGTGAATCAGGAGAGCTTCACCCGCCAGCGCATCAAGAAGGTGGACGACCAATTGCGCCGCCTCCGGAAAGACAACAAGCGCAAGGAGATGGAGAGGTTCTTGTACATGAACCTGCTAGGCTGCGGCGACCTCAACCACTTCAACCTCGCCGACGCCGCCGATTTGGCCTTTGTCATCAATCAGACGCTCAGGGACATTAAGGCCCAGATGGAGAATCTCAAGAAGAATGAGCAGCAGCAGGAGGCTGTGGTGGCTCCTCCCCACCGCTGCCGGAGGTCTCAATGGGGATGACTTTTTGCTTTTCCGGCGGTGCAGGAGGAGCCGGCACCGCTGATGAATCCGGAGGAGCTGGAGGGGTTTCCTTGGAGCCTGGTGCAGAGCCCGGCGTTTGGCGGACTGGACGACGGCCTTGGATGGGATGACGGGATGATGCTGCCCTATCCCTATTTCTTTGACAACAACAATGGTGCTGGTCCCTCTGGAACCAAGCCTGCAGGAAATAACTTCTAGAGTTATTATTCCATCAGTCTTGATTAATAATAATGTTGTCTTGTGTCGTTTGCTTAATTAGCCGCCTGTGTCCTTGTGTATTGACTAGCTGATCCAATCAGGGCTGTTTACAAGTTAGAACCGCATGAGTAGTGCTTAGGCTAACTTCAATTTCTGTAATTCTGGTTGGTTGACTGGTTAATTAGGTCTGTTGTTTTGATTTATGAATCTCAACTTTTATTTGTGTTAAGTTATGGTGCTTATATTACTCCATTTCTTGTTTCTTTTTTATGGTTTTGGATGAATGTCGTTCTTATTGTGTTTTCTGAATCTGACCTCATTTTGCTTCTATTTAATCGAGAAGAAGATAAAACTCATGAATTAAAATAAATAACTTTTACTTATCATTCATAACAATCACCAATTTGTAATTAAATGTATTCTTTTCGACGTTGAATGAACAAGATCCCAAAAAATTGGAAATGTTTATCTACATAGTTCATTATGTTTTATAAATGATGGGAGGTTGATTTATTTTGGAAAACGTTTCTTTCTGATTTTAAAAATAAAAATAAATAAAGAATATCATATCAAATAGCAAATAAAATGATTACAACGTATTACAAAACAATGTTTTCTAATCAAAAGGAAAATCGCCCACAAACCAAATAAACATTTGAGAAATAAAAACGCACCAACTTATTCGCGACCGAGTTAATCTTTCAAGACATGTGCGAAATATAAATAAAGTACTCATGAAAGAAACTGACACACTTTATCAATGATGAATCAAGATAAACTTGTTGTCCGCTGACAACTTGCACGAAAAATATGAATAGAGTCAAATTAACTATGTCTCAACAAAACACACAATTCACTTTCAGCCCTAAAACACCGATCTATTGATCTAGTAGTATGTCATCACCACAACGGCTACGGTATATTTATCAAGAAACACAAATGATTCTGAGAATAAGTAATAAGTTCACATAAATTAGAGTCCTTCCTAAAAATACATAAAATGACACTACGATAAATATATATAATACAATTAACGATAAAAACGCTTTGAAAAGTTTAAAAGTGTATCACATATTTTCTATTTAGTTTCAAATAAAAAATTAAATCGGGTTTGCAGTCTTAAACAAGTTGTAAGCTGACCTAAGTCCTTACTGTTCCAACTAAGAATTAATATTCATGGTTCCTGACTCCCAAGAGTTGGAAATGAGATGGATGGCCCAGCACAGTTATCATATGGCCTAAATAATCTCTCTTCTATGACGTTTCATTGAGGGTATTTTGGGTATTCACTTATGTCGCTGCATGTGGAATTCGCCATAATAGTAAAATCGGCGTCCGCCACCATCAGGATGAACCCGGCCGTTATTTCTCCATGTGTCGTACACTTGGCAGGCCAAAAATGAACCGCGCGTAGTCATTGATATTAAGGGGCGCTTGTTACGAGATCATCAATGGGAATGAGAATTAAATTTGTTTTTCCTTATGCTCCCAAATTTATTGGAGGAATGAATGTCTCAATGTTAGTTACATTATTGGTATTGTGCTCCAATTTTGGAAAAAATAGGACAACAAAAGCTTGTTATTGGTGGTGGAAGGGAATGATTGAGGAGAAATGATTGTAGATTAAAAGTTAATCATAATGGGTAATGATTACCTTATTTAGGAGGAAAAATATTATCATTCACCATCTTTTATTATCATTAAACACCACAATTGTCTTATATTAATTCTCATTCTCATTGCTATCAAGAATTTCCAAACAAGTCACTTCTTTAATTTTATCAGGTCTCACTCTATCGTTCAGCCATCTATATATGAACCGTTGAAATTAATTAATTCCATAATAATATATATATATATATATATATATATATATATATATATATATATATATATATATATATATATATATATATATATAATCGCAACAAAACGACGTCTCTCTGCTTCATGCTACCAAACATCCATTCCATTTCCGCCTCAACACAAGTGTCAATTATATATATAGATCAACCATCGAAGCATGCACCAAAACAATTACTTCCCTCAATCTCTTTTCATGCTGAAAACTCACTACTTCTCACTCCTAATTTCTCCGTCAACCCATATTCTTCAACAAAGTCGTCTAAGTCGCCTCCAGATTCCATGCCATTCTAAATTTGACTGACAATCACTACAAGTAGCACTTCCAATTTGTCAAGGCCCAACAAAATTATCATATGCATGTGCATGTTAATCAAAAATCAACCAAATAATTAAACAGAAGAAATGTAGAAAAACCCATAGAAGAATCCGCATACTGATGAGGAGTGGTCCGTCACCCCGAGAATTAGGAACTCGACTCATATTGAGTATTTAGTCGACAACCTAAGCCTAACTCACGATAAAAAAATAAACAATCAAACTCAACTCAAATTAAGCCCAAATAAAAAGTTCATTTGAAGGCCCAAAATGCATGTTGCCCTAATTTTTACGATTTAAGGTATTAATATATATATTAGCTCCACATAAGAGGTAAAGTAAGAACACATATTTTATCCTTTTTTCTTCTTATCCACAATTACTTTGTGATACTCTTTTCACCGATAAATTATCGACTTGAGCGTCAAAGTCCCCGCGCCGAGGTCTTTCCCGACATGTTTTTGCAGTCCGACGGATCAAGTTTGAACCCGATTGAGTGGAGAAGAGGAAGACCGGAGAGCGGATAGTCGGATCCGCATCACATACAAAACCACCCAAAGTCATAATCACTAGAGTATCAGTAGAGGGTCTCGCACTGATCAGTTTTTTTCTTTTTTATCAACTTGTAAATTAATGCGACAAAATGTAACATATACATATATATATATATATATATATATATATATATATATATATATATATATATATATATATTCCATCTTTTTAACGTATCTAGTATATAGCTATTACTTTTGACTTCGGAAAATCTTTGTATATATGACATTGCATCCCAATACCACCGATTTAGGTGCGCGGTTCTTGTTCTTCTTGAAATTTAATTTTAAATTTTTCATTAGACACGTGACAATTTTTTACCTAGACTTTTTAATTTATGGAGTAGAATTTGCCTCTCATATTTTAATTATAATACTATAATACGACGAGTTTCGTCACTGATCTCCAGTCCGTATTTCAACCAATCATTGTATCTAGGGATGTGCCAACGGTCCAAATTGACCAATCGAACCGTAATAATATTACTTTTGGTTCAATTTTGATTTACGGTTCGGTTTCGAAAATTTAACTTTTTTACCAATAAAAATTGAACAAATAAACCGAACCGAAATAATATAAATAAAAATATATTATCTATTTATTTTTATAAACAATAGTAATTCATATTTTTAGATATAAATTATATACTCCCTCCGTCTCAGATTTCTTTCATGATTGACTTTTCAATCATTTTTGTGTGAGAGTTATATCATAATATTATGTGTACAAATTTTTTTTTATATGAATAATATGCTAGTTAACCTTATTAACTAACATATCATTCATATAAAATAATTTTTGTACACATAATACTATGATGTAACTCTCACACAAAAATGGCTTGAAAAGTCAACTGAAAGAAATTCTGGACGGAGGGAGTATATAGTTTTTATAATTTATTTCATATTCTAAATTTCTAAATATAATATATTTAATTTTTAGAAAATTTTGATTTGGTCGGAAAGGTGAAACCAATTCGAATTATTCAGTTTGGAATCGTTTAGTTTTGAAAATTTTGGTTTTGAATTTTAATTTTTTTAAAAAAGTAATTGATCTACTATTCGTTTTGGCGTCTTCCGACGGTTCAGTAAATTGAACACCCCCAAGTTGTATGACACTGTAATGATGCTCATATTGATATTGTATTCGGCTCAACCAGTTTCGTGCATTTGTCCATGCTTAGAACTTATTTATAAGTCCGTCCAAAAAAAGAACTTATTTATAAGTTTGTTCATTTAATAAGTGGAAATTTACAATTTCGGTTTAATGTGAATTTTTCAAAAATAATTTTAGTCCTGCATTTTTTTTCGTCCTTTTTTTTTTTTTTTTTTTTTTATAAAAGCGATTCCAACCATTATTTTTCGGGATCAAAACTACAATTTTATCATATTCTTTTGGGACCAAAATTGTAATTTATCATTTTCTTGTAATCAAAACTGCAATTCTCTTAGACAAAAAATGTCGAAAAAAAATTACGGGACCAGTTTTTGTTGGAAAAATATAATTTTGCAGACCACTCATTCTCTTGACACTAACAATACAATTTACCCATTTAATAAGCAAAACGTGCAAAAAGTATAAAAAGTTATTAACCCACATAATTAATTTTGTTTCGTTTTCAATGCATTCTGATAATTGTTATGTTTCTGAAAACGTTGGTATATATTACAAGAAATAAATATAAAATTAACTTGTTTATGTTATTTTATTTTATTTAAGCAAAGAATTTTGTATATAGCATATTATATAAAAGTGTATACATTGCAGGCTTTTCTTGCCCATGGCTTTATATATGTAAGGTAAAGTTTTATTGGAAAATTATCACGATAAATTTATCATAAAATTGTTTTAAAAATTTAAAATATCAAATATTTTATCAAAAGTATTAAAAATTTCATCGTAATTATTATAAATTAGGATCAATGATATATTGTCTTCAAGAATATCAACAATAAATAATTTTTTAATAATTTAAATTATGCATATTTAATATAAAAAATATTATTAGTAATATTTAATTTTAAATATCAAGTATTTAAACAAGAATATTAAAAATTGAATAAAATTGAATAGTGGTTTATAATAATTGATAAACTTATCAATCATGTTCCTTTCTATATGTAATTCCTTTCTTTCTTGTCTTTGTTCCAGCGAGTATCATTTCCTGGACTTTTTACGGCCCCACGAAATATCCATGAAAGTTAATATAAATGTATTAATTCAATATTTTTTTATAAATTTGAACTTTTAGATGAGATTAAATTTTTTCATAATATACGAGTCATCTGACTCACGCCCCCATCCTTAGTTCAAATCTTCCTGAAAACAATTTCATCCATATCAAACTTTTATATGAGATAAAATCCTTTCATCATCAACTTCATCTATATTAAATCATTCACTCATTTGGACCCACCTCTCTACAAATTCAAATTTTTAAATGAAATATAATTATTTCAACCTCAACTTCATTCATATTAAATTGTTCCTCATTGGAGACATCTATCTACAATTTCAGACTTTTCAATAAAATGAATTATGTCATCCTCAACTTCATATATATTATTACATTGTTCATTGGTTGGACACCCCTATTTATAAATTCGGACTTATAAATGAGATATAATTATTTCATCCTCAAATTTATCTATATTAAATTGTTCACTCGTTGGATATAACTCTCTACAAAGTCAGACTTTTATGATGAAATAGAATTCTTTCATCCTCAATTAACTTCATTCATTGGTTAGACACACTTCTCTACCAGGACTTTTAGATGAGATATAATTATTTTATCTTCAACTTCATTCATATTAAATTGTTCACTCGTTAAATATAACTATCTACAAACTCAAATTTTTAGATGAAATAAAATTATTTCATCCTTCAACTTCATTTTATCTCAATTCAATTGTGTTAACCTTTGTATTTAATTATATATTCCACTATTAGAATCAAGTATTCTTATTCATTTAATTATTCATTAATATTCATTTATGTGATAAAAATTTAAACATCAAGTGAAACACAAGAATTATTACATGACACTCTTTTGTCTTAAATGTAAAGGCAAATAAAATTAAATCGCTATGCCAACTGTACATTGTCATTTAATGTTAAAAAGTGGTTGTAACTATTATTTTAATTATTAATTACTTCCTCCATCCTATATATATACTTAATATGACATTTATTCTTCAATACATATTTTAATAGGGTAAATTGTAGTTTTGGTCCCTTAAGAATTTTTCAACGACAATGTTCGTTCCACATTCTTTTTGGTCTTTTTTTTTTTTATGGCAAAAATAATCCCAACGATTATTTTTAGGATAAAAGTGCAATTTTATTTCATTCTCTTGAGACCAAAACTGAAATTTATCATTTTCTTGGGATCAAAATTGTATTTTTTTGGAATTTAAAATGTCAAAAAAAAAAACTACGGGAATTTTTCATTCTCTTGAGATTTTTTCAACGACAATGTTAGTCCCACATTCTTTAATACTTATTATTTTTTTTGGAGCTTATAAGTTGTAAAAAAATTATTTTAAAATCTTATGAGCCTATAAAAATTTTCAAACAATTTAAGAAAACATATTCAATATTATTAAAGTTTTAATTTTTCTTCATTTCTTTTAAAAACAAAAATCATCATTAATATATTGTTAAATTTAAAGGTAAATGTGTTAAATAGAGTTATTTTGGCTAATGGAAAAATAGTTATGACTTTAATAAAAAAACAACGGTATTTAACTGCGTCATAAAAGTTGATTTTTGTATTTCTAACAATTTAATTGGGCCATTTAACCCTTGATTTACTCTATGGGCTCTCTGTTCCACGAAAAAAGCCCACTTCAGGCCTTTCGACCCCAAATTAATTCTCCAAAAATTGAATTACCGCATTGAAACCAAGTAAGTACTGTTAAACCAAATGATATCATCTGTGTTGAAATTGATCTTTCACTCTATACTTCATGGATGAATGACACATGAAATATTAAAGAATATCCAACGGACCGCCACAATTATGGGTCCATGTATTAAAAATTCGTAAAATGAAATACACAATCGAACATAAAAATTGGGACAAAAGAATTGAACTGCTCTTAAACAGCATCATCAAGCCCTTTGAAATCAGAATCAGACTTTTCTCAATAGTTTGTGATCCAAAACAGAATTATAACCTTACTTACAGGGTCCGAACGACATTCAGAAATTGAAATTGTGAACTGTTCACTTTTTTTAATTAATTCCATTTTTAAATTCTTAAGGAAAAATATTAATATGATCTGACCGTTACAGATTAACGGCCAGGATTATCTAAACGTTGATCGCTAACCAATGTATTACGACTAAAAAATTGATTTTTTTTTCTTTAAATAAGTGTTTGGAATGGGCCAACTTAACCGAACCATTTAAAATATGCAGTTGGGCCAGTGGACTCTTAAAACAGGTTTTAGACTTATGTTATAATTGAGCCCATTAGAAATATCAGAGGTGGAGACAGGAGGTGTGTAAAGGCCATTAACAAGAATATATAATTGCAAAAGAAATTATTTCGCAAGAGAAATATATCCTAATGTTTATTTGTTTATTGGAATATTGTTTAGTTCACAGATTTGTCTTATTAGTGAAACATAATTTTTAGTTTTTGTTACTAATCCTAAATAATTTGTAAAGTATATTTTAATTCTCCTTTGAAATTTTGTATTTCGTTTCTTGTTCAAGTTTTCTGTTTATACTATCCGAAAAATTTGTAAAGATGAAGATGAGGGCAAATTTGGAAAATTATGCAAGTCATATGTGATCTCTTAATTTATTTCTACATAAAAATGAAAGTTTGGTGTTAATAAGTTTATTGTAAATAAGGTTTTATGGTGAAATTTAATTTATTTATTAGATAATATTAATTGCAATAATTGGAAGATATGATCAATATTATTAAAGGGTATCAATTGTGATAATCTGAAGGATATGTTGTATATTACTAAAGAGTACTAGTCGTGATAATCAAGGGTATGACCTATATTACTAAAGGGTACTACTCGTGAAAACCAAGTGTATGACCTATACTACAACAGACAACAATCAATACAAAGGGTATTAATCATGATAATTGAAGGGTATGACATATTTTACTAAAGATTATTTGTCGGGATAATTAAAAGATAAATTATTATTTTTTTCAACATGGATCAAGTTTTACCGTGAAACAAGAGCAACAATCTTAATTAATATATAGCTTTAAATTTAATGAAAATGAGTTGTTTTAGTTCTTTGGTGGTTAAACTAAGATTCTAGTTGACCTAAAGAATAGCCCCCTAACTGGAACAGTAGATGCGGACCCGTAAGTAAACTTTTTTTTTTGTTGGACGTTAATATTGATGTTCATTTTTATATAGGATGATATATACCATCTTAATTAAAAGTTCTTAATGAGCAATCTCGCGCATGCCTATTTATATTTGAGATTTTATTTATATATATATATATATATATATATATATTTTATATATCGATAAAAGTTAGTTTGTTAGTTGTTAGTTCGCACATCACTCAAACATTTCTGATTTCCCAATGGAATCGAACTCCTGACTCCCACTCAAAGTGAGTGAGCCCGGTGAGCCTGCCACCTTTTTTTTTATTTTTATATATGTCATGTATGCTAAATAATATGAAATATCATCATCTTACGTGATACTATAAATAATGAAATATTTTTATTATTTATCAGATTAGAATAGAAACATTGCGGCAGCATTCATCTCATCCATCATAGATAATACGCCGGTTCGAGTTATTGACTTTGACTGAGGATTTGCAAATTGCAAGAGAAATATATATATTGAATAATATTATAACGTAAAATGTTTGTTATTGGTACAACAATTTATGCAAGCATTGTTAAATGGAAATTACGTACGCAGAGCCACAATTTTGAATCTTCATGATTTCCTTTTCTTTATGAATATCAAAAAATTTATTATTGACGTAGTGTGTGTGTGTACAACTTTGAATCTTGATTGTGTGCGTACTTAAAATTTGAACGTATAATTCAATGATAACTAAATGCCAAAAATAAATTAACAGAAAAAGGAAGAAGATGTGTTACGTTTAGTCAAAATTTAATTAAGATTTTTATAAAATTAACTTAAGTTATTTTGTAGATGGGTAATAAATGAGATGGAATTCACATGAAGGTTTCGAATGTTACTCATTAAGTTATTATATTTAAAACCTGATCTTATATTTTGACAACTAAATGATGGACACATAATAGGTGGAATATATATATATATATATATATATATATATTGAAATAGTAAGAGGCCCTTAAGAAAAAGAAATAGTAAGAAGCAAATGTTAAGTTTTCTTTATATTTATATAAAATATAAATTATTTTTGATGAAATGGTATAAGCTCAAGTGATTAGAGTATCACTACCTATGACCTAAAGGTCATCCAGGTCACCCTTTGCCCGAGCAAAAATAAAAAAATATAAATTATTAAAACCGTATTACAAAAAGACAAATATTTTTGTGCACATTGTGCACACTAAAAAATAGTGTACACAATGTTTTTATCTAATATTATATTGTAAAGTCGTAACTAAACTAATACTATACAATGTTGCTAACTAAACTAATACTATACAATGTCCGAAATAGTAATACACTGTAACCAAACTAATATTATACGGTATACGAAATAATACTATATTGTAACCAAACTAATACTATACAATACATGAAATAATACTACACTATAACTAAACTTTGTGCACACAATTTTTTATTGTGCACAATATGCACACAAATACTACTCTTACAAAACTATTATATTAGTTTAAATTTACTTCAGCATAATTTTTGGGAGTGCTGCTCCGGATTTCTTGATATCTTTCCTTCAAAAAAAAAAAAAAAAAAACTTGCATACGAAATTCTATCGTTTCAATTAACGTTTATTATTATTTTTTCTTGTATCAAAGGAGTTCTCCTTTTCTTAACTTAGTTTTTTTTTAAGAAATGTTTGTTTTGAGATATTAAATTTAGAGGGTTAATAAAATATATGATGCATTTAACTTTTTACGTGTAATATATTTTATAAGATCATATAAATCATATGTTTGTCAATAAATATTACAAAATAATTTAACATAAATCCTAATATTTTCAAGAGTTTGTACTAAAAATTAATTTATGAGATAAGTTAAAATTTTATAATTATAATCCTATTTAAAATATTATTTTTGTTGGATTAAAAGAATATTTTTGTAAATTAACTTAGTAATATAATGTGTGATTATTTTAATAACTCGTGATGAGAAAGATACAATTTCACTTAAAAATGAGAAAACAAATGTAGAATTTTTTTTTCGTGTTTATAGGTAATATAAATCAATAATAACAAAAAGTTAAATTTTAGAACAAAAACTATATGTCTAATAATCATTAAAAACAAACGAGCTCTAAGAAGAGTTTATCTTGATACGGAGTAGTATTTTTAATTGGACTTCGGTCTTTATACAGACGTGTAGCTTTATAAATTCAGGTTTTATGTTTAATGATCTTAATTAGTAGTTACATATAAGTATATGATATGTGTTTATCGGTAGTCACGATCGGTCTAATTTCTTAGATAATGTGAAAGGTATAATTATATACCCTGTGTTGAGATAGCCAAATAGGATTCTGCCATTTTAATAGCTGTGAGTCTTGCGACGAGTTCGGTAAACGTAACATGTACCTACAATATGTACACAATAAATGACCTCAACGATAATTGAATATTTCCTAATATCCAAATTAATGAAACGAATGCCCATTGTGAAGACTTTTTATTTCTCTAATCATAATTGTAAAGACAGGCTATAAAACTCACTATTTTATTAATTCTCTCAATTCATTATATTTGGACATGGAAGACTTTCATTCACAGTCATAAATCTGAGTGAAATTAAATATATAAACTACCAATAGAATTTGAATAAAAAGCCACAACTTTGGCGAATCAAGCATTAATATTAAGTAAACAAAGTATTTATTTTTGCAGCAGTGTATGTTAATGGCAAACCTAACATAGGTACGTCGAGATAGGTATTGCTTCAAACCTTCATTTGAAGTCTTCTTTTATATATATATATATATTATATATAAAACCTTAATTATGGTCGAGTGTTTGCAAACTCTTCTAATTAATGTAGGAATAACTTTTGGCTTGAACTATTGGCACCCTCATTTCCTTTATGCATTCCCATAAAATTTAGGACTAAAATAGGTTAATGTAAATTAAATAAATACCCTTGCATAAATACTTAAAAATTAGATTTTTGGTCGGCTGTTCTTCTTCCCCATGATATATATAGGGACGATTGCTCTCATCCATTCTAAAAAAATGGATGATAACGTCTTTATTAAAATAAAAGTCAGTCTCCAACTCAAGCACAACAAATAAAGAAAAAAATTTGAAAATGAGAGGCCAAATAATCGGATCATTGAAATCTGAGTTGAATCCTCTCACAAGCATTTTTCTGGTTGCATTTGAGAGGGCCGTACTCATCCACCTGGTTCATGTTCTCTATATTATCAGGAGAGAATGAAAATTTTTAAAAGTAATTTAGAGGTAGCAACAATTTAAGAATTACAAGTTCAAAATTTTGTAAATTAAGATTAAATTGGCACTAATCAATCCAAATTAGGTCAATGTGTCCAAGAAACCGTTGCATATCTTTAATTGTGTCCGAGAGTGAGATTTTTTGAATGTTGTCCAAGAGCGAGATTGATCGTGTTTAATTTGGTCCAATTTTAGCTTTTATGTAAGGTCTGATATTTTTTGCATATTACCTTTTCTCCCAATTTCCCGATGAAGCAATTGCCATAAGAGAATTGTCTATAAGAGAGAATGATACATCTTTTTTGATATTTTAAATATTCCGACAAATAGACGCTAAAAGTATTTAAATTTGCACTACTGCTGAACCAACATTACATTTGACAAATTGTGCCAGCAAATTCCAATCAAGGACAAATCTGTGAAGCCTCTGGATTAGTGGAATGGCATTCACATGATTATATGCAAATCATCATAAGTTGAAAAAGTATACAACATTAATTACAAGGAACAAGAATTGATCCAAACAAAAAAATTCGAAAACAGTATCATTAAAATAACATAGTAGTAGTATGATTTAATTCCGACCTTTTTCCATTAATTCCAATATCTAGCGAGTAATAGTATCATGTTCCCAGTCCTAAGTACTCCCTCACATCGGCCGGAAAGCAAGAGTACCGGCGCCACGTGGGCGCATGCAACTTCAAGATTTTGACCACCCTCTCCTTGGTGGTGGAGTGTCCGCCACCAATATTGAGCAGCGCCACCAGCTTTTTGACCGCGCCGGAGAGCAGCATCTCCTCCAACACTCTTTCGGTGGAATGAAAACTGGAAATTAACCAGAGTAATTTGACAGCAATCTTGGTAGCCCCGGTTGAGACATTCAGCATCTTCTTGGAGACAGCCGGTATCCCCAATTCATGGTCAGTGAAAGCCAATCTCCCTTCAGCACATTCACAGAGCAACTTCAACAACTGCATGATCTTCTCGCATCTTCCCCTGCTGGAATCCGGAAGAAGCTCAACCAGCGTACGCACACCTCCCGCTTCAATCGCTTTCAACCTCGCTTTCTTTGAAGCATTCATCACCTCTACCAGCAGCTGCAGAGAAGACGAACTCGCCTTCGTCGACATCTCATCCGACGCGATTTCCAGCAACGATTTAAAAATTCAATCCCCTGATTTTCCGCAATATAGTTCCATTCATAATCTGCCGCCGCTAGTTTTTGAAACGTGGAAATCGTGCAAAATCTGGCCTCCGCGCCGCCTCTCTGGAGCATGATCGCCATCGACTTCATGCAATTTGGGTTCATCAAACACTTAACAAGTAGATCGTCTTCATCGGAAACTGGAATCATTTCCAGAACGCCCAAAGCCTCTTCACAGGCCCTAAACGCTACGAAATCCGAGTTTTCGACTAAAATCTGCTCCATTATCCTTACCAGAATCTCCACGCCTCCTAATCTCTTGAAATCTTGCTTGAATTCATCTCCCATTACCACAATTGATCTCAATTTCTTTATACAACTCACCTTGAACGGCGTCGTATCGATTGCACCTAGAACCGCCGCCAATTCGTCGTGCTTGGCAGATGGCGGCGGCGGCGGAGTGGACGGGCCTCGATCGCCGTGGGAATCGCGCCATGCGGTTATCAATCTTTTAAGCGTGTGATTTGGAGTGGTTTCGAAACCCTCGATGCATTGCATTGTTGCAGGGCAGATGGTTTTCCTGTAGGTGTGAAACCATTTCTCGATATTTTTACGATCATACGTGACCCCTGTAATGATAGTCACAGGATCTTTCATTATCTCCATGGAAATAGGGCAACGGAAATCTTGAGGAGGATCTCCATAGCTCATCTCCATTGAAGAGGAAAACTTAAAGGGAAGTTTTAATTTGTGAAGAATTTCTAGGCTTTATATATACGAAAATGGCTTCCACACGCAATTTTATATTCAATTGTATTTTAATTACTTATATATCAATTTGTATGAAATGTCTTGAAAATTATGTTGGAGAATGCTGTAAGTCTACGAGAAAGAGTCAAAACTCTCATACCTGCATAAATTAATAAAGAAGGGACCATGAAAGTAATGGAAGTAGTCCGATACTTATAATAATTAATTTAACTTTTATTAATTTTATTGTTCTATCCTTCAAATTTTCTTGGTATTTATAATCTGACCCTGGAATTCTCTTTTCTTATTTATGGAAGAAAGTTGCATGCATTTATGCCTTATATGTGTTGATATAGCAAGATTAGCTAGTACATAAGGTCACATTCACAATAATCACCTATAATACTCATGTCTACAAGACTACAACTGATCTCCATTTTTATCTTTCTAAATGATCGAACTAATTAATCAAACTAAAAATTACGTACGTATATGTTTTTGTTAGATAGTAGTGGGTAAGATAGGAAAGGAGATCAGTGACTTCACGTCATAGTCCACCCCCTCAAACGCAACCTTTAATTTAACCTCGTGATAATGCATTTTTCTTTTTATTAATATTTAATTTTTACTCTGAATTTTAATTAATACGTACAGCCTTAAAAGAGTTTAGAAAAGTATAGGGGCCAAATCCCAATTATTTTCTCAGTATAATACAGATACTCAACGGTCGGGTTAGTAGTTGACTTTTATATAGAGTGCACACTGCAAAGGTTACATCCGACGATTTCCCAACGACGTGCACAGTTACATACGTATACGAACTAGTATTAAATTAATTTAATTCATCATGTATAATTGTCAGAAAATCAAGCATATACTGTATTTTAGACTTTGATATTTAATTTATTTCCCCTTTTCCTTTTATTTATTAAATGGAGAGTCAACAGTTGCTTACATAATAGCGGCGAGGAATGAGGTTCCTTCTCATGACATCTGTAGACAATTACTTGATTTGCTGTTGAGCTCCACTAATCTCTCTCTTTCTCGAAATTTACAAGAAGGTGTAAATTCTATATTTTTATATAGCACAGCCCATCATATTTATTTTAATTAAATAAACCTTATTGTGGGGGTTAATTTAAACCATGTTGTTTCAATTTACTATTTGCATTATCATAGTTTATATCGCAAGTATTCGCAAGGTCATATATTCAAAACTTTATAAATTTTATTTTATTAATTATCAAGCTTAAACTTGAGTTGAACTTTATTTTTAACGTTTCAAATTTTTAATTACTTTTTATGTTTATCAAATCATAAAGACGATTATATTAGAATTAGATACTATGATTGTTATTAATTTTTACAATTACAAAGCTTACAGAATTTTAACTTTAATTTGCACTAAAAAAATGAATTTTGAAAGAGTATTTTTTTTTTTTTAAAGCGAAAAGAGTACTTAAGACGAGGAAAACCCTCGCTATTTTAATTTTGCGAGGGCCTAGTAAAGTTAGACTTTTATCAGCACAGTTGTCTAACTTTCTGCAATGATTTGACCTTATTTTAGTCCCTCATGGATGACATACCCTAATTCACACATGCCTTTCTGAAATTTAATTATATTTTGACTGGATATTAATATAATCATATCATTCCTTTGACCATCACATGAATTATATAGTGCTAATATCTGTTGATAAATTTTCTTTTATAATTCTATATTATTCAAATCATACTCTCATCATTCATCATTCTGACGTTCAGAATTATCGAATTCCAAAATTACACAATAAATTAGTAAAATTTTTAACACAATAACTTAAAAGTTACAACTCTTAAATTCCAACAGTTTCACAAATTAATTACTTTCTTCTTTCCTTATCAACCAAAAAAAAAAAGGTTTTCCCCGTGAATTAACCTAGTCCAGTGGTAGACAAAGATAACATATCATGAGCCTATTTTTTATTTTAAGTTTATTTTTATTTTTGGGGATTCATGAAAATATTAAAATCAGAAATTGAAATAATGTAACACTAAAAATCTCAAGTTAGTTATTTTACATATTAAACTTTCATACTTATAAACAGAGTTGTACATGTTGGCCATGAGTATACATTGATGGTAAATAACAAACCATTGCGGTGGAAATACGCCGATATTGCAGATTTGAATTTGGGTAGTGATAATTATTTGTTGAACGCCTTCTCCTCTTTTTTACTAGAAAAATTGAACAGACAAACCAACAAATTGAATCTCTTGACTCAAACATTTAACATAAATTCGGTCCCTACTCATTTTCATAGCTAGAAATTCATCAAAAAAATCCGCTCAAACCCACGAATCCTAGCCCCCTGCACCAAATTCAAAATCAAACACACATTACCCAAATTCCGAATCCGATTGCCAGAAATTCGTGATTTACGGTAGTGGGGAGTGAGACCGTAGGCATAGCTGGTGTCGTTTATGATGTCATTCGCCGCAGAACCAATGTCCTCCGGCGAAGCAATATATATGACTTTAGTGAACTTAACTGGTGGTTTAGCATGTCTTTCTTTCTGCAATTTCTACTGTACATGATTTATATAAATATACGACTTTAGTGAACTTAAGAAATCTTCTAAGTTGCAACTTACTGACCTAACTGACCAAAAGTGTCTTACTATCTTGATAAGTTTGCATAACCAGTAAAAGCGGTATATTAATAGTGAGGTTTTGTAATTGCAAATATGGCAGTCAAATGAGCTAAATTATATCATAAAATCATCTAAGCGGCTGATATCTTTCATTTTCGGAATTTGATCACTGCAGGTTTTCAGAGGATAATCAGAATGATAATTGGATACTACATCATCTATCAATCCAATTGGCACATTGGGAATCCAGTCAGCTGAGAAGTGGAATAATGTGTTCACGCAGTGTTAGTCATCCTGTCTTCTGCCACAAAGAGTAGATTTATTGTTCGAAAATGTTTTTGGTCTCACTTTGTGCATTCTTTCAGGTCTTTAATGGTTCACCATAAAATACATACGATTCTTGAATCTTTCTCAACCACCAAATTACCAAAAGAGCCTAATTCGAAAGACACTGATTTGCTTAGAATTCTTTTTGCAAACTATGGATGAGTGCTCTGCATCAAGAATTTGGATTTCATTATTGTGGCTAAGAAGACAAAAAACAGAGAATTGTCTTTCATTATTTTTTAATTAGCGCCACAAGGTGATATCATCGAGTTTCTGGAATAACCTGTAATAGAATTAGAACAGGATGAAGGCTGGGCAATGAGAAAGGTCATAGAACCTATAAAAAGGAGATGGTTGTGGAAGTTGATGGTAGATGACAAAGATTGCTGCATCGCTGGTTTCACCAATGTGAAACAGAGGTTAGTTAGTTTCTTCTTGTTTACTTGGTAATCTTCTGTTGCAAGCATAAATAGTTAGCTTACTCTATATTAAGATCAATAGGCATTTTTATCTTGTGATTTGGGAGTTTTCTGCTATCTCTGAGATAGTTGTGGTCTTCTAGACAAATTATGTGCACCTATAATGGATTGGATAGAGAGGCATAGCAGATTTTGTCTATCTGCAATCCTGTTTGCATATTATTTTCTTCACAATACAATGATCCCTAAATAGCAAGTTTGCCAGTGAAATTTATTTATCATTAAGAATACAAGTACGATGGGATGTGAGAAAGCAATCTATTTTTACTGTATTAGGCTGGGAAAAAGAAGTAATTTTTGCTACATATCTCCCCTTCTGTGTCTCCTGATTCTTCCAAGGCAGTTGTCCTTTGGCCTCGTATGTGGTAGATACATCACTGGACTATCAGGATTATGGTGTTCAAACCTGTTAACAAGGTAGGTCTCCATGATTCAGAATCCTAAGTTGTTTTTTTTTTTAAAAGAATTTAGACAATAATGAGTAGTTTGTATAACTTACTCGTAGTTCAAAAGAAAATGGTGAAGGAAGATGGAAATTTCAAGCTTGGCAAGATCATTTCCAGGGCACAATCTGCTTCCACCACCAAATGGGAGGAAAGTTCCTGCTCTGGGTGTGATTCTCTGCACCAAATTATAAGCATAATATGTTTCTTCTTCGGCATGTGGTTATTTTTAATAAATGGAGAGTGTTAAAAAATGATATGTATCTGAAACTCACATCCCATCTTGAAGGATCAAATTTCATTGGTTCGATATATATTTCAGGGTCGAAATGAACACTCCTAAACCACACCAAAACTTTCCATCCTTTAGGAATGGTATAACCTGATAGAAAACACAAGAACTTGGGCGAGACAGTTTTACATATCTCAATGAACCATAATACGAGAAGGGAAAAAAATTGTGTACCACAAACATTGACATCTTTCTTTGCCTCTCTGAACACCATCAGTGAGAATGTAACCACACGAAGTGTTTCATTGATAACCTTTAATATTGATTGGAAAATGTGAATACCCTTCAATCAATAAACCTAACAAAGGATCAAGATTAGGTTAGGAACACTGCATTTACCTTATTAAGATAATCCATCTTCCTTATTTCTTTTAGTGTCAAACCTCTTTGACCAGCTGGTCTTTTTCTTGCAATTTCCTTTTGCTCAGCCTGACCCATACCAACCAAAACTTCATCAAAATCCTTACATTTTAATATAGATACAACAACATATAGTGAGTGGCTTACCCTAGCTCTTTCAAGCACATCAGGATTCTTCTGTAAGAAAAGAGTAGCCCACATAGTTGTATGTCCTGACGATTCATGGCCTGCATTCAAGTACATAACCAAAATATCGATAATCTCTTCATCATTCAGTTTTCGACCATGCTCGTCTTCAGCATCCATTAGAGCATCCATCATATCTTTCTTCAAATGTAATACATTTTCTCTCCTCTGCTCCCTTCGCCTAGTCACAATCGCTTGGAGCACAAACACAAGATTCTTACGTGCCTACAAAACACACGAAAAGTCGAAAACCTTAGCAAAGCAATCTCTTCAAAACAAAAATAACTACAGCAAACATCACCTTGAGTGCATTGTGATAAGCAAATCCAGGTATATTAATGGCCATAGCCCTCACCCCATAATTTAGCATGGTATACTCCCTCTCTAATACCTCTTGGACCTGCTCGCCCTCCGAGCTCAAGAAAATGTGCATGATTATCTTGAAAGTAAGCTTTCTGAGCTGAGTTAAAAGTTCTATTTGTCCCATGTTTGCCCATTTTTCTAGTGCTGTAATAACATTTTCTTCAATATATTTAAGGTAAACTGTTAATGCTTCGTATCCATTCACAGGGGCTGCCGTTAATTTGCGCAACCACTTATGCTCTTCATCGGAAATCCCAACAAATGACTTTCTTCCAATAAGATTCACTGTGGATGAAGGCCAACCAGGCTTGAAAGCTTCATCATCTGTTAGAACTCTTCGACATGCTTCTGCTGTGGTGACGATGATACTAGGATTGCCAAACATGTGCGCCTTGTATAGTCCTATATGCCCGTATCTGAAAAATTAATGGAAATTTATGTGTAAATTAATGGAAAATAATCCTATTTTTAGCTGTAAACTTGTTTAATTTCCTTGTTTGTATAGTATGATTGTGTTGTATAATTATTTGAATCCTCTATATTTTCCTCTGGTAAATTTCCATGGGGAGATAATAACTCGTAAATTTATTTTACTCATTTTTTTATTTTGCGTCTTCATAATTTTTTTATTATTTTACTAATTCCTCTACATGGTGCCTCGAATTCATGATCAAATTAATCGAAATAGTGGTATTTTTACCACTTGAGTTATTCTCGTGGTATTTTTACCACTTGAGTTATTCTCGTGTGTCCACAAAATTAAATTGGTTTGCATTCAAGAAAGAGAAGTACTATGTAAACTAAAGTTTATGATGCACTAAGTTAAGAGTGGAAGCGAACTAGTAACGGAAGATCCCTAACAAGGTTTCAATTGTCCTCTCACAATAATAAATAAATAAATAAATAGATAACTAATTTCAATTTAATATGGTGTAAGATCTAAGAAGCCATCAGTGTCTTGAAATATTGAGGACGTATTTAATTAATCGGCCGATCCCAATTTGTCTTAGTTCTAAGGTGAAGCCCATCTGTATCTCATATTCTTTTAGTGATTAGCTTTTGGGTCAGCCCAAAAACCAGGGCCAGTTAGGCCCATCTCAAATTATGGCCTGATTAATACTGCTTAAAATAGAATGAATCCCCTGTATTTTCGTGGTTTATAGAAATTACCACCCCTACATAATTAAACAAAATTTTCTTCTGCATATTTTCATGAGAAAGAGAGAGAGAGATGACCTGTGCACAAAAGTGGTGATGAAAGAATCAGGATGGGCGGAGTTGAAAGAGCGAAGAAAAGAAAGCATGTTGCCAAAGAGTGGCCAACCCAAATCACCAGGAGGGAGATTACACCTAATCTCACCCTTCAACTTCATCTCATACAACCAACTATTTACACTCCTAACCACCCATTTCACTATCATCAAACCTAACAACCATATCACCACCCACATCTTCACACACGCAGATCGACAATGTAGATTTGATCACTCATGAAATACAAATATATATAGGGGCTGAGAATGACACATATGATATCACTAATATCAATATAAATTATTTGTACTACTATGTTACAATGTACAAATATATTTTAATTTGAGGTTGACTACATAATTAATGAACCATATCAAAACTTCATATTATGGACCTGTATAGTATATACAGGGTTGGGAAAATAACTAGTTAAATTATAATTATTACTGGTTAATTTCATCTTACTGCTTAGAGCATCGATTCTAGTAAAGCTTAAGGAAGCAAAAAAAAAAACATTAAATTAATTTTCACACATATTCGAAACTAGTCGACAAGATCAGGTGGAAAACACTAAATTTTCTTTCAGCCACCGAGTTTTTCTCATGCATGCATAATCTTTACTTGAAAACATATATACATAGAAAAGATATATTCTATATCCTATTTCAGCCTTAATTTCTTGTCATGCAAATTTCTCTTTATTCTATAACGGTGCTCCAATGGTAAAGTCCTGCCCAGAAAATTCAGAAACTAAGGGCCCTCTGGAGTAAAATCTATGCAGGATGATCGTCACCCAAAATTCATCCCCAATGGTAAAATCCTACCCAGTAAATTTGAACCCAATTAAGAGGAATAGAGCTAAACCGAGAAGAGATAGCAGAAACAATTTTAGTGAAGAATCAAATACACATTCAAGCTTCTTCCTTTAGTAATTCGAAATATATATTATATTGTTTGGTAAGGTTCATGGTATACATTAATTATTTTGATTTTTAAAAGCATATATCCAACGAGTAAGCCCCAATATGATAAAGTATATGTGTGGATTCTTACACATGGTTTGAAAATTCGATTGAGACATAGCTATATTGTAAATTATGACTACTCACATCAATTCCACTTTATTCCATCTAATAGCAGATACCATGGATAGATCACTTTAGCCCTTATATATGTTACGGATAACCTAGTAACCATTTAATTAAGAGTCACACACCTTTAAATGATTTGGGTTTTTGTTTAATACCTTGGTTGCATATGTAAATTATTCCTTTGAATATCAATTAACAATTACTGAAATAATGCAAAATTAATCAATATCGAGCAAAATTAACAAGAAATTGAGTGAGTATTTTGTGCACTAAATACATCGTGCAATACAAGTACATTTTTAAACACTATCAGTTATTTTCAATGAATAATTACATATATTTACATTTCGTGTTTGAAAATGGACTCGCCATATGCATACCAGAAATTGTTCGAGAAATTTACATAGGATTGAGGTGACACATGATACCGTGTTTAAAATTTGTACGAGATAAGTGCGTACCCACCGGTCAAATTAACTTCCATTATCTAATCGGGGTTTACTTACTATATATATCCACCACGATATATAATGATCTTTTCTCTAAAGCATAATATATAACAAGATAAAATATTGACTGAAAAACAAGTGTACGCGGCATGATTTGTCGATATTCAATTTATCTTTTAGAAACTTCAGCAAGCACTCACTACAATAAAAAGAGCTTTCCAGACATTGAAGAGTGCCCCCAATATGTACTCTGTTGGGACACTTATAAATTTTGAGGCGGTTCACATGTGCCTCCAAGTATAGTGTCCCAATAGAGTTAGGGGCACTTTTTAAGTCTATATACCGCTAATTTCATTTTTGGGATTACATTTTTAAATGTCTCAATAATTAAATATAATGAGCAAATTTAATTAAGTGTCCCAAAAATAATTGTTAGAAACACTTATAAAAAAATGACCCAAAAAAGTGTCGCAATATGTAATATTTGTTGTAGTGACTTGGTTGGTTGGTTTTTGGGATGTAGAAATGATAAATAAAATAAATAATAGATTTGAATTTAGTAAGAAGTAATAAAATGGTGAATATAATAATTTATAATTCTCCACACATTTATTTAACATATTTTCATTTCAATTCTTCTCAACAAATCAAGCAGACATGTTAAGTTAAAATTAAATCCTTAAAATTGTGTTTACATTGAATATTATAGTAATCACTATTGCTTTTTTTTTTTTCTTAATAATGAAAATTGTAGTATCCATTATTAATTCCACACAATTATTATTCAGTGGATGTATTAAGTAATTTGGTGAGTATTAATAGCCACATCCATCTATTTTTTTATTTGTTTTTTATAACAATTAGTGTGAAACCATTTTACGCAATATAAGTTCGTGAGACATAACTCCACTTAATAAATAGGGAATAAGATTTGTGAGACGATCTCTCGCTCATGACTGCCCATTTCTTATAAATAATTTTGGGTCTGCACAAATAGAAAGCGGCTCTTGCTAGGCCCAAACTTGAATTGGGTCGCTAGCCCATAAAGTAGACCCTTTTAAAATAGCCCAACCCTTTCGGTGATGCCTTCTGGTGTTCTTAGAAACCAAGCTTCTACTATATTCTACTCTGGCTAGTAGCTAGCTTAATTATAAATTAATATGGTTTTCTTCCATATTAATATAAGATGCTTTTACTTGCGTCTTCTTAACTGTTGTAAACAATGCTTTATTCAATGAATAAATGGTGAAACAGAAGGAGAATATCATATCTGATTTTTAACAGCTACATTTTTTCCTTTGTAACCCAGACTTTCAAATTTAATTTCGTTGATCCTTGAAGACGACATATTTTCCCTCCCAAACACGGCGTTACAATTTGACGTGCATACTATTCATCACATGCTTTACTAGAACAAACTTTTAGTTTTTTTAACGAGTGGGTGGACTTTTAACAGTTTAACATGCTTTTATGTGTCCTCAAAGAATGGCATGTGTTAGTTAGTTTTGGGTTTACTTCATATCTATGAATGGATATTGAACATGCTTGATATTGTATGTGAATGAAATGGTGTATTATATGAAGAACCCTAGCCTACTTATGTCAAGCTTTTTCCACACATATAATCCCATGTTTGCTGATCCATACTGCAAATTCCCAGAATGGTTTTCAGCCATGTCTTTCACCTCACAGAGGAATCTGGCAACAGTTGACTTCAACTGCCTATCAACCAAATCGTTAAAACTTGATCTACAAAAGGGCTGTTGTTCTGTCTGTGTGTTCAACAAGCTGTGGTGAGCTCCAAAAATAATATTGAAATGTAACAAGTATGGTAGCAAACCTCATCATTAAGTTCAATTTGACATTAGATTTGTTCATAAAAACAAAATGTAATAGGAGATCTAGATCGGCTTCCAACTCAAACTCCCTGGAGAACAAGCCAATAATCGAGCAATTGGCATTATTTTACTGCCTTATTCCAACAGAAGAAGTCCTTATATTGCTTTAAGCATCAAATTGTCAGCAAAAGACAAAAGCAAATCACAAAGAATCAACGCTGGTGGTTTCCATGGTGCAACGACAGAGCTATCCCCAGCATACAGCAATAATAAACGGATTACTTACAGATGCTTAACACAGACTCTGAATAATTGAAATACAAGATTAGAAAAAGTTAAGTTCCTAAGGTACAAATAGCAGCAAATACCATTGTGCAGAAATGAACAAGAACACTGGATCAGCAAAGGGCAAGGGAATCAAGTGATATCCCTGAAAGCTAAACAGGACAATCGAATAAGTGTACAATTAAAAGATAACCGAAATCATTTGTGATCCTCGAAATATTGGTTAGTTAACTTTCTTAACATAGCCAAGTGATCAGCATACAAATAATTGTTAGCACCTTATAGATTCTTCCAAGAGACAAGGATGTGGGTAGCAAATTATATAATATACTGATCATACTGGAACAGTGCTAGTTGCCTAACAAATCATGAATTATGAATATTATATGACAGAGAGAAAAGATGCTCACTTACAGGACATGGGAGAAGGAAGAAATGCCAGAACATATCGCTTTGAAGTGCTATATTCTTGCAAATACGTAATGTTTTGTTCGTGAACGAAGACAGAAATGAATGGTCAATACCTGAAACAACTAATCAGACACTATTTTTAGAGGCATGAAAAAATACTCAGGCATCAAACTCCATTCCATAAGACTCAAAACTGAAAGATCCAAAGAAACAATCCCTTTATCCTAAGAAAATAACGTTTTCATCTTATTACCAGGTTCTGTCAGTTTCTGGGCTTATATTAGTGAAAGAACTGAATTCTTGTTGGGAACAGATCACCATTATAACATCCTTAAAAAGATAGCATGCTTCTCTCAAGTCTACATTTTCAGAGCTTTATCATCAGTAAAAGCTAAATGAGGTGCCACAGGTTCAAGGCATGCAGTAGAAGACTCCACCTTATCTTCCTGCAGAGTAATTGGTGGTATACTGCGATGAAGTCTTAATTTAAGTTTAAAAGTAAAAATGTTATTTGGTAGATTTGACTACCACAATCTATGAAGGGAAAAAGAAAAAATGTTATCGCAGTCAAATGTATCATAGGGCAATTAAAAGGCAAATTTCCAATAAACAGCTGAATAATTCACAGATCCTTGCATTAAGGATTTTACATCTAGTCATAATTCATTATCCTTCATCACAAAGGTAATAATATGATCGTGGCAAATCTATTTTCCGCGCTAAGCATCAGGCTGCCCAGGCACAACTGGTAAAACTTTCACTTCCTCCTGAAGGTGGTGAAAAGGATATGGAGATTAACTCAGATCTATATTTCTCAACTGCATCATGACTATGAGGTTGAAATAGTTTCTCCCCAGCTCTACTTTTAGGTGCAGTTAGGTCAGGTGATGCGTAAGATAAAGCAATTAGAGACTCGCGGGTAATATCCCCAGAGGGCTCCTTCACAGATTCTTTTTTATCCATTAACATTAACCTCAGTCCTGTGAACACAAAAACTAACTCTTAAAACATAAAGATTAAGATTGGAACATTGGACTTAAATCCATAATCAGTAATGCGCATTGTATACAGTTCATACTGGCATTCACTTTGTTTGATTAGCACTAATAGGAAACAAGCAGAAGTTATTCAATTGGCTGGCAAAAAGACTGAAAGAGAAAAGCCATGTTTCCCAAGGCGCTAGGCTACAAATTTCGCATGCTCCACTATATAATTCTAAACTATTTTAGATGCGTTGTCATTGAACTTCTATAGACAAGGAAACAAAAACCATATGAACGATTCCAGATTTTACTTACTCCCATCACTGCAGAAATACATATTCTCGTGCTTACCCAAAAACAGCATAAAGCATCACACATCAAAAAGGTATTAACTCCTCAATCAGTTGAGAGCAAAATTAACATAATTTTAATTATTTTTATCTAGAAGCGTTGGAAGATTTTATCACAAATCATCAGAGAAATTCTGCAAAAAAATAACGTTTGTGATTGTAAAAACTGTTTTTGTGACTACTTATCTATAATTATTATGAAATTAACACTCATATAGAGATGAGAGTATTCAGTAAATCCGAGAAGCACTGCGTTGAAAAGAGATTATGAAATACAAAACAACACTAACAATCATTATAACACTTTAAATAACAATTACTAGGACTTTTACTGCATGATTCGTACAAGAGCTTCTATTCATTCAGACAAGCATTCGTATCTTCCAAAACCCTAACATGGTATTGCAATAAAAATCAAGAAATCAGATTAAAATAGAGTAACAAACAGAAAAATACACCGAAATTCATTCATCATACAATAAAGCTTATCAATTTTACAATTAAAAAATAAAACTTAAACCCTTTAATCAGACCAATGAAGCTAATTATTTTCCTCTTGTTTCCAAATTGTAAACTGGATGATCTGGTCAATACATAAATAACAACGAGAAAACTAGATACCAAATTGCATGAACTCTCATCCCTCATACTTGACTTGAAACAGCAATGCAAACCCATAAAATCGTATTCAACTATCACGATGATATTATTAACTTAAAATCACAAAACAAAATACAGGAAATTGGAAGGTTACCTACTTAAATAAATTAATAATTGTGCTGTTTACCTTTGATTCTTGTTCTTCCGCTACTTTTGAGGAAACCCGGATTTTTCAGAATTCAAATGCGGGTCGAATGGCGGGTGTCACGAGCGTTCCACGTGGGGATCCTTTTGCGCCACGTAATACCTGTGGGTAGGATAAATTATTGGGCCTGGGATTTAGGCCCGTTGGGCTGAGGTTCTATAAGCCCTTTTTCCGGATCAAAATACTATTTTTGCTATAAAAAAATATATAACTAAAGGAAATAAATACAAACTCTTGGGATAATAGAAGAGATTATTATTCCCAAAGTTTTTGGTGTGTCTGCATGAAGAATAGAACCATATCTATTTATAGAGTGAAGTATGGCATAGTTGTACATTACAAAACAAATTTTACAACTGGCAAATATACAACTAGCTCAAATAAAAATAAAATAAAAATTATATGCAATCAGTCAATTCCACATGTTATCCAACTTGGGTGGTAATCAACTACATCCTACACTCATCCATATTCTAGATAATACATGAAACTTTTCTTTTACATATTTATTTGAATTTTTCGACATGATTACTATATCAATTTTGAAATTTGAAGAGTACCTTTATCTTCATAAATATACTTCTTCAAAATTTTTACTTTTGATA
Source organism: Paraleonurus japonicus (assembly GCA_030762865.1). Taxonomy (NCBI): domain Eukaryota; kingdom Viridiplantae; phylum Streptophyta; class Magnoliopsida; order Lamiales; family Lamiaceae; genus Paraleonurus; species Paraleonurus japonicus. The sequence continues at coordinate 36,696,295 of CM061061.1, forward strand.
CTTTTACTGGATAAATATGCATATCATAATACTATTAAATAAATAAATATATGAATTCTGAGCTAAAAAGGCCTAAAAGTACTTTAATGCTATATAAATATAACCCATTTTTCCTTATAAATGGTATTTTAAGCCTTTTAAAGATAGGTTAGCAGCATTGAATGTATAACCATCAAATTTCGTGGGTAGCTAATCATTTTCAGGACAGGAGATGTTATCTCAAATGGTCAATTTCAAGTAGTTCAAATATTTAAGCTCAATTACTCAAGGCGGCTGCATTTCCAGTTGGAATTTAATTGGCTAATTAGGATCACACAAAATATTAATTCGTCCTGTTTTAAGACAATTGTTCTCCTTCCCAGAAATATCTCCCATGTCCTACAACTTTTGGTTTTGAACACCTATAAACTTCCATACTAATTTAACAATGGAATTTATCCCAAGTAGTAACACACTTGAAGCCCTTCTGAAGCCATCAAGATTTTCGATTGTGAAACTAAATTGCTTTATAAATTAAAACGACTACAAGTCATTTATTTATACCAGAATAATAATTTGATGCAGTAAAATATTAAAAAAATTTAGAATTAAACGTCGAAAAAATGGTTACATCACACGGAGACTCTTTAGATTTTTTTTTCTTTTGAACTATTCAATATCCACTTTTAATAGAATCCTATATTTCATAATTATTTTTTTACACATAAAATTTTATTAAATTATCTTTTAAAACTCAATTCATTTTTAATAGTATTTTTATAATTTGGAGGAGAAGCTTTTTTTTTTTTTTGGAAGATATATTATTGGAAGCAATTTATTTTGAAATGGTATGGCTAAACGGCTAAAGCGCCTTTGCAGTGAACCTTGGTGGCTTTTCCCACACATAAAAACTCAAAAAGGTGTGCTTTTTACAGAGTTAGCACACAGGTCCTCTGCAAATATGAAAATGAAACAGTCTTGACGCACAAACAACAAAGGGCTCTACAGTGCTCTCTCTCTCTCTCTTCACGTGCCAATTATCGAAGTCTCATCTTATGTGTCGCTGCCTTCACTGCACCGGAGTGTTGTAAATTGTAATCATCCCCCTTCAAACACAGTGGCTTTCACTCCTCTTTCATTGACGCATCAAGATCAATTTTTACGTGGTTTCTTGAAAACTCATCAACACTTTTCAGTTCATAATAATAAAATCACATATACACGAGCACAAGCATTTTCACAAACAGAGTATCTGCTTGAAGCTAGTGAATGATAGCACTCTGAAAATGGGCTGTTTTCAGTCCAAAACCGCCAATGTTCAGTCGCCTGATCAGGAACCCTCACAGATGGATCCTAAATCAGATCTGGGTATTCTCTTTACTCCATCTTGTTAATTTTTGCGCATGTTGGTTCACTTTTTTACGATGGATTAGTGTATACGTTTTTAGTAAACTCTTTTATCATTGTTTTTCCTAGTGCAAATTTTAGGCATTGAGTTTTTACGCTTCTATTCTTAGGTACTTAACTTATTCGGCCAATTTTCGTTTCACCTTGTTGTTTTTCTGGGATCGGCCCTGTTTGATTGATTTGCTCTTTCTTTGTTTTAATGTTTTTGTATTCTTTATTTAAAAAAATAACTTTAATATATGTTCAATGCTGGTTTAAGCATCAGAAAGATGGTGCTCTGTGGGTGGAGACAGTGCCAATTGCAGTGTAACTATAATTTGTTCATTTATTGCGTATTATTTCCTTGAAATTTTGGGGTTCTTTAAATGGGACTTATACTTTATGACAATTTGGGAACAAGTAGAACCAGATCAAGTGCCTCCATTCAAGGAATTTGAACTTGCTGAGCTCCGTGGTGCAACAAATGGTTTTAGCAGTGAGCTGATAGTTTCCGAGTCTGGAGAGAAAGCGCCTAATGTTGTCTATAGAGGTATGCTACGAAGTAATCGCATAGTTGCCATCAAACGCTTCTCAAAGCAATCGTGGCCCGACCCCCAGCAGTTTGTGGTAAGCTTTCGTTTTGACATGGTTATTGGTTAATCAGCTCTCTGATAGACTTGATTAAGATGATCGGAAACTTTTAATTCTTATTTAAGAATTGACATATTTTATCACGAGAGTGCTATTCCATTATCTCATACAAATTTAATCTACATTGATCCTGTCAAGTCAATTGGTCTTGATTTGTTATGCTTCTAAGCTGAAGGGAACTTTTTTAGTTGGAAATCCTTTGAGATAGTTTTAATTTGATTGATTTTGTTCGTATTGTATACTTTCAATAACAGCTTGTTAGTGTTTTTTGTTTGTACTTTTGAATGAATATATGTTTGAGATGCATCTTACAGGTTTACATCTTTTCTAAAGAAATATGAGGGTTCTATGTTATCAATTTGAAACTTTGATGACTTACATGAGCTGTGTGACTGAATGCTAGTGATGTTGATAGGAATTGCTAGGTCTCTGCTATATCTACTTATCAGCAGAATTGTGTTTAATTTGAAACTGTTGTGTGTTCTTCATGTGATGTATTTGCAGACAGAAGCTGCTGGAGTTGGTAAAGTTAGACATAAGAGACTGGTGAACTTAATTGGATGTTGTGCTGAAGGAGATGAACGCCTATTAGTTGCTGAATACATGCCCAATGATACACTGTCAAAACACCTTTTTCACTGTATGTTTTTAAAATTTTGCATTTTTCATACCCCATCTCTGTACTACTTTTACATCTGAGAGAGAGAGAGAGAGAGATTTGTTTATGTTGATCAAAAGTATGGCATGTTTCTGATTCTCTTGATGTCCATTACTTGACAGCATATGCCTTTCCTTTTCTGCAGGGGATAAACAGCCTCTGCAATGGGAAATGCGTGTGAGAGTTGCATACCACATGGCACAAGCTCTTGAACACTGCAATGCTGAAAATCATAAAATTTATCATGATTTAAATGCTTACAGAATTCTGTTTGATGAGGTTCACACAAGCATATGTATAAACATGTTCCATTATATTCCTATTAAAGTGGAAGTATAGATATGCAGAAGAACAAAGCATAAACCAGGACTTATCACTTTCTTTAATATACTGGCAGTGTACCTTGTCATCCAATCAATTTATTTCTTTTCTAAAGCTTTAATCATCAGAATAATTTTGCAGCTATACCTAACAACAGAGCCAGGGAGCAAGTATTGACACACATGCCATACGTCTCGTTACCTGATATGGAACAATTAGTTATAAACTACCCTAAATCAATTGAAACCTTCAATCTTCTTTTTCCCTCTTTCTTAAACAGTGTGGATTATGAGATGAGACAATGCCTTCCTCTTAAAGATAACTGTGAATCACAATGTTTCTCATTGTACTGATTGAAACAAATTTGTGTTGCTACTGCAGGAAGGTGACCCCAGGCTATCTAGTTTTGGTTTGATGAAGAACAGTAGAGATGGAAAGAGCTACAGCACCAATCTAGCTTACACACCCCCTGAGTTTATGCGCACAGGTATGCATATCCCGGTAGCTTTGCAATATCACTTACAATTCAAATCTGATTGAGTAATGTGATTTAGTTTTCCATCTACAACCTAGCCCTTCATAATGGCATGTTTTTTTTTTTTTTTTACTTTTTTCAGGCAGAGTTATTCCGGAGAGTGTGGTATACAGTTACGGAACTGTTCTTCTGGACCTCTTGAGCGGAAAGCATATCCCCCTAGCCATGTATGATGCATTTTACACCTCATCTTTGGAAAACCCTTGGCTCTATCGAAATGTTTTCAGAAATAATTAATTGGTTACTTGCAATATATATGTTGGTAGGATCAAGCTACACAAGCAAAATGATAAAAGACTAATGATAAGGGAAATTCAGGCATGAAATATAAGACATAGGCTGCGTTTTTTTAATCTTCAGTTAGTGAATCTGGGCTTTTAGGTACGTATAAAACTGCAAGCTAACGATGATTTGAGGGATGTATTCTTTGCTTTAAGGATTTTCTAGAAGATTAACACGTCTAATATCCCAGGCATTGGATCTAATAAGAGGAAAAAATGTATTATTGTTGATGGACTCATCCTTGGAAGGACAATATGGTAATGAAGATGCTACTGCATTGGTTGAACTTGCATCTAAGTGTCTCCAGTATGAGGCCAGAGATAGACCTGATATCAAGTTTCTTGTTACTGCTGTTGTACCCCTTCAGAAGCAGAAGGAGGTAACATTTCCGTTTTCTGTTCAGCCACTGCTCGATTGACTTTATTAACACTGTATTCTCACTCACTGTTGTTGTAGGTTGCATCTCATGTGCTGATGGGACTGAATAAAACCCCTGTGGTTCTGCCTACTATGCTTTCTCCTCTCGGCAAGGCTTGCGCGAGAATGGATCTTACAGCCACGCATGATATTCTGCTCAAAACGGGTTATAAAGATGAGGAGGGCGCTGAGAATGAGGTAAGCTGATTTTTCAGTTTGAGAACTAGAGTTTCAAGATCTTATTTTGGAGTGGTTGGCAAAAACGTGTTAAACTCTAGGGTGAAAACGTTCTTACTTCATCTTGTATGTTAATCGGTGAAGCTCTCATTCCAAGAATGGACACAACAAGTTCAAGATATGCTAAATACAAAGAAATTTGGAGACATAGCATTCAGAGACAAGGATTTCAAGAGTGCAATTGACTACTATTCCAAGGTACACTTCGTCTTATCATCTACTCATTTACGTTTCATACATATCTATAATTCCAGAGTAGGTCTCGTGTGAACCAGGTTCATGTGAACTCTTTTCTTCAAAGTAATACTTTTAGCATATGAGATATTACTATTTAAAGAATGTTTTTGATTTTATTCTTCTCAAAATCACTAAACAGCGATATACCGAGTTCACCACAAAACTTCGTGAACTGGATTCATAGAAGTTTTTGTCATAATTTCATTTATTACTTCACCTAAACCTATGTGCAATCTGGTGCAGCTGGTATCGATGATGGCAGTTCCATCGGGAACGGTGTTTGTGAGGCGAGCCCTCTCGTATCTGATGATGGGCGAACCGGAATTAGCTCTTAGAGATGCAATGCAAGCTCAGGTTTGCTTGCCGGAGTGGGCGACGGCTTTCTACATGCAGGCTATTGCACTTTCTAAGCTTGGAATGGAGAGTGATGCTCAAGACATGCTCAAGGATGGAGCCTCATTTGAAGCCAAGAAGCTCAACAGTTGGCGCAACTAATTAATTTGTGTTACTAATCTAGTTGTAATTGCTATACTGTTACCTACTGTAATGTTATGTAATGTGCAAGATTGGACGATGAAATTCTACCAGTTGCATACATAGAAATGTATAAATGGGTTTTTTGCAAGGTTTTCAATTCTGTTTAGCCACCATTTGGAATGAGGTTTTCCGGTATCCGAATTATTTTGAAGTTTCATTTTGTTGAACCATCCAAATTTTATAATGCAAACTGCATCTAGATATGGAATTTTATAATGCAAATGTGCATCCAGTTTTTCTATTATTTTCTTTACAATTTTAATTTATAAATATAATCTCTCTTTTTTTTTTGAGCACCATCAATGTATGTATAATATCGATAATGCCATTATATGTGGTAATGATGATCTCAATGCAAATGATTGAATGAATGTATATTTGAAAAGTTACTTCCAAATTCATGAACTATTACATTAAATACAAGTAAACTCTTAAAATGTTTTTTGATATATTTGAATTCTTCAAACATTTCTTCAGGTGTAAGTAAACTCCTAAAATATTTTTTGATACATTCAAATTCTTCTAACATTTTTCAGGTGCAAGTAAATTCTTAAAATATTTTTTGGTGCAAATAATTTTTTAATCTTTTAAATTAAACAAATAAGACCTAATATATTTTATTGATGCGAATTAACAATTTTATCTCTTAAAATTAAATCAGCACATTATATTATAAATTATATTTTATAAATTAGAAACAATTTAATATTAATTTAAAATTTCTAAATTCATAAACGCATAAATTTCATATTAAAAAATACATAAATAATAAATATTAATTTCATATTTTTCTATCTTAGTACATTCTTTTTAAAAAGACATACATTATTAAATAAGAAATACTACTACATTAAAAAAAAAAAAACTAATACAAAATTTTGTTCTTTTATTTAATTATAAACTAATAAAATTAGTAATTTTTTTCGTAAAATATATAAATAAATTAAGACGTATTGTGTTTATTAATAAATTTATAAATTCCCTATAAAGTGTTTTTAATTAATTAAATAGGTAAAAGATCGATCATTTATTATAGAATGTGATTTATTTAATTTTACGTGGATTTTTTTTTTTTTTTTTGCACTAATGAAAATACAATAAGATTCTATTTATTTAATTTAAAAAAGTTTAAGGCTTCATTTGGATGGAGTGGATTTGAAATTAAGTGATTTGAGAATAATATACCATACATTCACACAAATTAAAATAGAAAAAGATAAATGAATGATTTGATTTTCTCAAATATTAAGAGGAGAAATAAGAGATTTCAAATGACTAGATTTTGTTAGGTATGTGTAAACTAAATTCATTCATTTAATTTTTCTTCATTTTTTCCTCAAATTCCTTAATTTCAAATAATTCTATTTAAATGGAGGTTAAGAATAGACTCGCCGACGATATATTTTCAAGAATATAAAAACTAGTCCAGTTGTAAATGAAGCTCGAGACACTTAAAAATGGCAGACAAAGGGTTGGCGGATGCATATTACTTTTGTTGGAGTGAGAGTGAGAGGAAACACCTCGCCTTACTTTTTGTTTTTGTCTATTCCAAATCTGTCCGATTGAGATATATTTGATTTATTAGTTGACTTTCCCATTCACAATTGGTGTGTTTAACACGAGGCCGACTAAACACTTACACAGCTCTCTCACTCTAATTCATATCAATTAGGACTTATCATTTTTTAGAAAATTTAAAATTAAGAATATCAAATTTTAACATATTTGAAAATGAGTGGGAACTAATACTCTTTAATGTCCTCTTAATATAATAACTAATATTTTTAATAAAACAACTAATATCATTCAAATAAATACTTTATAACATAAATATCTAATATTTTTTAATAAAATAATTAATATTCTTTAAACCGGTAAAACTTGTTAACAAATTTTTGCCATGTTTTTTTTTTTCCCCACATAATTGATCTTATAGAAGCTGATCTTGGCCTTATAATTAAGTAGAAGCTCTATAGAAACCTAATATAATAGCATTAAAATAGATTTAGTGAAAAATAGGAAATGAATAGCTAAAAAAGTGCCGGCGCAGCCAGATTAAGAAGTGTAACACGTACTCTGCATATTTCACTTATGATCTTTTTATCAACTACCTTTTTTTTTTTTTTTTTTGTGCGTGCTCATTATTTCAATATAACTTTGGAGCAGAGAGGCAGATACCAATAGCCACATTCTTGAAAATCAGCCAATTATTTTCTGCCTTTTAAAAACTTTTGGGAACTAATCCCTTTTCAATATATAATATCCGTGTCAAACAATCTTTCACACTTGATTTTTCAACGGTTTTGTATGAGAGTTATTTCATAGTAATACGTTAACAAAAGTTATTTTATATGAATGACATACTAGTTAATAGTATATCATTCATATAAAATAACTTTGTAAATACATTACTATAAAATGACATTCACACAAAAATCGTTGAAAAATCAAGTGTGAAAATTTGGGATGGGGAGTATTAATTAAAATTTCAACATTACTTATTTTCAACGCTGTTGAGTCATTTTTAATGAAAGCCATCCGGAATGAAAATCGTCAAATTCGTGCCATAATAATGGCATCCATCTGTCCACGGCCACAACGGCGGCGTCGGCCGCCACAGATGAAGACAATCTTTAAACACGTTTTTCCAAGATGTGCAACTTTTTTGAAAGCATGTGCAACTTGATATTTTAAGATAATCAGGCTTTTTTAACCAGATACTCCCTCCCTCTAAATATATATAGACGTTTTTTTCTTTTTATATCTTAATTATATAGAGTAATTTTTTTATTTATTTACTAATATAGTTCTATGTATTAATTATATTGAAAAGCATGACGCATACTCCCTGTGTCACGTATTTAGCTTCACACTTGTATTTGCACATTTTTAAGAAAATTTGTATTATTGACTTTTATGAAATATAAAGTATAGGATAGAAAAAAAATAAGGAAGAATAAGAGTGACAATTTTGAAAATAAAATGATATTATGAGAATGTTTATATTGAGGGGTATTTCTTTTTAAAGAGTGTGAAACTAATCTTGGGACGAATTGAAAAGGAAAGTGTGAAGATAATTATGAGACATAGGAAGTATTAAATAAAATTATAATAGAGATTTTAATTGTTTCATTTACCTTTTCAAAAAAAAAAAATCATGAATATTTGTGCAAAATCCAGCTAGCCTATATAATTGAGACGGAGAAAGTAATATATTGAGTTTTCTTGGATTTTTTTTTTTGACAGGATTGTGTTTTCTTGGATGATAAATTCTTATATATTGTAACTTAGTTGTATCATGTCATTGGTGCATATATTTTATAAGATACTATAACTTAGTTGCATTATGTAATTGGTGCATCATCGTATTTATCCAAAATGATATTTATTTTAAAATTTGAATAGAAGGGAGTTTTATGTATTACATAATTTATTCAAATTCGTTAAATGACTAAGTATATAAGTTTTATGTATTACATATTTTAAAACATATAATTTTAAATTAAAAATAGATGTATATAAGTTTTATATATTACATATTTTAAAACATATAATTTTAAATTAAAAATAGATCGCGTTCACTTAAATTATTATCAATTTTCTTATAAAAAGTATCACTTATATTTTTCATACGTTTTGAACTATAAAACCATTACTTATCACTTAAATGTGTAAGTTTAAACTAGAAAATTACAGTATTATTTTTCATCTAATATTAATATTTTATAATTCTAAACTAATTAATGACGGAATTAATATGATTCTTGCATTGATGAATCAGTTATTGATTAAATGAAACTCAGTTATATAAACAAAAAGAAATTCTTCGTAACAATATATATATACCTAATGATATCAACATCGATCAACTTAACACATTACAGATCACTATGATCTTTCTAATTAAGGGCTATCACATTCTTTTTTAATATAAAAAATGGATCAACTGGTGCAAATTGATGGTGGCAGCCAGACTGATAAGCTCTAGTGCGCATACACAGATACACATACTGATATACATATATAATATATTATGCATGATATAATATAAATATTTGCTTCTGCTTATCTCTTATGATTTTGTTTTGGTGCTGATGAGATGATAAGACGTGCCTCAATTGAATACGAGCTCTTGCTTTTCAATTTTGTTTTCATTTTCATTAAAAAAGTCAAATTGAACTCCAAGCCAACCTACTCCCATTCTAGGCAGCTGATTCCAGCAATTTTTTATTACACTTCATTTCACATCACATTATTTACGTGATCATGTTGAAACTTTACTGACCATTATGGTTCATATATAGTATTTGGACTTTCTGCTGCACAATAACGACACATTATTATTATCTAATTTAAAATTTAGATATGATTATCGATTGGCTTCCTATATTTGCACTCTAGCTATTTATTTTATTTTGAAGCTATTAAAATAATACCATGAAAAAAGGAGTGTGTGAACAAGATCAACATACAAATTAATGAAGAGTATACTCCATATAGACTTCGGATAGGGAATTAATATGTACATGGAATTTATTTCAGATATTTATACAGATTTGAATTTTTAGATAAATAAAAATATTTTATTGTATTAGAGTTTTTGTTCACACCAACATTGGCTTCATCCCCCAAAGAATTACGCCCACAATTGAAAATCTAATTCACGAATGAGGAGGAGTATTAACGTATGAGAGATAAAATTCTTTTAGATTTGTCAACTATGAACCTCCACTATTTAGTTTATGATCAACGGCCCTTATATCTCCTTTAAAATGATGATCATCAATATATGTAGCAACACAAACTTCACATGACCAACTCAATGGTATGCAAATCAACTAACTCTAACAATTTCTTTTTGTAGATTTTTGTCAATAAGGGTGTAATTAGTTTTTTTTTGGGTATTTTTGAACTTGAATTTAGGTTAATTAGGTTTAGCCTTTAGGTCAATAACTAAATAATATAATGAATAAGGACTTTTTAAAGAAACTACCCAAAAACAAATGAACTGTTTTCTGCTAGAGGAATAAACATAAAGAAATTGTTGTTCAAAAGGACTCAATTGACTGACTCCGATACAAATTAGGCAAAAAAAAAAGTCTTTGAAAATCAAAATTCATGAAATTGAAGAATTGACGATTTTCACATGTTAGTCCTTCTCGAAAGAGTTCAACAAATATCCGCAACACAAATTTGTTGATATGAAAAATTGAAAGGTGGAGCCAAATTCTAGTCCACTCTTACCTAATTAAGAATTGACATGAATTTATATATGTCAAGGTTTTGTAGCCTGTACATAGGAAAACATTAAATAGAATAATTACATCTACAATTCACACGTTTAACGTGTTTCAACTTAATTTTTTTTTTTCAACTTAAATAATTAAGTTCAAATTTGATTGTAGTTCAATTTATATAGTGCACGCGTATTTATACGCGGAATTTTTAAATTTAATGTTTATTAAAATTAGTAAATTAATTTAAATTGAATATTAAGTATTACAATATTTGGCATAGCTAGCATAATAAATACTCCATAAAATAGCATAATAAGTATAAAATAAAAAAATAATTAAACTTCGATATCTGAAGAAAGACCAACTTTCAAATTGTACATCCGTTAGAAAATTAATCATGCAATTAAAATTTTTAAAAAGTTAAATTTATTTTTTTGCATTAACTTTTATTTGTCATGATCTTTGTAATATTTTTATTATATAATAATAGACATTGTTTTACTTCATTGTAAAGAAATAAATATTATAATTTCTTTTGGGCAAAAGATAAGTTTCTTATGTTTTCGACAATTAGCAATATTAATAATATAATTGATTGTTTGTTAAAGACATGTAATTAATATTATTTTAGTCAAAATTTTCATTTATATTAAACTTTCAATAAAGATATGTTATATGGACTAAAATATATATAATATTCATGACACATGTAATACTCAGTCAATAAGATTTTTACATGTAGTATTAAATTTTCGACACGTTAGATGTTTGAATTACCTATTAGTATAATAATACTAGATGAACTCCCGCGTATTACACGGTATTTTCGTTAAATAAATTTTACAATATAATATATTATATATAATATTTTTTAAATAATAATATATATATTAAAATAATGTATATGTATAAAAAAATTATAATTATAATATTAAATTAAAATAATAATAATATTAATTGTTTGACAATTCATGCTAGGGATTAGAATTATTATAATTATGTGAAATAATTTACTATAAGATTTGTTTCAAATTTATTTTACAATTAATAAAAAAAGGAGACAATTAATAGAATTTTTTAATATAATTGATGCATAAATATTACTCCGAATAATATACGTATATCGTATTTACAATAAATATCATATATGATTATATTAAGTTTTTTTTTAATAAAAGTTGATACAACCACAATTTTTCTTACATACATTTATAGGCTTAAGTTAAATATAATTTTATGTTTAAAAATTGTCATATGATAACACTTTTTAGATATAAAATAGATATTTAAAATATTTAAAGATTTATATATTAAATTATTTATTAAAAATATACATATTGTGTAAGAGGTCTAAGGTTCAAACCTCCATAGAAATATATTTTTTAATTAATTTCTATATTAAAATGTCACATAGATGTCATATATTAATTATAAATCAATAGGAAAATGACACATAGATTATTAACATATATATGCTTATAATAAGAATGTGACACCTCAACCAAATTAATCTCATGACGACACTTAAGCAAAAACAAACTCCCTATTAGTAATATAGGGATTATATATATATATATATATATATATATATATATATATATATATATATTTAAAAATTCAACAATCTCCATAGATAAAATATAGATAATATATTAAATTTTCGACACGTTATATGTTTGAATTACCTATTAAATATTATATATATATATATATAAATATATATATATATATATATATATATATATATACTTAAAAAAATTCAACAATCTCCATTGATAAAGATATAAAATCCTTAAAACATCAGCACATTTATGTTGTAACTACTTATTCACGTAATAAGTAATCAAGAATTAAGGTAGCATCTTGACCTCATCATGTGCCCAAAAGAAGCATAAACATCAGGAATGATTACTTGTAATTAAACCTGATCACGGAGAAACAGATCCAACATGAATAATTAATTTATGTAAGGGAATCTTTTTTCTTGCGTTTCTTAGTATTTTGAATTGTACGCGTTTAAGTGGTAACGTTAGTATGATACTATGGCGTAACTGATGTATTTTAGAATAAAATATATAATCATACAGCATATATAAACTAATGTGCGCGTACTAAATCTGATCATAAAGAAAAAAATGGTTGAGGGGTTATTATCAGCAATTATTTTATTATTGTGTCTATCTTTCCCGAAATTTACAATAAAAAAATGGAGAGAATCCACCAGGTTATCATACGTCATTTTTTCTTCCAAATTAAAATATCAATTCTATATCTCTCAAGTTGAGTAAGATCTCCAAGTGAATCATCTCCTCTTATCATGAATAAAAATAATAATTCTAATGTTTTTAAGTTTTTTTTTTTTTTTTTTTTTTTTTTTTTGCGTTTCAAAAAAAAAAAAACGTATTTATTAATTTTTACATCTTTTATTAAGAGTAACGGAACCAATCCAAATAACTTTTATTCAAACAAAGGAGTCGATGAAGCAAATAAAGTATTTATATATATAAAAGAGACTTTACTATAAACTCCTTTATTATATATATATATATATATATATATATTTTAAATAGTACTCCCTCTGTCTTATACTCGTTCGACATTTATTGTTTGACACAAGTTTTAATGTAAGAGTTGTTTAATACTCCCTCCGTCCCACCATAAGAGTCCCATATTTCCATTTTCGTCCGTCCCACCAAAGTGTCTCCATTCCTTTTATATTCATACCCTACTTTTATAACTATCCCTATACTATCTCTATATTTACAAAAATGCCACTCATTTAATATATTTAATTACATATTTCATCTCTCTCCATCACATCACTTATACTATATTATTATTATACTACCTTTCATCTCTCTATCTATCACATCACTTTTACTATATTATTATTATACACAATTTCTTAAAACTCAGTGCCCAAAAAGTTGTGGGACTCTTATATGGTGGGACGGAGGGAGTACTATAAATTATTTTTGATGGGAGTAAGGTAGTCTTTTCAACTTTAATAAGAGAGTTATTTAATAGTATTAAATTAGGTTAGTGTGAGAAAAGTGGTGGCATGTGGTGTAATATTGTAGTGTTTGAGAGGGATAGATAAAAGTGAAAAAGTTATTTTATTATCATTTAAGGAAATGATGCAACGAGTATGAGACAGGACCTTTTTGGTAAATGTCACAACAAGTATGGGACAAAGGGAGTATAAATTATTTTTACGAAATAATTGTTGATGTTTTCACAGAATAATAAGACAATTGTTATCTGTAATTGTAAATATTAGTGAAAATAACTAATATTTTTTAAATTTTTCTTAAATTGCATATCCACTTGATGCATACAAAATCTTTTAAGGAGCTCATTGGCAAAAATAGCCGTAAGAACTATAATTAGCTAAATCAGATCAAGACAATGGTGATAAGTATTAATTCATGACAATATTTGGTAAGCAAATAAAGGTTTCAAGAATTGAATTACTCAACATATCATCCAAGAGGAAGACATTCATGCTAATTAAGGAGCATTTTAGAATACAATTATAAATTTGAAATTTCTAACCACATTGTTCCAAACAAGTCATGGTCTACAAATTTATTTAACAAGTATTGATTGTGACATTTAGCCATCCACTTGCATAACTTCTAAAAACTGCATATTAATTAATTATATAATATCCCTACCTCAAGTAAAATTTCTAATTATATCTATTATTATAATAGTGTTTTATTTCATTTTCTAATTGTAATGTGTCATAATATATTAACGATATCATCAAATATATGACGTGTACCATAGTGGAATATGAAATGAAATACTATTTGAAATAGTCCTACTTATAATTATGTGTTGCTTAAAAAAAATTAGAAAAGTATTTTGTGAATTCATTTTTCATTTCAACTTAGCTAATCAAGCATGCACGTAAATTGATAACTCGTCTAACTAACCGATCGTCATTTCAATTTTCTTCACTAGTATTTTTGTAATCTAGTTCCTATGTTGATTATGACTTATAAATGCATCGCATATTTTTCATATTCAATTTTGTTGGTGAATTGACTATATTTATAGTAAAGTTCACAAAAGCCCTACCCCAAATGAAATTTTATTTATGTGAAGTAATCAAGTTTGGCAACTGATAGGTAAGTTTAAATTAGTCCAATTTTTTTATCTTCAAATTATAGAAAAGAACGGGACGAACAATAATAACTCGGGGTGGCTAATTATTATTCCTCCGCCCTAAACTATCTCATATGTGAAGAGACACACTTATTAAGAAAGTTTAAATTAGTGTAGGAGAGATAATAAAGTGTAACGATATTTTGGGTGATTGTATGAGATAAAGTGTAGGAGATAGAATAAAGTAAGAGTGACATTTTTTAAATAAAATTGATATTATGAAGATATTGATATTGAGTGTTATTTCCAAATTTGGGGTGTGAAGATAGTTGTGGGACGGACCGAAATAGAATGTGTAAAGATAATTTCGGGACGGAGAGAGTATTTTTGTAGTATCACCGTGAAATTAATCAAATGTATTTTTAAATAGTATTATAATTATTTTTTATTAAATAATAGTAATACATTTTAATAAAACAACTAATGTTGTAAATCAATTTCATAGTGAATTGTTCCCCTATATATACTTTTGCCTTAATTTCACAATCATTACTCAACTCAAACTACATGGTACATTAATTTTATGGAAGTTCTCATATGTTGCAATGTGTCATTTTGTATATGTGGCGTTTGTAAAAATTAATAGTAAGGATTTGAACCCTAAACCTCTTATGTTGGTTTAAAAATATCTACCACATAACTAATCTATAAATATTTATATGTTTTGAAAAACTATTTTATTTAACTCTAGCATATAAAAGTGTATTAATATTTTGTGACCGTATCAATTTATATTTTATCTTAGTATGTTTTAGAAACTCCAATGTTTATGAAATATTAATTTGTGAGTATTTCAAACAAGTGAATCCTCATATATATTAATACGGAGTTTATAACATTTTTGTTTCAATTTTTGTGAATTCCAATGATATGTCATTGAATGAGAATATAAAGTTATGTATGTGTTTAGATGTCAATTATATAAAGAGTTTAATATATTAGTAATGATGACGAGTTTAATGTGTAATTAGTCTCATATTTAATATTAATAATATTAAAATTATTAATAATATACAAAATTTTATGCATATTATATATTATTATTTGATGGAAAATATTATATGTATAATATATTATATTATAAAATTTATTTAATAAACATACCACGTAACACGCGGAGTTCATCTAGTATCATGATATTTTTCCTGTAATATTGTTAAAATTTTCATTATATGTGCGTGGTTAACGATATAAAGTAAAGGAGCTAGGATTTTCCTTTTTTCTTTCAAATATCAGTAAAATGTTAAAAAAATATCTAATTCGTTAGTTTGCAGTACAAAATTTAGTCAAATATCAGGTAATACGATGAATATCATAATATTTTGGTAATCGGTGACTTTGAATTTTAAATTAGAACTAGCTAAAAATGCAAATAAATAAGTTGCAAACTATAATATCAATATTATATAAAAATAGTTATATTCTAATCGATAATTTATAATTCTTTTAGAATGTGTTTGAAAAATCCTATAAAAGCAGTTTTTAGAAAGAAAATAATTTTTTTCGAAAAAAAAAAAAGAAAGAAAAGAAATTTAAAAACCTTTGAAAAAAATTTTAAAACCTATTTTTAGAATTTCAAAACGCAACCTTAATAATGAATGTCAATTATTATATTCAACATAAAACTTAGATACAAGGACGTCGGCACTCGAACAAAATTTGATAGTCGGATACGGATGGTTATGCGTCTCAGCCAAGTCGATCGATGCGTCTCAGCCAAGTCGATCGATTAATTAAAAAGACTTGTTTCAAACTGTTCGATAGAAATGAAAATAAAATTGTATTTTTCTTTAATACCTTATATATATTGGAGGAAAGAATATTTCTATGATGGTTACATCATAAGTGTTGTGTTTCAATTTTAGTAAAATGAGACAAAATAAACTTGTTCGATAGGAATGATAGAGAAGAAATAATTGTAGGAGGAAAATAGATTAATTAAAAATGAGTAGTGATTACCTTATTTAGGAGGAAAAAATGGTGTCATGATCATTTTTTTTTCTCATAAACCACCATAATTGCATTATACTCATTCTTATTCCCATTAAATAATTTGCAACCAAGGGGCCTAAGTCATTAGTTATGTAAGAAAATCTTGAAAAATATATTTCTCTTGATATGCTTTTCTGTTGTCTCAGTCATTCCACATGGTTGATGAATAATTTTGAGGAAGTATTGTGTGAAACAGTTTCATACGTAAGGCGTGATATTTTTATGTATTTTTATAATATCATTTAGATATGAGTATTCTAAAAATAACCAAATGGCTTAGCCCACTGGCCAATGAACTCCTCACGATACCCAAATTCTTAAAATAGGAAAAAACATCACGTTGTTTTTATTAGACCATCTCACACAAGTTTTTGTGATAATTTAATGTTTCATTTAATTTCATATCATATCAATTGAATTAATATAAATTAAACTAGCTCCCATTTTTATAATATATAAATTTCTCATGTAGCCTTATATGTCCTTCAATTATTGGTGCAAATAAACCATTTTTCTTCTTAAACTTAAACCAAAATGCACTTCAACTAATATAAAAATAAAAATACATTTTTATAAAAATTTGTATACCACCAAAGTTGGCATTATTTTTTTAATAAATTAATAATTGTGTTTCTTGAAAAAAAAATATGCTTCTATTAGGAAAATATGAAATTTGTATTTTATTAATTTTGTATTTTTATGTTAGCATGATTTTGTGAAATAAAAAAACTTAATATATTTTTCTTCTTACAATGGGGAATTTTTCATTTATTACATTAGTTGAAAAAAACTATATATCTTTTTTTCATGAAAGTGTCTTCTTGTTCAAATTTTAAAAATATATAAAGGATTTATTTGCACAAAAATATATTTTAAGAGCATATATATTTGGACCTAAAAAATGTTTGAGAAGTTTATTTACACTAAAAATAATTTAAGGTTTATTTGTATATATAACATAATATTTCAGGGGTGTGTATGTGTCCTTTCCATTTCTCTGTTAAAAAATTGTGTCATATCTTATTGGTTCAATGTTGTTGATTTTTTCGGTAAATATTAGTTTTAATGTTGTTGATTTTTGTTTTTGTTTTACATATGAGTTTCTTACTCCCTTCGTCCCGGTATAAATTACTCATTTTTTTATTTTGGTACGTTCCACTATAATTTATTCATTTTATTTTTGACAATTATTCACTAAATTTATATATATTTCTATATTTTTTATTATTTATACATATATCATTCATTTATTCTTATTTTTATTTTAAATCTCATATTTTTTTTTCTTTTTCATCGTACCATCTGTAATATACTTATATTAAATCACTATGTACAAAACAAAAGACTGTTAGATAAGACGAGAGGCGGCCTTTAAAAAGATAAGACGAGGGGAGAAGGATATAAAAGGTAAGATTGTAATAAGTGTTTCTACTTTCTATGGTACGTGGAAGGAAACTAGACTAGACTAGGACAATGCTGGTCAAACACGTATGTATCTCCAAAGTGAGCATTTCTGCAACTTCTTCCATGTAAATTGAGCACTTCTGTGACTTCCTTCATTGTAAATTTGATTTTGGAGATTCCCAAAATAGAGATTTTTTTATCGATTAAACGGTGATTCGAACTCATGGCGACTTTGAACATGGGTGGTGGAGCTCTTACTTGAGTTATTCCACTACGTCATCCCAAAATAGAGATTTAAGGCTGGGGTTATTTGTAGTTTAAATTTTAGTTATATATAGAGGTTAAACTTTGTTGCATCTTAATTCATGACATGATTGTATGACAACGTCGACTCTCTAGCAAAAAGTACCTCCCAATTGGTTAGATTAAATTGGATAAGTCATAATATTGTATTGTTAATTAAAGTCCAAAAAACCCAGCCGACGTCAATGTAAGTTCATACATAAAGCTTAATGGACAATTTTGCCTTTAGGAGGGAGCACTTATTTAGAAGGTGTTTGTAAATAAATGGATTTAAATTTTATTTATGTAGTAAAATCAAAAGTGTATGGTGTTTAAAATAAAGTGATTCTAATCGAAATATAAAAAAGGGAATATTTGCTGAAAATTAAAATTTTAACTAATGGTTTATGCACGTTTCTCAAATCAGTTTTAAATTACTTTATTAATTCATTTAAAATAACGCTTTTGTTTAAAAGATAAGTAACCACTTCTGGTTGCAATTACAACCTTAATTGGTGTTTGTAAAGTGCAAACTTAATTTTTATTTTTATTTTTATTTTTTTTTAAAAAAAGTGATTTTGTATTGCTTTTTTAACCGGTTAAAAATTAACAATTATTGATTCTAAGAAGATCAACTTAATACTATTATTTAGTAAAGAAATATTTCCAATTTTAATCAAAAGTATTTTATTTTCAAACACTACACATTTTTATCATATATATATATATATATATATATATATATAACGTGATACCCTTGCTAAATGTATAATACTTTTTAAAAATTAATAAAGTATCACAAAAATGGGTAAAAATAATATCACAAAAAAATGAACAAAACAATCGTACATAAATTAAAACTTTGACCGTTCAAAAAAACATAAATTAAAACTTTATTAATTTTTGTACATAAATCAATTTAATTTACTCCACCAAAAATATGTACAATCTATTTTAGTGACCAAATAAATTAGCCGCCTTTGTGCAGTGTTTGTGGGTAGCGTGGGGTCCGTGTTGTTTGTCTAACATACAGCAAGCAAGTTGCAGGTGTTCGATTCATTTCAGCTTCATATTAAGCCAAAATATTATTGTTGATGAGGACCAGTGATTCATGACCTGTCTACTACTTTAATTTGATGCTTCTTGCTTCCTTCCTTCCATTATACTTTGATTTTATGTGACATCTATATGTTTTCTCAACAAATTAGCAAATACTTTAATAATATTTCTTGTTTTCGAATTTATATTTTATTTAAATTATTTAACTTTTTTATTTTGTACGTTTCTTCCTCCTACTCATATATGCATTTGTAAAATATTGTTTTATTTTATACATACTCTCTAAAATTTCTCTTTAATTTCTTACCCCTCTCCCTTTCTCTGTCATGAAATACATCAAAAAATAATTGGCATCTTATATTTTGTTGTCCAACTGAATTGTAAAAAAATATATGTATATATGTTTTTAATGCTATGCAAAATATCAAAAGCGACTATCATATCATTATAAAAAGAGCATAGGAAATTAACCGACAAAATTTGATCCTGTGTAACACTGACCAAGATTTGGAAATTTGATAATGTAGATGTACATTTATTGTGTACTATTTTCGTTATATATATATATATGACAAGGTGTTTTGGTTATATATTATTCATTATTGGTGGGTGGACTTGATCTTATGACCGCACGTGGCATCAATTTATATGCATACCACCAATCATGTGATGTAACATAAGTAATTAATTAAATAATAGTGGGCTCCTCTGTGTATGTGGCATCACATGATAGGTGATTGACATGCCACATAACCGATGGACATATAAATTGGTGCCTACATGTGAGCATAAGATCAAATCCGTATTGGCGGGATATCTGAAACTTAAAGATAAAAATGATCATATATCTATCAAATAGGCATAAATTTATATGTGCATCCACATCACTTATAATTTCGTAATTTGTGCACATAAAAGCACATGGACAAATTAATTTCTTCTTCTAAATTTGGATTTCGGACGTCTATATATCCAAATTAAAACCAAGTTATTCATTTTTTTATCGGGAAAATAAAATATTATTGATAAAAACATAAAATTGAGGGCAAGAGGTATGCCCACAAAACCAAGTTATTCATACAATTCCCAAAATGAAAATAAATATCAGCACTGAGTTCCCTATTATTTTCAGAGTAATTCTTTTATAAATTACTTTCATCACACAACTTAAAACAATATTACCGTAGTTGTTTTTATTATAATAGTATTATAATTAAATTTGTACATTTTAATGAAACAATTAATATTGTTAAGAAATACATAAAAAAATACAAATAAACTTCACGATAAAACTAATTCACAGCATATTATCTTTTTTAATACTTGACATATACAATAAATAACATCACAAATCATTATTAATAATGTTTATCTTCGATTAAAAGTAACAAGACACAAAATGAAATATCAAAATAGAATAGGTTATCTTGATTGAATAAGCACATTGTATATTATTTTATTAGAGTTAAGACTAATTTTTTTTTATCGGTAAATGTTTAGTAAGACTAACTTCTGTAATGACAAAAACTTGATATAACGTGATATACCGTGTATTAATTAATTGATTAGTTGATTAATTTGTTTGTATTAATTAGGATATGCTTCTTTGATTTAATATATATATATATATATATATATATATATATATATATATATATATATATATATGTGTGTGTGTGTGTGTTGGCTGATGACTTTAAAAATTAAGGAATGAGAATATAATGAAATGGAGTAATTGGTAGAGAATGAAGTCTTGAACCGTGGATATCCTAAAACTAAAGAATGAAAAATATATATCGGCTCCTCACTAATTTGGGGAAATGAAAATGATTCTCACTAAAAAATTCATATTATAATATTTTTTTAGTATTCAAAATTAACTATTATTATTATTATTTTAATATTTTTAAACAATATTAATGCATAATATATTTTAATATAAAATATTAATAATACTTTCAATTATCAATGATTTTTCATTAAATTAATCACTTTAAATGATACTATAATAATCATTCATATATACAAATTAAAGATCTCAATAATAATAGGCATAACCATTATATTTTTAATATTATGTATTAAACTCATTCGCACTTTGATTCCTAGTTGGTTTCATTAATTTTATTTTTCTTTAATTAATTAAGAATTTATGTATAATTGTATCGTACAATCTTTGTAATGCAGTAATACTCTATGAAGTTCCAAATTAGATGGGGAAAAAACTGTCCTAATTAAAATTTGTCTTTTTCTTAATTCTAATTAGAACTAATTTTTATAACACGATAATATAAAACATGAAAGCAAATAAAGCCAGATTTAAACGACAAAAAATGGGTAAATCGGATAATTATTTACAGTGGTGTACTAAAAGTAAGCTTTTTCCACTCCAAGACTGAGCTACAAGTTGTTGTAGAAAGTCCGAGATAAATATGTCAATTACCTTATACATTTACTTCACATCATAAATAAATAAATAATAAATTTGTCAATTACCTTGTACACTTACTTCACATCATAGATAAATAAAACACAAGTTGGTCAATTTTTATGTAAAAATAGTACTCATGTAGATAATTAATCTGATAAGTAACTTCGTCCTTATCATATCAGCCACCTCCTCCCAAAAAAAAACCCATATTAAAAAAATTGGAAAAAGATAATCACTGGATATTCCATTTCACACAATATTTTTTCTCTTACATTCTTATCGCTTGCAGATTATAAAATTAATTCAACACTAACTCTTTATGAACACATTTTATAATATGAATGAAATTTCATTAAATGGTAGAGTAACATTACATTTCTTCAATAATATCGTAACATTCATCTAATAATATTACTATACTTATAAATTATAACTATAATAGTTTACACACATAAAACACATCAAATATATGTAGTATTAATTTATAAGTATAACGATGTTATTTAATGAATTATATAATATTATTAAATGAAGGTTTTATACGATGAACTAGTTTAATTGGGGACGGACTCTTATAATTATTTGACAGCATAAATTTAGAATCAATTGATACCAATATTAATTTTGATATCTATGATATCTTATACCATTCACGAGAAAAATATTTAATTGGTATGAATAACATATGAAGTTACTACATGGATCCACTCAAATTCGTAATAAAAATGCTAGGTATTATAATTAAAAAGTTTTGATTCACTTGCTATAAATAAAAAGTATCAATCGTAATCATAGAATAGTATCATGTGTAAATTAAAAATGAAATGTATGAGCAAAATTAACAGAAAAATATGAAAGTATATACATGCACTCGGCCTAGAGTATACCAACTGAACAAATATGGACGTAACATATATCAAAAGTATTATAAATGATCATTAATTGATGTTAAGTAACATACATTATATATGACATTAATTGAGTAGTATACCATGAAAAGTTGATCACAATAAGTGCATGTTTCTAAAATGTCTTAATCAAGACAGCTGATGCCCAACTTGTTTGGGTTTTGGGAAAATGACATGGATATGCACATACTCCCCCACAACTGTGTTCAACCAAATTACGCTTGCTTCCTCGTCATCTCCTATTTTTTATTCAAAATTTCCCTAAAAGTGGACTGCTCTAACTAAAGTCTTGCCCATTGTGTTTCCCTACGCAATCTCAACCCCTATAAATTCACCATCACCCTAGCCTTCTCATCCCATCACAACAATATTTTTAATTTCTACAAACATTATAGCTTCAGCCCTTCACAAGGAATTTAATTCTCAAAAACGCGAGGTTAGTACTCATGTAATTCTCTTCTAATATATGCTACAAATTCATCAATGCTCGTCGTATAAATAAATATACTATGTCATCATTCTTAACTATTCTCATAAAAACATTGTCATCTTTGCTATTCATACACTTTATATATCTACATATCATTCACGATTTCTTCAATGGAATAAAGCCGCTAATAGCTTCTTTGGTGGTTGTTCCTGCATTTAACATGCAATCATCAAATAGTAACATTTGATGAAAGAGATGAGACAAATTAACATCATATATATGTTCATATTAATTTTTCCTTTATTTACTAGAAATCGAAAAGATATTTTTTTCTGATGTCTATCCATTGTTGTATTAAGTACCATAAAAATGAACAAGCGACAGATCACGCACGCACGTACACGTGTATGCATGAATATTTCTCGTATTATTAGTATATATATAACAATATATCGCATAAAACCCGTTGATATTTATTAATTCCTAATTATATGGGTCGCGATGAGAAAGAAAAGTAATATTGTCGTCTTTCTTCACTTGATCACTTGTTTCCTGTGAACTTATAACTCAAGATATTGTCTTTTAGAGATAAGAGCGCGCAGTTTTATTTAATTAAATAATATTATACTTGTGAATTATCCTCATATTAAGTCTTTATTCCTTATAAACAGAAGCAAGAAAAGATGGTGGAGAAACTGGTGAAACGGGAAGAAGAATGCACTCTAGATGGATCCGTGGATCGCCAAGGTAGGCCAGCAATTCGATCAAAAACCGGGTCATGGGGTGCTGGTACTTTGTTACTAGGTAATTAATTAATTAATTAATTAATTGCAATTAATATATATATATATATAGAGAGAGAGAGAGAGAGTGACTGTTTGTATCATAGAACTGATAATGATTTAATTAAAAAAAAAAAAAAAAAAATTGGATGTGGGCGCGTGCAGTAAATCAAGGTCTTGCAACACTTGCATTTTTGGGGTTGGAGTGAATCTAGTGCTGTTTCCTGACTCGAGTAATGGGACAAGACAACGCGAGTGCGGCAAACAACGTTAGCAAATGGACCGGCACTGTCTACATCTTCTCTCTCCTGGGAGCTTTCCTCAGCGACTCCTATTGGGGTCGATACAAAACTTGTGCCATCTTCCAAGCCGTCTTTGTACTCGTAAGTCTACATATTTCAACACTCACACCCTTCTCCTATCAGTTATCACTACTACATACTCTTGATATCATATCATATCATATGAATATGATCATCACAGTCCAGTGACAGCTGTAGAGCACCACAACTGCTGTACGCCTCTTGGAACTTAATTTCACTAATATTTTTGGGGTATAGATGTAATTGTACATCATGAATAAATTTGAAAAATAAATAAATATTGGTATTTTTGAACTCGTCCACCACCAACGTGGAATTTCATCTCGATATAAGTTTTCCATAACTTTTAGACGTGTAAATTAAGAACTATAATAAAATTATATGTGTAGTAAAAATATTAATGTGATAGAAAGGAGAAAAACAAATCATTAAATTAATAAAATAATAGGTGTGACTGAAGTATAAGTAATATGATAAAGTGAGTGATATTTAATATAAATAACAATGAAGTGTATGGATAGTTAATTTATTAAAAATAGAACGAGAACCGTGTAGTGGAACAAATAAAAAAATGGAATATTAATATATATCATCAAATTATCACTGCAAAAACAATATTTTAAGAATTTTTAAACTTTTTTTTTTTTTTTCTTGTGTTGAATTTGTTTGAATTTCTTTTGACTACTATTTATAAATTTGTTATATTGTCACATTCAAACATTGGGACAACTGAGTAAATTTTGTAACCCCACACAACAAGTGTCTAATAAAAAGATCCCATGCATGTTAAAAATTAGCATACATACTAATTAAAATTGATGAGTGCAGGGATTGGGAATGCTGTCGCTATCATCATACTTGTTCCTAGTGAAGCCTGGTGGATGCGGGAACGAGAAGACGGCGTGCGGGCCTCATTCGACCGTGCACCTTTCCCTATTCTACGTGTCTATTTACCTAATCGCCCTCGGCAATGGAGGCTATCAGCCCACTATTGCAACATTTGGAGCGGACCAATTTGACGAGGATCATCCTAAAGAAAGTCACTCGAAAGTGGCCTTCTTCAGCTACTTCTATTTGGCCTTAAATCTTGGAAGCTTGTTTTCCAATACAGTTTTGGGTTATTACGAAGACAGGGGCATTTGGGCCATAGGCTTTTGGGCATCAACTGGCTCTGCTTCACTCGCTCTCATTTTGTTCCTACTAGGAACACCCGTTTACAGATATGTCACGCCTAAGGGAAATCCCTTTGCAAGATTTTGTCAAGTTTTGATTGCTGCTTTAAGAAAATGGAAAACCGATGTCCCGTCTAATGATGACGATTTGTATGAAGTGGAGGGAACTGATCTTGCTGACAATGGAGGCAGAAAGATCCTACACACCCAGGGATTCCCGTAAGTTCTCCTCCATTAATTAATTTTGTTACTTTTAATAATTGCATTGTATAAATAATTTATGCAACTGCACGCATGCAGATTCTTGGACAGAGCAGCTATAGCTACACAAAAAGATGGTAGCGAAGAGGAGAAAGAAAGCATCCGCAATCCATGGCGGCTTTGCTCGGTCACACAAGTAGAAGAAGTAAAATGCATACTAAGACTACTCCCAATCTGGCTCTGCACAATCCTATACTCCGTCGTCTTCACTCAGATGACCTCCCTCTTTGTCGAACAAGGTGCCGCCATGAAGACCACCATAGCCTCCTTCCACATCCCTCCGGCCAGCATGTCCAGCTTCGACATCCTCAGCGTCGCCTCCTTCATCTTCATCTACCGCCAAATCATCGACCCCATGGTCTCCAAGTTCCGTAAATCCGGTGGATTAACGGAGCTGGAGCGCATGGGCATCGGCCTCATCATTGCGGTGCTGGCCATGCTCTCGGCCGGAGGGGTGGAGCACTTCCGGCTGAGACATGCCCAGAAAGACTGCCCGAGGTGCGTTGACTCGAGCAGTTTGAGTATATTCTGGCAGGTCCCACAGTACGTTCTGATTGGAGCGTCGGAGGTTTTCATGTACGTGGGGCAGCTGGAGTTTTTCAACGGGCAGACCCCGGACGGGTTGAAGAGCTTTGGGAGTGCGCTTAGCATGACGTCGATTTCGTTGGGGAATTACGTCAGTAGTTTGATCGTGACGATCGTGATGAAAGTTTCCACGTCGGATGATATGCCGGGGTGGATACCTAGGAACCTTAACAAGGGCCATTTGGACAGGTTTTATTACTTGTTGGCAGCTCTTACTGCGGCGGATCTTCTGGTGTACATCGCCTGTGCCAGGTGGTATAAGTATACCAGGTTTGAGGACAGAAGTAGCAGTGGAGGGAAGAACA
Source organism: Paraleonurus japonicus (assembly GCA_030762865.1). Lineage (NCBI taxonomy): Eukaryota > Viridiplantae > Streptophyta > Magnoliopsida > Lamiales > Lamiaceae > Paraleonurus > Paraleonurus japonicus. The sequence goes on from CM061061.1 coordinate 36,722,879, forward strand.
ATGATTTGAAAGTGTAGGTGGATTAAATTGTTTCTTTGTGTAAGTTGGGTTTATTGTTTAATAAGGTGAGGAGAAGAGTGTAGTAATTGGTGGTAGTGCGAATGTAATAAGTGTCTTTTATGGTACGTGGGAGGTTGCAAGGAGACTAGAGTAGTGCATCACTTCTCTATGTTGAGCATTTGAGTAATATCCTCCATGTAATTAAATTAAGGCTTATTATGATTTAATTTAATTCTACTATGCTTTTGTTTTTATAAGTTATCTTGTATTAGGAGAGGAGATTATATATATTAATCAAAATGTATTACATCTAATCTAACTAACCCATTCATCGAGTTGTGGTCGATTCAAATCAATTCTCATCCCTATTTTTGTTTGATGGAATAATTTGAACGCTAATGATGAGACAAACAACTCCAAATTTATATGAACTAGATGAGCTCCTCTGCCAGACAGTATTTTCGTTAAATAAACTTTACAATATAATATATTATATATAATATTTTCAAATAATAATATATATATTAAAATAATGTATATGCATAAAAAAATTATAATTATAATATTAAATTTAAATAATGGTAATATTAATTGTATGACAATTCATGCTAGAGATTAGAATTATTATAATTATGTGAAAAAAATTACTATAAGATTTGTTTCAAATTTATTTTATAATTAATAAAAAAGACAATTAATAGAATTTTTTTATATAATTGATGCATAAATATTACTGAATAATATATATATATATATATATATATATATATCGTATATTTACAATAAATATTATATATGATTTTATTAAGTTTTTTTTTTTTTATAAAAGTTTATACAACCACAATTTTTCTTACATACATTTATAGGATTAAGTTAAATATAATTTTATGTTTAAAAATTGTCATATGATAACACTTTTTAGATATAAAATAGATATTTAAAATATTTAAAGATTTATATATTAACTTATTCATTAAAAAATGTCACATAGATGTCATATATTAATTATAAATCAATAGGAAAATGACACATGATTCTTAACATATATATGTATTTAATAAGAATGTGACATCTCATTCAAATTAACCTCATGCATTTACACCCAAGAAAAACAAACTCTCTATTAGTAATATAGGGATTTAGGATCCGTACAAATCATTTAACTCTACCTAATTTAATATATTCGAACCTTTTATAAAGAAATTGTAAAAATGGTAATCATTCTTTTCATTCTTCAACAACAATTTGTGGTGCACCGACAGTTCTTCATATTCTTCTTCTTTATGATCCTCACGATCTTTATATTCAACAACAATTTGTGATCCTCACAATCTTCCTCTTCACTCTTCATTCTTCTTCGTGGCTATTTGACAAATATTTTTTTCCTAAGATATATGATGAATTATTTTTAATGTTAGGGCATGTATATTTCTCCATGTGTAATTTTGCATATAAACTTGTCTGTATATTTTGAGAGAGTGGAAAGAAACAAAGTCATTATGAACTAAGAGAAAAACAGAGCATGTAATTCATACAAATTGATCTTTTAAATTTTAGAAAAATATACCACCAAATGTGTGAAACGATATCACCCTGTAAAGAGTACAATATCACATCATAAGTTAAGAAAAATTGAAGTAATACTTTTCAATGTAAGACGTAATACTATAAAATTTGTGATGCTATATTAAATTTATCTCTAAAAATGTATTATTTTGGATGTTAACTTCGACAAGAAATAAATAAACCTCGTACCCATACCAAGAGCATCTGTGTATTTACAGCACTTCACAGAATAACTACTGTAACTCAATGCGCACCAACGTTTATTACAAGAAAAATAATTCATTCAATAGATAACATCAATTTCCAAATCCTGGGAAACCAAGAACTTCCTGGCTACGGAAAAGCAAATGTACCACCCTCAAAACTCGATCACACTCTCAAAATTCGTGCAAAAGCAATGTCCTTTACAAGGAGAAATTATTAACCCCTACCTTAAAGAAATCGAGGCATAAAATCTTCATCAACATCATCAGTCCAACACAAGTGCGATATGCAATCAGCAAAAATCCAACCGTGCTTATTGTGACCCAAGTTACCCCTCCACAATCCCATAAATATGCAATTAACATATACGAGATAACTTTTCAAGCGTTTTGCTTCTTTTTTTTTTTTTTTTTAAAGCGTTTTGCTTAACATACAAGTATTTCAAGTTGGCTACTCATATATGGGAACTGGCAGGAATGGAAACGGTGCGACTGAGGCATATGCAACAGGTGCCCGTGATTGAGCACCAGTGAGAGCAGCTCTCTTTTTGTTACGAGGCGAGGAATGTTCAGTCAGCCCTGCATCTGAGGATGAAAGATCCAAAAACGATCTGAATTGTCAACAGTCACAGACTGCTCATTATCAGAGAGACGATGAACCAGAAGTCCACCCATAAATACAGGTAGATAAAGAAGGCTTGCATGGAACATTCTCCGGGCATTTTTGTGTTACGGTTAAGAAAGAATGATACTGCAGTTGAACTGATAGCAAAAGCCAGGAGTGATGACTCTAAGCAGAACCAGCCTGAAGTGATTCCCCCTGCAGATAGATAGCCATAATTGAGAATGCATATTAAAGAAAGTGTAGATGATAAGCACGGATACGATGGAACCTAAGTATCGAAAGATTGAATTAGGAATATTGGAGTAAGGAGGGAGGAAAAGATGTAAAAACTCAGATAACAAGTATAATATATTACTCTGCTGGGTTAAGGATCATTCATCAGAATTACAAATCAGTGATGTACACAAAAAAAGAGGGTAAACCTTCATATACTTCAATCAAGGTAATGATGACAGATAAGAAAATAGGATGTACTACTCTCTCGTATGAGCATGAGCACCTACATGTTTATGTCCACCAAAATATATATCTTAAACTCATAAAAGAACAAAGAGTGAGCTGATCATCTCATCAAGGTTTTCAAGTGAGATTAGGTTGAACAAGTTGTAAGAATGAATTAATTCAATAAAACCACTAGCTAGAAAGGAAGGAAGCTCCCAACCTACTGTGCTGATACTGGAACTAATTGCTTCTCTTTTACTTCTAAACTGATACTCATATGGACCTTAAGCAGAGAAGCATATAAATGTAATATACATGATAAATACAATCAAGCGCAGGGAACTAGGAATGATAAAAAACCAAGTTGACCAGTAGCAACTCACAATCGTAAGCTAGGTAACCCAATGGAAGCAGATAAAGACAGTTCCTCAGTGCCACCAAGGCTGTTCTACGACCAGTAGCATCAGCAAGTGAAAACATCTTGAACCTAATGTGGAGAAGGAGAAGGAACACCTTAGATGACAGAAATCTTTAGATACAGGATAACAGTTATGGTGTTGAGCATAGATTTAGTTTATCACAAGTGTTTAAGCCTATTCTGAAGGCAAAATGCACTGCAGAATCAATTTACTTGAATGTGAGAGCAGAGCTAAATGTAATTTTTCTTAGTATTCAAATAGTAAAAGAAGGGAGGAAATGCCCCTGAGGCCACATACCCTCCATCAGCATAATCTTTTCGGCATAAGTATGCAAGGGCCATGAAATGAGGTATTTGCCAAAAATATAGAGCAGCAGGTAGTATCATTGCATTAAGTGAAATCTCGCCAGATGCTGCAGCCCACCTGTAAATTAAAAAATAAATAAATAAATAAATTAACTCTCAGTTTTTCTCTTAAATGAAAAATTGCACTATTATGTGGTTGCCGCAAGATAAACCATTAGCTAAAAGGGTTTTAGAACACTATAAATAAAACAGCTGGTCAGCAAACCTTAGCTTATCAATTGCTGAAAACACCAAGATTACTGAAATACAACAGATCTTATTAAAAAAATCTTGAATCTGCATGACAATGAATGATAATGGAGAATGTGGTCAAGAAAGATACAAATAGGAAAGAACTAAAGGCAAAGACGCCTCCATCAATAAATAGAACTGACTACACTCCCAAGCAACGCTGGACCTATTACGGATGTTTGGCCTGAGTAGAGCTTTCAATACGAACTTAAAAGACGACATAAGAAACTAACCAATATGCAATATGCAAACTTTAAATTGGAGTTAAAATAATATAAACAATTAAACATGTTCCTAGTGCATTTATAATAAATAGATAACAGAAAATACAGATCAAAAGTACCAAGGTGTTGCGTACTGATAAGACAAAATTGTTTATATAGGAAGAATCTTCATATCATAGTTTTTTTTTTTAACAGCAGTAGTTCCATCCAAAAGAAAGAAAAAGGGAAAAGAATTTTACCCAAGGAGAGGTGGAATTGCACCAACTACAGCCCCAACCCATGTATTTACTGGATGTATCTGCTTTAGTGGAGTATATACAAACGCATAGAGAACAAGATTGGAAGCTGCAAGGCCAGCTGCCAGCATATTAGCCTGCAAACACCTTGTCATAAAGATTGCAACATCAGTCCTCCTTATAAATTATAACTGGACAACGTAAAAGACCACAAAACATCTTGATTCAATTATGGAACAAGTCAGGAGACCATGAGCACCTGGCAAGCCAGCAGAGCAGTTCCGGCTACACCCATAGAAGATGCCCAAGTAACCGCATGAGGTATGCTTATACGACCTGTTGGTAGTGGTCTTCCTCTGGTTCTGTTCATTCTAGCATCATTTTTTACCTCGAAGACCTGGGGTACAGAAATTGGAATCACAACATTAATGCAAATTACTTTAATCCTTTTTCACTGCCAAATCTAAGTTACCAATGGCATAGTGACAATGATTAAAGAAAGTTGTTTCAGTACTAAAAAAAGTGTCAAGTTCATAACACATTCTTTTCTAGTCTTTCTAGCCAAACTTCATACACTTCATTTGCATTAAATATTTTGTCTATATAGCAACTGTATTGAAATGCATAGATCAGACTAATTTTTCATTACCAAATTTAGCTCTACTGCAAATGCCAGGTGACCAACTCTTGCCAAGACAAAATTACACCACATCAAACTGATCTCAGTATATAAATTAAATTTGTTAACAAAAACCTATCCTCATTACCAGACTCATTCATCAAATGCATACAACAACACCTATAGAAAATTAGAATTGATGAGAAAAAAATGCACTTGGTTGCATGATAGGCACATACAAAAGCAGAATTCTGTCCCTGGCAGACTTACTATGTGATTTGCTCAGTCCCCTGCTTTTATATCTTACTTATTTTCACGATTAAATAGAAGCACTGTGTGAAGTTTCTTAAGTGATTCCAGTGTTCTAAGATAAACATCCATGATGGATACTAAAGATGGTGTAAAATATCAGACAACAGAAACCATTGGAAATTTGGTTTCATCTCCTCGTGAAGTTGATTAGCCCAATTCTCATTTTATTTTCTTAATATCGAGCTAAACCTTCATACGAAAGCATAAAATGGAAAGTTAAAATGACATCCGGACAATAGTGTTTCATCACATTAGACTTAGGGATGTACAACATGTTCAAAGGATATTAAGTTCAGCAATAGACATCACATTTTAGAAGTTTTTAAGGTTATAGTTAAATGGAAAAATGAAAGCAAAAAACCTGGTTTAAGGAGTTTGCTGAAGCTGCAACCATCATGGTGCCAGCACACGTGCAGCAAAGACCTAGGTAATCAATGGAACTACCACTCCCAAGAACATAGCCAGTGCCAGAGGTGGCCACAACTAGCATGCTGAAGTTATATGGTAAAAAATGTGATTAATCCAACACAAAATACAGAAGTTTTAAATAATACAATCCCTTGCTTTCGCTTTGCTTATACTCAAAAGTATTATAACATTAATCAGATAAAACTACAGAAGTTATTGAATGTAGATTTATATGAAAACTAAACGAAATAGAAAAAAATAAAAAAAAAGTTGTTCGCAAACCATCAAACGCATACCTACGAGTATATGTGCATATGGACCGTAGATGATGGAATCCACCCCATAATAGCATTTTCAGTGAGTGATTGCAAGTGACGTGCAAATTAAAATTTTACAATGACATCAATACAAACAGTGGAAACAAATTGCAATCTTTACAGTTGAACCATGAATGAATCCATACTAAATAAACAAATACGCATCGACAGATATAGAAGAGTTTCAATAAATAAAATTGATAACCTTAATCGAGCTTTCGAGAGCTCCCAATAACATCGGCCATAGTGCTTAGCCAAGTATGCTACTTCCTTTGCCTTGAACGCTGACGCAGCCGCCAAAGACGGAAAGTCAAAGATGCTTGCAGACGTTGCGCGAGGCCCGATATGCCGAATTTCGGGCCCCGGTTGGGCCCAAATCACGGGATCTGCGGTTGAGGTAGACTCCGGGCTCGTGGAACTGGATCGAGCGACAAGCCCATGGTGATGAGACTTTAGAGAACTGCGAAGGAGAAGAAGCACAGAAGGGTTAGATTTATGGTTAGCGAGTTTGGATGAGAGACTCAGTGTGTTTCGCCTCCACATGGCCGAGTCAGTGAGGCAGCGAGTTCAATTAAGGGCAATTGGGAAAGACGATAATTTGATGAAAACGAAGGCCAAGAACGCTATTACGCTCGGGTTGGTGATGGTGGCGCGTGCGCGACCCGGTGGGTAAAAATGACCTATTTGGCTATTTGCCAATAAAATCGCAACATTTTAAAACTTTACACTGCTCATTATGCCTTCCTTTGTTCAACATATATATGTCATTATAAACTCATATCTCATTTTAAGAAAATTATCTACTTTCTTCTATACCCTTAATTAATAAATTTTGAAATTTTTCACGACTTTAAAGATTATTATTATCAATATAATTTTTTTAAAAAATCAATATAATTTTTAAAAAAATAAGGGTAATTTGGGAAAAACTATAATTAATTCACATTGAAAAGTACAAAACTACATTTAAATTGCGAATAATACGAAAATTCAAAACGACTTATATTATGAATATGAGGGAGTATATTTTATTTATTTACAAATTTTACTTAGTATATACCCATTTTTAATTTTTTATTTTATCCCTAAAATAATACTCATTTCGTCCCAATAAGTTATGCATATTTTCTTTTTCATCCTGTCCCAACTAGTTATATACACTTTTAAAAGGAAATATCACACAATATTAATACCCTCACAATAATATTTAAATTTAAAAAATGTCACTATTATTATACCATACTTTATTCTCTCTCCTATTTTATCTCATTAAATCACTCAAAATATCTTTACACCTTATTCTCTCTCTTGCCCTCTATTCTAAAAAAAAAGTCAACATGGATTTGGATCATCTCCATTTCTTTGGTGTAAATTTCTAAATTAAGACCCACATATTATTTTATTATTTTGTGTATCTCTCCGAAATTTACAAGAATTTTACTCCAAAGAAATGTAGAGGATTCATTTCTCATAAACATCTTTTATTTACACTTCAATGCCTTTCAATTAACTCTTTCAATAAAGATGATTTTAAAATGACATTTTTTCATGTAGTTGAAAATACTCTTTTACCATTCACCTATATATCTTTTAATACTAATAAACAACTCATTTCTTAGGGGCGCTTTGGTTAAAAAAATTTAATGGCAATGAGAATGAAAATGAATATAAGAACAATTATGGTGGTGAGAACAAAATAATCAATAACACTATTTTTTTCTCCTAAATAAAGTAATCACTACCTATTTTGATTAACTTTTTCCTTTCTAAAAATCATCTTTCCTCAATCATTTTCCTCCTCTATAGCCACTAAGCTTATTTTATCTTATTTTTTCAAAATTAGAGAACAACTCTAATGATATAACATTTCTTCCTTCAATACATCTTGGGACATAGACAAAAAAATATTTTCATTAACATACTCATTAAAGAATTTGTAACAAACGTCTCCTTAATATTTGTGTCAATTCTTTTTAGCAAATAAAATTGGGATGTAATATTAAAAATTCTGACGGAAGATGTTATAGGCTGCTACAATCAATCCTTCTACTATCTGGATGTTTGGTTGATTAACCATTCAAAATGGAATCGGCTATTTCTCTGTACTTTATTTTTACTCTCCAAAAATTCTCTCTTTCTTCCATTATGTTGTGCAAGGATACAACTATTAAAAGTATAAGAACAAATCTTGCACAAAGATAGCGAGCAGCATTTAAAACCCTAGAACTTGAGAATTGGTTTTTATGATGTGAAGAACTTTTACTTGGGAGCAATTTAGCAAAGATGTTGTTACGAACCACGGCTCTAAATCACGATTTCGTCGCACTCCGATTCAGGTCGGCGAGTGTCAACAGTGCAAGATTAAGTAAACTTCAATTAATTTCTTATTATCCCTTTGCGAAAAGATTATGGATCCACAATTCTGACTAACTATTACAAATGGGTTGTTGCTTATTAAAGATATAATGAGCCCTTTAATTTCTATTGAGCCTGAATATTATTTCTACTGGGCCCAAATATTATTTCCACTCAAGTATTATTATTGCCTTCATCAGTATTTCTTGTGGTCAAGTTACTGGACTCTTCCTTCTGCACAACATTCTTATCTTGGCTCGACGAGCCTGATTGTAGGCATTCTTTAGGTTCCGACCCTCGTCCGTATCAAATGTGAACAACATTATAATATAAATACGAATTGACAAAAATACCCCAAAATTTGTCTGTTTATTGCCCAAAGCCCTGTTTTTACAACAAAATAAAAGTTTAATGTTTGTCTTATAAAAATTGAAATGTGTGTTCTTAAAGTGCAATAAGTGATAAAGATAAATCATAATTTTTATTCAATTCCAATGTTCTCAAATTTTAATCTGCAAATTGTTTTTACTCTTTTATGCAGTATTATGATTTTAATACTCTTGATAATGGAAAATCCAATTTTAAAAACTTGTCTTGGAGACAATGAGTGCAAATGTTATTTGTTTTAATAAATTGAGAACATAATATGTGGAAGGTTTAGGGGCAATTTTTTTAATGTGCAGAAAGATGAGAAGCAAATGTATAATTTGTGTTTGTTCATAAATTTTTGAATCTTTGATGTGAATATAATAAACAAAAAAATGGATGTGTTAATATTTTTACTTACAAAGGGTATATTAGTATTTTCAATAAGAAAAGGTCAGATAAGCAAATTTGTCGGGGTAAAATAGCCCCATCCTTAATAATAGTAACAAACAAAGATCCTCCCTTAAAAAAAAAAAAACAAAGATACTATTTTAATAAAATATTCATTTTAATTCCGTAATTCGGCATTTTGATTTTTTGTCAATAAATAAAAATAGACATAAACGAAAAAATAAAAACTAATGAAAGTACAAATATTTTTCTTTTAAAATTAAAAAGAATTCATTAAAATGTCACAGGATAGAAGCATTACATACTCGTAAATATTACATGAAGAATTGAGAAAACAAGAGCGGTCTTTTAAACTCCTATATAACATGTGGATTTTATTTTTATACCGATAATTTTTTTTTTTTTAATTTTACAACGAACCAACTCCATAATTTATGTATGAATAGATGTTTTGCATTTTCTTCATGATCCCTACACAAGATACGTTGCAGATCATCAGTTGGCTTTAAGATTCCACGCTTACATAAATTGTATTTTGTAGGTAGACAAACCCACAAAAACCTTCAAGTATGAGCCATTATCATATATGGAGCGAAACTTTTCCAAATCGAAAGTGTGATATAAATATTTTTAAGAAAATAAACATAAATAAATAAAATAAATGAAAAAAGAAAGAAAAAATAATAAATAAAATTGTTTTTAAGTAAAATAAACATAAATAAATGGTATATAAATGTTTTTAAGAAAATAAACATAACTAAATAAAATAATAAATGAAAAAGAGAGAAAATGAAAATCTCGCTATCAAGGCGACTCGGGACAGATATTTAAAAAAAAAAAAAAAAAAAAATCCATCGTCTGAAAAACCCTAACTCCAGAATTTCGCTCGCCCACAAACCGGGAAAGGAAGCCTAGCTGATTTCCTTCAAGCTGCCGTAAAATGGCTTCTCTGGCCTTCTCTGGAAGCAGCATATTGAATCCTCACAAAAAACCTCTATCCGCTTCTAATACCTCATCTCTAATCGTGAGCGTCAATTTCCAAGATCATGCTTGTTTATACGTAAATTGTCTTAATATACTCATAAAATTATGTTTTACTTTGAGAATTGACATTGTTAATTTTGCAGCGGTGCATCAATTTGTCGGAATCGTTGAAGTGCAGGGACAATGGAAAACCGATTACCATTGGCCGTGAGTCTAATGGACGAGCGGAAGCGGCGGCGCTTCCTAGCTTCTTGCTCACCTCCGACCAATTCTTGGACAAAATTTCGGTTCCGAAAAGTGATACGCGGCTCAGGATTTTCTCTGGCACTGCTAATCCTTCTCTATCTCAGGTGTTAGTTTAGTTTAATTTTTGTGCAGTAATTTATTATTTCGTGTCTGTAAGAATGGTTTGTTTGAGTTTTCTGTTTATTTGGCTATTAGGTTTTGCTGAAATTCGTTTACTTGTTAGGTGTGATTAAGTGGTTATATAGAGAATGGTTGTGTCTACTTTACTATTTCTGAAGTAGTCTGAATTGCAACTGAATTTGTAGAATTTGGACTTGTGATCATTTATAGGACTCTGCTAGCTAATTTTACTCTTTGCAACTTTCCATGCCCTTTGAGGCAATGATTCAGCGACTAATGCATATAGCATTGGTGCTTGATTGATAGAATATGGTAATGTAATATGTAAAAGTCTCTGCTTGTTCTAGAGAAAGTATATCCCTCCATTTGGTTTTAGAGGTCAAATGAAGGAAATGTTTCTGCATGTATAACACCAAGTCTATGAGATGTACTCGTGATTCATACATCTATTTCAGATGCTCAATCTTATTTACATGGATTTTGTTTTACTGATGTTTCTGTTCTCCATTTACCTGAGTGAAAAATTCTACATTGAGACATGCTGCAGTTATATTATTCATAAAATTGGCAATAGTCGATTATATGAGTTGAAACTGGTTGTTCACTCGTTTGTGAATGGTTTGAATCACCAAATCCCATAAAAACCTCAAGATGACATTTTTCCATTATATTGTAGTTAGTGTAACTCATTGCTCTTCTTCAACCTGTAACTATACTTGAAATTATCACGAATTTTGATTGCTTAATTTTCTGTTGATTCATATAGTACTACTTTTGATTCTTTCTCTGTCTCCATCTTTCATCATTTGTTCATTTTCATAATGGATTTCTATTAACTGAAACTCTTATGCAGGAAATTGCTTGTTATATGGGTCTGGACCTTGGTAAGATTAAGATCAAGCGTTTTGCAGATGGGGAGATCTATGTTCAGTTACAAGAAAGTGTTCGAGGGTGTGATGTGTATCTTGTACAACCTACATGTCCACCAGCAAATGAAAATCTTATGGAACTCTTGATAATGATTGATGCTTGCCGTCGAGCATCAGCCAAAAATATTACTGCTGTTATTCCTTATTTTGGGTATGCACGGGCTGATCGAAAGGTAAAGTTGTTGCAAAGTTCAGTAAAAAGTGTTTCTTTATTTTGGGTGTATGCACATTATCCAATTGAAGATTTACCGGACTTAACCATTACAGATGACATTTCAAAATGAAATAAAAACTCAGTTGCCCCATGGAAGTGGGGCATGTTAATGCATCATGTAATTTTCTATTGTCCTTCATTTTCATTTATTTTAAATATTCAGGTTTACATTAATTCATTGAATAACTTGAAAACTTCAAATGCATGCTTGATTCTGGTGGCACATGTTTATTATCATGCCCTGCCGGCTGCCATTCACATTATGTGTATTATACATTGAAAAGTTTAAAGAAGATAAACTTGAATTATCATGGATCTAGTCAACACAAAACACTGTGCTTATCACGTAGTAATTTGTGACAATAGGTTTAGTTGTTCATTTAAAATTTCTTAGATGATGGTATTTACTTTTTGGTTTGGTTAAGTATTTGATTTTATTGTGAAACTGTACTGCCATTTCAGACTCAGGGACGTGAATCAATTGCGGCTAAACTTGTGGCAAATTTGATTACTGAAGCAGGTGCAGACCGGGTTTTAGCTTGTGATCTCCATTCTGGGCAATCGATGGGCTATTTTGATATTCCAGTGGATCATGTGCATGGTCAGGTGAAGAAAGATTTTTGTGTCTGCTTAATTTTCATTGTCGAGTATTGAGCCAACTATTGGCCTCAGAAAATTTTAGAAGTTATTAATTGAAGTACATTCATTACTAATCATAGAATGAGGCTAATAACTTTCCTAGGAGTCTACATTCTATTTTCCATGCATTACTTTGCATTGTTAGCCTACAAGTTGCTTTAGGTTCTTTGGGTTATTCATGTTAGTGTATTATAGTCAACTACTTCTTTTGCAGCCTGTCATACTTGATTATCTTGCCAGCAAGAAAATATGTTCTGATGATTTGGTTGTGGTCTCACCGGATGTTGGTGGGGTTGCTAGAGCAAGAGCCTTTGCCAAAAAGTTGTCCGATGCTCCGTTGGCCATTGTTGATAAAAGACGCCAGGGCCATAATATTGCTGAGGTGAGATCCTTTGTTATTGTGTATTATATGCATTCCTTAATGCACCTTATCAAATGGCTCTTGTGTACATTACATTTCTTGGTTGGCTGAAGAGGTTTAGGAAGAGACTAAATCGTGAGTTTGTTGATCCAAGATACTAGCCATTTTTCCTACCAAAGAAGTTTGAGTTACTAAGATTAACGTACTTGTTCAAATACCCAGGTGATGAATTTGATTGGTGATGTTCGGGAAAGTGGCAGTCATGGTGGATGACATGATCGATACTGCTGGTTAGTGTATATAATCATTGAAATACGCATTCTTATTCACTCCCAATTGGAAGTGATTAATGAAGGAATTAACATATGTTGTTGTAACGAGTTAAGCGAACTGGTTGTGACCTCTTGTATAAATATTATCAAGGGTGAAGTATTTATGGAAAATATGAAGAATCCTTGTAGAATAAATAGATGAATTTACCATAAATTCTGTAGTTGAAGCATCATTGGCAAGGCATAAACCATTTCTCCTTGTTTGCTGAAAACGAGCATTAACATTTGACAACTCTTTAACCAACTTTTTTCAATTTCAAGAATGTTATATCATAATTCAAGTGCAATTAGTAAATTACAGTTGGTTCCAAATTATTGATTAATGTTTTAGTTTGGGAGTTAATATGCTATGGTAGATACAATTGATTATTCTAGTTTTTTTATGATGTAATAATAGTTTGTTTGTCTATCCCGTCATCCTTAGGGCAATCCAGTTTTGTTTACTGTATATCCGGTTGGAAACAATACTTACTGCTAATGCTCTGCAGGAACTATTGCAAAAGGAGCTGCTTTATTACATCAGGAAGGGGCTAGGGAGGTTTATGCTTGCAGCACTCATGCTGTTTTCAGGTACTAGGTTCGTGTGTTGCACAGTTTTCAGTCACCTGTTGGTTTTACCTATAAGCTAATAACAGTTGGACACTCAGTCGAACTAAAAGTACACAGCCCAAACTCTTTTTTATCAATTTACTTCAACTTCAAAAAAATTTTACTTTCTAGAGTGTGAGGCTTATTACAATAATAGAAGTTGCTTTCATCTCATTTCCTACATTCATATAGTGGGCTTTAAAAAGTTTGTTGCATAATTTGTCCTTCAAAGATTGGCTTAAATGATGGTTTATTTGATGGTGTTAACGGTGCCTAGCATCTAAAATTCACGTGTTTTTATGATTTTGTTGAATCATTGAATTTGTGAAGCTATGTAGTTTACTCGAAAGATTGGCATTAAGTCATAACTTGTTGATGGCAGCCCTCCCGCAATTGAGAGATTATCAAGTGGTCTGTTTCAAGAAGTTATCATAACGAACACAATCCCAGTTGCAGAACAGAACTATTTTCCGCAACTTACAATCTTATCTGTTGCAAACCTTTTAGGCGAAACCATATGGCGCGTGCATGATGATTGTGCTGTAAGTGGTTTTTGAGTTTTGAGTTTCTTTTTTCTTTTTGTAATAATATGCTTTATTTACCTTTTCTCCTCATCATGGATATTTTCAGGGCGGGTTTGAACCTTATTCAAGTTTGGGCATTGACTGATAAATTTCCGTGCAACTTGTGGTGAGACTCAACTTTGTTAGTTTCAATTCGGCAACGCGTCAATAGAGTTTTGTGGTCCGAAATTTTGGACAGTAGTGTATTGCGGTGTACAAATGTGTCGAGAAAGCTGATATTGGTATGTTATGATATGGAATTTTGTTGTTCGTCAGTTCGGCTCATGTTGTATCAATATCAATGAATGTCAGTTGGAACTTTAAATTCTTTCGATGATCATATATGATCATAAGAATAAACTAGCATGAAAGTTGTCTTATGTGAAAGAAGTGGACCCTCCTTTTTATAACTCTTTTATAACTTTGTGGGATTAATTCAGGGGATTAATTTTATTGTCCACTAGCGAAGCTCTAATTAAAGTCAATGGACTGATCCATCTCAAAAGTGGTATCCTTCTATTTAATTATCTCGACTTGACACTCGTAAATTTGTGATTCAGAAAGTGTGAATTCTTCACCATTAACCGAGTAAGTTTGAATCCTTAATTGTCACTTAAAATAATAAAATTGTAAATTGTCACTAGTCTAATCCACTGTTTATGGTATGAAAATCAAATTATATTTTGGCTATATTTATCCACAATCCAATCTCTTATATTTATCTCTCATCTTTCATCTTTATATTTATCCACAATTTATAACATAACTGTCTTTTATCTTTTCTTCTACTTTATCAACAATTCAACTTATAAAATATTTTTTCATTTTATAAAGTAATAATATATATTCAAAATTTATAATTATAATAAGATAATAAATTATAATACATTTAAAAATCACATGAGTTGAAATATATAAATCATACTACTAGAACTAGAACGTGCTTAAATATCTTTTAGAGTTTGGATATTTTATTATAAGTTGATACAATCACAATAAAATATTTAATACACATTTATAAATTTAAGTTAAATATAATATTACATTTAAGTGTTCAATAAAATAGTCATTCAAAATAGAATAACACCTGTTGAGTGCATACAATAAACTCTATTTTTACTCATGCACATGTACATAGATCGTTATCGTATTGAGTGCATACTGATGAACTCTATTTTTACTCATGCACATGTACATAGACTGTTATCGTATGTATACACAATTCTTTGCGTTCAAAATATGTAAAGGTTTGCAATTATAAAACTTCATTTGAAATTATTTGTGAATCGAGGATAATTTTAAATTATTTATCCCAACGAAATAGGGAGGTCATATTTCCAACGTAGCCTTATTCACCTTAATTTATGTCCTTGCCAAAATTACTTGGCATGGCCGGCCCATGGGCTTGTTCGATAATATAAAAGGAAATGGGTAAGAAAAATGAAAAGAAAAAGAGGCAGCAGCAGATATGGGTGAGGTATGGGCTTGTATCGACTATCGAGTCAAACGAGTTGCCTCATAAGTTCTGGGCTCAGGTTATTGACACCACAATTATTGTTAAAAACACCTCTGGATAAAATCACCACCCTCTTTTAATTAATTGTTATTCACACCACACGATATGGACAAATTTACCCTTTAATAAAAAAACCCTAATTTTATCATCCCACCTCATAAGTTTTCAGCCTTAAGCGCCGCTTTCTCTGTTCTTCTCCTCTTGCGCTCGCTCCGCCCGCCGCCGCCTCTCCTCCTCCCTAGTTGTCTCCTCCTCCAAGCACCGGTCTTCTTCTCACACCCGTCTTCTCCGCCGTTCCTCCTCGACCGTTGTATTTTTTTGTTGTCGCTCAACCACCACTTCGTCGTCCTCGGCCGCCGCTTCATCGTCCTCGCCCGCCGCTTCGCTCCACCGCCTCGTCATCCTCGCCAGCGGCTGCGTCTTTCGAGTTCTTGTTTGAAAATAAGAACCTTTTCTTTCTTTTCTTTCGTATTTTTTGAGAAAATACATCCGTATTGAAAAATTCTATAGCTGCGTTGGAAAATTCGGATTTGTGTTCTTGTTCGAAATATGTGTTCGAAAACAGATTCATATTTCGATTTTTTTTCGACATATGTGTTCTTGTACGAAAAAAAGTGTTGATTCTATATATATATATTTTTCGAATTTATGGGGTTTGTTCGAAAATAAATTCCAAATATTCTTGTTTTTCGGAAAAAAATTCGAAATATTGATCTTTTTCGAATTTGATTTTGAACAAATCATTTGTAATTTTTTGTTTTTTTTTCAAATTTTCTACTTTATTCGATTCTTCTTTTTTTTTTTTTTTTGGAAATATTGAACCGTTTCAAATTTCTGTGATTTTTTATTTTCTAATTTGGTTTTTGTGGATTGTTTATAATTTTTATCTTTGTATCTCGAAATTTACGTTTGTTATACCGGGTTTAAAAAAATATATCTGAAATTAATTTTAAAGTTTGATGGACGGTTTTGTATATAGATTAGGTTTTTATTGAGTTTAATTTATTTAATTAATAAAGGGCAATATTGTCCATCTATGTATAATTTTTTTGTCAAAAATTTTAGGTGGTGTGTTTAGTATATTTGGTGGTGTGAGTAACCTGAGCCTAAGTTCTGGGTGATTCTTTTCATAGGTCTTTTGACTGCAGACAATAAGACTTTGTTAAAAATTGAAAAGGCCCAAATAGAGATCAGATCAACGGAAAGACGAGCCAATGGAAACAGCCCGGAGCCCCGAAATCCGGAAAGACGCAGTTCACAATCGATGGGTCATATACTCTCCGGCGAGAGCTCGTCGGCCGTCGGATTTCAAGTCAAAGACCGATACAAGCTCAAACGCCAAAGCTCAAAGTGAATGCCCCTTCTGCGCCGGTCACGAGCACGAGTGCGCGCCCGAAATATTCCGGTTCCCTCCCCAAGCATCTGCTCCTGATTGGAAAATTCGGGTCATCCAGAATCTCTATCCTGCCCTAAGCCGCGAATTGGAGCCCCCTAATACCGAATGTGGCGGAGGTCTGGTTAACGTGACCGGATTTGGGTTTCACGATGTGGTGATCGAATCGCCGGCTCACCCGCTTCACCTCACCGATCTTCCGCCCCGTCAGGTGGCTGATGTTTTTCTCGCTTATAAGAAAAGGATCGATCAGCTTCGAGCTTTTGATTCCATTAAATATATTCAGGTAATTCTTTCCGTTTTATTTATAAAGCTAATAAATAGCAGATTAGAATTACTAATATCGCAATTTTAAGTTGATGCATTTTAAGTTGATGCAATTGCTTTTCCCTTTAAAAAAGAGTATTACTAATATCTACATGATACATAAAATTAGAATTAACATTTTGAGACAGAATATTTTAATATTAGACTCGAGAGAGCTGATGGTTCTTCTCACAAAAATGTTTATGTTGATGAGTAAATTGTATTCTTCAAGCTTTCTGCACAATTTTATACTTGGAATAGTTTGAAACGCACAATACTAGCTAAAGTACCAGTTATGTTTCACAAATATTATGAAATGGGCTATTTAGATTTCTATTATATTCACTAATCATTATATATATATATTTCTTCCATTGAAACATGCAGGTTTTCAAAATCATGGCGCCACAGCTGGGGCGTCGATGAGCCACTCACACAGTCAAATCATGGCACTTCCGGTTGTCCCGCCCACGGCTTCTGCGAGGATTCAAAGTATGAAGGAACATTTTGAGCAAACAGGGAAATGTGCCCTCTGTCATGTTAGACAGGATGATTTATTAATTAATGAATCGAAACATTTTATATCAATCGTGCCTTTTGCTGCAACGTCTCCTTTTGAGATATGGATAATTCCTCGTGATCACTCTCCTCATTTTCACGAGCTTGATCATGATATGGTAATATCTGCACTCCTAATGGCAGTCCCCTACTGCTATGTTCTTACTTTGATTATAGTGATGTAGAGATGGGTGGTTTGTGGATCGAATTTCAAAGCAATTTGGTTTCGTAGATAATGAAAATAGTGTGTATTATGGCTCAAGGATATAAAAATATACAGAAAAGGAAAAATATTACATTAGAGTGAACATTGAAGGCACTAAAATTGAGCCGTTGGAATTCCCATTTTTATATTTCCCTCTTTTGAGTTACTTGTGCATTCTTACTTTCTTGATCTTGTTTGTAATTTTAGATTTTCTTGAATTTCACAGGCAATTGATCTTGGTGGTTTGTTGAAGCTTATGCTTGAAAAGATGTGTTTGCAGTTGAACAACCCACCTTACAATTTTATGATCCACAGCGCTCCACTACTAGTCGATTCGACCCAACTGCCTTTCACTCACTGGTTTATACAGATAGTTCCCCAACTAACAGTGATAGGGGATTCGAGTTAGGAACTGGATGCTACATAAATCCTGTTCTTCCTGAGGATGCTGCAAAAGTTTTGAGGGAAGTAAGTATTCCAAATTAGAGGCTGTTATACTATATACAAAGGGCATTGTCAATCTGGCTTCCATTGATTATGAGATATTATTGCTGGACATATTTTCCCTGGTAATGAATGGATAAGCCTCTCAGAATACTATCCATCTACTTTTGGGTTGCAGAATGTGTTCTATAGTTGCGTCATCTTGCAATTCATGTGACGTGATGTAATTATTAAGTCCTCATATGAACTATTATTGCTGTTTTTAGAGGTAAACACATATTTTCCTCTTTCAATTAGGATTAACGAACAATCTTTACAAAAATTATTGTTGTGAAAAATTGAATGAACTTTGAAAAGACTGCCCTACTTCGATATTCATTGGGCTTGGGATGTAAATATGACCTAGAAGTTTTTGTCTAATGTGACCCTTATGTCCAGTAGAAGGTGCATTCTCCCACCCACATTACACACAAAAACTAAATATCTTAGTATACACACCTGGAAGTTTCATAATATTTCATAATATTCCTGGTGCTCACAATATGCGACAAAATATTTTTGCACGATTGTATGTTCGAAAAAAAAAAAAAATTGCACATTGTTAGGTGAACACATTTTGGGCTCATTATAAGTATACGCACACCTATATTTGACATAATTTTTCGCACATTTGCATGGTGTGCAATAATTTATTTGTACATTGGTGTGTAGTTAGACTTCCAAAATTTTAAAATTAGATGGAAAAATACTTGGTCATTATAAAACAGGTTTTGTTTAAAAAAATATTAAAGTGTGGGTACTTAAAGTGGAAATAACCTGGCCCCACCCAAATATCTCCAGGTACTGGAGCATTTTTTAATCATTATGTTTGGCTTGGGGCACAAATATGACTATTTTTATTTTTTTGTTATTCTGTTTTTGGTTTTAATTTGCTGACAATGCATCATTTTTCAAACATCAGTATGTATGGTTACTTTGCATCGGAGGATAAAAATAATTGTTTTTGAACAATTTGCGCCAAAAAGCGTTTGAGGTGATGCTTTCATCCCAAGTTATAGATGAAAATTAAATGCCCTTAGTCTTGGATTGGCAACTAATTTGAGTCAAACGTTGTCACTTAAGTCTGAAGGTGAAAGCGAGAAGAATTAAAGTCGTATGATTCAAAGTTTTTAAAATTCATCTATGCTATGTCTTAAATAGCACGAGGATAAACACGATGGGATTACAATTCTCGTACAACTAATAACAATTGTTACTAAACTCTTGAGTATGCAGCGATTTAGCATTTATAATAAATAGTTTATTTAAAATAGAATAAATAAAGGAGTATTCGTTTGTAATCCTTTCTTGCACTCATATCAAACGAAAGTCTTTGTGTTTTAATTAACAATTATCTTCTATATCTAGCAGTGTCTGATTGGTCAATTAAAATTATTTATATATCAACCATTTAATTTAGAATCATATTTTTTAATTTTCAAAACATAAATTGAAAATATAAAATTAATCTGTGAACACTCTTGCGTTTCTATAACAATTCATCCACAATCTACATAGCTACAGATTATTGAGAAACTTGCACATAAACAAGACCGCTGGATATAATGTTTATTTGATCTTAGTATCATTAACATATTTCATTCATTTAAACTAAAAATACACACACGATAATCTACGTTACTATTAACCTTAGTTCTAGCCTCTAGATATATCATATATGTGTGTATATATATTTGTTTTTATTCTCATCAGAACAATTCATTCATTTACAGATTATATATACGAGAAGTGAGATTTTTACTTATTTTTATAATAATTATATTTAAAAAATATTTATAAAAATATTTATAAAAATATCACGTCCCAATCACTTTCTCTCTCTATATTTTTATTTCAAATCAGACATAAACTCCAATTGAATGGGCCTGGTGTTAATGGGCTGTTAATTGGCACATATGCAAAATCAGCCCGCTGGACAAGTATTAATGCTCACACCACTCTCTCCCCTCAACACTCGAAAACCCTAAACCAGACATACTCTCTCTCTCGCGTTCTGAAGACTGAAAGCAGATTTTATCTACACATCTCCCTGGCTTTCTCGAAGAAAGGTGAATAAATCCAGCAGCCATGGTGGACGTAATGTCAATGGAAGATATACGCGCCACCGCCGATCGCCTCAACGTGAACTTAGACACCCTCGATCTCGATTCGATTCGCCTACCCCCAGGCGAAGATTTCGGCGTCCTCAGGTAGTAATCACGAGACGTATTTTATTAATTGTTTCTGCACTATTTTTCGATTGATTTTTAAATATTTTTCACGGTGGAATACTGTAGTGATGATGAAGATTTGAAAGAGGGAGAACCTTTAGAGTTTGAGGAGGGCTTCGGTAACATAATTGTGGTGGATAATTTGCCGGTGGTGCCCCCAGAAAAAGTCGAGAAATTGGTAGGTGTGATTAGGAAAATCTACGGTCAAATTGGGACTATTAAAGAGGATGGCTTCTATATGCCTGAGGATCCCGAGACCAGGAAAACCCTAGGATACTGCTTCATTGAGTATAACACTCCTCCAGGTAACATGTTCGCTTTTTAATTGTTCATCCATTCCTTGTACTTATATATGGAAAAAGTTTTGGTTTAGCCCGTTATCTAGCAGATTGCTGGTCAGTTGATTGAAGATTTACTAGTACAGGTTTTATCTTTTGGGTAGTGGTTACATGTCTTTCTACGGTCTTCATTGCACCGTCTAAAATAGGTATTACTATCAACTATCAAGGTTATGTAACAATGTAGTGATATTTGTTTCTTGCAATGTGGACAAGAGAGTGTTATGTTGGTGGACAAAAAGTAACAGAATTCTGGTGGATAATTAATTGAACGAGTTGAATTAGGAAATATAGATGCTAATTACTCAACATGATATCTTCATTCAAGAAATTGGTAATGTAGATACATTCATCTCCGTTCCTGAAATTGGTAATGTTGTTTCATTCATTCTCTGTGCGAGAGAAGTGGTAATGTACATGTAAATGCTAATCTTAAACCACTTTGTAACTATTCAAAAGAAACTAAACACTTTTGTTTGTTTTGTAGGAAGCTGAATTAGCGAAAGAGAAAACTCACGGCTACAAGCTGGATAGGTCACACATATTCGCTGTGAATATGTTTGACGATATCGAAAAAAATTCATCAAGGTTCCAGAAGAGTGGGCACCTCCAGAAACCAAGCCTTATACACCAGGGGTTGGTACCTATCTCTCACAAACCCAAACACAAAACGAAAGAAGACTGGATGAACTGTCTTCCAATTTGTAGACTTCCTCATTTTCATACTTTCAATTTTTGCAGGAGAATCTGCAAAAATGGCTTACTGATGAAAAAGCCAGAGATCAATTTGTGATTCGTGCTGGCTCAGAAACTGAGGTTTTGTGGAATGATGCTCGGCAATCAAAAGCTGAGCCTGTTTACAGAAAATCTGTAAGTCAATTATAACTCTTGCATTGTTCATTTACCGGCTTGTGTTTTCATTTACTATGAACAGATGATTTTATCACCACATGAATATTGTTTATGATGTCGGTTTTAGTTACTTACGATTTATTTATGATGTCTTGTTGGTACAGTATTGGACAGAAAGTTTTGTGCAGTGGTCACCTTTGGGGACTTACTTGGCCACAGTACACAGGCAGGGTGCTGCAGTTTGGGGTGGTGCAACCACTTTTAATCGCCTGATGCGATGTGCTCATCCCCAGGTATTTTTCCATAATTGTTGTTCCATCATGCTTTATTGCTTTTGTAGTTTTTTTAGCTTTAATGGTATGTGTATACAGGTCAAACTTATAGACTTTTCACCTGGTGAAAGGTTTTTGGTGACTTACAGCAGCCATGAGCCAAGCAATCCGCGTGATACTCATGTAAACATTTCTCATGTTATTTTTTTAAGAATTGTCTTTAATATGATTTTTACTATGATGAATTATGCTTAAGTAAATAAATTTCAGAGGGTTGTGATAAACATCTTTGATGTGAGGACTGGCAAAGTTATGAGAGATTTCAAAGGTAATGCTGATGAATTTGCTGTTGGAGGAACAGGAGGTGTTAGCGGTGTGTCTTGGCCTGTTTTCAGGTGATTTGTTATTCAAATAGGCGATCCTGTTCCCATCGCTTTTCTTGTTTCTCGATATGTAATCACTTGCACATTTTATTTCGAGCTTGGCGATGCTGTCTAATATGTCAGAACTGTTATATTCTCAGGTGGGGTGGTGGGAAAGATGACAAGTACTTCGCCAGAATAGGGAAAAATGTCGTCTCTGTTTATGAAACTGAAACTTTCACTCTTATTGACAAGAAATCTATAAAGGTCGAAAACGTAGTTGACTTTAGTTGGTCACCGACAGACCCCATTCTTGCACTTTTTGTTCCTGAGCTGGGTGGAGGAAATCAACCTGCCAGGGTGAGCTTCGCTGGATGATTCTATTTTCTTTTCTGCCCCTGCTGATACATCTGTTCCTTTTATATTTTATGTGGGTTTTAAATAATTTTTTTAAATTTCAGGTGAGTCTTGTGCAAATCCCCAATAAAGAAGAGTTGAGGCAGAAGAATCTCTTTAGTGTCAGTGACTGTAAAATGTACTGGCAAAGTAATGGGGATTATCTTGCTGTTAAGGTTGACCGGTATACTAAGACCAAAAAGAGCACGTATACTGGCTTGAACTTTTCAGGATCAAAGAACGTGATATACCTATTGAGGTTCTGGAGCTTGAAAACAAGAATGATAAGATTATTGCATTTGCGTGGGAGCCAAAAGGCCACAGGTTTGCAGTTATTCATGGCGATAACCCAAGGCCAGATGTGAGTTTCTACACGATGCGCAGTGGGACTCACACTGGCCGGGTTACAAAGCTTGCTACCATTAAGGGAAAACAGGCAAATGCACTTTTCTGGTCACCAGCTGGCCGCTTTATCATACTGGCTGGGTTAAAGAATTTTAATGGGCAGTTGGAGTTTTACAATGTTGATGAGCTTGAGACCATGGCACAAACTGAACATTTCATGACGACAGATGTTGAATGGGATCCTACCGGGAGGTAATCGATACAAAGTGGAATTCTTCTTTAACATATGCAATTAGCCTCTTGTTTGCCAATTGGTTCTGGTTTGAAAGACTCTTCTTCCCATTTGCTTTTAGATTGTTGATTATTGTATATTTGTGTAAGGTAATTGATTTGGTTTACTGTGCTTAGTTATTCAACTTATGTCATTCTTGCCTTTATGTTTCTTTATGCAGGTATGTTGTGACAGCCGTTACTTCTGTTCATGAGATGGAGAACGGCTTTGTCGTATGGTCCTTCAGCGGCAAACAGCTGTACAAGATCCTCAAGGACCACTTCTTTCAAGTAAGTCGCTTGAAGTTTTAATAATCTTATTGGCAATCACTCGTATTTTTGTATCACTTTCCCCCAACTGTTCCTGTTTGGAATATTGACTGGTTTTTAACTGCAGTTCTCGTGGCGCCCAAGGCCCCCATCTTTCTTAAGTGCTGAGAAGGAAGAAGAAATAGCAAAGAACTTGAAGAAATATAGCAAAAAGTATGAAGCTGAGGACCAAGATGTTTCTATGTTGCTAAGCGAGCAGGATCGTGAGAAGAGAAAGATGTTGAAGGAAGAGTGGGAAAGGTGGGTGAGTGAATGGAAGAGATTACATGAAGAAGATAAGCTGGAGAGGCAGAAGCTACGTGATGGGGAAGCCAGTGATGAGGAAGAAGAGTATGAGGCCAAAGAAGTGGAGATGGAGGAGGTATTGGATGTTACCCAAGAAGTTATCTCTTTTGACTAATCTCCTTTTCTGATAATTATTACTGGGATTAGATGCTCTACTGTTTTTGACTTGGAGAATTTGGGATTTTTGTAACATGTTTTGATTTGAATTTAGTATCTGTGTCTATTCATAATCATTTTTAATTTACCTCTAATAAAGCTTTCGTTACTTTTTATTGTTACTATGGTGCATGACATGATCGAAACTTGAGAAGATGTTGAATTTCTCGAAGCATTTAGTTGAAAAGTTGATCGAACCAGATTTACCAGTAATAAAGTGGATTGAGCTGCAGCAATTCAGTTTTGCTACGCTGCAGCATAAAGTGGATTGAACTGTTTATTACAATAGTTTCTTTGTCTCTGGTTGCTACATTCCATAATGCTGCTCAAAGAATATACTCCCTCTATCCCATATAATTCTTCATACATTTTTTTGTTGTCTATCCCATAATAAAATTCACACCCTTAAAATAAAAAAATTTCAAAATGACATTACTTTTACAAACACATTAACACAATCCAATAATTTATTTTACTTTATAAATAAAAATTTATAAAATTACTCCTAAAAACTTCTATCATTCTTTCTTAACTTTCTTAAAAAATATGTGTTCTCTCCCATAAAGACTACTACGTGTTTTTTTTTTTTTGTTTTTGTTTTATTTTTTAAATGTGTACTCCCTTCCTTTTGTCGGTATAGTTCAAATGGTTGGAGTTTCATTATTTATGATATAAGGTTAAGAGTTCGAGTTACCATTTATTTGATAAAAAAATGCAATCCCTCTTATGAAGAGTACTACAGTGAGGGAGTATATTTTTGGCGAAATGTAACCCTTCTTCCGAGCTTGGTGTGATTGATTTTAGGCAGTAATAGTTATTCCTACGACTATTCTTGAGTACTACGGTTGATATATAACGTTGGGAATGGGAATTTGTCATTCTTGCGTTGAGTTGCTAACCAATATCAAATTTTATGCAACACTTTTTCAAATAAATGCTTTAGATGTTATTTATTACTATATTGATGTGGCATGAAGTTGTTCTGGGCCAGATAAGCCCCAGGTAGGGTTAAAGGGCCGAAGAGTAAGCGAAGCCCAATGAGAGGCCCAATGAGAGGCCCAAAGGAAGGAAAGATATAAGTAAGCTCAAAATCTCACTATGGACTCAAATGCGCGGGATTAAAGTAGACGATTGAGATAATCTACGAAAGAGGTCTTTGGCGGTTAACAATAAACTCACGAAATAAGGATTAGGCGATAAATAAACTAAGACTTAGTCAAACATAGCCAATAAAGGGTATTGAGAAAGATCTAGAAAGCAGTTATTCGGATGAAAGAGAAAAGGAACGTGGGAGGAACACGATGAAGAGTGGAGAGCTTCATCCGAGGGTGACAATAACCGTCATTTTCTAGGTATTATTTATGTACGATCGGTACAAGGGTAAAAGGTACGAATTCACTTATCAACTTATCATACTTTGAGCACGGCACTTTATCTTCGTTATCACTTAACCAAACTAGTTCGTATTAGCTCCTAGAGGTCTCTTCTTTGGGTATTAAGGACCCTCATTTTATATTTTTTCGATCATTGACTTGAGCGTTACCTCTCCGGCGGGTTTTGCAAGTATTCGTAACTCGGGTAAGAGTTCGGATCGTAAAGGCAGTAGTTCGTGTTCAAAATGTGATTCCACAAATCTCGAGATACGAGGTTCGATTCTTGCTAGCGTGACTTTATTGCACGTATCATATATATATATATATATATATATATATATATATATATATATATATATATATATATATATAGATATCAAAGTGAATAAATTTATATTGAAACAATGATTCTTTATATAGATATATTGGTTGATTTTTATGTAATAGTATTATTTGGTAACAATGTATACAGAAAAATAAGTACAACATAATAAATAATTTTCAATTGTAATATGTTGTCTAAATAGTATAAAATATTGTAATTATATATACTTGTCACGACTACTTATAAAGCAACTCATTCGAGCCTAGCTCGTTGCTGTATACCAAATCTTGAGACTTAAAATAATTGTATGTAGGTTCTTTTTTAAAAAAATACAGCTACTACCCTTGATGTCCATTTTCTAGGTGCGGTGGAATGAGGCAGGTTTATTAAGATGAGATATGAAAATCTTGATTTATGCGCCCATCTTATGTTTGTTTATACAATTTTTCACCAAATCATCCTTTGTTTCATTTGATAAAGTGGTGGTTTAAACACATCTATGATCTATCTCGTCCCTAAATCTACATAGCAAACAGACGCTTAAAGTCACGAATATTTAATCAAGTGACAAAAGGGGCAAAGATGTGCATGGAAGTAAGATTTATTTACTCACATTTACAAACGCTTTCTACAAAAATTGGGAAATACAGCAACTCAGATGAACTGAGAGCATCTCTTTAGTCCAAGTTGATATCTGATATCCGTCTTGGAAACTTGCAACATACCAGAAAGCTCTTCCACCTTCTCAATTAGGAGTTTTAGGAGTGGTACTTTTGAAATTGTTGTGCAGGAACCCACCATGATCAGCTTCTTCTGTGTAAAACCATCAAGATGAAAGAGTCAGTTCAAATATTTGTGATCACCAAATATAAACTTCCACTTTCAAACTTGTAGGCATATATAGTCACAAAATGAAGCATTATTATTATAATTATTCAGGTAAGAGGGTGGTAACTTTTACGAACTTTGGCACGTGTAAGGGCAACATTAATTCTGTGCCAGTCTCCAAGCAAAGAAGATGAACAGTTCCTTGGATTTTCAGTGGACCTCACGAAGGACACCAATATGCAGTCCTTATCCCTTCCCTGTACGTACATCCAGAAAAAAAACGATAATATCTTTAGGAATCTCCCATGTTTTCCGATTTAAAAATAATAAGAAGATTGTAGAACTCTATGTGAAATACAAAAGCAAAGAATACACAACTGAATGTCAAATTAATTACCAAAGAGCTATATTTTGGCAGTATATATTTCCCATCTTACATGAAAGAATCATAAAATAAATCAATCAAAATGTCATTTTGAAAATGATATTTCATGTTCACTTCTTCAAGGTAAAACAAGTACATGCACCCTATTTTTCCAAACTTTTTAGGTCCTAATATTTGGACAACTGAAGCAAATATGGTATTTTACTCAGATGAGAATGTGAGCTCTAGCGTGCAACAAATAATAGTTCCATAAATCATGCAGCCACAATTATTTATTCAAGTACAAAATCTTCATCAAATAAACTTCTAAGCAGAGGTGTAGGTAAAATAATATTAGTGGACGGAAGTGTTGATTGATTGTATCAGAAACAATTGCCAGCAACAAATTAAGTATGGTATGCATCTATGATAAACTTGAGTCAAACTTAACCTGATATTTATCTATGGTATGTATCTCCACAGGTTCAGAAACAGCTCCTTGAATGAGGTTTGCTTGAGAGTTATATGGAGTAATGATGCCAATATCTTGCCCGTCAATACCTCTAAGTACCAGAGTTTTAGTGATCTGTCTCAGAAAACAAATACATTAATTAATAACATATTAAAGGTTCATTGAGTAGTGACAAATGGTTATTCTAACTTGAATTTTTAAATAAAGAGAAGAATGAAAATCTCTAGTTAAGAGAGAATAAATAAGAGATCTTCACCTCTGCAATAATATATGCCTCAATTGGGTTATTTATGGCTTTGCGATCATTAGTCTCATATGCAGGCAACGAATCTACACAAGGAACAACTAACTGTTCAAGGTCATACATAATCATTTAAATCTTGAATATGAAGAGAAACTGCTGGAAGGACCTGTGTTGACAAATATCACGGGTTGGTTTGGGTTCAGAACCTGTTGAACATTAACCAAGTTAGCTTAGTGCCACAGAAATATATAAGAAAAATCAGTATATTTTGTATAACTAAGGATGGAGACAATAAGCAGCCCCTCAGTTCATGCAATGAGGTTGTGGGACTGAGAATCCACTTTCTTTTGGAATTTGAGATCTTTGATATTTGGTGCACCATTCAAGGACCAGGTTACTTTTTATAACTGGCATAACCCTTAACTTACAGAAAAGAAAACTAATAATTCATAAAGAAGAATTTAGTATTAGGTCAGACCTCCATCAGCCATGTAGGTGCAGGAGCTGAGCACTTGTACTCTAGCTTGGAATTCTGTATTTCTGCAGAACCACAACGTAATCTATTTCCATATATCAAAGCATTTGACAGTTCCATTATGGCTTCACACATCCGGTACTGCATATCGTACAGAAAATTGCATTGATTTATTGGAAAAGCAAAGAGAAGGCGGGAATACTGAACTAAAAATAGGATACCTGGCAATGTAAAGCCGCAATTGCCTGTGGATGTGCTTCTGACAGCCTGCAAAAGAGGCTCACACCCATTCCATTCTCCTTAGCCTCAGGACTCTGATATCAAGCGAGCAATTCATATATTATAGTCGGTAATGCCTCTGTAGAGGTTGTGAGCATGAACAAGAGAAAGAGGGAAAATGCACCTGGACAAGTGGTGGTAATTGATAATGATCCCCAACGAGAACAAACTTTGATGCAAATGTCAGGGGGCCCAAGGATACCTGATCAACAAATTGGATGAAACTAATCATAATATACCTATCAAACAAGAAAATGCTTAAAAACTGATGCAGAAAGTTGGGGCAAAATATTTGAACAAGAAAAATGAAATATTGCAATAAACAGAATGAACTCCACAAATTCAAGCATTGATTGACAATACACACGGTTACAATGCAGAATGGTTGTCTTTAAGATAGTCAATGTGAGATTATCTTTCACCATCTCAAAAATTAGAATGAACCTCCATGGCCAAACAAATCAAAATCTCAAAGTTCACTCTGACACAGTTTTTTTCCTTTTTGAACTGCAGACGTTACTTAGGCTATTTAACTAGGAGACATCAACTATTAACAAACATAATATCATTCAAAAATAGATAAAAGATTGGTGTTTGTTGCATGGAAAAAGGAAGGGAAAAGAGAATCTTGATAATCATATGGATAAAGAGGGTATGCATCATGTATTGCACAACTATTATATTTTAGAAGCATATAATTCTTTTCCAGTTTACCAGATTTGATGCTTCCTGATTTGGCACTGCAAGACTGATATATCTTTTGAGTATTTATGTGTTTTGGTTGGTATATGGTGACAAAAATCGGATTATCTAAATATAAGAAATTGACTACACATAACTTGGACAAGTCCAAAAATATATAAGAAACTGATTAACATAACTTGCACAAGTCCAAAAACAAGAATCTGTAAAATAAAGGAAATGAATTTCCATCTACCAAATTAGTTTTATCAACAAGACATTTGAATATTATGGTTATCGCTGGAATTAGACAAACTCAAAAAACATTCATGCAGGCTAAATTTGCTAATGCATAAGCTATACCGGTAGAGTTATCTGTCCTGCTTCATCCATGATGCATATATCAAATCTCTTGTTAGTAAGCAAAGGACTAGTTACTCCCAAGCAGGTAACAGCAACAACTTTGGTTTTATCTAGCTTTTCTTTAATCTCTTGAGTGCTACTCATATCCATTACTGTCACCACAAAGTTTAAATAGAAAGTCAAAAATAATTCAGCTTGTAAATGAACAAATACTTATTGTAAGCCAACAATCCTACCTGATAAGCAATTTTCTTGAACTTCTTCATGCACAGCTTCATACCTACCAATTCTTATAAAATCTATGCCCTGCAGAAATTCTAAAATTACCATGCAAAAGAAAATAATGGAAGGCAAAACAAGTAAAGAACTAAATCTGATAGTAGTGAAAACGTGGGAATCATGAAGCTTTTGGGAACCATGCTGGTAAAAATCATAAGTTCAGTTCTCAATGGAAAAGTTCAAGTGATTCGATAATAATATTGTTGAGAATCTGAGAAAGTCTAACTCATTAATAATGTGCCACAGTTGGTGAAGTTCAAAAGTTATTTGTTAAGTCTTGAACAACCATGATTATAAAAATGCAGTAACAATAAATCCTGACCTGAGCTTTCAATTTTATTAGTAAGTTGTCAACAGCAGAGTTTGTGTAAGATGTGAGCAAAATGGATGCACCTCGCAGCAACAATGCCTTCACAGCATGAACCATGGTGGATGTTTTACCCGTTCCAGGCATTCCTAGAATTAGGGCATAATCTTTTGCTGTGAGTATCTGAAAATAATTAGACAACACAGTTATCAGCAACTAGAAAGCCATAACCCCCTACCCCTCCAAAAAAATAAAACAATAAATAGCAATACATATAATTAAAAAGTAATTGTGATCATATTTGTAATGGCAACTTTAGGATGTATAAAGTGAGTGAAGAAATATCTTTGAATGAAATGATACACCAATGAATCTAGATCAAGTTTGATGTTTGACCTTTAGTATAGCTCTTCTTTGATCATCATTCAAACTTTTCACGGACCAGACATATGAAATAGCAGGATCTTGGCTAAATATGCAGCCACTTTCAAACCTAGGCATCTGCAACCAATGTGAAAGTACATAAACACTGACAAAATAATGCATGATCTCAAAGAGGAACTGATGTGAGTACTAAATTTAGAAAATTCACCTCGAGATCAACAACCATCTTCCTCAGATGAAAGCTATTTTCATTGTGCAAAAAGAGTTGAATAAGATTGTACCTAATAAAAGTATGTATGTTGCCGCGTCATTGTTTTGCTCCAGCGAAACATTACAAACTAAGAGAAAATAATAATATGAAGCTGACCTCATGATTGCAAATGTTGACATAATTTCATCCTTTTCAATTCGCCAGGATTGCTCACGAAGATCCTCTACCATTGACCCAGGTCTATGCCCTGGAAGTCTTAATCGCTTTGAAAAAGATACCTAACAGATAAAAGGACCAGATGTTAGATATTATCGATGGAAATATACTTAGTACTCTTATTAGTAACTTGATGTTCCTGAAACTTTTTCGTTTAGTACTCTCTCTTTATAAAAGAAATTAGGAAATGCAATCTTAAGTTGAGTCAATCAAGCAAATGAAATATCTAGTACCAAACTGAAGTACTTACAGAGACGTGAGAGTTACCAATTTCCAAAATAATTCCATTAGACACTCGAAGGTGATCTGGTTCTGTGCTTAATATCTGTAACAATAAAATGAGACAGTTTCCATGTAATTGATACTAGCATATTGTGTAGATACAAGACATGATTTTAAACATTGATGAAACTGACAGAATGTAATACCCTGAAATGCTATTAGTACCAGTTTGGAACCTGTCTCATTTTCAGAATCACATAGTACCAGAGCGAAGAGTACCATATTGTCAGAATGCTAATACCAGATTTCAATCAAAAAGAGTGCAGTAATTTCTAGAAGATCAGTGTTGTGAGACCAGATAAGTAAAGAGAGAGATCCATAGCATCAGTGCTTTGAGGGCAATTATGTAACTTGTAATGAAAGGACTCACAATATACGCTTTTGTTATCAGTTCAAAAAATTCATAGCAGATATGAAGTAAACCAGTCAATAAAACTTTCTGAAGGTAAAAATGTAAAAGGTGAAACAAAAAGTTTGGTTTTACTGCATCCGGACTGCCATACTCAATTTGCTTGAGGAATTTAGATTCATGTTATTGCATGAAACAACTACAAATATCTTTCCAGTTGATGAACAATATAGTTGTTGAGTAACGTTCAACTGACTCATAACTTACAATTACATAACAGTAAATAAATGCATCTCATAATGAATGCTGCAGCACTAAGGCTTGACTTTTAAGTGTGCAACAAGTTTGATTCAGAGTACAAAAGATGATTTTGAAAAGCAAAAGGGTACATACCACATAGTCGCCATTCTTGAAGATATGTTCCAACTGAGAGGAAGAACTTGAAGAATCTCCATTTGGCTGTAGAGAGTCAACTTGACGCACAAAGCGATAAACATGCCGGCTTCCCTTAAAAGTTTCGTCTCTGATTGTTTATTTGAAGTGTCAAGAACCAGAGATGATAGACAGGTGGGATTGTGGCCATTTCTCGAAATGTCTGAGCACCAGCTTTGCTTCTTCGCAGTCTAGATGGAGAAATTGTAAAACTTAAAATTGTATATTGGCTTCAAAGTTTTAAATATAATAGTTGCAACTCATTTACACTACCTCCAAATGTTTTGCCTCCAGATCAATTAATCTCTCCCATTTCTGGAGAAAAACTGTATGCGTGGTGGTTAAATGGGAAACAAGTGACTCGTACACATCACCCAGTCCACTTCCCTCAGCAGTACCACCATATGCCTTCACAATCAAATTGGTACAGTAAATGATACGTAACAAACGATTCAAAATTAAGTAAATTAAAGATGAAGCATTATCCTTTGGTCAAGAACTCAATTCTATTCCTATCTTCTGATTGACCAATACAAATTATCAGTCGTTCCTGGACTAGGTTGTCCCTAGCTAAAATATAGGTTAAGAGAACTTATCGAAACATTAAACAAGTGATACTAACCCAAAATCTAACATCTAAAACACAACTAAAGAACGCTTATTTCAACTGTGAAAAAAATCAAACAACCTGAACTCCGCGTCAAGTTATTTTACTTTTTTGCTTCGTAAATATATTTGATGGACAGTGGCAATAGTAAAAGATAATATATTTTGTGAATGGTTTTCTTTTTATTTTTTGTGAATAGTTGAGATTAATAAAGTTACTAGAATGAAAAAAGTTAATAAAAGGAGAAAGAACCGATCACGGGTATTTAGGTGGCCTGATTAAGTAAATCGCTAAATTGTGTTAGTTAAAGAATGTTTATACTATATGAAATTATGAATGCACCAAACTGACCACACTGACTCATTTAGCTAATTAGCTCACAATAAGAAAAATTCTTTTTATTTTAGTTTATTTTTTTGAAAATCACAGAAATAATAGTAAAGTTTGCCTGTAGGAATGTGGGATAGCAGACCTTGTGATGGATAGAACAGACACTGAGGTGGCGACAACTTCTGCATATATTTGGACTCTGCGTGAAATGGATTGGATAAGAAACTGTATTGTAACGTAGATAATTTATCAGACTTTAAAACTATAATCAGAGGTGCAAATACTTGTAACATTGGTGGCAATTGCTGAGTTGTTGATGCCTTGAGCAGATCATTTGCAAGTTCATTACGGCGCATTATGAGCCCAATTAAGTCAGATCTTCTTACAGAGATTCCCTTCACAAAATGTCCATGTAAAAATTAACAAAATATTATGAAGACACTAGAGCTTTTAATTTATTTTTCTTGATAAAATTAGATTTTTTTTTTTTTAAAAAAAAAAAAGAAGAGAAAAAGATGTCGTGACTGTTACCTGTGTTTGATCTGTGTGAAGATAATAAAGAAGACCATATTTGATATTCTTCATGTATCTGAAACAGGATGAGAACAACAGTGTAGTTATGTAATTAAAGGAGAGATCATAAATCAGAACAAACAGGTGAAGATGGAAACTATAAGGGTGAAAAACATCTTGCATATAACGCACCGCTCTGACATCAGGAGAGTATATAACATAACTTGTGCACTATGCTCCATAGCTGTCTGCATGACATTAAAGATAGTGCAAGAAGAATATTACAAAAAGTCCAGAGGGATTTAAATAGGAAAACACATATACGAGTCATTCAGGTAAATACCATCATGCTACAAATATATGTAGTTGCTTTGATAATTAAATTACCTGTCCACTAGTTCCCTTCCCAGTTTTGAACTCCAAAGGCATAATCATCTCACTAGATTCTGCAGAGTTTATATTTGTTCTTACTCGCACAGAAGCATCAATCATCCCTTTCAGTCCATATTTTGGGGCCCACGCCATTTCTTCAATGTCAATTACCTACACTTTTTAAGAGTACACAAAATCAAGCACATATTCATATAGCAAAATTCTCAGTTTCCTAAATAAACCTTAACAGTGTTGAACAGCCCAATTGAATGGATAATAGGAATTGTAAACAATGTAAAAGTTGTTACGTAGACCAGTAAGGTTTTTTTAATGACAATTTATGCAAGCAGATCTGAATGAAATATAATATAGGATCATATTTGATGCATATGTCAAATGCATACAGCATACCAAAGGTCAAGAAGACAGATATACTTGACACCTTTTTTAACTTTACAACAAGTGCTTATCAGAGCTGAATACTTCTGTTACAAGT
This sequence comes from Paraleonurus japonicus, assembly GCA_030762865.1. Lineage (NCBI taxonomy): Eukaryota > Viridiplantae > Streptophyta > Magnoliopsida > Lamiales > Lamiaceae > Paraleonurus > Paraleonurus japonicus. The sequence goes on from CM061061.1 coordinate 36,757,433, forward strand.
AATATTCTGGTTACATGTATTACTTGAAGACCAATATCCTGATTTGATGCAGAGCTTTCAAGCTAATATATTACTATAAATGAACTGTTTTTAGGTTTCAAGAATAAGGAATAAGATGCTCATGTGATTGAGACTTGGATTTTTTTTTTTGTTTTAATAAGTTATTGAGATTCATTAAGACAAAGGAAACAAGAAAATTTATTATGAAATTAAAGAGTCATTACAAAATCATTTATTAACTCTAGTGTGTGATCATAGACAAGAAGCCTTTACCTCAGAGATTTGGATCTTCTTGAATCCTTCATCACATTTAAATTCAACGCTTGGACTTTTGGAACCCTAAAAATGTGTAAATCAAACACATGTCAAAGGTAGTGATTCTCATAGAAAGGATAATCCACATGTCCAATTTAAAACTAAGGCACCAGTCAAACTTTAACGTTTAAACAGAAGACAGGCAAGCAGAGTTTGAAATAAAGCAGTATCATTCCTTAGATAACAACATAACCATGTGACTTTTGGATAATCAGAAAGACTAAAACTTAAGTATATGATCAAGTATGCGACATATCACATATATGTCACCCATCACCAAGATTGGATAAAGGCACATTACAAACTTTACAATGTTTTGCTTGTGTTATATTCATGCTGCCAGAACTATATGGTGATTAAATACATCCAACTCATCCATCTGCATATAGGCTTGTGAACATGTTCTACAGGTGACAACATTATAAGAACAGGACCATCTTTTTCTATTATACTACAATATTCCAAAAGCAAAGCATTAGAATACAAATTGTTACTTAACCACCACCATTCATCTACCTGTGAATCTCGAAAGGATGAAATCCACGTTAATAGTTTTGGGATTGCCTCAATCAAGGCCTTGTGAATATCATTTTCATTCACTGCAATAACCCAAGGAAATGGAGTTAGAGTCCAGGGACAAAATATCTGAGCCACTAAAATGTAAAAGTAAACTAAGGTTTAACAAGCCCAAAGCCAAGACGAATAATTATACAGAGCAAAACAAAACAAAGCAAGAGATCAATTAAAGTCTCCACCTCCACACGCATAAAGACTCTCTAGACTTTTCTGAAGCACTGTTCTGGCATATTCTTCCAGGAATTCTCTCGTTGGGAATTCACTCATGAGTCCAGCCTGGAAAAATTATATCATGTATGCTCAATGAAGACCATACCACAGCCAGTAGGCTAATCTAGACAGGAATATGCTTAAATTGAACTTTTTAAGAACCTGAAATATCTGATGCAATAAGGTACCCATCAATGCTGCAGATGAATACTCTGTATTTTTATCCTTTCATCCAGGATAGTGCGCCTTGGGCAGGTGAAACTAGTGGAAACCTATAGTGAGACAGTGTTTAAACAATCAGAAAATGATTTAGGCGACAGATTAAATCATGAATACTGAACTTAATACCACAAGCGGTACCCATAATTAGAACTTGTATGCATATAGCAGATACAAAGAATGAATTATTGGTAATACCCAGTACCAGACACCAAGACATCTGGGTGGACAATGAGAAAATTTTTGTCATGATTCACATCACAGTTCCCCTGGGCATCAAATTCACCAATGACATGGACAGTATCTCCGGGTGCAACAACACTAAAGTACCTATTAGGATTTTTTTAAAATGATTAGCTAGAAAAAGGATGATAAAAAGTTATAGGAACTGCTACACATACACACATTTTAAGCTGGAAGAATACAACCTCATCCATAACAAAGTGAAACAACCTAAAGTAGCTTTTTTACATATTAGCAAGCAGAAAGGGATAGTCATAATTAAAGATCATATATAGAACAAGAAGCAAAAATGCAAAATATTACATCTGTAGCGGATGAATATGACATCTGTAGCGGCAGGCCTAATGGAAGAAAAATATTACATTGTTGTACTGCTTCAAATTTGAAAATCAAGACAAAAATAATCTCAGCTGAGTGTATAAAATCCATCATTTGCTGGATTGTGAATTCAAGTGACACCAAAAACTATTAAATATTTTGTAGTTAGCATAAACGCTAAATATAAGGAAATGAGGTGATCTTGATTATAAAATTTACCATGGCCAATCAAAATAATCCAGATAATGGGGCCATAAAGTGACAAATCCACAATGGTAGGGCATAAGACTGTATAGACTGGTAGAAGTTAATCAATGAGTACTACCCCCATCTCACTACGACTAATACTAAATTCTGACATAGTGACATCAAAATCCTTGTTTCTGAATCAATTCCATCCACTTACCACTCATCCCACAATTGCAAGGCCCGTTCAGCTCCACTTTGCTCATTTAATAAGCGTAGCACCTGTAATGCAATTACCCAAAAGCCCCTCAGTAGTTGCATTAGAATATGCAAATCATACAAAGATTATACATACCTTAAAAGGGGGTTGAGGACAAGATGATTCAGCAGGTCCATGCTTTTCTGAAACCTATGGTGAAGATGTAAAAACAGAACAGTGTCAATGTATTGTCATTTTCCAGGAAGAAGGAATTCATAACCTAACTGGTGCATACCTCCAAAACAAGAAAATTGAAATTAGAGTCTCTACTAGATCTATTTTCTTCTGATTTTCCTAACAGGTGGTTTAGAACAAGGTCAGCTTTGGGGCATCTCTCAGCATCTGTATTTGTTTCCTCATCTTTAAATTCTGAACTTTTGACGGAAATGACATCTTCTACTTTATCTAAGAGTTCAATCAAAGCCTGAGAGGAGAAAAAAGAATTACTGCAATGAAATTATACTTCTGAAGCTTAATTCTAAACAAAGAAACATATAATGATTTACGATGCTTCTCAGAAGATCCAGTTGAAAACTTCAGAGACAAGCAGAAGGGAACCATAGGTTTGATAACTGAGAAATGGAGTTGGAAGAACCAATAACCTTTTTGTGCTGCCTTGAACCAAGCGGATCAGGGATACGGCTGAAATCCACATCCCCAAGCGCCTGCATCACATCTATGGTCAAAGTCATCGAAAAGAAAAATCAACATATAATATGAGATTTTAAGTTGAAATACCTTGTCATGGCAAGAAAGAGAGGGTGGAGTAGTGAATGGACTCTGAGTATTCAGTACTTCTGATTTATTACTGCTATTTACATTTCTGAGGTTTCCAAGATAATTTAAATCAGGGTCTCGATTAATTTTTCTCGAGTCAAGCTCGCCTGAGCATATCAACGATTTTTTATGTGGCTTCAATGGAGAAGAAAGCCATTTTTCAAGCTTTCCTGATGTGGAAGGAGAAGTTTGCACCTATATGTTGGAACTGATTAATCATTTCGCAAACCAAAAGAAAGGAAAAGATGCAAAGTAAAACTAAAATCTAGCGGACCATTTTCAGTAAAGGTTCCTGAAAGTCCAACGAGTTAAACCTTGTAGAGTCTGCCAACACCCTAATACTCCCTGGTAAATGCTTAGACATTGCATGCAGCCTCTCATTTACTGGAGAAATTTTCCATGTCACCTCATCAACTACGTCATCCTGACTCTGCTTGATTAGCTAGACAGAGATAAAGAAAGTTCAACACAATGTATAGCATTAAACATTTGGCCAAATTTGGCCACTAGAATATCAGATGGGTATCTGTCATAAAATATAATGCTGATGTTGCATTGGTTTGAAGTATTTCATAATTGATATGAGGTGAGGTTTTAGGAAGAAGAGGAGTTCAAATCTACCATAGTAACACCATTACATCTATTCAAAATGAGAGATGGATTTTATATCCCATGGAACCATCCAAACAACATTGATGGATTTTTTCTTAATGCAACCTAAACTGGTGTTCTATAGAAACCTTTAGTAGTTCCCTATTGCATATGAGCTCTACTGAATAAATTCTCAAGCTTCTAGTTCCGGCTGGGTATTCCTCAATGATATGTAACAGGAAATGAAAATACATGAATGAATTTCCACCTCAATATTCTTCACTGATATATTAACAGAAATGAGAAAAGAGCTTATAGATGTACTCATGCATATATATATATATATATATATATATATATATATATATATATATATGTGTGTGTGTGTGTGTGTGTGTGTGTGTGTGTGTGTGTGTGTGTGTGTGTGTGTGTGTGTGTGTGTGTCATCTTCAACATATTTATCTAAATAAAAGGATGATTCTAATATAGCATAGGTGCATATGTATGTGCTTAGTCACCATAGAACAAAATACCATCCATATTGTTGTTCGGATTATAGCATCTAAAACACACGCACACACACCAATCGGCAGAAGATCAAACCAGAAAATAGCAGGGGTTAACTACTATCTATTACCATTCCAGGTGAAAACTTGAAACGCTTAACAGATGCACACTTAGAAGGCTCCGGTGACACCTCCAATTGATTATCCTCAACATCAATCACCACCGGTAATATATTGTCCATTCCTCCATTCTTGGATGAACCAGACTCCACTACTTCCAGCATATTTCCCCCTTTTTAGTATTATTTTGCTTCACTACCCCGTCATTAAAACCCTTCACAGAACTTCCACAATCGACATCAACAATATTCAAAACAGGCATATCATTCCTGCATTCAGCATTTCGAGAAACACCATCACTCTTTTCAATTCTACTCGAACTTAACCCATCATTTCTAGGGTTTTCACCCTCAAATATTTACTCATCGACCCAATCTTCCCTAAATTGGTCATGCCCCTCGATTCTCAGCTCCCACATCCAAATCATTCCCCGGCTTCCGATTTACAATCGGTTTAGGTACAATCTGGGGTTTTGGGTGGGTGGCAGCTGCAGAATCAGAAAGGGGACTTCAAGACGATCACCATTCTTCGTGCTGTTCTGAGAGACGACTTTCTGGCTCTGAGAGTGGCGCTCGAAGAAATGTGGAATCCCAAATTTGGGTGGTTGAGATGGCTGCAATTGCTCCCGATTAAGATGGCTGGATTTCTTGCCTCCAGTAGTCGCTTTCTTCCTTGGAGCCATTAATCGGAAAACGCCGCCGGCTTATAATTTACTGAGGTTTTCAACAGTAGTTGAAAGCATTTTTTGTAGAATCATTTTATTATTTAATTTACAACTATGAAAAGTGAAGGTTTCACGTTTCCCGCCAAAGGCAGACTGGTTATGTTATGGAGGGAGAGATCGTGTGCCGTTGGATTAGAAATTTAGAATTAACGGCAGATATTAATATCAGCGTTATCGGTGGGCTTGGCTTATATGTTCACACAAAATGCAGTAATGAGCCTGAGTTGGATCGAATAGAGCCCAACCACCTTAATCGTTTAACGGGGGAATGGAGGAGACATGGAGCCTTAGTACTTTCTCCCCGCATAGTTGATTAGATATGAAGATTAAAGAAATATATTTTTGATGTGTTCATCTATTTAATAAAAAGTAGTATAGTTTAAAAATAAGAAATTAGTTTGATTTTATTTTTAAGAAAATAATGAAATTGGTGTAAATAAATGTGTATTATAAGAATGTTAAAAATGAAATATTGTTCTATTTATAAGTGTAAATAACTATAAAACGGATTTAATAAGATAAGTGTACATAAACAACTCATGAAAATATTTGTTGCAAGTAAGGATATATATATAATATATGTATGTATGTATATTTTAATTCACTTTTTTAAGGGAGAAAGAAAGGATGTATGTGTTGTGTTGGTAATAAGATTTATTTTTAAATAATTTCCTCATATTTTAATGGGAATTTAGAGAATATAAATTTAAATATGTATTGAGAATGCTAATAATATTTACGAGATTCACTTTAGGTCCTAACTCCTCATTGAATAAGAAAAGTGATTGTAATTCATACTTTATTTTTATTTTTTTAAATTAAATTCGAACTTTATTAAATTTAAGTATTTAAATACTTTTATTCATCCAACAACCAAACATCATTTAGATGACCACACGTCTGAGTTACCAGAATACCACTTATCCGTTGCCTTAACCATATATTGAGCCAAAAGCCTAAAATACATACAGAGGAAGAACGTCACTCTATTAGATTTATTTGACGAAGTAGTATAGCTCAAGTTATTAGAGCTCCACTAACTATGTTCAAAAGATTATGGGTTCAAATCACTATTTAACCAATAAAAAAAAAAAAAAAAACTCTATTAGATTTAATTACAAACTTCAACGTCCGTCCACATTAAGAAGCACACACAACAGTGCATGGTGTTTTATCTTGCACAGAAAACAGGTTCAGCCTCCGAAGTCGGCTGAGCCCTTCTAGTATATTTGAGAAGTAAAGCTTCTGAAGTAAGTCCCGGCACTTTTAGATCCCTACAATGAGAATAATAGCTGGTTAAGAAGAGGAATAATAGATGAATTATACAGGCCTAATAATTAAAGGATGCAGCATCTTACCGAACATATGGTTGCAGATCCTTCCACTCCCACTTTGGCCTCTCCCTGAATAGTTTGGAAAAGCGCTCTGAGGGTGCAGAGGGGAGAGTCGATACACTGAAAGAGTACACCCAAGTCTCTATTCCAAGCTTTTCTGTTAGAACTTCTCCTTCTAACATGTCAAAACTAGCATTCATCCCATCAGGAAACTTCCTAATCCACTTTTCCATAAAGATTTCAAGTTTCATCTTCCCTTCTTTAAGTATTTCTCTAGCTAAGCACACACAAACACGCCTCTCATCCAGCTTCCACGTACTGCCCTCATTCATCTTACTGCAATATACTTGCAAGCAATGTTTTGCGATATTTCCAGGAAATCCATCTGTTTCTAGCACTCCAACAACTTCATCTTCATCAAGTGCACACTAATGGACCAGTCATTCAATATTACATTATGCAAAAGCATGTTTAGAATTGTAAACGTATAATTGTCATCTAAAATTCGCCAGTATCCATCAATTTCTAGTGCTGCAAGGGATTGTAGACCCAACTTCAGTTCTTCATCACTTGCCTGTATCCTGCTGACCAGATCTTCCCATCTGTATAGACCCATCTTTATCTTCTCCCTCTCTTCTGAGGTGTCCATCTCTGAGACTTCGCTAAAGCTATAAGGATTTTGAGAGAGTAGCAATTTAAGTTCATCTAATTTAGGTGCAACCTCAACAAGTTCCATGCAACCTGGTGCAACTTTGAGGACAGGTGCAACCACCATGTGGTCATCATCTTTGTCGTTACATAGTTCCGGGACTTTATCTGAGGGAGGTATGAGAAATACCGAGTTGGACGTACTCCACAAATTTAACAGCATAGGTCTTGGATGCAGTACAAAGAACCGCATCTTCATCAGGCTTTCCTCTGAAAGTCACTCTACAAGGGATAAAGAAAAAGAAGAACAAGATAAGAGAATGGACAAAGGGAATTAATGTAAAGAACTTGATACACAAAATAACCTAAGCACTGTTGAAATCATTTTAAAGCTACACCATAAGTTAAAGAAAACCAACAATAACATAAAAGCACAAAGGAAATTAATGTAACGAGCTGGTAAACAAAAGCGACGACCATAAAATTATGCACACACACCTTTGGTGCAGGATTTCAGGGAGGAGCTTGTTGTCAAGTTCAAGAAGCATAAGGTCATTGTGAAGGCCAAATAGAGAGTGATAAGCAATAGAAATTGACGAGCCGGGTTGAAGACCAAGCACAGCTTCTGCACCATCAGAGCATCCAGTTTGTGCATGCAATATATCCATACCCTCCTTTACTTCATTAATCATCCTCTACTTCACTAACCAAGACTCTGGGAGATGCAAGTGTGAACAAAATGTTCACCCTTTCCTTACCATGAAAAGAGAACTATGCCAATAAATGATAACAGCTCCTACTGCAGATCCAAATATTAGATGTAATCCATGGGCATATCGTTTTCATCCACTTAATGCTGATATCAAGACTATTTTAATGTAAAAGCCACGGGTTTAGTATGGTTGCATATCTCAACTTGAGCAAAGTTTTCTCAAAATTTATACATATATAATATATTGGTTTTATAAGGTAATGCATCAAATATAAAGTAAGCTTTATAAATCCAGATAAGTCAAATTAAACAATGTGAAATGACTTGGATTAGTAATTTAGAAGGCAGAACCTATCCAGATATATACTAAAGGCTTTATACAACCCAATGTTACTAAAGACGTTATTATTAATCAATATAGTAAAAAGCTTGAACACATTAGATAAAATTCATCTGTCTTGTTGCTTTTGATCAATTGTATTCATCATTTGACGGTATAATAAAGAAAAATTCACGATGCAGTACAGTTTTTACAGATTTCAAAACTTACATACAACGATGTATTCAATTTGCCAGCGCACTCCACCGGAATCTAGCTTCCCGCAGCCGAAATGGAAGAAAAAGATAGTACAAGATAACACAGAGGCAAATAAAGAAGAAGGAAAGAAGCGGGAAAAGAAAAAATACTTACCTTCAACTTCCCGCGCAGTTCGCACTCCACCAGAATCTAGCTTCTTGCCCTAATTTTTATGTATTAATTTCATGGATAGTTGGGCTCTGCAACTCATGGGCTTTACAAGAAAAACAGTGACCAAGCTCATAATTTAAGAGAAGCCCATGAGAGAAGATGATGCATCGCAGATCCACCATGAAGGTTTGGGGGCCCGAGTCAAGTCAAGTTTAAAAAAAAAAAAATTAACCTTGTATATAATTGTTTGACTCAAGTTTAATTTGATATTTGTAATAACTATTTCAGTAAGCACTCGAGCCTAGTATTTTACTAAAAATATTAATTAATCAGTATTAATTATTTTTATTAATTATGCACTAATTATAGGTTGCAACTAGTACAACCAACTGTTACAGGCAGATTTATATTTTTAATCATAAAAGGGTATATACCATCTTTTCTTCAGATTAAGGTTTTGGCTTTAATTTCGTTACTTTATCATATGTAACGCTCACAAGTCACGTGTATTATATCCGTGACTATCTCCACGTCAACGACAAATAAAATACTCTCTTGCCACCAGAATTACTTTGAACGTGAAGTGACATTCGGGAATTTTCGGTGGTTGAATGAGATAAAGTGTGAGAGAGAATAAAGTAGAATAAAATAAGAGTGACATTTTTAAAATTTAAATGGTATTGTGAGAGTTTAGTTTATGGAGGAATTCAATTTTAAGGGTTTGAAAGTATTTGTGGGATGGATAAAAAGAAAGTGTTAAAGAATCGCGGAATGGAAGAAGTATAAGAATTAAAAAAAAAAAACATTGCATTTTTGTCCCAAGAGAATGAATGGTTTACAAAATAGTTCTTTTTTGACACTTTTGGTCCTATAGTTTTTTCGATATTTCTGGTCCCAAGAAAACTATAGTTATGGTTCCAAGAGAATGATAAATTATGGATTTAATCCCAAAATAATGAGATAAAATCGCAGTTTAGGTCCTAAAAATAATGGTTGAGATTATTTTTGCAAAAAAAAAAAAAAGACCAAAATAAACGTGGGATTAAAATTGTCATTGAAAAATTATCATGGAATCAAATATGTAATTTTCCCTATTTTAAATTAATACATTTTCTTTTAGGACAGCAAAGAGATTATGTGTTACAATGCACCACAGACTAATGGTAATGGAGTTACGAGTACGAACATTTTTTTGTTTTTTGCGAAGAATATTTTGTGTATAAAATGGAAGTGCTTAAAATTATCATAATCTTATGTTATTTCCTATTAATAATGGATTTCTTTGAGTGGTCATTTGCATATCAGGTTAGTACAGATGGAGTTATGCAGTTGGATGGGAGTTAGGACTACTCTTTCCTAGAACTCAATGACAACAAATTTGCTTCAAAGGGAGAAGAGGTAAGACTTTTCGTGTTTGTGTTTGGGAATGCACCACATAGGCACTATAGAAAATTAAGGAAAATTGCAAAAATCTTTAACAAAGACGAGGAGAGTAGTACAAAAATTGTAATGAAATCAAGGGGAGGCTATGGGAATGATTTTCAACAAAACAGAAAAGCTACTGTAATGGGGTCTTGAAAGAATGGATGTTGACTCCTAGGAGTGCGATGAAGTCTTAGAAAAATAGGTTGATGTTTTAAGGTTCTGATATATCTTATTTCTGCTACTGTATTGCTGATGTAAGGGTAAATCTCATACCCATGTGAAATATTTTCTCAGCAATAAAATGCTTTTATTTAAAAAATTAATAATAATGGATTAATCTTAGGTGGTCCTTGGGGAGGAGGTTATGTTTTAATTTTTTCTTCACCCCTATCTCTTATTTATATAAAATGACATGAATTTCGTAAATAATAATTGTGATAATGGGTGGGTCAAAATAAATGCACCGCAGGAGTGTATCTATTTATTCAAAAATTATGTAGGCCCAAAGAACAGGAATTAAGTGCCAAAATAAATGTTCAACAGTCAACCGTATCTTTTATAGCCCCGGAAAGCTAGGAGTTGAAGCTCAATGAAGTAGTATGTTTTATTTGATGTTTTATTTTCATAGCATATGCATAGTGTGGGGGAGGTTAAAAATAGTCCATAAATAATATACGTGTGTTAATAGTTAAATAGAATGAAATATCAAATGAAATAAAAAAAAAAATAGAACAAAAGAATCGAACTAAAAAAGAAAAAATTATCACCCTGCATACGCTCCATTAGAACTATTGTATTTTTTTAATAATGTGGTATAATTTAAGTGGTTAGAGCTTCATTATTTATGTCTAAAAGACATGGGTTTGATTTACCATTTAACCCATAAAAAAAGAACTATTGTATTTTTTTAACAATGTGGTATAATTCAAGCGGTTAAAACTTCATTATATATGCCTAAAGGTCGTAGGTTTGAGTTATCATTTAACCCATAAAAAAAGAACTATTTAATTTTTTAACAATGTGGTATAATTCAAGTGGTTAGATCTTCATTATCTATGCCTAATGGTCGTGGGTTTAAATTACCATTTAACCCATAAAAAAATAACTATTTTTTAACCCTTTTTCATATATATGTAGTGATGTTCTAACTACTTAAAGTCAATATCGTGAAAGTGGTCTATTGTGTATTTCAAATTTTTTAAATTAGTAATTGATCTTCTCGTATTAAACGAAATGATATAGTTCAAGTAGTTAGAGTTTTACTACCAATGATCAAAAGTTATGGGTTCGAGTCACTATTTACGCGATAAAAAAAAATCTTCTTGTATTAAATATAAGTAATGAAAATACTAAAACATATTGCAAATAAATTAACATCATATAATAGACTCATGTTGGGGCAAATGGCCTTTATATTGCTAAGAAATTATCATAAAAATAATGTAGGAGTAAAAAAAAAAGACTTACGGGAAGAAAAGGACAAATAGTCATTTAGTTTTATCATTATACAGTTCTCATATTCAAGTTACAATTATTGCTCTACCTAATTTGTACTTTTTTCTCATATTCAAGAAAAGTTTCGATCGAATGCCATTAGACAAAATTTCTCAATATGAATCATGGTGGCAAAAAAAAAAAAGAAAAGTTTTATCATTATAAAAGAAGACACTGATTACGTAAGTCATTTTTCTTTTAACAATAGTATCTCACATAATAATATATTATTAAATATAAAAGTGATGAAATTCTAATTTACATTAAGACAAAAATTTTTTTACATGTTTTTCATCGTAACAAACCGGTAACAAACCGATATCATTATATTCATTCAGATTAAAATTACACTTATAAACTAACATATAGTGAAAAATATTATGATATTAGTTTATAAAAATAATAATATTAATGAATAAATGTAAAAAAAAAAATCATACAGTGAACAAGTATACTGAAGAGACACTCCTTTAATTAAATATATTGTGAATTTAAAAGGAATCTAAATTTCCAAAAATTCCAATTGCCTGATTTACAAACATCACTGTGCAGATGTCGTAAATAAGGTTGGCATTAGCTGGGTGGTAGTTGCATTATAAATATGTGATTGATACCAGACGAGAGATATATTAGGCTAATATAGTACAACCGCGCAACATTAATCCTTCCTTGATCAATTATCTTGAGATTGCCTAACCACCCGGCTGCACAAATTTCAATATAACCGTGGACCCCGGGTTAAGTGTGTGTTTAGAAGTTCAGTTTTATGAGTAATTATTTTTATTTATTGGAGTATTATGTTTCCAATCATTTTTAAAGCGCTTTAAATCTATTTTGACAGGACTCATTATATTTGATTTTGAATTTTCTAAAAATCATTCTCATTAAAAATAATAATTATCTCCCCATATAATTAACTCCACTATTAATATTTTTTTTTCAAAACACATCACTTCTTCAATTTAATAATTTAAAATTATTTTATTTTCAAACACTCACTTTTAATCTACACAAAAATAATTTATATCAATTTGTTAATTGTAGTGCAAGAGTGTTGCCCTATTATCCCATGGAAACCTCATGCATTAAATGCATGGATTTGACTTTTATGGGAGAGGTGTCGAGACTTATAATTCAGACATATTTTGGCTCACTAGCGTCCCCTCCAAAGTCCGCTACCAGAAATTTCCAAATATTCTAAGAATTCATGTATGTTGACTTTTCATTAACATTTTTACAAAGATTTATTTTCTATCTAGAATTGATCTCGACAGACTAAGCGATGTCACTGGTCCATCTCACACTCGATTGAGATCGGCTTGCCGAGCTACTCTTCATGGTTGGTTGAGCATGCTCCTCACCCTTGACTCCCTTCATTGATATTTGTTCGCCTGCCGAGCAGCTCCCCTTAGGCGAATGGGCTGCCTGCCCTTCCCTAAGTGTTGTGGCTACCGGCTCTTCCGATCAAGAGGTCGCCTTATGATGAATTTGGCCGTGTGATGAACTCGAACATTCGTAATAACAAGATTCACAACAATATTTATTGAGCATTCAATTTTATTTTGTAAATACTTTGATATTTATTTTAAATATATAATCATAAAATCTTCTATATTTCTCTTAATTACTCTAATTTGCTCTCCTCTCAATATGTACATACAAAGTTTATATGAAAAAAATTAATAAAATATGCATAGAGAATAGTCACAAAGATAAATATACATATCTTAATCTCTAACCATTATTCAGTAAAATATATTTAAAAATTGTTCATCAAATAACCACGAAAAAAAAAAATGAAGAAGAAGATTGCATGGATCAAAATGAAAACGACAATTATTCATCATGTTCATCACCAAAAGCTGATTAAAAATGATAATTATCTACGAGAGAGAGGGAATTTTTATAATGTTTGTGGTTTGAAAGACGATAAAATATTCATCCCGAGAGAGAGAGCAGATGAAGAATACACTACAACATAATTGACTTTATTTAACACTATGCTATAACGCTTTTAGTTTGCGTAACATATTATGGTTACATTTTTTTAATTTATACATTATATGTAATATTTTAAGTAACACTTTGATATTAGTTATTAGTTTATGCACTAAATTTCTATAGATGTCCTTGGGTAGAATAATTTATTATATTTTAATAAAATAATATATAGAATACTTTTATAAATATTTATTATACTCTATAATTAAAAATTTAATATACATAAAGAGTTTTTATATTTAAATTTATTTATTACATAATAAAAATATATATGGTTATTATACACATAATATATATATATATATATATTAAAATTATAATATATAATACAATTATATCATGGAAATTTGTAAATAAGTAGGTAAAAATTATTTGGTCCATTGAGAACTAATACTAATTATTAAACTAACTTAATATTAACGAATGTTCTATTTTAAAATATGAAAAAAATTGAAATGAGTTGAATAAAATATAAGTAGGTACAAACGCTTTTAAATGTTATTGAATAGCCTAGATGGTGAGCATTGAGTTTCAATCGATCCCTGTGTAGGGATCAAACCTAGAAAGTTTAAAGAAAAGATAAAAATTGAAAGTTTAAAGTTTTATAAAATGGAAGGTACTCTTTACTTAAAAATAATAATTTTTATTAATAAAGTAATATCAATAATATTTTGAGACTACCTCGTATACATTTTTAACATTAAATCGGGCGATCAATTTGAGTAGATTTCATCAAATTCATTATATTCTGTCAAGACAAAATCAAGCATATTCTTACATATTATTGCATACGGTCTATAACTCATTTCAAAAGTATACTGTTTTATTTCATTACAAAAATACATCAAATTGGAGCCCGATTTATGCCAACGACAAACCAGATTTCAATTAGAAACTAGCCACTAGATATATATTTTTTAAATAAAAAAATCACTATATATATACTTTTTAAATATATATATATATATATATATATATATATATATATATATATATATATTTAACCATTCAATGGTTTGAATTAATTGAAGAAGATTTCATCATCAAAATTAATTGAACAAAAATAAACTGCAAAAAGCCGTAACTTGCGTTACTCTAACCTCAATCTCAAATTCATCATGAAATTGCTACAAAGTCATAACATTTTAAGAAATGTTAATTAACACCGTTCAATATCTCTCCCATTCTACTGGTGGTTAGTCTATTTAAGTCATATTTCACTAAAATCGGCCTGAAAATTTATCTGAAGTTAACTTTGTAACTATAGATCTAAGTTGTAAAAATTAATAATAGTATACCAATGAAAAGTTAATATATACAGTAAAAAATAATAATTTACAATTATAAAATTCAACCATTCCAATTAATGGTATAATAAAATTAGAAAGCGAAATAATAGCTCCTAATTTACTTGTTTATTTTCTCACAGTGGTCCTACGAATAGAGCAAAGACAATTCAATATGGGAAAGTGACAGATTTTAATTGAAAAGAAAAGTGAACGATGCATAAAGATGAATCAAAGGTTGCCATAACGTGTCAGCTCAGCATCAACTTGTCGTTTTATAGTGGTTTCAAAAAAAAAAAAAATTTGAGAATATATTGTCTTTGTATATCACACTAGCGTAGAACCCCAATATAATACGTCATTGAAGATAAATTTTATGTTAATTTTATATTTAATACTTTTAAAACATTTTATATCTATTAATTTAATATATATTGTTTTTTAAATGTTGTATATGTAATTTTATGTGTAGTATGATTTGTATTATTTGTTTTATTATAAAATTTAAATATTAAGTACTTTCAAATGCAATGTCTTTGTAATTGTATATTGTGTAATTTAAGAAATAATATATATTATTACATTGTAATAAGCATTTTTAAATATAAGTATATGTAATTATTTATTAAATTCAATAGTTATTATATATTTTTTTCATGCAAATGTCCTATAAACACTAAGTTTTCAAGGAGAACACTCCAATTCAAACTTCTTAGATGTAAGAAGATCAAATAACAATAAGTAATATAAAAAATATAATACTGTAAAATAATATTAAAAACTACAAATAGAAGAAGAAAAATATCAATGACGGAGAAGAATATTGAAAAAATTGGATTAAAAATATAACCGTAAAAAATGAACGGAATTATATAGATCAGAATCCACATCAAATCAAACCCTTTATAAATTATAGTAAACCCAAAAAGTGAGCAATCATACCAAAACAATTAAATAGTCAAAACTAAAAAAATATCAATGACAGTTAGAACGGAAGAAAACTCAAAGAACATTTAAAATTTAAATGTTGTGGAAAAAAACTGCTTTTAAAGGTTAGAACTAGTGAGAATGCAGGATTTCAAAATGGTGAAAGAAGAAGAGTGTCATGTCAATTACGTATTCCATTATAAAGAATCATAAAAAGAGGAGCTTTGGAGGAGACATTATAATGATAGAAAAGGAGATGATCTATGACGAAAATATAATTTGGGCAGACAGAGAAATAAATCGATGGATTAAAAATATAGCCGTAAAAATGAACGTAATTCATTTCGAGTTTTGAAGAAACTATAAATCCACATCAAATCAAACACTTTAGAAATTATAGTAAATTCAAAAAGTGAGTAATTATACCAAAATAATTAAATCGTCAAAACTAAAAAAATATACATGGCAGAAAAGGGGAAGGGATGATTTCTTAAAGATTTCTTAAAGAGAAAACAAAAGTGTCGAAGAGGAATAAAAGAAAATATAAGCGGAAGGTAGAAAATTTAGGTAGTTTGAACTGAAGAAAACTCACAAACATTTAAATTTTAAATATTGTACAAAAACGGTTTTAAAGGCTAGGATTTGTGAGAATGTAGGATTTCAAAATGGAGAAAGAAGAAGAGTATCCGTAAAGATGGATAAGAAAATACCTTTAAGACTTCTTGAATATATTGACTAAGTTTGTTAATTTGTAAGTTCACTCATATTAAAATTGACTTTTCTTTTAGTTAGGGCAATTTTTTCTTCCTCGCGATATACGCAAAGCATTTTTGAGTTCCTTTCTGTATCATCTTCTTGAATACACAAAATGAAATTTCCTTCTATGAATTTCTACAGTATCACATCAAAGAACTGTGTTTCATACGTATAAAAAGATTTATATCAAATATAAATATAAATTTCATGAAGTCGAACATATTTTACTCACACCCAGATTCTAAATAACAACTCTATCAATATTAAATTATCTAAAATTATTTTATAGTATCATACCTATTAATTTAACTCCACCTCTACATTCTAAATTTAAATTCCACTAAAACAATTTCATCCATGTATATTTATTTGTCTACTCTACCTCATATTAAATATATATTACTGCTAATTAACTAAACAACTTCATGAGTAAAGTTTTAATTTTATTACTTGGACTTTAAATGAAGAAACAATTAAAAACATATTTTCTTTGTCCCATGTTGAACTTTTGACTTCTCGCATTATCAAAATGGACAAGTTAATTTTTAAAAAAATTAAAAAAATTGGAAAGTTTTTTTTTGGAAAGCGTTTATCCCAACATCACTCTATATTATTCTATAACTAGATGAGCTCCCGCATATTACACAAAGATTTTCGTTAAATAAAACTTTATAATATAATATATTATATATATAATATTTTCAAATAATAATATACATATTAAAATAATGTATATGTATAAAAATTATAATTATAATATTAAATTTAAATAATGGTAATATTAATTGTATGACAATTCATGCTAAGGATTATGATTATTATAATTATGTGAAAGAATTTACTATAAGATTTGTTTCAAATTTATTTTACAATTAATAAAAAAAGACGATTAATAGAATTTTCTTTATATAATTGATGCATAAATATCCGAATAATATATCGTATATTTACAATAAATATCATATATGATTATATTAAGTTTTTTTTATTAAAGTTGATACAACCATAATTTTTCTTACATACATTTATAGGCTTAAGTTAAATATAATTTTATGTTTAAAAATTGTCATATGATAACACTTTTTAGATATAAAATAGATAATTAAAATATTTAAAAATTTATATATTAACTTATTTATTAAAAATATATATATCAAGTAAGTGGTCTAAGATTCAAACCTCCTTAGAAATATATTTTTAATTAATTCCTATATTAAAATGCCACATAGATGTCATATATTAATTATAAATCAATAGGAAAATAACACATGATTATTAACATATATACGCATTTAATAAGAATGTGACATCTCATTCAAATTAACCTTATTACGCCACCTAAGAAAATTAAACTCCCTAATAAGTAATATAGAGATATCTGCATTTTTAACACACACTACACTGCACATTTAATATCATATTTCATTATCATCATGAAAAAAATTAACCAGAGATGGAGGTAGAACATTATTACTCATAGTTAATGAGAAACTAAAATTTGTATTCGTTTATGGTTGTTTCTTGTTTGTCATGGATAAGGGGTGCCCAGATGTACAAATTTTGGACTCTCGGGTATGAAAATTTTTATGAATTATTTTGTACAGTTATTTGTTTTATGAGTTTAAATGATAAGTATAATTTGGTTGAAAGTTTATTGTCGTATATTATAGTATTGTGGAAAGTAGGTATATATATACGTAAACATTGAATGAGTATAAATGTATTATAACGAAAAACAAAAAATGAGATGAGTCAATACTTTTTTAGCAGTTGGAAATTTGGAATCACGTACGCACAGATTTTAAAGATGAATTCGTAATGAATTTTATTTATTTTGAAATCGTAAATTTATTTGAGCTAATATCGGAATTTGAAATGTAGGGGAGGGGACCACTAGAAAGTGGAGAAGCCAGAATGCAGTACTTCAAATTAATTGCTTTAATTAAAATATATATATATATATATATATATATATATATATATATATATATATATTTAATTGCTTTAATGAAAGGCAAG
This sequence comes from Paraleonurus japonicus, assembly GCA_030762865.1. Taxonomy (NCBI): domain Eukaryota; kingdom Viridiplantae; phylum Streptophyta; class Magnoliopsida; order Lamiales; family Lamiaceae; genus Paraleonurus; species Paraleonurus japonicus. The sequence goes on from CM061061.1 coordinate 36,775,767, forward strand.
CCGACTAAAATAGGAAATGCTGATGTCGGTCAATTTTAAGTGATTGCTGTACAAACCGGGGTCCACAGGATGTCAAGAGAGCTGTTGATTTATTTATTTTCTTTTCGTCATGTGAAGGTGTTTTTAAACAATAAAAAATTTTAAAGAGTGACCACTCATGGGTCACACAATAATAATAACTTTTTTTTACAAACAATAAAAATAACTTTAAATAAAGGTATTCCGGTTCAAAAACTTGATCGGAAAATCCGTTTCGTAATCTCCAGCGCAATGGACTAAATTCTCAATTTTCTCATTATGGGAGAATGTCAAATAAGTAAACAATTTTGATTGTGAGTCAAAAGATTCTAATAAAAGAAATTTCTCTTATTCAAAAGTCCGAACTTCTAAAAATGCATATTTAATTAATTCGTGTTGATTTTCCAACCGGTCGAAACATAGGAGAATTTGAGAGAAAAATTGGTGAAAATGTTTTTAAATGATAAGACTATGTAGTATTAATTTAAAATATGGAATATATAAATTTAGGCCTTATACAGTTTTCAAAATTGGAAATTAAAAGAAAATCCAACTTTAAATGAAAATACAACTTTTTTAAAGAAAGTTTAACCAAGTAATAAATAAATTAATTTTTAAGGGGCAAATATTTCCACCCATTTCTAAATCGTTAATTGCAATGAAATATTGTGTTTAGACGTGTAGTTGCATGTTCATTTTGACATGTGCGTAGAAATGTTAAAAGATCATAGTTTGTAAGGTAGACCTATTTAAATCAGAAAAATCAATGGTTATGGCTATATTTTCTTAGCTTTGGTTAGATCGGGGTCATTTTGGCTCGAATTATTTAGCCTGAAATTTTAAATAATAGTCTACCAACATGTTTAATATTTTAAATCTAATTTTAATATAATTATAAAATAATTTATTTCTATTGATGTATAAAATTTTAGAGATGATGAATTCACAAAAAATATTGAAAGCCGTTGTTAAACTGAAATTGAGACTAAAGATATATTAAATAAGCTAGAAAAAAACATTTTGAACAAATAGGTATAAAAATATTAAATATACATAATAATTATGTTGAGCATTAAATAATTGTCATATGTTCATGAATGTTTGATTTTTTAATATTTGCTTGATAATTCAATTAACAATGCATGAATTATATTATTTATGCTTTAATTTTATATAATGAATTGAATAATAAAATTATATTTTGATTTTTTTTTGAATTTTAATTTTTATATCATAGTCCGTTACTAGTTTATTTACCCGAAAGCTCACTAGGATTATGTTATGCTATTAGTGAACTATTAAAAGTAATAACCGTTTAGCTCATATCCAAGGGGCATAGCACTTGGCTCACCGGCTCACTGGGGGATGCAGGTTCGGTCATTCGGGAACGTGGAGTGGGAGATATAAGGAGACTTGGAGAATTTGAATTTGTAAGGAGACTTGGCGAACTAACTTCTAACTACTAACAACTAACATTTACCGATAAAAAAAAAAAAAAAAATAACCGTTTAGCTCATGACTCATCACTCATTTAGTCTGCGAATCAACAGGACTAGCCATAATATATTAGAATCAACCCACATTCAATATTTTTATTAGTAAGTTACTAGTAATTCACCATTTAATTTCACATTCTTAAAAACATCCAACAAAATGTTCTTTACAGATTTTATGGGAATAATTTTATTCAAGAAGTGTAACTTGGGGATGGTAGTAAAATGAAGATTGTAAAACTCTTTGAACTAATAATTTAAGGATAATAACTTTTAAAAATTGTTAATTGAGACTCGATTTTGGCTTGAATTCAGACTGAATTTGAGCCTGATTTTAGTTAATTCGGGTTGATTTGACATAAATTTGTGACTTTTTTTAATGGTAAATGTTAGTTTTTGTTAGTTGTTAGTAGTTAGATCATCAAGACCCAAATACACTCCAAGAAATTCTCTAAGTCACCTTATACTCCATAATTCGTTCTCAAACGAAATCGAACCCGAGTCTCCCACTAAAGTGAAGAACCCGGTGGCGGGTGGATTTTTGTCCTTAAATTAATTACATGAGCTCTTATTTTGTCGGTTTAAAAATTACAATCCTCATTTTGACAACACATTAACTTACATCCTAAAAAAATTATTCTCCCAGATTTTATTTATGCTATATTGGCCAAGTAAAGCATACCCAACCTACTGGAGTATTTATTATGAAAAGAAAAGCACAAAAAGTGGACGAAATGTAGCATTCCCTTTCGAAGATGGAGGAAATCAAATTAGATACCTACGTACAAAATAAAATAACAATTTTGTTCTTATCTTTACGCGTAGCTATCATCTTAATGAACAACGATGTGTCGCAATATATATTGAAGATTTACAATTACAGGTAGGTCTTGTGAGGAAGAAGAGGTGGGATATTATGGAAGGAATTAATTGCTGTTCATGTATCCAAACACGTCGGCCAGCAGAGGACATGGATGGAATTAATTTCTACACCTGTACCCAAACATGTCAGGCACTTTATGTGATAAATTCAGCCATTTCAACTAATTTACATGTTGGACGTACATTTTCAGTCTCCATTAATGCCATTATGATTCAATACGACGTTTCAGCTAGTTCCCGTTGCAATTGCTTTCATCTTTCCAGCAATTTTAAGCTTCTAATTATTTTTTAACTTAGATTTTTCAAGTAAACTAATTAAATATTTATTTTAAAATAAAATTACAGAACAAATTCTGAAATTTATTCACCATAAAACTAAATTCATCACTAATATCATTATATTAATTTATTAATATCAAAATATTAATTCATTATTAATTACCAATATTCTTATAAATGAATACCTTAATATTTTACATATGCAAATACGCCGTGAATAAATGATACTATGATCTTATTTTATAGGTGTAATGATATTATTACATGAATGTTATTATATTACTGATTAAATTCAATAATACAAACTTTTTATGATGAAAAGTTTAATAGAAATGGCGACTAATTCCAACTTACAATTGATATTTTTTTATAACACCATCTCATAATGTGTAAAATTTATAAATTAATCTGAATGAAATATACAAAACCAATTAAAATTGATATGATACTCTTAAATTTTAATTTGGATCAATCTCATAACCTGTCAAACAATACAGTGTTCCATTTGAGAAATTTGTCACTATGTTGTAAATGCACGTCCTTATTTATAAGAAATGCACAGCCTCAAAGATGGATTCAATTCTCCAAAGCTAAAGGGCAATTTACATGAGGGACGGATTAAGGGATGGGACGGTCGCCCCCTAAATATAAATTTTCTCAATGATATATATATATATATATATATATATATATATATTATAATTTTTATTTATACTTTAAAATTGTAATCTTTTTCATTTCGATCCCTTTAATTATAAAATTTTCTTTATAAAATAAATTCTGGATTCGTACTTGATCTACATATGGATCTTGTAAGCCAAAATTTATGTCGTTTGCTATTTAACTCAATATATTGCTACCATATTTGCAAAAGCAGTACTCGTATTTACTTGTTGACTAACCAACAGTAAGATACAACTTAGGATAAAACACATGAACAGTGAATATCTGAATGTAAGAATGAAGAAATAAAACGGGAGAACTAGATGCATAAAATGATGTAATTAACTTAATTAGTAGAAATAAAGATATATTATTTATTTATCGTACGTACCTGTAAAAGGCATGGAATTAATTATATACCATTAGACATGAGAACACTATATAAAAATAATGAATTAACTATGAAATTTTTCAATAAAATTAATTTTATATTTAAATAGTGAAGATTGTCTACGCTTTACCTACAAATTTTAATAATTTATTTTAAAACATTTCACTTATACAATTGCCAACAAAATAATTGGAGTTAGTAACTATTAGGTACAATTTCAATATGCCCATTCTTGTTAGGTACAACATTTTACTTAATTCTTTGGGATACAATATTTTGTAATGAGTTTCCAAAACTACCCTTACATCTAATCTCCTTTTAATTTTGCTTCCCCCACATCGTACGAACTTTTGCAATTCCCAATACAAGCAAAATGACTGGCCATATTCATTCAAACCATTTCCATTCGCAGGTACACAAAGCTTATTTTCTTTTCGAGGGTTTTTGCACAGGTTTGGTTTTCTTGTTGAACATTTCGTCTCGAATCGGCTTTGTAATCATTTTGAATCGTTTTGTTGCAACATCGTCAAGTCAACTGACAACAGAAATTTAGAAATTTCTCAGCACTTTTTATTTGTCCTTGCTTCACAATGTAATCGTTGTTTGGGTTTTTTTTTTTTTCGATTTCATAAAACGGTATAATGGCGTAACAAAAAGTAACCCCGCCCAAAGAAAACGAGTGCCTGGTTCGGGAAGATGAAGACGAAAGCGAGAGAAAAGAACGCCGACGGCGGCCGTTGTTTTGTTTCTTATAATTTTTTTATTCTTTGCGACATAGTTTTTGGTGTCAAAATTTGTTCGATTCCGTCTCAAGGAGAGTTTTACTTGACGCATAGTGTTCGTGGAAGAGTGACGATAAAGGTCCCATGGTTCCTTATTTTTGTTTTTGCTTGTGCTTTACTTTAACATTATGACCATGTTTGTTGTTTTTACGATTTATGGTTTTAGGTAAGAAGAAGGTAGTTGAAGGTCGCAGGCGTAAAGATAGGGTGAAAGAGAGAGGTATTCTTGGATATGCGCTTTTTTTATAAAAAGATTTTTTCTCGCATATGCGTGAATAATGTTTATTGTTGCACATGACTCGTAAACTGTATAAAGCATGTATGTGGTCCTTAAATTGTTTTTAATTTGTTTGTTTTTGTTTTGTCAAATTATACCTACAGTGGAAGTTGTTGAGAATTCTACAGATTACGGCCTGTCCGAAGGTATTTAACCTGTCTTTAATGAACTTTCTTGTTGTATAAAATCCAATGTATCCTGAAATAGTGAGGTTCACGTTACCAATGTATTATTGTCTTTACTACAATGAATTTTGTAAAAAAGGTCGATTAATACCGTTAATTATTCATTCGCATTGTAATTCATATAGTGAGGATGAATCATTGATAGTTTTGAGGAATTTACATCTCGTATCCGATGCTTGAGGATGAACAAGTATCATTTGTTAACAAGAAGCCAGCGCCAATTGCTTGTAATTGTATTTGAATTTTTTAAAGAAATAACGATTTTGGTATATTATCCGCACATGATTTTTCATGTATTTAATTCAAATTTCAAAATATCTCATTCAAATTTGCGAATATCTCATTCAAATTTCAAATTTGCAGAATATCTCATTCAAAATTCCACCATTGCGAATATCTCATTCAAAATTCCACCATTGGAAATATCCGATTAAAAAAATAACACAAGAAGACCAAAAGAAATTAACATTATATTCTTTAGAAGAAAAACATTGATTCAAACATATAATTTCAACATTGATCATCGTTCGTTTAAATATATCACAAAAAAATAAGCGCACATTTGCACATGTGCGAGAACAAAAATAAATCTACACATGTGCAATACAAACAACATATATCTCACGGAAAACAACCTCAAATCTTACATAATACATCCAAATCATCTCGTAAATTGTAAAAATATCAATAACTACAGCACATGTGCGTAAATAAAAAAAAAAAAGCGCACATGTGAGAAATAAAAAAATCTGCGTCGTGGAGAAGAATGAAAATCCGATTATCGGCATCCGTAATATCGGAGAGAAAATCGCGAAAATATCAATAATTTCCTATAGAAGAATGAAAATCCGTAATAACAAACCATAAGTCTTGGAGGAGAGAAATTGCAAATGAACAAACCATCGAGATCCACCGCTTCGGAGAAGCGGTTGCGGACGAGAGAAGGTCGAACAAGTCGTCGTCGCCCGGTGCGTCATCGCTGCCGCCTTCGCACCACTTCGCAGCGGATCTATGGGCAGGTCTGGTCGGGCGTGAAGGTCGGATCGACAGCGGTCTGTGCGGTGGTCCGTGGTCCTCCGTCGATGCAGTTTTTCACCGTCGCGGGGCGGTGTGTGGTGGGCCGCGGCGTGTGGCGTGGTGGTGGGCGCCCACCTTCCGTCTTCGTGCAGTGGTTGTCGGAGAGGAGATGAGAGAGAGAGAGAGAGAGCGAGGCGGGATTTGTGAGAGATGAGAGAGAGAGACAAGGTGAGAAAGAAATGAGGGTGAGCATGGATTTTGGTATTAAATATTTGGAAAGTGGTATTTGAGGGTAAAATTGGTATGAAATAAGTTGACTTGTGAGTGAGAGTATTTTGACTTTTTTATTGTATTAGAAAGTAATAAAATTGTGAAGATGGTATCTAGTAGTAATTAATTCAAATAATTGAAGGTAATTAAATATTTACGAATAGTCCATAGGCAAGCCCATCCAAGATGACTGTAATACACATTGACGATTGCTTGAAGAATATTGGTAGGTAATTTACCTACGTGTTACATTTTCGTAGGCAAACAAATTACCTTCAAACAAATTTCATACAATTTTCTTTCGTCCGTATTCAGTAGACAAATATAAATGCCTACAAAATAGTAGTAATTATTATCTATAAAATATTTCATATCCAATTCTTTATTTTATTATATTCAAATAAAGAGAATATTGGAATTAATATTGAATGCAGGGACGGATTTAGGGGGCGCGGTGTGCGGTCGCCCTGCTTTTAAAATTTTTCTACTATATGTATGGAAATTTTTTGTATTTACTTTAAATTCGTAATATTTTATCATTTCGACCGCTTGAATTATTAAATTTTCCTCCCTTTTACTCTTCGCCTCTTAGACGAAATCCCTGGATCACCACCGATTGAATTTTAAGTTTAATAGGAATAATGTCTATTTCTCCACCATCAAACCATTAACAAGAAACCAACACCAAAAAGTTCCATTACTCTACAAAAGTTCTAATTTCACATAAAAAACAGTTAAAATCTTCATTGGAGATTAACTCATAAATTTTTAGATGATCCGTTTCCGTTTGCTTTATAGAGGTTTTCGACAAAATACTTCCTCTGTTTCAAGAAAAAGTTTTGTTTCTAACTGTATAATTTGATCGGATAGCAAGTCATCAAAATAAATTTGTTCAAAAAGAATAATGAATGCTCTAAATATTAATGTTCATATTTAATAAAATCTATAAACTCCATTATAATTGATAAGCTATACTAATAAATAATGAAGAGCTATTAACGAAGAATAAACGACCCATAAAAATTAAGAGGCATTCAATTGAGTATAAATAAAATGTTTATTTCAGATCAACTTGTGGCATGAATCATCAAATTAATTGTAACACCAAATGTAATAATGTTTTTGCTATATGGTATTAAAAGTCCATTGAATCAAGTTCATTGTGTTGGCTTCATCTCAGAATCGGTAATCTGCGAACCGGTTTATTTCGCAAGAACCACTGGAAATTATTGAGCCGTTTTAGTTACGATTTTCTCTCACTAACTAATTCAGCCATTAACGGTAAGAGGGGAGCATTTATGATGTAATTGTTGCTTCTTATATTAGTGAATTGTTGTCTTTATCCTGTGGATGTAGGTTATTAAAACCGAACCACGTAAAATTCTGGTGTTCTTCATTCTTTGCTGCGTTGATTCTTAAGTCGATTAGTTCATCCTTTCGCGATTAATACACCCACGTTAATATCAATTAATTTTTTTTTTTTTGATAACCCACGTTAATATCAATAACCTTGATAACTTTAATTTGACTTGAGTGTCTGGACTTTTCGTCTATTTTTTTGGTGGAATCAATATGCACATCATCAATCCGTAGAGTGTAGAATATATAATTATTGGATAGCATCAAAATTAATTTTAAAATATAAACGCAATACAGGACATATTGCTTAGAATAAAAAAATTGACGGGACAAATTTAGTAAATCTAGATATGGAAAATTTAGTTTCATGAAAATGAATTATAGAAATGGTTATGAAATTTTAAATGTGAGAGAAGGAAAATAAGATATGTTGTTTTAAAAATTCTAAAAACAACTTTCAAAATTATTATTCTTCAAAATAATATCTCACAATTAAAAAAAAAAAAGATTCTTAAAGCGGATAAAATAGGTATAAGAAATTGCAATTTTTGTCTATACCAAGAATAGCAATATGCATTCCCGTCAAAAAAAAAAAAAAAAAAAAAGAATAGCAATATGCATAGCTAAATAGATGAGACCAAACAAGGATGTTGATATGTAGAAGAAAATTATAAAGAGGATGAAGGCAATTGAAGTTTTATAAACGACAATAAATTTGCTTTAATGGAAAAAGATGCCAATATTATTATTTTTTGACAGGAAAGATGCCTATATTATTGGTTAGATCCATATATACGGATATATCCAACCGTTTCATATATACAGCTGCCTAATTAATTGCAACTAACTACATCATGTGCTCTAGCCTATAAATTCATAATGTCGATTAAATAAATTGGAAAAAGAAAAATATTAACAAAAAAATCGAGTGGATATCAAACGACAAATATGTATATGTCTAAACATTCCTAACTTTATGGAAATAAATCGCGTGGAATTACTTTATCCGAATCAATTTAAATTATTAAATGTATGTTTGATTTGAATTAAAAGAAATTATATTTGAAATTTTAAATTCGATTTAATAAAATCTATTACATTCACCCTATAAATATTTACAAACCATATAAATAATATTTCTTTTTCTTCACCAGTCACCGCACTCTCTCCCCAAATGCCTCATATAACTTTTTCTATTCCCACTCTTATTTTATAAAACATCTCATTAGTCTCTTATTTTATTTATCATTTTTTACATTTTATTATTATTTTTACAATTTCTAATAAAACACACAAATTATAATACAATCATTCAAAGATTTTTTTTTTTTTTATAACTTCGGATTCCTACCCAAGGACCGACTAATCCTAACCAATCATTCAAAGATTATAATTACAATCAACAATAATATAATAATTATATCATCACATAATCTTGCACATACATTTGACATACAGTTTAAATTCACTACTTATCAATTTTAAAATCCTCTAAATTCCAAATCAAACATATCCTATTAATTTTAACTTATATAAAATAAATAAAAATAAATTGAACCAAATAAACTGTCCTTGAAAAATCCGAATTACATGCTGCTATTTTTAATATATATGACAAAAACTTATATACATTACTATGTAATAGATGGATGGATTCTTCACTTTAGTGGGAGACCGGGTTCGATTCCCTTTGAGAACTAATTATGGAGTTATAAGGTGATTTGAATAAATTCTTGAAGTGTTTGGGTCTTTGTTTGAACTAACAACTAACAAATTAATATTTACCGATAAAAAAAAAAAAGTAAAAATATATTAATTTATAAGAATTATTATTATTATTATTATTATTATTATTATTATTATTATTATTTTAATCTAGTCTAGGCATAATATTATTAACTGCGTGCGTGCAGTTGTCAACTTCTAAAAGTAACTGGTAATTAGGTGATATTTATAACGACAGAGAAGAAATTCGATTAGAATTTAGATTTTTTTCTTTCGAATCAACATAATTAGAAATATTTAAACCAGTACAAATTCTCTGATATTATTACATTCATTTTATAATATTTATTTAATAATATTCTTGTACTTATAAATTAATATCACATTTTAAAATGTTATAATATTAATTTTAAAAAGTAATAATATTATTAAATGAATATAATTATATTAATTTTATATTATGAACAAGTTTATAGAAGAGTAACTTAAAATTAGATGTATAATCTCGTATTCTATATAAAAATACAAAAAATAATTTTCCCTGCAGTATGAAAATGAAAATATTTTAACCATCTATTAGATTCCATCTCGCATTTTATATTCATTAAATAAACATAATTTGTGAATTTATGATACCATTGGAATATCAATTGAACTCACTTATTCACTTAAGAGTACCCAATTACACGATAAATGATCAAAGAACAATGGAGTAAGTAAAAATGAACACGTGACTCGCAATTTATTAAGTTTTTAATTTCAAATTACCCCAATCTAGTATATATTCTAAAATTTTGGTACCACCCCTTACAAGGTTAATGCTGTACTATTTTGTTTTGTTAAAAGTCTAAGATTAATTGGTAAATTAATTACTGCTGTTTGAAAAAATATATACAACAGTAGATGGGAGAAGTGGTCTTTATTATAAGTTGCAAACAGAAAAATTTAGAGGTCAATTAGGAGTTGGGTCATTCCGGCCTAACTCTAATTCAACTCTTTAAATTTAATTTTGTTTGATAAATAATACTTCCCCAACACTCAAGAAAGTCATTTATCTAAAATATCGTAATCTATTTAATTGACTTGACTTTTTGTTATAAAAATATTCACCCTCCATCATACAAAAATATTTTTTTGAAAGAAATGCGAAAATAAAAATTAAAAAATGATAACAAGTTGATTTTTTGAGTCTTTTCTTTTTTAGAAATATGGAGTAACTTTTTTCTTTTTGATAAGATTGAAAATTAAATTAAATTTTTGGGGATAAGATTCATTATACATTTAGAGTCCTAGTAAAAACTGTTCCAACATTATATTACCCCTATATAAAATTTTAATTCCACGTCTATATATATATATATATCTCATTTTTTTAAATTAATAAAATCTATAAATAAGGTAGGAATGGCCTATGGAGTAGAAAATAATTCTGATTTAGACAGTTGAACGAGAAAATATACATGATGAAGCAATGCAGTCAAATTGGACCGTGAAATGAATAGCCCCTACACAAAATTGCATATTGCTAGGTGGGGGTCGAAAAGGTAATTACGCGTTATACTTGACCTCTCCCATTGTTATTGTTAAATAAAACTTTAAACTGCAGCAAAGTATCCTAAAAGCCAACCGTTTAAACTGAGATTTATCCATTAATATTTTTATTTTCTATCGGTTACATAAGTAGTCATTTCTAACCACATAATCTATACCACTTTGTCTCGATCTATTAATAATTTAAAAACTAATAAAATTATCAATTAGGATTCTGAATTTTTTTCAATTTACTCAGAATCTGAAAAATAAAAATATTATTCAAAACTTGAAATTATCAATTTAAGATTCCCACATTCCAAGACCATATTTAAATATCTTATATTTTCTAATTATAGTGGGAGTTTCATCGTGACATAAAAAAACAATGTTTTTATAAATCACAATTTTTATTTTTTGAAAAGTAAATATCATTATCTACATTCTTTCCTCTATATTTTTCATTTTCTACACCTTTCGTAATTTGTATTTTGTTAGCCTTTTGATTGTGAAAGTACTTGAAAACTTGAAATCAATAAAAGCTAGAAAAAGGGAAATTTGTAAGGCAAAAAGTAAACGGACAACGATTAACAGAATGTAAAATTTAAGCAGTACAGAAAACAATTTTTTCGGGGTAAAAGGAAAAAAAGTAAATGGAAGGAGCAAAACACTCTCACCGTTCAAAAATCATGCTCAAAGAATTACACACAATTTTTTTTTTTTTAAAAGATATATTAAAATATTTTGAGGTCCTTTTTTTTTTTTTGATCGATAAATGTTAGTTGTTAGTGGTTAGAAGTTGTTTCACCAAGTCTCCTTACAATTCCAAATACTACAAGCCCTCCTTATACCTCCCACTCCAATCTGCTCCCAAAGTGAATCGAACCTGCGCCTCCCACTTAAGTGAGAGCCACGGCCAGCCCCCTTGGTTTTGAGGTCCATTTAATAAAGTTGTTGTTTGGGAGTGAAAAATCAATAATATTTTAATTAATTGAATGATCGTTGAAAAATGATAATAAAATGATTGTATCTATAAAAATGAACATGTTTTTAGTGTAGTGAATAGTACTCCCCACGTCTAGAAATTGACTTTACGTGTGAAGAGACACATTTATTAATAAAACTTAAATTAATAAAAATGTAAGAAAGAGAATAAAATATAATAAAACAAAAGTGACATTTTTTAAATTTAAATGTTAATGTGAGGGTGTAGTTTATGAAGAGTATTCTATTTTAAGTGTGTAAAGTTAATTGTAAGTAAAGTGTGAAGTTAATTGCGAAATGCGAGAAGTATTTAATTTAACAAAAATATAGGGGTAAGTTTTGTGGTTGAAAAGGGGTAAAGCAAGCAGTTGTAAAAAGGGTTACGTACTTTGTCGATTTTGGGCTCAGGTTTAACCAGAATTGGAGAAGCACAGCCGAGATGAAGTTGCAGTGTGATGTGAATAGTGATGATGAATACCCAATTCCTTTGGCAGTTGAGAGAAATAAATGCATTACCCCGTGAAGTTGTGAAAATAAAGACGTGTACGGGGTGAATTAGGGGTGCGACTCGTTGGATGCTGGGCGGGATGATCTGTTCTAAATAAAAATTTATAGTTATATAAAATAATACATAAAAAATAATAATAGTAGAAATATATTTATGAATTTATTTTCACATTTTTTTGACAGAAATTTATTTTCACATTTTAAAGATGATTAGTTAAAATATCATATTATATTTTATCAATATATATTAAGTTTAAATATTATGAAATTGAATTATTGTTATGTATATGCTCTATATATAAATTTATAAATATGACAATTTTCAAAATATATTATACACAATATATTACTCCCTCCATCCTTAAAATTTTCATATGCGGTGGGCACACATTTTAAGAAAAAAATTTAATAATTGAAATTTTGAGAGATAAATTTGTAAACTTTTATGTATATGTAAAGTGAAAAAATTTATTGGGATATGTGTATGTGAGAGTAAAAGTAATGGTATTTGTGTAAATTAGTAAAAATTATAAGGGTAAAGTTTATAAAAGGTTTTCCATTTTAAGAGTGTGAAATTTATATTGGAACGAACGAAAAAGCGAAAGTATGAAAGCGTTTATGGAACGGAGGAATATATAAATTTTATAAAATGGGGCACGTATTAAGGATATAAGACATAAGTAATATACAAATTTATTCCGTATAATTGGGAACACAGGACGAGATAACCCAAATATCACAAGCAAATTGGGATGGAATTGTCATTCCTAACTCGGGGGCAGGGGCGGGGAACGAAGGATGAAGGAAAAATGAAATGCAAATAAATTAGAGGATTTTTATCGGTTCAAGTTCCAAAAATATATTAATTATTAATTTGGAATACGGAAGATAAAATTTATCAATTCAAGACTTGAAAAATATTTATATTAAGAGATTTTATCGTCCAACCCCTAATTTTTTTAATTAAGACTCCAATTGATGATTGACATATCTTTCGGGGTTTGAACGGATAAAATTCCTTAATATAAACATCTTTCACGTTTCAAATTGATAAGTTTTATTTTTAGCTCTTATTAACCTATCATACTAAATTAAATTAGTAAGGTGTATTCAGACATATATATATATATATATATATATATATATATATATATATATATATATAATGCTGGGGTAAAAATAGGTTTAACCAACAAAATAAATAGACAAAAAGAGTTTGTCCCATTACATTTATTCGAGCTACTGACTTAAATTGACGTACTATGACCGATCAAAAAAAAAAATTGATGTACCATGAATAAATTCGGTAAATTACATGTTTATATACCAGAGCACGGGATTAGAGAAAAGATCGAACAAGAAGTAAACACGTGTCAAGTAGGTATTAGGCAGAACAAATAAATATGAAGCTTTAAAGACAACGCTGAGTTTGCAGATTGCATTGAATATAAATCTCCACGAGTACATTCATATTAGTATTAGCATTACTACCAAGTTGGAAAAGCAGCAGCAGCATCAACTAGTTAGGGAAGAAAGCAATGGCCTCCAAACCAGGGATTCTCACTGACTGGCCATGGACATGGCTCGGAAACTTCAAGGTATATTTCTTTCCAAAAATATTGGAAAAACGTGTTTTAGTTTCTATCTTCTTTTTCACAACCAATAGTATTTCTTAAAAACCCATACAACTATGTTTACATGATGCATGCTCGCTCCGAAGAAAGACAATTTATAGCAATAAAATTATATTCCAACAATACAACTAACTGATCTTAGAATGAAACAGATAATCGCCTAGCTCAGAAAAGTTTTCTTAGATCTGCTGATCAGACAAAATATCTGGCTAATATGGAGTCTAAAGAGTCAACATCAGTACTCGTGATGTTGGGCTTCAGAAAAAACAAAATACTTGTTTTTATGATAGTTTAATTAAGATGAAATTTTATATATGTTGTGAATGTAAAATATATGGAGTAATATTTGAATGTTTGTGTTGTAGTACATCGTATTGGCTCCTTGGGTAGTTCATTCGACGTATTCATACATGGTGAAGGATAAGAGTGAGAGGGATATATCACCTCTCATCATATTCCCTTTCTTACTAACAAGAATGATCCACAACCAAATCTGGATTTCACTCTCTCGCTACCGAACAGCCAAAGGGGCTAACAGGATAGTTGACAAGAACATCGAATTCGACCAAGTCGATAGAGAGAGAAACTGGTATTAATCTCTCACTCTCACATCATATATACGGGGATGATTATATTCAACGGCTTTTACTGCAGGGATGATCAGATTATATTCAACGGGATCTTGTTCTATGTTGGATATACGTATCTGGAGCAGAGTCATCATCTGCCGTGGTGGAGGACAGACGGCGTCGTTTGGACAATCTTGCTACATGCTGGGCCCGTGGAGTTCCTCTACTACTGGTTGCACAGAGCCTTGCACCACCACTTCCTCTACTCCCGCTACCACTCCCACCACCACTCCTCCATTGTCACTGAGCCCATTACATGTAATTCCATCGACCTAGTTTCATTTCATATATCTATCATTGGATTAACTAACTTTGTGTTTCTGCATTGGGTGCAGCTGTGATTCATCCATTCGGGAGCACATAGCATATTTCATTCTCTTCGCAATCCCCCTTCTTACAACCGTGCTCACAGGGACGGCGTCCCTCATTTCGTTTGCCGGTTATATTACCTATATTGACTTCATGAACAACATGGGCCACTGCAACTTTGAGCACATTCCTAAACGCCTCTTCTCCATCTTTCCACCCCTTAAGTACCTCATGTACACCCCTTCGTAAGTATCCACTTATAATTAATTATGTCGTATACATACATACAATACTTACATGCATCGCTACCCTACCTCAGGTACCACTCGCTGCACCACACCCAGTTTAGGACAAACTATTCGCTTTTCATGCCATTCTACGACTACGTGTATGGCACCATGGACAAAGCCTCTGATTCACTCTACGAAATTTCACTCATAAAAAAGAGGATGCACCAGATGCGGTGCACCTCACTCATCTCACCACTCCAGAGTCCATTTACCATCTCCGATTAGGATTCGCCCACTTGGCCTCTGAACCCCACAAATCCAGCTGGTACTTGTGGCTAATGTGGCCAATCACATTATGGTCCATGATGGTCACGTGGCTCTACGGCCGCACGTTCATAGTTGAGAGGAACGTCTTCAAACACCTAAATTTGCAGACCTGGGCTGTCCCCAAATACAGCGTTCAGGTAACAATTTTTGTTTGATCTAACATGTATGAACAGAGTAGGTATCTTACTGTATGTGGCGTTGCAGTACTTGATGCACTGGCAGAGGGAGACGATTAACAGCATGATTGAGGAAGCCATACTAGATGCTGATGACAAGGGCATTAAGGTGTTGAGCCTTGGCCTATTGAATCAGGCAAGTTACTCGCTCGTCTTTTTCAGGATAGGATAAAACACAGAGAGAGGGCTGCTTATGAAAAATGTGTGTTTATATGTGATTCAGGATGAGAAGCTTAATGCAAATGGTGAGCTTTTCTTGAGGAGGCACCCTCAGCTGAGAGTGAAGGTGGTTGATGGAAGTAGTTTAGCGGTTGCTGTTGTGCTGAATAGCATTCCAAAGGGAACTACTCAGGTGGTCCTAAGAGGCAATCTATCTAAGGTTGCTTATTCTGTTGCCCTTGCCTTGTGTCAAGGGGGATTCAGGTATCTTTATCTACTATTAACACATTATTACTAGTTTTTAAGTTCTTAACTTACCCATAATGGATAACATATTACGTTAGAAATCGATTTTTTATTTAGAAGTACTGTACAGTTTTTATACTTACATAGTCGTAGAAATTATATAACTTTTTGTACAAGATCAACTCATTACTGCAACTCTTACTCTTTGGGACTGGGAATAGGTCTTCACATTGTACGAGGATGAATACAAGAAGCTCAAGGCAAAGCTTAGCAGCGAGGCTGGTAATAATTTGATTCTCTCAAAACAAGGCACTCCAAAGGTCAGTACCTTTCTGTCTTCCAACATTTCATATGACTTATAAATGTATCAAGTATCATATATGATAATGTCTCAAATAAAATCGTTTTGTTTATGTTTTGTGTTACTCTATCCGTACAGACCTGGTTGGTGGGAGACGGGCTGAGCGAATCAGACCAATCAAAAGCATCAAAAGGAACAATGTTCATTCCTTTCTCTCAATTCCCCACAAAGAAAACACGAAAAGATTGCTTGTACAATAGCACACCAGCAATGTTTGCTCCAAAGCATCTTGAGAATTTGGACTCTTGTGAGGTAATTTTTTTCCCCTTTTGTTGACGCGACAAATGACAAGTTTCCTAATAATTGTGATGATGTGACAGAACTGGTTGCCAAGGAGAGTGATGAGCGCGTGGCGCATAGCAGGTATACTGCATGCTATGGAAGAGTGGAACGTGCACGAGTGTGGAAAAATGATGTTCGATATTGAAAAGATCTGGAAGGCTAGTCTCGAGCATGGATTCCGTCCCCTCACAGGCTCGACGGAGTCCAAACTCGACTAGATGAAATTCATGCTCGTCTCCAAGGAATTTATAGAGAACAATTGGTATATTTAATTATGGTATCTATGATATCAACGCGAAAATTAATTGCTAGACACTTTTTTTAAAACATATTACTAATTTCTTATGTATAATTATTTCCAGTCCTGTAACAGTGTTATCTAAAAAAATAAAAAATGAAAAACTATTGCTGCTCGCATTTGCTTCTGTAATACATGATTGAACTATAAACTGGAAAAATATTCAACTGTTTTCTAAGTTGCTCAAAATCAGAATAAGTTATTTGAAAACATGCCAACTTTTGGAAAAATGAGATTTATGAATTCTCTTTCAATTTTTATTTTTTTTTAATTTGTGTCACCTTATTTATGCAAATGTACAAACTACCTTTTTGAATCAAATAAAAACAAAATACTAGAGTAATATATATGAGGTCGTGGGTGGTTTTGGGTTAAAGATGACATTTATCATGATATCATCCCTATATTACTAATAGGGAATTTGTTTTTGCTTAGGTGTCCTCACATGAGGTTAATTTGAATGAGGTGTCACATTCTTATTAAATGCATATATATGTTAATAATCTATGTGTCATTTTCTTATTGATTTATAATTAATATATGACATCTATGTGACATTTTAATATATGAATTAATTAAAAAATATGTTTCTAAGGAGGTTTGAACCTTAGACCTCTTGCACAATATGTATATTTTTAATAAATAAGTTAATATATAAATCTTTAAATATTTTAAATATTTATTTTATATCTAAAAAGTGTTATCATATGACAATTTGTAAACATAAAATTATATTTAACTTAAGCCTATAAATGTATGTAAGAAAAATTGTAGTTGTATCAACTTTTATAAAAAAAAAAAAAAAAAAAAAAAAAAAAACTTAATATAATCATATATGATATTTATTATAAATATATGATATATATATATATATATATATATATATATATATATATTATTCGAGCAATATTTATGCATCAATTATATAAAAAAATTCTATTAATCGTCTCTTTTTTTTATTATTAATTGTAAAATAAATTTAAAACAAATCTTATAGTAAATTCTTTCACATAATTATAATAATTATAATCCCTAGCATGAATTGTCATACAATTAATATTACCATTATATAAATTTAATATTATAATTATAATTTTTTTATACATATACATTATTTTAATATATATATATATTATTATTTGAAAATATTATATATATAATATATTACATGGTAAAATTTATTTAACGAAAATACCGCGTAATTAATACGCGGGAGCTCATCTAGTAAAACTATAATTTCTAGTTAAACTCATGATCACTCACGTTCTAAAAAAAATATTTGATCGAAGGGTGTTTGAACAATTTATTCGAGGAGTATTACCCAAATCAAAATTCAGAAGAGGATGATGTAATTAAGGATTTTACCCAAAAAAAAAAAATAAATAAATTGCATGCACGAATTTCTCTATTAGAATTCTATCTCAGAAGCAAATTGATCAGTGTATTCAAAGAGAAACATATATATTAATAATACAAATTGGAATTCCGTCTCACGAAAATACTCTTACTCAAGACCTCATCATTGAATAATTAATTTCGGCAAATGTAAATAGTAACAAATAATTTAAGAAGAGGGATGGGAGGCGTTAATTTCTGTGTGTTTTCCTTCAACAACCCCACCCACCCAACCACCTCGCCGCACAACTAACCTTTTATTTCCAATTCTTGCCTTTCTGTCCTACTCTCATACTTGAAAGAATATTTATATAATTTTTGAGAAAATATTTGAAATAAGCATTTCAGTATTACATGTTTAATATGGGATATAATTTATTTATTTACTCTAAAAATAAAATGTTAGAAGTTTACATGCAGTATTTAGAAAATTCCCTAACAAAATCTTTCAAATTTTATTAGTTAAGTTGTACAATTATTTTTTGAATTACATCTTAGAGCATCACCAGTCATTACATAAATAAATTGACACGTCATTACTACACCAGTGCCACATCAAAAGCTAAAACTCATCACATTATATATATATATATATATATATATATATATATATATATATGTGTGTGTGTGTGTGTATTACTTTGTTACCTCAAATTTTTCTTATATGTTCTACCCAGGCCAAGAATCCCAAGGGCCTCAATTCTAAAAAAAGTCGTACAAATCAGCTTAGCCCAACATCCTCTTAACGGGTTGTTTCAGGACTGGGCCTAGATAGTCGGCTGAGTCGAGTCTTTTCTCAAATGAATTGATCGATGGTCGGTGTGTTTATTTTAATTATACATAAATATAGTTATAAAATATACGATGGGCTACTTCATAGTAGATGGTTAATTATTATTTAGTTGATCATTATATTTCTAGCGAGTTTGAATCTTTGATACATTTTTTTCCATCACCATTTGCAGTTCTATGAATAATTCATTATTCTTCTAATTAATTAATAAGAATTTTAAAACTCTAAACTAATATAACAGTTTCACAAAATTTTTTTATATGACCCATGTTGTTGGATCAATTATTCAATTTTATCTTCCCGGGCAAAATATGCAGCATCATCTATAATATTAATTTCTAGATAAACAAATTCTTTTATGCAAAAAATATATTAAGCATCTTAAATATATAGTTTTATTGAATTTAAATTTAAACATATACCTTTATTTTTGGATTTATTGGGATGAACTTAGAACTTTCCAACCCACATTAAAATTCAATTTTTAAATTTCATACTCAATTCACACTTGATTAAAATACCTATAAATCTATGACAAAAACTTGTATGATGTATGAGACGTGTCACTTTTTAATAAATTGTTATAATTTTTTAATAAAATAATACAAATTAGTATAAAAGTGATAACAATTTATGAAAAAATGACCCTGTCTCATATAAGAGTGCCCCTAAATCTATTATTACTCTTTCCAATTTTTTGTTCCACTAATTCATTTTATTTCCTACTTTATTCTTACACAATACAATAAATAATACAAAATCAATATTAAGCATTGATTTGACTTAAAATAAAACCCCACCCTATTTATATCTCAAAACTAACACATAATTTTACTATTCATCAAGAATTTTACATTTCAAGAATCTGATACCATGACTTCTCCGCACATTTTAAATCACTGAAATTTGACAGATCACTGAATTATCTTCTTCAATATATATCGTCACAAATAACAACTATCGTTTTCTGTGGTATCATTCCAGAACATAAGTGCACCAAATGCTGATTAATTTAAAGTATTAAAATTCTGATTAACTAGTTAGTGAAAAGGTCAATTATTCACGGATTTGAAAAATAACAAACCATTCATAGATCCGATAGCAATTTTTTTTTTTTTGACAGACCCGATAGCAAATGTTGATAGGAAAGAAAAAGAAAGAATAGAAAAGGAAAAGATCAAAGAATCCATAGCTGTATTAATTGGCCAGTATAATTTGTCTTCATCGAATAATATTAACGGTTTTTATTGTACAATATTATATATTTTTATTAAATATTATTAGTTGATTAGTATCAGTGGCTTTCACTACATATTATTAATTTTTTATTGAATAATTTAGTTATGCACTAATTATACAGTGCAATTAGTGCACACATAAAATGTTATTTCGAGTGTATTTTAAAACTCTATTCACTTAAAAAAATGATATTATGATATTTATAGTAAAATTAAAAGTGAAAAATATTTGATTTTAAATCAAATGAAATAAGTGAATATTTGCAAAAAAATCACTTACTAATAGTGACAATAATTATATGTGAGAGTAATTGTTATTTTTATTCTCCCAATAAAAATTGATTTTAGAGAATAAAAAAATAAATTTTCTTTGTTAAAATTAATTTTAAGTGCTTTAAAATATAATTTCAAATACTACATAAATAATTTTTTTAAAAAAATAATTCTACCATAAAAGGATTTGCAACACCCACTTCAGTATAAAACACATGATAAAACAGCTTACAACCCATCAGTAATCGGGCTTGATCGACTGGGCTGAAAAATACAAGCCCAATCCAGCCTACTAGTGTGGCAGCGAGCATGGTGGTCTAACACTCTAACCCACATTTGATAAATATATTATTTTAATTAATTATAAATAACCAAACAATAATTATTTTATGCAAACTGGTAATAACTTATTTTTATCTATAAGAAAATATATTTTTTCTCAATATTTATTATTTTTGTTAAATATTCGATGAACAATGAAAATGTGAAAATTTTTAATATATAAAAATTCTTAATTTTTTATTTGATTAAATTCTTTTTAAATAGGAAGTTGGTAGTATTGACAAATAATTTAATCTTTTATTCTTCTTAAAGCAGCTTAACATCAGTCATTCAATAAAACAAATCATAAATTAAACACCAAAATTTTCTGAAAATGTACAAAAGTTTTATATCGATTACATTCTTTAATACAACCAACAGGAATTGAAGTATATTCCAAACTCCATCGACAGAATTTTTATTTCCAAATTGAAAGAAAGCTACCGTCGAAAGTTATTTTTGTAACATCGCACCCCAAAAATGAAAAAGAAGTGATGAGCTGATCGATAAAAAAACAATTATTTCTGGGAGTAACATTAAATTTTAAAATATTTTTTCTTGATTAGAGAATCATATCATAACCTATTATCTAAATGTGTACTTCCCAGGTGAAAACTAATTTGAGAACACATTTTAAGAAAAAAATTTGATGAGTGAAGTATTGAATAGCAATTTAATTATAAATTTTATTATTAAAGTAAAAAGTAGTTGAATTGTATAAATATGTTAATATTGCGTGGGTGAAGTTTATAATAAACAAAAATATATATAACAGTGGCGGATGCAGCATGGTACATGGGGGTATATTGCATTCGCCAAATTAAAATATATTCAACTATGTAAAATATTCATAGTGTATGCTTTAGTCTAATGGTATTCATTTTTATATTTCAAGAACCTCAAGTTCAAACCCCATTGACAATATTTTTTTATTAAATAACTTGAAATTATGAAAATAAAATCACTTTCAACAATTCTTTACTCTTTCTCATATTTCTTTATTCATTATAAAATTTAAAAATAAAAATTTTCTTCCAATAGTTCAACAATTCTTTACTCTATCTCATCTTTCCTTATTCATTATAAAATTTAAAAATAAAAATTTCCTTCCAACAATTCGTAAAGGTCTCTCTTCTTTCTTTATTCTTTATTTTTTTATTAATTAATTAGTAGTAGTTTAAATGTTAAAAATTCATATGTATTATGGTTTGATTGTTGGGTTAATTTATTTACAAAATTGATTTGAACTTGTATGTTATAAAATATTATATGTACGTTAAATTAATTCTATTGATATTATTTTATTATGATTTGTCATTTTGGATTGTATACTATTCTTTTATTAAGAATGATGTGTTTCTAAAAATTATTTATGATAATATCATACATCGTCTTAAAATATATAGATACAACAGACTCAGTTTAATTGTAATTAATTTGAATGTTATATATATATATATATATATATATATATATAAATTTACATTGAGTTGTATGACTTTTTAAGTATTAAATTTATTAATTGTTTTTCGTATACCTAAATTTAAAATTTTGAATCTGCCACCTGTGTGACGTTCAGTCAAACAAGTGTAGCAATGGAGTTCTAAAATCATTTAATAAATATATTAATCAATAGATAAAGTTTTGAGAATGGCCCTATTCAATATATTGACAAAAATATTGACAAAAATTGTGTATAGTCGTCTCACGAAATGAGCCTAACAGTATCACTTAACACCAACCCCAATATAACTTTGAATTTTACCCTCCAGAAAATTATTATTCATATATATATATATATATATATATATATATATATATATATATATCAGAATTTTAAAACTTCTAATTTGAAAAATAATTGTTTGGTCCATAGCACCGGATAAATGTTTTAAATCTGTATAGTGTGTAGGGGGCCTGAATGTAATTTTACCTTTGTTCTGAATAGAATTTTGGATAGCGAGCATGAATATAGTTACCAAATTAGAAAGCAATATTTTAAAGTGATAAATAGATGAAAGCAACCATATGATAGTATTTGTTTTTAACACTCTCTTCTGCTCAAGTTTTCACATAATACTCGTTTTAAAGAAATAGTGCATTGAGAATTTATTGTTTAAAATTATTTGTTAGAGGTATTTTTCAAACTTTTGAGTTTTGATAATATTTATACACATATTTCATTCAAAATTATAATAAAATTGTGTATTTAAAGCAACCATATGATTAATAGATTATATAAATAATGTCTAACGGCATAGAATAATTGACAAACATAATACATAATACAAAAATAAAATGACTAAATATACAAGATACAATTTTATTTTTGATCGGTAAATGTTAGTTGTTAGTGGTTAGAAGTTAGTTCGCCAAGTCTTCTTACAATTTTAAATTCTCCAAGTCTCTTTATACCTCCCACTCTAAATTCGTTCCCAAAGGGAATCGAACTTGCTCTCTCACTAAAGTGGGAACCCGGTGGCCAAGTGAAGAATTTTGGGTGTTTTTGGTATTAATATGTGTATAAGGAGACTTGAAAATTTGAGTGAGAATTATTAATAATTTATTTTTAAGTGTTTTTTTTTGAAAGAATTTATTTTTAAGTGTTGAAAGTCTTATCTTGTTCGATATATAAGGGGCTTATATTTGGACAGAAAATAATGTGGAGGAACAAGAAATGGCTACAAGACCAGGCCTGCTCACTGATTGGCCATGGAAGCATCTTGGAAGCTTTAAGGTATATATATATATATATATATATATATATATATATATATATCGATAAATGTTAGTTGTCGAGTGGTTATAAATTAGTTCACCAAGTCTCCTTACAATTTCAAATTCTCCAAGCCTCCTTATAGCTCAAACTCCAAATTCGTTCCAAAATAGAATCGAACCTGTCTCCCACTAAAGTGAGAAACCCGATGGCGAGGGTAATATTTATATATTATATACTCTCTTTTTCTCATTACTCATTTCTTAGTCCGCGTGTCATACAAAGTGTACATTTGCATTCTTTTTTAATAACAACAAATGTAAAAAAAGTATAATTTGCACCCAAATTAGTGTCTTAGTTATAAATTGGATCTTAAATTATTTTTGGTATAAATTGGACTTTGAACTAATGTCTCGGTATAAATTGAACATCAAACTATTTTTTTGTACAAATAAGAACTTCAACTTTTAAAATTGAACCAGGTAAGCCCTTCAACAAATAAAATAAGGGATGAGGACCCTTTAATTAAATAAATTGACATAGAACATTATTATATTAGTGGATAAATTGACAAAAAAGTTAAAAATGTTATGATATATTCTAAAAATTGAGTGAACATCAACAATTTTTTATAATGAACTCATATTTTTTAAACATACAATATAATGTTAAAACTATAATAAGAAGAAGATAATTAATTTAATGTAATGAATTGAAAATAAAATTAAAATTAAAAAAATCATAATATTAAAATTCGTAAAAATAATAAAAAAATTATTTTCTAAAAATACGACACTATTACGTTTACAATTTTTATATATATTTTTATTGTTTTAAAACTATAATTAAAGAGACCTTCATGTCTCATTTTATTAGTTGAAGAACATATGTATTTAATTTTAAAAGTTAAAGTATTTATTTGTAAAAAAAAAAAAAAGTTCATGGTCCTATTTGTACTCAAAATATTAGTTCAAGGTTCAATTTGTGTAAAAAAAAAGCAGTTAGGGTCCAATTTGTACTTGAAATACTAGTTGAGGATCCAATCTGTACTCAATATACTAGTTCAAGATCCAATTTATACAAAAAAATAGTTAAGGGTCTAATTTGTACATGATACACTAGTTGAGGGTACAAATTGCACCTTACCCCAAAAAAGAAATTCAAATACTTGCAAATAAATGTTATTAATTTGTAACTCATAAACCCGTTAAAAAAATTTGTAACTCATAAATCTTGTTGATCTCTTAATTGATCTTTTCTCCAAAGATATAAATTTGATTTGATGTCTTAATTCTTTTCTCTAAAAATATAAATTTGATTTGTAGTATCAGATTCTCAACAATTTGTTCTAAATCTTTTTAAATATAAGACAAAATACATTATCATATAATATGGCTCATGAGTTGATGAAACCACAACTCAATCATATTCAAAAGGAAGTCATCACTATAAGAAAATTGACTTTGAGTGCGAGAGATTTTGCCATTATAACTTTTCTAGCTAAAAGTATTTAATGATAGAAAAAGATCTTTAATAATAACAAGTATAGCTCCTGCTTTTAAATGAAACCGTCCCACAAAAAGACCCTCTCTCATATTTGGGTGATTTTATTATTTCTATTCTTAATAATAATATTGCATTTTCTTTTTTTTTTTTTGTAATTTCTTGCAACAGATTTTAGTGATATACTGATACTCTTGTGCGATGCACATATAAAATATTATGAATTTTAAACGTGAGATTATATTATGAAACAAATTATAACAGAAACTAAATTTATTTTGTCCACTTTCCAATAAGACTTTATTAATAATATATATATAAAAAAAGACTTTATTAATTTCTATTACTACTAAATAAATATATAAAGTTATTTAATTAATTATATAATTTTTAATTATATTTGAAATGAATATCAACTAGCATATCATTCATATAAAATAAACTTTTGTCTGACACGTATTATTATAAAATAATCACTCCCTACACAAAAAAAAAAGTCAAAAAGTCAAATGGAAAAACAAAAACAGGACGGAGGGAGGGAGTATCAGACAAATGCATTGCATTTTGCTAAGAAAAACTACTTAGTCTCTTTTCACTTTAACTCTTTTATTTATATATAGATATAGATGTAACACGAAATTTTCTTGGAAATAATTTGTTTGGTTTTTCCCTGAATTTGGCCTTTCAAGTATATCATTTTAGGTCCATGGGCGATCCAGAGCATTTACTCCTTAGCAACAAGAGGGAAGAGTGAGAGAGACTACACCAACTTGGTTATACTACCATTTCTACTATCAAGAGCTCTTCATAACCAAATTTGGATATCTATTTCGCGTCATAGGACAGCCAAAGGTAACAATAGGATTGTCGATAGGAGCATTGAATTTGAGCAGGTTGACAGGGAAAGCAACTGGTAATTTATAATTATACCCACTCTCTTAATGATTTTAATTAAAGAAACTAATTAATAAAGTCAAAAAATGTGAATTGCAGGGATGATCAGATTCTGTTTAGTGGGATTTTTGATCTATATTTTGAACACCACGGTTTCTGCTGCTTCGTTCCTGCCAATTTGGAGGAGCGATGGCGTAATCATGACGGTTCTGCTTCATGCCGGCCCGGTGGAGTATTTGTACTACTGGTTGCACAGAGCGTTGCACCACCATTATCTCTACTCCAGATACCATTCTCACCACCACTCCTCCATCGTCACCGAGCCTATTACATGTAACATTGATATTGTACTTAAAAATATCATCAAAATTAAATTAATATATCATTTTCTTTTCTGATATTATATAATTTGTGGCAGCTGTTACACATCCATTTGCAGAGCATATTTCATATTTTGTTCTGTTTTTAATTCCGGTTATGGTAACACTCTTCACTGGAACTATTTCCGTGGCGTCCCTCTTTGGATACATCACTTACATTGATCTCATGAACAATATGGGCCACTGCAACTTCGAGATAATTCCTAAATCTGCATTTTCCATCCTTCCCCCTCTCAAATACATGATCTACACCCCCTCGTAAGTCACTCATATAACAAATAATTTGTGCTACTTCATCATGTTGATTCCATATATATATACAGGTTTCACTCTCTGCATCATACTCAGTTCCGGACAAATTACTCGTTGTTCATTCCGTTATATGACTACATTCATGGTACCATGGACAAGTCTACTGATGCATTGCACGAAACGTCACTAAAGCGGCAGGAAGATGTTCCTGATGTTGTGCATTTGACGCATCTAACAACTCCAGATTCGCTGTTTCATCTCCAAGTGGGATTTGCCTCTTTTGCTGCAACGCCTCTAAACTACTACTCCACATGGTACATGTGGCTCATGAAACCTATAACATGGTGTTGTGTGATCCTGAATTGCTTATGTGGCCGCACGTTTATTGTGGAGAGAAATTTCTTTGACAAAACTCAAACTCCAATCGTGGGCGATCCCTCGATACACTATGCACGTAATAACTTCCCTTTGTTCTCCCGTTTTCCTTTGCCATCATGTTTCGCTCATATGATCATTATTGCTCTACTGTTACTAGTATTCTCGCAAAGGGCTGGCCCAGCAAGCTATCAATGGCTTTATTAAAGAAGCCATACTCCAGGCCGAAGCACAAGGTGTCAAGGTTTTAAGCCTAGGCCTCATGAACCAGGCTAGTTCCTATTTAGCCTTTTATTCTTCAATTCGATCTCTAATATTCAATCAAAATTAAGATAAAATATACTGTTAATCAGTTTCTCTCGTGAAGCTTAATTGCACGATGAAAGTGGTTTACAAAAGCCTTACTCATCATGATCAATTAAATATATTAACTTGGCCACTGGACTTCTCACTTAAGTTGGAGACCTGAGTTCGATTCCATTTGAGAACGAATTGGAGTGGGAGGTATAAAGAGGCTTGGAGAATTTGGAATTGTAAGGAGACTTGATGAACT
This sequence comes from Paraleonurus japonicus, assembly GCA_030762865.1. NCBI lineage: Eukaryota > Viridiplantae > Streptophyta > Magnoliopsida > Lamiales > Lamiaceae > Paraleonurus > Paraleonurus japonicus. The sequence continues at coordinate 36,803,473 of CM061061.1, forward strand.
AATTTCTAGCCACTAACAACTAACATTTATCGATAAAAAAAAAACTTGCGTAACAGGAAATTTGGAAAGTATATCCTTTGCTTTCCTTTCAATTCATAGATACAAAATTACTTTTTTATTTCCAGGATGATGAACATAACAGAATTGGAGGACTCATAATTGAAAGATATCCTGAGCTTAAGACGAAAATAGTAGATGGAAGTAGCTTGGCAATAGCCGTCGTCATAAATACCATTCCAAAAGGCACAACTGAAGTCCTATTCAGAGGCAGTCTCTCCAAAATGGCGTTTGCAATTGTTTCCGCTTTGTGCCAGCAGGGTATTAAGGTTGCTACCTTCTACAAAAGCGAGAAGCTTAAACTCTCTGTAACAACTCAGGGCAATGTGTTCGTCACCAAAACTTACACTCAGAAGGTCAACATCGATCTTATATATATGCTAGTTGTAATGCATTATTTGCTCCTTCCTTGTACTGAATGTACGTGCTTGCAGATATGGATGGTCGGAGATGGATTGTCGGAAGATGAACAGCTCAAGGCACCAAAGGGGACTTTATTCATTCCTTTCTCTCAATTCTCACCAAAGAAAGTGCGAGACGACGTCTCTTACTATCTAACGCCATCTATGGTGGCTCCGCCTTCCCTCCACAATCTGAATTCTTGTGAGGTACAATTTTCTGATGCATTGTTTATTGAGACATGCAATTTAATTAAATTCGTGACTAATATATATACAAGTTGTTTGGTAGAATTGGTTGCCAAGAAGAGTGATGAGTGCTTGGCGTGTGGCTGGAATATTGCATGCTTTAGAAGGATGGAATGTACATGAGTGCGGCGACGCCATTTTCGAAGTTAAAAACATCTGGGAAGCTGCCCTTAGGCATGGATTCCGCCCCCAACTATTTCCAAATAATTATATATATAACATGAATGTATGGTACTTCAAAATGTTACACTGTGTTTTTAAACTTTATAAAATAATTTTTAGAATTATTATTTTTTTAAAATAGTTCTAAAAAAGTGATTCTAATTTTTTTATGTTTCAAAACACACTCTACATCTTAATATTTAACTATATTATTGTTGTGTTGGTGACACGTGTCCTGCAATTAAAAATATGAGGAAAAATTATAGTTTTGGTCTCATAAAAATTTTCCAACAACAATGTTAATCTCACGTTCTTTTTTTGTCCTTTTTTTATCATTATTTTTTAGGATCAAAAATAGTGCCTACCATTTATCTCATTCTCTTAGGATCAAAACTACAATTTTCTTGGGACTAAAAATGTCAAAAAAATTATGAGACCAAAAATATTAACAAAATTAAGGACTATTTTGTAGACCACTCATTTTCTTGGGATAAAAATGTAATTTACCCAAAATTATGAATATGATAAATTATTAATTGAGAAAAATTAATTGTATCACAAGTTATCACTAAACTGTATCAAGGAATGCCTACACAATATTATATCTTTATGGTTAACAACATTTCGTGTTGTGCTAATGACACATGTTCTAAAACTAAAAATATGAGTATGATAAATTATTAATTGAGAAAAATAATTATATCACATGTTATCAGTAAATCGTGTTGCTTGGAGTTAGTTTACAGTAAAATATTGTACGGAATTAAATTACTTAATAAATTTAATTAGTGGGATGCTCCTTCTATCAACCGTTGATTTTATGATGAAATTTCAATAAAGGCGTGATTAGTCATCGTTACATATATTAATGTGCTTTAATAAGTGGGATTTCACCAAAGCATTTCGATTATTTTATATGTAAAAGGCCATAATGCGAATGTATCTTAAAATATTAATTGCGTCTGCATATATTAGTATAAATTAACATTAATTTTTTTAAAGTGTTAAAACAACATTATCAAATTATATTTCGTCTTATCATGAGAACGTCTCACATATGACCTATTAAAAAAGTGAAATTATTTTAAAAATACATCATAATTATAGTTTTCTTTTTTAGTTTTGATTTAGTTTCAACTGATATAACTAGCGGTAGGGGTGTGCATTCGGTATTCGTAAGAACCGAAACCAAATAAATAACGAATTAGTACTATAAGAAAGCCAAACCGAACCGAACCGAAATATGTAAAAACTGATCAATACGAAACCAAAATTTTCGGTTCGGTATCGGTATAATACCAAATACCAATTTTTTTTTTTAAAAATAAATTTTGAGACCTTTGCTTTTGGATCTTTTTTAAGAATAATTTTTCAACCAAAACAAGTAAAATACAAGTAAACATAAATCATTTATACTCTAAGTCAAGTTCTCAAGTTCCGACTTCCAACATAAAATTCAAATATCGAAATATCAACATAAAAGACCAAATACCAAATTTAATACAAATTCGTAAAATTATATATATATTATATTATATTATATATTATATTATTTGTAATTTTTCCTATATTATTTTATTTTATTTTTTAATATATATATATATATATATATATTAATATATATTAAATTTCGGTTCGGTTTTCGGTTATACCAAAATTTTGTTCATAAAACCAATGTCGAAACCGAATACCGAAATTTTCAAATTTTAAAACCGAATACCAAAATAACCGAACCGAATTAAAATTTCGGTTCAATTTGGTCGGTTTTCGATTAAAACCGAATAATGCTCCTCCCTAACTAGCAGTACTAATTCCAGTCTTATCAATTGTTTTTCTATATGGAGTATAAAATTTCTAACAACTCGAAAGAAATATACAACTTAAAAGTTGTCAGCACACTCGATACAAATTCCATAGAATTTAGCTGTCTATAGAAATATATGCATCAGATATTTTAATAAAGGTGAGGAGACATGCACCTTAATGTAGCACATCATACAAAATTAAATGATTTAGTCCAATAAACCGACTTACACGCATAAATCGTACTTTAATTAGTCCTCGCTCCTAGCCCTAGTCGATTTAGCATTATGATAATTAAGCATGTAATGTAATACTTTCCTTACCTGACCCTAATATGGGCTAAAAGGCCCTGCCAAATGAGGCCTAAAATCTTTAGCTAATTAGTATTATTCATTTCTTTTTATCTTGGAGCCTGTTTATTTGGTAATATTGAATTTGAAGGGATATAAAATCATGTGATAAATTTAAATGAATTTTTAAAAAAATTAAATGAATTTAAAAGATATTTTTGTATAATAAATGTTACATAAGAGATGGTATACAAAATCTATTTAAAATGAAAAATGAGACTATAGACCTTATTGAAGGATGCTTTTCTATATCCTTTATTATCAATAATAACACAGGACTCTTACAAGAAAACGACAACAATATTGCACTTTGGACTAACCCAACAATTAATAGCACCAACATATTTAAAAATAAAAAAATCAATACACTTGTAGGTGAAAGTGAACGTATAATACAGGGAACTAACCGCACGACGACACGTTGCTGTACTAATTATTACAACTTTTAATTTTTTATTTCGGCATGTGGCAATATAAATTACACGTTGCTGTATTATTTTATTTTTATAATCACACATTAAATTTATCTCTCTACATTTTTTTATTTACACATATATTATTCTTTTATCCTTATTTTTACTTTTTCTTTCCATCACATTATTTGTACTATATTTATATCACATTTACTTACCTTAATTTTATACCCAAAAGAAATACTCACTTCTTTTATTACCTAAAATTAAGAAAAATTAATTTTGTTGACTTTTATGAGAATTAAGGGTAGGAGAGAAAATAAAATGTAAGGCTCCATTTGGATGGAGTGGATTTGAAATCGAGGATTTGAGGATAATATACCATGTATTTACATAAACTAAAATAGAGAAAAGGCTAAATGAATGGATTTGATTCACTCAAATATTAAGAACAAGTGGGAGAAGTGAGAGGATTTCAAATGACTAGGTTTCTTTGGGTATTTGAAATCCTCTCACTTATAAGTAATATTTGTGCGTATCAAATCAATTCATTTAGTTTTCTCCATTTTGATTTGTAAATGTGTTGTGTATTATCCTCAAATCTCTTGATTTCAAATGACTCCATCCAAATGGAGCCTAAAGTATTTTGAGTGATTTAATGAGATAAAGTATAAGAGAGAATAAAGTATAGTATAATAAGAGTGACATTTTTATAATTTAAATAATATTGTACAAATATTAATATTATGTGATATTTTTTTAAGAGTGTGGATAATTTATTGGGACAATGACGAAAAAGAAGAGTGTGTATAATTTATTCAATATGAGGGAATAATTACTAAATATCCGAAATGGAGTACTATTATTAAATGCCAACATGTAACGCCGGTTTTATTATTATTAAATGAAATGAAAAGGCTGTACTTAGAAGTTAGAACCCGTACAAATGCCGCAGGCTCTATAACAGCATTTGTGGCGGCCCGGCCTAGGTTGGTAGAGCAAGCCGCTGTGCCTTGACTGACGTTTTAAGAGTAAATTTAAGGGTTTAATATTTAATATTATACAATATTTTGAAATATTTTTATAAATAAGAGAAAAAGACAAAATAAAAAAAATGATCAAAATTTTGAGGAATAAATTTGTAAATTTTTGTATATAATATAAAGAATTGATTGGATTGTATGTATGTATATTAAAAAAATAATGACATTTTATATAAATTTATAAATATTGTGAGGATGAATTTACGGGAAAAAAAAATCATCTTAAGGACATGAAAGGTGTTATGAAATGGAGAAAAAGAAAAATATGAAAGTTATAGCGGGATAGAGGTATATAATACTCCTCATATCTCTCTTTTGTTTACTCAAGCCAAAATAGCATAGATTTTAATAAGAAAATTATTTATTAGTATTAAAAGGTGTAAAGTTGAGAGTAAATGAATTATTTCTATTTTATTGGAGAAAAATTAATTTAGTTTGAAAGGATAGAATGAATAATTGAATGACATGAAATACAAATAAGAGATGTTTGCAACCATTTAATTTAAAAATATAATTTTTTTCTTTGTTATTTTTAATATATGGGAAAATAAAAAGACAGTAATTTTAAAATTTTGAAGAATTGAAAAGGAGACAGAAGTGGATACTTGTTATAAAAGCTTTTCTACTAAGTTCTATAATTAATTAGGCCCCCAATATTATTTTTGAACCTGTCTGATTATGAAAATAAATTAAATGGACCAACACCACCTTTTCAATAGGCCACTACTTAGTGCCTATTATATTTTATACTATATATAATTAGTTAGGCCCCCAAAATTATTTTTTGGACCCGTCTGATTATGAAAATAAGCTAAATGGATCAACAACACCACATGTGCTTCTTATGGTTAAAAACGCAAATGAATCAACAACACGTCAACACCCGTTTGTATTGTTTTTTTTGAAAGAACCCGTTTGTATTGTTAACACGTAGCCGAGTCGATAATTTGTTTATAAAATAACTAATACTTCCCATAAAATTTCCACACTTTCATTTTTATTAGTTATATTATAAATTTCACACTCTTAAAATATAAAATTCTTTGTAAATTTTACCTCACAATTTTCACTAATTTGCACAAATATCATTATTTTTTGATTTATACATACACACAATTTAATAATTTTTTTACTTTTATACATAAAAGTTTACAAAATTATCCCTAAAAACCTCAATAATTACTCTTCTTTTTAAAGTGTGTGCATCAAAACTTTTATGAGAGAGAAGAAGGTTTTTAATTTATTGAGACCAAAAATATTTAAAAATAAATAAATTATTGAGCCCAAAATGCATTTTAATTTGCTGGTTCCCAAAAGCACCATTTATTGTTTTAGGACACGTTTGCTGTGGGTTATTAAATTTTGAGTAATACCGAAACATGTGATATATTAGATTTTTTATGTGTGATATGTTTTACTACATTATACAAATCAAATGTTTGTTAATTTATATTACAATATAGTTAACATGAGTCATAATATTTTCAAGTGTTTGTATTGAGAATTAATTCATTTGATAAGTTAAAATTTTACAATTATACTCCATTTACTATTTTTTTAAAATAAAAAAGAGATATTTTTGTCAATTAACTTAATAATAAGTGGATGATAATTTTAATACCACATAAAGGGAGGGATCCAAGTTCACTAAAAAATGAAAAAATATATATTAGAAACTTTCATATTTTCATGGTATAGATAATATAAATCAACAATAACAAATATTTGAATTGTAAGAAAAAAATTATATTCTTAGTAATCACTCAAAATAAACATGTCCCTAGAGAAAATCTTTTTATAGTATTTTTAAATATAAATATTATAAAAAAATACCATGTCTCGGTTAAGTTTTTGTGAGATAATTGGTTCACTACTGTGTCAACAAGCCCATCAATACGAACGACGGAACGAGTATCTAAACACTTGAAATAGAAATAGCGGACAAAAAGAGGGTACGGGCCTCTTGTACGTCTTCATCAGCAAATTAATTATTGCAACAATGTGAGCGACAAGCGACAATCGATATTCAATACACTCTATGCGTTGGTTGTGGAATATAAATGAGATAGTGGAACCCATTCAAACCAGACCAACATTTTCGTTAATTTTTTTTTCTTTTCTTTCAAGAATTAATTCCCTTGGGTTATTTCCTACCTATATATAAGGAGGCCGGATCATGATATTTAGACATAAATTGTAGATAGGGAAGGCTGAAGGTGGTAGAGAGATAAGAATGGCCACAACACCAGGATTGCTCTCTGACTGGCCATGGAAGTGTCTTGGAAGTTTTAAGGTATCTCCCTTTGTAATTACTTATAATTAAGTACATCATATCCAACTTGATAATATTAACATCATGTTGTTTTTCTAGTATATCATCTTGGCTCCTTGGGCAATCCACAGCATTTACACCCTATGGAATAATAATGAGAGAGACTACGTCAACTTGCTCATAATACCATTACTACTGTCAAGGACTCTTCACAACCAAATTTGGATATCAATTTCTCGTCACAGGACAGCCAAGGGTAGCAACAAGATTCTCGACAGGAGCATTGAATTTGAACAAGTTGATAGAGAGAGTAACTGGTAATTAAATCTACTCTCGATTTAAGAAAATAATTCAGATTTAAAAATGGGTAATTAATTTGCAGGGACGATCAGATTCTATTTAATGGACTGTTGTTCTACATTTTTAACTACACATTGCCTGGTGCTTCTTTCCTGCCAATTTGGAGGAGTGATGGCATAATCATCACGGCTTTGCTTCACGCTGGCCCCGTGGAATATCTTTACTACTGGCTACACAGAGCATTGCACCACCATTATCTCTACTCCAGATACCATTCTCACCACCACTCCTCCATCGTCACCCAGCCCATTTCATGTAGTATCATTTTACTAATTAATTAATATTATGATCAAAATTAATTAATTATTTATTTATTTATTTTGGTAGCTGATATATAAATATAATTGTGGCAGCTGTTGCACATCCTTTTGCGGAGCATATTTCATATTTTGTGCTGTTTGCAATTCCGCTTTTGGGAACAGTCTTCACTGGAACTATTTCCGTGGCGTCCCTCTTTGGATACGTCACTTACATTGATCTCATGAACAATATGGGCCACTGCAACTTCGAGATAATTCCTAAATCTGCATTTTCCATCTTCCCCCTCTCAAATACTTGATCTACACCCCCTCGTAAGTCACTCATATGCTACTTGATCATGTTGATTCCATATATACCTAACTATATATACAGGTTTCACTCTTTGCATCATACTCAATTTCGAACCAATTACTCGTTGTTCATGCCTTTCTATGACTACATTCACGGTACCACCGACAAGTCGACTGATGCATTGCACGACACGACACTGAAGAGGCAGGAAGATGTTCCAGATGTAGTGCATTTGACACATCTAACAACGCCAGATTCGCTGTTTCATCTCCAAGTGGGACTTGCCTCTTTTGCTGCAACGCCTCTAAACTACTACTACTCCGCATGGTACTCCTGGCCTTTAACATGGTGGTCTGTGTTGCTCAACTGCCGCACTTTTACTGTGGAGACAAATTTATTTGAGAAACTCAAGTTGCAATCTTGGGCCATCCCACGATACAGTATACAGGTCATCACATGCATATATTTCTTAATTAGATCATTCGAGTACGCGCGTATATATGCTTGCTTCATCGATGTTTCCTTTTGTGTACTGTAGTATTGTGTTAAACGGCAAGGAGAAGGTATCAACAGCTTAATTGAAGAAGCCATATTGGAAGCCCAAGCAAGAGGTGCAAAGGTTGTGAGCCTAGGCCTTCTCAACCAGGCAAGTAGTAAATATTCTATATATATATATATATAGTCTTCTGCTCTGCTGATGCAAAAGTAGTTTTTCATTCGACCAGAGTGAGGAACTTAACAGAAGTGGAGCAGTCTTCATTGAAAGGCATCCTACTCTAAACACCAAAGTAGTAGATGGAAGTAGCCTGGCAGTAGCCATTGTCCTAAATAACATTCCTAAAGGCACCACTCAAATCCTATTCAGAGGCGCCCTCTCCAAACTAGCCTTCGCCATTGTTTCTGCTGTGAGGAAGCAGGGCATTGAGGTGGCTACATTCTACGACAGCGACAAGCTTAGGCTGTCTGCAAGGTGTGAGGCTGAGGTGGTAACCTCCAAAACTATCACTCACAAGGTATACTATCATATCGGATGATGCATGATTTGTGTTAAAGAATCATTAGTGTCTGATTAAGGGGTGCTTTAGAATACTGAAAACTGTTTATAAAAGCTTTTTTTTTTTGAAAAGATATGAAAGACAACTTTTAAAAAATGCCCTAAGTAGATACTTTTTCAAGGAACTAAAAAAATTAGTCGAATTCTATTAAATTTTGAAATGGCCGGTACTTAATGTTGCAGACAGGGATAGGGCACTGGACCACCTGAAAATTTTAATTTTTTTATTTATATATTAAAAATAAAAATAAAAATAATTATATTATTAATAATTATTTAATAATTTATAAATATAATGTTTGATGAAATTATTATTCAATAATTAAAATTATATATGATGAATAAAAACATAAAAAATTAAATTTGTTCAAATTTAAACTATGCTCACATTGTTTTGTTTGTAATATATCTTATTATTAAAACAAATTGAAAGCCAATTACGTCCATTATTTTATTAATTTTATTCATCTACAACTGATTACAGATATGGATAGTTGACGAAGGATTGTCCGAAAATGAACAACTGAAAGCACCCAAGGGTAGTCTCTTCATTCCTTTCTCTCACTTCCCTCCTAAGAAAGCACGAAACGACACCTTGTACTGTCACACCCCATCTATGGTGGCTCCTCCCTCCCTCCACAATCTGCATTCTTGTGAGGTTAACTTTTACAACATCCATCTGCTAATTAATTTACCATTTTTTGGGCTATGCCGCCTGCATGCATGTTATTATTAAATTTTATGAGGCAGATAATCAGGGGCGGACGTAGGAATCTTGGCCAGACGAGGCACAATTAAACTTGAAAAATAAATTTATATATATAAAAGATAATTTATAATTGATTAAAATTTTGAAATTATACAATTGATGACGACAGTTTGTCATCCTTTGAAAACTATGGATGACAGTTTCATTGGATATACAATTGAATATTTCATTTTTAATATGCAGTACTAAATTAGGGTAAATTGCATTTTTAGTCTCAAGAGAATGAGTTGTTTTGCAAAATGATTATTTTTGACACTTTTGGTCTCGTAATTTTTTCGACATTTTTAGTCTCAAGAAAATTGCATTTGGTCCCAAAAAAATGATAAATTGCAATTTTAATTCCAAGAGAATGAGAAAAAATTGTAGTTGCGGTCCTACAAAATAATAGTCGGGACTATTTTTGCCAAAAATAAAGGACAAAAAAGAATACATGGGACTAAAATTGTCGTTGAAAAATTTTTCATGGGACCAAAACTATAATCTACTAAATTATCATTTATCCACTCATCACTCATTCGGTTCGAAGCCTATTTTTCACAATATTCATAATAGAAAATGTTCTTTCCAATTGTATAAGTTGCAACCGGTAATGTCATATCTCAACACCATTGAAAATCATTTGGATAAAATTCGACAAACAAACTAACTTCTCTAAGTTGAAAGCTTCAAAAGAGTTGGGCGATTCAAGCAAGCAACACAAAGCAACAATTTTGTATTTACCTCATTGAATCGACCATTTAGCTCACGTAATTGTATATCAATGACAATATAAATATAAAAGAAGCACCACGCTCCTAGCGCTCAAGCCCTCACCATTAATTTTATTTATTTTTTGGTGTACTAGTTTTTCTTCAAACATAAAAATCTCTGGTTTTAAAACCAAAGTCACTGGTTTAATATTTAATAATTTATTTTGGAATTTTATATACTTAGAAGGGTATATATATGGTACGTATTTCATATAGAAAAATCAGGTGGGGCACTTGCCCCCTTGCCTATATGTATATCCGCCAGTGCAGATAATTATATATATATATATATATATATATATATATATATGCGATATATAACAAATTATTTTGTAGAATTGGCTGCCAAGAAGAGTAATGAGTGCTTCGCGTGTGGCCGGAATTGTGCATGCCTTAGAAGGATGGAATGTAAATGAGTGTGGGGACACCATTTTCGACGTTACCAAGATCTGGGAAGCTGCACTTAAACATGGATTTCGCCCCACAACTATTTCCATTTAGTCCAATATATATACGTATCTGAAACGTTGTGCATGTTTGCTCAATATGGAATAATCTGTTGGAATTATGTTATTAATTATATTATTATATATATGAATAATTCTTGTGGGATAAGATGACTAGAAATGTTAAAAAGGCCAAAACTCCTAGGCCAGTTCATTTTTTTTTTTTTAAAAGGTTGGACCTAGTTTTTCTAGTGCAATTTAAATCCAACTAGTTTTGGCTCGAACCCTCATACAATTGAGCCGATTTAATGGGTTTTGGTTGTGTGAGACTGTCTCATCATGCATGAGACGGACATGAGACGTAATCACTTTTTAATAAATTGTTATCACTTTTTCATAAATTGTTATCACTTTTTTATAAATTATTATCACTTTTCAATCTGTTATCACTTTTATACTAATTTGTATCACTTTTTAAAAAGTGATAACAATTTATTAAAAAGTGACTCCGTCTCATGCATGAGACGGTCTCATCTGAGTTTTTGCCATGGGTTTTAGTTAGTCCATCGGCTCGTTTAATATAATTATATGATATTTTAACTAATAATTTATCTTTATTGTGAACACCAATAAAATTATATTTATATTGTATAATATGAATATCTTGATAAAAAATAATGATTGTGTACGTTTGTATATAAAAACATTGTGCCAGCACAATCCAGAAAATGATATCTCACATTGTAGATAGTCGAGTCACATAAAATCGAATACTTAAAATTCAATTAATTAAATAGTAATTGATGGAATACATAAATTTACGCGAAATTAATTAATTAATAGTTTAATACAACATAGCTAGCTACTTACATGAGGAAAAAAATGGCGCTATAGCTATATAATGTTCCCACACAACATGGACGTGAGCTCATCATTAAGAGGATTAGACATTTTGTGTAGAAAATCTTGAAGCAACAAAATAATATTAGACAGAAAATCATTCCAGATGTAATGATTCTGATTGAGTGAAATAATCTGAGGGACTTGTTGTCTACAAATTGGGCACGTGGGGTGCGACCGAAGCCATATATCAATGCACTCACAATGAAAGCTGTGCCTGCACTCAACCAGTTTCCGGTAACTATCGCCGCCGCATATGTCGGTAAGGCATATGGCACAGTACGGAGGTGGACTCTGTGAGTTCTCGACGAAAATGGCAGCGGCCGGAAGCCGGCCCCGACCGGAAAATTTCTTGAGGAAGGATAAGGAATTGGTGGCCATATTGAATAATGTAGGTTGATTGTTGGGATAGGAATGCACCTTTATTAGTTTATGAGCAACATATATACTTGTACATATATGTACGTGAGAAAATTGGCCGACCTTAAAATAATTAATTACAAAATTGAATTACTAAGACTCAAACAAACAAAAAATTTCAAAGGTAAAAGTCGTGGATGTTGAATTAAAATCAAGTGTTATTTGGAAAAAAGAATGAAAATAAGTGGAAAAGGCAAGACCCGTTTAAGTTAGAATTCCAGATGTGATGGTCAAAGAGGAAGTCATATTGCGATTTCATTTGAATCAAAATTAGTAGAGCACCGTACAAGGAGTAATATAATTGACCTTTTCATTTTATCTTTCTCTCTCTCTTTTTCAATGAAAATTAGCAGTATCGTCAAATTAACAACGTACCCAATTACTAGATAAGAATTGTAATCATAATAACAAAAGTTGAAAAAAAAACGTCGCATACATTTTTCCCACACTTAATTAATGTTTGTATAAATATTTTCTAACCTTATTTTGGTTTTCAATTATAAATTATATTTCTTTTTTTTGTATTATTAAATATTTTATTCTATAACTTATGATCAATATCTAATTTTCATTATTTAGTCCCCAAAGAAACTGATGGTCTCATATAAAAAAACATATCTCATTTGCTTATATTTTATGATTCCTAAGTTCATTAGGTTTCAATCCAACAATATTTTTAAGAAAAAATATGATCCAAATATAAGGGTGTAGATCTATTGCATGCATCTTATTAATACTTTTTAAGTTTTTATTAAATGGGGTTCAAATGTTATTTATTATTTTATATTGCAAGCTAAATATGAATATTTTAAATAACCGTAATCCAATTCTTTTTTTAAAGCACCGTAATCCAAAACATTAGAGAAAATCTCAATAGGCTTTCAATTAAATCTGATCAAGCCGTAGCCCTCGTAATGGTAGTATGGTACTAGCCAATTTATAATAATGTTGGGCTTCAGTTCGGGCCTTTTTCATCTAGATCAATATGTATGGGCCTACTACTCAGCCCACTTTCTAATTCAGTCAGAAAAATTGAAAATATCATGTACCTCCTCCGGTCGTTAACCTCAATTATCTAAAGAAGAACAGCAAATGGCAACTTGCATATCCACACCACCGTCTGCAACTCTCGCTCTCTCCTCAGAGATATTCTCAAGCAAAAGAGATGGAAGTAATAATTTCTCATGGTCTTCTTCATTTCCAAACATCAAAATTTCCACAAATAGTTTAAATTTACCCAGTTTGAATTTCACTCCGAATCAGGTAATTTTTCCTCCATTGATAATATCTTTTCCGAATAGCTATTAACACCTTCTAATTTCTTTCACTTTTAGATGTTTGCACTCGAATTATTGTTCTGAATTTATTTTATTAAGATCACTTCTGGATTTTGCTTTGGTGTATGTATCTGTTGTGTACGTATATCTATGTATATACTTTGGCGCGTTTTCAGGATATACTTGCTTGTTCTACATTTTTATAAGCAGACAAAAGATAGATATGAAGTTAGTCCGGTGAACTACAATTGCAGTTATGAGAAAAATGGTAATGGTTGTGTAGAAACCCTAAGTCTTGTACATTATTGTACTCCTAAACAATTGAGAATTTTTTTGTTGAACAGGGTAAGCATGTAAACATGTTATTATGATTGCAAAGATAAATGGCCATCAATACCTGCTTTGTATTACTCTAGTTGTGTTGTAAATTATTGGGAAGTTTGATGTATTATATAAAAATGCACGCAACATGTTTGATTAGTTGTGATGAATATATTATGCATTATTTGTTTTCTCCATCTTCTTGATGCATTTTGGGTTGTATATAGTCTGATCTTGTAGAATGTTTGAAGGGATTCGTAGTTCAAGCTGCTTGGACGAGGAGATCTCGTGGTGAAGCTGCTAAGAAGCCTAACAAAAAATCATGGAAACAAAAGACAGATATGTATATGAGACCATTTCTGTTGAATGTGTTCTTTTCCAAGCGATTTGTTCATGCAAAAGTGATGCATCGAGGTACTAGCAAAGTTATATCAGTTGCTACCACAAATGCAAAGGATCTCAGGAACACATTGCCTTCTCTTACTGATAACAATGCATGTAGAGTTATAGGAAATTTGATTGCTGAACGATCAAAGGATGCTGATGTATATGCAGTGGCATATGAGGCGAAGAAGAATGAACGAATTGAGGGTAGACTCGCAATTATTCTTGACACCATTCAGGCGAATGGTATCATATTTGTTTGACCTTTAAACCTTTTGGGAATTTGAAAATCGAAAGTTCTTGGTCTCTGTTGGTTTTCATCACTGTAGCTGTTGTAGTGGTATGATATACTGTTTTAACACTGAGTAAAGAAGCTTAACATAGATAGCCTTAATAATTTGAAAGAATATTATCTTTCTTTTTTAACAGTAATTTTGCAGCCTAAAAGTAAAGATCTTAATGAAAGATAAAATTAAATGTGCAACATCGAATCTCTGGAAAAGGCTGGCCTTGCAATTTAGTAACGGTTGTCTGCTTTTTCGTTGAATATGATATAACGAAGACCAAAACGAGCTGAAACCATCGAGCATCTAAAATCGAAGCTCATCGTATATTTGAACCTCATTGTTGGGGTGCCATATACCTGCTACACATTCTACAATCTCCATTTGTTTTGATAATTGAACCAAACAATCGTATATCTGGTTGGATTGAGAATGTGACTTATCTCTGACTATAAACTCATACAAATTTCCATTAACCTCAATGGAGCTGCAACCAGGGGTCTTATCTACTCCTCTGTCCCTCATCATCTTCCTCACCTCCCGGCCTTGTGCCACATATTTCGTTCGACATACATGTTTGCAAGCAATACATATATTCCACTATCATCAGGATCCAACTGTAGAAGTTTGATCGCAGCTCTCTCCCCAGCTCAATGTTTTTGTGCATTCGACAAGCGAAAAACAGGGCCCCCAAACCACAGCATCTGCTTCCATCGGCATGCTTTCCACAAGCTGTATGGCCTCCTTGAGAAGACCAGCCCTACCAAGAAGGTCAACCATGCAAGAATAATGTTTAATTTTGGGGGAAATCTTGAATTTGGAGCTCATTTCAGAGAATAACTCCCGACCCTCTTCCACCAAACCTCCATGACAACATGCAGACAAAACTCCCAGAAAAGTTACTTCATCTGGCATTAGACCTGCCTGAGTCATCTCCCGAAAGAACGATAAGGCGTTTTGAGCATTACCATGAAGCGCTAACCCACCAATTATAGCAGTATAAGTTAGTGCATTTCTGCTGGGGATCTCGTGAAAAACCTGAAGCGCTTTTGCTATATTACCACACTTGGCGTACATGTCAACCAATGCTGTTCCAAGAACAACATTCACAGAGAGTTTATGTTTCTCAATGTAATGATGAATCCATACTCCAACATCAAGTGCTCCGAGCTGTGCGCAAGCAGTTAAGCAGCTAACCATGGTTACTTCATCTGGTTCAACTTTCATTGCTTGCATCTCATGAAACAAAGTCAAGGCTTCTTTGCCATGATGAGCTTGAACATAAGAACTAATCATCGCATTCCATGGAAAAACATCCTTCTCCGGCATCGCATCGAAGAGTCTCCGAGCAATATCTAGATACCCGAGTTTGGCGTACCCCACCACCATTGTAGTCCAGGTGACGATCGTCTTATCCTCCATCCTCTCAAACAACGCTTTTGCTTCCTCAACACCTCCACACTTGACATACATGTCTAAAAGCGCATTAGCAAGCGGGATGCTCATCTTCAACCCTCTGCGTCTTATATCTTGATGGAATTGACGACCAAGCTTCAAATCCTCCAATTGAGTACACGCTGTAACAACCCCGATCATAGTAATCTCATCTGGATCAGCATCCCTAGTCATCTTCATTTCCTCGTATATTCTCAAAGCCTCCACAGCTCCCCGCTCTTTACATACCCATTAATCAAAGAATTCCAAGAAACCAAGTCCCTCACAGAACTTTCCTCAAACACTTTGTGGGCAGCCTCTAATTCTCCACAAGAAACTAAGAAATGGATCAACGCATTGTGCACAAATATATCCCCCTCATAGTTCATCTTGAATACATGACCAAGAATCTCGTGCCCCACGTGAGGAAGAAACAATTTGGCACAAGTTTTGAGCAATAAAGGAAAAGTATAATTATCAGGCCTTAAACGCACGCCACTGGAACTAACAAAAATCAACATTTGCTTGTACATAAGAAAAGCTTCCGATGGATATTGACTCTCGCAGATGGCTCGAATGACAATATTCCAAGAAAACGCATTGGGGTTGGGCATTGCAAACAATAATCTCTTGGAATAATTCAGATCAGCCCCCATTGGAGAAAGTGCAGAGAAAGCTATTAAGCGGCTGTAAGCGAGGGCGTCTAAATCAAGTCCAGTGACAATCATTTGGCACTGGATTTGCGTTAGGTGGATCATGGACTTGCATTTTGTTTCGAGGAGAAAGAGAGTAGGGTGTGAGAGTACGAAATTGTGTGTCGTGTTCCAGGAAATAGTACTGCTGGGATGATGTTTCTTGGTTTTGTTTCTTAATCTTTGGGGCATGAGAGGGACTGCCTGTGCGTGGAGATTATTGAATGAAGAGAGGGAGAGAAAAGATTTGCGAGTACAACGTTGTCGAAATTGAGGATTGAGGAGAACGAAGAGAGACAGCATCTGAAAAGGATTCAGATACTGTGTTGGTTATAGGGGAAGAGGATCTCTTTCTCTCAGTCAATTCATCGAGCATTTAGGGGGCAAGATTATAGATAGAGAAATACAAAATTGTTTCATTGCATGAGAATAATGTCTGGTATGTGTAGGGTTTATTTCATGTCAAAATTTTACGTTAAAATTGTTCAAAACTATTTTGAAATTCTAAAGTATTAAAATATTTGATTAAAATTATTAAAAATTTTATCAAAAGTATTCAATGGAATCATATTATTTTTTTTTTTTTTTGATAACTCTGTGATCCTACCAGGCCGACTAATCCTGACCAATCTCACCGTCCACTAGCGGGGGCCCCATTTAAAGCGCAGCAAAGCTCTGTATGGGCTACCATCTCGGGGAATTGTTTGCACCCCCTATGGAGCATCACGTCTAGCCTCAAGCCCTCACTGCGCGGCCAGGGTTAATGGAATCATATTATTGTTCAACCATATTAACAACTATTTTTATTACTTAAATTATTTATATTTAATATAAAAATATAATGTTATAATATTTAATTATAAGTATATAATTTTAAAAAAATATTTAAAATATCAAATATTTTACCAAGTATCAAGTTAAATAAAAATTAAAAATAATAGTTTATATAAAACCAACTTTTATTTCATTTTCAAATTTGTATGAGTTTGGATGAGGGTTTTGATTATTTATAGGCATCCCATTCCCATACTAATGTAAATAAGACTATATAAAATACATATATGATATGATAAAAACTTTTGTAAATCTAAATTTACGTGAATTTTTCAATTATTATTATTATACATAATACTATATTATTATATATTATAATATTATTATTATGCATATAATAATACGTGAACTCGATTTTGCCGAAAACTTACCCGTATGACATATTTATATATGCATATAAATCCCTATATTACTAATAGGAGTTTGTTTTTACTTAGGTGTCGTCATGAGATTAATTTGGATGAGGTGTCATATTTTTATTAAATACATATATATGTTAATAATTTAGGTGTCATTTTTCCATTGATTTATAATTAATACATGACATCTATGTGGCATTTTAATATAGGAATTAATTAAAAAATATATTTCTAAAGAGGTTTGAACCTTAGACCTCTTGCACAATATGTATATTTTTAATAAATAAATTAATATATAAATCTTTAAATATTTTAAATATCTATCTTATATCTAAAAAGTGTTATCATATGGCAATTTTAAAATATAAAATTATATTTAACTTAAGCCTATAAATGTATGTAAGAAAAATTGTGGTTGTATCAACTTTTATAAAAAAAAAAAAAAATTAATATAATCATGTATGATATTTATTGTAAATATACGATATATATATATATATATATATATATATATATATATATATATATATTATTCGGAGTAATATTTATGCATCATTTATATAAAAAAATTCTATTAATCGTCTCCTTTTTTATTAATTGTAAAATAAATTTGAAACAAATCTTATAGTAAATTCTTTCACATAATTATAATAATTCTAATCCCTAGCATGAATTGTCATACAATTAATATTACCATTATTTAAATTTAATATTATAATTATAATTTTTATACATATATATTATTTTAATATATATATTATTATTTGAAAATATTATATATAATATATTATATTGTAAAGTTTATTTAACGACAATCTGGCGTAATACGCGGGAGCTCATCTAGTAAATAAATAATTACAAGACTTTTAAACTCGGCCAAATTATTAAAAAAATCAAATGAAATTGAGGTGGGTTGGGTGGATTTTAGGCTTGGATTTGGATAAAGTGAGCCCCATATTGGCCCATTCTCATTCAATTCACAACTATCATTATCCGTTTCAAAAAAAAAAATAGAGATCCTGCACCATTCGTAGAATCTACAATTAAAAATACCACTTAAAACCTGCCCAACCAGATTGATCAAATCCAAAAAATCAGGGTTCATATTATTTTATGAACAGTTATTGTTTTAATCAACTTAATTGATTTGGCCTATTCATTTTCGTACAAGTAACTAATCAACGACGATGAGTGAATATATAGCAATCTTATTATTAAATAATTTTGAATTTAAGACATAACCATATATAGAGGCAATAACCTCATCAAAACTATGGTAGATCAATATAGAGGCAAAAAGGCCACATGAAATCAATACTTTTCTAGTTCTCAAAATAATCAAACACAGTAAAAATGTAACCCCCTCAGGGGAAGGTATCCAATGATAATTCACATCAGCTGAGTGATGCAGTATATTGCACAACCACCTGTATAAGAAAACATGGAAAGTTTGAGCAAAAGATGCTGAAAAAATCTGAGGACAATTGATAGTTGCAACGAAAGACTACTAACAGGATTTATTTTTCCAATAAACATGACAAAAATTAAATATCACACATACTCTCATGAATGAAACATGATACTTTTGCAGATAAGTATCACGTCTCATGTATAAGACGGTTTTATGTGAAAGGTATTATGCACAAACAGGGTGCAGGAAATGCAGTGAATTTCACAGCAACGAAGAATGAACAAATTTATGTATGAACAATTTAGTAAAATCGTTACCTATACCTAAATCAGGTGCAAATTGACGGGCTAAGTAGCATCCTTAAGCAGCAGCCTGTGAGTTAACATACAAAAGGTAAAATGATTACCACTAAGGCTAAAGGATGCATTGTATTATTATAAACTGGAAAATTGCAAAAGTAGAGGGTGCAAAATATGTTCCTTATAAAATTGCAAGATTTAACATCCTATAGTTAATGTTCTAGGTTTGCTATACTGGGTGTGATTGTCATCAATGGGTACATAATGCCCTCATCAAAAAACACTTTTCTGTACCAATTCTTGGAAGTACATATCAAGATGCTAATTTACCTGCTCATTCGGAGAGGTGAAAAGTGCTTTGACTGCCGCAAAACTTCTTCAATCGGTCTTCCAGCATCAATCTAAAACAACAGATCATTACCATTATTTAATTTATTATAAACAGGGACAAATCAACGTGAAAATGTTACGTACCTTTCGAACTTTCCCCTTTGCATTGTAATATTCGATCACTGGAAGACTAGATTCCATGTACACCTTAAATCTCTTTCTTATTGTATCAATGTTATCATCTTCCCGACCCTAAGGCCAAAAAAAAAAAAAAAAAAAGACCAGAAGATGTTAAGATATTACAGATAGAAGTAGACGAAGAAAGAGAAAGATGGTTGATAATCTTGATTAAGAATATACTCAATAATGTAACCTGGTTCCTACTTAACAGGCGCCTCTCCATTTCCTCCTCTGAACAATTAAAGAAAAGTACAAATTCTGGCTGAATACCAGTCTGGAAAGAAAAAAATAAAGAATAATATTGGTAAAACATGAATATTGTGGTAATTTATTATCATAAGATATATTCCTCCAAACAAAATTTAGAATAAATGCATGATAAATCCAACCATAGGAAAGGCAGGGATAAACATATATTAACAAGGGTGTATATATAACAAGGGTGTATGATATAATGGAATAAATTTATACATTGCTTAGATATGGACTTACTACAGACTCAAATGCAGCACGGTTTTCTTCATTACGAGGAAAACCATCGATGAGAAACTTGTCATTTGCATTTTCCATTATTGCGCGTTGGAGAAGCTTAATTGTTACCTCCGAAGGCACAATTTTCCCCTCCTTAATCATGTTTTGAATCATAGTCCTACATGTCATAAGACAAGTTAGTTGCAAAACACACTGTAAAGAATCTGACTGATACAATAATACAACACAAAAGCAATTACGTCATCCACAACAGAGGGATGATAATTTTTACTGAATTAAGAGTACGCATGTTTAAGAAAAGACTACAATTGTATTATTAAGAACCACAATGACCCAGATCAATAACTCGGTCAACAATATAAAAGTACTATATTCTTGAAAATATACGAAAGATTGAGAATAAAAAAAGCACCGATCTCGTTCAAATATTAATTTGAAATTCTTCCTTCCAGAAGAAAGAGTGTTGGTTACATAAAAATATTATACCCGTTTTGGAACCAGATTTTATCTCTGCCCGGAGAAGATCACCGGCACTGAGATGAGTATAGCCAAAGTGTTCAACAATGTTTGCACACTGAGTGCCCTTACCACTGCCCGGTCCACCTGCTCAAGTTTAACGCATATGTCAAGATAGCATAAAGAGAAAATGCTTGTTGAGGAAGAATTTGATGCAGGAATACAATGTGTCCAATTTACCGAGCCTAGAATAACTATTGGTAGACATTTAGGTTCAACAATTTCTACTAGCTTGAACAGGAAATACTAATTTGTAGAATCGACATGACAAAGTGGTATAGCTCATATGGTTAGAGCTCCACTACCTATGTCCAAAAGGTCGAGTCACCATTTAACCGATAAAAAAAAATAAAAATTGTAGAATCGACA
Source organism: Paraleonurus japonicus (assembly GCA_030762865.1). Lineage (NCBI taxonomy): Eukaryota > Viridiplantae > Streptophyta > Magnoliopsida > Lamiales > Lamiaceae > Paraleonurus > Paraleonurus japonicus. The sequence continues at coordinate 36,824,652 of CM061061.1, forward strand.
TGTCTGCAGAAATGTTTGGAAATCAAAGTTACTCACCCAGAACAAAAACGACAGTGACCTTTTTGTTGATTTTTACGCTTCCATTTGCTTCCTGGACCAAAAATAAATAAATGGATTTTGTATGATATGGGCTGCATAGCTGTCTTAATTAACTGTAACTGGAAAGTCCAACGGTCAAAAAATTTCAGCATATATTTTAGAAACTAGAATTCCTTTTTTGCATTAAACTTGTTGTAAAACGTTGGAGTTGTACCTATAACTCCAACCATTTTCAGATCAAATTTGAGACATACAACATTTAAGAACAATAATGAACATAATTAAAAGAAAAATACCTGATTTGCAGCATCTACGACAGTCCCCATAGTAACTATAAAAATTCTGGTAAATTATCTGCATAATGAGAAATTTTGCCAATGGCACTTAGAAAAAGGTTTTTCAATATAAAAAAGTTGAAAGCCAAAATCTCATATCGCTGAGAAACTTGAAATACTAAGATTGAAGCTTACTCACTATAGGCAAAGTAATCAATTGCAGTAAATTTTCAGTGTGTGTTTTGAATGGAAGCATGCAAAATTAAAAATTTACGGGTAATGGATGGAGATCAACAACACTGAATCACAATCAAAACGGAACCAAATCTCAGAAACTACTTTTTGCACTGAACTATAGAAGGTAATAATGGATAGGCCTAAAGTTCAAAAGGAAATTATCAGAGTGCAACCCAAATCTGCAGATATTTATTAAAAGATAAATTGAATGTAACATCGATCTCTGGCAAAGGTTAATCATAATGTTATTTAAATACTTTTTGTATTACGTATGGTAAATGATACAATGAAGAACGAAATGAGCTCTTTTTTATAAAACTTGAAAAAGTGTAACCTTTTTGCTCAGTCATTTCGATCCACCAAACTTTTGGTATTAGATCTACCAAAAATCAGTTACTCCATAGAGGTACTAGATCCACAGAAAAAATGACCAAATTTTAAGATTATAACTGGCTAAAATATGAAAGAACGATAAATCTGAAGAAAAGGAGGCCATAAATTCCAGAAACTAAATCAAGTGGAATAGTGTTTTACCAATAGATTCAATAAATTGTAAAAAGATCTAATCTCTCTGAAAGAGCAACCTTTAACAAATCAGGCCAGCAACTAAAAGATGCTATCATTATTCTGCGATCTGAAGTTTCATCAATCATCACAGATTGGGAGATCAAATAGGCCATTGTGCACAAACAAAATTCTTAACCATCCTAAAGAACGAACAACTCAATATTAAGAATGAGAAGCAGATATATAAACGAAAATCAAGAGAAATCTGAAACCAAGAAAATGACAAGAACGCAGGAAATAAGATCATAAACAACCAAGAAAATAAGATCTGGGACTCACCAATTTTCTTGAAAGAGGGAGAGAGAAAGCAAGAAAGAGAGGGAAAAGTGTGGAGATCCAAGAACGGGAAAATTTATTTAGAATGGAAAATGAAGAGGGTGGCTATTTATACAACGGGAGTGTTGGAAGAGCAACTAACTGAAGCAATTACAGCGCAAAAAAGTAATTAATATTTAGTAGTTATGACGTCTTGTTTATTTCCTTTCCTGAGTCCACACGTTTTTCTGTTGGCGTGACAATAAATTTCGGAGGGTAAACTGTAAACCCGCTTACTTTGCGTATTATTCAAGAACAAAAACAATACTTTCTGTTGACTTTTTTTGGCAACTATAATTTCTGTTGACTGTAAAATACTTTTGAAAATCGACGTTTCATTCATGTTTTTACTTAAATATAACTTGCATTCACAACGGATTCTGTGCAATTTATACACAATGCAGTTAGTGTATACAAAACTAATTTTTCAATAATTTTAAGAATGTAATATAATTTAAGAATGACCTTTTAATATTTTAAAAATAAATAAATAATAATTTATACTAATTTATTAACATTTCACCCAAAATTTACCCTTCAACAATTAATCAAAACATTCTGTAAAAAAAAAAACAACTAATCAAAACAAAATCTAATCCGTGAATCTGAGACATGACACTTGTGTTAGAAAGTGGGCACTGCTGGAAGAAGATATGGCAATCTAGGTAAATCTCAGAACAATTATAATGTTTTTACACGGTGAATAATTATACCACCTCTTTTTAAAATTGATTTGAAGTTCTCCTAAACCTAAAAATTTGATACAGATTACTAGAGAAATTATTATTTCTGACCCTTACCTGCTAGTTGTAGAAATTAAAGATGGTTGGGCTGGAGGAATAAATCCAACAGAACTAAGTCCAACTGGGCCTTTAAATATAGGCCCAGGTTATATGTACACATTTTCTTATTTAGTCCGCACATACCAGGAAACACACATTATAAGATGAGTGTACTCACCTAAAAAACCATTTGTGCCCTCTCACAAAAATGCTCTATTTTTATCTACTCACCTAAAAATCATTTGTGCCCTCTCACAAAAATACCCTATTTTTGTCTTTCTCATTATTGTCTCCCCTCAGCCGCTCTCCCCTCCCTCCCCTCTTTCTGCACTGTTCCGCCACCTGCTCTCCCTACTCTGCGCCACATGCTCCGGCACCCCGCCCCGCCCCCTCCTTCTCCTCCCCGCCCCTTTTTCTCCCACCCCCTTTCTTCCTTGGCCCTTCCCTTCGCAACCCTTCTTTCTCCCACATCCTGCACCCTCCCCTCCTCTCCCCTTCCCTCCATTCTCCCCTCCTTCCGCAGCTGCCGCGCAGGATAGTTATTTTTTTTTATTTTTGATTTTTGTGTTTTTGGTAGTGAACGGAAAATATAGGAAATACTGATTTTGAAACCGGTTTCATCAAAGAGATTCAAATTTTCGAATTTGTTTTCCGAAAAACAATTCCAAAAATTTTATTATTAAAATCTAACTTGATCTATAAATATTTGCATATTTTTCAAAAAAATTGAACATACATATGATTTTCGTTTTTTCTTTTCCGAATTTTTTAGCTTTTTTTAAGATATTTCCGAAAAAATTCTATGGCAGCTCGGCGGTGATGATTCAAAGCAGTTGTTGGGTGCATAAATTAGAATATATATGTATTAAATTTATTTAAAACTGTAGAAGGGCAGTATTGTAATTTCATATTTTAGGAAGAGATTTTTTTTTTTGATGTGTACTAAATAAAAACATGTGCACATATAACCTGGGCCTTAAATATAAGATTAATTGAGCCCACTAATTATTAATCAGTTAACCGTCTTGCACCAACTGCTCGACGTAATGCCTAACCGGAAATTATAAAATTGAATCCCACTGTAAGCAAGAACAAGGATGGAAGAGCGTTGTTCTGTGAATAGCCCACGACGAATTCTGAGCTTCTCCAAGAATCGGAGGGCCAACGTGTCATTTCCCGATGTCGACCACCGTTCTCCGACGGAATTAGGTGTCTCCGGTGAGCATGGGCCTAAGCTTTCAGAGGTTTATGGATTCGTCGGCTCCATCACTACCGTTGTTTTTACAGGTTAGATTCATCTCCTTCTTACCAATTTCCTAGCAGATATACTCCATGGATTTATCTCCGTTGTTCCCCTAATTTCGGCCTTGGATGTGTTTCACTTTAAACGGTGAGAAGGATAGGATATCCTTTAGAAATTTTAAGTAAACTACACTTATTCAAAAGAAATTTAATTTTCATCAATTTTACTCTGCCATAGTCAATCAAAGCATACCAAAGTGAAGTACACTAAAATCATGTTACGATCTTAACAGAAATTTTCATGATGGTTTGTTAGCTTGTGTAATTGGATTATATGGAGCTGTTTTGTTTTTGGGCTAGTTTATAATTTATGATGCAATTATATTCTTCGTTTGTATATTCTGCAGAGTGATTTAGCTTTCACATTTCTAGTATTGGTTATCATTCTTTTGTCTAAAAAGTTGGATTCGAGGCCAGTAATCAATTCTCTTTTTATCATCATGATCTCAAGGATAAGATAATTAAATTTAAAATGGCATCTAAGATATTCTTTTATTTTTACGTGCAACAGCGATTTTCATAATATGGGCATATGTTCCGGACAATTGGTTGCATTCTATAGGGATCTATTACTATCCAAGCAGGTTAGTGACGTAGAATATATGCTTGCCTTTCAAATTTTCATAAGCTTCCTTCCTTTTCGGTTCCTATGAGTGAGCAAAGGCAGCGTAATATGGGAACTCTCCTGATTATTGACTAGTTTTGGCCAACTTGAGAACCAAACATTTTGACTTGGGATTCATTAAACTTTGTTTGCAGCAAGTAGTTATTAATTATTAAAATGTTAGTGAACAGTAGTAAAAGGAAAAATGAGAAAAAGGTTTCAAAGACAAAGTATATATTTCTATGAGGTTGAAATTCTAGTAAAGCCTATAATCTGATGTTAAGCAAACTTTCGTCTGTAGTAACAAGTCTATAACTTTTCAGGTATTGGGCCTTGGCTGTCCCAACCTATGCAATGGTGACAATTGCACTGGCGATTACATTATATATCAGTGTGAACTTCATGGCTACTCCTCCTCCGACCTCATTGAACTCAATGTTTGGTAAATTTGATCACTTTCTAGAATTGTATAAATCAATGACATCTGAAAATGGAATATAAGGGCTGAGTTAAAAATCTGCTAGCAATTGACGTGATATCAATTTTACTTGTGCTCTATCTATGCAGATGAATTCAGTAGGGAGCCACTGAGTGGCATCCCTTCAACAGATGATGATGAGCAGCCCATTGAACCTATATGTGACATTGGCATCAACCAAATTAACGAAATCATGTTTAACAATCTCAAATGATAGCCTGCCAAAGGTAAATTCACTTCAATGACTTGTATTGTTTTCCAATGCTTATAGTTCTTAAAACAGGAAACACGCCTGAGTGAATAAGTAGTGAAGGTTATAGTTGGAGATTCATATTTAATTTGGCACTGGATTTATTCTAGCTAACTAAATCTATTTATACATGTCCATGGTTCCACATTGTGAGGCATGTAATGTAATACAGCGTTGTATTATTATGCAGGAATGCTCTGTCTGAATTGGTGAATTTCCATGGAAATGGGCTCAGGGTTCACCAGTATCCATGACCTAAATCCATTTTTGCTATTTTTCTCTTCCATTTTTATGTAGTGAAGAAGCAATGGACTTGGACCAGGACCTAACCTTCAAAACAGGGGCTAGAATTGCTAGGGTGCCACCAGGCCCCAACAATGTTAATTTTTAAGTACAAACGTACATGTTAGAAATAAAGTTTACTTCACTTGGCTTCTTTTTTTCTTTTCTTTTTTTCTTTTTAAAAATCACTTGGCATATTTAAAATAGTTTAATTACATTTTTTCAAACTATATGCATATTACTGACCTTAGTAACTTATTTTTTGGTAGTGAATGTGTAATAATATTGCATGAGAAAAGTAAACAAACCTTTAAATAAGAAACACATAACCCGCCCCCTCCAAATATTTTTATTGTATTAGCCTTGCAATTTTTTTACGACGTTGTACAAAATATAAAATGAGGGAGAAAAGGCCTAAAAGAGAAGAAAAAAGAATGCAATTTTTTCCCATACAATAAAAGCTAAAGATAATAGACCACGTGAATTCTTGTTTAGATTAAAATTTGTGTTAATTGCATTTGAATGGACATCGATTGTCATCAGGATTCACGCGCTAAAGACTGTATAGTTCATCACCACACACACACACACACACACAGAACAGAAGGTATTAATTCTATTGGAGGAATATTCGCGCTCACCACAACTTCACCATGCCATCACTACAGCTTTTCGCCCATTTTGATTTTGTGCCCAAAACAAGTCATCCTTTTCACGTCTCCACATTTTCGTACACTCACAATCTTTCTGCCGCTCCTCGCAGCAGGATGTCTTCCTTAACGACAATGTATCTTTCTGTCTCCTTCATGCTACTCCTCTCTAATTTCTCATCACCCACCCCATTAATTGTTTCTAGATTTATTCTTATCCCAATGATGTTTGACGTACTGCTGAAGATGGTTTAATACTGTGGTATGTTGTTATCGTGTGATTTTGTTTGAGTCAACGGCTGATATTGTCTTTTGACCAGCGAAGTTGCTTGGTTGAAATTTATGATCGGAAAAATGTATTGTTGGATGTTTTGGCAATGCGTTAATATATATAGTGTGAACCCCAGATATAATGCGAGGTGAATCTATGCTCGAGATTGCATCAGTTTAAACCTTTTTGCTACTAAAACTGTAGACGGTTCATATTTTATTAAGTAAATTCTGGATCATATTTTTTGTGGATAATCACTGTTGATTAATTGCAATTGGAATCTGTCAAGAGAAGTAAGTGTATTCGAAGAATCCTAAGAACAGCTATCATTCTTAAGTTGTTTCCTTGTGCCTAGAAAAATTCTTGGACAGAAGTCACATCTAGATACAGACCCAAATTTTCATGGCAAATACGTAAATTGAATGTGTTCTAGTCTGCAATGTTCTTAGTATAGCAGATACATAGTAGAGTATCCTTATATAATCACCATTTAAGAGAACTAGAAAAAGAAAACTATGAGAATATACTTCTCCTGCAGTTGGTCTCAGTGTCACAAATGTCTTGGTAGAGAGGTGTTATAATCAGCATGTACAGAAACTAATCTCAAGTATCTGCTAGGCATTCTTCGCTTGCTTCTGTTGCTCCACTTGAAGCAATACTATTTGATATTGATGGAACACTAGCTGATTCAGATCCCATCCATTACTATGCCTTCAGAGAAATGCTTCAAGATGTATCGTCTTCTCCATCGACCCTTTATTCTCTCATCTCTTATTTATTTGGTATAGTTTTCTCTTCTTACTTTGTTTACTTTCAATGTTACAACCTAACAGGTAGGATTCAATGGAGGAGCACCTATAACCGAAGAATTCTTCATAAAGAGTATCAGTGGAAAGCATAACGACGAGCTCTGTCATGTTCTCTTCCCGGATTGGGATCTTGAAAGAGCAAGGACTTTTTTATTGACAAGGAAGCAATGTTCCGAAGGTAAATTTTAACTGAATTTCATATCATCTCACCTGTTTCTCAGCTCAGTATTTTAATGATTTTCTCTCTACTATGTGTAAATTTGATCTTAATTGAAAATTAGATTAGTAGCAGAAGACATGAGACCTGTGGCAGGACTTAGACAAATTGTGCAAATGGGTGGAAGATCATGGTTTGAGACGCGCTGCAGTGACGAATGCCCCAAGATCAAATGCAGATCTGATGCTCTCTCTACTGGGCCTCAACGAATTCTTTGAACTGGTTGTGATCGGAAGTGAATGTGAACGAGCAAAACCTTTTCCAGACCCCTACTTGAAGGCTTTGCAGGGACTTGGCATAACTTCTGACCATACTTTTGTCTTTGAGGTACGGCTTGCCTTCCAATAATGTAGGGTACATAATCACTGAAACTGTGACCTAATTTTGTGTTGCAATGTTTGCTTACATTAAGGACTCTGTCTCTGGGATAAAAGCTGGAGTGGCAGCTGGGATGCCGGTGATAGGTTTAGCAACGAGAAACCCTGAAAGCTTATTGTCTGGAGCCGGGCAACTATGGTGATCAAGGATTTTACTGATTCAAACTTGTGGACTGCTTTAGAAGAGCACGTTAAAGTTACCATCTGAGCTAGATATGCTTCTTTCTTTCTTTTTTTTCAAGGCTCCATTTTCCCTACATTTACGATGTTGTAGTAACCTGTCCAAATGATCATCAACATGTATGAAGCTCACCACATCAGTACAGGGGAGCTTTGTTCTTGGTACCTAAATGACTGGAATAACCGCGTGGGTGAACTAATTTACCTGTTAAAACATTTAAACTGAATACAGAAAATATCAAGAACCCATTCTTTCTGCATTTATTATTTGATCGTTTTACCATCTACCTAAAACTACTATTCTTCGTGTCTTACATCCTGTAATGGTTATTTAGTTTACAGAGAGAGTAAGAATTTGTTCTATGCAGCAATGCGACCATACAAGACTAAGATTTTTACCAGGTGCAATGATGATCAGTGAAGCAAAATAATGCATAAATAACAAACAAAATAATGCATAAATAACAGTACAGAATTAGGTTTCTGGTATCACTCAATAATCAATATCCAGCTCTCACTGCTATTAACAAACAACATATCTCTACGTCATATATATACATCAACTTCATCGAACCCATGAAACAGAGTCAACTTCATCCCTAGCCTTCTTGTAAAGTTCAAGCCTTTTCGCCAATTGTAATCTTCTCTCCATCAATGTCGGATCTTCATCCAATAAGTCACCCAGTTGCTTACCCTGAAATATCACCGAATGACAGCAGAAGTAAGAACTATACTTTGAAATATCTCCGAAAGACACCTACGAAATAAATTCTTGTACGTTGAAAGAAGAATAAAGAAGTGTGTACCTCTTTCTTCCCAATCTGCGTGTAAAAGAAATTAAGCAAATTCTGTTTGGCTTCCTTAACTTGACAGTAGACCACTGCTTTAGGGATGGTGTTCCTCAGAGTATCCGACACCATATTTACATATGACATTACATTTGACCCTATCCTCCTGAAGTGTCCCTCTGACAAACGGTCAACAGTTCCCTCAGGTACTGCATTTTCCCGAGGTGGGTTTTCCCTAGGGTTCCCCGTAGATTCCCCCAGAGTTCTCGCGTGGTGGGTTTTCCCGCAGGTTCCCCGTGAATTCCCCCTGGGTTTCCTGCTCTCTCGACTTCCACAGGAAGTCTCCGGAAGAATTCAACAGTCAGATATGAAGCTTCCATATCCACCAATCTTATCACTGTTTTCTTGCCTTCATCACGAAATCGTTCTAAGGCTTCATATGCTGCTGCTGCTATAGTTGATTGCAAAGATGGAAACCGTTTCAATTCCTGCTCCGCCACATAAATTTAGAAACATTTAGCAAGAGAGAGAGAGAGAGAATCACAACTTGACAATAATGATAGCAGAAGCTCACCTGACACTCCCCAATTGACTGCCGCACAAGTTCCTTCAAGACGAAGTGAACCTGAAATGAAAGACAATTTTTTTGGTCATTTCAAGGACATATCAGTAGATTATTTACAATATAACGAAATAATATTGGTTCCAATCCAAGAACACTTACAGCGTCCACTGAAGCTTCAGCAGGCCCCCTAAAATAACTCAATGATCCCTCAATAAGTCGTCGATAACCTTGCTCAGGAGCAATCAAGTGCGGTTGATAACCATCAGCTTCTGAAACAATTCTTTTAACATTCTGCAACGAAAGATGACGATCGAAGGGAAGTTTTTCAAAGCAGCTGGCAATTGATTGTCAAAAACTCCATAAATCCGGTCACCTCCAGGTCGTCTGAAATAATCAACACATGCAATTGATCAGAATCTAAGATATTATCCTTGGGAAAGTAATCTAGAAAAGAAATAAGAGGGAGAAGATCATACCCTCCATCTAGATGCTCCTTGAATATCTTGTCAAAAGCACGGCAAAGTTCCAAGATGGTGTATAATTGAGCCTGAAACACATATCGATTTCTAACAGGTTTGAAATACTTCATCACTCTAAATCAATAATCATGATGACGAAAAAGAACTCACCCCAGCATCAAAGGAAATAGGCCTTCCAAGGTGATCCAGCTCCGATTCAATCTCCTCGATGCTTTTGTTAATCAAAGAAGTAATGCTTGGAATTTTGGCCCTAATTACAGATTCCAAGTGCTGAAATAGAAATATTCAACTATGTGAGCAAAACCCAAGTAATGCAAGTGAGGAAGTCAATTACAATTAAAATAAACTTGTACCATGGAGAGAAGTTTTGCAAGATACTCCGAGCCCATTCTACTTGCCAAGTGTCCATAGTCGGGACTTGTAGCAAAATACTCGCGCTCATTCCGCCTGGCAGCAATCATATCAATATTTTTATTGATATCTGCTTGTGAACGATTGACAATACCCACCCAGGGATTTTGCAAGCGGTAAGATCGGCCTTCTAGAACCTATTGAGAATAACAAGAAACTAAAATGATTGGTTGAAATTTTACCAATATTCACATGTACAAGTAAAGACAATTAAGAAAGCAGCAGGAAGAAGAGGGAGGTGATACGCAGTACTGATGTAAAACAAGCAGGATTGAGACACAAAAATATATATATTTTAATATGTTTGTGTGTGTGTGGTTAATGACCATATTATCAAGAATTGGACACGGAAGGAAAAAAAAATAGAATAGCTAAACAACCAAGAATATCTATGACTGCAAAGAATGCAATTTCAAGTTCATGAAACTTTTTGTTCACTTGATCATAATGGATAGGTAGCAGCAAATGAAATATGTTCAAAAGTCATTATTTTTAAACGAATAATACTTGGAAGATATATATCCTATTCTTAAAAGAATAATACCCCACAGATGTAGGTATAATACAAAGTTATCAAGCATTAGTCTGACTAATATGATTTCTTTACTCGGCAGTGCTGTGTGTGTGTGTGTGTGTGTGTGTGAGAGAGAGAGAGAGAGAGTACCTCGAGTGCATTAGTTCCTTTGTCCATCAGATCCAGCTTTGTCAACACCCCAAATGTCCGTTCACCTGTGTCAATTCCATGAATCAATATACATAAGTGGTCCAGGTCATATAGCATAATCCATCCAACATTCACACCTTCAAAATCTATCACATGGATGATAAATCTCACCTGATGGATCTACTTCCTTTGAAAGCTTAATAGCATCCGATGTGGCAATATCTTGGTTTGCTGGAGATATTGCCAGTATGATGCAATTTGGCTGCATTTGGCAAAATATTCTCAAAAGAAAAAAAAAAAAAAAAAAAGACAACATATATGCAGTGCAACTAACAAATCTACCAATTTTACTAAGAAAATGTTGAACTCAAACATACAGTGATGCAGTTAAGCAAGCATCTAAAGTTACATGCCAACTGTATGACATCATCTCTTTAAATATTTTAATATTTTTTTAAAAAATATTTATATACTTACAGATCACAATACAATACAATACAATACAATACAATACAATACAATACAATACAATACAATACAATACAATACAATATGCAATACCATGACGTGACAAAACAAAGCACAATATCTTTACCTTATCAACGAATGAGCGCACCATATCTTCTATGTCTTGGACTACGCTTTCTGGTTGCCCTTCTGCAAGATCAAATGTCTTTTCATTGACAAAGTTCCCATGAATAGGAATTAATATGAAGAGACACAGAGAATCACTTACCAACAGCAACTTTTGTTAAACCAGGAAGATCAATCAGGGTTAAGTTGACAACTGCAAGAAACAACTGAATAAGTCAGAGTAAATAACACACAGCATAAAGAAAGCTCCCACGGGAGAGTTGGTATTATATCATCAGCCCAAAGCATAAAATATTAGGACCAGATAAGTACCATGGGGTGAATAAATGCTTAGGTGAATAGGTATAGGAGAAATCTGTTTTGTTTTCCCAGTTACTCTGTCAGTTTCATCCTGAATTTCCTTGCGAACCAAGGCTGCATAAGAAAACGAAATGGTAAACTTGTCGTCAGTTTACTTGCTACCAGCAAAACAGTTTGAAGTCACCATGGCTGAAATAGCATATGCCATATAATATATACGTAATAATTCAACCATCAGAACAATTGATTTGTTATGGCAGAACCATATCATAAGTTAACAAGCATAATAATTGTATTAATTTCTCCGAAAAAAAAAAAAATTCTACTCTCAATTTCCTTGTATGAGTAACTAAGCTGTCAAAAAAATTCCTCAGCTTTTTTCAATGCAATAACAAGAACAAGTTATTAACACGAACATAGAATTAAGGTAAACTGAAAAAACTACAAAAACTCTAGGGTTAAGATCACATCAAATCATGTCTTAATGGCAATTCAATATACAGAACGTTGCACATACAAAAGTCGGTGAACTTCCTCCTTGGCAAATGCCCAAATTCTGCATATTCCTCCTGCCCTTCTTCAATTTGCTGCAATTGCAACACTAACGGCCGCCTTGTAACGATGCCTAAACTCATCAAACCGAAATGGGTGTATCAAAAATTAAAGGCGAATTAAAAATCAACTCACAAGCATCAGTTCAAAATGTAAGTCTTGGTTAAAAACAAAATTGCATAATTCGAACGGACTAACCAGAGCCTCGAGGAAGAAAATCGCGTCCTACGATGCTCTCCAACACAGACGACTTTCCTGAACTCTGTACTTAGCTCAAAACACAAATAAATTGATCATATTTCACGATTAACCACAGAACAATTCCTAATATAAGAAAAAAAAATTAAAAAAAAAAAAACCCTCTAACTCATCTTAGGGCTAAAATCAACCAGACTCCGTTCTACGAAAAGTAAGATAAAATTTTGCGTCAATATGCTCGTTTCGCTAACAGTAAACAGCTGAAACAATACACGCGCTCGAGCGCACACACACAAATATAATTTCCTTCTAAGTATACATTTAATTAAATAACATAACAGATATTCCAGCAACTGAAATTCTGATTACTGACCTGACCACCAACAACGGCGACGGAGGGCAAAGCGTCCCACAGAGAAGAAAACGAGTGGTCGTCTCCGCCGTAGTCACCGAGGGCGGTGCATGCCCTCTGTATCCTGTTCACCAACCCAATCAAACTCTCCATCGTCGCCATCTCTTATTCGAATATTCGACTTTTATTCTACCACAACAACAAGAAAACAGAATCTGAAAGTGCGATCACTGTTCGGGTCCAAATTTCAAAAGAAACCCAAGGTCGAAAAGCGGATGAAACTTGAACAATAAGCAAACACAAAGGAAGAAGAAGCAGAAGAAGGACTAATTTGACCAGACTCAGACGAGAATTGAGAGAGTTTGGAAAGTTGGACCGGGAATTTTCAAACACTTGGACAAAATATGGATTGAGGCGCGTGATCATATTGCGCCAGTTGATCATTGGTGGGAAATTTTTCTCTAGTTTGGGAAATTATCGTCTAAGGTGGCTCCTCGGTGGAACTGTGAACCCTTGTACATATCTATTTTCCTCTTTTTTATTTAATAGTCTTTCCCTGTTTGTACGTTTATTAGAATTAGAATTTTCTAACTTTCAAAAAAAAAAACAAAAAAGAATTAGAATTTTCTAACATGAAATTTGAAGTGCATAGTTGGAGCTGTGCAGTGGTTTAGTTTAAATAAAGTAATTGAGAGGAAACAAAATATTGATAATTCGTGTATCAATGAAAATGATAAATATGTATGTAGCATTGTAGCTAAATGTTGAATTCATTAAAAAGTTATTAAAAATTAATACCTCTAAACAAATAATAATTGTGTAACTTTACTTGTTAGTTTTAACAAATCTAGAGGGGTGGCTGTAATTTTTTCCTACGGATATTTTTTTTTAAAATTTAAAGTGTACATGCCATTCAAATTATGTTTAGCTTGTACTTCTTTCTCAGAAAATCATAGATGCTGTGTAGAGTATGAGGGTGTTTGGTTTGTTGAAAAAGAATCGGAATGACAATGAATTTGAAAGTAGTAAGGAATGGTAATGAATATGTTAGATATTGTTGAGTTGTTTGATTTATATGTAGGTATGACTATTATTATTATCATAGAAAGTATTTGATTTTTAATAAAAATTATGATAATTAAAATTATTATTAATTTTTTAATATTAAAAATATATTATATAATAATCATGCTTAGAATATTATTATTAATATTAATAAATAATTTAGAAGATAAAATAAATTTTAAAAAAATTATATATGAAATTTTAGAAAGGAATGACTTTCATTTCCCAAAATGATGATGAATGAATCAATGTCTTTCATTATTCATTTTTAAGATATCAAATATTTGATTTCTCTCAACCAAACATCACACCCTCCTTTCATTGTTATTCATTAACTCTAAAGGTGTAAACCAAACACCCCTTTAATCTCTAGGTTTAAAATTAAGATTTTATTTTAATATTATGTATGAATTTCATTTTATTTAAAAATTCGAACTTATAGAAATGTGTGAAATCAATTTATTTATTTAATTTTCTGAAACCTATCATATAATAGCACAATCACAATTCATATAGCAAAAAAATGCAAATGTGGCTCCTAGGGGATAGACGGATGGTAAGTGCAAGAAGTGATCAAGACATACACTCCGACATTTAGGGTTTGATTCCGTGTAATGACAATTCTTTGTTGAAATATTGCGGGAGTTCTTGATGGATTCGTGTCTCCCAAAGTCTTCTCCTTGCATGACTGTCACTCGCGCATATCTCTTGATTTACAACTCGCCCGACTAAGGGGCCTCACAGTACGAGATGGGGGTTACGTTTTAGGTATTTTCTCCTTAAAAAAATGCGAATGTGGTTCTATATAAAGATAGTAACATTAGTTTCAATTTAAATATATAAGTTACTAAAAAAATTAGAAATGCATGACACGTGATATTTTTAATAGTATAAGATGTGGTATTAATAAGAAAAATATTAATCAAAATGTCTGCGAGTTATTAGTCCAATTGGTGAAGTAGTTGGAGTGCAGAGCTATAGATATATTAGGCTAGTAGCGCAGAACATTAATATAATAGTGGCTTATTAATATGCTATGTTAGGGATGTTCAAGTGCCCTGATTTTGACGACATATTGGGACCTTAGTTTTTGTGTTGACTGATTACTGATAATTTACTTGCTTGTTTAATTAGTGTTATTTATTACCATTTTTTTAAAGAAAAAGAACTCCTTAGGTGTGGTCTGATTCATATATTATTAGCAATGCATGACTTCAATTATATTTATCTTTGATTCGAAGGCCCTCATGTAGGTTTCAAATAAACATTAGCACATAATTTAAATTCAACGTGTGAAGTAATCTCATTAAAAGTAACACTTGTGTCGATTAAGTCATACTATGAACTCTATTTTTATTATAAGCGATATGCGTATTTATTATTACTATCATGCACATGAACATTGATAATAAAAATAAAATTCATGATATATACCCGATTCATACCAGTTTTTGCCCTCTTTTAATGCTTAATTCCACTTTTTTAATGGAAATAATTAGCACAATTCATTATAATCATAATTATTGTAATTTTAATTCAGAGACCACTGTTTTGAAATATATAAAATATATCAGTTGAATTAATCTAGAACTAAACGGAGTTGAAACACACCCAAATATGGGTTGTTTCTTAAACACGTCTATGAACATCTGATATATCTATATGAGTGCGTTGGCTTATGTTTCCTCACGCATATTTGGTTTTTAGTTGACAAGCTGGATTACGGATCTATTTGGTTTTATATTATTTTGTTTCTTATTATTATTGATAGCAGATCTTTCAAAAGAAAAAATCATTATTGATAGTAGTTGGGCCAAACTCCCAAACAGAGGCCCAACTCGAGATAAATAGACCAACTAAGTAGAAAATTCAAGTCATACATAACTCACATGCGCATAATAATATTAATTCCACAAAATCCGAAAACAAATAAACACTATACAAATTCTTGTGTAAAGAAATTTTAAATTAAGTATATTTTACGTGCTTATTCATTAATTTGATTTTAGTTTATTTATCACATGAAAATCGTTTCATACTAATTTTTTTTATAAAGGATTGGTTGAATATTGTTTTCATGCACCGTAGCACATAGCGTTGAGGGTTAAAATATCACTTACTGTCTTACTCGCTCCTCCCAACTTCAGCTTCACACTTTTTTTTTCCAATTAATCTCAATACTAGTTTCACACTCTTTAAAAAAAAAAAAAAAAACTCTCAATGTAAACATTCAAACAATACTATTTTATTTTCAAAATTGTCACTCTTATTCTACTTTATCTCATTAAACCACCCAAAATACTCTTACACTTTATTCTCTCTCATATATTTTATATCTCATAAAAGTCGGTAAAGCAGATTTTCTATAAAAAATAATAATAATAAGTAAACACAAGTATGAAGCTAAATTGGAGTAGAGGGTAATTTAGAACAAATTTGTGTGAGGTCCTCTTATTGTCCAGGAATATCAATTTTCAAAATAGATTATCACTTTTAAACTTAACTATATCTCTTTTTTTACTATTTTGAGGTAAATTTTGAAAAATAATACTCCTACACTTTATTTTTTAAAAATGAAAATATTTATACGGAAAAATGATATAGATGGTATTGTGAAACGATAACGGAGAAGTTTTAATGATAATAATATTTTTTTTTTGACAGGGTTAATGATAATAATATTACAAATGCAGAATGAGGTTAAATTCCTCCCCAGAAACAGACTACCTCCTCCTCAAGAATTATTCAACCAAACTACAAATTGACTTAAGATGGATATAGTTTAAAATCACGACTCACGCACAATAACGTGTTTGGTCTACTTTCTTTTGTTTTTAAATGATAATTATCAACGCCTTCATCGTTGATAATTAATAAAAACATAATACACATCAATTCCTCTCGTCTTCCCTTGTCAAGTTCACTCCAAATGTAATAGTGACACGATTAGGATATGCTACTCTTTGTTTAACCATATATCAACTCTTTCTTCTCAAACATCGATCAAACTGCAAAAGATGGATGAAAGGCTATACAAAGCAACAATAGAAGGCAACACAGAATTGTTGGTAAACCTAGTGAAACAAGACCCTCTCATTCTCGACAGAATAAACACAACAACTACATCATACTTAGAAACTCCACTTCACATAGCGGCAATGCTCGGACACGAAGAGTTCGCAGTCGAGCTGCTCAAGACAAAGCCGGCTTTAGCGCGTGAGCTCGATTCCAGGAGATCATCGCCCCTCCATGTAGCATCAGCCAAGGGCCACGTGGCCATCGTCAAAGCTCTGCTACGCCTGGATCCCGACGCGTGTTTAGTACGCGACAGAGAGGGAGGAATCCGCTTCATGTTGCGGCGATGATGGGCAGAATTGGTGTGTTGAGAGAAATGTTGGAGGCCAAGCCTGAAGCGGCGCGTGTGGTGATGACCAGTGGGACTGTGCTTCATCTGTGTGTCGAGTATAATCAGTTTGAGGCTTTGAAGATGGTTATGGAGAGCGTTGACTTTAAAGATTTGGTGAATAATAAAGATAAGTATGGGAATACTGTCTTGCATTTGGCCGTTGCTGATAAGCAAGTTGAGGTATGTCTGTTGTCATCTTTATTACTATTATTTATTAGCTTAACAAAAAGGAGTTCTTGGGGTCTTTCCCATTCATGTGTAATTAATTGCTCATTCCATATGTAGAATGTGGAAAATATTAACCAACTTTTTCAAACACATATCAACAGACGACACAGTTTTTGCTCTCTTCTGCAAAAATGGACTTAAACGCAGTGAATCATAGCGACATCACAGCAATGGACATTCTGATCCAAAGGAGAAGAGACGCAAGAGATCTAGAAATGGAAGAATCCCTCAAACAAGCTGGCGCCAATGAAAGCAACATAAACTCATTTTCTCTCCGAATCAAAGAAAAGCCAGATCGCCATCGCTCCCGCAGAAACACCAACAAAAAACGAAACAATAATCAAAACGATTGGCTCGACAAAAAGAGGAGCGCATTAATGGTGGTGGCTTCACTGATCGCAACAATGGCGTTCGAAGTCGGAGTCCATCCCCGGATAAAATCTGGGACGAATCGCCGACATCGAATTCGACGCAACCGTTCCATATCAGGAATCCCCTGTACTACGTGAGAAAGGCGGGTGAGTTTCTGAAGAAAGGGGAGCGGTTCTATATAATCAACACCGTTAGTTTCATAGCATCGCTCACCATTATACTGCTGCTGATGAGCGGATTGCCGTTAAATAGCAGATTCTTCGTGTGGGTTCTGCTATTGATCACGTGGATCGCGATTTCCGTCATCGCCCTGTCGTACACCGTGGCGGTGGTGCTGATAGCGCCGTCGTCTAAAGAGAAGGAGATTTATGCTATGGTGGGAGTCACGGTTTTTGTGTGGATCTGCGTGATGGCTCTGCTCGTACTTGGCCACACTCTTCGTTTGTTTGTGATGGTGCTTAAAATGCTTCTGAAGATGCTTAAATTTACTGATTAGGCCTTTGTTTCCTACTAGACGAAGGAATTCAGCTGCGTATACGCCTAATAATGCTCGTGTTTGAATTTTATGTTGTAGTAAAATAATATTCCCCCTTCATGATTTCTATAACATGTGCAAGGGTAATTAGTAGAAATTTAAGAAAAAAATTGTAAATATTTAAATGTAACCCAGAAAAATTAATCGAACTATATGTATGTGTGAAATTATAGATACCGGGAGAATGAAGCTTATGGAGAATATTTTATTTTAAGAATGTGAAGTTATTTTTGTAATGAAGGAAAAAAAAATGTAGAAAGTTATTATAGGATGGAAAGAGTCTTGATAATAGTATTATTTTTGTCCCTAAAATTTATTTTTTTCAAAATTAATTTATGCTCACTATTAAGTTCGTTTTGGAAGTATACATTTTTACAATCACTGTTTAGGGATGTTAAATGTAATTATATAAAACTTTAACACCTTCAAAAAATTAATTTCTAGCTTAAAAAAAAAGTAATAAATAATGAGATCAAATGTGAGTAAAAGTGTATTTATATAATCAAATTTGAGAGTAAGTAGACAAGGAGACCACACTAAAAAAATAAATTAAAAGAACCAGAAATAATACTAACCCGCCAAAATAGTACGTCATATGTATTTAAATACAATGTTGCGTATCGTTTGTGGGATGGATTGTCTTAAATGGTTTTGGAGTGAATGTTGTTCTATTTTCAAATTTCTCTCTGAATCTACTTCATTTTAGAAGACATTTTAGAGGGAAAAAGGGAAAGAAGTTTGCAATTCATGTTTGGGAGTGTGCAGTTTGGTTGATTTTGTAGACTAGGAATGCAAAAGTATCTCGGGGAGGATGTTTCAAATGAGCATGTACTGGAGGAGCTAAAAGTGAGAATATGGAATTGAATGATGGCCAAGGAGTTTTAGGGAGTACAGTGTTTTTCCTTTTACTACAATCTAGTGTTGAATCCTAGAGATTTGTAACATATCAACATTCGTATACCTTTATTTTCGGTAGCAAAAACAACTCTCGTGCCTTTATAATGTTAATATATATATATTTTTATTAAAAAAAAATTAGATTCTTTCCACTGGTGTGTGGATAGGCTTGGCAAGAGCGGGAATCCCCGTTAACGTGGACCCGTCACGAGCAGGCGGGAAATTCCCGATTTCATCTCTCCCGTGGGGACGGGATGGGGATAATTTATTCCTCGTTGGCGGGGACGGGATCATACTCACTGCATGTGTTTCCTGCGAGGATTTCATATATTAATTATATTATATTATTTAATTTAATATGTATATGCTTATATTATAATTATAATTCTTACACAATATTATTTTTATTAATGAATTTAATTTTTATTGTATATTTTAAAATTATTTTTCATAATTTAATTAAAAAATTATATTAAAAAATAAAAAATGTAAAAATTATATTAACGAGGAGGAGGAATCCTGTGGATGGGGCGAAAAAAATTTCCCGTTTACTTCGGCGGGGATGGGGATTGGTCCCCGGCCCCGCCCGTTGACATTCTTATGTGTGGGTGTTCATTATACTATGACAATATTTGTATTGTACGATAAATGAAAATATGAAATGAAACATCATTTGTAAAATTTTGCGTAAACTAATTTATCTTACAATTAATTTGTATTGTGTGTGTATTTTAAATTGATATTAATATTTTAATTAAAATGTATATTAGTTTGGTAGTATTTTTATTTAAAAAATATTTGTTGTTTTACTATAAAGTTATTAAAATATCTTTAAAAAGTTTTATGTCAAAACAATTAAATAAGAATATAGTAGAAAGGACAATAATTTCTTAATATTTTTGCATTCATCCAAAATTGATATACTTTTTAAATAAGAGAGATTATTTAATTTGAACTTTGAATTATCAATATAAAAGTATAGATGTATGAGACTCAAAAATTTTTAACAATTCAACCGAAAATATCCAAATATTTTACATGAACAAAATCTTTATTTACGTATTGGATAATCTATCCATTTTAAACTTCACCAGAAGGTGGAGAATGAATAATAATATAACTTTAGGATTCATTTGGATGGAGTGGATTTGAAATCGATGGATTTGAGGATAATGTATCACGCATTCACACAAACTAAAATAGAGAAAAGTTAAATGAATGAATTTGATTCACTCAAATATTAAGCACAAGTGGAGGATTTCAAATGACTAGATTTTATTAGGTATTTGAAATCCACCCATTTATAAGTAATATTTGTATGAATCAAATCCATTCATTTAGTTTTTCTCCATTTTAATTTGTACATATATGGTGTATTATCTTGAATCCAATTTGATTTGAATATTCCGTCAAATGGAAGCTTAAATATTTCTCTCTTCAAATATTACTTTTTCCCCATTGAATGAGTAGATTAGTAAATGTAGAATTCTGCGTTCACACGCATCAACATTTGATATCCATCTTAAATGCAAGTCCGATGGAAATTTACCTGGCCCAATCCCCAACTTGAAAAGACAGATGGAAAGTCCCATGGAAATTTACCTGGCCCAATCCCCAACTTGAAAAGACGGATGGAGAGGGGCACCGTAAATACGATGTATAGTATAAGGTCATAAAACCTACATTTATATTTCTTTCCTTTTTCTCTTTAAATTTACAGAAATGTTTTTTCCGCTCCTATCTTCATGTTCTTTTTCATATAAATTTGCTATATTTACATCGCAGATTCGCATTATGCACATAAGGTGATAAAATAAAAATAAATTTACAATAAACTAAAAAAGTGTCCCATATATTTACATTGACAAAGTATACATTCACCTAAAATTGATTTACATTTTGTGTATATTTTTTTAATAATATTAATTATTTCATTAAAAAGACACTACTTCCGTCACAATTATATAAGCTTGTTTTTCTTTTTGGAATATCTCAATTATATGTAATACTAAATATATTAGTTTGATAGTAATACTATATTATATAAGATTTACCGTTTTATATTTACTGCATTGATTTATATTGCATGTTTGTATGCAATATTTATCCCTTTAATAAATTGTTTTTATTTTTAAAAAACACGAACATGTATATTAGGCTGAGTTCATTCAATCAATCTAAATATATTAGTTTCGATAGTAATACTATATTAAACAAGATTTACCGTTATATATTTACTTTAGTGATTTATATTGCATGTCTGCATGCAACATTTATCCCTTTAATAAAATGTTTATTATTTTTTAAAAACACGTACATGTATATTAGGCTGAGTCCATAATGCATATATAAAACAATTAGCATTTTAATTTATTGTGCCCAAAAATGTTTTAAAAACCAAATTACTGATCCTAAAATGCATTATATTTTGCTAGAACCCAAAAGCATCATTTGCAAATTGCAATTATATAGTTGAACTAATGTAATTTATTGGCTTTTATCATATACACCTCCACTTTTATTAGATACACTCACTCTATAGCTATGTTTGAAAGTACATTAAGCTAAAAATTATAAATACGTATGAGTGTATCTAATAAAAATGGAGGTGTAAATAGTAGGACCAATTTATTTTATGAGATAATAGGTCCACTAGTGTCAAAAAAGCCCATCAAAACGAGTATCTAATCACTTGAAATAACGGTCAAAGACGACATAGAATTAATTGATTAATTCTTTGATATGATGGTTTTCGAAAAAAATAAATTATATGATGGTTAATTAATTTTCACGTTGATTAAACATCACATGTGAAAGGGTCCATTGGGCTTAGAGTGACCCAACGCCGTGTGACACATTAAGCAGGCCGAACATTTTCACGTTTGAGTTCATAAAGTTGGAGGCCCTTTTATGGAAACACTGCATGGGAGTTGCTCAAGGTAATAAACACTTAAATTTGTAAATGGTCAAAATATATATTTTTGTAATATGTAAAAAAATAATATTCTTTTAACGTGAAAATAATATTTTGTATTAAAAATCAATGCTTGTATACTTTTTTTATAAAATTTACTATTTAATATTACTTACAAGAAAAATATACGATGAACAAGTTTTACGAGGGGATCCATAAAATTGGATATGCGAGTTTTAAGCGGTTCATATATAATTGAATAGTATAATTCATGTAACAAAAAAATATTATTATCATAACAAAGAGTATGATTTATATACTATAACAAAAGTATTAGTTATGATAATAAATATGACTTATATTACAAAATGATACTATTAGTCATGATAATTAAATGATATGACTTATATTATAAAATAGTATTAATTGTGATAATTAAAGGGTGTGACTTTTATTACAAAGAGTATTACTCGTGATAAGCTGAAATAGTATCACTTAATTGTACTAAATGTAGTGACTTATATTGTAAAAAATATTTAATCATGATAATTAAAATGTATGACTTATATTATAAATATGTATTTTAATCGTGTTAATTGAAGTATCATGTCCATATGAATCTAGTTTAACGTTAAATAAATTTTACAAGAAAAGGACCCTACTTAAAAATATCATATCACATGAAATAGTCTCGAGTCTTGACGACTAAATTTTGTGTAAAAGCAAGAAGTTTTACATTTTCAATGTGAGCGAGTCACAAGTAAATATGATGTGTCACATGACATAGTAAAATCATCCCGTGGTATAGGACCAAGATTCATTGCCTTAGTTTACCAAACATGAGTATATTTGATATGTACGGAATCATGCTACGAAAGCGGCTATTGGTAGATCAAGCATCGCCACTTTTCTTGGTTTCCCTTTATAAAGAATATCTTCTTGGGTTTATGAATATATTTACTGAATTGAAGCAACCGATACGATGACGTTTCTTGTCTTTTATTTCTTTTAAGGGAAAATATTTACTTTACTCTTGTCTTATATTGTTGATCGGTTGTTGATCCCTCTAACTCAACCAAATGGCACGTTGTCTAGAAGCAGATATTGCATCTTTTTTATCTATATATTTTTTTGGGGGTGGGGTGGGGGTGATTATGATTTATTAGATTGGTAATGTTAGTGCTCGACACAATATCTATTTCGCATTTTTTTAAAAAAAAGTGATTTTGAAAAATTAGTAAGATTTGCTAAGTCGAATTCAAATTTCGACATCCGAACATGACGCATGACATACATATGAAATGGTCTCATAATTCTCGTCTGCTTTGATAATGCATCAAGAAACACAGATAAGATAACAAAAATTACGAAATAAAATGTTCTTAGTAAATGAAAATCTAATTTAATTAGACACGCTTTGATTTGTTAATTAGAATTGATGATATTCCATCTTTTAACATAAAAAAATTATAATAATTTTTCACTAAAACTGAGTGTCGATATGTAGTTTTGAGCAAATTCACCAATCTGAACACTGATGGATAAGATTTAAAAGGATTAAAATAGTTAAACATAATTAATGGGCAAAAACCTCACGGTCCACTTAGATTAAAATAGTAGTAATCCATTTAAGAGGAAAAACAAAACATAAAGTCTAACTACATGGAAATGATATTGTATTTAACCGCAAATAATATAAAATAACAACTTCAACGCTAATAAAAATTCAATTAACATTCCTTTCAAAAAAAAAAATCAATTAACAATTATTAAGGGGTGTCCGATGAAAAAGAAGTTTACTATATTAAAAAAATCATAAATTCAAATTTTCACACCTGAATTTTTTTCGATTCAGCTCATTCATTTTCAAATTGTTAATGTTATTCCTTGTAAAAAAAAATCAATTAAACTGAAATTTTTATAAAGGAACAAATTTAAATTTATCAGACTGAACAAAACATTATAGGGATCAACTATCCAAGAAATTTCCGACCAAGCCATAGTGATGTTAGTCAAAAATCTAAAAACATGTAAACCAACCAATGTTATTAAATTAGTATTAATTAAATATTTAGAATTCAAAGGAAAGTTTGCTAATCTTAACTGTCACTCCTTCGCTTTCAGTCAAATATTAATTATTTGACACCTAAGCTCCTTTTCTGAAAGTTGTAACATCATACTTCTCCTTTTTTAATTTCCCAAATTTCCTTCAAATAAATTTATGGAGTGTATTTTAAAATGCAGACTGAAAAACCCAATCTTTGCAATTAAATAGGTAGACTATTAATCCTTAGGGTTTCATCAGAATTTTAAAGCTCAGATAGAGAGAAAGAAACACTGATAATTAATTGTTAATGATTACTATTAGCAAAATATCAAGAGCAGCTATGAGCCAATGGAATAGAAAAAATATGACAACTGTTGTAAAAATGGCGAAAGTTTGGCCGATTTGATTCTTTACAAATTCTATATTTTTAATGAAAATGTACTTAGGCGCTATACGAGACGGTCGAGTTGGATTCTAGGCGGCCAAATCGAATTATAGTTGTCCGAATTATTGTGCTATAATTTTTTCGATTTAAATTATTTTTAGCACTGAAAACATAAAAAAATAAAAATAAATAAATTGGACCGCCTATGCCCTAGATGACCCAAAACCACCCGCTAGCGATTTCGACTTCCACAACCTTGATATATATATATATATACGTACATTTCTTCAATTGAGCCTTATGCGCTAAATTTGTAGTAAGATTTACTTCTCTTATACTATCTCCATCCCAATAACATCCATCCCGCCTTAAATTTTTCACTTTACCATTTTTAAATCCGTCCCATATAAGTGTTTCATTCCTTTTTATTTATCACCCTACTTTTATAATTGTCCTATACTACATACATATTCACACAATATGTCACTCTTTAATAAATTTAAATACATTTTTCATCTCTCTTCATCACATCACTTATACTATATTATTATACTATCTTTCTTCTCTCTCTATTTATCATATCACATATACAATATTATTATTATACAATATTTCTTAATATTTGTGCCCTAAAGTGTTGGTACACTTAGGGCGGGATGGAGGGAGTATTTGTTTTTAATACACAAATTAAAAAGTGTTAAAAATAAGAGTATAATATATGTGATGTGATTGAAAGAGATGACAAAAAAAAATAAGACTAAATGCAATTTAATATATTAAATGAGTGATAATTGATGTAAATAAATATAAAGTATGGGGATAAATGTATGAGAGTTGTATGCCAAAAAAAAAATGAGAAGTTGTTATTAAAATAAACCAAAAAGAAAATATATGAAGTTTTTATTGGTATTGGGGGAGTATGTTTTATGCGGGGACGGATCAGGATTTCGTCTCAAGGGGCGAAGAGTAAAGAAGAGGAAAGTTTAATAATTCAAGGGGGCGAAATGATAAAATATTAAGAATTTAAAGCGTAAATAAAAAAATTTAAATACATATAGTAGAAAAATTTTAAAAGCGAGGGGCGACCGCCCCGCGCCCTAAATCCGTCCCTAGTTTTATGAGTTATTACGAGAACTGAATTTATATAATATATCCAGCTAGTATTCTGTAAGTAGATCATACACCTCCGAAGAAAAACAAAAAATTTATGTTTTCTATAATTCTCTCTTTCTTTTTTATTTGTGAATGACGACAGTATAAAAATTAATGTAAACCTAGTCTCACAATTTCAAAGTTTAATAACAAGGTCAAGCCTAAAGATTCAAGATGCTTTAATTATATAGCAATAACGGACCCTGCCACAATGAGCGTAGTAGGCTAGTAGCTCCTGCTCTTGGAAAAATTATATTACCGTCGTCGTTTCATAATAAGTACAACTTTTTTACCGTCGTCGTTTCATAGTTTTAAAATAATTTATATATCGCAAAAATAAAAAACCTACCATAAATTTTATATTCACATTACCCAAAATTTACACAAATTGTCTTTATGTTTGAGCTCATATATATAAATAATCAAACTCATTTAACTACTTTATATATAAAAGTTTACGAAATTTTCCTTCAAAATCAATTTATTACTCCACTTTCTTATTTTGTGGCGCCACCAAATGGTGTAAGTTAATACGAGGCGAATAGAGTACAAATTTTATAATCTATGGATCACCTATTTGAGTGATATGAGCTTTGATTTAAATGCTTCTTTTATTTTTATATCTATTTATTTATTTCTTATAATTTTACCAAGCGCACATGTTTGATGTTGTTTAAAAAATAAAAAGGTGTAATAGATATTTAAAACTTTCAATCTAAATAAAAGTCCACTTAAAATTATTGAGCACAAATTAAATTGAGTAGGTTTCTTATAAACCAATTTCATTATACGATTTAAAATAATATTTTTTATTATATTAAACTAATATTTTAATAAAATAATTCATTCTATTTTTTAAATACATATAAATGTTAGAGTAAAATTTATTCGCACCCTACTCTGGGAAATGCATATTATTGTGGTTATTATTTGGGGAAGCAAACTTTATATTCATGGCAGATTATTGAATCGGTCCACATAGACCAGTACACCACAATATTCGGACTCAAATCTTTGTTTTTTCTTTTATTTTTTAAACAATATTCTTGGATGAGATTACCCCTACTTAATTATTATTTTTGGAAAAAATAATAATTCTCCAGACAGAATATCACCGTTAGCCCCCTACCCCCTGCCGCACTCTCTCTCCTCTCTCTTAAAAGCTCTCAATTTGCTCTCATTCTCTGTGCTCCTCTCTCTCTCTAAAACTCGAAAAGAGAAGAGAAGAAGAAGGAAGAACAAGACAAAATCCTCTATACTTTGGTATTTTCATCATATCCTCCCATTTTTCGCACACAAACACGCACACGCACGCATGATAAAACAAAACACTCCCAAAAGAATGCCAGGACCTGTTCAGCTCACAAATTTCTTCAAAATTCTCCAATAAAATATACATACACATACAGACTCCTTGCAGATATAGATATCTAGATACAAATTGTTGTATTGTAGCTGTGAGCATAAATGAGGTGCAAGAAACACCCCGCCGACCTGAGTAGCGGCGTCGGCGTCTGCGCCTCCTGCCTCCGGGAACGTCTCTTCGCTATAATGGCGGCGCAAGCTGAAACAGGCGCAGCTCCAGCACCCTGATCAGAATTGCCGGAAGTCGGATACCCAACAACCACCCCCTCTTTCATTTCCCCGCTCGGTCTCCCCTTATATTTCGCGGCGGAAGACAGATACTACCAACGCCAACGCCGCCGCGTGGCATCTCCACCGGGGCTTCCACAGTACTCCTCAGGTGGGTCCCACGGGGTCTTTAGCGGTTGAATTTAAGGAGAAGAAGAACAAGAGGAGTAATGGTGGGAGGTTCTCTTCGCTGTTTTTGGGTCTCTTCAGATCGAAATCCGACAAAATGGGTTCGAATTCGGGTCCGATTTCGGATCCTGGGGTTTCCGTTGACTCTTGCTCGGCTTCGCCGTCGTGGTTTTCGAGTATTACTATGGGGCGCCGGAAGAAGCAGATTCGGACGTTTTCGCTGGACGAAAGCGGGATCAGAGCCCAGCGTAAATCGAGTCGGAATCGCGACCGCGGAATGTCTCCGGCGAGATACTCCGACAATGAGGACGACGAGCATTGTCACGGCGGATCGAGTGGCTACTCATCGGAGTCATCGCAAGGATGGAGGCAGACCCCGCGGAGAACCCCAGCGACGACACAGAGGGGCGGGGGAGGGACCGGACATGGTAGAAACGTTTCGGGCTTGTCCTTTTGTTTGAGCCCTTTGGTTCGGGCCAGCCCGAACCGGCACTGGGAATCAGAAGGGATTGCCGCCCGATTTGGTGGTGGCCGGCGGGGAATCGAGGGTCCCACAAAAATCACACCTCAAGACAGCGACGTCGTTTTGCAAGAACCGGTCCCGGAAGCTCGCCGACTTCGGGAGATACAGCTACAAGCATTGATTCACCACGGCCACCGTTGACGTTTGACCACGCTCAGTATGACATGCCGATTTTACGGTTTTGCCCCCACTTAATTTATCTCTGCCCTCTATTGTATGTATCTACACTTTTGTCACTTGAAAAAACACTGACACCACACTTGAAGGAGAAAAAGAAAAATACTATATATGATTAATTAATATAATGTAATTTGAGATGATTTGTTCCTGGAAAATGGTAATGACAGAAATGCCCTCAAAGGTTGTAGTGGATGATGGGGTGGTTCTAACTGGTAAAATTAGTGGGGGTGGTACATTTGCCCCCATTAGTATTACATTTTTATTGGTTTGAGTTAGGTGGACTTTTAAGTGTTGAATTTTGAGTGTGTGATGAATGATATGTGGCCTGGCCGATTGCGCATTATAGGGTTGACATCCTATTTATGAGGATTAAAAGTGAAATATGTGGCACCTCCACAATTAAATTACTCTCTTTTTTCTTTTGTTATCTATGTATGTTTCCTATGTATTTTGCTGCAATCAAAAAGTGAAAATGATGTGTACGTAGTTGACTGGAAATTTGGTGTTGCTCATAAAATGCTGAATATGATCTACTGATATAATAAAATAAAATAGGAGATGAAATAATCGAATGAGTTTGTGGACAAAACATATATATAATTCATGGACACAAACTGCACCTAGAAGTGCATATTGATTAGCTGGTTGAAGATTCCTTATGTTAGTAATGCAGCCAAGAAACCGATAAAAAAAAAAAAAAAGTAATGCAGCCAAGAAATAATAGCAATAGCTTTTTTTGCTATGTTTTATTAAACAAATGTTGTAATGGGCCGGCTTTCACTTTTTTTTTTTAATATAATTGAAAGAAGTTTGTGAGTGGGATGGATCCACCACCCCATCCATGTGATCTTGTAAATCCTCTTAGCAATTTTGAAATAGAATGGATCTTTTTCTTTTTAAAAAAATAACTTTTTAAAAGTGCTTATTATGTATTCTCAAGGGTTCAATCAAATCAAATTTGAGCGCTCATTCAAGAGGAGTACAAAAAAAAAAAATCAAAAGAAACAAAAGCATGACCTTTTTAGGAAAGTGATTTTCAAATAAATTCATTAATATCATATCCAATATTCAACACTAGTATTATATGAACTTTTTAAAAAAGTAATTTCTTCCATAAATACATTAAGATCATATCTATTATAGTGTCAACAACAAATTTCATCAATTTGCACTATTTTTATCTATGCAATAATAATCTATATGAATTTATAATACATTTTTGTCAACTTTTTTAAAAATAAATTTAATAAAATCTTAATATTCATTAAATATTTAAAATAAAAAATATGTTAAATACTCCCATCGTCCCGAAGAACTTTTTATATGTAGGAAGACACAATGTTTGAGCTTGCTTAAATGAAAAATTCAAAATACTCAAACTCGATTCATAATTTATATATTATTCATGAAATATTTTTATTTTATTTATAATTAAAATATATTTATAATCATAATAAGCGTATTAAGAGTAAAATAATGAAACGAACTTAATATTATTGAGCTCGAACTCTAAAACTATTCGAATAGGTGAAGCTTTGATTAAATTCAAATCAAATATGAGTTGTTGATGAATTTGCTCGGCTCACTTACATCATCTGGGTGGGTTGTAGCCTTGTAGGCGTGTAATTTGTATTGAATTCTTGATAGGTAGCTCTGTTGTGTAACTGTACTATATGTACATAATCAATGTTTGCACATGATTAATTGATTATATATCAATTGCAATTAGCTTCACTTCGGACCCCACGCTTTCAATTTTCTTGTTTGATATATATATATATATATATATATATATATATATATATATATATATATATATATATATATTGCAATTTGCGACCACCTTGGCATTAAAAGTAAAAGGACTCGATCAATGGTTAATTATTTTGTTTGTTAAAAAGGTAATGAAACTTCTCCATGAAAGAAAATGCCTAAATTATAAATTCTTAAATTCAAATTTACAATCCAAGAATTGAGACGAGTTTAATAATAATAAAAAAAAAAGGATATTTTTAATACATTAATCAATATAAAAAAAAACAAAAATGCTCTAGGACGAAGGAAAATACTTGAGAGTAACAAAGTTTGTCGGATTTGTAGACAACAATAACCAAATTTTGGTTTACTTCTTGTGTTATACCCAATTAAAAGTATTCTTTATGTGAGATTTTGAATTGATAAATTCTTAATTATTTCATGATATATGAGTTTATTATTTATAGAGCATGTGTCCTGCAAAATTTTGTTCATCATATAATTTTTTTAATAATTAATATTCATTTATTTAAATTAATATCACTCATAGTTTAACATGTTTGTGTGTAAATGATGTGTGATATAATTAGTTTACAAGAGTAGTCACATTATTGAATGAATGTAATAAATTGGTATGAATCCAATTTCATACCGTAAATAAATTTCACATGAAAATTTATCTTATATATTATGATCCAGTTTATTATATATATATATATATATATATATATATATATATATATATATATTTGAAATAAAAAGAAAATCTTAAGATGTTACACAAATTTATAACATTGTTATACCATTTTGTAAATGTAATCTATATGAATGTGATTTTTGCCTTAAGTTTATTATCAATATTCAGATCGGCCCTGATCAAAAAAAAAAAAATATTCAGATCGGCAGTCCACATATCAGAAAATTTACATGAAAGAGAATTTTTATATGTTAATAAGGGCATGTTACTAAAAACATAAAACTTTCACAAGAAATGGCTTGAATATGCTCTCATAATTGATTATAAACAAAATACCAATGAAATGGAATTTTAATTAAACTTAAATTTAACTATATAAAACTAAAACTATAAAATAACAGAAATCTAAAATAAATTATACATGGAATTAACATAGGGACATTTGAAGTGTTTATGAGTCGCACTAAATTTACCGTTAGATGAATTTTAGTGCAACTTATGCGGTAAATGAAGTTGGATCTGTATGTGAGAATCACAATAAATTCGACGCCTACCACTCAGCTGGAGTTGTTTCTACTCTCTTACTAGCCCACAATTTAATGGGTACACCATTGTAATGTCACACAAAATTACTTAATTTACATCATTAAAATGAGTAAATCTGTAAACTCAATATATTTTTAAATAATATTAATTTTTCTATTGAACATTCATGGTTATTTCCTGAAAATTAAATAATAATTTAATGATTGTAATTCGTTCAATACAAACTACAATTGTTCGGTAAAAATAATTTATATTATTTAAAATTACGCCTAATGCATATAAGACTTAGACCATCAAAATATGTTTCAACAACTGGTCATAATATATGCGTAATTATAAGTATTTATTATATTGTTTTGAATTCATATCCTCCGTTTAATGAATTTAACTAACAAGCTATAAATAAATAGCCGAAGAAGATAATTAAGGTGCAAGCATGACATATTACCGGATTAGGGAAATATGTTTAAGTAATTACTAAGGCCATATACCTCAATCCAGGCTAGATGTGCTATATACATTTCATAAAAATAAAGAATGCAACTTTATTTGTTCGGATATTTATTAATCTAATTTTTGTATTTAAATTGTTGGATAAGAGACTTTAATTGGAATGAGCTGTACTTTCCCGATTTAAATGTTTGTGTTGTCACTTGTAGACTGTAGTCTGTAGTGGATACATTATTCACACGATCTAATAATATCAGTACTCTACTTTATGATATTGTTTATATGAATATTGCATGACACCGTATATCAATTTTATTCGTGTATATATATATATATATATATATATATATATATATATATATATATTAGGCATTTCTTGTGTGAGGCGAGTAAATGCGTTAGGCCAGACATGAGATGTAGTCATTGTTTAATAAATTGTTACCACTTTTATACTAATTTGTAACACTTTTTTAAAAAGTGATTACAATTTATTAAAAAGTGATTGATTTCATGAATGAGACCGTCTCATACAAGTTTTTGCAATAAAATATATATAACACTTTTGTGAATCAATTGCATTGTGTTATTGATTTTCAAGTAATATCATTCATTTAAATGAATAATACTATTTAATAAAATGAGTAATATCATTAAGTGAAATGAGTAATACTATTCAACGGAGCGAGTAATACTATTCAAAATAAATGCACAATGCAAATAGAATATACAAAAAAATTTCCATTGTAATTATATATATGCCATATATTTAATATAAACGGTTAAAAAATTTATAAGGGCCAAATTCTAAAAATTAATTGGGATACGTTTGATGCGGTGCCAGGAAATAAAGTTAATCTTATTATGAGTGGGAGTGTGGGACGTTGCTTGCAAACCTACGTCATACTTGTGTGAACACTTTGCAGTGGGCATCAAACGATTCACACTGAGATGAATTAATTCGAAATTTAATTAATGATGATTAATAAGGCATACTGAGATGGATATTTCAAGAATTAAAGAGTCCCTTTCTCTGAACTACATACGAGTGGGGTAAGCTTTTAGTGATACTTTGGTGGTCTCAATCATCACAACTGTATTGTCTTGATAAGCTTCTGCTTCTTTTTAATGATTGTCATTCAAAATATTATACTCCCTCCTCTTTCGAGAGCTTTCACGTATAAAAGGACACACACTTTAAAAAATAGTAATAATTGAAGTTTAAGTGATAATTTTATAAATTTTTATGTATAAAGTAAAAAAAAATTATTAAATTATAAGTATGTGTGAGTAAAAAAATAATGACATCTTGTGTAAATTAGTGGAAATTGTGAGGATGAAGTTTATTAAGAGTTTTCTATTTTAAGGATGTGAAACTTATAGTGGGACAGACGAAAAAAGAAAGTGTGAAAGGTTTTATGAGACGGAGGGAATATATAATAACTGATTTTATTTTTAATAAAAAGAGTTTATAATATGAACATATTCTATTAAGTTTTTAAAAATCTTGAAAGATAATAAATAATAAATATATTATTTATTTAATATCCACACATGAAGTGGATAAGGATGAGGAAGTTATTTGACTAACTCCCTCATGAAAACCAATTCAACGTGGTTTTCTCGGAAGAACACCATGCGAGAAATGAGATGAAGTATTACCAGTTCTGCATTCACCTGTAATACAACAAATATACCATTATCACATGTATACTCAAAATTAAAGGCACTTAAGTTGTGAACAATTGAATGCATTTCATACGTAAATGTATTTCGGACTCACGAGGATCACGGTCGTACGTGAAATTCCAACCTAGTAAGATTTATTCATTGCGTTAAAGGTTAGTGAATCCTAACCAATAATTTTCCAACATTGGTATCGAGCCAATGTGTTGGATTCGTCGTGATTTATGATTCTCTATGCATGTTCATATGTTAGATACGTACGTTTGATTTTTTGTGTTTGTTATGCATGTGATTATACGGGATTCATGTGAATCTGTTTTCTCAAAATTTCGATTTTATGAAACGGTTGAATTAGAGGCTGAAATTTTTACTGTACATGCCTTGTATAGTGTAGATTCAATCTGCAAAATTTCGTATTTTTGGCTTTACCGTTTGTGAGATAAAAATCGGTCTTTGCATAATCACAGAAATTTTGACTGGAAATTACGAACATTATATCATGAATCGTGATGAGTTCTTGTTACTAGATTGTAGTACGTTGAATGAGGATTCCGTGGATATAAAGTTTGTTAATTTTAGTCAAGTATTGACTGAGTTATGATTTTTTGAAAATTTGTGAATTTGGGGTGAATGCGAAAAGATTCAGGAAAATTTTAAGGTTGTTTATGAGGAATTAGACAATCTTTGAGGACTTTTTTCGCATTTTCGAAAAATATGGATTAGACCAAAGGTAGTTTGACTCGGTCAACCGACCCGAACGCTGGCCGGGCCTAAACCCGGTCCGGCGAACCGTCCGGGCTCGGTCCGGCGGACCTGATTGAGCGACCGGACGACCTGATCAAGGCCAGTCGAGCCGGCGAGCCACGTCGGCCGGCGGAGCACGGCACGAGAGGTGGCGCGTGATCCTCACGCGCCGGGAGCAGCAGTGGGCAGCGGTGGCGCGTAGCGCCCACGCGCCGGTGAAGCAGCGGAGGCGGCGGGGCGCGTAGCGCCCGCCGCCCGGTGGCAGGAGCGGCGGTGGCGCGTGAAGCCTGCCCGGTGTTTGCGATGGTGGCGACCGCGCGTGAAATCCCACTGCGCCGATTCTGATGGAAGCGCGTGCAGGCGCGTGTATCTTCGTAATGGCCCAGCGCGTCTTGGTGGTTTCCGGCGATTTTGGGTGTTTTCGGCCATGCGAAGCGGTTTTCAGCCCTCACAATGGTTGTTTTATTTTCTGGCCCCTACGCGCGCATGAAATCTTGTTTTCAGCTCGTTTGAGCTCGTTTAACTCCGATTTTGGTGCCGTAAATTCCTGTGTTCATATTTTTCAGTGTAGATTCTTAATATGCATAAATATGAGTGTATTTGAACTACTAAAGTTTGAGTACTTATTTATCCATTTGATAAGAGAACCATAGTAACTTATTTCACTTGTGAATTAGCCTATTACACTTGAAAATAAAAATTTTGTTTAGTGTAATAGTGAGCTTGAAAAATTCATGTGTTAAAAGTTTTTTAAGCATTGATATGTTTAATGGTTGCTCATTTTACGGGTATGATTTGAAGAATAAAAGAACAATTATGGTTCTTGAAATTCAAACAATGAAGTTGGTGCTATGCATTTTTTTAAGAATTACATGATGAAAAATTATCGCACAATTATTTTGGAACATTAAAGTTCTATGATGAAGATGTATAGCTCGTTTTAGTATATCATAAGTTAATTCCAATTTTAGAGCTCAAAACTTAATAAGAGTTGAGATTTGGTGACCTTCAAGAAAATTTTAAGTAGTTTTTTGGAGTTTTTTAATAAAATAAAATTAGAGTTGGAATCTTATGAATATTGTGATACTATGAAAAGAAATAAGTGATAATAGGGTATTGGATATACGGTAGACAAGTTGAATGAGCAACATGTTTACACAAATAAAGCGATTCGGCGATCCGACCGGTTTTAACTTGAAAAGTTAGAATAGCGTTCGGATGAAGAATCACCATGTAGATCCTTTTATCATAATTTCTCTTAATGAGTACTAATGAAGTACTCAGTGGCGTATACATTACATCATAGATTATCCAAAATTTTAAGGAGTTTACCTAAGAACGTTCTTTGAAACAAGATCATTTTTTGAATGACCTTAATAGTTGGTATTTAAGACTTGATAGTCTTTGAGATTACCGTAACTATTTTTGGTTGTTTTTATGACATGATTGTGCTTTATTGCATTAATATTGATTGAATGTTTTTAAGCATCTTTGTTTCATGTTGTTGAGTGGGAGTTTTAGCTTATTTACTTTAATCATGATGCTAGAACTTGTTTTTGTTCATGTTTTGGAGCTGAATGTTTAAGGAGGATACTTAATGAGATTGATGATTAATGGCTTTAAGTCATTTTTCGATATTTAATTTCGTATCGAATTATTCGGATGTCGGTTAGCTTAACATAGAACAAATTGATACATAAATGAATATTAATTCTTGAATCACTTCTATTAAAAACCAGGACAATAGCTTCAATAGCAATCATTGTTGAGTTGAAACAAAAATAGGAAAACTCAATGACGATAATTATGACACATGACGTCGCTGATCATTAAATGTTCTTAGAGAACATGATGTATTAGATACTATCAAACCATGTTATGGGAGGTCACGGAATTATGATGGAGACTCGGTCGAAAAGATCATGAAATTTAAAAAATGAAAAATGTCATAACACGTGACATATTGATGAGTTCGATCATCGATAACATGATCTCGGAGTGTGCACATCGCCTTACTACCCATGATATACGGAACATCGAAGGAAAGTATGGTAAACACTTTACATTTTGAGGAACATCAAATTCGGATCCTAATCCGGTCACTTTCGATAAGTGTGAACACTTGGGGGTCGTCCGCGACTCTTGATGAAAGTATTTTTGACTTTCACTCATGTAGCTCATCATGTTGAGTTAAAGATGACGGACTTGTAGCATTCAAGTCTTCATAAAGTGTTCTCATTGCTTAATCTA
The DNA here is from genome assembly GCA_030762865.1 of Paraleonurus japonicus. Classification (NCBI taxonomy): domain Eukaryota; kingdom Viridiplantae; phylum Streptophyta; class Magnoliopsida; order Lamiales; family Lamiaceae; genus Paraleonurus; species Paraleonurus japonicus. The sequence goes on from CM061061.1 coordinate 36,860,780, forward strand.
ATTCAATGCAAGCTTCAAGCTTAACGTAAACAAAGGCGGAAGGAAAGTGAAAAGGCAAGCAATCATTTGGATGTACCGATAAATCTTGGTGTCGATCCTAATGCTAAGAAGAATAAGAAAAGAAAATATGCTAGACTAAAAATGGATAAAGAGTGAGTGACATGCTTGAGACGTAACAAGTGTGGTCATTTTACTCACGAATGTCATAAATCAAGAAGGACTAGATTGTTCAATCCTTTTTGTTTGAGCATATTAATCTTTAGTAATGTATTCTTAATTGAGTCTTGTCCCAAAGGTTTAGAGACTCATAAATGACAAGATCATTGACTAAAGACGAATGAGCATTGAGGCGAGATGCTATTATGTGGGGTTTAAGCTCGAGTTGAGGTCTAGGGACTTTGTAAACTTGAGATTGACAATGGTCAATGTTTAATACTACATAGTCTCTGATTGCTCGAGAGATCACTTAGGATCTCACTTCTATCAATATTCTTCTTCGATTGAGACATGATTTAATATTTTCGTAAGACTTGGTTGAAATTAGTATTTACAATATGTATTATGGTATTTGACTTCCTTTAAATGTTTTATGTGGTTTTGGATTGTAAGAGAACTACTATTAATTTTTATGAGATTAGTTCATATTTATTATAAGTATGTTCCACTTAGTAATCTTGTGTAAATAATGACATACGGCATACTAGTTTTAAGTCATGTTATGCAAGATTGAATGAGCTGACTTGTGAAAGAAGAACTTTGAAGTTCAATTTTTAAAAGTCGAGCTATCAAATGTGAACATAATCTTGCTAATAAGTGACTTGAAAACCATTAATAAAACTGATTAAGTTGACTCTTAATTGCAATTATTTTATTATGATAAATGTGATTCTATGAATGTCAAACAACTAACATGGAACTTCTTGTTTTTCAATACTTACATTAATGGATTTTTCATGCTTTAAAATATATACGTTTAATTTCACACATATGCAGGACATTTGATGGTTTTAGATGTTTCCTAAAATTGTCAGCGTGAATTAAAAGACATGACTTTAAAGGTTTTAAGAACCTTTAGAGGCGTGTGAGAGATCAAAGCAGTTCAATGGGTATGTAATGAGAAAGACATAATCCAACAATTATTAAAATATTGTACACCATTACATAATGGTGGTACTAACTAGAGATTTGAATATTGTTGGATGTGAAGATCCATGTAGACATAAGCTAATTTAACCATCTCTCATTTGAGAGAGATGTGTAGTTTATTAGTTGTTGATGGTTGTTTTGTAATGACTATTCATAGTTGATTACTTCAATCACATTTTTGATCTACAAGATAGGTGAATTACCTAATCGAGTATCCTTAGATATGAGATCAATTGTTCACATACATGATTCTTGATCGAGTATGAAGTTGGAGTCCATGTGATTAATTGTACCTTCATTAGGTATGTTGTTAAATCTAAGGGATACGTGTTAATCGTTGATCAAATGAGTTGAAGTATACTTGAGATAGAATCACATAAAATCTAAATCATATTTTTTTGGGATTAATGTAATCACTCTCTATCAGATCCAAGTGGGAGTGATTTCTTGATAAAATGTTCTTTGATAGATTTTTACCCTTTTTAAGATCAGATGGATCTTGATGAGAGTAATTGTCTAGAGAATATATGCTTGAATGGCATTATGATATCCGTAAAAATATGATAAGTCTTTAGTGAATGAGGAAGAACCTACAAGCATCGAGAGAGGTTCCATCTCGAGGTCATAAGAGACTAGTGAAAGAAAGCAATGTAAGACAAACTTGAGTTGTTGAAGTCAAAGCGAGTTTGAAAACTTGTAGACTTTTCGTCAAGACACTTAGTAATTGAGAATTAATGAATTCTCAAAATTAAATTAAGGCCCGATGACTCTACTGGTGAGGTAATAAAGTTTACGTGATGAAAAACTTATACTCTAAAGGAGTGTATTAATTTTTCATCCTGTTGTAATTTTACCTCAACTAATTCTAACTAATATATCAAGTTTAGATTTAGAATTACATCAAATTGGATGTTTGAAACTAGTTTTTCCAATGGGAAATCGGAAGGAGAAATCTACATATAACATGTAAGGATTCAATCTTCTAAGAGGATAATGTTTGTAAATTGAAAAGTCGATTTGCGAGCTTAAATAATCCTCAAGACAATGTAACTTGAGATTTCATTTAATGATTATCTCATATAACTTTGTTGTGAAAGACAAAGATCATTGTACTTAGCTTAAAAGCAGTCAGATAATTTTGTAATTCTAATACTTGGTTTGTTGTTATATTATTAGCTAGAATAACAACGGTGAGTTTTTTTATGGAAAGATTCATAAAATTGTTGGAAGAAGTTACTTGGGGTTATCTTAAGAGACTTACACAAATAGACTTCTTAAACAATTCAAAATAGGTGTATGGAAACCTATTGATACTCGTATGTTGTGGAAGGCAATAGTCGATATCTTGTGATGAGTGTCTGAAAACTCAAAGATGGGGAAGTCGATAATATCATATACAAATGCAATTGAAAGTCTAATGTATGCTAAGTTGTGCACACATTGAGGACAATAGTTGAGCTATTAGTTTTGGTTAGCGAGATATCAATTAAATACGAGAAAAACACTAAAAAGAAAGTGTTTGAGATTTTGAGATATACGAGTGGTATTCTGAGATTATTATCTCTAGGAGATAATTTAAAATTCAAATGTTAAAATTATATAGATCCAATTTGGAATAGTGATTTAGATTAATGTAAATCAAATTCGAGTTATGTCATCTGCTTGGAGGCGAGGCAATCTAATGACATAGTAATGAGACAGATTTGTATAGCATTGTCCACCATAGAAGTCAAGCTTGTGGCATGTGCATCTGCAATACAAGAGGTAGTTTGGTTAAGAGATTTCTTGAAACTTTTTGGGAATAGTCAAACACTCCAAATAGGAGATGTAGTGATTCATTGTGGAATCAAAGACTCCGATTGGGAGCTATAGTGATTCATTGTGGAATCAAAGACTCCGATTAGGAGTGTAATGATTTACCAAGTAATCAAACACTCCAGTGGGGGCTGTAGAGATTATCATGGAAACAAACACTCTAATAGGATATGTAGCGATTTATTGTGGAAATAAACACTCCGAGTGGGAGTTGTTGCCACTCATTATAAAATCAAATATCCTGGTGAGAGATGTTACTACAATTCGTTATTGGAATAAAATGTTTTAGTGGGAGTTGCTACTTTTTAGTGATTGTCAAAGCAACTAAAGCTTACACTAGATATTCCAAGTATCAAGAAAACCAAATACTCTAAAAAGGTTCTTTGTAGAGATATTACAAAGATTGAAAGAGTGATTCTTAAAATACATTTTACTTATAAATGTTAGCAAATCCTCTAGTGAAACTTGTTCATATAGATGTCTTGGACATCTAAGATTAAAGTTTTAAATGGATTTGGACATGGTATGAGTATATGTTAATGTTGCTAGAGATTTATGTATTGTAATTTATGTGATGGTTCACATAATAGTGTGTCGACAAGTATAGATTGGCTCGCTCATACGAGCAATCACCTACGACATCGAGTGTGTGTAGAGATGAGATTATTTGGAAATAATCAATAGATTTTTACCACAAATCTATATGACTTGTTCATAAGCTAAATCGATGGATTCCCTAGACTATAGTGGAAGGAAATTCAAGTTAAGTGTCAAAGAATACACTTGAACTATGATTTATACGATGTCGGATGAGATAGAAAATGACTCAAAGACACACACTTCCATTACGGAAGTTCAAGACATCGTAACATGTGTTTCATACCACATGTGCTAAGTTGACCATAGGAAATGAGAAAGATATCCCTATTTTCTCATTGTATGAAGGCCTTGAGGTTTAAATGAACCTTAAAAATACTCACTTAAGACTTTCTGCTATATTTCTAAGTCTTCACTTTAGTGTTGCTACTTTAGCATGTTACCAATAGCTAAGATAATTCGGCAATGCGGTACATGTCTAGGAAAGCATATAGTGGGAGTCTGTAGATATTTTGTGAAAGGAAGAATGTCTTTATTAACACAATCTATTGTGATTCATTGACGGTCAATCGAGTTGGGAACTTGATTATGAATACATAGATTTGATGAAAAGTTGAATATGCTCTAATAATTTCAAGGGATTGAGCGAGATATGTCAACTTGTGTTAATTGAAAGAGTCACGGGGGTATTACGAGTTTTGGATTCTACATATAAAAGCTGATTGAGTTGCTATATATCGCTTAACAAGTGTATAGCACAAAAACTCATATTCTCGAGGTCACACGATTTATTTGCACCGTATGAAAAATGTATTGTGTGATAGTTAAAAAATATAGTAGATGAGTATGAAGCTCAAAAACTTCATGTGTGAGTGGAGATGAAAGATAATAAATAATAAATATATTATTTATTTAATATCCACATGAAGTGGATAAGGATGAGGAGAGTTATTTGACTAACTCCCTCATGAAAACCATTCAACGTGGTTTCTCGGAAGAACACCGTGCGAAATGAGATGAAGTATTCTTCTCATTTCTCTCCCAATTTCACCCTAACAACAAATATACGTATCACATGTATACTCAAAATTAAAGGCACTTAAGTTGTGAACAATTGAATGCATTTCATACGTAAATGTATTTCGGACTGAGGATCACGGTCGTCGTAGAATTCCAACCGGTAAGATTTATTCGCTGCGTTAAAGGTTAGTGAATCCTAACCAATAATTTTCCAACAAGTACAAGCAACGATTGATGTTATGTCATGCCTTCGTTGGTTTGTACTTCCAGTTTTATATTTAAAACGGATTAGTGGAAGTTCAAATCTTCAAAAGTAATTTTTTGGATTATCATACTAATCCACTAAAAGATGATGTAATTGATACCTTTTTTTTAAGTATGAACAAAACTGCGTAATCATCGTTTTTGACATATAATATAATTATTATATAATATATTCCCATATTAAAAATATAATTAGTGTTGAAAACTCAGCCAACACATGGTAATGGTAGTAGATCTTATATGTTATCATCGCCCACTATGAATATTCTAATAATGAGGAAATTTCAAGATTAATTTATTCATCAACTTATAAGCACTAGTATTTCATTTTTCATCTATTATTTTAATTTGCTATGCTTCTTTTTAAGGATAACTAGATGAGCTCCGCGTATTGCGGTATTTTCGTTAAATAAACTTTACAATATAATATATTATATATAATATTTTCAAATAATAATATATATATATTAAAATAATGTATATGTATAAAAAATTGTAATTATAATATTAAATTTAAATAATGGTAATATTAATTGTATGACAATTCATGCTAGGGATTATAATTATTATAATTATGTGAAAGAATTTACTATAAGATTTGTTTAAAATTTATTTTACAATTAATAAAAAAATGAGACGATTAATAGAATTTTTTTATATAATTGATGCATAAATATTACTCCGAATAATATATATATCGTATATTTACAATAAATATCATATATGATTATATTAATTTTTTTATAAAAGTTGATACAACCACAATTTTTCTTACATACATTTATAGGCCGGCTTAAGTTAAATATAATTTTATGTTTAAAAATTGTCATATTGTAACATTTTTAGATATAAAATAGATATTTAAAATATTTAAAAAATTATATATTAACTTATTTATTAAAAATATACATATTGTGCAAGAGGTCTAAAGTTCAAATCTCCATAGAAATATATTATTTAATTAATTTCTATATTAAGATACCACATAGATGTCATATATTAATTATAAATCAATAGGAAAGTGACACATACACTATTAACATATATATGCATTTAATAAGAATGTGACACCTCATTCAAATTAACCTCATGACGGACACCTAAGCAAATACAAACTCTCTATTAGTAATATAGGAATTTGTACCTCTCTGATGATTGAAAATTTAAAAAAAAGATCAATTCTACACATAATTAATTAAGTAACAAATCAATTAGGTATATATATATATATATATATATATATATATATATATATATATATATATATATATATATATATTAATTGTTTGATTAGACCGACTTGATGGCTTTGTCTATCCTACAATTTTGTCGTTCTCAAGCCACCGGCTTAAGTTAAAATAGGTAATAGTTTGTAATTATATAATGGTAGATAATTAATAAAAATAAGTTAATTTCACACTCAATAAATGTTAATAAATAAATACAAATGAATTAATTTCATACATTCCTCTAAATTTTGAGTATAGATGAAGTTCTCACGCATAATCTTAAAACTTGTAAAGTAGTGCATTAAAGCTCATTGAGATTATGAAATATATATATAAAAAGTAATTTGTACAAAACAATGCCTGATTTTATCTCTGCTTCATATATAGGACTAGGAGTATTTTTATCCTCTAGATTTGACATTTGCAATATCCTCTAGGAGTACTTTAATACATATTTACTCCAATCTATGTCATTTATTTGTCGATAACTAAGAATTGATACTCGTCCGTAATCCAAACAATGTGTATAATCAAATAATTAACTTACACTTCGTTTTCGAAAAAAAAAATCTTACACTTCGTTAATGCAACGTGGGGTAGAAATCGCAAAGTGGGTGAACCAATTTTTGGGACGAAGAATTAGTTCGCGCGGCGATGAAATTGAATACGAAAATGCAAAATTAATCAGCATAAAAGGGGATTTATGTGGTTCGATCTTTGAATAGATCACGGAATCAAGGAACCAATTCACTGTGATTTCAACAAACAATTATAAATTACAAGCCTTTATTTGACCAAATTAGGTGAAAGTTCAATTGTGAAACTTCGAATCCTAATTCTCTCAATTTACATTCTCTGATAATTGATTCAAGGTGAAAATTGTATTGTTGCACTCGCCAACTAATTGTGAGAAAAGCCCATTAACTTCAATTTTGTGTGTACAACCTCCAACCATTTTCAACTAATTTTTCGTCTTCTTCTTCTTTTTCAATTTAAATTTGACAGTTAGTTTCATATATAACTAACGATCCAATTCAGTTCAGCACCAAAGCTCGATCCGATTCTTGGTTAAATAAAATCGGTTCCGAGAGATACACCTCATACTCAATAGTATTAGTTCCTCTTCTCAATGTTATTAGTAGTTCAAATTTATACATATGAGTTTGCTGTGAACTCATCACACTTGAAATATCATACAACACATTTCATATTTATACCATGAATTCTCTTTATTGTTTTTTCTTTTTCCAGCTTTGAGTCAGATACATTTATAATAATTCACGTAAATAAGTATGAATTAATACACGTTGGCTATTCAATTCATATACATACCAACCAATTATTTTTTTGAAAAATACTTCCATTTAATTAAGCTGGAAGCTGCATGCATTTAATCTTGAAGCTAATAGCTCTATATAGCACAACAGTAGTACTCCTATTTGTAGCTATTTGTTGGATGAGTTCTTAATAGTGGTTTTAAAACTGCACCAAACATGCCATTAATAGATATTAACCAGAAGCTACAAATGATAATACTATTTTTGTAAAAGCGAATCTTATGTGTTTTGTATACAACGTAAGTTGATGGTGTTATAGTATTTTTAATTTCATCCAATATATATATATTTTTATTATTTAAAAATACATACAATATATATCAATTAAACAATACAACTTATTTACATTATATTTGTAGCCCAAATTTAATCTTTATTTTGGACTTCAATCTTCTATTTTACCCAATGCGTTGAGAACCTAAAAAATGAAATGAGATTGTTGGGTCAAATTGATTAGTAAAACCAATTTCATATTAAAGTAAAAACTGAGTTACTTGTAAAATAATACTAAAAATCATTTTCATTTATTTATACGGACGGTGTTGGAGTTGAAAGAACATATCTTCTTGTTAATTATAAGGACATCCAAAATTTCAAGACAAGCACTGACGTTGATAGTTAATTTGGTGTTTTTAACCAAAGTCTTGCATCATAAAAGGTCATTGATTATTAAAAACTATATAATGTATTTTAATTTGTTAGTTGAGCCCATATGCTGTGCTATATTTAATTATGCGGTCCATGAATCTGATTTGAATTATTTATGGAAGAACAATGATCCTCCACGTTCTGTAAAGTTGTACAAGTTAATTAAACCTTTATGATGATTTCTTTAGAGTTACGTTTAATTATAATTAAGTTGTTGGTTTGTCTTATGTCCACTTTAAGTATGCTTTAATTAACAAGCAATTATATATAGCTCACTAGTAATTTACCCTAAATTTTGCTTTTATATTTGGTGGGATGGGAGTTGAATGTTAAAACATCTTATAATTAAATTCCTATCAGAATCCACATTTAGGTGAACTAGTACCCTTTTTTAATCCCGCGTATCATACACTATTAAATATTCATTAATATTATTTTGTTTTCGAGGTCTTAAAGAAAATAAATCCCTATTATACTAATAGAGAGTTTGATTTAGATGAGGTGTCGCTCATATATGAATTTCGCATAGGTGTCAATTTTTGGTAAGTTTGAGATATATGTCACTTTTTTAAATAGTTATTTTCCTTAAATACAACCATAATGGTTACCACTATACTAATTTATAAACTTTTATATATTTTGAAAAACTATTTTATTTAACTACAACCTATAAAATGTATTTGATTTTTACTATAATAGTATTAAGTTATATTTTACTTTATACATAAATATTTATAAAATTACCCCTCAAATTTCTATTAATTATTTTATTTTCTTAATAGTGGGTCCACTTTCATATAAGGTGATCATGAGATAGAGGAAGCATATTGTTTTATTATATTTATTATATTAATTAACTCCCTCTGTCCTAATGAATGTGTCTTTTTATCTTTTGACACAATATTTAAGAAATGTAGTAGAATAATATTATATTAAAATAATATCATGAATATTTATAAAAGATATATCTAAATATAGTAATCGAGTGAAATTTGTGTAAATATGTATATAATGTAAGAATAAATATATTGGTAGGATATTCCACAAAAAGAATGACACACTCTAATTGAGGCAGACCAAAGTGAAAAAATAGAACACTCACTGAAATGGAGATATCATATTATTTTTTGATAAAAAAATATATACATATGTAATAACTATATTTTTAAAATTAAATTTGAACATTTCGCGTAACACGCGGCCTCATCCAGTATATATATACATGCTAGGCAGATCTCGCGCGTATTATTCATACATTATGTAAATATTTTTAAAAGTATTTAATTCAACATTAGGTATATTATATATAGAAATTATTTTAATTGTTCACCTGTCAAATAATATAATTATAAATATATAAGGATTTATAAATTTGTCTAATGGGTGATTAGTATAATATGTAAATGTTCAAACTCAAGTCACACGTTAAATAAAAATCAATAGAAAATTTACATATTAAAATATTAAAAACCTCCAAACTTAATATAATAATGACACATGATCATTTAAATTAATTATCATAAATTTTATTTTAAATTAGTCAGAAGCTGACACATTAATATTCTAAACTCCTATTTAATATATGAGAAATATATATATATATATATATATATATATATATATATATATATATATATATATATATATATATATATAAAAAGCCTTGCAATTTAAATGTCTATCGACTAGTCTTTGGAGAGGGACTCAACTCTAGTATTATCAGCAATGAAGGTATGTACTTTGATATAATCTGGTTATACTAATAACAACAATAATAATCAATAATAATAATAATAACACGAGACGAATTAACATAAATTATGCACAAATAAGTATATATAAATACAGCTAGCTACGCTAAGGATCTCTAGAATGCTATTAGAATATTGAGAGTCAACAAATTTAATGGTCACGAGGTGTTATTTGTTGCCGTTAATTTGGGAAATTAAAGAATCGATGTCAAATAATTATGATTAGATCCACGCTACTTCAACTCTTGCTAATTTATTTGTTATTTAAATCTTTAAATTTTTCTTTAAAAAAATAAAATAAGGACAACTACGACGGTAATTTAAAGAAAATTTTAAACTAGACGCTTAATTATCTTTTGGCAAAATAAAAAAAGTTAACGTTTAAACTTTTAATTTGATCATTTCCGATAAAGAGTGTCGTTTTTTTCAACACATTAAGGATCATGTCATGTGTAGGTCACGAGAAAGCGTTTCCCCAATCGGACAACTTTGGTTAACATAAAATCAACGACACTTGTTGTCAAAAAAAAAAAAAAGACAATATCTTGTGAAAAGTTTGAAAGTATAAAATTAATACCATTAGAATTATTTATTGATACCATAACATCTATTTAGTGATACCATTACACTTATAAACTGATATGATAATATAAAATGGTTATGTTATTAGTAAATAATTTTAGGCTCCATTTGGATGGAGTGGATTTGAAATCAATGGATTTGAGGATAATATACATGCATTCACACAAACTAAAATGGAGAAAAACTAAATGAATGGATTTGATTCACTCAAATCTTAAGCACAAGTGGGAGAAGTGAGAGGATTTCAAATGTTTAGATTTTCTTTGGGTATTTGAAATCCTCCCACTTATAAGTAATATTTGTGTATCCCAAATCCATTCATTTAGTTTTTCTATTTTGATTTGTAAATGTATGGTGTATTATCCTTAAATCCATTGATTTAAACCAACTCCATCCAAATGGAAATGATATCAGAGAGTAATTAATGATATCAGTTTCGTAATCTTGATTCACTGGAGGGTGACTAAAAAAATCAACGACACTTGTTTCCTACTTTCCTTTCAAGCAAAGTATGTACACGCACGTCTCGTGTGTCTAGTACTGTGAAAGTCGAAACTGCCCCTTATAATTTAGGCTGCCTCTGCATAAATCTGGATTTTGGGGTTAATAACACTGATATAATCCCATGAAAATAAGCTGCCATTGAGTTTGTTATGTTAACCTGTTCAAAATTGTAATCTCTCTCTCGCTCTCTCTCTCTCTCTCTCTCTCTCTCTCTCTCTCTTTTTTTTTTATCGATCCAACCTTGGCCTGTGAGATGCATTAATTGTCGATAGTCTCTCAAACCCTCCTAGGGTCACGCAGTCGTTGTAATTGCACAGATCATTTATATATGTCATCAGGTTTTCATAATCGAAATTCTGTATCGCAGATTCGATGAATTAAAGTTTTCGTCCGTGATATTACTTAATCCCTTGTAATCACGTCTCTCTCACTGCCTGGGATTGCTTCGACTTCATTGGATTAAGAAGAAAGGAACCTGGATTGAGGATTCAGAGTCAACCAGCTTCCTCCAAAGCGCCGCCTTCTCATTGTCAAAATGAAACCCTAAAATTGGGGGTGAAAACTGCGCGTTCGAAGAGATATATAGGCAGAGGAAGGAAACACGTGATATATACGTGAAAGATAAATTAAGTTATGGACAAATTGATAATTTTACTGTTATCCACATCTAAGTCGTTTAAGTAAAAGAAAAATTAATGCTCGCAAAATATCCTTACTTGATTTCATATTGTGACGAAGTAAATGACGAATAACCCAACACTAATAAATATGGTTGTCACAATGCAGTTGCGATATTTTTTCTACAAAATTTAAAGTGTATTGTTATTTATGGTTCGATTAATTAATTATTCAATTTTAAACAACGGTTCAGTCAATTTTTGCAATTTGACATATGATTAAAATAATATAGCACTAGTAAAAAAATGACACATTATAATGTAAATAACGACACCTAACAAATCAATTTTATTATCATCTTGATGTTAAGATTTAAAATTACTATAATATGTCAGTTACTCATCTCTTCTCAACTTATAAAATTAAAAACATCGACAAAAGGAAAAACCCCACTCAATTTACAACCTACATATAAAACTAGAATACATGAGTATATGACAATTCAAAGAATATATGAATGTATACAATATTTATATGTTACATATAAAATATATATATTGATTAACGGTTCGATCGATTTATTTTTACACTTAAAATTAACATTGCATTGTTTATGCAGTTGCAATTCACTTTTAAGAAAATTATCCAAATTTATCTAGGAAATTTACAAATAGCAATGCAAATGCGATTCATTACTTACAGTTCATATAATTTTAAATTTTTATGCACACCCCTACTGCTATTAATAAACTTTACCCCACTTTTAACTTATCACACCATAGCGTACGACAAGCAGTTTAAGTGACTAAAATAAAACATCATCATATCAGTTATAAATTATTAGTATTGGGTGGAATTTATTCTATTAATTTATTTGTGTGTCGTGTAATTATTTTGTAACTTAGGAGGTGGTTAGTTAACACCTTTAAAGCTAAGGAATGACAATGAAAGGAGAGTGTGATGTTTGGTTGAGGGAATCAAATATTTGATATATTAAAAGTGAGTAATAAAAGTCGTAGATTCATTCCTCCCAATTTTGGGAGGAATGAAAGTTATTGCTTTTAAAATTTTATATATAGTTTTTAGAAATTTATTTTGCCTTCTAAATTATTTATTAATATTAATAAATAATATTTTAAGTATGATTATTATATAATATATTTTTAATATTAAAAAGAGTCAATAACAGTTTTAATTATCAATAATTTTTATTAAAACCAAACACTTTCTATGGTAATGATAGTCATACCTACATATAAACCAAACAATTCAACAATTACTAACATATCCATTACCATTCCTCACTACTTTCAAACCCATTACTATTCCAATTCCTTTCAACAATCCAAGCACCCCCTTAGTTCAAGAGGCACAACAAAACCTTGTATTTGTATAGTACTTCACAGGTACCAATTATCTTATATATTCATTCCAAACACATAATCTGCACAAATCTTCCAATTTACGTTAGAACAGCCCTCTCAAAATACTAGCTAGTCATGATTCATGAGAAAAAATGAAATAAGAACATCATAATTCATAACATTCTATTTAATACTTCAAAATATCCTGTAATTGCAAATAATTTCAAATCATGGAAAAACATTGTCCCCTTCAATAAACGAACAAAATTCTCCAACCTGGAAAACATCACTGTCATAAAGCAGAATCACATTTAACTTAAAGACCAACTGTTTCAGTGCCTTTATTCTAAACTGCAGATTTAATTATCCGCTGATAAAGAAGGGATGTCTTCTCCGTATATAACTACCAACATTTACAAATATACTAAACAAGCCTAAAGACAACGATCAAATGGATATCAAAATCGGGATATGGATCCTCTCCAATTAACGTTTGTAAAATTAGAAGAGAAAGACACATAAAGATCTCGAAAACAATGGTCATCAAGCACTAGAATCATTAGTACCACCACCACCACTATTAGTTTGGTTCTTCCTTAAACTGCGATCATCGAGATAGTTCTGATATATGTAAGAAGCAAAGCCCCAGAAGGCCAACAGCATAGCAATTATCTTCACCCCATTCATCTTGTCATGGAATACGACTAGAGAAGCAAGAGGAGTGACAGCCAATGAGAGGGTGCTGATAACATTCGAGAAAAGAGAAGAGACGACAAATATCAAACCCACGACCCCGACTGAACAAACTTGCCAAGAAACGGCTGTCCATACCAGGGTCATTATATATGAAACTCTTCCAGTTGTAAAATTACGGTATTCACCCTGTATAGTCCTCCAATCTCCACTTGCAAAAAGACCAACAATTGTTGCACAAGTAGCAACGAATGCTGTACAAATCTGCATTTCAAGAACGATAGAAAAGTTTCCTTCTTCAACACCTTCTCGAATGTCAGCTGCATAACAGAGAGCAATAGAGAGTACAGAGCAGAGGCTAAAATGGCAGCCATGATCCCTATAGCATATTTCCGTTTGGATACCCCTGAAGGAGCATCTGAGTCCTCATTAATAGCAAGCAGAGCAGCGGATAGTGAAAGAATTACCACTGAATTGAATATCAAAGCAGTAAACTTTTGTCGATTGATGAAGAAAGAGAAGATAGCATTAAAGGCTAGCTGTGTTGCACATATGAGAGAATAAGTAGAAGCAGATAGGTATAACAATGCAATGGAATAGAGCATGTTATCTCCAGCTACAAATACCCCAAGAACGAAATATATTATGCAGACCAGAAGAGCAGAAGGGGGGTTGATAAACGAGGAGACTCGTCTGGGGAACGTAGGAAAAAGTAGGGGATGAAAAGGATGGGAAAAGCAGCAGTTTGGACAAGAGTGGCCATCCATGTGCTATTTCCACCCTTATCATAATAATACCTTCCTAAAAGCACAGCAGCAGCTTGACCAACAATAAGAAAAAGTATGTTTACAATAACCAAGATCCACCAGTGAGAGTGCTTAAGCTTGTGAAGTGGGTGGTGATAAGGTCCATCCGTTGACAAAATCGGGACTTCGTTATCTGCTATGTAAGCAATCAAAACATAATTTGAGATAATCATTATACATGGTAATACAATCTTAGTCGAGCTTAAAAAGAGACATAACTCTTCGTGGTGCAAACGAAATCACCAAATAATCGTCTACTTTGGTTTCACAGAATGATTATCTAGTATGACCACAGTTAATTTACTTTTATAAATTAGCTCTTAAGCACCATAAGATGAAAACATTCAAAGGTTCATAACATCTTGATCTTCAAATTCTCTGGTATAGTTATCCTTATTAAGACTTCACCATTGATGCTTTCAATTGACTTCACCATTGGTGATGGAAAGAAAAATAACTCAAGTGAAAATAGAATTCTATGAAAGAGAACACAGAGAACTGTGCCTTTGTAAGGAAAAGGTTTACATCAGAAGAAATTTCGAACAAAGACACAACAAAAACAGAAAACAGAAACAAGGATATGAAATTGTGTTTTATTCTCAAGGCATAACCACAAATTTTTTGGGCAAGACCAGTTTTAATACATGTAATTTTCAATATTATTATCGAGATACTATGCAGGTGATTAATGTTAGTTCTCCCATTCAGAAAACACGTTCACACAATTAACAAAAATAAAATAGCAAATTAGACCACACTAGCAAGCAGCAGGAATCGGTCTAGGCAGCAATTCAAAACAAAACTCTGCTAAATACTGAAATACCAGTATATCATATATTCTCAAAAACTATATTACTGATTCTAAAATCAAACTAAGAATAACCCATGAAACTAATGACTAGAAAAACAATACCAGTAACCCACCGCCACTACTTCAAAACACAAAGAGAACTACACATACATAAATCCAATATCACACACACAGACACACACAAGTATTTAGGCACAAAGTGAAGGAAAACCTGGCATGATGAAACGGAAAACTTTCAAAGATGGGTCCCAGAAATTGAAGCAAAGATCAATACGCAGCCATTAATTTATTGGCGAGTCATGAACATAATCAAGCATAGGAAAAGAGAATATGTTTGACAATCAAACGGAGAAGAATTTCAACAGTGGAGAAACCTCGCAATCTTTTATCCGAAAGATTGGATTTAAAAATTTTGGGAGACTGCAAGAATTTAGGAGCGTTCGTTGGAGTAAACCGGTCTCGGCTATACGCCAATCGATGGATTCCACCGCCTCCAAGTAAATTCTAGTGGTGGTTCAAACATTCAATTCACACAAAGTGACGCCATTATATAATTTTAAAAAATATAAAATTCTATATGCCTGATTTTTTTCAATGAATTTTTATTAGAAGATTTGACTACAAAGTACCTATTAAATGAGAGTCTCTCATCCCGTATCCCGTGTAAAATGAGATTGTATTTGCATTATAACCGAGATTAGATTATACTATAATTAAATATTATTTGCCATTGAGAGGTATTCGTTATTGTTACGTCCATGAAGTCAACTGTAGTCATGTTTTTATGGAATGGAATGGAATAATAACAGCTATTCATCATTAATGACAACAGATTGACCATTTCCACTCGAATTTCCAGTAGTGGTTCGTTGAGTATTCATTCCTTCCTTTCTAACTTAGCCAGCCTTACTTCAAAGGTAAGTGCAATTGACCAGTACATCAGCAATAACCAATGACTAAAATCGATTCATGACTAAACTGGAATCAACATAAAACGGTGCTCTACGGTGGGTGCAATTATTAGAAGTAACACCTAAAATTGGAACTTGGATTCCCTCGCCTAAACTGTAATGGGAGGATTCAGGTGATGATCCAATCGTTAAATCACACATATCCACACATATATGGATGTGTGTTCTAATCGTTGGATCATGAACTAGATCTTCTAGTTACAGAAGATGGATCCATTCCGACTGAAATTAAACAGTTTAAGTTTTTTGTTTATTTTTACGAGCGGAAACAATAATTTCACTCGCTCCGTTCCACATTAGATTTCATACTTGTTTTCTTTTTTTTATTTGTCCAATATCAGCTTTTACATTTTTAAAAAGGAAATTCTTTTCTAAATTTTACCCTTACAATATTCACATATTTTCACAAAATAACATTATTTTTACATTCAATTCAATAACTTATTTTACTTTAATAATAAAATTTATAAAATTACCCTTAATATTCTACTCATCAATTTTTCATAAAATATGTGCTCATATATATATATATATCATTTACAATAAGGTAGAAATACGTAAACCTTATTACAACTAGCCAGAAAAATTTGCACGTAAGACAAATTTTTTTGCAGAAGCACAAAAAATTTGCACATTTACACCTGTTTGTAATTTTGCTAATTTTTTTACACCTATTTATAATTTTTCCACACACACACACACACACACATATATATATATATATATATATAAATGTGTGCCCACATTAACATAAAAATTAATGTAGAACAAAAAAATATTATTTTTTTAAAATTACATGAGACCCGCTTGGTTTGACGGAAGTAGGTAATGAGAATGACTCATTAATCATTCCTATTGATGATGCTTGATAATATTTACAATTTGGAATTGATTTAAAAATAAAATAATCATTAATTTATTTTGATTGCATAATCTCTCTCTTATAATCAATCATTTAACAATTATTTATTTTTTCTCCGCTCAACTTTTTTCTAGCTCGAATTTTTTCGTCGTGCTCAACTATCTTTCCATAATTTATCAATAGGAATGAATCACTAGTTATTCTCATTACCTAATTATAAAACCCCCAACCAAAGTCACTTTATGTAGTAGTTTCGTCGTAATTATATTCACTTATTATGAGCGAACAATTTTGTATTATGATAAATTTTTGAATGACAATATGTTATTCTCGTTTGCTTCATGAGGCAGGGATTGATTAGATAAGATAGATTAAGTTGGATTGTATTGTTGGGATTGATATATTTGAAATAAATATATGTTTGGATTGTAGGATTGTTATTTTTATTTTCTAATGATAAATGTAATTTTGTATTTGAATTGATGAATTAGGTGGGATTAATATTTAAATGACATAACTGTCCTCAACAATTAAAACAAGAATAGAAAAATATAAGGATAATGTAGTAATTTTCACTTTGACAGGTAATCCAAACTCCCCTACGGATTAGTTTGTCCCAAGAGCATGGGATTAAGCTACTTTTGATCCCGGGCTCAATTTTAATCTTGCCAGAGTCCCTCCAAGAAACACAATATTACTTAGGACTAAACAATTAATTAAGCGCTATCCCGCCAAGCAAACACTCCCTTAGTTTTAGTTATATGGGGCAAACAACCGAATTTAATTTTTCACCACTCTAAATAATGATGGCAAAAACTTGTATGAGACCGTCTCATGATGAGACCGATCACATTTTAATAAATTGTTATCACTTTTTAAAAAAGTGATACAAATTAGTATAAAAGTGATAACAAATTAAAAAGTGATAACAATTTATAAAAAGTGATAACAAATTATAAAAAGTGATAATAATTTATTAAAAAGTCGACTCCACCTCACGTCCGGTCTATACATTTGACGCCTCTCATGTAAGAGTCTGCCTCTAATAATGATATCTTGTTTTCATATGATGCAGCTTCGTTTATATTAGTTACAACTAATTGCAAGCACAAATATAATAAATTATTATTTCTAACTTATACTTCATTTAATTTAATTAATTAATATATTATCGTCTTCAACTGTATATAATTTTTATTTTTAAATAACAAATAACATTAGTGCAGCACTTTTTATTTTTATTTTTAAATTTTCGAAACGTGCAATATCTTTACGTATATTTTTAATAATAATTCACCATAAACATTTATACAAATACTACAACTCATATATATATATATATATATATATATATATATATATATATATATATATATAAATATTTATTAAATAGTCACAATAAATATAAATAAATATTTGTGACATATATAAAATAAATATATCTTAAGTTTTGTATGCTCTTGAATACTCTAATAAACATCCTAAATATTTAAAATACTTCAAATTCTCAGAACTTTTCAAAACTCATATCGACTTGTCACTTATCACTCTCCATGATAATCTCAACAAATCTTCTATTCCTTCTCCTATTCTTTTAAACAATATACAATCATAAAAATAGCATTAATAACATTAATTAATATAAGTTTATTATAATTCACAATAATATTAATTAAGTGTCATTAATCTCATTTGTATTCTATTATATTATATATGCTTGTTACATCATAAATTTAATAATTATAACTTAATTAAATATAGTATATATCTTACAAAAATAAAAAGTACAATGTATAATAATTGAAGAACAATATATATTAACGTTAAGACTCCTCTTTTAAGGCTTCATCACAACTCATAAAAATAGTGATCCATCATGATAATAAAATTGAGAGCGGTAATCCATTTATTTGAAGATTTGCCTTTCTTTACAGAACGTAGATCTTTACATCACGCTATTCGTAACTAAATTTATATATATTTTTTTGTAAAATATCTATATCTATATCTACATTTTTCAATTATGAATTTTATATAATTTGTATATGTAATCAAATAAATTTTTTTTTTTTTTTGAGCGAATGTAATCAAATAAATTAAATATATACTTTCTAAATATTTGAATACAAATTGAACAACTTAATTTAAAATTTCAAAATTTTAACGTATATTTTTTTATGTTCACTTAATGAATTTTTATATACATGTATGATCAATCCAAATTTTTGGCCGACCTAATCTTATTATAAAAATTGAAATAATGAATAATTATATTAAATTTATTATAGCAAAATATATACAATTTACCATAAATATATACAGTTTTGATACTTGTACGAAATTTTAAATGAAATACAATATAAAATTTATAAATTTACATTCAATGAAAAAATAAATTCAATCTATTACATTTAATTCCTATAACAAAATATATATTAATCTTATAACAAATTGAAATAAAATCAAGGCAAAAAAAAAAAAATATATATTAATTCAATCAATACATTAATTCTTATAACAAAACTAATAAAATATATTAATCTTATACAAAAAAAAAAAAAAAGTCACACATACGTGGTTATTATAATTGAACAAAATCTAATACAAAAAAAAAAAAAAAAATTCAAACAATACCTTCATTCTCTGTAAATATAAAATGCATGCGAAAAAAAAACATACACAAAAAAACCAAAAAAAAAGATTAACACATAATCTGAAAAATAAAGAGAAAAAAAAAAATTAGTAATCTATAAAGAGAAAACTAATAAAGAAAAAAAAAAAAGAAATTAAACTTTATATGATGAAAAACAAATAGGAGATATGCTCAATTATTTATAGACTAATGTGTAAATAGATGGATGATTGAGATTAAAAAATTTAAAATAGATGGTTTGAGATCAATTTTAAAAACTTAAATGAATGAGTGGAGAAAGATTTACAGAAATAAAAGAATGTGACTTTCTTGTAACATAAGCTTTAGGTTTAGATTTTATAAAGACTTTATGTTTAGGCTTTATAAGGTTATATATATATATATATATATATTTTTTGAAAATTAATACTACTACTCATTAAAACATGCTAAAACAACATGCACGGGTTAAAATAAAGGAGTAAAGTGTGTTTTCCAAAAGAAAAAGGAGTAAAATGTAATTTAACCATTATTTGGGTGTAAGGAGTTGGGTATGACTTGATTGTTGAATTCCCTACTTTGCAGGTTTCGCGATACACCGGCGGCGCAAGTGCCAGTCTCCTTCACCTGTAGCTATTCGTTGTTAATCGTCCGTTGCTGCCGTTTTTCGAGTATCAATGGCGGAAGAAGCCGTGTTAGGATATTTAGAAAATAACGAGGAGATTTCGGATTCTGGTAATTTCGCCGAGGAGAAAGGAATCAGTCACGATGAAATCGTCAACATCATCAAAAGCCTCAACGGTTTTCGTCTCGTCGATGCTCAGGCCAGTTTTTGCTCTTCGATATTCCCGCATTGTTATTTTACTGCAATCTCCCGCCTCTTACGTGGTATAGAAAAATAGTGCAGTTGAGCGTTGATGGTTAGCTGTTATTTGGAAGGGTTTATTCAGAGTGATTTGTCTATTTTTTTGGTACGAAGTAATTCCAAGAGTAATATCTCATAATTTAGTAGTGATATAAGTAGCACTATGCATATCCCAATTTACCTTGTGACAAATCGATTTGGATCGAATTAGTTGATTCTGTTGTTTTATCAGTTGTATTAAGTAAGAGTTGTTGTGGCCTGTGGGGAAAAATGTGAATGTGTTGATGAAAGTAGGAGCTGTTTCGACTTGTGCAGGATATCAAGAGGGAAAGATGGGTACTCACTCCGGAGGGAGAACTTTATGCTAAATATGGATCTCCTGAAGTACAACTTTTCAAGCTGTACCACCAGAGGGCGTCACGAGAGAAGAGTTGCAAGTAATTGATAACTAATTCTAGTGCCATAAATAGATTTTTCTTAAGAATAGTATGTCTTATCACTTTGTGTTATCTTTGCAGAAAATCTTTTCATCACGATTGCCTGATGATATTGAGGTAAGCTACTAATTTATAGGTTTATTTGGTATTAATAAAGAATATAGACTTGTTCATTTGCCAGTCTGTTTATATTTAGGTACTATTTTCCCCGTTTGCTCTTTCTATGGCATTCAAGTTGTTTGTAGACATATCTAGGCAAACACTAAGTATCTCTGTTTCAATCTCTAATCAACATATCAGTATAGGAATGCAGTAAATTGTAAAATGAAAAGTATATATACATCGATCTATATATATATATATATATATATCCTGCTGTTGAGTTGCAATTTCTTTGTTTATCTAGCCCGAGAGGGCCTTATGATGCTAGACTACTAGATTAATTTATGATATGCTTAAACTTCATCTTGTACAAACTACCTCAGTTTTGACTTTGTGATATCTACTAGAACTGCCACCCGACTCTTAAAATTAAATTTCATGCTTTACATCAATTTCCTATTCCATTCATGCTGAATCACATCTGGTTCTTATTAAATAATTATATGGTCTTTGTATTTGGATAACATGCTGGATAATTTGATTATTTTGGGCACAGGACAAGTTGAAGTTGTCAATGTACAAAATAGGGAGCACACAGGCCATAAAAAACAAATGGATAGAAATGGGGAAGTCAGGAGTATCAAAGAAGGTAATGCTGATTGAACTTGGCTCTTAGGTACATAAGAGTGCATGTTCATTGAAGAGATTTGTGCATTTTTATGTACCCCAAGAATGTTCAACCCTTTTATTTTATTGTATTCTTCTTTAGAATGATACCACTTTGTACAGAATGTTTCATTCACATTCCTTCAGTACTGACCCAACCAATGAAGAGGATATTGTTGGTGCTGTGTGCATATAGTATGCAGTTTTGCTGTTGTGCTAGCCAGATATACTTTTGAAAAAAAAAAACATGTCTGCACTCTACAGAATCAACAATGGAGATTTATTCATTTTGGTGATCAGCTGCAATTATGATCCAAATTTTTAATCTTCTGGTTTATAAAACGCCCTATAATGTTTTTGAGTCTGAGGATTTGAGTTGTAAGAAATCTGGAACCTCCTGTATGAATATTGAAATGCTGTATAATTCTTCGAGACCACCCCTGTAGATACTTGTATATCTGCGGCAGTTGTCATTGATTGTATCTTGAATTCACTTTCTTAACATTATAGTTATGAATTAACTTGAAATGACTTTCTTAATATCATAATCATGAATTAACTTGAATTCACTATCTTAATTAATATCAAAGATACTGTGTCATAGATGTTATCACATGATAGTCAAGTAGAGCACTTTCTTTAATTATTCTGTTGTGGTGGCTGATTAATATTCTAAATAGTTGCTATGTATTCAATGTAGAATTATTCTTACCGTGCATTTGATGTAGGTTCCACATGTTGAAGACAAAGTAAAGGACTTGCTTGCACAGATTCAGAATGGTGAGGTGCGTAAATTTTTAGGTGCTCAACTCTGTTTTTCCTCTCTTTATTTTGCATATGGATCTTTTTATGGTTGTATCATGCATAACACAGAGATTATAGGTTGTGTGTGCTATTGTGAGATATATAATATTGAAGTATACGAGATATATAAAATCTCAATAGAATCGGTCTCCACATTAAAAGCCATCCTCTAATTAGACCTGACACGATTACAACATTGCAGGCTGTTGGTGTGGAGGATATTGATGCTCTCAAAAAAGAAAGCTTATTAGTTCCCAGTAATTACCTGCTGTTGATTTTTCATTTTTATCATTTTTTTCCTTAATGTAATGTACAATCCTCATGTTCCTTCTCTGTCACGCTTCTAATTTGCGTCTTCTCTATATTTGCTTCTATTTTTCTTAATACAAGGATATGGAAAGGATATTCGGTGAAGAAAGGACCTAAATATGCTCCCAAAAGGAAAAAGGTGGCTACTGATTTAACTCGTGAGAATCTACAGAGGTAAGAATCGACTTTCTTTTCATTGAATGTGCATGTAATTTTGTAAACCTGACATATGTACCAAATCTTGAGAATGGTTTCTGTAATCATACGGCTATAAAAAGAAAAAAGAGTTATACGTACATAGTGATACATAATATGTTATAACTATAATTTTTCAACATTAGCATGCAGATTAAGTGGGCAAAAGTCAAGACTTTGAGAATTGCATTATTTATCATAGTTTTGATGGTTAGAACTTAAAATTAATAAATTGGTTTATTTATTTTAATTTTTAGGTAAAACATCAGAGTGGACATGTAACTAGTTAGGTGAAGACTGACCTAAACTAACCCTGTTGTCATCTCTATTTGGGAAGTACACTCGTGGCTTACTTTACCTCAAATATTGAAAGTGATTCTTAGGATCGTTTAGGTGCACAAATGGAACTGTGAGTCTGAACAGTATTGCACAACATGCCTGGTTTTAGTCTACGATACTTAAATCTCCTGTGTTTCTTGAAGGGGTGATTGGAAAGAGATTGAATTTAAAGAGTATAATTTCCTCGCAAAGGGCCAGCCAACTGAAGGTGGCTATCTGCATCCCTTACTCAAGGCAAGGCTGAATTACTTTCTTATGTCATTGATTTTTCTTACTATCTGCTCACTCTTGATACTGCTCATTATAGAGTCACACTGTTTATTTGAATCTCTTTAACAAAATCGTGGAATAGGATATTTGTCAAAAAATGTGTTTTACTATGAAGGTCAAAAATATAATGACAATTAATATAGTTTGTTTTTCAGTATATTCTATACCTGTCTATTGGAAGTGTGCCTGAGATGTAAGGGTTGAGTGTTGTTACTTGTTAGCGAGTCACGTAACTAACAAGACACCTTTTAACATACCTAGTCTTAGATTGCATATGATGGAGGTGCCTTAGATTTTGACAACTTAGTCAATCACATCTGAGAAATTGTTAAGTTCTGCTGGTTCAGTGATAACACTAGTGTCATTTTTGATGATGCAGTCATAACTTGATGTTTAATTTCTTTCATAAATTTCACTGCTATATGTATATTTTATCAATATAAAATATGAATTTTATTTCTGCAGGTTAGGCGCCAAATTCAAATGATATTTCTTCAAATGGGGTAAGGAGTGGTAATTTATTCAGAAGGTTCTTCTTGTGTGGCCATATTTGCTGATTTTATCATTCATGACATGCAGGTTTGAAGAGATGCCAACAAACAATTATGTGGAAAGCAGGTATGCAGTCTTGTGGTTACATTATTATGCAAAGCTTAGTTAACCTTGGTAGCTTATCTGCCTTATCCATATATTTCAACTAAGCAATGCATGAAAACAGGAAGTGTTCCATTAGCTGTTGTATGAGATAGTATTAGATGCTGCTTTGACACAAATACGGATGGTCTGTAGGGCCTTAAAGCGATTTTAGCTTATCATTTAATGCTTATAATTGAAACTATAACATAAATAAAGTGACTCAAGAAACCAAATGTAAATTTAATGTTTATAATTGAAACTATAGCATAAAGAAAGTGATGACCTCAAGAAACCAAATGTAAGATATGTTCTCAGGTTGCAATACAAGGCTTTAACATCTTGGAGAGAACCTGGAGATGGGAACTCTTTCTCTCTCTCCCCACATACGCATCAGTCTTGTCTGCATGAACAACTAATCTGAGATGCAAAATCAACATCCAAGCGCCTTTGCATTTTTATGCCTGACAGCTTTTTCTTGGTTTTGCAGCTTCTGGAACTTTGATGCACTTTTCCAGCCACAACAACACCCAGCTCGTGATTCACATGATACTTTCTTTTTGAAAGGTTTGGTTGAAATTCAATCCATTTTCGTTCTCTATTTTTTTGGTTTTGTCACTTTTTTATGGTGATTGATGTTCTGCAGAGCCGTCAACAACAAGAAGTCTGCCTGAAGATTATGTCGAGCGAGTTAAACGAGTTCATGAATATGGCGGTTATGGGTCACGGGGTAGGCAATGTTTATTAGAGAGTTAATTAGTCCAATCTTTGAATATAAGGGACAACTCTTTTTGTTCTAGGTATGGGTATGACTGGAAAAGAGAGGAAGCAAACAAAAATCTTCTGCGAACTCACACAACTGCTGTATCCTCTAGGATGCTGTATGCACTCGCTAAGGTTAGCTTTTCTTGGCCTGGTATTCTATTCGTCTTTCTGCTGATTGTGTAGAAGTGTAAATATTCCTTTATTTGATGCAAAAAAAAAAAAAGGTTAATTTTGGTTGAGTCACCTTTTCTTTTTCATAAGATACTAGTTTTTTAACCTTTTTGTTCGTCACTTGCTTGGAGTTCAATTGAAGATAAAATCTTTGACAGGGACCTTTCACTCCAAAAGTTACTACTCAATAGATCGTGTTTTTGAAATGAAGCTGTAGATCGGACTCATTTGGCAGAATTCCACCAGATAGAAGGTATACAATTTTCTTCATGGCAATCCATGGTTTAACCTGGCACTCCTTTTTAATCATGTTAATTTTGATGCAAGCTATGGGGAGGAGGAAAATATCTAATGGCAGAGAATATGACCTATTACTGTTGTGCTTTGTCTATCACCAATAGATGTATTTTGCCAGGCAGACAGTTTGATAGCTGAATTAGCTGTTTATCTTTTCATTGGACAAATGGTGACTCGAACCCATTACCTTACGGCATAGGTAGTGGGGTTCTAACCACTTGAGTTATACCACTTCGTAAAAAAAAACAGATATCCACCAAACTTTTTTATTGGGTTTTTCTGCTTCAATGTAACTGATTTCCTTTGATGGGTAGGATTAATCTGTGATCGTGGCCTTACTCTTGGACACTTGATAGGAGTTCTTGACGACTTCTTCTCTCGTCTAGGTATATATCACCTTTCAACTACTCTTTGCTCAAGGTTTCATTTGTATTCTTCTACTTAATCAACTGAGGTGAAGATACAGCTTCAATAATGGTTGCTTTATTCAGAATATCTAGATTTACTACAGGTCGAATACTGAATGTGGCCATTTTCCATCTCTTCTGTTTTCAGGAATGTCCAAGCTTAAGTTCAAGCCTGCCTACAATCCTTATACTGAACCCAGTATGGAAATCTTCAGGTGATATGATATGATATATACTTATCGGACTGTAGCCTTAACGTTGAATCGAGCTAATACTGAAAATGGTCATTTTCCATCTCTCTCTCTCTCTCTCAGTTACCATGAAGGTCTGCAGAAATGGGTTGAAATTGGCAACTCAGGCATGTTCAGACCAGAAATGTTGCAGCCCATGGGACTTCCGGAAGATGTTCAGGTGATAGCATGGGGACTTTCACTTGAAAGGTAACCAAATGCTTTTTTCGTCGTTTTTAGTTCATCAACCATCACTTTGCTCATAGCATTTTTTTTTTTCTTACCAGACCCACAATGATACTTTATGGGATAGATAACATCAGGGATCTGTTTGGCCACAAGGTAACAAGAACGACGGTGATGCCTTTATTTTAATTTATGTCCTTATTTGGTGGCATTAAATTTTCATATTATGGATTTGCAGGTGGATCTTGGTCTCATTAAAAGAAACCCAATATGCCGACTAGGTATATAGCAGATGAGATGCAAGACACCCTTGTAGTATCAAAGAATGGTGATGCCCGATTCACTTATTTGAATACATACATTTCATTAATTACAGATTAAGTTTTGCTTCTTCCGATGGTTGATGTATGATGGCTACATGCAAATTTTAATCTTATCAGCGCGTGCTTGCACGATAGAAATTTATTGAATTCTCACTTCTCCATGGAGATTTTTTACTTTGTTTCTTGCATTTTCCTTTTTCAGCAATTAATATATGTTTGGTGAATCATATTTTACTAAACTTTCAGACTTTCGGTTACCATTATAATACACCCCACTAACGACAATAAATTATTTAAGATAGAGACGTCTAATTGAGTACATTTTCTTGAAAAAAGAGGAGACTTACAAAATGACAATGTAAGGAGGGCAGCGGCGGCATTGAAAGGCTGCCGCCCGCAGATCTGTACGTTCATTTTGGAATTTAGGTGCACGTGAAAAAGTTATAATTTTGAAATTTATGAAATTTAAAAATTTTGACAAATAATATAAATATGTGTTTGTTTTGAAATTTAAGAGAAGATTTTATTTTATATCAAATTAATTTTTAATATTAAGGAATTTTATCGGTTCAAATTAAGAATATTTGTATTATTATATGAGTTGATTTTGAGTGAATTAGTTTCACTTTAAATTTGATTTACAACTAATATTTTATAGTAAAATAATTAATATTGTTTAATGGAACAATTAATATTCTTTAATAAAATAATAAAATATCATTCAAAACTAAATTTTTTTAATAAAATAATCAATACCCTTCAAACAAGTTTCATGATGTAAATTAGTTTCACCGTAAAATTGATTTACAACTAATACTTTATAGTAAAATAACTAATGTTTTTATGGGACAATTAATATTCTTTAATAAGAAAATAAAATATCATTCAAAACTAAATTTTTTTAATAAAATAATCAATACCCTTCAAACAAGTTTCATGATGTAAATTAGTTTCACTATAAAATTGATTTACAAATAATATTTTATGGTAAAATAACTAATGTTTATTGAAACAACTAATACACTTTAACTAATACCCTTTAATAAATATCAATCAAAACTAATTTTTTTAATAAAATAATCAATACCATTCAAACAACTCATATACTATTTAATTATATATTCTAATTTTCGTTTATAATGCAAATAACATTTAATAGGCCATCTCTCCACTTTGCAATCAAATCTTCTAATAAAAATTCCAGTGAAAAAAAAAAAAAAGGTAAAAATCAGGCTGAAGAAAGAAAATAAACAGTGTAGTCTCAATCACCTGGGTTCATTCCATCATATGGTACAAGTTAAAAATGATAAACAGAAAAGAGTGAAAAAACGAAATCTACTGAATCCGACTTCAAAGTACTCTCCAGGACCACAATCAAAATTCAATGCTACTAAGTAGCAAGAACTTTACATATGCATATATATATAGTCCAAAAAAATGTCACGAGCACAAAGCATTTACCCAATTTATGTTTGTTATCAGCAGGCACATCCTCCCGATTGCTGTTGCGACTGAGACGCGTTTGTGTTGCTAGACTTAAGGTTCACATCAACCATGTCTTCTTGCTTTGTTGATGACAGTGTTTCCATTCCTGGCAATGCTGCAGCAATCTTCCTGAATAATGCCTGAAATTTTGCAGCAATAAAGTAGCTTAACCCAAGTATTCCATCATTAACCACCAAAAGAAATTTCAACATCGATAAGCCAGTTAAAATGAGGGCATCAAATGAGAGATAAGACTTGGACTTTGGGGGTATTGAAAATTGCAACAAACTATGAAGATGATAGAATAGAGTGTGTTACCTTTATGTTGAAGCCAGCCTTAGCACTAGTTTCAATAAACATGACATTAACTTCACGAGCTTTAGCCTCTGCTTCCTCTATTGAAACTTGCCTGCAACACATCAAATGAATTAGACCAAGATATGATTATCTTAAGAAGTGGTGGCACCAACTCCTATCCATATCTTGAATGTCAATATGAACAACATTTCAAGTTAGTTTATTTTGTCCGGTGTGAATAATGAGGACTCTGATGTTTAAACCAATCATATACTACTATAAAACTCTTAAAAGCAACCCTTTCAAAAAAAAAAAAAAACTCTTAAAAGCAAATGAAATATGAAGCTTAAAATATAACTAAGCAAAACATTGAAAATTATTTGATAAGAAGCTTCGGCCAATTGTTTGTTTCATCCACACTGGTGTTCAAGAATCCAGTCATATCCCAACCAAATGATATAGAGGTTCATATAGCAATCAGTTTTCTTCAGTGAATACAAGACAAATTCTCATCTTTCTGGTTATAAAATTACAATCTGGAAGTACGAACTTCACTGCCCAGTTTCCCTGATTTCAAATTTTACCCACAACCGCCTCATGGTTTTGAAATACAAGCTATGGATGCAAGTAATAAAATTTGTTTCTAATTTTGTATTTTCTGTATGCAATGTCGTGACATTTCCAGATAAGAATCGAAGTAGTTGTTGTTTAATTTCATAAGATCTAGGGTTCAAGTGGTAAATGCGTTCTAAAATATCTTGATAAAAATCTACCCAACATGTAAATTAATTTCTAATAATTGTTATATACATAATTTATTATGTTATTTAATGGCATACTAACATGGATGTGATAAATGAAAGACAAAATAATAACATATTAGAACCGAAATGCTGACAAAGACCACATATGATTATGAAATAATAGCAAATTATCAATCCTTGGGAAAGTTCGATTTTATCTTGGGTGTTTTGAAAGATGTGTTGGAAATATGAGCATTTGGTAAGAAAATATACTAGAGAGCGCAGAGCACGTTTGGCATTTGGGGGAACCAACCATGGCATTTACCTCTTATCCACCAGATCAGTTTTGTTGCCAACTAGGACAATTATAACATCACTTCCTCTTTCAGTGCGAACCTCCTCGATCCACTTTGAAGTGTTAAGGAAGGACTGTCTGCCTGATAAATGTCAAAATTTGAAATATCATTATTACCAGAAAATTGATCGATAATTAATATACAAGCCAACAAGAGATTCACAGGAGAAAAAATTGCTTTCTAGTATGAAGGTTAATGTAAAATTTGGTTCACTGTACCAAACAAAATTCTCCAGAAAAGTTAAACAAAACACTGATAGTACACTAGAAAATGTAGCATCATACTTGCAACATCATATACTATGACTGCAACGGAGGAGTCCCTGATATAGCTCGGGATGAGACTCCGAAACCTCTCTTGTCCAGCAGTGTCCCTGAACATGGACAGGAAGAGTATTATTCTCTCTATGGGATTAAACAACATAGATTAGTAAAACATAATTGAGAATCAGAGAACAGCAGAACATGGGGCCCCAGGCAGAGTCATCGCTGTGTATTGGCCAGGATTGAAAAATCTGAATGAAGAAATATATCTGGGGGAGGCACTCATGGTATCATTTCTGATTAGAATCATATCTTACCACAGCTGCAAACGCACAGTTCGATCTTCAAGATACATTGTCTTGAGAGAGAAAATCAATACCGATAGTAGCCTGAGTAAAAATGAATGACAATAATATATAGATGAGGACTTTATTCCCATTTAACTCAGATATTCAAAATTTCCTTTTGTTCTAAATTTTTGGGAGGATGGAGTAGCAAGAAAATCTCAATAAAATATAGACCAGCCACTAGCACATAACAAATAAAAATCTTTCTTATCCAGAGAAGAAAGAAGTAATGCTATAGTAGAATGACAACATTAAAACACACAACATTAGACTTGAACGAAGCATGCCAAATTGCACATGCAGCTTCTAAGTGTACACTTCATTGCAGTAAAACAACAACCATTTACTTCAGGCCTAAATGAGGTTTACACTAATTCTCAATCCTTGGCCTCAAGGTATAATTGCAGTTTCATTAAGGTTCAAATTATCGAAACTAAACTTGAACACATATGCCATACCCATAATCCTTGGCCTCAAGGAATACTTGCAGTTACTTTTAGAGTTCAAATTATCGAACTAAACTTCAACACTTATGTCATGCCCACACATATGCCAACAGGCGCCAAAGAAAGGTGTTGAAGGTTCATCCATCCTACTTGACACTAATAATGTCTACAAAGTGAATTCAGAATATTCTTGAACCTGAAAATACCAAACAATCCCATCTGCCTCTTTCAGCTGTTTGTCATTTTAAGTTTAGAACTGTTTAAAAATTGACTTCTAATTTTCACAGAAATCGGACCTTCTGAAAGTTGATGTCTACATATGCAGAAGGCGATAATCATCTGCAACATGATTTTTCAGGAACTTACATCTTCAACTCATCAAATTTTCAAAATCAAGGTTAGCTCGATTCACAAGTTACCAGTGAGTCAATGATATAAGATGTGCCGTCATTAGTCAATGCTGATGAAAATAACATAGATGCAAATCATAATCAAAGTAGAAATCACGGTGATCGCAGCCTGGAAATGGTAATATCAGGAAATCAACGACTCCTTATTGACAACGTTGATTAACATCAGATCAGTGAAACATAGAAAACTCTGACAATAATTGTAGTAGAAAATCAATGAAAATGTAGCATAATGCTGTAGAAAAATCGCTCGGACCTAAAATAAAAAAACCAACTAAACAATGATATTAAGGATCAGATCCGAACTCTTGCGAAGTTCCTTTCATACAATAAGAAGAAAATCCAAATGCTAAACTGCAACTTGAAAATGAACTAACTCAGCACCTGGTAAGTATTATCGAATTTATCGTACATAAACCGGGTGATGATACTTGTTTTCCCGACAGATTGATCTCCCAGAAATACTAACTTGTACTTCGCGAGAGCCGAAACCGGAGCCATCAGTCAAAATCAGTTCAATTGAAACCAAGAAACCAGACAACTTCGGAGTTGGATCAGCTACTTCTTTTCCGACGAAGACAAATCACGATCTCGCCGGAAAAGTAATCGGAGATTCTCCCGAGATATCGATGTGGTGAATTTATAGGTATGCACTATGCACGTTAGTATTTTCGAAAAGAGGAGTTGCTAATTACTTCTAGTCAAAAGAAATTACTTATAGCGTGTCTCCGCGTTTTTCTATTTTGAAAACGCGTTTCTTCGCGTTAATAAGCAATGGAGAGTGGACATATTTATTCATGTATCCCCCTTCCCCATCGCGGTTACTTGCTAAGGTTAATTCGATCTTAAGCATGCTATATTTAATCAAAGGCAAAATCTTGTGTGCTGTTTACAAGTATGAAATTAATACCATTGTGAGTAATTCAATCGATACTCATAACATTCATTTAATGATACCATTACACTTATAAACCGATATCACAGATAAAATAGTTATGGTATCGGTGAATGATTCTAATGTATCGAAAATATTCTAATAATTCGCTTCATACTTGAATCTTCATGAGAGAATGACTCGACTTGATGTTTCAAAAAAAAATTGAGTGACTGATTTTTTTATTAATTGTCAAAATTTATTTTGTTACATGATTCACCGTATATCATTAATTAATGAACTAATTATCATTTATCATTACAAGTTGAAGATGTGTCGCATTGCATATCTTCCGCATATTGTCTATTTAATATTTGGAGGGATACATTGACCTCTAAATAAATATTTTCTTTTGGATTAAGATTTTTGTGTATTCATATGATAAATTCTCTTTTTCAAATATCATAAATTTATATACAAAATATTATTGTTTAATATATAAAATATCATTATATGAAAAATGATTGATTGTACGTATTATTTTTTAAAAATCACTAAACAATAATATTTTATATGTCAAATAATAATACTTAAAATAAAAAATTGTTGTGACCTGGATTCATAAAAAAATTGTGTTTATTTTGTTGGTAATAACTTTTTTTTTTTTGATTTCATTGTTGGTAATAACTTAATAAGGTTAGTGTTATTAAAGATGTATCATCAGTCGAGTTTATGTCTATCTAACAAGTGAGTGGAAATAAATGTGATGTTTTAATATACAATTTCATATTCTTTAGGACATCAAAATTTCAATGCGTTAGATCACTTGATTAGTCATTTCAGTGCGTTCACATCATTTGAGTGATCAGGACGTCATATTTTTTATAAGTGAATTCAACTTTGTAAAGTAGAATCACCCTAGAAATTAATTTGACCTCTAAATTAAAAATTCAGCAATTATACTATATACTTTAATCATCACTCAAAGGGGTATTTTTATGATGATGAGTACATATGTACAATGAAACTCAGCCACCCTCTGATTCATGAACATGCCCGCGTCAAAGTCAAAGCCAAATTAACATATGAATACTTCACAAGTAATTTTAGTTGTACGATGCTCTATTTATTAAGTGACTGTAAAATGTTATACTCGATCCATAAAATTACATTTACGTTACACAAACCTGTGAATATGGATGCAAGTGAATATATATATATATATATATATATATATATATATATATATATATATATATATATATATATATATATATATATATTCTAACAATTATCGTACTCAATAAGTAATTTTTATAAGGGTGTGTTTGTGATTTAAAAGTTCGATTGACCTTTTATTCTTAAAATAATTTTTTTTTGACACAAATTCTTAAAATAATTAAATAGTTAACTTCAGTTAATTAATGCACGGGTTTGGCACTTGGCAGTGACCGTTTTATCTTATATTTATATTGTTGTGACACAAATAATCCTAAAAGTACACTTCGACATGCGTGCGAGGTTTCTTATGGAGTATCTCGATCTTGGCATAAAGTTCGGCCAGCAGATGACGAGATTCACGTCGCCCCACCTCGGCTCGGCGAAGACCCAAGCTAGGTAGACGAGCGAGATGACGAAGTCCGAATGGCGCAAATGATCAACGGATGTATCGAGATACGACACCTTTACGAGATATGATAATACCTTTAATTGTAAAGTATTTAGTACAATATTAGATCAACGGATATAAATAAAACCCTAATATAAAGGGTATAAATTGTTTTTAACTCTTAAGTTAAGTTCGTTTCTTAGTCTTTAAGAGGGGTTTTTCCTTTCAAAAGCTCATAATGCAATACACAAGCAAGAGGATCCCAAGAGGATTCCTAAAGCCATTTCAAGGTAAGAACTCTCGGGTTCTTCCCCATCGCTTCGTGTTTATCATTTTATATTAATTCGGTAACTACATATATTATATTAAATTATATTTGTATCTAATATTTCAAAAAAATTTAGGCGTTGTTTGCAAAATTTAAAAAGTGTTGAGAATAAATTAATTTTTAAAAATTTAAAATCTAATACTTAATTAAAAAAAAAAACAGAATTTGCAAATTAACAAGAAGTGAGAAAATAAAACATTCTTTTGGTAACAGAAGATGAAAACAAGTTGAAAATGAGCATCCTCTATTCTATTACTGTGTGTAATTTAAATTTAAATTAAATCTTCCGTAACTAATTGGAAACCGCATTCTCAACAGAAACCACGCAGGTTAAGTGTTCCTGTTCCACTCCTCATTCATGAAAGCAGCTGAAACTCTACACTCAGAACAGCGTCCTTCAACTTCAGGTAAACTGTACATGTACCGTCATTCTATCTCCTACGCCGATCATTAAGAATATCTACGTTTATGCATGTGTATGCATTCTAGCGATTTCGTTTTCTTTTGAGAAATGTGTGAACAACTTTACGATGCAATTAAAACGGCTGACATTTCCGATACTTGAAGCATTTTTACAGTGCCGAATTCGAAAGCTAAAGTTATTGATTATTACCAACTTCTTTTTCGCCCTTTCTAGTTGACAGATCAACATGATATTTACTATGTTAGGTTGTTGATTTACTTAATTTTTGGCATGATATTGCTACATAGACCGTTGCGCTATTAAATTGTACAGTAGACTTCATTATCAGAAGTTGAAAGTTACGATTACCCGAGTACTTTTTTATGTCATTAGCTAGAAATTGACATATTCGATTATGTGAATCTCTGTATGTTCGATGCTATCCTGGAATTAGATTTGATATTATTTTATCCCTTTCTGAATATTGAATGACAAGAAAAGGTAAGCAGAGACTTCAAATTTAGGATCCCATCAATAATATGTTATGGTTTATCTTTGGTCACGCATAGCAGCTGTAACAGCAGAAAACTATGTTCTACAGATATCTCATCTTATAAATCAAGACAAGGACGACCTGTGAATAAAAATATATGATATTAGACTATCTTTTGTCGTTTTCCTTCTTGCAGATAGACGTCTTGCTTCAACTTCGAGAACATGGTTTCTTTCGAGACAAGTGATCTAAAGAGTAAGTACTTTACAAGTATCTGAATAGTATAAATTCTCAATTTCTTTTGGATTTTAACAACCTAGCTAGATTTGGATTCTGTATTTTGTTTACATACTAATAACCTAGCTCGAAAATTTAAATGTATTAAGTAGAGCTAATTTTAAGTGATCACAAGTACCTGGATTATTTGTGTAAATGGCCTGGGGGTCAGGGTTTTCGTAATAGATTTTTGTCACTCATAGAATGTTTTGTTTGTTAGATTTGAAGTATTTCTTTCATTTGGAGTTTTCTTTAGTCGTATGTATCAATTGATACTATGGCGTTTTGAATGCACTTTGGACAGCAATATATGTCTCTAATACAGATGAACATCTTCAGGCTTCACCTTTAGTAATGCTGAGACTGTTTTGTTCAATTGACATGATTTAATGTTTAATGCATTGGCCTCACATTTATTTCAAAAAGTGGAAACCACTCAGAGATTTTTCAGTTAGTTCTGATGCTTCTTTCATTGTTTCTCGTCTTTATACTTCCAGCCTTGTTGCATCAGTACTATCTACGATCTTTAGCTGCTCCATATAGACTTTAATATAATATTTACTTATTAACAGAGATTGGCAAAGGATTGATTGGATTTGGGATTATATTCACATTGGTTGGAATAATGCTTCTCTTTGATAGGGGCTTTCTAACCATAGGAAATGTAAGTAAGCTAAATCTGCAATCCTTACTAGTTTTGTTATAATATGTTCTCTGAACTTTGATTTTTTTTTTTTTTGTATTCATGCTAGATTCTCCTTCTCTTAGGAGTGATCTTGACGTTTGGACCTAACTCTACACTGCAGTTCTTCTTGAAGCCTCAGAACTATAAGGTATCAATTCATTAACTCACTCCGATTTTGTCATTTGCTCTTCTGAATGGCGTTGCTGCTTCAAAATCTGGACAGGGTATTCTTCCCCTCGCTGTTGGTTTCGTCTTTTGTGATCACAGGATGGACTATGGTTGGCATGATTGTGGAGACCTACAGTTTCATATTCCTTTTCAGGTAAAACAGTATCGTGTCTAATTTTGTTACAGCATGTATTCTTCTTATCTATCTTTTTACATGCAGTAGTAGAGGATTCTGGCCAAAAATAGTAGTTTTTCTTAAGAAGGTGCCAATAGTCAGTCTGATACTACGTCACTCCTATGAATCTACGGTAAGATGCACGTCTAAACTTTATACGAACTCTTATTCCAATTGCATGATCATTGGAAACTAGTGCTGTTTTATTCACTGTTGCAGTACTACGGCCGCCTGAAAGGGAGGCGAGTTCCTGTGTGAGAGTTGTAGACAGCCAAATATCCCCGAGCAATCGACGTTTTGCAGTCTCTGCTTGAAAGTTTTTGATGCATTCAAACAACCTTATCTTTGAACTGGATTGCTTCCAACACTTTACCCTATTGTTCAATTCTTATGATTGATTGATTGCCTGCATGATTCTTTTGCAAACTTGATAATGCAAATGCCCTTCTGCTGTGCAGAGTCATGTTTATGGATTTCAAAATGAAGTGGGATTGTACAAGCCACCTATTCTATTTTAGTGTAGCATCTTGTATTAAATGATATCACTAATATTGAAATAGGATTCATAAAGTGACATTTTTGCATGTTGAAAACAAACTTAGACATCATTGGTGATCAAAGGAAGTCCCAGTTTTGAAAAACCTTCATCTGATCCATGTTGCTTGGTTTCGGCCTTTCGAGCACTTGTATTGTGTCCAATATGGGTACGAATATAGAGGATTAACACATCTTATTAACGTCATATAAAAATGTAGATATTTCATTCATATTGCTAAATTAACATTTAGGGTCTCATTCCCATACCCTTAACTACGGAACTCCTAAGGACACAACAAGTGATCCTAGCCTGGGAGGATATATCAGATCTGTGTAGTCTACATTGGAAAAAAATAAAAAAATCTTTCAGGCCTTGGACAAATTAGTAAATATGCGATTTTTTGACTGGAAAATCATAAGAGCACTATGGACTTATTATAGCATGTAATACAGAAAAATTCAGCTTACTGGGCCTAATTTAATGCAAGCCCTACTTAATTAGGCCGAATTGTTCATAACTGGTCGTGGCCCATGTGACAGTTATCGGGCAAAGAGAGTATAAATTTTCTTTTGACCAAAAAAAAAAATTTAACTGAACCGGTTTGACCGGTTCGAGCGGGAGGTCAGCCGGCCACTCACTAGTCACTACTATGGCCGGTCTAGAAACCCTCGAGTTCGAAGTGCATATCACCTCAAACGACAACACTCATCAGAGTCGAGAGAAAATAGAGGAGAAATCCATATTGATTTCTGCATTTATCCTATAGTAATTTCAATTGGAAGAGAGAATGGCATCGGCGTTAAGATCCAGCATTCTCCGCCACATTCGGGTCCCGATTTCCGTAAACGGATCCCGTTTGACGGCCATCCGGTCAATGTCATCTCACGGAGACGATCACCTCGACAAGCAGCAAGTGGTAGACCGTGTCCTAGACGTCGTCAAGAGCTTCCCCAAAGTCGACCCCTCTAAGGTCTCGAACGTTTTCTTTCGATAAATTTACATATGGTTTTTCGGATTTATTTGCCTTTATTTCTGTTTATGTTTTTTCTAATCCTTGTCCGAGGAGTTGAGGATTCAAATAAAAGAGTTTGGGGTTTTGATAAATTAAACGTATCGTCAAAGATAGAGCTGAAATACCTGCAGTTGTCTAGATTTTGTATCTTGTTCCTTTTTTGAAGGATAGAGCAGCTTATTAATTTTGTATGATCTCGTTTTCCTACGCAAGAATCTTGCTAGTTCTTATGAAGCTTTCTTATGCATTGAATATTCTTCTTGGTTGTTTGAACACAGTTTGCCCCCTTAGGATACATACGTTGAAGGGGGAATCTTTTGATTTATTAGCAAGCAGTTGGTTAAATGGTATCTCGATAAGTCTTGTTTAGATGATGTGCGAGATGAAGAATGTGTTTCGTGGAAATCCCCCTTATGAGTGAGTATGCACCAACTCAAAGAATGGGAACTTTTGAACACTACAATTCTTTGCTTCTTCAATTATTTTGAATTAAGTTATAGAGACGGCTTTAATGTTTGAGTTAATTTGAGAACATTATCTCAAGACTGTGTACTAGTCGATCCCTTCCCTCATAAAAGTGCTGAGGGTGAGTAAGCATTGCAGGCGAGTTGAAATATAATGTCTAAACTAATAATTGGTTAGTCCTCAAATTTGATGAAATGTTAAATTTGTGCCCTTTTCACTTGACATTGTAAAATTAAACGAGGCGGTCTTAAATTCGTGTAAGCTCTTGCATGGGGAAAAACAATTGGAGTAATGCCGTAACATTGCTGACCACTTGTCACCTGATTAATGAATATTCATAATGTGCTTGACCAGTTTGAATGACACTAGTTATTTTCCATTCTGAGCACCAAAACTACTTCCATTTTCTGATCAACGGGTCCACTCTTAGTGAACTTTTGTGTATTTTCCTAACTAAAAAGTATGTACATATTTTATACTAAGACTTAACTATCCATGTTAGTAGAAGATGTGTCCAATGTTTACAGTACATATTTTATACTAATTCTTAACTATCCATGTTAATAGAAGATGTGTCCAATGTTTACGGTATATTGATTGTTGAGAGAATCGAATATTAAGCACTGAAATTATCTAAAAAAACCATTAGAATAGGTGCCTAAAATTTATAAAAGCCCTTCTTTCTATCTCTGGTGCATTCCTGCTCCTTTTCTTTCCCATTGTGACATACTCTTAGCTCTAGCTAGAAAGAACCCTTGACAGGCAATTTCAATTGAGGTAAATCAATTATTGAATACAACAAGTTTTGTAGTAGTTTGACTCTCAATTGAACAATAGAACACTGAAAGAGGCTCATTAATGTTGAGTTTCTGCATCAACGTACCAATTTAGCATCTATCATTTGGACTGTGATTTTCTGCTCCTCAGTATTCATAGCCCACATCTAGCATTTTTTCATTTTTATAATTTTGGGTTTTTGAAATCTGCAGGTGACTCCAGATGTTCATTTTATAAAGGATCTGGGATTGGATAGCTTGGACAATGTGGAGATTGTAATGGCTCTCGAGGAAGAATTTAAGCTGGAAATTCCGGACAAGGAGGCTGATAAAATTGACTCGTGTCCTCTTGCAATTGAATATATCCACAACCATCCAATGGCTAGCTAAGTTTTTGGAGTCCCTTTTTTCTTCTCTTTTTGGTATTGATGCAGAATCCAGTCATTGCTGACTGTTGGATGTAGTAGAAGTTTGATCCTGTGATATTATTCCAATAATTTTAAGAACAAAAAGATGGTCGAATGCCCTCTTGAGCGTCTCTCTCTCCTCTCTCCAGGTGTAGACAGACTATTACAGATATTTCATGTTATGGTAGTTTCCATGAATAAAGATACTATTTTTCTTCCCAAAGGATATGATTTTGATGCATTCGAAAGATGGTAGTATTATTTTGAGATGGAGGCAATCTACTTTACGTCGTAAATTGCTCATTCTTACGCAAAAAAACGTTATTTCTGATGATTAATAAACGTGCGGAGCGTGATGACACTTCTCTGCGATACAAAAATGCCGGGAAACCCGATCCTAGGACGACATCAAGTGGATGAGATATTCTCATCCAAAAACACAACAATTAATTAAAAAAATTTGATAAATAAATGAGTAATATCCACCGATTATTTTCTCATTTGCTGAAGTGTGTTGTTTGACGAAGACAAGTTACTTAATCATTTTATTTTTGTTCTGCACTTTGAATAATTTATTATAAAAATCATGTTAGGTAAATGAATTCAAGTTTTATCGAAGAATTTCTCTCTTTTTTTATTTTTTTCGAATAGATTATTGAAGAGTTTCAAGTGCGAGTGAAATAGGCGTAATTATTTAGGTCAAGTGTTTGATTTGGCTTAGAGTACATTTCAAGTTGTAAACACTACAGTGACCATACATTATAGTATTATTATTATACAATCAGGAACACTCTCCAGTACTCTAAAACGACATGTTACCTCATCACATATATACATACATATCTTAGTCAGGAGAATAATGTATTAAAGGTTTCTTAATATCAGAGTTAATGTTAACAATATCTTCCCCTCGGAGATCTCTCATTTCATCTTGTATTCAATTGTTTTAATATATACCGATATTATTTAATAAATGTACATTAATTTAAAAAGGAAAGTATAAATGCATATTACTTTATTTTTTACACTAGGACATTCGCAATCGTCATTCAAGAAAGCACATTGAATAAATCTCAACCTCGAATAATAACACGTTAATTAAGTAAACAATATACATAATAATTATCCAAAAGACTCTGTTATCTAACAATTACATTACATGAATTTCAAGGTGAGACTTCAAAAGAACATATTTAAAAAGAGAGATTCCATGAATTAAGGTGGTCATGCAGAGTTGTGAATGAGACGCATAAGAGAAAGCGCCATAGCAGAAAGCTGAAACAAGTCTGTGTTCCTCTTAGTGAGAGGCGAAACCACACCTGCCCTGTCTGTAAAACCTTGTTCACAAGTTGTAGAAGCTTCCATAATCGAACTTATCTGCACATTAGCATCATCAAACCTCTGTTCGTTGTAGTTCTTCATGGCTTGCTTAACAGAAGGAATTGCATCCGAAAAGATCAAAGCAATCATTCAGGCATTGCCTAACATATGGATCAACCTTGCTCTTCTTCAGCAACTGTTTGATCTGGCATCGAGTGTCCGTTATATTGTAACGAATGAGTCTGATGGAGATCATGCCCAGCCCTCGTAGGGAGGCGCATTGGCTCGCCGGAGCTGCTTGCAGAGAGCTTGTGCAGAAGGTGTAGTTGATGTTCGGATTGCTCCGGCTGACGGTTTTGCAGGTGGAGGATTAGGGTTTGGGCTGAGGAGACGATGATGAAGATGAAGACGAAGAAGAAGAAGAAGGTGGTGTGGGATGTGGGAGTCATCGTGTCGTAATTTTGTTTTGTTACATGATGCATGTTTCTATGTGGTTTATATAGGGCCGGGTTGATCTCATAATTTGAGTCAGACAACTGGATAATTAATTAATTGATTAGATTTTAATACAACGCTTTTGAAATAAAACATAGAAGCCACTAATTTCATGAGGGTAAAAGCATCTGCCCTGCCCACACTTTAATGCATGCTTTATCGTTAAACATTGAATTGCAGCTGATTGCTGATTACTCATCACCAATTTTGTTTATTTACCCATTTATTCATGCTTTCCCTATTTTCTTAAACAACTTATGAAGCAAACATCACAAAATTGCAAACCCTTTCCCACTAGTCGCTTCTAATTCTGGATCTTACATAAGATAAGATATCAAAACATTAACATGCCCATAAAATAATATTATTATTTTAGAAAAATTGAGCTCATTTGTATCTGAGTCGAACATAGGGGCTACATATAGTACAATGAGGAGGGTAAAACGGTTTAAAAAAGGTAAATTATAAGTTACTACAATGTATATGGAATGAGGAGCAGTAATAGAATAAAGCTTTGTTTGTAAGTTTGGATGAGGATTGTGGCAATTTGTTTAGATAAAGTAGGCATAAAGTCTATACACCCATCATCAACAGTTGCATCACTTGTAAACAAATTGGTCCTAATTTCTTGCTTATACGCATCATCAGCCCACCTCTACGTATTCCCACACCTCATTAAACATGGGTCTCTCTCTCTCCCTAGACTTGATAATCATTGTTTTTTAAAATCGTAAGACTTGGTTCAATTACCCCAAAAATTCATTTTTACATTAAACCGGAAAAGCCTGAAAAATCTGGTTGAACCTTTTTTTTTAAATAATTTTTTTCAATTATTTATTAAAATTTAGACAATAACATATTTATTATTTCATTTTTTTATATTTTAATTATTAAATTTATTAAATAAGTCTTTTAGTTTCTAAATCTGTTTATTATGTATTCCTATTCAATTCTCTCATTTTAGTATTTTTAATATTTATTAGATATTAATATATCCTAAAATAATATTGTATTGTCTATAATTTTATTATCTTTATTTCCGTATGAAATTTATAAGTTACGATATTTACAAGTACATACTTATTTTTAATATCACATAGAAAATCGATAAAAAAATAGATATAAATTATTTTAACGATTGAATCAACAATCGGTATCCAATTTGACCGTAGTTATGAAAACACTCCTTATAATAACTTTATCTCCATTATAAAAGGGTGGGTGTTTGGGTATATTATTAAGCCCATAAAGTGGTTAAAAAAATATAGCAAAACTGTGCACGGGTATAACTTACAAGTACACACAAGTCAGTGGATTCATATCAAGCATTAATTCTTACTAATATTCAAGTCTGAATTATAGTTTCTAAGTTATTTTAATAATTGTTTATAATATTTATAAACCCGCCACAAACCGCACTATTGGTTCATCTTGATAAAATCGTGGTTTGAAATATACATTTAATAAATCACAAGTATAATAGTTTGATTTTATTTAAAAAAAAATCACAAAATCAAAACCATGATCCCCCTAATAAAATCCAAAATTCAGAGAGAACGAGAAGAGGGAAAGAGAGAGCGTGTATGTAGTACAATCAGGAAAGCAGAATAGAATAGCTTCTATATTTATTGGATTTCACAAAAAAATTGGCACAACAACCAACTTTCGCTATCGTCTATCAAATAGATACGGCAAAATTTGTGACATGAGCCAAGGAATGTTCCTTCTGGAGGATTACATTACGTTAACAGATGGATTTTGTTCTGGACAGACCTATGAACTCCTACTCGACCACCGCAAGTAAGTCACCGGATTTGCAGAAACAATGGCGTTCTTCGGTTCCCAAGTCAACCTGATCATAAACCATAAAACATGTATTTGTAAGGCTTTGTATTTAGCAAACAATAATGCAGTGTGAAGATGAACTTAATCCAGGAAATAATAAGATAGATAGATTACACAAATCTTTGTAAAAGTATCAGTAAACACTGCAGTCATCAAATTCTAACTAAAATCCACTGTACCTCATATGCGTTTATGTCAGAGAAAAGCACCTGCACAGAAGGAATAGATATTCAACATGGGAAATGAATATAGTAGAAACAGATTTTTATGGTTAAATATCAATCATCCAAGACTTTTAAAACTCACCTTCTTTCCAGCCTCCAATTCCCCAGCCTCAGAGCCAACAGAAAGAACCTGAAAGGAATTTCATGAAACACTAAAATGAGGATATTATTTCTAATGATACGAGCTTCTGAAAGGTGAACCATAGAATGAAAATATGTCTATAATTTTGTACAAACCTCTCCCATAAGATACCGCTCAAATGTGACTGCGGATTTTGGTAGCAAAACTCCGCCAGCTGATTTCTGCAAGAAAAAGCTATGTTATCTAGAGAGCAATAACAAGTGCACTGTTACAGAAAACATGTTGCAATGAATTAACTTTTGCACAGACTCATTCAGACATCGGTTTTGTTGTTTGTGAAATGGTTAGAGCAAAACTCAAGTGACATGCCAGAATGTCAAATCATAAGCAGTTAACACGGTAAAGGCAGAAATGAGGGAGAGTTTTCTTTCGAACTTTTCTCGAACGCACATTGTTCTACATAGCCCACAGTTAGGCTCTAATGTGGCAACTAGGATAAAAATTGGATTGTTCGTAGAACTACAAAACGACAGCCACATACGAAGGAAAATGCCTAATCGAACTTAACATTTCGGTTAAACTAAAGAAACCTGTAAGTCTGAAATGCAAATAACATCACATAAGCTATTATCCAAAAGAATGCTAGCTAGTTTTTTTTTTTTTTTTTCCGTCTCTCAAATCTCAAATAACTAAACCCCTAGCATTTCTTCTTATATTTCCTCTGCCTCAGCCTCACACATACAAAGTAAGCACATGGATGACTCACATTCTGCCCCACATATACACTATAAAAGGGCGTTGCTCACTTTGTGGATACATCTACAGACTACACAATCGCCTACAATCTATGAGAGTTCATATATACCAAACAATTACCAGATATCAGACCTTTCACAGAGACATTGTGAAAAACAACAGCATAACAACTTTAACAGACAAAAAGGGGAAAAAAATAGTACCTCCGGTAGCGCCTCAAGACGAATTAAAACTCTATCAGCTTGTGGCACAACCTACACATCCAAACAAGCGGAATTAATAAGCTCCATTATCAAGTTTCTTCATCATAACCGATTAAACCGAATATGTATATGTGTAAACCTTAGTGGGTTCATAT
This sequence comes from Paraleonurus japonicus, assembly GCA_030762865.1. Taxonomy (NCBI): domain Eukaryota; kingdom Viridiplantae; phylum Streptophyta; class Magnoliopsida; order Lamiales; family Lamiaceae; genus Paraleonurus; species Paraleonurus japonicus. The sequence goes on from CM061061.1 coordinate 36,905,065, forward strand.
TTTTTCGCAATCGCATTGATTCTCAAAGGGCCCCTCTTAATAAAACCTGTCAAAACCCCGAATACACGCGAGCGCGAAAATGGTCAGTAATCCAGAGAATTAGGTTATGACCAAATTTGAGAACAAGAAAATGGAGTTGAAGGTAAATTAACCTGTTGGAGCTTTGCTTGAGAGAGAGGGGAAGTTTAGTTTGTGGGAAGTGAAGGGGGCAGAAAGGGTAATCAAAGAAGACGCCATGGATAAGGAAGCAAGACTGTTATTGAGGAGTCGGCTGCGGGATTTCTTTATGCAGTTAGAGTGTTGTACCTTGGTCAGTTGTGTTGTTTCTGTGCTTCAGCCTTCAAAAGTACAAGCCGAGATTTGCTAAAATGGTAGTAGGTATATTCTAGAAGCTTCTCAAATATTTCTTTCCTTTTCCTTTTGCATTTAACAAAAAAATCTAGACATGAACTATATTTTACAGTAATAGTATTATTTTTTTGGAAACCGGTAACATTAAATTAAATTAAGGGTCTAGTCATATAAACCTCAAATTAAAAAAATATATATAATTAATTTTAAAATAAAAATATATTTTTTCTAAAGGTAAAAGTGTATTTAATCGGACCTAAGAGCAAAAGTTGATTTTTTTGACACACGAGATTAATTGTTTATTTTTTATATTTTATTTTATATTATGGATGAATGATACTGTGAAAAAAATAATTAATGGATGATAATGGACTTATATCAATTATTATGAAATAATATGCTTCGCTTTTTCTCTTGATAAAAAGAAAGTTCTGGTGGGCCGGGGCCGGATAATTAAATGGCGGCCCAATTGAGTTATTCAGCATGGTGGGCAGGTGGCCCAATAAATTCGGACCCTTTAGAATTCAAAGTGGTCCATGCTCATTCTGCGGAAAGAGAAACCAATCAAGGGCCCTACCACACACAGCTTTTTGACCTCAATCCCACCATCCACTCCACTCATTTTCCTCCCTTTCCTTTCTTGCTTCTCTTCTTTCCAAGAAAATTTTTCCCACTTTTCTTATTTCCCATTAATTTAACCTGCCATTGTTAAAAGCATGCTCTTTTCTGAGCTCAAAATGTTGCTTTAATCTATTGTCGGAAACATACCTTTCTGAACTTGTAGTTGGATTTGCGAAGTGGGCTTCATTCTAATGAATGCCAAGAAGCTCTGTTACACCTTCCACTGGATTGCTCTATCTACTATTCTTCTCCTAACACCTTTTGTTTCTTCCAAGAACCATGGTAATCTACCCTTAAATTTCTCTAATTTGCTAGTTGTTCTTCCTTTATTGTTATTCTACAGCTTGCTGCTTGCAAGTGGATGAGGACCTTCTCATTTGCCGCATACTTGGGACCATGGCTGGTTTGATAATGTATGCTATTTTGAGGGTCTGATGAATAATGCTGAATGTATTGGTTTTGTGAAATGAAAGTAAGAGCATATTGTGGATGAATGTGATTGATGGAGATGAAATCAAACAATTTTCCAATCTCAGAATTGGAGAGTTTTTCTTTTTTTTATTTAGCAATTATAGCACAAAATTCTTAATTTTCAGGGTTTTGTTGAACTCTTTTCCCCTAGAAATATCTCATTAGTAATAACTAATAAGGGGTTCTTACTAGACGGAATAGAAGAGTGTTCTATGTTTCTAGACATTGAATTATTACAATCTGATACTTTAGAGTGTTTACTGTCTTTATTCGTGCAGCATTTGTGAATGTCCTTTATAGTTGAGGCCTCTCAATTATATGCATTTGCAACCCATTGTCTTCAGTTATACGATTACTGACGAGCAATGTTCTCTTAAGTCGACAATCTTAAATGGTCAATTGAGCTTCAAAACCAGCAATACATTAATTAGATGATGATGATGATGATGGGGTTAAAGATTATTTCTTTTTGGTGCATATTGGTCCCCCTAATGACAAATTCCTTCTGTGCAACTTGTAATGATCATGTTTCTTTTCTTTTCATCCATGTTTTAGGAAATGCTGCAAATGATCTTCTTGAAATCATTAACAATAATCGAACAGCCCACAAGCTTCCTAAGCTAAGCGACAGCCCAGGCCTTGGCTGCATTGCTCTGCAGTATGCACAAGAATGCAAGGGCAACTGCAGTAGCAACAACACTATACAATGTGAGCCACCAGAGGATGATTTCACTGAGGTTTTTGCTCCCAATTGTGGCGTTGAACTCCCCACTTTTGGAACCATTTCTGGATTCATTTTGGGGTGCCACCACAAATATCTTCAGCCACAGGAAGCATTCTCTGACGTTCTAGTTCACGATCAGAAGACGAGCTCTCTCTTGAGAAATCGAACAATAACTGAAGTTGGAGTGGGCATAATTGGTATGCATAAGCATAAAGGGCCTTACATCTGGTGTGTTTTGTTCAGTAACAGTCAAACGAATTCTACATTTGTTCTAGAAGATCTTGGTAAAGGAATCGAGCAAAAGAGAGGGTGTTACAGTGGAACTAGCTTGTCTTGCAGTGAAGCACACAAGAATTCTGGTTTGTTTATGAATGCATGGATACTTTTGATGCTCATTTTTCCTTTTCGTTTTGTCTGAACTTTGTTGGTAATATTCATTTTAGACTGCCTTCTCTGTTGTGCAAGGTAATATTCCATTTTATCAAGTTATTCTTTTTGCTAGCGATTTTCTCTTATATCGTGTTTTATCTTTAATGAAATCCTTGGGAATTGTGATCTGTACTTCTGCTAGGAAAAATTGTACCCAAGAAAAAGTGCAGTATAGGCCAAGCCCACATGTTGTTTGGGCCTCGGTGACATTTCGAAACCCAACTTGAAATTGGTTCTTAAGAATAGTCATTTCCCCTATTTAAAAAATAATAATATTGTGTTTTCAATAATAATAATAATAATAATAATAATAATATTGTCATCATATACGTGGCATGCTTTAATGCTGTGGAATAATTTTGTTTAAGGAAACTACTAATAACAATTATAATAACAGATGTCCTCTTGTAAAACAGAACATTATATTGAATTAATAGATGTCCTCCTGTAAATTAGATGTGTTTCTTACATAAATTTGTCTAATAATAATAATAATAATAATAATAATAAACGAAGATTTTGGAAACAATTACGTACACTTGATATTGCCAAATGTGATTTAGGATTGACTTAGGAAACGACTTGCATTAGCAGAAACCCAACTAAATCCAACTAATTTAGTGATAAGCATATATACATACATTGTGTAAAAGTCCAACATTATAAACAAATAAAAATCAAAACCCTAATCCAACTGAAATCCCCCAATTCGTGCCACATGATCGTAGAGCCACTACCCCTTAACTACGCCACTACATCACACTTTGCTGGCGTTCCTTCACAAATCAAGTTAGCTGGCTCCATATAATTAATTCACTACTCATAATCTTATAAATAAAGAAGAAACTATCAATCCCCCACCCACCCACCCCACCCCACAAAAAAAAAAAACTATCACCATATTTAATACTCCGTCGGCCTCGTAAACTTGTATCTTAAATAAAATAATGAGTGGTGACTTATGTATCAAATGTACCATGCAATTAAAGTGTATTTTTAATCAATATCAATTGAATTCACTAAATTAGTTGTTTTCACTTTATAGTAATAGTTGGACAAAGCTGTTTTGTGCAACAAGCAGAATTATTCAATAAAAATAATGATATTATTTAAAAATGCAATTGAATTGCATACAATACATTTGATGCAGGAAAGACATTCAAAAAAATATGGATAGACTAAGTTACATGCGAAGTATACACAGTTTTCTACTATATATGTGTGTGCGCGCAATGTATATTTTACAAACTTCACTGGTATTAATGTAATTGTAATGAACTGTGTATGTTATAAAGTCAAGCTAGCTATTTGTTATAGCAATTAGCACTGGACTTTGCTTACAAATTAAGAAAGATTTATTAAAAGTTAATTTTATATATATATATAATTATTTATTTATGGGGCATTTACATATAGGTTCAAAAAAGTAAGTTAATTGCAAATAGGTTCAAAAAATTTGAACAAGCACAAAAATATTTGAACACATGCACAAAAATATTTGAACATGAACCTATTTGTAATTTTGAATTTTTCTTGAACTTATTTGTAATTTTCTCTTTATTTATTTATTTAATATTTTTTATTTTCAATTATAATAAGTTCTTTCAAATCGAGCATTATACAATTTTTTTTTTTTTTTACTTATTATTAGTATTAAAAGGTGTAAAGTGAAAAATAAAAAAATTCCAATTTTATTGAAATGAGTAATGGGTGAGAGAAATTTAAATATAGTGGATAAATAAGTGACATAAAATATAAAAAAGAGATATTTATATGGTATTAGTTTGAGAGGATATAATTATTATTTCTTCTATTTTTATATGAGAAAACAACGTCAATTTTTTAGAATTTTGAACAATAAAAAAATGTAATGGGGGAGTAACATTTAAGGGCCGCTTGGTTGAAAATTCTTGATGACAGTGTGAATGAGAATGAATATAAGATAATTGATTAATGAGAACAAGAGATGATCAATGAGACCATGATATTTTTCTTATAAATAAAGTAATCACTACTCATTTTAATTAACATTAATTTGTTCTCCTCAATTATTTCCTTCCACCATAAAAAAACAAGCTTATTTTGTCTCATTTTTTCTAAAATTGGAGCACAACACTATTATTGTAACCACCGGAGAGATATTCTTTCCTCCAATATATACGGGACATAGAGAAAAAATACAATTTTATTTTAATTACTTGGACTGTACGTATTTTGTTTTTTTTTTTTTTTAAGAAGAAGGGATCAACTTTGGAGAGCATCGGAAATGGATGTCACAAAAGTTTGGTGGGCGAATTTTGGCTTTAGTTTTGGCAGCATGTAGATGTAGATGTAGAAGTAGAAGCCCTCTTTTGCTCCCAAAATAGGGAGAATAAAAGAAAGCCAAATATCCTGCATGCGTGTTGGACAAGTTATATATATTTAGTACTCTCCAACTAAATTATTTATTCAGGGCTATTTTTGTAAAAGCACTTGCCGTATCTAAATTATATATAACGGTGTTATCTTCCTACAGATAAATACAAGAGAATGGATATACATGTATATATATGATGCTTGTAAAGACAAATACCACTTGGGTAGGAATACATATATACTACTAATATGATTAGGATAATCTCTTGCTCCTTGTCAACGTCTCTCTCTTCCAATTGAGCTGTTGACATATTGTTGCAAACATTAATTATTACAAACTTGCCCTATATTGTATATTAAAGAAAAAACAGTCTGAATTTAATTTATCCTATACTCCAATTATATCATTTTAATCCAATGTTTCGTTTTAATTTTACATACTCGTATAAATGTGTAAGAAGTTGCATGTGAATGAAATTAACTACTCATGTACGAACGGTACGAGTACGCATTCAATGTAATCTACATAATATTACTCCCCATTAGTATTTTTGAAACGTTTAACACAAATATTAAGGAATAAATTTAGTTTATTCTTCACTTATCTCATCTAATACCTTTTAATAATATAGGTGATAATCTTCATTTAACATGACTAATAACCTTTGTAATTTTTTTAATAGATCAAACCCTTCAATTATCACTACTGATACCTTTACTAATATAGGTAATACCCTCAATTATCACAATCGATACACGTAACCGGTGGATTAGCCCACCCGGCCACTAGATTCCTCGGTTTAGTGGGACACCCGGGTTCAATTCCCTTGGGAACAAATATTTTCTCGATAAAAAAATCACAAGTGATATACTTTAGCAATATAAGACATATTATTCAATTATTATGACCGATACCCTTTAGTAATATAAGTAATATCATTCGGTTATTACAATTGATACTCTTTAGTAAATTAATTAAATTTCACCATGAACCCTTGTTCATAGTAGATTTTGCTATAAAATAGATATGTTGGAGGGTATTACTATTATGAGACATTGTGAAGTTCATTTATGAATAAAATTAATGCATAATAAAATTAGATGGACAAAAAAAAAAAAATTGGGCTAGTTGTTTCTTTTTTTTTTTTTGGCACCGGTTTTAATAAAATAGGTATGATATATAAATAAAATGTAAAAGGAATTATTAGTTGACCCAATTCATATGTATGGAATGGGTAATATCTAATAAATTGGAAGACCAGAAATGAAGACATCCCACAAAGTAGAAATTCATAAAAGGAAACTTCTAATTGAAAAATTAATCGAAAACAACCAACTACATCATAGAGTGACATCCATCGATCGTCTATATAACCACGTTAATTCCTATGATCATATCAAGAGAGAACCTACATATGGTGGAAACCGTGGAATGAATAAAATTTGCACCATCGTGAGTGATAACCAAAGTAGTAAAAGTAATTATAGAAGTTTTGAATAAATTATAAAGTTTTGTTTTAATTTTCTAATTATAAGATAGAGAAAAAAAAAAGATAAGAAAAAATGGGAAAAGTTGTGCACGAAAATATCACAACTTGGAACAATAGACAAAGTACATGACACTAGATCCATGTTTGTAGGACTTACGTGATTGATTAATTAAGTCAATTTAGGGGTTGGACCACATTTTACATTATCTAAAAATAAAACGAGGTTTTAACATGTCACATGAATAGAACATAGTTGGTGGAAAATGGAATGTTAAGGTTATAAACAATTGGGAAAACGAATTTTTGATAACATCAACGTTTTCTGTCCTTTTTCTCCATTTAGCCGACGAGAATATGTTTGTTTCATCGTAAACAACAAATCTCAGCTAGTTTATCCAGCTTCCAACCTGTTTATATAATTCTCTGTTTCATTTTTTTTTTTTTTGATAAGCTTTAGGATCCTACCAAGCGACCGACTAATCCTGATCAAACTCTGCTTTCATTTTTATTCTTATTTTTTATTAATATGCATTGTAGTATTAAAAAAATTAATATGCAATGTAGTATAATAATGTTAATATATAAACATACAAATAATAAAAATAATATATCAGATATGGATCTAATTCATCTTCATGTGGAACATTAACATTAATTGGATTGAAATGAGTACTGCACCATGATTGACATATATAGACAACAAATAATATTATTAAGAATATCACTTGTGTTAATTGTTTTGTGTAATTAGTGTACAATTAATATTGTTTAATATATAAATTACAAATATTATTCAATGTAAACAATTAATATTAATCAATAATTAATAACAACAACCATTATTGTTTGGTAAAAATACAACTAATACTATTAAAATATACACATCAATTTCACAATGTAACAGGTGTATATAAGATTTCCCTTATTCATAACTGTCTCATTTTATACAAATTGGTGTTCTCATTTATATGTCATTATGTTAACATCAAAACAAATTTATTCTTTTCCTTCCAACAATACCCCTAATAAATACTAATCATCAAGAAATAATACGATAAATATTAATTGTAATTTATGTGAATAAATAAGGGTATAAAATTTATTTGGTACCCTAATTAATGAGAAAATTAGTATATGCGTATAGATGAATACAATTTTGAGATAGATAATAAAGAATGGAGGTAGTATTACACAAACATACTTTTATATTACAGAGATGTTGTAATATCTCAAAATTGTTAGGTGAATTATTAAGATATTTATGTAATTAATTTTAATAAATAACATCTATTTGCAATAAAGTTTGAATTTCAGACACCCTAGTATCAATGAAGCAATATGATTTCCCTAGGCCTATTAATTACTTTAAAAAATAAAAATGATTCATAGTGTCTCGTTGTCATAAAATGTATACTAAAATATATTAGTATTTATTTTTTGTAAATACAATTAGGATGTAAATATTAAATTTGAGACGTCGCTCAAATCGAGAAATGAGCTTACCATATCACTACAATATATGGACAATTTTCTCAACAATAAAACCAACTGTAATGTCGATGTGAACTTGTTATGGAATATATTCAAACATGTACTCTCAAGCAGACAAGTGTAAATTGCTGTTCGTTTTGGTTAACTAATTAATGCAAATCTTGCGTGGGAATGTTTGACCTTAATTTCACTCAAACAAATATTGGAGAACTCATGAATCAAACAATCCACCACTGAATTTCGTAACAACTCATATATACACGTATATGGAGTAGTATTATACCAGATTAATATTTTAATTATCGAATCCTACTAACTTAATTACGTGCTACATTCCAGCCAGGAATAGATTTAGAGGAGCGCTCTCTTGAAATAAAATCCTAGATGACAATCAGATTTTCATTGACTAGAATTGAAATGAAGCAAGTCATTAACTGGTAAATTATATCCTACTTTTCATTTAATCCTACATTAATAAGTAATAACTTTACAAACTAGCTAGCGTTGACTTGTAAATATAGAAAATTACAGTTTAATTCATGTATTCTACTTTTTATTCAATTATTAACACATTGTATATCATTTATTAATTTCTTTTTTAAGAATCCATGTGTAATTTATCAACATTATGAATTACAGAGTTAAAAATGGAATAAATGATTTCTTTTGGAAAAATTGGGGCGTGAAAATTCAAGATATATTCCAAAAAAATTCCTTGAGAAAAAGAAAAAGCACTGCGAAGTTTGCTAAATATCCACTTTAATAAAATAAAAATGAAACAATTAATATACTACTTGATCTATTTGTGGATAACAAAATAAGGACTCTCGTCGTATGCGGGAAAAAAGAAGGCGTGAAATTAATTATGTATTGAATTACCATGTTACCCCTGAGGATTGGAAGAATTTACATTTCAAAATCCGGAAAGCCACCGAAACAGTTCACTGATTTCCTCTCCGACGCGATTCGCCTCCACATCGTCGGCGGCAGCAGCGGCAGGGTCGCTCCACCGGCTACTACCGGAACAGAATCTCCCGGAGCTTCTAAACGACATCGCACGGGAAGAGATTGAAACGGATGCTAGCCTATCCATGTAGTCCCGCAGCCAGTTCCTCCCGCCGGATACCTCCGCCGCCACTGCCTCTCCCGGTGGCTCCGGTATCGGAATTCCGATTGAAGATTCCTTGTCAACAGAAGTGCAATCAGAAATTCTCCTTTGATGAGCGATCGAACCTACTGAAACCTCGTATCCATTATCATCAACAATATATTCGAAGGAGCCGATAGAATAAGATCGCGTCGGCCCTTCCACCGACTCCGGTGCCGCTCCGCGGCGGCGACTGATACTTCCGATCTCAATCCGAAAACTACCGCTGTTTCCGTTCCCATTTCGAAAACTGCCGTTATTGCTGCCGCGATTCTGATTAGTGAGGATTTTATCGAGTGCGTCCGAGTCGGAGGGGAGTACGGTGGACCTGCAGAGCGGACAAGTTTGATTGGACACGATCCACGTGTCGATACAGGCGGCGTGAAACGCGTGGCAACAGATAGGCAACAACCGGAGCTGATCATGCGGCTCGAACTTCGATAAACACACGGCGCAGTCGCCGCCACTGAGGCTACCGGTAACGGAACGGAAGGTGAAGAGCGGGAGGGAATCGAGCAAACCGTTAGCCGCCACGTGGCATTGCTGCTGGTTTCCGTTTTGGCGCAGGACGACATCGTCCGCGGCGGAGAAGGTTCTGAAGGAGCGGTGGAAGCGCTTGGAGAGGAGGCGGAGGAGGAGGTAAATCGAGGCGGAGATGATAACCGCGGAAGCGATGATGATAATCACTATGATAATGGATGTCGAAGAGGATGAGGATGAAGGTGATGACGAGTCGGTATACGGAGGCGAGAATTGTGGCATTTGCGTAATGACGTCGGCGGGAATAGTCGAGCCGCTGGCTGTGGGCGGCGGCGGTGCAAATGAAGTCGACATTTGGGGAGAAATTAGAAGGGGATTTAGAGAGAGAAAGTAAGGGTTTGCTGAGACGGAGGATTAGGCCATTCCTAGAGAGAGAAAGGGGAGCAGAGGAGGTATTTATTACAAGGTGGTGGTGTAGGTGCAGGTGTAGTTAAGGAACGGCGGTAAATGACGCAAAGTAAGAAGGAGTTTGGTGTTTTTGTTGGGGATGGCACGTGAGTAGCACGTGTCGGAGTTTACATGCCAAAACGAAATCATGCTGCTATGTGTTGTTGGTCTCGTCTTTTGTTACCACCGTACGGAACTCATTGAGGACATTAATTAATTTAATTTTCCTCTTCGTATTCATCTCTCGCGTACGTATAAATTCATATACACGTGTGAGTGTAGAGGCTGAATAACGATACTATATTTGTTGGGATTCAATTGAACATGTAAAAGAAAGAATACATTTATTGTTTTGTGATACTTTAAAATCTCAATTGATAAGACATCGATCACAGTTGATTACGGAAGAGATCAGATACTAACTCCATATATAAAAAAATGAGTATGTAATGTTTGTACTTAGTCATGTAAATAAAAATTAGGTATGATGTGAGAGAAGAATAGAATTAATGAAGGATTGAATGAAATGAGATTTGCGAGTAAAAGGAGTGAAAGAGGTGGATCAGTTAGCAGTGGGGGCATTAATGGTTAAGGGGCAATGGAAAATTCTGGTGGTGTCCTTTTTTCGTTTTTAATTACGGAAAAGGATGTTGGCTTCGGTTTAGGACATATAGTAATGGTTCAGTTCACATGTTTTTGGGTTTGGTTTCCCCACTTTAGTTTTCTTCAAATCCCAATTTTATGCCTTCTCGTTTCTCTTTTTTATTCTCACACTATTTTTTTTCTATTTGTTACTTAAATTTATATATTGGATAATATAAAATTTCACAAGTATTTAGCAATTTGAGGGTGCATGTAAAGAGTCATGCCTTATCCTGTTGGTTAGTTAATTCTTCAATCGAAATAAAAATGAAAATAAAAATAAATATATAATAATTATAATAATTTTTTTATTGATAAATATTCATTCTTAAAGTAAATTGAACCCGCATCTCCCACTAATGTGAGTAATCCGGTGGCCGATGAGTTAAGCCGCATGATTTATGATAATTTTAGTAGTTGATGAGAATACAAATGATTCACAACATTATTTTTTCGTCCAAATAACATAATCATAACCCACATTGTAATATTGTATTAACTTTTCTTTTCTTATAATTATCCCCTCAATTATTCCTCTATGCCAAAATAACTTTTTTATTTATATTTTTAAAATTATAGCATAACACTAGTGACATTATGAAAATATTCATGGTTTAGATGGAAAATAAATTTTCATTCATATTACTATTGAAAAACTCAAAACAAGAGTCTGTAATTATTTACAACATACCCCAAATATTTTTGTTTTTGTTAATACATTCAACAATTTTATCGGTTGAGCATTTCGTTTTTATTTTGAATTTTATATTATTGACACATGTCATGTCATAATAATGATATTATTTGATAAAGTCTATTATAAATAAAGTTTTAGATGAAACGTGATTCATTAAAGTAAAGGATATGAGTTGTAATAATCAAAGATATGATCTATCTTACTAAAAATTATTAGTCATAATAATTGAATCGTATCCCTATATTACTAAAGCGATATCGATCGTAATAAGCGAAGTGTATGACATATATTACTAAAAGGTATTAATTGTGATAATTGAAGGGTAAAATAAATCCATATTTTTAATGTTGATTAAATTTCACCGTAAAACTTGGTTAACAGGAGACACAATCCTAATATTATTATCTATGTGTATATGTATATATAGCATAGCACAATTTAAATAAGAGTAAATCTTGTGCACTTGATCCCTGTTAAAAAAAAAAAAAAAAAAATCTTGTGCACTTGATATATTGTACAATTCAAATTGTTAATAAATGAATTAATCAAAGAAGACGCGAGCGCGCTTACAATTTAGTGATTTACATACCATTTGGATAAATCGTCCATTAAACTTTATCTTTTATTTTCTCGACCTATGCGGCTTTGAGACAAGGACAAAGCGAAGGTGCTTAGCTAAAGGTCGAAAATGGTCGCTGGACTGAAATATACTATTAACATAAATCTAAACAAAATATTTCTCAAGTATATTATCTTTAATTTGAGCTGTCACGTTCATTAATATTTGGGTCTATCAAGAGCATAACATAGTACCAGTATAGGTGATTGAAGACGATATCTCCTTAAAATTTCCACTTCCTCTTTTTTTATTTTCTATTTCTAATTTTTGTTTATTGACCTTTGTAATATTTTATTACAACTATATATATATATATATATATATATATATATATATATAGGTTAAATGAACTTTTTCCAATAAATTTGCACCTTAATTATAAAAATTAAGTTCAGAAGTAAATATTTTTATTAGCGTTAATTGGGAAAGTGTACAATACATATAGGCTGTACCAAATTTGCATTAATGGACACCATAGGTGATAAATTCAATTCCTCATGTGCATATCGCATACTCTATTCTCTATTCCCTAAATTTAGAATATGATCAAGTGCACTCGCGCACACTTCAAATGACTATAGTACCCCTAAATTTCTATTTGTGTGTCGATTATATTAATTTTTAACACGTGTCTTGAAAAGGTTAGTACAATAGTATTACACGGTTAAGCATTTTTATTTTAAAAAAATGAAATGACTGATTGAATCACTAATTAATTAATAAGAATATAAATTTATCACCTTGTCACTATTAACTATATATTAAGAAGATAATTTCACTAATAATCCACTTAAAAGAAATGCCGATAAAAAAATCCACTTAAAAGAAATGTTAAGTAGATTTAATGTGTGACATTGTTGAACCTTAAATCACAACTGAAAAGCGCATGGATTCCACAAATTAATCATTCATCGTTTCTGGAGCAATTCTATCAGCAATTCCTCAATATTAATTTAATCTAGAAAGAGCATGAAATCTTTTTGTAGAATAAGTAGATGAGAAGCTAAGTGCAAAATTAGATACATGGCAAAAGTGTAGTAAGTTTGACTTGGTTGGACAACTTTGGCTTTTGGAAAGTGACTTAGATACAAGGCTGCACAATTGCATCCTAAAAGTTATCTAAATACCCAAAAAAACCACAATAATCTAAATATAATTTGATCCTTTGCTCAAAGTTTGAGCCATTGTTTTGCGAAATCATATTTTAAGTGACATGTGAACCTTATTGTCGGTTGGGAATAATTAAAGGCCATGCATATATACTGTATACTACATTAAGCAAGAATTTCACTAGGTACCTTTCCCCTTCTTTTTAGTTCATCTCAATTTAGGTTAAAAGAATTTTCTTATAAAAAGATTAAATTAAAGTCAACCATTTTTTTGATAAATTGGGCTAATCTAACTATGGAGGTATAATTGAACATTAGACAAGTGGACTCCAAAATTCTATATAGTGCGTATTAAATTTTGTACAAATTGACAGGATGAAGCCCTGCGACAGCATTTAATAGGCAGGCTCACTTATACGATTCAATTTGAATCGTGTAAATAAGTGCACGCCCTGCGCAAGGTAGCTAACCCCATTACTACCTCATAATCCTTTATCTCATTTATTAATATTTTATTCTCTCATCACCTCCTCAATTATGAATAAATAATGACTTCCTGTCAAAAAAATAAAAATAAATAAATAATGACTCATTTTTGGATAAGATATGATAAATTGTGATGTGATTATTTATGAAGATTGTTTGAATAATGAAGATTATGATTCAAAACTCATTGTATATATGTATAACAAATCTTTATATGTATCAGCTTTATTAAAGGTAATTCAAATATATTTCTAAACATTATTAGTTATTTTTACTAAACAACTATTATTGTTGTAGTTTTCAAACTGTTAAGGTGAGAGCCCCGAATTTGATTTTCTTACAAAACGAATTATTTACCCATAAAATAATGATAATAATAATACTCTCTCATTTCCAATGAAAACTTCTTATATGCTTTTGGTACACAAATTAAGTGTAATAGAATAATAGTATAATATAAGTAATGTGATTGAGATAGATAACAAGACTAATTGCAATTTAATATGTTAAATGAGTGAAAATTGGTGTAAATAAATATAAAATATATTGGATGCATGGTAAACCAAAAAAATAAGTGAGAAGTTTTTTCATGATGTTAAAAGATTTGTAAACTATTGTGTACTTTTTGTGAGTATCTCTCATATGCACAATTTGTTCATTGATAAAATTTATTTATTGATAAAAATAGAAAATTTTTATTGAAACAAAAAAATAAAAATAATAAACTTAAATTGCATGGAACACTTGCATAATGGACTGTCTGTGCATATATATTTATATAATACACAAATATTGTGTCTTATCTTAGGCTTGATCAACTGGGCTAAGGGATTTATATCATATTATGGGCTGAAACCCTTGAACCACGAGACGATTTTGGGCTCAATTTTATTTTTAAAATAATTTATTTTAATTTTAAAATAAATAATATACACACAAATGCACGCACATAGGTGTGTTGTACTATTATATGTTAATCTTGTCTAAAAAATTAACTAATCCAATTAACACAAGCACGCATACTGGCTATGTAATGATATTGCTTCTGTAATAAGTTTGGCATGCTCTTGAACTGCAAATTACACCATTTTTTGTCTCAGGAGAATGGTCATGCCAGGCTTCTATATACAAACAATTTGAAACAGACTACCTATCTAATTCACTTTTTCTTTTTCCTAGAAAAATAAAATATAAAATTATTTACATGTTTCTAAATAATTGATGTAATTTTTAAAGCATGCTATGATGTAATTCTTTTTGCAGTATTATAAAATTAACTGATACTTAGAGTGTACATTTTAATATAAACAGGGACGTGATTATTACTCAAATAAATGACCAATCAAATAGTTGGGATTTATGTCCATGGTCAAGATGATGTTATTGATCCTTCTAAATAGGTGTTTATGGTGATACAATGGGTTTGATGATTGATGAGTGATGACCCTATAAGATTCATGTGCATTTAACAATATTTTATTTATCTAATTTATGTTTAAGGCCCAATTTGTATATTCCCTCCGTCCCAATATAATACGCCCACTTCCTTATTCTCGGGACGCCTCAACATAATCTACACACCCAAATAAGAAAGTTCCACAAAATATTAACACCCTCAAAATATCACTTTAATTTTAAAAAGGAAAAAATTTATTTTTAGTACCCAAAGTTTATCTTTTGATTTGGTATCCCACCTTTAGGTACTCTCAAAATTGGTCACTGAGAGTTTATTTTTGTCTCAAAATTGGTCTGTCGTTAGTTGACCGTCATTGACTAACGGAAGTACTTGTTTTAGGCGCGAATTCATCTAGGGTTATAAGTATTGCCCCCAAATTCGACAACCCACTTCCCTCTTTTACTGTAACCCTAATTTTTTTAATTTTTTGGCCCTTGTGTAACTTAATATTTTTTCATTACCGATAAAAAATATTTTTTCATTAAATGTAATATTTTGTGAAATGTATGTGGAATTAATCTACAATGTCTTTTTTAGTGAATTTATATATTTCACGAAACAATGTGAACATTAAAGGATGGGGACTAATAATAATGTTTATTTGTATTTAATGTTCACTAAGACATTGTAGATTAATTCCACATACATTTCACAAAATAAAATACATTACGATTAATAAAAATATTAAGCCGCACAAGGGCCAAAAAATTAAAAAAATTAGGGTTACGATAGAAGAGGAAGTGGACTGCCGAATTTGCAAGCAATACTTATAACCCTAGATGAATTCGCGCTTAAAACACAGTGCTTTCGTTAGTTAATGACTGGCCAACCGACGCCGAGTGACCAATTTTGAGACAAAAAATAAACTTTGGTGGCCAATTTTGAGAGTCTTTAAAGGTGCAGACTAAATTTGGAAAAAGCGTAAACTTTTGGTACCAAAATGAATTTTTCCTTTCAAAAATGTCACTCATCTTTTACCTACTTTATTCTCTCCTACACTTTATCCAACACAACCATAAAAAATATTCCAACACTTTATTCTCTCTCATACACTATTCACACCAAAAAGTAACTTTTCTTAAACTATGCACTCAAACTATGCATATTATGTTGAGACGGAGGGAGTATTGTCTTTCTCAATAAGAGTTTTCATTTTATACGTGTTTTCTTTGAAGACTCAAATTTTACTTTATTTTTAATTTAAGATTTGATTTAATTTTTTTCAATCCAAGACCCAATAAAAATATATTTTTAAATTAAAATTATACAATATGATAAACATAGAAATTAGTAAAAAAATTGTTTTTAAATTAAAATTATACAATATGATAAACATAGAAATTAGTGGTGCTTAGTATGTGAAAATTAAATTCTACACTGAAATATTTTAAAATTGAGGACCTAAATTGAAAGTCAATCCAAAAAATTGAGGAAATGCTTGTTACAAGTTGTTTAATAGGAATGATAATGATATGTATTTTTTTCTATGTCCCGAATATATTGGAGAAATGAATGTTTTCATGATAGTTATATCATTATTTTATTTAGGAGTAAAAATAATATCATTGATCATCTATTGTTTTCATTATGTATCATAATTGTCATATATTCATTCTCGTTTGAATAATTTTCAATTAAGTGCTCTAAGTCTTTATAAAAAAATTCTTTTAAAATTTTTATATACTCTTGTTTATCGATAAGAAAATATTAGTATATTTCATTTTCAAATTATATTTTATCTCGAAACTGGGTAAAGCAAGAAGTGCACAATAATTTATCACAAATTTCCAATTCCTTTCCTTACATTTTTTTTTCAGGGCAGTTTTTTTTTTTTTTTCAAATTGTTATATTTAAATTACAGTACAGTATACGGCTATACTCTTCGTTTTAAATTAATACATCATATCATTTATATATAATATAATTTTTGTAAAACTTTGTATTAGGATATATCTTGTACCCTTATCTTTCTTATTGAATTTATTTTTTACTGATAAAAAAATTCATATATAATATAACGGGAATGATATAAAACTTACCCGTGGCCGTGGACACATTATTATGTGTGTATTGTTTATATGTCAAAATACAAAAGATGAAATATTTTAAAAAGACTTAGGTGGAAACAGTTTTATGTTTCTGTTAAAAGGGTTTTGGGTTTTTGACATTTCACGTCTATTTTTTTCTTTTTTCTTTTTATTATTTAAATGGAGGTGTATTTTGTTTATCGACATTTTCAGATTTCTACCCCACCTCTCAAACCCTAACCTTATTCAATCCCTAATTTCGCTGATCAATCCGAATTCGCGATGGGGAAGAATGAATTCTTAACTCCCAAGGCGATTGCTAACCGAATCAAAGCAAAGGGTTTGCAGAAACTGCGGTGGTATTGCCAGATGTGCCAAAAGCAATGCCGCGACGAGAATGGATTCAAGTGCCATTGTATGAGCGAGTCGCACCAGCGCCAGATGCAGGTGTTCGGGCAGAACCCCACTCGAATCATCGACGGTTACTCCGAAGAATTCGAAAGCACCTTTCTCGAGCACATGAAAAATAGCCATCGGTTCAGCCGTGTCGCCGCCACCGTCGTTTATAACGAGTACATCTCCTTTCGCCACCATGTTCATATGAATTCCACTAAGTGGACTACGCTGACCGAATTCGTTAAGTATTTGGGGAGGACTGGAAAGTGTAAGGTTGAGGAGACCCCAAAGGGTTGGTTTATTACGTACAATGATCGAGATTCAGAGACGATGCTCAAGGAAAAGCTGAAAAATAAGAGGCTTAAGGCGGATATTGCGGATGAAGAGAAGTTGGAGAAGGAGATTCAGAGGCAAATTGAGCGGGCTGAGCAGATGAATGGGACCAATGTCAAGGGTGTGGAAGAAGAGGGAATTAAATCAAGAATGTTGGAGAAGTCTGAGGGGGAGGGTGAAAAATTAAGCTGAGCTTGGGGCAATTGAAGAAGAATCTGGAGATGAATGAGAAACGGGATAGTTCGAGGTTGATGTTTGATGATGTGGAGAAGGAGAGCAGTAATGGGAAACGGAAGCGGGAAGCTCAGAATTCGGATAAGAATGTATCAGTTTTGGATGAGTTAATGAAGGAGGAAGAAAAAGCCAAGGAGAGGAAAAATAGGAAAGATTATTGGTTGTTTCAAGGGATAATCGTGAAGGTTATGAGTAAAGGCTTGGTAGATAAGGGTTATTATAAGCAGAAGGGTGTTGTACGGAAGATAATTGATAAATACTGTGGTGAGATTGAGATGCTTGAGAAAAAGCACGTGTTGAGGGTTGATCAGGAGGAGCTGGAGACAGTGCTCCCACAGATAGGCGGTCTTGTGAAGATAGTGAATGGGGCGTATCGTGGTGAGAATGCGAGGTTGCTTGCAATTGATACTGATAATTTCAGTGCCAAGGTGCAAATTGAGAAGGGAATATATGATGGAAGGGTTCTCAAGGCTGTTGATTATGAAGATATATGCAAACTAGCTCAATGACAAATCTACTTCTTTCCAGCTTCAACGAGGTCACTTGCACAACTCTTTTTCGTGTTTTCTCCATATTTTTGTTAATACTCTTTAAACTCTAAATCTTTTTGTCTATTATCCATATTAACTTTAAACTCTAATATTGGGAATCTTTTATAATCAAGACCATAGACTATGTGATAATAAATGGTTATGATTAAGAATAATGTGCATGGTCCTTTACTAGTACTGTCACTGAAAGAGGTTCTTAGGTTGGTTGATTTTTCCGGCTGAGAGACAAGTCCTACTGTAAAGCTTGCTCCCATCTCTCTCTGACTTGCAAGCCCAGCGATTACTTAATTGAATCTGCCATGCTACTCTTGGTCTTTTGGAAACTATTATTGTTAATTTGCATCTGGCTACTATCATACCCTCCTTGTAGACGTTGTGTACTTGCGGATTAGGACCTGACTATTGTATTCTCATCCTGTAATTGTAAATGCTACATGTATCCACCATGTACGCACTTATAATTTGCATGGAGGTATAGCTTCAACAGTGTCCTGCCACCTTCTATAATGAAGACTTCAAAAACAAACAAAAAAACATAGAAGCCCCTTTATAGATTTCACTCTTATTTATGCAACTGGTTAGATTTGTTTTATGTGATCAATTTTAGACCGACTTCAGGCCTTTATTCATGCCTTGCCTGTCAACTTAGTTGTAATTGGAATGACCAGTTACTGATAAAAAAATGGAATGACCAGTTACCATCAATAAATAACGATATTTCTTTAATGTGCGAGTATGTTTGTCAATTCTTTAATGTACAATCATCAATTACAAAATTCTTGATAATTTACTCAATCCAAGTAAATTCAACAACTTATATTCGACTATATAACTTATAAAAATTACAAAAGCACAAGAATCTAGCTACTAGTGTCAATATCACCTCTTCCCATCTTGTGTCTTCTATCTCAAATCAAATCATTCCTACAAAGAGAGTCGAAAAAGATTGGCCATATCAAAACTAGCAGTTAAAAACAGATATGTTTACAATAGAAACAAAGGCGCAATCATTCGCATCTTGTGTCTTCTGTAAAGTCCAGTTAGAATAGCCAATTCTAATTAATTGATTGGGCCTGCATTAGTATTTTCTTTAGAAAGCCCATTAACATTTGTAATCCTGAAAGGATAAATGGTCGAACTACTGGAAGAATTCGTTCAGAAAATAAAACTTTACTCTTTGACTTCAATTACTGTTTTTTTGCCGAAATCTGTACTCGCCGGCCTGAGTTGGAGCGCTGGTTAATCGAAAATTGGCGTGGCACCCATCACACTACCTTAACACGTTAAGGGTTCCTTTCACTGCCACTTATATCAGCTCTGCCTAAATTTTGCAAGCAAATCTAGAACATTTTAACAACTCCCAATTCTATCTCCAAGAGATGTGTTTTACTTCAAGCTCACACTCTCTAAAACGTTCAACCTGTATTCATTTTTAAGGTTAGTTTACACTGTAATAAATCATATGCGTTGAACTTCAGACATGTAAAATACAAGAGCTAAATATCTCTTTCTATCAGCCATTATACATTTTTATATTTCTAGCAAGAATGAGACAAAAAACTAGAAACACATATCCCAAAATCATTCAGCAGTAATTTTTAGTAAACATAATGTAATAAATCTAATAAGTTTGAGAGAATCCTCTCTACACATGTGTAAATGGTTGCTTCCTACTAGCATTATTTAAGGCCACATCTTGCTACCCCAAAAGAAGAAAAATAATTATGATAATAATATTAGTAAGAACAATAATGTAAAAGAGCACATTATCCAGGTTTACATCAAATGCATTGCCCTATATATTCAGGGCTAGGCTAATAAAAAGGGGCACCATAATTTTTTAAAAAGTAAAATTTAATTAAAATCCAGTAGCAGAATCATGTACAATGATTGGGGCCAGTCTATTTAAAAGGGGGTGTGTGTGTCAATGCATTGTCATAGCAAAAAAAAAAAAAAAAACATTATACAACAACAAATAAGGTTGAATCCCTTCCGAGCAAGCCTGATCGAGTAGTTTAAATGCATCTCTGAATTCTTCAAAGCTCAACAAGAATTTGACACAATATAAAAGTCTTCTTTAAAAAAAAAAAATTAAATTGACACAATTCCAGTTGCAATTCACAAGCTCACACTTGTCCAATGCCGAAAATATTGAGTGGACTATGGGTTTTTGTTTAATTTGGCACTAGTATTGATTGGATTTATGTTGTATCTTGTTGAGTTTACATGCCAGGCTATCTCTGTTAAAGAGGATAAACGTAAAAAGAGTTGAGTCTCAGTTAATTGCCACACTGATATTTTTACTTTCTAAAGTAAGTTTGGCCAAGTGGTCAGCATATTAAGTAATTTTTGAGTGTAAATACTGTTGCCTAAAAATATCTACCTCTCAAAGTTTGAGGGTTTATTTTTTAATTTAGAAATTTTTGTGGATGTAAAATTTATTTTATATTGAATTTGAATTTTCTTTTCATATCGATTATATTGATGGAGTATATAATCCTTTACTGTCACCAGAAAATGACTGGAAAAAGAACATATAAAACATTGAGTTGAAGATGACGGGCATTGCTCGTTGTCGTTGATTTGCCGAACTGGAATTAGTGGTTTTTAGTGCATTTGCTTTTTCCAGCTACCTAAAGTAGTTCCTCTCTAATTGGTAGCTTAATTGAAAAGTTTGGCAAACGAAAAGAAATTTTGCCTTAAAAAGTTGATTAATTGGGAAAGGGAAGAAAGATTAAGAAGTATATACATATATTTTGAAATAAAATATTTATGGTTTTATTATGTAATTGTTTTTGTGGTTCATGAATTCATTGTTAAAAATAATAATTATGCGACTATTATAAAAGGGCAGAGTTTATCCGATTATTTTAATTGTAAGCGGCATCCTTTATTTAAAAATGAATTATGTGATTCTCCTCTTTTTTTTTTTTTTTTTTTTGGAAGAGATTTATGTGATTCTTCTAGAAATTAATATTTTATTAATCTTATTAGTTTTTCCAAAATTCTATGCAGCATTTATTATAACTGGTGAGTGTATGTGGCATTGGCATACCATTTCATATTTTGGGTAGAACATATTAAATATATTTGCATCGGTTAAATTGTGTAATTAGTGTAATTTTGATTCAATTTAATGAATCATATTACTCGCAAAATATTAGAATAATTAATACAACCTTCGTCACATAAAATCTTTCACACTTTTTTTTTTCGTTCGTCCCACTGTAAATTTCACACCCTTAAAATGGAAAACCCTTTATAAATTTCACCCTCACAATTTTCACTAATTCATACAAAATGTCATTATTTTTTACTCACACATACAAAAATCCAATATTTTTTTTACTTTATTATAAAAGTTTACAAAATTATCCCTCAAAACTTCAATCATTACTCTTTTCATAAATGTATGTTCTTCTACATGTGAAAGTTTTTCTGGGACGAGGAATGTTATTTTATATAAATATAAATATTAATTTATATGTGAACAATATTAATACTTTTTAGTATATAAACTATTTTAGTGAAAAAATAATTCTATTTAATAAAAATTTATGGATCAAAATTAAATTAAATTGTCGCAGAAAATTAGTCATCAAATGGTATTCCTTTGAAAAGTTTCCGTTAATACTTTTTCGAAATAACAATTCCTCTAATATAGGGATATTCCACTGCTTCCATGTATAATGCTTTTTCGAAGTCATGATGCATATTTTACACATGGAATGATTAATATTGGAAAATTTGACTAATTTAATAAATCTCTTAAAGTAAGTATAGTATCTCAAAGTATTTCTCTTTATAAAAATTTGATATTATATAATTTTAAATTAATGTGATTATTTTACTTTATATAATATAATTCTAAATATGTGATTTCTCTTAAATCTTAATATTGAGTATAATGATTAATTCTTAAATCATAATATTGAGTATAATGATTAATTCTATTTATATCACAATTTTAAATAATATATAGGAGTATAAATATTATATTACAATTTGATGTATTGAAAAATAAAATGTTATTTAAATACTTTATAAATTTGATGTATTGAAAAATAAAATTTTAAAATATACAGAAAATTATTACATACTTTTATACATATATTAGTTAAATATGTTTATTTTATAATATAAATATATTATTTTACATAATAAATTAATTAATTTATATATATTATATAATATATTATCTTATCAATTTAATTTGAGAACATACGCGCGATATTAATCTAGTTCCTCTAATATAGGGGATATTCCACTGCTTCCATGTATAATGCTTTTTCAAGTCATGATGCATATTTTACACAAGGAACACGCTTTGATGATATTGTGATGAAAAATGTGCGTAATTAAATATAATAAGAAATTAAAATTTGAACAATCACCAGCCAAAAATAATCCAATTTAAAAAAAAATAAAAAAATGATTACCATTTAAGCAATAGTTTTAACAACCATCATATGGCCACATGATCATGACTCAGTTCCAGCTACTTCGCAGCTTAACTTAATAAAAATAAAAATAGAACCTCATTATAATACAAAAGGTTTCATCTCACGAAATGGTATAACTCAATTGATTAGAAATTCCACACTCATTTTCAAAATAATAGCATTTTAAAAACTAAAAATAAAAAATAATAATAAATTAACTCGAAAATTATCATAATAAAATTTTAGTGCATTAAATGCACTCATTTCACAAGAGATCAACTCAATATAAAATAATTTTTGCTTTCTTAAGACGATTTTTTTAATAATTTAATATACTTGCGAATAATAATAACAATATACGAATCTTTTAATTGACCAAATCAAATGCTTACTCCCTCAATGAAAACTTGGTTTATAATTCTAGAATCACACGACTTTTGTGTTAAGAAATAAGAAATGTTTATTATTGAAAATGACAACATTGGGAGAAAATCCCAACCAAAATAAAAAAAAAAAAAAAAAAAAGTTGCTCCATTTCCCATATTCTGCACCAAGTTCATTGGTTGGCTGTGGTCCGCCCTTTCTTCATTTATTGACAATGCCAAATCAATCCTACGTGTTGCTTAAGGCGTGTTTGATAGGGAAAGAACAAATAAATTCCAAAAAATACTTCTATTTCCCTTTACACTTTTCCACCCAAAATCTATTAATTTCTCTTCTTCCAAATTTTTTTGTATTTTCCTTTGCACTTTTTCTCCCCAAAATCAATTGATTTCTCGTCTTCTTTCTTTTTAATACACGTATATAATTCGTCGTATATCATTAAATTACTACCCAAAAAATTAATTAATTTGAGCGTAAGTACTTTTTATATTCATAATTTATTCCGTATGCTGAATTTGTTTTCAATTCTTTAAATCGTTAATTTATTATTAGTTATAAAAAAATAGGAATAAACATTTGCTATTTGGCTAATAGAATAAATAATTGTTAATATAAATTTTGTCATATCATTGATTTCTTGATTATATATTACTGAAACCAAAAGTGTTAATATTGTGATTGTACGCACATTTTTAAATCATAAATTATTACCAGATTCGCATTCTTACTTCAAATTATATGAGCTGAGTGTTTTCTTGGTTATAAAATTAATTCATAGAAAAATTATATCACATGTTAATCTAAGGACGAAAGTAGTTTCATCTTTATAAACATCATACTAACATCTGTCATCACTAATTTTTGGAAAGTTGTCCTATTTGGTAATAAAGAAGGTGTTCGATCCTTAAAGGTTGTTTTTCACTTTTTCCGAAAACAAGAAGAATAGTTTTCATTATTGCAAAATTTGCTGACAACTAAGATTCAGAGTACAAACTTTTGTGGGTCTACTCAATAAAAATAAAAAAATTATGAATGTGAGGAGCTCTAACGAATTTATGAGCCAATTCACGCCTAATATTAATTATTTTTATTATTATAATTTAATAATAATAATTGATTATTTACACTGAATATATTTAATTATTTTCATTGAATAAAATATTCATTCCATCCCATAATTACTTTCATATGAAAATTGACATATACATATTAAGAAAAGAAAGTTATGGGTAGGAATTTGAGAAATAATTTTATAAATTTTTAATTTTTTTAAAAGAAAAAGTATTTTATTCAAAATAGCAAGGTATGAGCAATTCCATATATATATATATATATATATATATATATATATAAAGATTCTAAACAACATCAGGTTATGAAAAAATGAAGATATAGCTAGTAACCAAGTATTTAAAGAAGCATTGTTTGATTGAATTTTTTTGCTAGAAACCAACTCCATACTCTCCCTTTGTCTTTATCGATTATTGTCTCCCGGACTGATGTTTCCTTTCTTTTGAAGATAGAATTATTCCCGATTTTTAATAAATTTTGTAAATTTTTATATATAATAATAAAAAAATAAGTTGGTTATATGTAAATGTAGACTAAAAATAATGATATTTTGTATAAAATAATGAATATTGTGAGAGAGGGTTTAAAGAGAATTTTTTTATTTTAAAGGTGTGAAAATTATTTTTAAAATTAAAAAAAAATGAAAGTAATTGCGGTATCGAAAAATAATTAATTTATTAACCAATTATACTTAATAATTAATGTATACACACATGTGTTACTCAATAATCAAATCATGACCCTCCCTCAAGTACATTTTAATTTGTTGTTAAACAATTGCAGGGTGTATGTATTTTTCTAAGTCGACAAACGACGCCGGCCAATAATCTGAATATTTTTTCCTCATCGGGCGACCAGTAATCTGAATATAGTTGAGTGCTCGTATCAAATTAAAATTATCGTATCGTAAATTTAAAAAAAAAAAAATTATCGTATCGTAAATTTAAATATTCCATCGGAATGGGCTCGATTAACAAAGTTATCATGTAGGAGGGAAAGTCGCACCAAGAATAGGCGATCATGCTAAGCTCGAGTGATCACAGCCGTTGGTTCCATTGACCATTGATAGTAGCGACAGCTGGGTCTCACAACGCAGAAGGAGAAGCGTTTTCATTTGCACAGCCACGTATCACCTCAGAGTTATTATTCTGTGCTTCGCTGTTCGCATCTCAGTGGCACACGTATAACGCTAACCCTAGATTGCATTCTGGAATATTATTAGCTGCCCGCGGGCTACGGGCAAGGAGGCATCGGAATCTGAGCGAGTGGGCTCCACAGGCATTTTTATTTATGGCGGTGGAGCCCATGCTTGTGTGGTGGGCCCAATCCTACGCAGCTCCAAGGTGGTGTGACGGGAAATGGACAAGAAATGTGGGGTCCTTTGTGCAATTATTCAATTTTATGTGTCATGATTGTGGTGACTGTTGAATGATGATGTATGTTGTTGGTTTCTTTTTTTAAAAATGCTTTTCTTTTGGTTGGTTATCCTTTTATGCAATCCAATGGGCTCTCCCAGTCTCTTTATGCCCACCAAAAGTTCTTGAAATTATTGTTTAGACCCTAAATTATTTAGTTCTTGAAATTATTGTTTAGACCTCTATTTTTTTTTTTTTTTTAAATTAACATGTGAAACTGTTACTCCAAACTAGACTACTATAACTAATTATACTTTGAGATGTTCAAGAATAATATTTAAATCAGAGTGTTAAAATTGATAAGTGTTTATTTGTCTCATAATACGTGAAACATTAAATATTAAGAATTTATTTATATTTTATATTATCAATTTACTTCTTTGAAAGATAATTATAAATATATTGATGTTAGGTCTTTCAAAATTGCTTATGGACCAGTCCTTTTCATTCGAGTAATTGTCATGATTGTTTAAAGTACAAATGTTGAAATATGTGGTTCTAAATCTAATCAATTACATTTTTTTCTCGGTAAAAATTATTACAAGAATTCATATTAACTAAACCTCACAGTAAGAGAGCTAAAACTAATGCTCTATCAGTTTAAACACACCCATGAATTAAGTAATCAATAACTTAATTATTTCAATTCCATGTTTTGTTTCATTAATATATATTATACAAAATTTAATATAAATATATAGATATAATAAAACATAATATTACCTTAAATCTTGTTGCACTTTTGTACTTGTAAAGACAAAAAGTTATTGAATAAAAAATAGTCATAAGACTTTTAACTTTAACATGACTTGGAGACACCAAATCCAAATTAATAAAATTAAATCTTCTAAACGCATGGGGGAAACTCAAAGGTACTCTTTTTACTGCAGAGGGTGACACACAAAATGTAAATATAAAATGAAATGTGAAACCACTTCATTTGCTAAACCGCAATACTGCCATTCGATTCAATCACCCTAGACTTTGGAAAAAGCCATTACATGACATCATTTTATAGTGGCCCCAATTTTTCCCAACCACACCCCATCTTCAACCTGATCAGAAATTTGATTGGTTAATCTCACTGGTGTAGGTGGTCCATGCAACACCTGATATCAGCTCCTCCCCACCCTATGGCCTGCCTTTCTCTATATAAAAGCCACATCCCCATTCCCCTTTCCTCCCCCTCTCTCTCTCTCACTCTCTGCAACCACAACTTTCTCAACTCCTCCAAGTCAAAACCTCAAACTCACCGCCGATGGGGTCAACTGCATACTACACCGGCTGTGAATACGAAAACTACCAACCCCATTTTCTTGATTCTTGCTCCCTCTGCGGAAGATCCCTTGGCCACAACTGTGACATATTCATGTACAGGTCCGTTATAATTTTAGTCGGCGTGACATCTGCAATTTAATTAAATTAATTTGATTTGTGGGCTTATATTATTTTTGGTGAATTTGCAGAGGGGACACATCTTTTTGTAGCTATGAGTGCCGACAAGAACAGATTGAAATGGATGAAGCTTCAGAGAGGAGATGTAAAATTTCTTCATCCAAGAGATCGAATAAATCATCGAGACAAACTTCAGACTCAGCTGCCAAAGAATCGGACACCAACAAAGCTGTAAGAACAGGGACAGTTGCTGTGTCCTAGTTCCCAGATTAATTCCGAGAACTGGAGTTTGATCTGTAAAGATGGGCAGGAGGCCCATCTGCAGTTTTGAATTTTCTTAATTTTACTTTTCTATATTTTGTTTTCTTGAAAATTAATGGCATCTGTATATACAGTATGTTCATATGGATATGGTGCGATATTGATAAAGGAATTTTCTTGTGGTGTCATTACATATAAATCTTGGTTAGTCTCGGAAGTTCTGAATTTTCATTAGCCTTGAATTTAAGCAGAGACTTCAATATTTTAATTTGATTAGCAAGATGTTGATTGTTGAGATAAATAATTGATAAAGCGTAACATGGTTTACCTCTTTTTAGAAAAAGTCTTTCCTATTTCATAAAATCCTATATATTTATGATTTATCATCTTCTCTTCATACAAAAATTGGTTGATATATGCAGTAATATACATATATATTGATACGATAAAAAGTATAGGTACTTATAAATCAAAGTATTAGTTTGATCTGGAAATTTATCTTATGTTCAAGAATAAACTAAAATCTCTATATGTTTTATGGCAAAAACATGTATGAAGCAATATTACAGTGAGACGGTTTTGAAGCGTTAACATATCTTCTTAGTTGTAGAAATATCCAAATTATGTTTTTTGTTTTATTGCGAGACGATTTCGTTTAAGATCTTACTTATTTTTAATATTCCCAACAAAGTAAAGGAAATAATTCCAAACTAGACTTCGAGCAGCAAACATGGGCAGAATTAAAGTTGAAACAAGGAATCTAGGAAAAATTATAGAATTCTAGAATTTGATTATCTTTACAGTGAAAAAATTATCCAAATTTTAGCTCAAATATAATATAAAGTTTGTTGAGAAATTGTCACATGTGACCACTGGTTGTATATTTATAATGTCATATAAATAATAAATTTATTATTATTTAATTAATTAATTTATATGATATTATAGCTCCTTTTTTTTTTTTTGAAAGCTATTTTAGCTCCGCTTAAGAAACATATAAATTGATATTTATTTGTATATATAATTTTTTAAAAGTCGTTTGTGTTCAATCATTAAAATGAAAAGTGTCTGTCGTGCCCAATATGTTAAGGCAAAATTGATCATGAGAAATGAGAAACCGATTTCATTGTAATTGCGAGCAACAATTTGAAAAGTTAAAAAGTGGAGCATTTTCTTTCTTTTTTAATTGAGAACACTAGGCATAATTTATCCACTATAATTTTAAAATTAGTATACGAAGGTTTACAATGGAGCAAACACAAATCATCGTCTTTATTTTTCATATTATTATTACTACTGCAAAAATATGCACATCAAGAGACTAAATATTAAAAAATTAAATTCTGAATGAATCAAATTATGGTCAAGGTCTGATTCGAATATTGAGTTTTCTTTTTGGCCGAAATTATTGATTTAATTTCCTACAAATAAAATATATATAAACACTTGTGACTTGTCCATCTTCTGTTCAAGGTATATTTAATTTATTATATTTTAACAATTTCCTAAATCTCAATCAATGTTGACCTCGAAAACGTCAATCATGCTCCTCTCTCTCACCTGTTATAATAGTAGAGAATGAGATCACGACCCACAAGCACGGCCTGCAATAAAATCTTAAATCTGATTTTAAGATTAAATTATTTAATTACAATTTTTAATTTTTATTTTTGAGGCCCGTTCATGTATAATTAGAATAATTTTATTTTATTTTAAAAATACACACAAAATACAAATAAATTTTATAAATAAATATCTTTCACAGTATATTTTACCAATATAATTTAGTAGGAATGACAATTTGCTATGAAATACTTCTCCCAGAGAGAAAAATGAATTATAATAAATGGGCCGGGCCTCCCCCATTCCCCCACCCCACAAATAATAAATGGAGGTCAAGCCTAGGATAAAGTTAAAGTCTTATCCTTGAATTTACCAACAATTTGATTTATGGGCCTTCAACTCGTTATCTAAGGGAAACACTCGTGTAACGTTCGATTGTAAAATGCGGCGGTGACTGTAATATAAAACCCTCTTCCGACACCATTCGCCGGCGGAAATGCGGATGTGTGAATTCACCGGAATCTTAAGGTCTGCCTTTCTGGCCCTCTCTTTCTCCACCTAACGCAGAAATATGATTTATCAGAAAGCAATTTATGCCCCTTTCGAACTTATTGATAATCGGGGTAGCATGAATGCAGAAGCAATCAACAGGTAAGTGCAAGGAATGATTGCTCAGCCAAACAGAAGACATCTGCCAGAATTTGCACCTGGATCAGAATCTTGTGCCTCTGGTAGGTTGCTTTGATTTAGGCTAGGGATTCTGTGGGATTTAATAGGATTGCAAGAACTTCTGCAAATTGTTGAAACATGGAAATTGGCTTTATAGATTTAGATGTGAAGACCTTTAATCTGTGATATTTATATAGTGTTGGAGATAGGTGCCCGGACCTTGCTTGGATAGTCAGTGAATCAAGGAAATAATTAAGACATCTGATTAGCAAGGACTTATGCATTCTTGATTACTAGAAGACACGGTTGCTTCTTAAGCTGTACGGACCAATAAAAATCTTAAGTTGCAATTACATATTAGAATACAAAAACCAGTTATATTGCACTTGATGTTCATCTTTGACAATAAAGTGGGAATTTTTATCCTCTAGTTATGTTACTTGGGCCCTTTGCATGATCATAAACCTTCTTGTATTTACTCCATCCACATTTTCACTTATTTTAGCCAAGTGGGCCATACGTCTCTTGGCTGATTCTGATATCCCCATATGTTTTGCAGGCTTCTCCTCCACACCATTATCTTCATCATCGTCTAAATATTGTGTCGGAGGGCTGTCCATGGCTGATGTCTGAACGATGTGCATTAAAGCTTCCACCACCTTGCTCATCATCGGTCGATCCTTTGCACTTTTCACTAAACAACTATCGGCTAATTTAGCAATTTCACGAGCTGCACTGAGCGAGTATTGGTTATCGAGCCTTGGATCCATTATCATGCCAAATTTTCGACTATCGACAGGATACTGCTTCACCCAATCCAGAAGTCTCTGCTCGGGTTTGGGGCGGTGCCTTTCTAGAGATCGTCTGCCTGTCAACATCTCATACAATACAACACCAAAACTCCAGACGTCGCTCTTTGAGGTAAGATGCCCAGTCTCAATGTAATCTGGAGCAGCATATCCATATGTTCCAACAACCTGTGTAAGAAAAGCTCAAGTCAATTGTTGATGAGATACACATGTAGTTTTTTTATTTAAGGAAGATTTACTCCTATTATGATTATCATGATCAACTTCTCCAGTTTGGCCCAGTCTGACTGGTGAATTCAATAACTAAGCAAATATGGAATAGAGCCAGGGCAACACAACTCGGACGCATTGGCCAGACCCAAGTGTCTCATCTATAATTTAAGTCTTACTACATAACATACTAACATGCATGGTATATGCCATGCTTAATTGCTTATAAAACTGAACATACCGCGGTGGAAACATGTGTATGACCAGCAGTGGGACCCTCTCTGGCAAGCCCAAAATCTGAAAGTTTCGGGTTGAAGTCCCCATCCAACAGAACATTTGATGACTTGAAATCTCGATATATAACCTAAAACATAATCGTAACTAAACATTTAGCATCCACCAAATTCAAATATGAAATGTATGTGAAGTTACAAAGCAAAGGCAAAACCTGGATTTCTAATTGTTCGTGCAGATAAGCCAATCCTTGGGCTGCACCCAGCATTACTTGCAATCTTTTTGCCATGATAGTGGTGGATGAGCTCTATTGAAAATATGATCTTCCATGCTTTTGTTGGGCATGTATTCATACACAAGTAGCCTTTGTACACCTCTCTCTCCATCCACCTCACAGTATCCTATTAGTTTGACAACATTCGGGTGATCCACCACTCCCAGCACCTGCACTTCTGCTACCCATTCTTTGTGACCCTGACACTCGTTACTTCCCACATTAATCGACAATTATTTTTGAACAACATAACAACAAATTGACACCCAAATTAGTAGATATCGTAACTGAAGCCCCCAGTTTTCAGCAATTCAAATTGGGGAATCTCGGTCACAAACAAATATTTATTCTCCTTCTTATTACATGGGCACATCGATCTAGTTTATTCACGGAGAACTGCTTACATGCATTTCGATTCCAAAATGAAGTTTGATTGTTTCAGAAAATCAGACAATAATGTTCCTGCATGACCTAATCAATACGATTAGCCTCACCATCTATTCTCATCGATCAACTCTATGACAAGAATAACAAAACCAAAAGCCCCATGGAAGGGGGTGTCTCTTCCAGTCAAGAATGCCTAAAAATCACTAACCAACTCTCATATAAAGTCTATAATCCACAAGCAAAATCATGATACAAAATTGAAGCATTTCACACACAAATTCAACAATCATACATAGACCAACATTACTATATACCTGACATCCATCTTTATTGAGTTTCTTGATAGCAACCACCAAGGGATCACCATTTCCTTCAACAGGTTTAATTGTTCCCTTGTACACACATCCAAAACCACCTTCTCCGATCTTGAGTAATCTATTGAAGTCATTTGTTGCTTTCCGTAACTCGGAAAACGTAAAAACTCTCAAATTTTGAGGTTTCTGTTGGGATATTTCAGGAATTGTGCGCACCAGAGATGTTGATGACGACTTGGTTACCCTCTCAGCTTCAGATATATCAGATTTGCTCTGATTTTGCAGAATTGGTGCCGATTTTTGTGCCCTACTTCTACTTCTACTTTTATCCTTGAAATGGTAGAAACACTTCATTCTCTTCTTCCAAAAAAAGGTTTCGAGATTCAAGTTCATGACTCCATCGGTGCAACAGCAGTCCTGCTCAATTTATCAAAAGACAAATCGATTAATCACGTGAATTTGCAGGAAAAGAGCAATAAGGTGATTACACGCAAATAGAAAACCTAGGTTTCATAGATTGGGGAACTTGAAGAAGAAAAGTTATAATTGCCAGTACAAATGAAGAAGCGAATAATAAATTTGTGGAACGCAGAAATATCAAAGGAATGAATGAGGAAGTGTTGTTTGTGTGAGAGAATGCGTGAATTTAATGATAATAAATGCTTCAAGTTGCATCTCACCTATGTGTTATGATTTCACCATCAATTTTTCCTGGTTTATACAATTCATCTTCAACCTTGGACGCGATTCAGAAGGGAATAGGACGAACCAAAAATATGATACAACTGCAGCATCCCCTCGCCAGTCTCTGTATCCTCTGCTTAATATCTCTCTCTCACACACACACGGTGCAGTAGGTGTACTTGTGATCCTCATATATGTAAACAAAGTTAGTGAAAGGGAAATCAGTAGTTAGGTGGGGTTGGGTTTGGGGATATGACTTATCCTTTCAAACTGTGCGAATGATTACTGTACAGCGGTGCTATAAACTTATAAACTATATAAATGAAAATTTATTATTATTTAAATAATTATTTATGCGATATTACAATAAATTTGTAATATATTTATATTATTTAATGATAATATTATCCTTTTAAACATGCAAACACTATTACTTATTTTTATATACGAAAATATTTCACATTCGTTTTTCCCGAATTCGTAAATCTCTCGAGAAACTGACTAATTAATTTTAAAATTAGAACTCATTTAGAGCTTCGAGGCTATTTAGTTTTGTTTTCTCTAACAATCTAAAAGAAATGTTTCAAGACCAAATATTTATAATGACAATGGGACGTTCTTCAACGGTTTTGGTATATCGGCAAAAACTTGTTACAATCGGATACATATCATAAATTATATTTTTTATTATTATTGTTAATTATATTTACTATTATTATTATTATTTAAATATATTATTATAATAGATATAACAGTAATAATACATATACGTAATGATAATAATAAATGTTCATAATAATGATAAGTAAAAATAGAATTTACAAGATACACTCTTTTCACACAAGTGTTACTCTTGGCATATCTTTAGTCGACACATTAGAAAAAATTGTAGATCAAGAACTATCTCACCCCATTTGTATTAAAATTAATTTTTATATTACAAAATATTTATATCTTATTATTTAAAAAATTAAATTAAGACATATATTTCCTTAAAATAACATTTAATATTCACCAAATACATAAATATAATATTTTAAATGTATACGCACACACATATGTATATTATATGTAAATAAATTTATATAAAGACATAGTTTTGCATAGAAATATTAATAAATATATGGTCTCTCTTTGAAATTTTCAATTACTTTAAAAGAAAATAAGATATATAGAATAATAAAGAGAGTGGGACTGTAAGGGTATGTTTGGTTTCACTGCAAGATCCTGATTGAAGATTACACAAGCTTAAATATGTTTGTTTACAGATTGAAAATTACACAAGCCAAAAATAAAGTCAAAGCCAAAGTAAAAATATCATACTAATCTACATTTTTCTTTTCCCAATAACTCACACATTTATTTTTATAATATAATAATATCACTCTCATCTACCTTTTAAAAGTCAAAATAAAAAAATATCATATTCTTACTATTCATCAAGATTTCACAAGCCAAAAATTTTCACATGCCGAATTTTGTTAATCTCATGCAGTTCTCAAATCAAACAACCCAAATTTTGGTCTCGTCTTTAAAGAAAACTAAAAATATTAATGGAGATATACTCTTCCACCAGAAAATAGTAACATGTAATGTTTCAAATTTATTTGGTCAACAAATTTCATTATTAAAGTTAACGCGTTGATTTTGAGTAGTTGCACGCGCAATTAAGGCAGACGTGACTTACATTAGAGAGTCCAAGTAAAAGTCGTCTTTGAATTTATTTTCCTTATTTTGGTAGACATATTCTGCACATGTTAGGTGGCACAGAAACTGGACTTAATATATGCAAAGTATCATGTGAAGAATTTTACCATAAAAATTATGTAAAGAGTATTTGTTGTTTAATTAAAGAGTATTAATTAATTTTATTATTCCTTCCGTTCCATGATTTTTAAGAAGAGGGGAGTAAGTGTAGGAGAGATAATAAAATATAAGAATATTTTGGGTGGTAGAATGAGATAAAATGTAGGAAAGAGAATAAAATAGAATAAAATAAGAATGATATTTTTAAATTTAAATGATATTGTGAGGGTGTAGTTTATAAAGAATATTTCATTTTAAGGATGTGAACGTAATTATGGGACGTAATAGCTGGACAAAGTAAGTATAAAGTATTAATTTAAATAGTTTTAATTATTTTATTAAAATAATATTAATTATTCTACTAGAGTGTATTAGTCATTTTATTAAAGAATATAATTATAAATTAATTTCACAATTATTTGCTCTTCATACATGTAATACTATAAGAATATATACAATTTTCTATTTGTTTCTATTTCATATTTTGTTAAAATTAAAAATAATCAACATATTATTGCATGCATGAATTAAACAATATAATTAATTAACACATCATATGTAAAAAAGTTAACAAATAAAATATTGATCGGATCCTAATTGTATTTACATACAGTTGCTACTTGTTTACTGTAACACTCAATTTTACAAAATGTCCACACAAAAAGACACATAAATAGAACCAAATTCGGATTTACCTGCAGAATTCAATTACTATTTCATCTCTCAACGTCTCAAAATATTTTATACAATCAAAAGATTCTAGACCGTTACTGGTCAAAGTGTTTAATCACTAGTCATTAACAGTGCTATTAGCACATGAATGTGGACTTTTGGTATGTGCACTGTTGCCATGTTGGTGTCATTTTGTCTATAAGATTTAGTACGACTAATACTCTATGGTCGATCGGTAATTGCTAGGAATGATAATCCCATGATTTAATTAATAATAGGGTTTCAATTTAATAACAAGACTTCAATTTAATTAGAATAAGCTTGTTAAATTTACCGCCAAGGAGGATAAGCTATCCACTGCCATCTCCATGGATCGGATCCGATCTGATAAAGCGTGTAATCAATTTGAGTTGATATATACTTTTTATATTTTAATTTATTTTTTTAAAACCAAAATATTATCTCCGTCACAAGTATTTTTGCACATTTTCTTTTCGTTTCTCCAAACTTTTTTCACACTTTAAAATGAAAACATCACAAAATATTAAAACCATCACAATATTATTTACATTTAAAAATATCACTTTATTTAAATTTAATATGAACCCTTTTTCTCTTGAAAATCCGGTTGCTCTACATTCGGATGCATCCCAACATTTTCTAATGCATCGGTGATCACTTGACGGAAAGAGAGGTAAAAATGCTTCGACCTGTATATGGCTTGGTGTGGTGTGGCTAATTTGGAAATGGCGTAATTGTATCATCTTTAGGAACGGAGTTTTTTCTCTTGAAAAGTTTATGGATGAGCTTAAATCTAGAATTTGGAGTTGGATAGTGGTGAGGGATACTTTGTCAAATAATTTTGTGTATAGGGATTGGCTTGAGAGTCCTAGGAATCTCTTTTCTTGAATCTGTTGTACCTCTATTGTAATGGGTACTCCTTGTACCCATGCTCCTTTTTGTCTTAATAATATCTATCTTTTTTGCTGATAAAAAAAAATATGAACCCTTTTTTGAGTTGGAGTTGTTTAATTGGCCAATGCAAGTATATTCAAGAAATCTTTTAATGGTTGTTGGGAACTAGAGTAATTTGTAATTTCATTGAAATGTCGAAGCCCGTTATTTTAATTTATTATTTTATATTAATTTTGTCGGACCGTTTAGGTCCATAGTCCTATAGGACTGATCCTAATGAATAAGACTAGTCCCTTTAACATCTCAAGTACCATTGTTTATTTTTCATTTTTAATTAGTTAAAATATTTAAATCTACTCGATCGACTAGCTTAAATTCATATATAAACGACCTTTTTCACGAGTTGTTTGTTTTTCCTTTGAATTTAATATTTTATGCTTTTCCTTTATGTGGACAATCTGAAGCTGCTAATATTTCATACAGGAATAGTGATGACTTATGGAAATTAAATGTATATCATGTTTTTTTCTTTATTATTGATTCCATTAAAAATTTTATATATTATTAGTGATGAAACATCTCCTAAATATATATTTCTATTTCATTTTGTCTTCATCTATTATTATTCAATTATCATCACTTTTTTGCACTTTCTTTCTAAAAGTCTTGTTTTTTCTGTTTTAAAATTATACTCCTTGTACTATATTTATTTTATTTTGTCTGCTAAAAAAATTACTCTTTTTGTACCATACTTAATATGACATTTATTTTTGTAATAAGAATTGTTTAAAAAATAAATTATTTTTTAATGAAATAGGATATTTTTTCAATTTTAATAAGATAGTTAATTAACAATATTAAATTAAATTAGTGTAAAATAATTAATTGCATATAGTATAATATAGAGGTGTTTAAGAAAAATTAATAAAAAAATTATTTAAAAAATAATGCATCTAATATGAAATAAACATTTTTAGGTAATGGAAAAGAATCGTATAACAGGATGGTTAGAGTGTATGACTGTATGCATGTATGTAATGTGTGTTGGGGAGATATAGCGTATCTTGTTCGATAGTCACTAAAGTAGAGGTGGCGGCTAAATTTAAGAAACATCCAACCTGTCACTTGTCAGATGCCTTTTTCAGGCCAGGCGCAGTGCAGAGAAATGCCAATGATAATGGACACGAAGTTTCATAGATGCCCTCCTAAATACATTTTTTCAAAAGATTTAGTCCTTTTTTTTTTTTTTTTCACCCTGTTCAAATAATTTTACTCATGTTCTAAAAAAAAATTAACACTTTGTTTTTA
Source organism: Paraleonurus japonicus (assembly GCA_030762865.1). NCBI lineage: Eukaryota > Viridiplantae > Streptophyta > Magnoliopsida > Lamiales > Lamiaceae > Paraleonurus > Paraleonurus japonicus. The sequence continues at coordinate 36,942,434 of CM061061.1, forward strand.
TCCTTTAATTTTATTTAAACATTCATTAACTTTATTTATAAACAATCACTTTATTTATAAATGAACTCCATAATATTTTATAATACCCCGCAACATATCTACCTTATACAAAAACTAATACTCCTTCCATCCAAGAATTTAGTCATGTTTCTTTTTGCTCAAATTTTTAAAAAATAATAGTAGTTTATACGTAAAATAGATATGTTGAAGTTATTGGATATTGTGGGTTGATTTTTGAACAAAGTGGTTGTTTATATATAAAGTCAATGCCAATTGAAAAAATTAAAGAGATGTTTGAAAGGTAAGAAAGTGTTGTATTCCTTTTTTGGAAAAAGATTAAATACTTTGAAAACCTAAAAAATAAATCACGACTAAATTTTTTAGATGGAGAAAATATTACTCCCTCCGTCCCGCGATTATTTTCACACTTTTCTTTTTAGTTTGTTTCACAATTACTTTCACACCCTTAAAATATAATACTCTCCATTAATTACACCCTAATAATACCATTAAAATTTAAAAAATATCATTTTTATTTTATTTTACTTTATTTTTTCTCTTACATTTTATCTCATTTAATTACCCAAAATATTCTTACATTTTATTTTTTTATACTAATTTGAATTTTTTTAAAAAATAGTATCACTTTATGTGTAAAAGTAATTAAGGGACGGAGAGAGTATTTCTTACCACTTGTAAAAAAAAATTGGATGGAGCTACAAATGGATCCAATTGTATCATGGCCGTCCAATTATATATAATGCTGATTAAGATCTTAGACGTGAGAATATGACGGCATGCCAGTTTAAGTTAATCAATTTATACTCATTTCGTACCATAAAACCTTTCATAAAATAGAAGACACACAAATTAAAAAATATGAAAGAATGAGCAAAAATATAAAGGATAATTTAATAAACTTTTATATATAAAGTAAGTAAATGAGTTAGAATATATGTATTTTTTGTCCCAAAAATAAAGACATTTTGTATAAAATTGAGGATATTGTGAGGGTGAAGTTTATGGAGTGTTTTTCATTTAAGGGTGTGAAAGGTATTGTGAAACGATGGAAAAAAATATAGATATCATAGGAAATGAGAAGTATTTAATTTATTTACAAATAAAGTATAGTTGAAAAATTAAATTTTTGCTTTGTTTTTTCATTTGTCTTTATGTGAATTTGTTTTTCCACTTTTTCAAGATAATTCCTAATACCGAAATATTAATTTGAATTAAAACAAGATACATTAAATATGATAAAAATGAAAATGAAACATTAATAATATATTAAATACAATAATTTGTTTATCTTCGTGGAAGAGACTAAAATAGAAAATAAGTCTAACTTTACAGGCGGAGGAAATAGTTGTTTTCATTAAATGATATTCCTTTCAAATTAATGCTACTCCCATCCAAAATTAAAAAGTATGATTTCCTTTTTAGTCTGTTTGAAGTTAATATACATGTCTAAAAATAGAAAAAATTACACTATTTTACAATCCCAACATATACTTATTTACTAAATATCACAAAAATTTATTTACATTTTTTTTTGGTCTGTCATAAAAATTTATTTTCATTCCATTTTTAATAATAATTTAATTTCACGCTAGTTTATCATCACTTCTAAACACCACATATTCACCACCACACATATCTAATTTATACATAAACTATTAGTATTCATTAAAACCTGTGCCAAAAGTAAGGAGAATAATTTTTTGGACAGAAAAAGTAGTAAATACTACCATTTACCTTTTGTTAATCTACTTATTTACTTCATGAATGATACCAATTTCCAACAACGTTCTTTAAGGTTGACTTCATTCATCTATTTTATACATAAACAATCAATATTTCTTAAAATTTGTGCAAAATTAATTTTACTTACTTTGAATAAAAGAAGTATACATTTTAATAAAATAACTAATATTATTTAGGAATACAAACTAATTTTACAATTAAATTGATTCACAGTATATATATATTTTTTTATTAATGTTAGTTTCACAATATTTTCAACCTTGTTTATTAAAATGAATTGAAGACTATTTAGTCCAAAATTCCTGGAGGGTCAGTTAAAAAAATTGAGTTCCTGGAAACCTACAACTTAAACATCTTCAGATCTACGTAAGGAACATCTTCCGTCGTATTTTTGTAGGCTTGAGCACGCCTCGAGACAATGTTATTCCCGTCTGTTTATCCCCTTTAGTAATGTTATACGTTTTAATATATACCAACTTTAAATTTTGACATTATTTGTTAGACTTTTATTACATCGAGCTTCATGATTCATATTATATTTAAGGGAAAATTATTCTAGGATACAATTTCATGTATTAATTCAAATCTTGAAACTATTTGTTAATCCCTTTGTATTCATGGGTTGAGTACCCTTGTACTTAATTTAATGAATTTTCTTGCCTTTTCAAAAAAATTCAAATCTTGAATCCAAAACTGAACGCGTCACAGGATTTTCATCATACTAAGATTAATCATGACAATTGATGGTATATATATATACACTAAGTGGCGAACGGATGCGTAACGCAGGAATCTGGTTACAAAAATATAAACCTTTTGTTTTCGAAATATTGGCATTGGATTGATTATGAATTAGTGTAACATAAACTTTTTGTGTTTGAAAATATGGTCATTACATTGACTAAAGTTTGATTTCTTTATTTTATATTTTTGGAGAATCAGAATTGGGTTGACCGAAGTGAATTTATTTTAACTATCCTAAGGATTTAGATTATTTTCGTCCTCTAACTTTTCACTTTTATTAAAATGGTCCTCTAATTATTTACTTTATCAGTTTAGTCCACTATGTTTACATAATTTTATCAATTTAGTCCCCTAACTTTTTACCTTTATTGAAATGGTCCTCTAATTATCTACTTTATCAATTTAGAGCATCATTTCAATAAAGGAGAAAAGTTAGATAAAGTAGATAATTAGAGGACCATTTCAATAGAGGTGAAAAGTTAGAGGATGAAAATAATCTAAATCCCACTATCCTAAATGTTGTTTTTATTGTGGATTGATGTTTCAATGATAATGATCAAACCTGCGGATATTTAAATTAAGGAAAACCCTACTATGAACAAGGGTTTATGGTGAAACTTGATCATTTATTAAAAAGTATCGGTTGCAATAATCGAACGGTATTACCTATATTACTAAAAGGTTTCAGTCATGATAATCAAGAGTATGTCCTATATTGCTAAAGAATATTAGTTGTGATAATCAAGAGTATTACCTATATTATTAAAGAGTACCGATCATAATAACGAAAGGGTATTACCTATATTACTAAAAGGTATTAGTTGGGATAACTGAAAAGTAAATTGATCTATTTTTTCAATACGGAAGTTTCACCGTGAAACTTGGTTTACAATAGATACACTATTAAATTAATATTATGACATTAAATATATGTTTACAATGGTCCCCCTAAGTCCAATTTAAATAAGAGTTTGAAAGAGGGCATTTATCACACTTTAGTTTGTCTTGAAGTACAAAATGGTATCATGATTTATTTTCATCTGATCACGAGATGTGTTTTTAACTTTTTAGTATACCATTTCTTGAATTATTTGTTTTTCGAATGTAAATGGGTGTAGGTTATTAAAGCACTTAAAATCTCTATTTAATTTTTTAAAGCCACATGAGTATATTCAAATTACAGATAATGTTGTGAAAATAGATGAAGTTTTGTTGTATAGATAATCACACATTTATGATAATTTTCCAGATAAAAATATATTCTAAGTTATATATAGTATGGTCGTGAGGGTCCTCCGAATTCTTGGCCACTTAGGCAAGCCTTCCATAAAATCAACTTTGCCAAAAAAGACACAGAAAAATAAAGTCTTACATAAAATCATCTTTAATTGCCCAAAAAGAGAAGGGAAAATTTCCAGCACATTAGGTTGGCTAAAAGTTAATTAGTAGCCAATAACCAAGTTCTTTTTTTCTTTTTATAGCCAAAATTTGGGGTTTAAAAAAAAGAACTCAACATCAATACACTTTATATCAGTACTCAAATATGTTTGTGTGCAAATTCAGGATTTGCCAACCATTTTTTTCACTATAGTCCTCCGCCCATAAAAGCTTTTACAAGAGGATTGCGACACTTTATAAAATAAGAGTAATGATTGGACCGAAATTTAATAAGTGATTTTGTAAACTTTTGTATATAAATTTTTTAAAAATATTGAATTATGTGTATGTGTGTGTCAAAAAGTAATGATATTTTGTATAAATTAGTGAAAATTGTGAGGGTAAAGTTTATAAAAGGTTTTTCATTTTAAGGGAGTGAAATTTATAATGAGACGCACGAATAAAAAATGAAAGCGTGGAGTAGTGAAGGCCAGCTTGGTTATTTAGAAACAAGAATGAGAAATGATTACAAAATGATAAAATTCATGAAAGTTTGTATTTTATATGTATTTTTGAAGAGTGTTAGTTATTTTATTAAAATGTACTCCATTAATTTAATAGTAATATTGTATAATAAAAATAATTTACATTATTTTTAATTGTACGATGAAACTGATTTACAAGATATTTATTTATACAAAATATAAAAAGGGTGTTTGTAAACCCAACACAAATTCTAAAAAGCTTTTCTTTTTCTTTTTAAAGAAAAGTGTTTTTGAGGTAGTGAGAGAGTTAGTAGTGTTTTAAAACAATCTCATAATTGGTATAAAAGAATCATTTAAAAGTAAATGCGTACTTCGTAAATTACAAATATTCTATTCCATACACGCCGTACGTATGTTAATATAGAAAAATAACTCTAATTCTTTAAATAAATAAAAGAAATTGGATTTTTGGTTAAACAAAAATTAATGTAATGTCCTGTAGAAATTTACACACTTTGTAGTGTTTTAAAACTCTCATAATTGGTATAAAAGAATCGTTTAAAAGTAAATGCGTATTCCATAAATTACAAATATTTTATCCCGTACATGTATGTTAATGTAGAAAAAGAACTCTAATTCTTTAAATAAATAAAGAAATTGAATTTTTGGTTAAACAAAAAATTGAAGTAATGTCCCTTGGAAAAATTTAAATAATTATCCTGAATGAGTAAGACAAGCATTATTAACAAGTACTACTATATTTATTTTCATAATTACCAACTAGCGGTAACCCTTACCCACCACATACCCCTTCCACATTCGGAATAAAAGTAGCACAGACACAGGCCAGAGATTCTTTGTATGAAGTTTGTCTTAAACCCCCTCCCCGTACACTCTCTCTCTCTCTCTCTCATCTTCTTCTCTTTATCTCTCTATTTCGCTCTCCACCCTCATTGTTTGCTGATTTGCTCTACCCCTCTCTTGCTCTCTCGTTCATTTTTGTTCGCATGATTTTTGAGGGAGAGACACCTTAGCAAAACGCTGAAACCTAAGAAACGCCTCTCGTCGGCGGCGCGGGGAGAATCCTTTATGCCTGTTCGCATGTTTGCAAACGACGTTGGGCAAGGATTTTTTTCTGTCGGATATAAACGAGGTAATTATGGACGTAAGATATCATTTAGCTCGTGTTTCTTTTTTTTAATGCTTCAATAAAATTATATTTATTGTTTCGTTCATGCCACATTAATAATGTATAATACAATTCCGTCAAATAAAATATTTAATACAATATTATTGATTTTGAATTGTGAATATGTTTTTTTTTTTTTTTTTTTGAGTAGTATTTGTGTGCATATTGTGCACACAAAGTTTGGTTACAATGTAGTATTATTTTTTATACCGTATAGTATTAGTTTGGTTTCAATATAGTATTATTTCGTATCTTTGTATAATATTAGTTTGGTTACAGTGTAGTATTATTTCGGACATTGTATAGTATTAGTTTAGTTAGCAACATTGTATAGTATTAATTTAGTTACGGTAGAGTATTAGATAAAAAATATTGTGCACACAAATATTTTTTTTTTTTTAATAGATTTGTTGTAATTATAAATTTGTTTTTATAGATCTGTTGCAAGAAATAAAAATAGATCAAGGACCTAGCTGATGTAACCATGGCTCGACAAATCATTAGTTTTTTTTTTTTTTAATTGGGGGATAGGAACAAAATAATTTTTGATATATCATGCATGGTTTTCTAGATCTAATGAACAAGGTTTCTTATAGGAATGAACTGATGTTATGTTTTGACGTTTTTGTGATTTCTCATTTATATACGAAGCTGGAAAAAAAGATTTTCTCCCTTAAAAATTAAAGCGTACCATAATAGGATGAGACATGAACGACACACAATAGATTGTGCATCCGACATAAAATTTTATTTGATAAAACTGTTTAGTTCTTTTTTATTTTTTAATGCTTCAATAAAATTATATTTTATTGCTTCGATCATGCCATCTTAGTAGCGTTTAATCACAATATTATTGATTTTGAATTGGTAAAAAAGAAATATTTTTATAGATTTATTGTAATCATAAACTTTTTTATAGATCTCTTGCAAGAAATAAAAATAGATCAAGCACGAATGAAACCTAGCTGATGCAACCATGGCTCGACAAATCATTAGCTTTGATTTTTTTTTTTTTTATATATGTATATTTGGATAGGAACAAAAATGACTCTTTTTTTTGACAGGAACAAAAATGATTTTTGATATATAAAGAAACATGGTTTTCTAGATTTAATGAACAAGATTTCTTATAGGGATGAACTGATGTTAAGCTTTGATGTTTTTGTGATCTTCTCATTTACATGTGAAGTTGAAAAAGAAAAAAGATATTCCCTTGAAAATACAAGCCCATCATAATAGTATGAGACGTGCACGACATGCAACAAATCGTACATCGTACACATGACACACAACTTTTTTAAAAAAATTTTTTAATGCTTCAATATATATTTATTGCTTCGTTCATCCCACTACAATTTGTGCCCAATCTGATGGGTTGGCTCATCCAACCCGAAGTTAAGTATGGGTCTGGGTCCAAAATAATCGGGCCGATTTGGGTTGACCCATCAAGTCCAAACTTTACTCTATTTGTTGAATTATGATAGGAATTTATGGTTTATTATTTTATAATTTTTTACCACTGACCAGTAGTGTATAGTAGACTTAATTATTTAGTAAATTATATATGTGCGGGTGGAACGAGTAACCAATAATATTTGTTTATATATAGTTCTTGTTATTCAGCAATTTAAAAAAAAAAATTGTAGTCATGATGTGTTGCCATGTTGGGTTGGCCGATTAATTAGCCCACAACTCTCTTTTGTTGGCCGGACAAGAGATTGGGCCGATCCGACCCAGTCCATTAATGTGGCTTGGCCCGATAGGGTGGGTTGGGTGGCCCTAATAGCGACCTCTAATTTGGGAAAAAAATACTCCTCCGTCCCATAAAAGCCTTTCACACTTTCCTTTTTCGTCCGTCCCATTATAAGTTTCACACCCTTAAAATGAAAAATCTTTTATAAATTTCACCCTCACAATTTTCACTAATTTACACAAATGCCATTACTTTTACTCTCACATACACATATCCCAATAAAGTTTTTTTACTTTATACATAAAAATTTACAAATTTATCCCCCAAAACTTCAATCATTACTCTTTTTTCTTAAAGTGTGTGTCCACCTACATATAAAATCTTTTCCGGACGAGGGAGTATTTTTTTATAGATTTGTTGTAATTATAAACTTTGTTTTATACTAGATCTCTTGCTAGAAATAAAATAGATCAAGCACGAAAGAAACCTAGCTGATGTTATGCTTTCTTTGTTTGTTTGTTTGCTTTTTTTTTTCTTGTGGAACAAAAATTATTTTTATATATAAAGAAACATGGTTTTCTAGATCTAATGAACAAGGTTTCTTATATAGATGAACTGATGTTATGCTTTGATGCTTTTATGATCTTCTCATTTATGTGTGAAGTTGAAAAATAAAATAATTTTCCGATAAAAATCCAAGCGTACCATCAAAGGATGGGTCGTGCACGTCACACGTATACCGTACCCAAGATTTTATTTGATAAAAATTAGATTCTTTTTTAATTTTATTATTATTGTACATTCACAAATATAAATTTTGAGAGATGTTTTTTTATTTATATTAATTACACATAATTATGTGCTGAGTTTTATTATTATAATTGGAGAAATAAGATCCTGCGGTAGCATAGTCGCGTAATACATTAATTTCTAATTTTCTATACTATAAACCGTATTTTATTTATATTTCAGTATTATTAAATACGTTATTTTACACTAGTGTGCACCAATTTGCATATGATGCAATTGATGCAATTTTAATTAATTTTAATTTAACTTTGACTAATTTTTACACATGTCATAATATACTTAAAATTAAATAGAAACCGTGTGCACTAATTGCATACAAGAATTTATCAAATATTATATGATATGTGTATATTAATGATAATTTTTATCCATACATAGGCGTGTCGCTTATACGGAAGGTAGACATAAATAATTTTTGAAGAATACGTATGTTAGAGTAGGTCTCAAGTGAAATTTGTTCAACATATAAAACTGATATCATTACATTTATTTAGTATTATCATTATTCTAATAAATTAATACTATAATATTTTACAATGTGATATTAATTTATAAGTGTTATTATATTACTAAATGAATTATATAATATTAATATATGAATGTAATGATATTAATTTCATACATTGAATAAATTTAACAGAATAATTTATGGGTATGCTAATCTACAAGAAAGATGAGATTATAACCTATTTATGTGATAGCGTGTATATTAATAACGATTTTATCTGTACATACGTGTGTCGCTTATATGGAGAATTGATAAAAATAATTTTCCGAAAATAATAGATATGCTAAGTAGGCATCACGTGAAATCTGTCCACTGTATAAAATAAATATTATTACATTCATTAAATAATACATTATTTTAACAAATTACACAAGACAATTTATGGGCATGCTAATCAACAAGAAAGATGGTGAAGATAAATAAATTTCCGAAAATAATAGGTATGCTGGAGTAGGTCTTAAGTAATACAATATTTTTATAGATTAATATCATATTATTAAATGAATAATATGATATTATTGAATGAATGATATGATATTAATTTTATAGTGTTAATAAAATTTTACAGAAAAGTTTGTGGGTATATTAATCTACAAGAAAAATGAGACTGCCTATTTATTGCAGATTGAAATTACATTAAAAAAATTTACACCTGTGAATTTATACATATACATCTTCAAAAATTACACCGGTGGATTTCTATATATACATCTTCAATATAAAATAAAGATGTTCATTAAGGAAATAATGGATTTTGACAACCCCCAATATCTGTTAAACAGTCATTCAAATTCTGGAAGGTTGTGCAACGATTGCAGATACACTTGGGTGACTCAAGAATTTCTTCTTGTTCCTCTGCAACCTGAGAGATTAAAGATGGTAATCATCTATATCTCAATTGTTATGTTATATTTAATTTAATTTAATTTAATTAGAGGCTATTCGTCTTATTAATAAATCGAGAGGTCAATGTTGCAAGGAACATTAGGTCTTCTCCTAATATTAATTGTCGGATTGAAACTTTTTTCATTTTTTTTTTTTTGTTTTAAAATATTGGTAAGTAGTATAACTTAAAGATAAATATGTACACTATTCAAATTTATAATATTATTTAATTGTAAAAAGAATTTATCGAGATAGACCTCACCGGTTCTTACTTTGGTCAAAATTATAAACTTGGTTGATTCTGGTTTCGGATATGCTTTTTTCATTAATGTTGTTCTTTATTTTAATAGTCATGCTTTAATAAATGCTTAGCAGTTCCCGCTTTATACATATACATATTTTTATTTTTTATTTTCTTTAGGAATGTAATATGTACACATATATAGTTGTGAAATATTCATAATATATAATAATAAATTTATTTAATTTTTTAATTCTTTAGGGGTTGTGTAAATAATATTTCAACTGGTTTGCATGCAATCTGGTTAGTTAACGGTTTATTATGAGAGCATGTGAATTTTTGAAATAGAAGAATACATTGGTGATTCAATATTGCATTCATTAAATGGAAAAATCTGTTGATAAATTAAAAATCTTGTAATACAGAGTGATCGCCAGCCAATTTACTACAAGGAATACTTCACTTCTGTTGCAAAGAGAACTAGAGCCAAGAGTAAGGTGTTTAATGATCAGATCTTTGAAGCCGGTGAAAGTTCCTCCACCTGTCGGCGGAATGTGGAAGCGGCGCCGGCGAACTGTGATTCAGGTGCGGTTCCAGCAAATACACGGAGGAAGAAGGTACAATCGCGAGGTTCTTCTTCAAGGTATACTAATGTCGAGATCGCTGATTCAGAGGAAGTACTCGCTAGGAAAAGGAAGAGGGAGGCCAAAGGGGAGTGTTGGCCGCAAGAAAAAGGGTATGGATAATTAATTACTGCATAGCATTTCATATTTGTGAAATATGCATTTGAGAATGTGCTTTTGATGTAGCTTTACCTTATTTGATCAATTAAGAAATTGCGATTTTTTTTTTTTTTTTTGGTCAAATTCCTGAAATGGCATCAATATAATGCAAGTTTAAGCAGATAAAAGACAAAGGATGTACAACATTATATCATTTCCCTTAATCTATATCCAGGAAGCTGACTGCTTATCTGTAAAATTCCTACTATATGGATTCCATTATATTAGGTGGAACATATCTTCTTGTGATTTCACTGATTTGTATTTGTATAGCAGCTTTGTTATTTTCAGCTATGAATATGGACATTAAGGGAATTGAAGCAGCTGAGTTCTTCAGATGTAAGAAAAGACCTATGGCATCAAACATGGAGCATTCAGAAAGGCAAGAAGAACCCGGTGAAGCTTCTCCTGCTGCCAATAGGAAGAAGAATGTGGAGGGTGTCGGATATGGTTCTGATCAAGAACTTCCTGTCCAAAAAGGTTTGAACTTAAGATCTATTTTATCTGCCTGCTTGTGCTCATTGTTTGTTGTCTTCGTGTTTATAACTAAAATCATAGGCAATTGAATGTTATGCTTCATCAAGGATTACAAAGTATCCTAGCTAGAATACCATGCCTTGAGAACTACTGATGCTGACTTATTGACTTTACAAGTTTCAGTGTTGTATCAGAACCCATTCTACTCATCCTGAAACCAGAACAAGCAATATGTTAAGAAAAGTGTCCATCCCTCTCTCTCTCTCTCTCTCTCTGCAAGAAATTGTCCCTTATGTGTTCATATTTAAGATCCATTTGAACGTCCAGGGCTCTTCAGAACACTATATTTGTGTCTGTTTTTCTCTTTAATCTTTTTCTCCTCTTCTAATTAAGTAGATCTGAGTCGGAAACAAGAGAAAATATTTGCCTATTTGTTAAAATATTTCTAATGATGCAAGGGTTATGTTAAAGAGTGTGCTTATATAGGTTGCAGCTACTTAACAGAAGAGTTTGTTATTCTTATATCTGAGCAGGGGATGGAAATGAAGACATGGTTTCTGAAGAAATTGATATTGATGAAATTGTGGATGAAGAGTTCATTAATCTTACAACCGCTGAAAGTTATTCTGCGGTCCCTCCAAGGAAGGATGCCAGCAATGTAAGCAAAAAGGTTTCTTCTGCTGATCATTGTGAATCCTTCTATTCCAATGATTCCTGCAATGGTCACTTATCAAGTTCATTCCTTTTCAGAGGTACTCTTTTTTCATTCAGTTCAATCTTACAGACAGTCTCGTCTGTTACTGGTTTTTAAAATAATCTAATTTAAATACATTAGGTGATGGAGTTACCGTAGTAATACTTCTGTAAAGCATTTGAAGATATCTGTAATGCTGAGACATTAAAAGTATGAGTTTACAGCCAGAATAAATTATATATCCAATAAAAAGGTTCAACGTCATTTTTATCAATTGGCAACTTCATTAGACCTGGGAAATTGAAAATGCCTTGGAACAAAAAACAGAGTAAAGAGTCTCTAATCTGTCAATTTATTCCCCTATATTTTTCTCTATTTTTCTGCTTCAGTTATTAAACTTATAAGTAAGTTTCATCAGAAGATACATGGCATGTTCAAATTGAAAGAGCTCAACAATGCTGTTGCCTAGCTTTGAATGGTATGTTTCTCATTTTTATCATTCGTTTAGGGAGCAATGGAGAAGATATGGTTCCAGAGGAAACTGGGATAGAGGTAATTGATGAAGCCGAATTCAGAAATCAGAGAAGACATTCTAAGTCAAAAGCAGGGCGACCACTGGAGCAAAGCTTTGATTCAAATCCATCAGCAAATAAAGGTGATATTCTTCTATCTCTTCATATGTTTATTAATGTTTGAAATAATAAAAGAAATATATGCAACCTTGATGTTGTTAATTGCTAGAGGTTAATACAATGGGCCTAGAAAGAAATATAACCTTTGGTGTTTCTTCTATACAAATTGCTAGTTGCAGGATTATGAATTCCATGTCAAAATTCTGAAATGTTGTTAAAGCATATCAACTTCATCTGTAAATATTAAGATGTGAGGCGTAATTGTACAATTTTATGACCTTCTGCAAGCTTCGACTTGGAATGTGACAATAAAATCAATTTTTTTTTGCATTTAACTGTAAAGAACACTAACCATTGGTTTTTGAAGATCTCACGTGAGTTGGTTGTTTCCTCTTGCAAGTTCCATCCAATATCAATAAGTTATTAAGAAGTTCTTTCCTGAAAGTTTCTGCTCATCTTGCAACTATTATATTGCATATTTTCATTTATTTGGACAGGGAATCAAGCTGAACTTAGGAGTTGCAGAAAATCCAAATTTGATGAAATTAATCGTGATGAATTTACAAGTGGAAAATCAAGAATTAGCTCCAGGATGGGGTCTTCTACTAGGCAAGGATATTCTGCAGCCAACTCTAGGGTAAATGTTGACATTGTGGAAGAATTACCTGCTGATAATCGTCATGGATACTTTACTTCTGAGGATCCTGAAAGAGGTTCTGATAAGGGACAAATTGATAAGTCGAGATTTTTCACAGAAAAAGGTAATGGTGCAAGATTTTGTTTTTCCTGTCTCCTAGTGCTTGAATCCTCTTGTAATTTCAACTCCAAAATTAAGTTTAATACTGTCATGGATTAGATGATAATAAATACGAACTTTAAATTTAAACTGGTTAATAGAGGGATTATGTGTTCTCTATCGCCATATTAACATGATTATTTGACTGAACAAATATAAGGGATTCAAATATTCTATCATATTGTGTTATTTCAGAAGATCTCAAGTCAGGTGTCACAGATTGCTAACAAAATCTGAAGTCTGGATTTGGTTTTAACAGCCTCTTTTATTCCTCTGTCCTTTATTTTTGAGCCGAAAGCAAAGAACATGTTAAATTTTACATGGTGAGAGCCTTGGATTCAATGGGATAGAAGGACTGGCATATTTGATTGTTGCATATTAAAAGTTCCATTTGTCACATCTTTCTCGTAATTTAAATTGGTTTTTCTCATACTTCAAGATCTTTGTTTAGGAACCAACGTTGAAGATACAGATTCTGATGACCTTAAGATAATTGATGAATCCGACTTCATGAAGAGAACACACTTTGTTACCAAGGTACGGTCCTCAACCTTGCATGGACCAGACGGTGTGCATATTGCTTTCACTTCTAGGAAGAATGTCAAAAGTGTGAGCAAAAGAAATCCTCTAATGGAAAAGGTTGTAGAAGCAAGAAGAAAAGTGGAGTTTCGTCCAACCCACAAAGGGCGAGAAAAGATGAATCTAGGAATAAGAATCTTCATAATCATGACAATGATAGCTCTGGTGAAAGAAACAATTCGGCTGCCCTCTACGAAACATGTGAAGGTACTCATCCTGATAGTTCTAAAGCAGAGGATGAGTTGAATGAGAGGGATTCTTTACCGAAATCCACATGCCCAGAGCAATCATATGCTGAAAACAACTCTGATGAAGCAAATGGAATTAACAGACAGCACCCCAAGGACCAGTCACAGTCAGGGATAATGATGCAACAGAAAGAAGCTTCTTCATCCCACTATAAAGATGATTGTAACTATATTGATGTTGGCGACAACGAAGAGGAAGAGAAGGAGGAGGATGAGGGAGGAGGAGGAGGAGGAGGAGGATGGGGAGGAGGAGGAGGAGGAGGAGGAGGAGGAGGAGGAGGAGAAGCCAGCCAAAAGCCAGCAAGTATTATCTGAACGATATAATTTATGGACTTCGCTTGCAGATTCTGTTTTGGAAAACAGGCCGCTTATTGGAGAAGCTTTGCAGGCACTTCCAATTCAAACTGAAAGTACTCTTCCGTTAAAGTTCAGGTTTGAAGACGAGGTACCAAAAGAAGTGAACAAAACAGAAGACGAAAAGGAGATGGAAGATCTGTTCTCTGAATTAGACAGTCTTTGGGCTTTTAAGGAACTGGGATCATCTAACTACTCTAAGGTAAGTTCATCGCGTTACTTAAGAAGGAATGTTGGCTCTGTTTCTAAAGTGATTGAAGTTTACCTTGATAAGAGTTTGTGGCTTTTGTTCTACATCACTTTTAGTGAACTTTGTTGATAATAAAAATATTATCAATTTTAGTATAGAAATTGCCTTTCTGAGGGAGAATAGTGGCTAATGGCTTGCATCTTAGTGGATTGTTCTTTCTAATACTTGTTTTATATTAGAGAGCAAACAATAGTAAACCATATATACAGTTATTTGGCAACAGAAACTTAGTACAGGCTGTTGAGAGTGAAATTACAGTGCAACATCTCTAGATTAATTCAAGAGGAAGACATAATCTTGTCCTTTAGCATTATGTGAGCTGTAACCAGTACACTGTAGATTGCCTTTTCAACCTCCAGGAACGAGCTGAACTCTCTTTGTTTTCTTTTCTAATATTTACATGATTCTTAGAGTGACACCATTGCAAAAGATTTTGTGTAACCTTTGGTGCACAAATTTTTGTTTGTTAAAGATGATCTAGAAAAATTAAAAAAACTTGGTGAACTTACAGGTGTCAAACAATCACGCTTTTGAACTATAGCAAGAATAAGAGTTCAACCAAAAGTGGTGTAAAGAGTCTTCAGTTTAACCAGATCCAACCAAGTCGCTAGTATAGTTAAAGAATCTAAAACTTGATCTCTGACTTGAATTTTTTTGCTTTTGATTTTAGAAAATTATTTACTTCCCAGTAGTTCTAGTCTTGCAAAATATATGACTGGATACCCTTTCCATTGCTTTCAGGATGATCAAGAAAATGAAAATCCACCAGCTGAGGAAACTCACCTTGATAGATGCAACAGAGGGAAGCATGAGTTGGTCTTAGAAGAGGACGAAGGGTTGATATGTATTTTTTGTCAACATGTGGCACTTGGACCGAAAGATATAATGCCTGATTGGGTAAGATCATTGATTTGATTGATCTCCAACCCCTCTTTAACAGACCATGGCTGGTTAAATTTTTGCAATTTGTAAATTAATGAAGAGATTATTTACCTCACAACCACTATCTCTTATTTCTTATGTTATTGGGATAGGTGAAACTAAATTTGCATTCAACTTTTCAGGGATGATTATATTTCTGCAGTTGCATGTATGTTCCTATTTAACTTCACCTTTTGTCTTATTTAGGTGGAAAAAACTCATACTGGAAGGAGAAGACATCAAGACGCAGAACAACCAGAATTTGATGATGCATTTCATTTTCAACCCTCAGTCAATAATGCTGCTGAATCTGATCATGGTAATAGTGCTGATGGTACTGTTTGGAGCCTTAAAGCTGGAATTCGAGAAAGCATGTATAAACATCAGTGTGAAGGCTTCGAATTCCTCTGGAAAAACTTGGCAGGAAGCATCCATCTCGAGGAGTTGAAGAGCACTGAAGCTCGTGAAGTGGGTGGATGCATCATTTCTCACGCCCCAGGTACCGGAAAAACGCGTTTAACCATAAATTTCATTGAAACATACTTGAAAATGTTTCCAAATTGCATGCCGGTAATTATCAGCCCAGCCAGTATGCTCCTTACATGGGAAGAAGAATTTAAGAAATGGAATGTTGGTTTTCCATTTGTGAATCTCAACAATGAGTTGGTAGGGCCTGAAATGAAGGCTGCTCTTAAACAAGTTCGAGGGGTCAAAGGCCGAAATCAAGATGTCTGTCGAATGATGAAGATACACTATTGGAGCAGGGGAAGAAGCATCTTGGGAATAAGCTACAGTTTGTTTGAGAAGTTGACCGGTGAAAAATATCTGGGAGGGAAGAACAGCAAAGGAAAAATGCCTCTTGACGATAAAGATCAGAAAATGAGGAGGATACTTTTGGAAAAGCCCGGGTTGGTTGTTCTTGATGAAGGGCACACTCCTCGTAATCAAAGGAGTAACATTTGGAATGTCCTCCTTAAACTCGAAACGGACAAGCGGGTAATTCTTTCTGGAACTCCTTTCCAAAATAATTTTGGCGAACTCTTCAACACGTTGCATTTAGTCAGACCCGCTATTGCTAACGTGCTTACACAAGAGAAGACGTTTGCTGAAATGTCTGCGTCGAGGTCGAGGAGAGCATACAACGCCCAATACAACCATTCTCAATCTTCTTTGGACAAGCTCAAACTTATCATGGCCCCCTTTGTTCATGTACACAAAGGCACCATCCTTCAGCAGAGTCTCCCTGGATTAAGGGACTGTGTTGTCCTTCTGAAACCCTCAGCACTGCAGAAGTCTCTGATTGACAGACTGGAAGGGTCATGTACCTTCGAATATGAACACAGAGTTGCTCTGATATCTGTCCACCCGTATCTTTTGGTAGATTTGCTCAAAGAGCAAAGGATGGGAATAGACATGGCTGCCATTGAGGCATCCAAGCTGAAGCCCAACGAAGGTGTTAAAATAAAGTTTATCCTGGAGCTAGTTCGTCTGAGCTTGCCCCTGAAAGAAAAGGTGCTAATATTCAGTCAGTTCATTCAACCCCTTGATCTAATAAAGGAACATCTGAAAGAGTGCTTCAACTGGGGTGACGGAAAGGAGATCCTTCAGATGGTAGGAAAGCTGGATCAGAAGCAGCGTCAGGTTCTAATAAATGCTTTCAACGATCCAAAAAATGATTCAAAGGTGATGCTTGGGTCAACGAGGTGCTGTTCTGAAGGTATAAGCTTAATCGGGGCTTCGAGGGTTGTTCTACTGGATGTTGTTTGGAACCCTTCTGTTGAAAGACAAGCAATCTCTCGTGCCTACAGGATTGGGCAGAAGAAGTTTGTGTACACATACCATTTAATGGCCTCTGGAACCACTGAAGCAGATAAATACTGCAGACAGTCTGAGAAAGACCGTTTATCTGAGCTTGTCTTCACTTCTTCTTCCAATGAAACCAACAGCCAAAAGCGTCCAACTTTGGGCTTCGAAGATAGGATCCTTGAGGAGATGGTTGCTCATGCGCGATTCAACCAAATGTTTGATAAGATCATTAATCAGCCCAAGGATACCGACTTGATTCAAACTTTTGGTCTCACCTAAATTATATTCCAGCTGAATTTTACTCTCTCTCATTACGTCCATCTCTCTCTGTTCCAACCTTCGACTTGCTGCCTTCTTCAAAGTCGTACAACTGAACCATGTGCCACAATGAGGTTTTGACTGTCCAATGATTGATCAACTAAAAGATGTGAAGAAGAAGAAGAAGAAATGGCTTCTTGTTATGTATTCAAATTCTGCTTTCATCAACTGATTTAGTTGCCTTGAGATTAACAAAAACAAAAATTCATACAACATAACAAACTCAGCATTCAAGATTACATCTGTTTTGCATCTTGTGTTTGCTTTTTTACTCTTATCAATTGTTGAACAATTTTACCTATTTTATATAAACTACTACTTCCGTCTTGGAAAAATATTTACATGTAGAAGGGCACACACTTTAAGAAAGAAGAGTAATGCTTGAGGTTTTGAGGGATAATATTAATGACATTTTGTATAATTAGTGAAAATTGTAAGGATGAAGTTTATAAAAAGTTTTCATTTTAAAAGTGTGAAACTTATAGTGAGGCGAATTAAAAAGGAAAGTATGAAATGTTTTATGGAATGGAGGGAATGTTTTGGTTTTTTTTTTTTTTATCTCTTTAATTACACTATTTGTATCGTGCTACATTCTACTACATTTTTAAATTATGTGTCAAAAGTTAATATGAAGCTTCTATTGTTACGGTGAGAGGGAGTACATTTTTAATCTACTTGATAAATAGATGTGGCTCACCTTTAACCAACTGAAGTTGCACCTATTATATAACATACGTAATAATATTCTCTTTTTAAAATATGTCAAATTTGCAGTTGTAGCTATTATATAATATACATATTAATATTCTCTTTTAAAATAATCTCAAATTTGCAGCGCTGAGTGACGAATGCGTTCGGAAGCTCTTTCGTGAGTAGATAGATATAGTCATATAGGCTTGGCTCGTAGTTCGAATATTGTGGTTAGATATAAAAATCCTTTTATTAAAATACTAGCATACAAGTAAATTTTTCTTGTTTATATTAAATGAATTGATGCTTTAAATATTTAAATAGGATTAATTTGAAAATAGATTGTAAAACATGTGAAAACAAAAGGTAATCGTAAGAAACCAGGTGGCTTAGCCACCTGGGTTCCTCACTTTAGTGGGGAGACTGAGTTCGATTCTCTTTGGGAATGAATTTGGAATTAGAGGGTATAAGAAGGCTTGGGGAATTTAAAATTGTAAGGAAACTTGATGAACTAACAGAGATAACCACTAACAAACTAACAATTAACATTTACCAAAAAAAAAAAAAAGTGCTCAAAAGAGCAAAACCTTTAAAATTGAAACCAAACATAACATGTCAAAAGTTAAATGGGAAAATGAATATCCTTCAATTTTTAAATTGTTTGGCCCCTTAAACTAGAAATGTATTGCGCACATTGCTGAGAATAGATTTGCAGAAGCATGCAAGTAAATGACATATCAGGACATCCATTATTATTTCCAATAAAATAGTTGGTATGGAAACTGATGCTCAATTGAATCTTTCATAGATAGTAATCAGTATATAAAAAAATGTAAACATGAAGACTAAATCCCCATTCGATCAAAATTAAATATGTAAATCCGCAACTGTAGGAGGGTGGCCTAAAAAACCAAGAAATAAATTTCTCTATCAGATACAATGAGCATCTCTATCCTCCCTCTAAATGAACTTGTCTATTCTAAATGATTTATTAGAACCTGAAGGCTTGAAGTCCTCTAACCGTAGATTAGAGTTTGACCGGATCTCATTCAATGCAGACTCACCTTTTTCCAATTTGATAGCATCCAATACGCTGCCCAGGACTTCAGCTGCAATCCCTGCTTCTACGAGCTGCCCTCTCTCTTCCCCACCTTCGAATATCAACCGCCCGATATCAGAAAGTGAGACAACATTTTCGATTATGACTTTGGCAAACATACGACCAAGGTATTCCGATGCTTTGGGAGCATCGTTGACTGCATCTTCCAAGACAGCAAGAACAGATTCGAACCTGTTCAAGAGAAGAAGACATGATGAACAAATAGGATCACAAGCGATCAAATATACATGAGATCTTTAGTAATCATGAGGTGGAACTATCATTTGCATACCCTTTGATTAGTTGATCTTCGTTTATGCTCTGATCTCGAGGTTTTGTGAGGTTAATAAGAAGCTTTGTCAACAGATCCCTCTCCATGTCCTTCCTCTCGAAAGAATCGGTAACCCAGATGGAGATCATCGATGGATAAAAGCTGGGAGTATTCAAATCCTTGATACATAAAGCAACTTCCTTCTCATCTCTAGCACTGGGAAAAAGTTGTGTTTTATGTTAATACAACTAGATGATGTTTTCAGTTCTATGTTACTCCACAACAGATGCACCAACAACAACAATGATATACATAAATAAGCAAAAACAGGGCAGAGTTGTAGGCATGTACTAGCCAGGTAAAGTATTTTACCAAGGTGTTCTTCACATTTAAATTAAAGCAGGGCGAAAAATTCAGAAAACAACAGTACTGAAGGAAAAGAGAATGGTTCTGATCTTGGAACATGACTCTCAAGGTGAATAGGTGAGCCCCATTTATTCTACCAAATTGGCCACAGAAGTACATGTGTAGGTCTAAACCCCAATAGCTTTTATAGAAGTGCTCAACATTTAATGTGCATCTTAATTAAAGCACTAGCTTAGTTAGTTAAAAGAGCTATTGATCCTAGTACAAGTGTACAGCCAAAAACTGATCATCATAAGCAAAAATGATCTGGTGTCGGTAAATAGAGACATATTTGTGCTCCAAAAACTATATATGCATAAAAAATATATTTCTGCTTCAGGTTCACAGGCATGAAGAAGCTATTTTAAAATACTAGAGTAATGCTATGACTTAAGTTATTCAATCCTCGAAATGGACATCGCCGATTCTTCTCATCATGCAGTTATACTATCAAAAGACACAGAAACTAGCCAAAATAATATGGATAGCCTTCAAGGTAAGCTACATTGGTTCAATTCACATCCACAAAGAATTAAAGAAAGAAAAAGAAAAGGGAAAATTGATAATTAGCATCTAAATAGAAGTAGGGTTGTTTGTTCATGTGTTAATCGTCCTCATTAAAAGAAAAATGCTTCACAACTTGCTGAGTTCACCATCATAGATCCATTCTACTTCTGCTCTTGCTTTATTATTTCGCAAATATGAGCTCAGTAGTTGCAAAGACTAATAGAAAAGATTTCACAAGAGTACCTGTAGAATTCTTTAATTGTAGCCACTGACTTGTCCCGCAAGTGCTCTTCTGGCAACACTTTATCTGAAGACATATCATGTGTACTGCTTGGTGGCCCACCTCGAGGAGGTGGAGAAGTAGGAAGAGATCTATCCAAAGCACGGTCTATATTTCTAACCTCTCTATTCCCATAGGGAGGATGAGATTGATCATAAGCTGGGGGAGCAGCAAACCTGTCTGACATATATCTTGGCATAAGATCCTCTTTTTGGCTATAAGCTGCCCGGTCTGGCATGGAACTGAAACCGTTCTGGCCAGGTCCCATCCTCCGTGCATCTCCATGACTTGGCATGTCAGCAAAAGGAACATTAGGTACTGATGTCTGCCCTCTGAAAGCCATTCCTCTTGCAAGGCCACCTTGGGGCCCAAGAGTAATGGAATCATCACCGAGCGGTCTTTGGGGCAGAGGAACAGAGGAATGTCTCTCATCCACCCGTGCATCCTGAGAACCATAACCACGTAACTGCGGAGGTGCACCACGGTATCCACTAACCTGGGAATTCGGTGAAGGTAAGATATTAGGAGATCTAGGACCAAAATCCATAGGCGGGCCTCTTCGAGCAGAACCACCCATGCTGGGCACACGACCCAGCCTAGATTGTGCCTGCCTCTCTTGTGCAGCATCTCTGTGCACCTCATCGATCTTTTCGGGCCCTCAACTTTTCTCCTCTGTTGCCACTTGTTCTTTCTTAGATCGATAGCATCTTTCAGCATGAATCTAACCCTAGACGAAAGTTTCATATTATTGGATAACTGGGTCATGATATCGTAATAGGCATCCATATGCTCTTTTGCTTTTGGGTGATCTATCATCTCTCCAATTGTGCTCATCAATTTGCACAATGCCTCAATGTTCTCCTCATCAGGATTTTGATAGTGTCCCAATAACTTATTTATGCACTCATGCATTATCCTCTCAGTCAACATTCTCTTCTTGTACAGTTCTCCAATGAGTCTAATATTACCTAGCATCCGTCTTCGGGCACGGAGTCTCTTCTCCTCTCTCTCTTCTGCTGATTGTTTAACTTCGCCTTCTTCCTCAGCTTTATTAGCCTCCTCTTCTTCTCTTTCTCCCCTTTCAAATTCCTCCTGGCATTTGTTCAACAGTAATCTCTTGAAGGTAATTTTTTCATTGTCCACACTTAAATCAGGTAAATCTGCAGCAAGATGAAAGCAGAAGTCGGCGTACATCTCGCAGAAGGTAGGCTCCATCAGAGCTTTATCAAAAATCTGTGAAATCACACCAGATAATGTGATAACATTATCGATATTCACTTCCTTAACTTGTTGAAACAGTTTTTCAAAATTTTGAGGGGTAAGCTTGTTCAAAATGGACTTCAACTGCCTCTGCTTTGCTTGTTCCTCATCAGTAACTTTACCTACTTCATACTTCCTTTCAGCTCTGTGCATCGCCTGCATTGGTGTCTGAGGAGAAGGCATCAATCCCTTCTGAAAACCAGTTGCACGCTGCCACCTGTCAGAATCAGCATTATTTCTTTGCATTCCACCCTGAGGACCAGGAGACTGCATTGGGCCAGAGAGGATGCCCCCAGCATATTGGCCAGGTGTCTGCCCCCGAGGGTTTCTTAGAACACCATAATTGCCTCCTTGGCCAGGTCGAAACCCAACAACATTACCCATATACGGATCCGTCCACATATCTCCTCGCCCTGTCATAAGAGGCCCAGGAACTTTATTCCATTTGTCCTCATCTCCAAAGCCACTTCCACGGCGATCTGGTCTAGACCTCTCCATATTCCGACCTGGGCTAGGGTATGATTCACGTGAGATATTGACACTAGAAACCATCAGAGTATCTGCTATATCTGATGTAATTTCAAATCCCTCTGGAAGATCAGTGCATTGATCAACAAACTTTAGGAGGAAATCTCGGGAGTATCTCTTAATCGTTAATCCACTGCCATTATCATTCTCTTGATTTTCATTCCCGAAGTTAACTCCGGAGTAGAGATTTCAGCAGCATCTTCCCAATCATCTGGTTCTACTTTACCTGGAACAGGTTTATCGCCTACCACAGTATTCTGTTGAGACATGTCCGCAGATGTTTGCTTCTTACTAATGCTTGACGAGTTCTCTGAGCCCTCAGCAGTGCTTATAGTTTCTTTCTTTTCCTCCGGATCTTTGTATGCCATATAAAGATCTGAACTTGTACCGGCAGCTTCTAATTTTCTATATAACTCTTTCATCTTCTTTTTACCACTGGAGTACGACACTTTTACCACAGTTGCATCAGACACTTTATCTTTGACACTAGATGGGGATGGAGAAACTAAGCCACCACTATTAATGGTAATATCTTCATTTTCAGGTCTCAAAGAACCTTCAGAAGGAGATGGAATCAAAACAGGAGCAGAATCTCGATCTACAGGATCACCCTTTGCAACATTTTTTTCTCTTGTGTCCATGATATAAGGCAATGACACACCTGGACTAGAATATTTTTCATTCTGCACAGACGAAGTTGTCACTGATGAAGAACTATCAGGATTTTGCCCACCTGATATGTGAGTGGTAACATCATTGGAACAAGAACCCAATTCTTCTGGCTTTTCTTGTGTATGTTCTGATAAGTCACCGGTGGTGGATGTTACCTCCTGATCAGAGCTCTCCTCAATTTTACCTGCAATTTCTGGAGATTCTAATGAAGTCCTCAAAGATGTTTCTAGACTATGTTTATTTTTGAACTTTCAGCGCATATGGTTTCCCCTTGTTTTCCTCCCTATTATCTCTGGGTTTGATGGTCTGATATTTACACCTTTTGCTCCTATACTGTCAGATGCATCACCACTGTTTTTTTCTGTGGCACCGTCACTAACCAAATCAGAAGCCTCACAAGTAGATACAGTTGTTGATAATTGTTCCTTCTCAGTTTCAGATACCAAATTAGTTTCAGGTAAGGCATATTTTACTTCCACTGTGTCAGCTTCAGGAAGCTGTGAGGGCAAACTTGAGAGCGAGGTCGATAACCTACCATCCTGAAGAGAATGTGAAAACATTAGTGCTCATGACTCATCGAAAAATTTCTTACAGTGCACGATTAGGCAGATAGACAATCCATGACTTACCTGGTCTTGCAGGTCTCTGTTGCCTGGCTTTTCATGCTTATCTTTGCAGAAGTTGGGAGCTACTACAGTTTTATCTCCATCAGCAGAGGTGGTTGATACTGATGCAGAACCATCCATGGGAGTTGAACCAGGAGTCGAAGAAATGTAGGAGACATCCCTCTCTAGGGTGACAGAACCTGCTGAGGCAGCTGATACATATGATGCTTCTAAACCAGGCTTTGGTTGTGAAAAAGAACTCGGCGATGAAGCCTCAATTTTTTTATGAGGAAAACGAATTTTCCCCTTACTTGAAGTTTTTGGCGCCTCTGCTTTTACAACAGGCAGTGAACCCGAGGACGGCAATGGCTCTTTTCTGTATGAGATGCGACAGGTGGTTTCACAGTTACCTGCACAGAAGTATGCAAATGGCAGTTAACACATATTATATACTCTGAATCCATCCAGATAGATAGTGCATGCCCTTGAGTCCTTGACAATACAGTGTGATTTATAAGAATAACATCAACTTATAGAATTAAAGTCCAAAAAGCGAACAACCAACCTGGCTATAGAGCCTTGGCGGCTGAGAAGTGGGTGGAACATGAGTGCTGCTATGAGGAACTGAGCTTGCAGGAGGAAAGAAGAGGGAAGCGGCATTGTAAGATCCGGGATAAAAATTCATAGGAATATTAGGAGGAAATGCTGACATAGGCTGTGACTGAGATTGCACACCAGGAGGTAACCTCTGGGCTGGTGAGCTATCAAGCATCAATTCTTCGTGAGTATCTGGATGAGTAATTTTCACAGTTTTACGAGAACCACTGTATTTAACAGCTGGCTGATGAGGAAACGGCGGGCCAATACCCATTCCCATGTTACTCAAAGGAGGAGATAGCTGAGGACCCACTGGTGGTGAAAAGTTCAAGGTCTGCCCCTGATGCATCATTCCCTGAGACTGCATGGGGTGGGGCTGGAGACCTGGAACAAACATTGTATGCTGCACCGGTGGATTACCCAGAGACATTGGAATTGGCAATGGCAACGATGGACCCGACATGGATTGAGACGGGATCTGTGGATTTGGGCCACCAAATTGAACAGGAATGTGTGGCTGGTGAAACGGTAGCTGCATGGGCATACCAGGGATAGGGTGTAGCGAAGGCTTTTGAGCTTGAGTCCCAGGTGGTGCAGTTGAAACTTGGACATCCCTTTTGGATTTAAAGGCTGGATGAGCTTCTCCAGCAACAGGTTGGTCCAGAATTCCAGCATCCTTTTTAGGCAAATGCTGCTTGGGAACAGATGGAGTCGGCATTGCAGAAGCGGTCCTTAAAGATTCATAACGCGCCTGTTGGAAACACATCATGGGATTAAATCATCATTATACATCAATATAACACAATTTCAAAAACTAACTAATATCAGATGACCATTAACTCGAGAATTTATGATGTTCAAGGAATCTACATGGATATGTTCATTTACAGCTTCCGACCCCACTTTTTGTACATCAAAGACAAATCCTTGTTTGTTTATCCAGATTTTAGTATAAGATTCAAATGCTCTATAATTATACCCTATAATACCTGTAATATAGCTATTCTACTTCTTTCACACAATTTCCAATACACTATCAATCATCTATCACCACTTTAATTATTATCTACCCAACTCAACATTCTCTCTCCTTTACTTTACACACCCTCTCTTCGACTTTACAGATAATTCCAATACACAGCCAATCATCTATTACATACTTCTTAAAATCCCACCCTATCAAATCCTACAAAATCCACAAACACAAACATATACAAAATCTAAATACACCATATAATATTCATCAAATCCACCCTACTGGATTTGAAACCCACTCCGATCCATAAACAAACATACCTAAGGTGATGTCCGTTTTGGGTTTTAAGAGACTTCTAAAAATCGATTTTTAATTTAGAGGATTTTTAAATCCTGATAAACAGTAAGTTGTGTTTTGTTTTGGATTTTTTAGTAGGGTATGATTTAACTTTATGTCAAATCAATGTATAAAGAGTGAAAAAAATTGTACTACTACTATATTATAGTTGAGTGTGATTTTAATGATTGGATGATGTAATTTATGATTTAAATATATTAAAGTGTAAGGAGATAGAATTGATTGTATTGGAAAGTGTGAGAGTAGATTTATAGGTGTTGTAGTGGTGATTTCAAAATCCCAAACTAGATCTGGTTTTTAAATTTCAAAATCCAAACCCCGGCTTTTAAAACCCAAAACAAACATCACCTAAGTGCCATTTTTTTATAAGAAACAATAATTATATTACTGAAATAAAGAAGGCATAGGGGTGAGGAATCCATCAAAAAATGCAATACAAACATGCACCACTAAAGATTATAAGACAAGACTCCATGGCTTCAATTGGGGCTAGGGATGGCAATGAGGCGGGTTTAAACCTGGACCCGCCACAACGTCAGCCCCTTTGGGGCGGGTTGAAACCCGGTCAAATAGGTTCCAGGGCGGGTTTGGACCCAGTCAAACAGGTCCCCGATGAGTCTAGGATGGGTCTTGGTATTAGTTAGACCCGCCCTATGTATATATATTTATTGTTATATGTAGTATTAGGTTATTTCTTAAATTAGTCTAGGTCAATAAGTTCCTTTCAATTTACATATTCATGCCTCTATCTATCGTCCTCCGTTCTTCCTTTCCATCGGTTATCACCGCCTCTCCCGGCTCAATTCATGTAGTCTTATCAATCTCTCTCTCGGTGAGGACTCTCTCTCTCTCTCTCTCTCTCTCTCTCTCTCTCTCTCCATGGGGCCATGTCTAATCAGTCGCAAGCAGATCCTCAACACTTATTTTAATTACTACGAAGAGTAATTGATGTCTGATGGTTACGAAATTTAGGAATCATATATTTCCATGATCATTAGTGGCTAAGAACGTGGCTAGGGTCATTTGATTTTCAAAAAGATGAGATGAGTTGGGATATTATGGCGTTGGACGACTAAAAAGTCCATTTACTTATTTATTTTATTTTTTTGACATTTGAATGTACACAACTACACATATGCAGTTTGTTTTTAAAATCAAGAAAATAAGATTGAAGATAACCGGGTCGGGCATGTTTACCCGATGGGTTTGCGTGGTGGGTTGAGACTAGCTCGTCCAGGATCAAGACGGGCAGGGCGGGTCATCCCTAATTGGAGCCCCCGCTAGAGGACGGTGGGATTGACCCCAGATTCATCGGCCCTTAGGCCGGATACTTGAGTCATAAAAAAAAAAAAAAAAACAAGACTCCAACTCCTTGCTAAATCGAAAATCGAACAGCCCCTAAACAGTTTATGGCTAGAAGCCCATACAGAAATTCTAAATTTCACCCTATACCACACTTCGTCGTTTGACTCAGAACTATTATCAAACAATCTCCTATTCCGTTCCAGCCAAGTAGACCTATCCTTGTGATCTAAATAAAAGAAATAGAATGACAATGTGTGACAACTTAAAGGCTGTGGTCTCGATTTATTTGGGCATAAAAATAGAAGAGCAATAATTGTCAGCTTTTGTTTTGGGAAAACCAGAGGGCAAAAGGTAAGAAGGAAATGGTTTATTTCTTTTTGAAGTTCTCTAATTATTGAAGGCATCTCACTTTTCCTCCTTTATTCAACAAATGATTAAAAGAAAATACATCAGTTTCCGTCATAACCATTATTCCTTTTCATCTCCCAGCATGCTACTCAAAACACTTCTGTCTAATTCAGAGCAAGTATAGTAATCTACAGAAACCAAAACAAAGAACATGTCTTTGAATACTATTTTAATTTCACAAAAATAAGCAAGCATGCAGCTCTTTTCTCTTACAAGATTAAAGTTACTGCTCTGTGCTAGGTTAACAATCAAATGGAAGAAAATCACAAACCTGATCCTTTTTCTGCTCATCCAAATTTGGAGGTGCAGAGCTTGTTCGAGCAGGTATCTACCAAGAAACAAAAATGCAACTTACGAACTAGAGTTGCAGGACAACAAGAGTATATAAAATCATAAATACAGCAATACTTCGAACTTCATGCGGTTGTGATGTTACCTGCATTCCATTCATAAAACCAGGACTTATGGACCCAAACTGCAAAGGAAATGACTTAGATGTGTCTCCTGCAATTAAACACCAGAACTCAATGAATTTCAAGCATAGACAGAAGGACTTCACAATTTAAAAATAAGTACCACTGCAACAACTAAATAACTTTGATCACCAATATGCCATACCTTTCCCAGGTGTAATGGGGGCCTTGGGCTCAGAGCTAGAGTTAGAAACATTAGATGGTGCAGCTGTAGAGGGAACGTTAGAGGATGGAGGTTTGGGAACGGCTCGGGTGATCTTCTGGGGTGGGGCATCTGTTGGCTTGAGACTGGAAGAGGTACTGGTGACTGGTGTATCAGAAACTCCTACAATAGGATGCATAACAACCCAAACTTAGTTTATGACAACGATTATATTAACCACAACACCAAAAACAAACAACTTACTATGAGTAGGATGAGCACCATTCTGCACAGCACGAGCTGTAGATGAATCGGTAGAATCCACATTCCAATTTCCTGCAGTGGGCTGTCCTACTGGTGCATTGCTATTATACTTCTTTGAGCTGCATCGCAGAGAAAGGAAAATAACAATATAATTCAACACCTCTCTCACATCCAAACATGGAAACACGCACAAACCCTAAAATGCACATGAACGAATCGATACTCTTGTTTAAATTCAAAACCAGGAAATCAAATATAAATTTTAAAAAAAGGGAATATAACCAATACAAGTGCAAAACCAATTCGCGCATTTAAAAAGCAAAGCGACGTTTTTGTCTAAATTAAACAGGAGGCGCACCCGCGGTTAGAAGGATTGGTGGGACCGGAGGAGGCGCCGCCACCTCCCTTAGTGGAGACGCCGCCGGAGGACTGACGCTGCTGGTTTGAAGTTCCGGATCGACCGGATTTCCTGTACTGGGTATACTCACTCCTGTCAGCCCTTGATTGATTCTGGGACATAAATACTAGTCTTGTAGAAAATCGCTTTCCCAGAAATTCCGAACAGTCTCTTCCCTATTGAGATCCACCGATCAAATCAAAAGCATCAAAATCAATAATTTCATGTGTGCATTCAATTTGGGAAAACGGAAAAAATCTAAACGACAATTAGGCAATCGGTTAAAGATCTTGTTTTATTAACAATTGCTTCGATTTTACTTTACCTCGGGTGGATAGAGGGTTATTAGGGTTTCTACTGGAATAGAACAATGGCGGGAACAATGAAAGGACGACGCCGTTATTGAGAAAAGAAGAAGAGAGAAAGGGCAGATGATGAATAATGGAAAAGAGGAGTGTGTGATTTTATATCACTGAGAATGAATTACACAAGTGTGTGATTTTGTGTTTAGAGTATGAGAGAGGAGTATATCTGTGTAGAATCATTAATATAATTAATTATTATTATTAATATGATATAATTACCAATAAATATTAGATAATATATTGAAATTAATTATAAATATAACTATTGATAATTGGACATGATAATTATAGACTGTTTATAGCTAGGATCGATTATAATAGGACAAATAGAAGAAAGAAAGTATAATAAAACTAATTTAGACAGCGTTAAATGATAATTGTACATCCCCTATACTAATAGGGAGTTTTAATTTGTTTAATTGTCATCCTCTCGTTCATTTTGATGATGTGTCTTCTTTTCATTAAGTTTACTAGATGAGCTCCCGCGTATTACGCCGTATTTTCATTAAATAAACTTTACAATATAATATATTATATATATTATTTTCAAATAATAATATATATATTAAAATAATGTATATGTATAAAAAAATTGTAATTATAATATTAAATTTAAATAATGGTAATATTAATTGTATGACAATTCATGTTAAGGATTAGAATTATTATAATTATGTGAAAGAATTTACAATAAGATTTGTTTCAAATTTATTTTATAATTAATAAAAAAGAAGGCGATTAATAGAATTTTTTTATATAATTGATGCATAAATATTACTCCGAGTAATATATATATATATATATATATATATATATATATCGTATATTTACAATAAATATCATATATGATTATATTAAGTTCTTTTTTATAAAAGTTGATACAACCACAATTTTTCTTACATACATTTATAGGCTTAAGTTAAATATAATTTTATGTTTAAAATTTGTCATATGATAAAAAATTTTAGATATAAAATAGATATTTAAAATATTTAAAGATTTATATATTAACTTATTTATTAAAAATATACATATTGTGCAAGAGGTCTAAGGTTCAAACCTCCTTAAAAACATATTTTTTAATTAATTCCTATATTAAAATGTCACATAGATAACATATATTAATTATAAATCAATAGGAAAATGACACATAGATTATTAACATATATATGCATTTAATAAGAATGTGACACATCATTCAAATTAACCTCATGACGACACCTAAGCAAAAACAAACTCTCTATTAGTAATATAGGATATCTGCATTAGAATAGATTGTATTATGTGACATCATAATATTGAGTAATGTGATGATGTGCCAATAAGTAATAAATTTTCAAATTAAGAAAAACTTATGGAGTGATTAATATTGGAAGATTTGACTAATTTAATAAATCTCTTTAAAGTAAGTATATTATCTCAAAGTATTTCTCTTTATAAAAATTTGATATTATATAATTTTAAATTAATGTGATATTTTACTTTATATAATATACTTCTAAATATGTGATTTTTCTTCAATCTTAATATTGAGTATAGTGATTAATTCTTAAATCATAATATTGAGTATAATGATTAATTCTATTTATATCACAATTTTAAATAATATATAAAGGAGTATAAATATTATATAACAATTTGATGTATTGAAAAATAAATTTCTATTTATATACTTTATAAATTTGATATATTGAAAAATAAAATTTTTAAATATACAGGAAAATTATTACATGCTTTTATACATATATCGAGTTGAATATGTTTATTTTATAATATAAATATATTATTTTACACAATAAATTAATTAATTTATATATATATTATATAATATATTATGTTATCAATTTAATTTGAGAACAACCTGCGTAAATGCGGGATACTAATCTAGTATCCCTATATATTCCAAACTTTGTAATATGGAAACGCGGATTTATGGTGAAACTTGATACATTGGTATCGCTTATAATAAGCGAAAGGTATTATTTATATCACAAAAAAAGTATCGCTTGTAATAATCGAATGATATTACATATATTACAAAGAGGTATCAATTGTGATTATTAAAGAATATGTTTTATATTATTAAAGGTATCGATTGTGATAATCAAGGATATTACTTATATTACTAAAGGTATTAGTCGTGATAACTAAAAGATATGACTTATATAGTTATATTGCAACGGACAATATTACAAAGAGTATTAGTAATAATAATCAAGGGTATTACCTATATTAATAAAGAGTATTAGTTAGGATAGGTGAAAGGTAAATTGAACCTATTTTTCATGTGGATTAAATTTCACCGTGAAACTTATTTTACAGAGACGCACCCTTGTATTATTTAAGAGGAAATATACTTCACCTATAAATTGCAAAAATCTACTATTCTCTTTTTCAAATTTAAAATTTAAGAAATAACACGAATTTAATAAATATTACTCCTATATTTTATTATAAAATTGTTAGTAGAAAGTGTAAGAAAAATAATATAATAGAAAATGTAAAAAAAAAAAAGAATATTTTATTATAAATGTAGAGTCACAACTTAAAAAAATAAACTTTAACAACGTTCAAAATAAAAATATATTAAATTTAAAATTGGACCGATGGAAAATCTGTTTTTTTTTTATTTACTTTATGACACTCTTTCTTTTGTTGGTGTAACAAACTCATATGAGTTGGTCAAGATGTAGTTTTTATTGGAGATTCTTCTCTACTGTATCGACAGAATCTAATTGATTTTTATTTCATTATTTAAGCGGTATTTATATATCAATTAAAATAATCAATTATATTTATATATCGATTAAATAAATGAAATACCGCTTAAATAATCTATAAATATATATGTATTTTTACTTTCCCATGATATTGTAAAGTATTTATAGTTTGATAACATTGCAACTCATTTATAACTAATATTATTAAATAAAAATAATTAATACATTATTATAAAATAATTAATAATATTAAAAAAATGCATTTGAGTTACAAGACATACTTAGTGTATCAAAATATTTATTTGATATGTAACATAATAATTTAATTCATATATAAATTTCGCACACAAGAATTTTCATATGTTGTCATTATAATTTCACCCCTGTTTAAACTATCAAAATGTTCCCACTTTTGCCATATTGGTGGTGGAATAGGCTTCAAATAATATCACACAGTCATCTTTTTGTAATATTCAGTTAAAAGAATTACAGCAATTTTATTTTTACAAAATTCAAAGTTCATTACATGGACAAGTTAATATTTTAACCTCTTTACTTAATTACTTCGCTTTTTTTTTTTTGATCGGTAAATGTTAGTTGTTAGAGGTTAGAAGTTAGTTCGTCAAGTCTCCTTGCAAATCCAAATTCTCCAAGTCTCCTTATATCTCCCACTCCAATTCGTTCCCGAAGGAATCGAACCCAGTCTCCCACTTAAGTGAGGAGCCGGTGGCCAAGTGGGCTATGCCCCTTCGTTCTTCGTTGTTGTTTTTACATGCACAAATTTTTCATTGTTGTTTTTACATGCACAAATTCTACTTCATATAATTGATTTTTTTATTTGTAATATTTTATCACTCACTAAATAATATTTTTACGTTTATAAAATAATACTTCAACACTTTTGCATGCACAACATACCGAATTATAAGGAAAAATATAGAGGCGTAGTTTTATAAATGTAAAGATCCACTTGATAAGTGATAAAGTATTACAAATAAAAAAATGCACGGTACATTCAAGAATTACTTAATATATACATCTTTTCTTTTCTTTGTTTATCTTCTACTTCTTATTTACACTAGTTTTTACCCGTGAATGCATGGAGTGCTCAATGTATTTTTTAGTACGTAAAGAGAAATGAATGTAGATATACACACTTCAGGTGATCCAATATATGATAATATTGTGCTTGAATAAGTCATGTGTCTTCTTATATTAAATGATTGAATTGAGAATTTGGCTTATCGGAATGACAGCTTAAATTTTTGTCATTGGTTAAAAGTGAATCAATAATTTAATTAAACTCTTTAATTTATCGGTATCATCAATACATATATATTTGAATTCTTGAATGCTTGAAAGAGTTTTAATAGCACAATCAAATGAACAAGTCTTCAATTGAAAAGATTTTTGTGTTCATAGGAATTTTCTCGACATCAAAGTTAAAGTATGGTCTGGCCGTAGTTAAGGACAAGAATTTGGTAGACGTGTCATTTTGAGTGAGTCGAATCTTTTTATGTAAATTTCAATTGTTAGCTCTTCTTAAAATATCATAAGGGTTGAAGTACTCATTGTACTCTAAATTTTATAATATAATTTTATTTTGCTAAATTTTTTTAAAAAAAAAAACGACCTTTATGCTAAACTCTTTTCTTAGGGGCGCTTGGTTTGTTACAAGGAATGGGAAAAGGAATGGTAATGATAGTAGTGAGGAATGGAATGAATATAATCCTTAAAATTATATTGTTTGGTTAATACTAAGAATTACTATCATAGTCATTGATTTCGTTTGGTTTGCTCAAATTCTATAGGAATGGAATCAAGATAATGAGTTTAAAGACATTTTTATTAATGTGTAAAGTTTACCTAAAAAGTTAAGGAATGAAAGTCATTCCACTCAAAAATCAAAGGAATGGTGATTCTTTGGTATTTCATTTTATTGTATCAAGTAATCAAAGATGTCAACCAAACAACTATTTTGCATTCCCATTCCATTCCTTGGGTTGAAACCCCTATACCAAGCATGTCCTTAGAGTATTAGATCCTTCTATTACAGGGAAACTCACGAGAAAATTTGAAAAAAAAAAAAAAAAAAAAACTTGACTTTCTTGTAACGGGAAAAACACTGGAGATCAATCTTGAGTTGTGAAATTATAAAAACTAAATGGTATTAATTATAAAAAATTAAATTTCCTTATCTGGAAAATTAATTGACATACCTTTTATTCGAAAGAATTCATCGACTTTTAAAAACGATAATATTAATTAAAATAAAGTTCCCAATTTTAGCAAAATTCTATATTAGAATGACTTTAGTTGAATTTAAAAATTATCTTTTGTAATAGACCTTTAAAATTTACAGGAAAAAATAATTATAGCTAATTATTTTATTTTTTAATGAAACATATAATCAAGAAAACATCTAAATAATATTGGAACGTTCCGAAAAAAAAAAAAAGTGTAAAAAAATTCGCGAAACTGAGAAAGTATCATTTTTCTACATTTACAAAAGGCTAAACTCAATGTGGCTTTCCTTTAAGAAATAAATCAACGTGGTTTTTAAGAAAAAAAAATGGAGTATTAAAGTATTCGAGATCAACAATAAAAATAATCATTTGTATATAGTTAAGCTAACTTCACACATAATTCAGAATTCTAGAAAATTCTCGAACCAATGCTGGATAATGCTCCTTCAAACAAATACACATTCTAGCAGCATTGACAGTTACAAAAATCACACTACTCTAACCCAGAACAACAATAAAATAATTTAGGAGTTGAAAGAGACATTAATTTTGAAATGAAAATATGTAGATGTATAATCATAGAGAAAATGGCTTCTGATACACATCGAAAGGCTCACAAGCAGTTAGCTGCGGCTCCTATAACACAAACACAACGATAACGAAATCAGAAGTGCATACCGATTCAAATTCACTGTGGAAAACATAAGCAGTATATGATTAAGCATGAAGCAAAAGCAAATCCAGTGATAGTGTGAGTGCAGGCAGCTATTGATCAGAAGATATAGGGAAAACCAGGTACTTACACTTCAATTTTTCATTTATTTTAACTGAATCCGGGTATTTTCATGTACTTCTTCCACTTTTGTTTATATAAGAAATCTATACTTCCATTGGCAAACTTTAGGTCATTCTACTTTCAATTTTGTTTAATTAGATCCCCGTACTTTCACCTGTATTACGTTTGGCTCTCATACTAGTGGCTTACAAGAGGGTCAATTATCATGTAAATGAAAGTATAGTGACTCAATTTTTACAAAAGAAAAAATATAGATATCTAGTTCAAGAAAAGTATAAGGTACCATAAAATGCATTTTTGAAAGATATAAGTACCTGTCTAAGCCCACCAATGCCCGCGCTGCCTCCTGTTACAAGCATAGTCAAAAGAGATGTTACCATACCACCTCCAAGATCAGGGCCAGAACTTCCAACATCTCGAATTGCAGTACGCATTGCACTTAAGATGCTTCCATACGTGGCTCCATGTCCACGCTCGATGGCTTGAATAAAGCAGAAAGTCATTGCACCAGTTGAAGTGATTTTTGATAGAGCCTAATGAACAAATTAACCAGCTCAAATTTGAGTTTGTCAACTATTACGAATAAAACATAAGT
Source organism: Paraleonurus japonicus (assembly GCA_030762865.1). Classification (NCBI taxonomy): domain Eukaryota; kingdom Viridiplantae; phylum Streptophyta; class Magnoliopsida; order Lamiales; family Lamiaceae; genus Paraleonurus; species Paraleonurus japonicus. The sequence continues at coordinate 36,977,945 of CM061061.1, forward strand.
TTCGTATAAGCTATCAGAACTTACGGACGTATCTGCTGATGTTTGGTCATCATCACAGCCGCTAAAGGAGATTGCTTCCCCACCGTTTGATCCTTTCCATACACCTGATCGGGGACGATGGTCCTCCCATACATATTGTCCACTCCTATTTCCAGAATAACCACAACAGTGATATTGAGACTAACAAATAGCTTTTAACATACTTTATGCCAAGGGAACCGACACAAAAGGTGCACAATTATAATATTAACATTATGTAATTTAACACAGCAATGATTGGTAACTTTTATCTTCAATTATCACAAAAATCGCATGGGAATACATTTCAGGGGTGGGGGCCACATATATTTTGTCTATTTTCTGTGGTTCTACTGCTAAGATATTTTTTAAAGTTTAACACCAATTGGTATCTACTACTTTCAGAAAAAAAGCTTATAATTTATAAGATCCTGACATTACTCTTTTGGAACTTTTAAGTTATAAACTTTCTAATCCCTACCCACTTCTAAGAAGACGAGATGAAGATATTAATGTATGTTAAATGTTAATCCAGTGCAACTAAGAATTTAAAAGCATACCTGTTCATCCTGCATAGAAACGGCAAATCAAGAACTGTTCCGCTATGACAAGCATCTATAAAGGCATGAAGCTTAACACCATGGGGTAGAGGTCTGACAATGGAAGCATTAATTTCATCGTCTACAATCATACCCTGTGTTTCAAAATCAAGTGGGCACAATGTTTCATCATATCCATCAACTTCATCTCCATTATAGTTCCTCTGCCTAGAACCATGGCCAGAATAATGAAACACCAAGGAATCTCCTGGCTGACATCCTTGTACAAGCCAATACAATGCCATTCGCATGTTATTCTTGTTTGGGATTCTGTAGGGGTCAGTTTCTTCTTCTGCATTTTAATTCAACAATACAAGTCAACTATCAACCGAAAAATTATACTAATTCATAAGACAAGGAAAGAAAAAGTCCACAATCATATTGTTTCCAGGAGAACAGCAATATGAACACAATAAACCATCAAATTGAAAACAAATAGGGTGCTGAGAACAATAGTTTCATACAAGGTATATCACAAAGTTTCTGCAAGGTGACCAATATATAAAGCTTTAACTTCGAGATTTTAGTTTGGTTCCTAATATCATACTCTTGTGACTTAATAACCTGGTATTTAGTGGTTCAAGCTTTGAAGGAAACTTCCAACTGGAAAAAGTTTTCAAACCATGATATACTACTAAGCAAAAAATATTGGAGTCATCCAATGGCAGAACGAAAAATGTTTAGAATCAGTCAAGGAGAGACCACCATCTGAGGGACAACGAGAAGAAAGGCTGGAAGGGTATACATACAACTGGATAAGATCAGCATTTGGCTAAGACTAAAATATAGAATTTAGTTTATTTCCACCAATTCATTTCCTTATAGAAACATCAAAACTCCATGTGACTTGAATGGTAGTATTATGAGCAGTATTATTGTTTGCAGACAACGCGTCACAATGTTAGATTTTTAGATATGTTTAAAGTTGAAAGAATTTTCAAATAAAGCAACAGAAATTTATAAAATAATCAAAAGATTTACCTTTCCATATACAGTTTGTTAGCATCATTTAAAACCCAAAACAAATTAAAACCCAGAAAGAAGGTCAAAGATCAAAAGAGCTTTCCGCCCCCAATCTTTCATTTTCCACTCAAAACATATTCCATCTTTATGTCAATTCCCAAGAATGAAATGAAAAACACATGACAAATAATTATTATGTTTTTTCAAAAATAAAAGTATGGCAAACAAATCTCTACTGTATCCTTTCCCTTTTACCAGTAAGCATAAGAATAGAAGATTCCGGAAAGCGAAATTTATTGATCAGGAGATATTTCATGCACTTGGCGTCATTAATGCATCCTTTCAGTTCGTGACGCGAGTACTTGTACGCAATCCCGACTATCACAGCTTTCTTACGGCCGTGAGGGTTCGGCGGCGGGCCAGGCGGCGCGTGAGAGTAAGGAGACGGCTGAGCAGGTGGCGCGTGGGAGTAAGGAGACGGCTGAGCAGGTGGTGCGTGGGAATAAGGAGACGGCTGAGCAGGTGGTGCGTGCCGAGGATCGCCTATTTGAGTGATGGCCTGACAAATAGCGCATCGGATGGAGGGCGCACCCGGCGGCAGCTGCAATGGGGTCCGGCACTTTGAACAGTTTACGAGCATGTACATGGTGGCCGGAATTCGGAATTGAGATCTGCCGGAGAGTCTAGTGGGACTGATCGGAGATGTTGGTGGTGGCAGAGAAGGGGGCGTATAATTGCTGAAAGGGATTTCTTTAGCAAAAGCAAAAATCGAATGGCTTGTTTTAATATTTGAAGACGTTAAAATCAATATTTCTTCACGCGTCGATCTTGCAACTAACAACTTTTAGCTTTTGACAAATACGGAGACACTGATTGGTTTAATAAAAATCAATGATAATGTATTTTGTATTAAAAGAAAATTATATATTAGTGATGTTTAAAAATATTATAAATAATAATACAAATAAATTTGGAGACTAAATATTTTAAAAAAATTATAATATAAAATTTAAAGGGAATTACTTTCCATTCCACTCAAATTATTGAAATATGAATTTATATATTTCATTCCATAGTTTTAGAATATAAATTCACTATTCAAGATATCATACCCCCACCCAAACAATTCATTTTCATTCTATTACTATTCTTTAATTTAAAAGTCATCAACCAAGCATCCCTAAATAAATATATACATTAATTTCACAAATTAGATTACAATAATATCTTAACCACTCTATAAGGAACAAACTACTAGGGATGCATAAATAAATGGAAATGAATATTCGATTTATTAAAATATTTGTATTTGTTTAATTTTCAAAAAAAAATCAAAATTGTTATTCGGTTCAAAATGGTAGTTGAATTATTTTATGACAAAGTCGTGCATGAATCAGGTAGATAAAAATGCGTGTGAATTGAGTTCATATGATAAACTCTATTTTTACTATCACTATTATTCATATATATGCATGATAAAAATAGAATTAATTCGATACACACAAGTTACACAAGCTTTTGCCTAAATTTTGATAAATAAAATAAAAAAATTTATCGGTACAAGTCTCGAAATATTTGTTAATTATCAATTTGAGACTAAAAGATAAAATTTATCAATTTGAGAACTAAAAGGTGTTTATATTAAGAGATTTTATCAATTCTTGACCGAAAGATCGGACAATTATCAATTTGAGACCTTAATTTCGGTCCTGGATTGAAAAAATCACTTAATATAAACATCTTTAGGTCCCAATTGTTAAATTTTATCTTTCATGTCACGAATTGATAATTAATATATCTTTCGGATTTGAATCGATAAAAACTCTAAGGCTCCATTTGGATGGAGTCATTTGAAATCAATGGATTTGAGAATAATACACCATATATTTACAAATCAAAATAGAGAAAAACTAAATGAATGGATTTGGGATACACAAATATTACTTATAAGTGGGAGGATTTCAAATACCCAAAGAAACCTAGTCATTTGAAATCCTCTCACTTCTCCCACTTGGCTTAAGATTTGAGTGAATCAAATCCATTTATTTAGCTTTTCTCCATTTTAGTTTGTGTGAATGCATGTATATTATCCTCAAATCCTCGATTTCAAATCCACTCCATCCAAATGGAGCCTAAGTAAATAAAGAAAAACTAAATGAATGGATTTGGTTCACACAAATATTACTTATAAGTGAGAGGATTTCAAATAACCAACAAAACCTGTCGTTTGAAATCCCCTCACTTCTCCCACTTATGTTTAATATATGAATGAAATCCATTCATTTAGTTTTCTCTATTTTAGTTTGTATGAATGCATAATATTTTATCTTCAAATCCTTGATTTCAAATCCATTCCATCCAAATGGGCGCAAAATAAAACGTGTTTTACCCTTAAAAATTCCTTTTACATTACCCTGAAATCCTCCAAAAATAGGGGAAATTTAGGAATAGTTTATAGATTAGGGAGGTAAGTGCAATTGTACCACATCTTATCTCGTATATATAAAATACTACTAGCACACTCCGTTTCTCTTTCGCACGCTGAATCTAGGGTTTTAGGAGTCGCCTCTTCGCGCCGGCCCTATCACTGATCTCAAATGGTACTCTTTTCTCACTGAACTTTGACATTCATGGCGCAATGTAAATTCATGTTATCTAATTGTTTTAAGAATATGCAGCAAATGGCTGTGGTTTTCCTTCTTCTTTATTCATCGTTTTGGATTCGACCTCTGTTATGTTAATCCGTCTCATATATTAACCAGAATATGTATTCTCATGGGGTTAGTTTTTCTTGAGTTTCCGTAGGCCGTGCATTTTATGTGCTTTTACGGATTTCCTTTTAATGCTGCAAATTAGTTCGATTTTTTAGTAAAATGATTATCTTTAGTGTTAGTATATGTATTTTGCTTGATGTAGATTAAATTAATTGATGTCAATGGTTTAATATTTTGTCTTGAAAATTTGATTTTCCACAATGAATCAGTTTATATGTCTTTAGCGGTAGCTGGAATTGGTGATATTTGAACAGTTTTATATGGTGTCAAACAGAAGGGATAATGTGTTGTATGCATCAATACTTACGAGGTGTTTGATCTATTCTATGTTTTAAGATGACTCTTTGCTATGTGCAGGCCAAGAGAACCAAGAAGGTTGGGATTGTCGGGAAATATGGTAGGTGATAGATTTACGTTTTTCCAGTCTGCTCTCCATGTATTCATTTTGTTTATTCATATCTTATTACCTGGTTGATTGTTGCAAACGAAAGGGTGAGTTACTGTGTGATGAATCCTTACTCGCCTTCACATTGAAATTTTCATCTCGTTTTGCTAGTGTTAGTTACATCTTTTCACTGATTATTATCTGGATGACATATATTTTCTTTGACTATCATATCAGTAGGGCCTGTGTTGATCATACTCCGATTACATTTCAGGTACCAGATATGGTGCTAGTTTGAGAAAGCAGATCAAGAAGATGGAAGTTAGTCAACATAGCAAGTACTTCTGTGAGTTCTGTGGAAAGGTATGGATCAAGGGTATATATTGTAATATAATGGTTAGCTTTATTAAGTGCAGTTGGTTCATTGTGCATTTGTTGAATGAAATGTTGGATCACAGTATGCAGTGAAGAGGAAGGCTGTTGGTATTTGGGGTTGCAAGGACTGCGGTAAAGTGAAAGCTGGTGGTGCCTACACTTTGAAGTAATAATCTTTCACAACAACCCTTTATGCTATTTTGTTACAATGTTGTTTAGTTGGCTGAACGATGTTATATTCTGTGTTGCAGCACTGCTAGTGCTGTCACTGTGAGGAGCACCATCAGAAGGCTGAGGGAGCAGACAGAGAGTTAAGTTAGTAATTTTGCTTCTTGTACTTCTATCCTTGAGTATTATTTTCAATTAATCATTAGATCCGAGGCTTTGTGAGAATGTTAGCCACCATATGCACTCTGTCTACTAAAATCCTTTTGTTTGAGATTCTTGAAACATTAAATTGGTCTCTTTTTATTTTATGTTTTGCTTGCAAACTCTGGTTTATTATGTGTCCACGTTGTTGCCGCGATAGTTCAAGGTGGTTGTGGATTTCGGACTTCAGCACATCTGGGTGATGCAATTTTGATGCAAATAGTTGTTTGATCTATGTTTCAATATTATCCTGTTATTTTTATTTTCCAAAAAAAAAAAAATTTAATCCTGTTATTCAAATGCTTAAATTTTCTTTGTAAACCTTGATTGGCCAAGGCCATGCTGAGAAAGTCTTTTATATAAGAGCGTCTCCAACGCTGCGGCAAAACCTGTGGCAAAGGCAAATTTGCCTCCTTTTGCCCCTCCAACGCTGTGGCAAATTTGCTACAATTTAGCCACAAGTGAACAGTGTATGGCAAATTTGTCACGCACTGTTCACAACGCAAATTTTTTTTTATTATTTTTTATTTGTATTTAATTTGTGTAATATTAAATGACTTTAGATTTTATTAAATTATGTAATTAGTAACTTATAATATTTAATAAGACAATATTAATCATTTAATTATAAAATACAGAATTTACTAAAATACATAAATAATATTACATAATAATTTAAATTTAGAAAATACAACAAACATGTTAAATTTATAATAACAAATAAACATAACAATACAACGAAATACAAGTTAAATTTTGATATTTTATGTCTTATTTTTTTGTAAGAGTATTTTATATCATTGAATAAATATATTTTTATTTGTATTAAATCAAGTAAATTATAGATAAAATAGAAAAAAATATTAAAATAAGAATATTTCAAGAGAATATTCTCATTTGAGTTGTAATTTGAGTTTAATGGTTGGAGAAGATTTCACTGTTGATGGCAAATTTGGTGGCAAATTGATATTTTTGTGGCAAATTTGCCACTAGGGTTGGAGATGCTCTAACCTATATTGATACGTAGTATTTCTGTTTTATATAGCGTAGACCATTTAATGATGAAATTGCTTTTAAAACCAGTTATCAAGTTTGACCAATTCTCTCTAATTAAAAAAATCCTGTTTTCATTTTCCTGGTTATTAATGTTCAAAATTGAAATTTTATTTTTACTTTATTCGTATTTGATAAAATTAAAATTTGTTTTTGTAGATTTAAATAGACTTATCCTAGGCCCATGCCCCCTACCTACTGACTACTGTGCTACATTTTAAATTCATGCTGCGTACAACCATTAAGAGGGATGCTGTATTTAAATTTTCAATGACAGTATTAATGATAATTATTGAATGATGATTACGATTATAATGTTGTTTTAAATTTTATTATTCCGTAGCAAGTGTAAAGAATAAAAATGATTTTTGTCCGATTAATCATAATTATTTCATATTTATGATTAATCGTTCTCAACGCCAACAAAAACGAAAGAGTAATTTCCAAAAGAAAATCCAGTTGTGATAAATCATAGAAGAGAATACATAATCGCTGTTCGTAGTTGTGGCTAAGTGCAAACCACAAAAAATGACTCCTTTACTTTTACCAAATTTTTTTATAATTTTATATTATTTTTAAATGCTTAATAATCACTTTCGAATTGATTACGAGAATCAACTCATAAACCAAATTAAAATATATTGTTCTTTAATAGCAAAAATAATTGCTTCCAACTTTAAAGTTTTGGCTACCACAATATTTTTGGATATTATGTTCCTACAAAAATCAATTTAAATTAGCACCATTTATATATAGGTTAAAAAAAAATTGCTTAATTTAGCACCATTTATAATTTTGAATTTTTTTCTTGAACCTATTTCTAATTTTTCCTTTAAATTACCATTTTAACTGAAGAACCAATAGCAACCAGTAAGGCAAACGAAGACCGATATAGGTGAGGGGAAAAAAAAGATGTAAAAAGGAAGGCAACAACTCGGAAGTAGAAATATTACAACATCTCAGTTGGAGTTTCTTCTCATATCTTCACATATAGAGGGGGCTGTATGGGTATAGGGGTTTCCCTATGTAGCAGCCCTCAAATCATATACCTATTTATACTATACAAAAACCAAAAAAAAAAAAAAACCAAAAAAAAAGGGGCTAGAAGATCATGGAAGAGAAGTCACCGTCTCTGCTGCGCCAAATTGGCTAAGATCACCGTGCTGCTCGAAAATTCAGCTTTCACTTGGACACCGCATTTGCAAAACTGAAGGTTTTGGGCTAATAGTCTTGTCATCGTTTATAGTAATAAAACGAGTGGTCTTACATTATGGGAATAGGAATGTCATCACTGTTGCTTCTGTGATGCATTTGCTTTTGCACAGCTTTCACTGCTGCAACTCTTGCTGCATTTGCCGCCTTGTTAGCTGCCCCAACTGCCCGGTTCACTCTCTCATCTACCTTGCTTACCTCATACGCCTTTTCTGCTGCTCGTCTCGCTTCCTGATAGTTACAAACTAAATTAGTTTTCGAATAAAGACAGATTTAACTTCGAATAAAGATTCAATTGTAGATAATAACAACAAAGGGTGTTTTACTTATACTTCAATCAAATATCAGAGGACTGATTTTTTCAAGCTTTAATCACAGTTTCAAGCATAAATCATGAACTTATGGGGTAAATATTAATAGCATGTGATCTTGTACCCAAAAACGAGAAAAAAAAACCATACAAACTAAATCCTTATAATAAAGGGAAGCTACTACTTTAGTTGCAACATATTACATACTCGAAACAATTGCTGGAATCGAGCAAAAAAAAGAGGATTTTGTACACAAAAAGCAACTCTTCCTTTGCCTAATCCTTAGTCACAATAATAATATGTCAAAAATGTTTACCTGAACAACGTTAAGCACTTTAGAGTGGTTGACAGCAACAGGAGAAACGGGATAGACTGTGCTCTGTGTGCTAGGAACATCAAGAATTCCATTTTGCCAGTGGCCAGACTGAGTTTCACCGTTTCTAAAAGTGTACATTCCCAGCCCCTGACGTCTACCCTCATGCCAAGCACCCTCGTATCGGTGCCCATTTGCAAAATAGTAAACCCCGAATCCATGCATTTTATCTGCAAAATATTCTCCTGCATATCTATCCCCATTCCTGCAAAAAAATCAGCACCCAGCTCAATAACAGAATTCAAGTATTCAAGGATGATTCTACACCATAAAACAGCTACTAAATAATGAATGATCCCGGTATTGAGGCAAAAATATGAATGAATTCATTAACAACTGGAAACATGGTACGCTGTCAAAAATGCAGATATAAGAATAATTGCAACCTTAGATTCAAAATATTATACATTCCCAACCCAAACATAGATTACTACCTTATTCTTTTCTTTTTCCCCCAATATGCATTGCTTCTCATACCAAAGTTCCTTATATTACTTATTGCAACAATATGATTTATCCATGTTCCACGATTCCCATCATATTTCGCATTGGTGTCATTATCCAAATTCTTTCTTCCAATAAGACTTGCCTAAAAGTTGTGCATATGGCATTATCACGCCATCATATAAAATGTTTCAAGAGATCTGCAAGGACCCATGAGGACACAGCAGCTTATGCACTCATCAATCTAGCAAAGACATCTTGGGATTTAAAGAAAAAGGACAGGAAGTCTAGACTTTTATCGCCCTTTTAAATAATGCAATAGTAAAAAGACAGACAGAGCCTTAACATCATCTCACTCATTTTCAGTGGGAAAAGTTGCAACATATATAGGATCTGCCTTCTATTAAGATTCACTTCATTATAAATTCTTCAAATAGATACAGCTTCCAAACTTAGGTCTAGTTACCCACAATAAAGAAAAGCCATACTACTTGTTTTCGTTATCTACAGTTTATAATTTACGCATTACCAAAAATGTCTTTAATAAGGATAATCCATCTTGAATTGAACACTATTAGTAAAACTAATCTGATTAACAATGGCAAAAGTGAGGCAAATTACAAAATTAAATTACTGGGACATGTGTACCTCCAGAAGGCAGCAAACACATAAAAGAATGCTTTGTACATCCAACAATCACATTTTAATATTTTTCTAAATTTATTCACAGAAGAATGACCACTAAAAACACATCAATTTAAGTCCTACGTATCATCTTTTCCTAATGGTCACATTACACCACTCAAAACAGAAGCACACATCAGTGCAGTAATATGATACAACTAAATCAAACTTAAAGCAGCATATTTAAGCTGGAATGACTCCACCAAAGACAAGATTCACTGATACAGATAGTTTTAGAACTTGCTAAATTGAACAAGTATTCAGCTATGCCATCAATCAGATATGAACAATCATCAAACAACAAGAAGAATTAAAATTTTGACAATACAAGACAAAGAATCATCAGTGTTACCTGAAATGGTAGTGTCCAAGGCCATGTTTCACACCCCACTTAAATTCGCCCACATACCGACTACCATCCTCGCAGGTATGAACCCCGCACCCATGGCTTTGCCCACTAGACCATTCTCCAGCATACACATCACCTGTGTAAAACCTATAAACACCAAAACCATGCCTAAGACCCTGACGATACTGCCCTCTATATCTGCTACCCCTTGCCCATGTTTCAACCCCATAGCCATCATACTTTCCATCAATCCAATCACCTTCATACCTCCCACTCATGTAATAGTAATAGACCCCACTGCCACTACATTTCCCCTTATGAAACTCGCCCTCATAAACATCTCCATTGCTATATGCTTGCACATAACACCCTGAGATTGCCTTTTTATCGGCTTTTTGCCGCGAACCAATTGACCAAAACACAGGTAAATGTGGCCGACCCACATGATCCTTTGCACTTATCTTAATAGGCAAGGACCTGGAAAGGAATAATCTTATTGTAGGGAGCCTAGGAATAGCCAGATTCAGGGAGAATAGAAGCACAGCTGAGAAGGCAAAAGCGGAAAGGAAATCAAGAATGAAGGACCTGGAAGGGTGAGACACCAAAAAGTAAAAGAAAGGGAGGCTGAGTAGGAGAATTAGACGGAGGTGAAGGCGGAGGCGGCGGCGCAGGTGGCGCAGGTGGTGGTGGAAATGGGTCAAGAATTTCTGAGACCTATTGTACAAAAGATTGAATTTTGTAGGTGGGTTCTGCGCAGAAACGCCGTATCTGTGGAGGGCATTGGATAGAGTTGGGGTCTTCGTGAGGGAACGGGAAAAGTGTGGCTGAAGATGGGGTCTCTTGAAAGGGGTGGGCTTGGGGGTAAAAGGGTCATTCTGCTCCTGCTGCTGCTGCTGCAGATTCTCATCATTGATGAGGATTTGAAGGGTTGGATTATTTACAGTTGAAGAAGAAGGATGAGGGGTTGGATAGAAATTCTGAGACAGGTGGGGGTGTTTCTGGGTAAGGGAAGAAGGGGGAGGGGTGGGGTAGGGTTGAAATCGGAAGAGATGCCACTGCTTTCTGTTCCGATCTGTACTTCAGATTTTTTCTGATGCATTACATATGTAAAAACCAAAGCCAAACCCCTTAATTTCACAACAGATAAAGAAAAATGGGAAGCAAAATTCACAACTTTGTTTCTTTCTTTCTTTCTTGACAGTTTCTATGCGTCTGCGTTTTCCTTTCTTGAAATTCAGCAACTATTCTCTCTCTTTCTTGAAAATAGGAGGTTATATGTATCTTTATATCTATATATGGAAACGAATGTTGTGTGTGAGGAAGAAGAAGAAGAAGGGGGAGCGGAGAGTACGAGGAGTTAATGGTGTCTGATGAAGGAGGAGAGAAGATCAATTTGAAACCAGAGGGCGACCGGCCGCAAAAGAAAAAAGAAAAAAAAACCCACGCCCTTTTTTGTTAATTTATATAATGGATAAATTTTATTTTTTCTTTCATTACTGCCCCTATCTATCTTTCCCCTTTTCGGATATATCATCAGCATATAAGGAATCTTTTATTATATTTTTACATTATATTATATAATAAAGTTTTTTCTTAAAATGTGATCACAAGGTAGCACTACTTTCTTTGAGCATAAATACAACTCTTATTTATCAATAGTAATACACCCACACTTCTATATAAAATCCTCTATTTTCTAAAACAATAATAACGTGAAATATGAGAATTTATAAAAAGAATTGTAATTAAGAAGTTTTACTCTTTCACTATTTGATATGATATGTTACTTCTTTATACACGACAAATATAACAGCTATATAATACTTGAAATTTATATTACACGAGCATCAATTCCCTAATTTTGAATTGAAATTAGCAAATCTAGAAACTCATATTGATTACACGCGTAAGGTGGCATATTACTTGGTGAATAAGAAAGAACACAATTAAATATTGACTATGTATTAGTACATCATACAATTTAAATATATTAATTTTTAAAAAATTATTAATTATTTTTACTAAACATTTATATTTATTTTTACACTGGACATATATAATTATTCAATTGTTCCTATTAAGTGAAAACAGTCAGCTATTTAGTAAAAATAATTGAATTGTTTAAAAAAACACTTAAGTTGTACGATATACATGAAAATTATTACAATTAAACAAAGTAACAAAATATGGATAAAGACTAAATAAATTTTGGATATAGACCAATTAATTTACTTAATATGTAATTTCAAACTATTAAATTAGATTATTATATGCAATAGCCAATATTGGCCAATGATTTAAATAGTTTTATTAGTGATTTTAAATAAATATTCATTACTAAAATCATCTTAAACATTCACAAAATTAATTAAATTAAATATTTGAAAAGGTAACCACCCATCAGTATACAAGTTAAAAACCCTTGTTTGATTTCATTAAATTCTCACTATTCGGTCTTAAAACGAATATTTAAGCTTTAAAAAAATACAATTCTTAAGCTGCAAGGATTATTGACCTGTCAATTTAGTTAAATATTCAAGAATTATCCCTTGTTACGATAAAATCATTGATTAGTCATGTCCTAGTGAGCTAATTAGTCAACGTAATTATCAAGTGAAAGCATCGCATTCGTTATTAATCTTATGCTAAGTAGTATTCTTTCATAGTATTATTGCTTCTAAGACAATTATGAAATTAATCATATACGTGTCCTAAATATATTTTGTGAATTAGACTAGGCCTTTTGAAACTTCACAAAATTAAATGGAACAGGGCCCTCCCTCTAACGTCTCCATGGATTTCAATTTCTTATTCTACGATGCTATTTGAGACACCTAATTCATTTTAAATCTTATAAGTTATATATATATATATATATATATATATATATATATATATATATATATATATATCAGCAGATTTACATGCAATCTAGGGATACAATTGTACCTCCAATTTCTTTTTTAATTTTTTTAGGTAAAATTAAAAAAAAATATTATGTACCCCAATATTTTTTTCTCTCACGCATTATTATTTTCCGTACCCCAAATCTAAAATTCTGGATCCATCACTATATATATATATATAAAGGAAATCGAGTTTAATAATGAATTTTTATGAGGCACAATATTAATATAAAGTCACAAATTATCTAGGTTATGTTACATTGTACAATATGTAATTTTTTTGTTGATGTAATCTCCACGAAAAACTCGATCATGAAATTCTATATTAGTTCTCTTTCTCTATGCAAATTAATATATATGTTTTCAATGTGAAAGTACAATAATGGGTTCTTTATGAATCCAATGTTTACATACACATACATTTTGATTGGAGTTCAATGTCAATTTCTAAAGAAGTCAAATTCAGTATAGATTGCATACTCTATAGTATAAATAATCTGTGTTGAAATCAGACTTATGGAAAAACCCATTATTGAACTACATAATAATATGAATGTGGAATATGAGATGCGGTAACGATATATTATAGGCCAGTTTCTATAATTCTTCATGATTTAATACTAATTGTCATTATATATAGTAAATATATAAAGGTATGTTTAAATACTCATAAAAATAATATGTGTAAATTCTATATATACACGTTTTCTATACGAATTAATAGCAAAAGATCATAATAAAAGTCAATTAAAATCAGAATAATATATACCGTATATCATCAACAACAGAGTATTATATGAACATGACTTATAATAATATTTTACATAATATTAGTATCATTTTTAAATATATATAAAAATTTTTAACAGATTCATTTATATTTGTGTTGAGTAAACGGAATTATATATATATATATATATATATATATATATATATATATAATTTTTTAAATATAGATAGTAATTTCATATAATGAATCACGTTTATATAAAATTTATTAAAAACAAAAATTGAATACTGTATTATACAAAAATAAAAAAGTATAATAATGAGAGCCACCCTCTATCTTTCCGCCTATTAGTTTAATTCGTAATTCGAAGATATTAGTTGATGGGGGCCTGCAACAGAAAATATGAATAATTAAAAAGAAGCATGAAAATCTGCCTACAGTCTATAATAATATCATACCGGTGGCGCCTTCTTAATAATTACATTATGAATAATTAGTACTCCCTTTTTCACGGATTACTTTCGCATTTTTTTATTTATTTCAAAATTATTTTCACACATTTTACAATATTTTCAAATTTATACAATATGTCATTGCTTTTGTACTCATACTTACACACAATTTAACTTATCTTTTTATTTTATACATAAAAATTTACTAAATTACCCTTCAAATTCCTACTCAATACTTATTTGTCTTAAAATGATAGAGGAAGTAGTATATAATAAAATCTTGTATACATCAAGTGCATCATGCAATTGAAATGTATTATTAAGTAGTATAATTTTTTTCCCAAAAAATACAGTTATTTTTATTGATAAAATACAAGTTGAAACAACCGCACTTTTTAATAAGAAATATTGTATTTTTGTGAAAACAACAAATATTGTTCAATAATACACTTAATTTTTATTTTTTTATCAGAATAATACACTTAAGTTAAACGATACACCTAGTGTACAAAAGACCTACTCTTAGTGTATAAAACTTTTATAAATTCAAGTTCATGTGAACTTTTTTTTAAAATATTACTCTTTAGTATACAAAGTACTACTCTTTCCGTCCCGCAAAAGTTTGCGGGAATCTTTTGACACAAAAAAATAGGAAAAATGTGATGAGTGAAGTATTGAGGGGTAATTTTGTAAATTTTTATGAATAAAATAATTAATTAGATTTTAAAAATAATGGCATGAAAGGTAAATATGTGTGTATTGTGAAGGTGGAGATTTATGAGGAATATTTTCGTTTTGGGGTATGTAAACTTTTTTGGGACGGAGGGAGTACTATTTAGTAATTTTTTAAAACATAACACATAAATTCCTTGAGAAAACCATTGTAAGAAAAAAATTGATCAAAATGAGTAATGATTATCTTATTTAAGAGGTAAACTAGTGTTATTGATAATTATTTGTTCTCATTAATTACTATAATTGTTATATATTCATTCTCATTTTCATTCATATTGAAGAATTTTCAATCATACGCCCTAAATTAAAATTCATTTTTTTATCCAAGATAAAAGCTTGGTGAACACCAATAATTTCAGTTTCATCTGCTAGTGTTAAGCCTGGAAAGAATATGTATTAATTATATGAGAAGTGACCACCATACTATCTCAAGTTTTCCAGCTTGTATCTTCGAAGAACACTGATCAATCTAATTAAACTTGCTCTACTAGTACTAGATATATGAGAACTCAAGATTCAACAATTGATTAATTTAACTATCCTAAATTATATTGAAGTGTTAAAATTAAGAAAAAAATCTAACAAATCAGTAAGGATCGAGTGTTTGAAAAATTCAAGGGCACTTGGTCCAAAAAATTTGATAATGAGAATTAATATTAACGAATTTGATCACATGTTCATGTGGGCACAAATTTATATACCCACCATAAATGAAATGATGCCACATAATCATGAAGTCCACAATTATTTAATTAATTGTTTATGTGGCATCACATTATTTATAGTGGGTATATAAGTTTGTGCTTGCAGTGGCATGTGATCAATTCCGATAAGAATAAAAGTTGATCAATTGATCTTCGTCATAATTCATATGAGGTAAATAAAGTAATCATTAATAATTTTTTATTAATTGTCTTCCCTAATATAATCTGTGTTACTCAATTATTTCATTATTACTCAATCAACAATCATTTTTATTCGCTTTATTCCAAAATTAGAACAAAAGTAAAATACGAAAAATGAAACACCATTAAAACAACTCATCCTCCAACATATGTCCTTCATCACGTGAGCATAGATGTTAATTCCGAACTTATTGATGGGAATGAAGATTTAATTCATTTACGTTAATTTTTAATTTATTAATTATTATATTTTCATTAAAGAATTTAAACCAAGTTGTCATTGATATGATGATATTTGCTCTAAAAAGTGAAATTTTAAACATAGCAAAATGCAAAATTATAAAATGCAAAAAAATAAAAAAATCTTGAAACAATCGTCGGGAGGGGTGAAAGGTACGCAAAAGATATGAAGATGAAGACATTTCGAAAGAAGGAATGGGATTAATTTGTATTATTATCATCTCGCTTTCAATGGAGCAGGTACTTATTAAGATAGCCGCAAACAAAGAAGCCGTCTCCTATTAAACAACTCAATATAATTAATTAATTAATTTACGGAAAAGAATTTCTACATTTTGATTAAGACTAATATGGCCATTAAAT
The DNA here is from genome assembly GCA_030762865.1 of Paraleonurus japonicus. NCBI lineage: Eukaryota > Viridiplantae > Streptophyta > Magnoliopsida > Lamiales > Lamiaceae > Paraleonurus > Paraleonurus japonicus. The sequence goes on from CM061061.1 coordinate 36,994,185, forward strand.
ATTGTAAAATAAATTTATCCTTTTATTATTATCTTTATTGTTTTGGCTAATTTTCATTTATCACCTGTCGTATCACTTGCATATATTATTTATATAAGAAACGCATGAATGACGAAATTTATTTTACCTTTTAATTTAACTAAATAAATAATGCGATTGTGCAACTTGCTTACACAACACCTGGAATTGATGTTTCCTTGCATTAAATTGTGAAAATTGATTTTCTTTTTTAAAAAAAAATTCAATTACTTTTTCATCCTAATGATTAATCCGAATTTAGTTCATATTCGGAAACGCCCCGACGAGGCAATTTTGTTTGAAAATAATAGAGGATCGATCACTTTCTGCTTTTGTCGCTTTCTTATAAGTTGTCAGGTATAGTATTATCCTACCTAATTTAGTCAAAAACTTACAACATATCTTGTAATATTACATGGGCTCAAATTAATGGGAGTGACAATGATTTTAGATTTTATTTAAATTAAATTGAAGATAATTTGTGTGATCTATGCCACGAATGAAAAACGTTATCCAATTTCCATGCGAATAAAGTAGACCTGCAATTTGTATTAACAAGTTAAAAAATAGTGATTTTTTTAATATACAAACGCCGAAAACAAGGTGACTTAGCTCACTTGTCCACCGCTCCTCACTTTAGTGAGAGACCCAAGATCGATTCCCTTTAAGAATGAATTATTTACCGATAAAAAAATATATACAAACACCAAAAATCTTGAGATTTTCAAATATACCAAAACTTTCTGTGTGACTATCGACATTAAACTTTAGAATTTTTATAACAAAATACCAAAAATAATTCGGTAATTTTGTAAAATTTCAAATATATTCAATATTATTTATCCATTTGAATATACCAAAATTTCAGTATTAAAACTTTGATATGAAAACACTAGATTATAAATTAATGCCATACATATAATTCAGTTCCGAACGATGATATTATTATGTAATTTCAACCTAACCTAAGGAAATTTCAGAAGGCCATATTTCATAATACCAAAATCTTGATACCGGTATACAATATTATGTGAAATTTCGGTACATTATAATGGATCGAGTTCAATTTCTTTGTGCATTTTTATGCTCTTGTATATCACTTCCTAAATCTTTTAACACATGTATCAAAATTGTGATGATTCGTTGAATATTTATTAGCATTCCAACACATGTACCCAAAATTGTGCTGATTCGTTGAATATTTATTAGCATTCCAGAATATGAATGGAACACCAAAAATGACAAAGATAATATCATTTGGACTGAACCACCTCTAATTGTATACCCACGGATACACTCGCAAGCCGTTTGACAACTTATTTACAAGGTGCCACAAAATATAAGTTAACTTTTTCAACACAATTAACACAAAAATAAATAAATAAATAAAAATAAATAAAATCTACTTATACTATTTCTAATACGAAATGCACGTATGTAATAATGTTTCATTGCACATGCATAGCAACGGTGTCAAAATGTAAAGTACTAACAGAAATAAAACACGAGATTATGCATAACCGAAAATTGAGATTCAGATTTAACGGTTTTTTTAAAGAGCAGATTCAGATTGCACATTAGTTACAATCAAAATGAAATAATGTACTACAATTAGACACAAAACACGACATTCTACATAACCGAAAACTAAGATTCAGATTGCACATTAGGAGATTTTATGCTCAACATGAGTATATCTAAGAGGAAATTTTCAACATGTTGATACTAGACAGACTTAATTTAAATTCAAATAACAAGAAGGTTTCTTCTAATGTTTTGAATTTGAGGGAGAAAAATCCCAAAGAAAAGCACAGAAAATGTTAAGACGAAAAATTATCAGTAAATCTAAATGCACAGGCTAACATTCCTTTTCACTAATCTCAAATTAAGTACCTAAGTATTAACTAGATGAAGAAAAACAGTACGCAAAAAGGTCCTCTCCAAATCTAGATAGGCAGGCAGCTCCAATATAAAATTGTAGTGCTAATTAAGCATTGCACACACAGAACTACATGAGTATAGAAACAAATCTCAACCTGAAAAGAAATAAGCTTACATGCTCTCTAAATTTAAAACACAGTTTTTTTTTTTTTTTTTTTGATGGAAATGCTTCTGCATCAACTAAGCAATTTCGTTACATCAATAGCTGCTGTGCATTTTACCTGGTTTTGTTTACGACCCATCTGTACACCTCAGCAACCAGATGAGAGACCATATGTTGGAAGAAGAATTAAAGAGCTCAGTAGCATGTGATGGAAAGCAAGAACGTTGTCAAGGCTTGTGCATCTTGAAACCGAAAACTCTAGGAATGTAGCTCTGTGGTGGCTTCTGAGGCTTGAGGTGTCCATAAGTCATCAAGAATAGATGAGGGAACGTTGTGCCAAAATATGCTCCGTCGATATCTTTGGAAGTCAAGAAAATCATTTCAGTGAAGAATGCAAAACGAGAGTAGTAGTGGGTTAGTGCACAATGCATATAAACAGATTTTAGCAAAAATTTTAGTGCAACATAAGTCATGAGTTACAATTGAGAACACATAATTTGCCTCATTAAGGACCCTAGTTACTGTGAGTTATACATCACAGTTAAGAGATTATCAATGGCCGTTTCAACTGGAAGAAATTCTGTTATAAAATGCATGGAATTTAAAAGGCAGGAACCAAGTTTTTATAGCGTTGCAGACAGTGAAACAGGGAATTATAGAGAGCTCCAGTTAAAAATAGGAAGTGAAATAGGGATTACAAGACTAACCATGTCTTGGTATTTGAACGCTTAATCTCTTATTCACATGTCAGTTAAACTTCCATTAGTATGAGAAATTTGAATGCATGAGTAGAGATGCACCCAATTTAAATATGCAAATTAGCCGGAGGATAAAAGCCTAAACACACCAATAAAAAGGATACTGCCTTGGTATTTGGATCGAGGGTAGTAAATGTCTTCGCATTTAGGACAGTAGATCTTCACAGTACTTGCGCGCGGTATGTCTGATTGTCCAACCGGAAGGCATGGCTGTCCACAGCAGTAAACTCTAGGGCATCTTCCAAAGTCATAATTTTTGTACTTCTCTATCTGTCATAAGGTTTCAGCTCAAGAAGTCAAAAAGCAAACTAAAGAAAGAGGCAGCTAACGAAAATAATAAATCGTATGATGGTACCATGGCAGCCATTCCCTTGCTCGTCAAAATATATCGGACATGAATAAGGCCATAGAGCATTTCCGCAGCCGATTCAACCAATTCATTCTGTTCCTCGGTAAACATATCACCTAATTATGCCCATCATGTCACAAATATATAACCCGGATGGTTCAGCTTAAAAAAGAAAAGAACGAATATGTGCAGAGAGCACTAAAGTAGGTAAAAAATCAGAGACAAAAATACAAAATTCAGTTGATTCAGCTTAGTACCAGATATATGGTAGCATCCTCAATTAATAAAAAGAAAAACATCTAAAAGCACGAAACATGCCAAAGGAAAATACTGGGGGTGTGCTTGGTTGGATAGTACTATGGAGGAAGCAATGAGAAAGTAGTCAAAAGATGAGTGCCTGGTGTAGAGGAGAGAAAGGAATGGAACCTAACTTGCAGAGAATAAACCATTCCTCTCCTAAATGGGAGCATAGAGACTAATTTCCACACATATCATACCCATACCCTGCTCCATTCCCTGTAATGTACCGAACACCCCTAAATTATCATGTACTTCAAGAAGGAGCTCCAAGTTCTATTAGGGCGTATCATTATTGCTAATCTTATTTTATTAGGAGAAAAAAATATTGATTAAATATATAGTAAGTACAAGGGGATGAAGATCCCAAAAGGCTAACTACACATTTTAAAGCAAAATATTCAGTTTTTAGCAACATCACATACGGAAAAAGTTATGCAATCCTTGAATAAAAACCCACCACACGGAAATGACCCTATACTAAATTTCAACTTAACACTTCCGCATAAAACAAAACAAAAAGTATACAACATATTCCTTTTCACACCATTGGCAATTTGGTAGTGGTAAAAATAAAAACTGAATGCAGATGAAATAGAATAAACTCAATGGAATCCCACATCAATCTCAAGCACAACAAATTACATTGTTGCAGACACCCATATAATATTTACAATTTACAAAACTTGCTACTGGCCAGTTTTTCTTCCTCATTTGTCTCCCCCACCCCCACCCAAAAAAAAAAAAAAAAAAAGAGAGAGAGGGAAAAAGAAAATAAGATTGACACCTATTACTATATCAACTGTGTTTACGCTTTTAGTAAATATTAAAAATCAACCAAATCTTGAAAGAGCATCAACTCAAACAAGTGCTTACATGTCAATCAGCCAAAATGAGAAAAACTCACCGTGAGAGGACTCTACATCAAGAATGAGGTCAAGTGCATAATCATAATACGGGACTTGACTGCTTAAGCCACAAAGATTGAAATCATCTTGAATATATTCATCATCAACTTCACAAAAGAACTCATTTCCACGCAAGTTGCAAAACCATGAAACCCAAGATGTATCATCCCCATCAGAACCACTGACATCAGACTCTTCGCTGTCTGTTTCAGATTCCTCTGCAAAATGGGCATAAACGTAACCTTAGGTTTCTGTTTAACTAATGTACATCTGCAAATTTACAGTCGGGAAATAGAAAAAAGGAAACATGACTGCATGTGTTTCTACATGTTCAAATGCATATATGGTCACATTAAAAGCACATACGAGTAGGTATATAAATGAAAATTACAAGACTAAAATGGTTGTATGCTCAGGTGCATAAACGCATAATCACTCACCACTCATCAGCATGAGTGGAGGCACAGTGTAAGCTGGGTGCAGTACATAATGAGATTAAAAGAAAGTGTTCTAAAAGGCTCCACCTAGTCCATCTCCCTAGGTGGCCACCGCATTGGCCTGAATCGGCCCAGGGCAACCCCCAGGAGCTAGGACCGTAACCCGGGTGATAGGAGCTTGGTGTCTCTTAGAACATTATGGACAAATGGTTTCCTACAGCGATCATTTCAGCACTTGCAGAAAATAATCAAAATTCAACATAACTTAGGTCTACATGCAACAAATTCAACAGATAACATGAATTTTAGCATAGATTATTATGTCAACTTCTAATCCACATTGTTACATGAATTATCATCATTATCACTATCTAAAGTAAATCATCCATCATCTTAAGAAAGTATTAAGTCATTCTAACCGAAATTATAAAATTATATCATTAAGAATCAACATCTCTAAGTCTTATAAATGGAGATAATAGGCTAATAGTTGACTAAATTTTGGGCAGAACTTAAGAACCAAATATACTTCATCTTTTTTAAGATACTAACACCACCAAAATCCATCCAATGCAGACCTAACAGCCAAATCTTCAATACCAACCAAATATACGTCCCGGAGTTATCTTCACAGTTGGCTTTTTAGCGGTTTTTGTATGAGGATTATTTCATAGTAATATGTGTACAAAAGTTGTTTTATATGAATGATATGCTAGTTGTTTTATATGAAGATAACTCCGGGACGGAGGGAGTACTTCATACGCCCAACAGTGTAACTCATGAAAATTTGATGAAAGACTTGACCCAAACTGGCGAAAAGGCCAGCCCTCAGTCTGCCTCAGGCTTCGACCCTTGCTGATTTTGCAAATATTAGACCACCACGTCAAAATGCAGGAATATACGCACATACATTAATTGTTATATTACCTAGCTTATACAATACATGAGATCCTTTAAGACAGATCATGGCCCAATATCATATATCAAAAAATCTGATGTCCTTTAGGCCTTAGCTCTTTGTGGAGAGCTAACATTTAGCTCCTCACATAGATTTATCAAGTCACTGAAAGAGGTGAATCCATACTTTGACATGTAGAAGACATCAGTTTAATCCTTCAGTATTCAAGGTTTACTAAAACTAAACACATCGTTGATTTTAACATTCAAAACAATAACCACAAATTGCACGTCAATCTAATAACTTTTAAAAAATAAAAAATAAAATCACATCAACCCAAAAATTCACATTAAAATTCAAAACAAACTACAAGGAAACATGAAAATACCATCAGAGAGCTTGTTCTTGCTAGCGGTGAGGGCGGACGAAGAACGGGTGTCCTCGGATCAATATGCTTTCCGGCAGCTGTGGAGGTGGAGGGTACGGCGACGGCCGAACCCTTGTTTCTGGATGTGGACGGTGAAGATTTCTCCAAGTGTTTGTCCAACGCATCGTTAATTCGCTTCCGATCCAACATCTCTCCGCCCTTCGATGAGGCACCTCCCCCTCGATCTCTGTACATGTTCATATAAATATTGAGAAAAATTAAACCGAAAAATCTAGAACTTTTCCGACTGTATCTGTATATCCAAACAATTGAAAGCCCGAAATTTAGGTGAAAATGGCTAGATTGTACAGTGTGTGTGATGCAGCGAGACGGAGAGAACTAGGGTTTCCCTCAATTTGTTCTATATAGAGTTAGAGAGAGAGAGAAAAAAAAAAAAAGAGAGAGGGAGGGATGGCTCTGCTGAGGTGGTGTTTGTTTCCCCCTTTTTAACTGTTTTCACATTTTTGCAACTATTTATTTTCCTTTCAAAAGAACATATATATATATATATATATATATATATATATATATATATATATATATATATATACAAAAATATAAATATGATTTGATTTCAAATTTTTATCTTATTAATCAATAATCCATATCAAAATTAACTTTTATATAATTAGTAGTAATTCTTAAATTTAAATCTTCGACTCAATTATGCTACACTTCTTAAATATCAAACCTAACCATTTATTTATAATTGTAAAGAGAGAGAGAGAGAGTAAAAACTAATCATTTATAAAGATATTTAGGTGGGTAAAATAAGTAAATAGATGAACACTATAATCAAATGATACCAATTTAGAACTTCTATTCATCTACCATATTTTGGACTATTGAGGTTAAAAATACATAAATATATCATGAGATATTGTAAATATCAATATTAATAATATATAATTTTAATGTATTAATTTTAACAGTAAATAATAAAGATAGAATTATTTAAGAATTAATGAAAGACAAATAAACTTATAAAATTTAATGATAATCATTAATCACGTATGATATTTTAATTGCAAGACAACTAATATCATTAAATTAAATAATTTATATGCATGTGTAGATTTTAGCTATTTACGAATCATATCATATTTTTAGATATATATAAAAGATTGATTTAGTTTGTAACAAATTCAAATTTTAAATTCATTATATCATATATTACACTCTTCCAAAAAATTTCAAGAATATATATTATTCAAATATATTATTTTGCATAATATATAATCTTTTATACAAATATAATATACATTAAATTAAATAATTAAGAAAGTCGATGAGAGACTCGTGTCAATTATTTTTTAATAAAATGTGTAGATATATATTCTTATAATTTTCTAAGTTATTACTAATGATAGGTTAAAACTCTAATCAATTGATTACCTATATACTTTATACTTTTATTACTAATGATAAGTTAAAACTCTAATTCATTGGTTAGTAGGAGTACTATATATCGTATTTGTAAAATTGTTTTCAGTTTATTTAGGTTTATGACCTTATCCTCGTTGAAAACCAAAAACATGATACATTCACATGTCTGTCACGCTTTTGTTGTATTCTTTTTAAGATATTTTTGTATACTACAGTGGTTGTGACCATACAGTGGTTTTCCAACTCATGGGCACACTACTGACACTATGTTCATGGGGTTTGATTATTATTATTATTATTATTATTTGAAAGGTTCATGGGTTGGATTATTATTCATTATTATTATCATATATTCAATATTTATATTGATAAACGCAAAAATTCGTGTAACACATTCTCACAAAATGAGACATACCACAAATTAACACTTATTTCTTTCAAATTCTTAATATGTTATGTTCAACTTATACTCTTAGTTCCGCATATTTTAAGGCTATGCATGTTTTACATTTTCAACCGCATGAATCAATTGATTTATTTTGTTTAAATCATGATAGTTAAATTAATTTCTCAATTAATTGTTATTTCTCTCATAACCTAGAACCCTCTCTCTCTCGTATATGAAACTGAAAACCAGTCCCTATATTTATAGAAGAGTGCGCCGAATTTAACTTTGCTTGAGGAGATAAAAAAATATTCCAAGATTTTATCTCTCATATTTTGATTTTTCATATATCTTGCATTCATATATTCTTTAAATTGAGCAGCAATATATCTTTATGATCTAAATATATTTAGCAACAATATAATATCAAAATATCTATTTCATAACAAAAATAATTAATTATTTTATTTTAACCACCTTGAATAAAATAGACTTTTATTGGGCTACTCAAGGGGCTTTTTAGGATTGAACTTTCCAATGGGACTAGAAATTGATATTGATTAATTATACATCATCCCAATTAAGTGACAGAAATTAAAAAATCAATAGCCATTTGAGATCTAATTCTTCTTTCCAAGTCATTCTAGAAGAATTATCTCACCGTAAGTCTTATTCAATGCATCAAATGCACTAGTGTAATCTTGGTCAAGATAAACCAATCCGAGCCTTACACTACAACTTTTACCAATGGATTGTTCAATTTCATCTAAGTTGTGAATAATACTTATACTTACTATAATGACCGGATAATGTGATCTTCCGCGATCTACTACATGCCACATTTGTCTATAATGTAAAGAGTATTGAACGATTATGCAATAAATAAATAACATTCATAATATTTAATGCAAACAGTGATTAAATTTTATTTCTCATAAATAAGTGCAAGAATCAGTTTAATATACAAAGTAGCAATAAAAGCATACTTTTCAAGATATCCCTAACAAATACATATCATGCATTCATTCTTGTGTGAGAATTTATGCTTGAAGAAATGAAACAGCCTCATGCATAAGACGTGCTACTTTTATATGTTTCTTTGATACTTTTAAATATTAACATTATAAAATAGACAAAAAGTATCACGTCTTATATATAATTCTGTCTCACTTAAGTTTTTTTCTTTAGTGTCGATTTTAAAGGTATGTAGTATTTGAAAATAAAATGATTTTTGTTAAAAAAATTAAATTACAAAGATTGATTAGATATTCGTTATTTTAAGAGTGGTCGTATATTGAAGTGGTTTTGTTTAAAAATTGTAAATATATATTGATTATATATTCGCTTTTTTAATATTTATCTTTATACTACATCAATGAATTTATATCAATAAAAATGAATAAATAATATAACTATCTTGCACTCATTTTTCTCTCCTGGCAGGCATTTATATATCATGTAAAGCATTTTCATAATATTAAATTAATACCATTACATTTATTTATTAATATCATAATATTAATTTAGTGATACATTACACTTATAAGCTAATATCATAATTTAAAATATTTATGATATCGATTAATGAATATAATAATATTAATGAATAATTGTAATGATATCAATTTTATATTATGTTAAAGTTTAATTGGAGAGTTACTCTAATTAACGAGGTTATCAGCTATGAGGCCCATATTACAGTGTTTAACAGTTGAAAAAGAAAATTAAGTGTAACAAAGGTTACACCTTACTAATATAACCCGACAACACCTCCACTAAAAATTGCAAAATCTACTTTCAAAAAAAAAAAAAAATTACAAAATCTATGTGTAACAACAAATTTCGTGAATTTAATTTATAAAAACACGAAAAGGTTTACAATTTGATTTTAATCGGATCGAACCGATTAAATTTTAGCGGACCCTAGCTCTAAATTTAATCCTCGATTCTCCTCTTCAAAATTGGTGTTGACTTGGATGATTTGGCGGATTTGGTGGATTTGGTGGACTTATAACGTTAATCCAAGGGCTTAAGAGCCTTATTTTGGATTAAACGCTATTTACGGAGACTTTTGGATGAGCGTTCTTGAATCTTCAAGAGGCCGCGATGAAACGCCTTTGAATCTTCAAGGAGAAAGCGTCGATCGGAGGGTTGAACACCTTGATCCCGGATCGGGACGATATTCCCGGTTGATTTGCTTGAAGAACGCCTTTGAATTCCGCGAAGAACGTCTGAAGTCTCGCTTTGAGCCTGGAATTAGTCCGGAGTTGCTCTCGAAATTGTGTGTAGAATGAATGAATGAAGACCCCTATTTATAGTTGTGGGGTGAGATTTAATGGGGTGGGCTTAGAAGCCCATGCACTGATTTGATTTGATTTGATCGATTGATTTGATTTGTTTCCATGTGGGGCAATTTGATTTAACTTTCCATTTAACGAGATTTTATACGTTATATGGTAAGTTAATTACTTTGCCAACAAGTTCTGAATATTTAAAATTCGTAGGATTTAATTTCGGCTTTTACGTGTATATTTAATATCAATAAATTATTTAATTTGAGAATTAATTTAATTAAATTCTCCAAATATAAATAATTAACTTTATTTGATATTAATACTTAATTTCCACGTGTCGCCATTTAATTGACGCAATATTAATTTGCTTACAAATGCCCCCTCGTGCTTTGTTCACGGCCATTTGTGACTTATCGTGAATTAAGCACGAAATTTATTTGTTATCTTCACTTTGAAGATTCAAATATTAATTTGTCTTGAGCCCATCATTTTTTTCGTATGGCCAAAGAAGTATTTTTTTTTGTTTAACTTGAGACATCAAGTTTTCTTCTCTGGCCAAGAGAAAGGCTGCCCACCTTTAATTTTTTTATTGGCCCAATTAATTTTGGCCATGAAGTGGTGGGCTGCAAATTTTCTTGGGCTTATAAGATATATATTTCTTGGCCCGATAACAAACCTTTTTTTTTTTTGTTAGTTTCTGCAGATTTCTTTTGCCTTTTTCAGAATTAATTTCACAAGGAAATTAATTTTGATGCAAGTTTTTCTCAGGGGAAGAAATCGGCCGGCATGATCAAGCTTTCCTTCTCCTATTTCTTTCCTTTTTGTATTAACCCTAAATTGCTCTATAAAAGGGTCGTCACCATTTTTATCTTCCTCACGGCAGCAGCAAGCAAGAAGAGACACAGGAGAAGGTATGAATTCTTTTATATACCACAGCACACAACCATGCATACATGTATTTTCTTATTTCTCTTTCTGCATATTGTTCTGCACCTTTTCATTATCTGTTTTTTTTTTTTTTTTTAAAGAAATTTGTAGGCTAATTTCAAGGCTCAATCAACAAGTTTGCAGAAACTATTTCGTGAAGTGGTAATTTCTCCTTCCTCTTTAATTATTTCATCACTTTTGTTTTGCTCTGTTACTCTTAAAAAAACTTGGGCGCATTCATGTCAAACGAGACTCAAATTACGGCAAAACTAGTAATCCATGTTCAATCACTTAGACTACCGTTGCTCAACGCCTATTGCCACTACCGTTGCTTGGACTCATGCCACTACAACTACCGTTGCTCGGACGCATGCCACTACAACTACCGTTGTTCGACGCCTATTGCCACCTACAACTACCGTTGCTCGGACTCATGCCACTACAACTACCGTTGCGCGGACGCATGCCACTACAACTACCGTTGCTCGACGCCTATTGCCACTACAACTACCTCAATTTGCAATCAAAGGAGGCAGACTTACCATAACGGGCAACGTCAGAATTCAGAACTTAGATTTGGGAGGCGTCCCTTCTCTCTGCCATTCCATCGAACAGTTGGTGGGCGTGAGTGGTGAACCTTCGGCCTTGGCGTTATCGCGAACAGCAGCGATGGCTCGACCTTGGCGGAGCAGCATCGGACTCAGCCTCTGGCAGTGGCGCAGTTTCTGGACGGCAGCGTCGTCGGCGGCGGTTCTCGCGACGGTGGCTGTTTGGGTACAGCGCGGCGGACTGGAGTGCGAACGTTGGCGGCTCGGCGTTTCTCGCGACGGTGGCTGGGCAGAGGTGCGGAGGCGCTGCTTGGACGGTGGTTTGGCGGAGCCACGCGAGCGGCGTCGGAATCACAGCCGGCGTATTTCTGGCGGCGACAACTTGGCGAGCGGCGCTGGGCTTGGCCGTAAGGATTTGAGCGGTTTTGTGCTTGTGATTGCAGAATTGAATTTGGGGTCTTCTGCCATTCAGCGCTGATGTTAGTCCCAGGAGAATTGATTTGTGATTTCCAGGAAGAATTGATTTGGGATTACTGATGTGTTAGCGTGAAATAAAAGAGAGAAGCAGATTTGGCATTCTGCGTGTTTTTGAGGAAGAAGCAGATTGAGACTTCTGCGTTGATTTTGGGGATAAGCAGATTCTAGAATGATTCAGACTTATCTTTACTAATTAAAAATTTGGGCCTTCCCTTTAAAATAGAGGCCAAATAATAAAATTTAACATCATATATTATTGGGCCTTTTTTTTTTTTTTTTTTTTTTTTTTAATCATGGACTTAGAAATTATTTTAAAATAAACTGATTTAATAAAATTCAGTTTATAAAAATTCATTCCCTCAAATTTAAATCTCAAAGAAATAAATTTTACAAGTCCACAAATTATTATTATTATTATTTTCACATTTGCCCCTTTATTTTTTTATTCCCTTTTCTTAACTCTTATTTCATTTCGCACCCAACTCTCATCATGGTTTTCTTAGGAGTACCTCACATCCATGGGAAAAACGTCACTTGGTAATTCTTGATGACGAGCATCAACCTTTGAACAAAGGGACTCACTTAGCCATCGAAACTCCGGTAATGGTGGCAAATATGCTCCGGCATGAAAGGCGTATCGAACGACTCCGTATTGATGGACTCGGACTCGGGAGATCTCGCGAGAGAGCAAGGCGTCTAAAGTCTGGGTCCTAAAGGCGGCTAACCACTTCAAGCCCGCTCCGAAGGTGGTGGACCCTTTGCAACATTAGGACGGAACATCGTCATGGGCCGAGCGGAATGGGCGACCCTTTGAAGTTTGCGGGCGAATTTCCAATTCACCAAAGGATACCGGGAGTGGACCGAGGATGTCTTGAGTAGATGCAAGAAAACTCTTAAGAGCATAAGAGTTTATGATCTTTGTTTCGCGTCGCTTTTCACGTGCGGACTGCAATTCTGAGATCATCAAGGCTTTGCGGCGTGGTGCCCTACTACCAACACTTTACTCACTACTGCGGCGAGATGTCGATATCTCTATGGGACTTACATAACTCGGACAGACTTTCCTTGGACGGGTCACATATTTGATGAAGTAGTACCGGATGATGCCGAACTTCTTGGACAGATCGGGACTTATGTATTCCAGGCGCATACATACGCTTCATGCATATCATTTGCTTTGTGGAGACACATATGAGCCGGAGTCTCTGTAGCCCAATGGGTAGAATTTTGGTCGATCGAACCGAAATACAAGCCGCCACCTCGGCTCTTCAACGAGAAGAAGAAGAATTCTCGTCCTAAGTCTACTTCATACAATCCTTCCGGCATTTTCGAGAGCACAAGCCATGGACCTTCGCAGAAATGGCGCCCTTCAAAAGCTAGATGTTGAGCAAGCGGCGGAGGAGACATACTTGGCTGCTCACTTGACTTGTTGGTTATGCACGTTTCGCCTTCCCAATGATGATGTGGGTTTTATTAGGCCAAGCACCTTCAAGATGGCATGTTTGATGGCTAAGGGTAAGGGAAGTCGACCTTGTTGTCCCGGTTTTAGCAAACATCTATAGAGGGTTAAGCAAGATTGCGCATCGATCGAGGCCATCTCGAGGATCGAGCGACATTCGGTTCATTTTGTCTATGCTTGGTCAGTGCACAATATTTTAAGGCGCATTTCCCGCTGGCCATGGATTGAGTAGACCCGCAATGGTGTTTTACTCCGGAGAAAATGGTGCTCGATACTATGAACACGAAAGTGCCCGGCAAGAGGATTCACAAAGGAGTGACTACTTCATGGACTTGCAATATAAAAGAACGAGGGACTTTGTATGTGGACGATAGGGGAAGGAAAATGGGGCACGTGGAGTTACTTTGTGGCCCTTCGCTCTAATTGTCTTTCTTGGCGGCATGGTGATCACTTTATTATTGAGCCTTATAGTCCGCATGCATTTAGCCGTCGGTTGGTTTCTACCAAGAGGTGCCGGGAGAATCGACGATGGGTGATTTAAGAGAGGTTTCTTTGGAGAAAGGGTTCCTTTATCGGGAAATGGTGCACTTTGCGCAGACTCATTCCAAGGCATATCTTCCGCCATCCGCCCAAGATATGAACAAATTCTCTTCATCTGAGTACAAGAGATGGTGGAATCAGGTCCACGGAATCTACTTAGACACTCATATTGAGGATCTGGTTAGATCAAAGTCCAAGGAAGCATCAGATGAATTTGTGGTCATCGCGATTTATCGGGACTTGTGTGAAGAACCTTCTCCACCTATTGTCATTCCTTCTTCGCACGTTGAATTGCCACCTATCAAGCGAGTAAGAGAAAAGGTACTCATCAAAGTTCGGAGGAGAGTCGAAGTGACCGTCATCGAAGAGGGTCAAGCAAGTGACAAGCCTCCTGTCAGCGGAAGATGATACTTTATCCTCACAAAGAAGGTCCTACTCTCGTCTCTTTTCTTATATGATCCAACGGTTTCTTATTTTATCTCACAATTTGTCTTTTCTTTTCGAGGCCTTACGTTTAGTTTTGGCGGTGGACATGATGGATCGAGTCGGGAGATTCATCTTCTACTGCAGGGGGTTCTGCATGCCTCCTACATTTCGAGGTCCTAGGAAGGGTGCGGCTCGGTGTTTGTTGCGGAAAAATTCATTCGTAATCACCAATGAGTATGTTTTGTCCTTGTGGAAGGGGTTTCCTTCAGAAATCCATAGCACTCCCATTGACTCACTATCTTCCATGAAAGATCAAGTACCTTACATGATGCAAGAATCTGAAGAAATTGATAGGATCGACTCCTCTGCCATGGAAAAGGCTTTGAGTGCTTTATTCGACAAAGCGGTGATTATGATGCGGCGAGATCAAAGTCTACCGAAGTCTTTGTGGCCAAGGACACTCTTGCCTTGAAGTTGGCTGGCGACAAGTGCTCTCTTCGTGCTTGTGAGGAAGATGAAGCGAAAGCGATCAGCAAACTTGAAAGTGCTCAAGCGAAAGTTCAAGTGGAGAAGCAGGCTTGATTGGTGACTTGATGAAGAAGAAGAAAGTGTTATGCGAACATTACAACAAGATCAACAATCTCTTGCAAGTGCCAAAGTTAATACCTAAGTTGCTAAGGAGAGCGTCATTGCCATTGATAACACCCCGATTTTGGATGACAAAGTGGCTGAGGACTTGAAGGTGTCGAAGTCGGACTTGGAGGCGACCTTGGAGGAGTTGAAGAACTTGGATCTTCTTGCTTAGTTTATTAGGACCCTTCGTTTTGTCCTTTTCCTTATGTTTCCTTTTCTGCTTTCGCTTTATGTTATCGACATTTTATGGTTTATCAATAACACTTATCTCGCTTTATTTTTTTCTTTTGCATCCTTCATTTTTGTACTTCAATATCTCATTAAGTATTTTAAACTTAAATGAAATAATTGAATCATGCATTTTTTCTTACTTCAATATTTCACTAAGTTTTGAACTTAAATGAAATAATTGAATCATGCATTTTCTTACTTCAATATTTCACTAAGTATTTTGAACTTAAATGAAATAATTGAATCATGCATTTACTTACTTCAATATTTCACTAAGTATTTTGAACTTAAATGAAATAATTGAATCATGACCTACTTAGAGAATTTTCTAAGTTGCCTACGTACCTCTTTAAAGAGGATCAAGCCATAACGTAGTTCAAGGGGAACATGATTTGATTTTGGGGGCGCCGTACGGCTTTTAACCTCATGCGGGGAGGGGTATTAATTATTTAAACACTAAATACCTTTAGTGGGTTTGGGGGTGCTGCCGCATGATTTAACCTCTCATGCGGGCCGGGGAGGGACTATTCTTTAACTCTTTGTAGACAAAGTAGGGTATTTAATATTTAACCACTAAATACCTTTTAGTGGGGTAAGTTAACATTTTAACCACATGTAATTACCTTTGGTGGTTGATAGCGGTGGCATCTTCAAACCATCAATTCTTTTGTATATGGCTTGGCATAGGTGAAGGATGACTTAGAACCGTCAGTCGAACTTATCCTTCATCGCGTTTCTACGTATGCTCTTTGAGTTGCTCCACATGGATTCCTCCATCGCCAGAAATCTGCAACTCCTTTGCATCGGCTCGATCGGTTGGATGATGCTTAGTCGAGGTTTCCTCGTCATTTGCACTTCCCTCAACTCGCTTCCCTTTAGCTATGCTTGCCTCATCGCTTTCCACCTTATTCATCAAGCTGGTGGAAATGCGGGAGTCTGTTCTTGAACATGACGTGTGAGCCCCTCTATGGCTCTAGTCAAGCCCGGCAAGTTGTTCCTCAATGCTTGAGGCATTCGTCAAATCATGACCGAGCTATGCTCGAGGTTGATGAAGAGTCCGACAGTCGGGAGTAGAGCATGGGGAATCGTCTTCCTTGTCTTCGGCTGAATGTAGGATGACTTGTTTGCGGGTGTTGATCGAAAGATTTGCTCCCTGAGAAGAGGTCGAGTTTGCGACCTTCTTGACATGCTTGAGTGATAGCGTTGACATCAAGCGTTTGATGAGCCGGCTCAGCTCCAACTCGGTGGGAAGCTTACGAGGACCCATTCGATGATCTTCAAATTTGTTGAAGGAAGAGAAGAGATGAGAGGTAGAGGTCCCATCTGGGCGTGCCAAATTTGTAATAACAAATTTAGTGGAATTTAATTTATAAAAACACGAAAAGGTTTACAATTTGATTTTAATCGGATCGAACCATTAAATTTTTAGCGACCTCAGTTTCCCAAATTTAATCCTCTGATTCTCCTCTTCAAAATTGGTGTTGACTTGGATGATTTGGCGGATTTGGTGGATTTGGTGGACTTATAACGTTAATCCAAGGGCTTAAGAGCCTTATTTTTGGATTAAACGCTATTTACTTGAGACTTTTGGATGAAGCGTTCTGAATCTTCAAGAGGCCGCGATGAACGCCTTTGAATCTTCAAGGAGAAAGCGTCGATCGGAGGGTTGAACACCTTGATCCCTGGGATCGACGATATTCCCGGTTGATTTGCTTGAAGAACGCCTTTGAATTCCGCGAAGAACGTCAGGTCTCGCTTGAGCTCGGAATTGAGTCCGAGTTGCCTCTCAAATGTGTAGAATGAATGAATGAAGACCCTATTTATAGTTGTGGGGTGAGATCGATTTAATGGGCTGGCTTA
Organism: Paraleonurus japonicus; assembly: GCA_030762865.1. Classification (NCBI taxonomy): domain Eukaryota; kingdom Viridiplantae; phylum Streptophyta; class Magnoliopsida; order Lamiales; family Lamiaceae; genus Paraleonurus; species Paraleonurus japonicus. Next base: position 37,011,487 of record CM061061.1, read on the forward strand.
GAAGCCCATCGACTGATTTGATTTGATTTGATCTGATTGATTTGATTTGTTTCCATGTGGGTAGTTTGATTTAACTTTCCATTTAACGAGATTTTATACGTTATATGGTAAGTTAATTACTTATAACAAAGTTACTGAATATTTAAAATTCGTAGGATTTAATTTCGGCTTTTACGTGTATATTTAATATCAATAAATTATTTAATTTGAGAATTAATTTAATTAAATTCTCCAAATATAAATAATTAACTTTATTTGATATTAATACTTAATTTCCACGTGTCGCCATTTAATTGGACGCAATATTAATTTACTTACACTATGAAATAGATTTAACAGTGAAATTTGATTAATATATTAAAAGTTTATATTGTTAATATATTAATATATTAAAAGGTATAATCTATATTATTAAAGGATAGTTGTGATACTTTAAGGATATATTCTATATTAAAGATTATTAATCGTGATTATTGAAAATTATGACTTATATTAATAAAGGGTATAAATCATGATAATCAATTATATGACTATATTATAACATGATAACATTAGAAATAATATTAGTCATAATAATTGAAGGGCATGAAATATTTTTAAAAAGAATTAGTCGGAATAGTTGAAGGATAAACTAGATCTATTTTTTCAATGTTCCACCATGAAACTTAATCTAAAAGATACACACTCCTAAAAGATATAAATAAAATGTATATTTAGCTTTAAAATTACATTTAATTTCTTCTGTGATTCATGAGATTTTTTTCAAGCGTCACTTTTATGTATATAGAGTGTCACTATTATGTATATAAAATGTTATTGTCTAAAAAATACATGATTTTTAAATAATATGTATTTTTAAACAATGACACATCATATGTATAACAATAGTACTTAAAACAGCAATTTCTTTTTGTCCTAATACAATACTTCTAATCCAATAATTTCCATCGGTAAAGTTAAGGTTTAAAATTTGATTTTTTTCATCCAGTGTATTTTTAATTTTGCACCTTCAATTTTCTATATAAATACACATTTATCTCTATTTTTTTTTTTTTAAAACACACATTCATCTCTATTATATATTTATATATCTAAAACTATTGAATTATCTTACTTTCATTATATTTGCTCATTTTCTCTCCGACTTTTCATACATTTAATTATTCTCTTCCTAATTTTTTACACATTTACTCATTTTTTTTTCACCTAATCATTTTTTCACTAACCAATAAAAATAAAATACTACTCCTAATACTTTATGAGTTATTTACATATAAGTTCAAAATGGGTAGTATAATTACAAATATGTTCAAAAAATTTGCATTTAAACACAATTTTTTTACACGTAACTACAAAATATCTGCACATTCAACCTATTTGTAATTTGTTTTTTTAACCTATATCATCACCAAAAATATTGATTTAATATAAAATTACATCCACCCATCTCAATTATAACACAAATTTACAATTCATGAATTTATCTCATTTACTTTATTTTTGAATTCAAATTTGCCAAATTCCAATCGAGAGAAAAAAACCCTCATCAATGTATAAATTGAGGGCTTTGCCTCTTGGGGAATACGGAGAGAGCTGAAAACGAATCCATTTTCAGCTATGATCAGTCCGGACTCCGGAGACTTTTCGTTGTATTTCTTGAAATAAAACAAAAAGTATTATGTACTGTATTATTTTTTTAAGTAATAATATTAATGCTTAATTGAAAATAATTTATTTAATACTATACTAGTTTTTGTGATTTATTTTCATAAAACGTCAAACTCCACTTTCATTTGTTTAGTTAATTAATTCCAATAAGCTGTAAATTCAGAGCAACAATCACAGGATACAAATTTCATGAGTTGAATCAGAGAGTGTAGAGGGTGATATAGCAATGGAGGAAATTACTATTGCAACAAGGGTGGGTCTGTCACTGATTTTGGGAGCTTTTTTCGTGCTTTTTCTCAGAGTTTTTGATGCTTCATTCTTGAAGCCGAGAAGACTGAGATCAAAAATTGAAAAACATGGGATTAAAGGGCCTGTCCCATCCCTTTTGTATGGAAATATACCTGAAATGAAGAGGATTATTCAACTTCAAAAGCCCATGGATAAAAATCCCTGAAAAATTGCTTCATGCCTGGTTCTCCTTTGTTTTCCCACATCTTGAGCAATGGAGAAATGAATATGGTGAGTGCATGTCAGATGTTTGTTTTTAGTCCTCACAGAGATCTACTTGGTTGATTTATGCAAGGATGAAAAATGGGCCGTGATTTACACACTTTTATGCAATGATTTGCTGTTCAAAACTGTACTATTGCCCCTTCTGTCGGTGTTTGATGCTGATCGTATTAATATTTTAAAGCTGTATTTACAACACTAACTTGGATCATCTTGATTCTTGATTTGTAGTTAAACAAGATATTGCTTATGAGAATATTGCCAAATCTAGGTGAGTCTTGCACTTAATGCTTGTACCGTGACTGTGTGCATCAACACTTTCAGTAGTGATATGTCAAGTTCTATGCTCATATTACTATCCTCCTGAATAAACGCCTTTTTTTTGTCATAGTAGACTCTGATGTTTTAGGATTATCAGTGAATTAATTGTCTCAAAGGTTGTTAAGTGTTGATACTTGATAGTGTATGTGCTTTGGAGAATGAGTTGAACTGTATTTAAAATGACAGGACCAACATTTTTGTATTCTACTGGGAACATTCAGCTATTGTGCATCACTGATCCACAGATGGTCAAGGAATTGAGCCTCCGCACATCATTGAACCTAGGTAAGCCTTCGTACTTATCAACTGAACGCGGTCCTCTGCTCGGTAGGGGCATCCTATCATCAAATGGCCTATACTGGGCTCACCAGAGGAAGATCATTGCACCTGAATTTTACCTCGATAGGGTCAAGGTACGTAGACCCTTGAACGAGTTTAATTTTTAGAGGAGTAAATACTGGAGTAAAGAATCTCGTCTATATATATTATCATCACTTGCTACTTTGTTTGTTTCTCTTCGCAGGGTATGGTGAACCTGATAGTTGAATCCACGTTGACCATGGTCAAAACTTGGGAGAACAGAATTCAGAGTTCGGAAGGAAAGGCGGAGATTGGCATAGATGAGGATTTGAGAAGTTTGTCAGCAGATATAATTTCAAGAGCTTGATTTCAAGAGCTTGCTTTGGAAGAAGCTATGCTCAAGGGGAAAAGATATTCACTAAACTTCAATCACTTCAAAGGGTAATGTCAAGGGGAAACATCGGAATTCCTGGATTAAGGTACAATGACTTATTTTGTTGGACATCGGGCTTTCCTAATCAATATATCTAACAATATATGTTCGTGTGATGTATGATCAGGCACCTTCCTACTAAGCACAACAAGGAGATATGGAAATTGGAAAGAGAGATAGACTCGATGATACTGGATGTGGTCAAAAGTCGTAGTACTGATTATGATGATAATAATAAAAATAAGAAAGACCTTCTACAGTTGCTACTTAGTGCAGCTGAGTGTTATGGAGATGGCAGCAACATACCAACAGATATCACTCCAAATAAGTTCATCGTGGATAATTGCAAGAACATATACTTTGCTGGCCATGAGACTACAGCAATTTCAGCATCGTGGTGCTTGATGACACTGGCCACTTATCCACATTGGCAAGCTCGTGCTCGTGAAGAGGCCCTTGGAGTATGTGGAACGAACATGCCTATAGCAGACATGCTCAGAAACATGAAAGTGGTACAATCTCTCACATCCAACACATATTTCATCCTCTATTAAAAGCCCCGTGTTTCTTGAATAATTATGACTATGTCTTGAACCAACTTTTATTGCTTCTATATATATAAATGGCAAAATCTTCTATGCACCAGTTGCACGTGCAATTTGACTCAATCTTGACTCATTAAAATAAAAACTGAAATATATAATGAGAAATATTAGTTTAAATGGAGAAAATATTAGTTCATACAAAAGAAAGTAGGTTGAACAGTATAAACACTTTTTCAGTAACAACTAGTAATACTTTTTTTATCACATGATCTGATACTTTTCTTCACATGAACTAATATAGTTTGGTTGAATTTTTTAGTCAAAATTGCACCAATTGTACGGTGCAACTAGTGCGCTGAAGTGTTACTCTCTATATATAGATGAAGTTATTTATATCTATTCTGATGGCAGCTAACCATGGTGATTCAAGAGACTCTACGCCTCTACCCACCAGTTGCCTATGTTGTAAGAGAAGCATTGCAAGATATCAATTTCAGAGGACTAAACATCCCAGAAGGCGTAAACATCCAGGTTCCAATACCCGTACTGCACCAGAACCATGACCTATGGGGCTTGGACGCACACCAGTTCAAGCCAGAGAGATTTTCAAACGGGACTTCAGGGGCTTGCAAGATCCCACATGCATATATGCCCTTCGGGATGGGAACTCGTATATGTGCTGGACAACACTTTGCCATGGCTGAACTAAAGGTTATTCTTTCACTCATTCTGTCCAACTTTAGGTGGTCTCTGTCACCGGCATATCATCATTTGCCTGCATTTAGATTACTCATACAACCTCAACATGGAGTCACTATTCTTCTCGAGAAGCTCTAATGTTCTTTCTCTTTGAAGACGATCATGGAATGCATATGTTTTGGTGTTATATATGCAGTAGCTATATTCACAGTGATGCATAAAATTTATTGTGATAGTGATTGGAAAACATGCACATAATATTAATGTATTTGGATCTTTGTTGGAAAAAGAAAAAAATAGTTTTTTTAATGACATTTTAAAGTTTAGATGTTTTAATATCTAGTAAAAGAATTTTGTAAGCAGATGTTTGTATTTTTTTTTATTGCAACTAGTGTGGTACGGTATTGTCACCCATTTAGATATTGTACCGTAATTTATATCTTAGGATGATGAAAATATAATTCTTGAACTACATACTAATATTTCTTTTGAAGTAAGAAGACTAAGATTGCAAAATAAAGTTCGTTTTTTTTGCAATTTGAGTGAAATATTTGGTATTGGATATTTGAAGTTTCATTTGGACAGCTCAAAATTTTGTGTAAATATTACTTATAAATACTTGTACTATGTTATCTATGTATCTTACGTTGGATATAAAGTCTCTAGACAATATTATTTACCAGAACAAAAATAGTACTCAAAATATATACATCTCAAACTATTAAAATTGAATAAGTTTTTATGTTTTAATTAGAGCATAGATAAAAAAACAAATCACCGAACATCACTAAACAACTTACAAAGGGATTAGAACAAGTTAGTTTTCTATTTTTCTTTTGCTTCCAAATTGGATGGACCATATGAATAAAAATCATATTGTCTGTTCCGACTCAACCTCAATGAAGTCAATTAAGAAATCATTTTGGTATACCTGTACACTGAACTCACCTCGACGAGAAGAACTCTCAACTCAATGCCGAGTTAACTCGACTTATAATACTACAACTCACTTGGACCCGAGAGCATATTCAAAGTTACAGTGTGCATTTTGTAACTATAAATAGAGGATATTCATTATTCAAGGAGAAACAACAATTACACTCTGTACTATAAATAGAGGCATAAATGCACATTGTAATTTGTAGGGTATTCAGTATTCTCCTATCAACTCGTAAGCAGACAATTACACTTAAACAACCACAAATTAATTAACTATCTAAAAGTAATTTTTACCGATTCTGACTTAAATTAATTTATAATTTATCAATTTGGATAAGATAATAAAACATAATAATTTTTTAAAATACCTCTATATAGATTGGTGGTCCCATCAAATAGATTGTTGATTTTTTTGTTAAACATAAAATCTATTTGGATCTCATCTCAAACTTTTTTATCACATTCAATAATTCTTGTGTTGTGTACAAAAAAATTGTGAAGTGTTCTCAATGCTATAAAAATTTCCTTTTTCATTATTGGTTACAAGGTATTGTATCATCCTCTTTATTATCCTCCACATTATTCTCGAAGATGGTTGCTACACATTATTATATTATATTATGTATGATGAATATATTTATTATACTATTAGTTAAATAAATATAATGTATAAAATGCATATATTAAATAAATATACTCATTTTTATAAAAATAAATTTTTTTATCATAATGGAAAAACACTCTTTAAAAATAAATTAACATCTCTTTAAAATATAAATTTTTTGGTGCCAATAGCATTAATTTATTAAATTTTTACTGTAATATGAAAGTCATTCCACCCAAACTCACATCACAATCTTACATTACCATATGATTTATATTTTGAAATATTATTTGATTATTTCGAGTAAATTGCCTACTTAGGTACCCACAACTCTTCTGAAATAAATTGAATACTAGCGCATTCACAAATATTAATATGCAACACTACGTCATTTTTGTTTGAATATTCCACAAAAAAATAGAAGGGAATAAATTTATTTGTTTTTCATCAATAATAAACAAGATGTTCCATTCCAATCGTACCGATGGGGACAAAAGAAATGGTAACCAGGGTTCCTTGACTATACATTTGATGTCGTCATGTTATGCCATTTTATTAAAAGTAATTATTTTTAACTTTTTATCCACAATAAAATTTAAGTTCGCGTTAGAATGTTACTTGGCGTAGTAATTGAGGTCGCTAAGTAAGTCGGTGTGATCTGCTACGACGAGTTCTTGAACTATTACCTCCTTCGACCAATCAGCGCTCTTAATTCATCCACGTCTTACAAAAGTAAACAACTCATATAAGAAATTGGCGTATTAAACAACTGTACTCTTCCTGCCCTATATATAACAAGTAGGCCTTCGATCTTCTTGTCCAGTTGTAAAAACACATATACTTTATCAAATCTTTCGCTAGGGTTTCTCTTTACATAGCTCTGGCGTTCTACATACGCTCATATTCCCACTCGATCATTTATCTTCAATATTAAATTTAGGATTTGTGGTGTTTCTCGGTTTTCGGATTCTCGACTTTGTGAAGTTTGGTCGGCGACTTGTCGAAAAAGATGCCACCGAGAGTAACGAAGAAAACTCCACCGGGGCCGGGTAGCAAGCGGGCGGCCCGGGGACGGGCGGCGGTGGCGTCAGCGAATGTGCAAGCTCAGGTTCAATCTGAGGAATCTAGAGTGAAAGCGCTGGAGGTTGAGGTTAAGGAGGAAGTTAGGGTTGTGGAAGGAAAGCGGCTGGTAGATGTGGGAAAGGATATGGAGCATAAGGACACGGAGGTGAAAGCGGCGGCGGCGTATGGAAATTCTTCTGCCAAGAGTAAGTGATGTTCTTTTCAGATTTGTAGTATCCATGATGTCTTTTGTTTGTGCCTGTGGCGGTATAGATCTCTACCTTGGAAAGGTTTGTGTAATTGGTTGGTGCATGTCGCAGCTTTAATTTTGGGACTGTGCTTGGTTGGTTTGTTTTCATCTCGAGTATATAAGTATGTGATCAGGTAGGTTCTTTTGTGGCTGTTTTTGTTTGGTTGATTTTTATATGCTTAATAGAGTGAATTGATATAGATGCTGAGAACGTTTATTTTTTCTTCTTTTTCCGCCCTCCACTCGATTATCATTTTGGTAGTTTTGATATCATCATGCAAACAGTAAAAATTGAAAAGATAATTATGTGCAATTTTGCAAGGCAGTGATGTCAAGGTCGAGAATCGAGATGTATATTAGATACTTAAATTGCACTTTTCCCTCCTGAATTCTTTTATGGTCGTTCTAAATTCACTCCGAGTAAGAATACCTGAAAATGAACCATCTTTTGATGTCATGATTATGGAGTACGCGTGAATTCTTTGTTGGAGTCAATATGTGCCCTTCCTTTAATGACATATGAGTAGTTTAAACCTGTGCATAAAGTACTACTGGTGTAGGTTGAAACTTGCTGCTGCATATATGTTGATTTCATGTTTATTTAGTTGTTTAATTGATGCCCTCCATCCTTTTGTTCAACTAAAAATGTTTCATATATTTTCGTTAATAGTTTGTTGTTTATTGTTTTGTTTGTATGTGTTGCCCAATCTGAACAATTGAACATAGTCACGTTCCAATCTGGACAAAATATCTTCTCTGAAAAATTGAACATAGCAACCTTCCAATCTGGACAAAACAATTGAACAATTGAACATAGTCACGATCCAATCAGGGGATGGGGAAGATTGCTCCTGTGAAACATGGAGATTTGTTTAATTAGATTATAAGTATGTGTCTTGGCAGTAATATTCTGGCATGTATGATACATATAAGTGGCTGGTTGAACAATCTTTCACACCTTATTGTTTAACACTTTTCGCCACGCGCTAACTTTTTATTGTTCCATGCTGGAATAATAACAGACACAACAAAGTTTGTATTAATTGCAATAAAGCTTTCCCACTCTGTACGTTCTGCCGTGTGCCTGATCTCCTTTTCTTTTCACCTTCTTGTTCCCCTTAGTTTTTCTTTTTCCTCTCTTATTGATACCATGGTTAGCCAATTGCGGAATCTTTCTCCCCCTCCCTAATCATATTGTAGCTGATTGCAGTGGGATTTTCTTGACCTATTCACCTCACCAAAAGAGATACTCTCTAATAAAACATGTCATGAAGCAAATCTCAGTCTCAACTTATCCAGTCAGAATTATTTAGATTTCTAAATGGTATCTATATTTTAGGGATTACTGTTCAGTGATTATGATAGGAATCCTTCTATGGTTTTAGTCAAATAGACTTGTCCACTTTTATGGTTCAGCATAATTCCTTCACCACCAATTAGTTGACTTTCTTTGGATGGATGTATCTTTTCCTTTTAATCTGGCAGAGGATGAGGATGCAAAAGAATCCATTGATGAGTATGAGAAAGATGAGCGGTTAGACTTGGAGGATAATGAACCTGAATATGAACCTGAAGAGTATGTTGGTGTAGATTATGATGAGAAGGAAACTGAGCAAGATCCTCAAGAAGAGGGAGGTGAACTGGAGGAAGATCCTGAAGAAGTAGACGATGGTGAAGAAGGTGATGTGGTTGAGGAGGATATTGAAAGCATTCATGAAGAACTTGACCCAGAGGAAGATGATGAGCCTGCAGGGGAGGTGCATGGCGGGATGTCTTATGCTGCTGAGGAAGAAGAACATCATGAAGTTGTCAAAGAAAGACGCAAGAGGAAGGAGTTTGAAATTTTTGTTGGGGGATTAGACAAGGATGCTACTGAGGCTGATCTTAGGAAAGTTTTTAGTGAAGTTGGTGAAGTTACTGAAGTCAGACTTATGATGAATCCTCAAACAAAGAAGAACAAAGGTTTTGCATTCTTGCGCTTTGCAACTGTGGAGCAAGCAAAACGAGCTTGTGCTAAGCTGAAAAACCCAATGGTACCTACCTAATTCCTTGGTTGCCAGATATTTTACTCTATATTGTTGCACAAATGTCTTGACAACTCAAATTCCAGGTTAATGGCAAGCAGTGTGGTGTGACCCCCAGTCAGGACAGTGATACTCTGTTTTTAGGAAACATATGCAGGACATGGACAAAAGACGCTGTAAGTAGATTGTTATTGGAGATCATCAATACACTCTAGATTGAGGTAGTTACTTACTTGATGCTCGCTGCTGTTTATTTGCATCCAGTTGAAAGATAAGTTAAAGCATTATGGTGTTGACAATATTGAGGATTTGACGCTGGTTGAAGACAGTAACATACAGGGGATGAATCGGGGTTTTGCCTTCTTAGAGTTCTCTTCCCGATCTGAGGCTATGGATGCTTTTAAGCGTCTTCAGAAGAGGGATGTAGTGTTTGGAGTTGATAGGCCGGCAAAGGTTTCCTTTGCAGATTCCTTCATTGATCCTGGTGATGAAATCATGGCCCAGGTACATACTCTGATGAGTTTGCTTCTTCATTCAACGGTTTGACCACTAATGCTAGCTGATATCTCATATTAATTACCTTTGGAAGTGTGGCCCAAGATATTCTTTTATGGATTGAGTTCCTTTGTCAGTTGACTTGTCGTGTCTTGTACTGTACTGTTGAGTGAGAAATTTACAAAGTAAAATAAAAGTTGAAGTTCATTATATATTGTATGGTTTGTTGTCTAATTGTGTTGAGAATCTGCTATTCTAGTTATACCTAATTTTTATGATCTGTTTGATGTCATAATTTTTTAATTCAGGTTAAGACTGTCTTTGTTGATGGTCTTTCTGCTTCCTGGGATGAAGAATATGTTAAGGATCTGTTAAAAAAATATGGTGAGATTGAGAAAATTGAGCTTGCCCGTAATATGCCATCTGCCAGGAGAAAGGATTTCGGCTTTGTTACATTTGATACCCATGATGCAGCAGTGACTTGTGCTAAGTGCATTAATAATGAGGAATTGGGTGAAGGAGATAGCAAGGTTACTTCTCAAAATTGTACTGTGATTTTTCAAGTATATTTGCAGCTGGGCCGTGCTAAATAATGTGTTTGTTTCAGGCTAAAGTTAGGGCCAGATTGTCAAGACCCCTTCAGAGGGGAAAGGGGAAACATGTTGCTCGAGCAGATTTTCGGCCTGGGCGTAGTTCAACTCGTGGTGGTAGGAGTCCATGGAGCCGCTCTGTGCCACGCAGTGTCCCTGCTCGTGGTCCCAGAAGCATGGTTCCACCACGTCTTCCTCCTGTAGTTGATCGTGGTTTCAAAAGGCCTCTCCCCATACGAGATAGGAGACCTGCTATGGCTTTACCTCCAAGGTCGAGGCCTGTTGCTCCCTTGCCGAGGTCCTATGAAAGGAGGCCACCTGGTATACTTGATTGTTTAAAATAGTAGTCTTTTACATTTTCTCTGTAATTCGTCCTTATAGTCTGTTGACACTTGTCAGTTCCAGCATATCCCAAGAGTGGTTTGAAGAGGGATTATGGTCACCGGGAGGAGCTTCACTCTAGGAGTAGGGCTCCTGTAGAGTATAGTTCAAGATCAACTTCAGATAGTCGCATGCCCTACAGGGATGATTATCCTCCTCGTGCATCTGGTTACACTGATGTGCCTAGAGGTGGTGGATCAAGATCTACAGCAAGAAGAGCTTATGTTGATGATGGGTATAGCCAAAGATACGAAAGGCCACCTCCATCTTACCAGGATGGACGTGGGCGAGATTATGATTCTATTTCTGGGTCCAAGCGTTCATACACTGCAGTGGTAATTTCTGGAGTACCTACTGTATGAAGTTATGCTCGAATGGCTTCTATCATACCGTGTTGAATCTGTAACTTTTTGGTTTTTGATTGTGGGTGTTAGGATGATGCTCCTTCTCGCTACAGTGAAGCAGGAATGCGTTACTCTCGTGCTCGTTTGGATTATGATATTGGTAGCAGTGCTTCCCATTACAGTGATGCTTACAGCGATAGGTATGCAATGATTGTGTATTTGTGATTCTTGAATGTTTTTAATGGTCACATTCTGATTTTCTGTTCTTGTATGATCATAGGCTTGGGAGATCAAACCCAGGATATGGTGGTAGTCGGAGCTCTATATCTAGTCAAGATTCCCATGGGCTTTACAGTTCTCGCCAGGGTATGGGTTACAGTGGAGGTATGCTTCAAGTATTTAATATAAAGCGACACATCTGAAATATTTTTATCTTGGTTAGATCAATGATTTTAAAATGGCCACATATAACCTGTGGTATTGATGCTTAATGTCATTTCCACTTGCAGGCCCTTATGGTGGTAGCGACGTTGGTCGAATGTACTCATCAAGCTTTGGTGGTGATTATGTGTCACGTGGCAATGATGTATGTTTGGATTTCTCTGTCTATCTTGTATTCTCTTGATATATATTCATGGAATGGTCTAAAATGAGCTTACTCATGTAAACTGTAGGCTGGTGGTAGCTCATACTCATCTATGTATCCCGGTCGTGGTTTAGGTAGTAATAGCTATATGGGAAGTAGTGGTTCCGGTTCATACTATTAAGGTACGCAAGAAGGCACCCCCTTCCCTTCCCCCTCTTCTCACAGACACACATGCACACCCCAATGCTTGCACAAGGAATATTATTCTTCATGTTTCATAGTACCTTGGATAGCTTGCATAAGGCAGTGAAAGGGTGGTATTGTAATTGCGGATTGTTTCTAGTATAAGTAATGCAACCTGAAGCCGTAGTTCTTGCAAACTGGAGCAATGTGATCATCGTTGACTTGTGTATGGCAGCGTGTAGAATTGAGAAGAGGCTGCTGTAGGATGTGGATTATTGTGAAGTTTGGATTTTAGTGCTCACACATCCAAATGGAGCCTAATAGGACATGAAAAGCCTTCGGCGGCTGTGAAGATGGGGACTCAAGTGACAAGTACAGTTTTGGATGCTGTAACGCACCAAACCATATGAAGACCTGGCTTGGAGTCTAAATCATCCTGTTTATTGTATGCTTTAAGGATCTTTATTCAGAACTAAAAGGAGACATCTACAGCATGTTTTAGAAATAATACGTTTATTTCCAGCGATAGACATGGAAAGTTGCTTTTATCTTGTTCAGAGGGTAAACAATGTTGAAAAAAGCTGAAAGGTGTGGCATGTGGTGTTGCTATCACCCACGTGTGCTGTTATTAGGTGCATGTTCTTGGATGAGCCAAGTATTGGTTGTGCTTATTCTTTTCTATTTCTTGTTTTTGGATGGTCAACCAATATTGGAAATGATGGTATTTGGTTGACGGCGAGTGCTTATAAGTTATCTGGAAGTTTTCCCTCATGGTTAAGGATCAATGGAACTACATGCTTTTAGTTTTACAATATTCAGAAATGAGATAATAAGCAACATTGGTACTGCATTATTTTACGAAGTATTAAGAAATGAGACTTGAGTAGGCATTGCTTTTATAAATTTAAGATGATACCTTGGCACCTGATTCATTGGGACATTGTTTTGAGGGCTGGCCTTTCCACGTACAAGGAATGTCCCAAGTTGCCCAAAATGAAAAGGTAATTAGCTTACAGAAAACGATTAAGCCATATGCAAGCAATGAGCTTGGTCGACAAGGCACCCTAGGATGTGGTCATGTTTTTATTACAGTGCCTTTGTTATTTGGTGCTGTTGGTTGGAAGTGTCGTCATTCTTGGAAATTTGGTTTTAAGTTGTTTGGTAATGGGATGGTTTAGTTTTCCTTTTACTTACTGCAAAACCATTCTCTGCATTTTTAGGCTGCTGTTTTGAGTTTGTGCCTCTTCTAATGAAAAGGTTTTGATTAGATAAAAGCAAAGGGTATTTGATTATCTCTGACTTGTTACCTTACAATGCATTGAAAGCCTTTGAGCTGATGATCTCACCTTATCTAGATGGTTTGAAGTTGGTATAAAAGGAATTATGAATTAAGTTTCTATTGGCTCCTGAGATTTAAATAATCTCTGGATGGTGTCTGCTGGAAACTGTTGCATTGGTTGCAAAGAAGTTCATTTTAGTTTTTGAATCTCAATTACCCACTCTGGTCGAATTTCATGAAAATGTTTAGTGCTTGAGTTTTGACATGAGAAAGCAGATAGGACTTTAGATGTTTATAAGTAATATCTGATGTGCTCTTGGTTTGTTCTAGAGCTGTTGTTTTATTCTTAGAGGATCAGGAGTTAGCTTCCAGGTGGGGAAATTTTTACGAGAAGGCTCCACAGAGTTGTTTTTATAACTTGGCCAAAATGATCATTTTAAAAATCACAAGCAAATTAGTTTAGTTTTGTATTTTTAGATTAGCAGTGCGAGGAGGATTGCTGCTGTGTATTTTTGTAAATTTCATCCGATCCATCCATGTAACAAATTGCGATTCAATATCCAACTGTGCTTGGTCTCTTTTGATTCTAGAACGTGTGCCATTGTGTTTTACGTGCTTTGAATGTTTAGATCATCCTCCTGCTTCATTGCTCCCTTTCGTACCTTATTATCGTTTGTTATCTCAAACGATGATTTGATTGTTGAGAATTCTAAATTCTTCATAACCTAACATACAACTAATACTCTTTTGTTAAGCACCTAATACATTTTGATTAAATTGTATTAAAATAATTAATACTCTCAAAATAAGTTTTACAGTGAAATTTGTTGATAATTTCATTGCAAAATCCACGACCCGTTACGTAGTAATCCCAATACTGCTAAATATTAAACACAAGTACCATATTAAAAAACAGATCATATCCTCCCATGGCAAGCACAACAAATATAACGTATTTCAGATTTAAAAAGAAGTTAAGAAAAGAACTCGTGGGGCGAGGTTTGATTTCTAGGTGAGCGATATAATTATAACTCTAAAATTTAAATTCTAGATCTGTACGTTTTTTTTTCCTAACAATGAGTATCTAGTGCACTTATATACTTAAATAACGATTCTAGAGTTATTTTCAAACAACTCCTTGTTTTATTTCCTTAAAATGAAACAAGAAGACGAGGCGTAGTTTTCAGCTTGTATGATAAATGGAATCTCATCTTAGAGTAATTTTTTGTATATGTGACGTCTGAATATGACGCAAGTACTTGTATGTAATAAAAGATGCATTTTTTAATAATAGCAGTTCAAAATTTCCGAATGAAATGTTTGATACGTAACCTAAATTTCCACGGACCATGCATACAACCATGTTTACAATTCTATATCGGCAACTTACAAGAAAGCAACAAAAGAAAAAAATAAAATTCTATTAGACTTGGTCACACTTGTCTTTTCCATGCATGCAATTTCACTCGAACCCACAAGCTTCCTGATTATAAAACTCAACATATAGCTGTAAATTACCTTCAACAAACACTTTGATTGCATCACAAATTTGCTCGACTCAATGGCTAACCCACCTCAGAACGCGAGAAGTGGCAGCTGGTTAAGGTTTAGATACGACGAAGATATCGACTCGATAAATGACACTCGAAGCGTGTTGTTAGTGGTCACGGCCTTGATCACCACTGTGACTTTCCAGGCAGGCGTGACTCCTCCGGGCGGCGTTTGGCAGGATGACAAAGACGGGCACAAGGCCGGAAGAGCGATTTACTCGAGCCAGAAAGGACCGTTTTTTGCTTTCTTGGTGTGCAATACTCTGGCCTTTTCGACTTCGACTTTAGTGTTGGCATGTCTCACATACAAGTTCCCTTTCTTCATCGAGCTCTGGGCCGCGATTGGAGCGATGTTTGGCACTTATACCGCCGCTATTTTTGCAGTTGCGCCAGATGAATCTGTAAAGTTTCGCTATTTAGTAGCTACTAGTGCTATGCCTTTTGCTATTAGGATTTTAGTCGAGATTTATAAATGGTTCATAAGGAGGAGGAAGCTTTAATTATACTCTCGTGTCCTAGTATAAGTTACTAATTTTTTTATTTTTATTTGTTCCACTATAAGTTATATATTCTATTTTTGGTAACTATCAATTAAATTTATATCACCATACTTTTCTATTATTTATGCATATGCTATTTATTTACTCATACTCTTATCTAAGTCTTACTTTTTCATCTCCCTCTATCACATCATTTGTACAATATCTATATATATATGTTACCTTATTTTAATCTTTATGAAAAAAATAAATAAATAACTTATACCGAGATGGAGGAGAGTAAATGCTCTTTGTAATTATTAGTCTAATTTCTTGAAACTTTCTTTTAAACATTCCTTTTTTAATAATAATAGAAATAAAAACACCAAAAATATGTAATACTATACTTTTTCATATATTGCCAAAAATAACTAGAATACTTTTTCACATATAGCCAAAAATTACTAGAAAAGATGATATATATATATATATATATATATATATATTTAGTAAGTCTTGTGTGAGACTGTCTTATAAATCTCATTTCGTGAGATGAATTTATTTTTTAATAAATTGTTATCACTTTTTAATAAAGTATTATCACTTGTAATGTGAAATGTATTATTTTTAATTTTTTATCACTTTTATATTAATTTGTATAACTTTTTAAAAAATAATAACAATTTATTAAAAAGTAATCCCGTCTCACAAAATGAAATGCGTGAGACATGAGTCTCACACAAGTTTTTGTCATATATTTACTATACTATAAAACTTTGTAGTCCGATTTTTGTTCAAGTGTGTAGCATATATATGTGTAAAATGTAATTAAAAGTATACAATGCTTATTAATTATTACTAGTTATTAATGAAATGAATGACATCACATTATGAATACACTATTCTAAAGAATTTGCTCGAGAAATCCCGACACCCTTTATTGTTCGTACTTTTTGTTTCGTGATCATCCTTTTTTTTTTTTTTTTTTGTTTCGTGATCATCCATTCATCCTAATTAATATTGATAAAATAATAGTTACTTTTTTAAAAATATATATATATAAAATAGGAGTAATAGTTACTTGAATACGCATTATGCGGTAATTATTTTTTATTTTATTTTTAATTTAATTTTGATTTTAGTACTAATCCTCCAAATTTTGACCATTCTAATTATGGTACCAATCCCCCTAATGATGGGCTCCCAGCTCTACTTATGTGCTATCACTTATCCACATTAGTGATAAGTATGTAAATTGTGTCCATAATCATCTTTGATATATTTTAATATGTTATGTAATTAATTAATAGTATAGGCGACATGTGATGATTAATGAAAACCATCATTCTCAGTAATAAACAAAAACAAGACATTAATTTTGGGTATGAGAAAATGAAAATAAGACATTAATTTTGGATGTTGAGCAATCTAAAATGAAAGGGAGAGAGTAGTGTTTTTTTTGAAAAATCTGTGCATCATAAAGTAATTAAGAGATAAACTGGGCCTATTAAAAGAAAAAAAGAAGAGCTATACTGGGCCTAAACGACGTTCGTGTTGCGGATTGAGCTTGGGCTTGTTTTCATTCTAGGCCCCATTCATAGATCTAAGGCGCTCTATTCTCAATACATTATATTCAACATATATAATATAAACCTTTAAAAAAAAAATCAACAAAAAACATATAATATACCTAAATTCTTGTCAATTGTGAGAAACTTTAAAAAAATACAAAAATTGTGAGAGAAGACATATTATGTAATGTATTAAGTTTATAATTATTGAATATAATTTTTGCAATGTTCAACATTATCTATCTCGATTAATTTAGGAAAATATTTCTTACTTTCCACGAGTCATACTTGACCCATTAGAACCAAGGGGGCATAGCGCCACTGGCCACCAGGCCCTCACTTAAGTGGGAGACTGCCTCGATTTCCTTTGGGAATTGGAGTGGGAGATATAATGAGACTTAGAGAATTTGGATTTGTAAGGAGACTTTAGAATTAACTTTTAACCACTAACAACTAACATTTATCAATAAAAAAAAAAAACTTCTGACCCATTAGTAATTTGATAATTTTGAAAATAATTGTGTGCATTCCAGTCAATTTTGAAAATTTAAGTTGATAATTTGAGATTAAAAATGACAATATTTCAAATGTTTGACAAAAATTGATGAAGAATGAAATTGTACAAATACATATGTACATTCCTGGCCAGTCCCCAATTTTTTTGTATTTTAATTAGTTTAACATATTTTGGTATAAACTAGTATTTTTTATTTATTGTAATTTTATAGTATGAAATTAATAAATCTTCTTTATTGTCCTCTGATGTCATTTTTTACAAATAAAATCCAAAAATATTTATTTTTATATTTTCATATTTGTTACTTCATCTTAATTCCTAAGCGTAACTAAACCTCTGCTGCGACCGTTTGTTGTAAATCTCCATGAAAACTCCAAAATTATATGGGACTTAATGATTAACAGTAAAAAAAAAAAGAATACACTGGCTCCATATCCTTAAGGGTCGTTTGATTCACGACGGAATTGATTAGATGAGATAGATTAAATTGAATTGTAATATTGGGATTGATATATTTGAAATAAATATATGTTTGGATTGTAGGATTGTTCTTTTTTATTTTGTAATGATAAAGATAGTTTTGCATTTGGATTCATGGATTAGGTGGGATTGATAGGTAAATGATATTATCGTCCTCAACAATTAAAATAATAATAGAAAATATAAGTATAATATAGTAATTTGCAATGACAAGGTAATCCAAACTCCTCTAACCGAATTAGTTTGTCCTAAAAATATGGTATTAAACTACTTTTGATCCCTCAATTTTAATCTTGGGCCAGAGTTCCTCTAAACAAACACAATATTACTTGGATTAAGTAATGAATAAAGGCAAACACCCCTAAGAGAAATAAAGAATATCAAATAAAATTATGGTTAATTGAGATAATTGACTTGGTCAAGTCAACTTCATCATACTTGCCTACTGTAAATAAAATAACAAAGAAATCGAAGTACTATTGGTTCGGTTTGAACCAATTTTATCATGAATTATGAAATAATTAATATTTTTAATAAAATAATTAACATTTCTAATAAAAAATTAATACTACTACCATTTAAAATTAATATTTTCTTCTGTCCATGAAATTTTTTTATCTTTTTTTATATGGATAAGAATATACGAAATATAAAAGTGGAGTAATGATTAGGGAATTAAGGTCTAAGTAGAAAATGAGTTGAATTATGTGTAAAAATATGGATCTAAAAATAATGATATTTTGTATAAAATTGAGAATATTGTGATGAATTAATATATATATATATATATATATATATATATATATATATATAGAGTCATTTACAATAAGCGTAGAAAGAGGTAGCCTTATTACAATTAGGTGTAAAAAATTTGCTGTAAGCACAAATTTTTTTTTGCACATAAGCACAAAAAATTTGCACATTACACCCGTTTGTAATTTTACTAATTTTTTACACCTATTTGTAATTTTCCCATATATATATATATATATTCAAAATCATGTTTCATGCCCACTGTGGGAAATTAATATATACGTCCTGACATGTTAATAATTAAGGAGCAAGTTGAATATAAAAACACAAAAACTATATATATATATATATATGTGTGTGTGTGTGTGTGTGTGAAAAGTAGAAAGGCAAAAATGATTATAAAAGCAAAGGAATTGTAGAAGTTGGTTTCCCCATGAATGGCTGATATTAGGCCCAAAACAAGCTACTTCCTCTGTTTCACATACAGGGAAGCAGTATCCTACACACCCGACAGCCGGAACATGCTGCTGGTGGTGGCCACCCTCATCACCGCCGTCACTTTCCAGGCCGGTGTCACTCCTCCCGGCGGCGTTTGGCAGGATGACATCGGCGGCCACACCGCCGGGAGGGCGATCTACTCCAGCCAGAAAGTACCCTTTTATGCCTTCTTGTTGTTCAACACTTTGGCCCTTTCCACTTCCATTGTACTCTTGATGTCTCTCACTTGCAAGTTCCCTTTCTTCATTTATCTCTGGGCCGCCATCGCCGCCATGTACGGCACTTACGCTGCCGCTATTTTCGCCGTCGCGCCCGACGAAACTGTAAAGTTCCGCTATCTGTTTGGCGCTGCTGCTCCTCCTTTTGTGGTCAGAGTTTTCGGCATAATTTACAAACACTTCTGGGGAGAGCCTGATGATTAATTTTATTTTATTTTTCACCATGGATTTCATTTTCAATAATGTCTCCCATTTTTCGCCTCTAAATTATATTATAATTCGTTGTTTTCGTTTTGCTACATTTGGGAGTTGGTTTAATTTTGCTCGTCCAACTTTAATAAATTAATTCCACGTTTCATCCAATACAATGTAGACTCAAACTTATATATATATATATATATACCAATTATAAATAAAAATTATACTGTGTACATGCACTGAATACACAACTGTGTTTAAAGGAATAAGAATTACCCTTATATACACCAATTGCATACATCAATTACACATAAAAGTTTGCCCAAAAATTAAAATCTTAATATGAATTAGTTATATATATATATATATTACAATTTAGAACAAAAATTAATTAATTTTATTTTATCGGCAAATATTAGTTTGTTATTTATTAGATAAACTAACAACCAAACACTCTAAGAATATTTCTAAGAAACTTTATAACTCCATAATTCATTCCCAAAGTTAGAATTAAACTCGTATCTCCCACTAAAATAAGGAATCTAGTGGCCAGTTGAACTAAATCACCTAGTAAGAACATAAATTAATTAATTAACTTTACATCTCCAACAGCTGCACAATTATGGGCTAATCTCTGTATTAAGATAATGTCTTTAAACATGCTCAAAAGTCATTGAAACCTCTCTTTTAAAATAGTAAAATTATATAGTAAGTTGCCAAAATTTGCCTCTGCCTGGTTCAATTATCAAAAATCAAATTATCTCTCCAAGAATCTTATATGAGACTGTCGGTTCAGTTAACGAACCAAATTGAATTACAATAATTGAACAAACTGGAATTTTAGAAAATCTACACCGAGTTCAAATCGATTTTTTTTTTTTTGACAGGGAGTTCAAATCGAATTGGTTTGGTTTGGTTCGTAGATTATCCAAATAACTGAACTATAATTATTTTTAAATTTAATAATTTTTTAATATTTTTTTTTTAAAAACAGACATTTTTAATTGGAAAGAAGGATAAAAATTACAAAATAATTGATTGAATATACTATCTAATTGAAGCTACATTTGGTTTTAAATTGTTTTCTAATATCCAAAATAACGAAAAATAAATAAAAATAACTCAATTCAACTCTTTTAAATTTATTTTAAAAAAACTCTTTTAAACTATTCCACAAAAATTTCAAAATTACATCACATTACTTTATTATTCCATTTATTAAATTTATTATTCTATTTATCAAGTAGAGGAAGGAGGGAGTATAATGAGCATGAATTAATATATTAAACTAAACTAAAAATTACTCCCATTTCGTCCAATGTTAGTAGACTTGTTTTATTTTTCCTTTCAATTTTAATATTCATGTCTTTTTGAGAAATGACTGAAATTGATGTTTTTTTTTTTTCATTTTTTTACCAAAATGAAATAATGTATTTTATCTCCATCTTTCAAAATCTTCAAGCCCCATAATTCCCACAATATCCTTTAGTACATGTAATTCATACATAAATTACTAATTTTTTTGAAATTCGTGTAAAAATTTTATATCTATCAAAATTGTACAGGAGAAGTAATAAAACAAGAGGTGCGATTGCAAAGCAACGAAAGGGCGAACTGAATTTTGGGCAAAGAGGTGAGAAAGGGTAAGTGAAGTACTGTA
Source organism: Paraleonurus japonicus (assembly GCA_030762865.1). NCBI lineage: Eukaryota > Viridiplantae > Streptophyta > Magnoliopsida > Lamiales > Lamiaceae > Paraleonurus > Paraleonurus japonicus. The sequence goes on from CM061061.1 coordinate 37,032,624, forward strand.
AACTTCAATTTAGTTGACTTTGAATTGCTTAATTGGGGGTTCGGCTTTAATTAATAGCCAAAATCATAAATTTTATAATGCGGAAAATATAAAAAACTTGCCGGTCACTAGAGCCGCCAAAATGGGTTAGGCCGTTGCCACCGCCACTACGCTTAAAACGAGGGTTGGATTAAATTTTTTTAGCCCGTTTGGAAGCGGGCCTATATGGGCTGGCCCGTTTGGGCCGCGGGCTTTGGCGGGTTGGGGGCGGGCTTTGGTGGGCCGGCCCGCCTAATTTTTTTATTTTTATATATTTTTTAAATATTTTTATATACAATATTAACAATTATAATATCATTTTTTAAGGATATTTTGTAAAGTTTATATTTATAGATGATAAATTTAATTTGTAGGAGACTATATTTTTTATTTATTATGGTTAATGTATTATAAACTTAAATTTGTAAGAAATTATTTTGTAATAAATGAACGATGAACTTTATTTGTGAGATAAATATTATTTTTATTTATTTAAAGTGATAATCACCAACATAAATTATTTGATTATATTTGATTGTGATAAATTTAATGTATTAAAGCTTTAAAATTATTATTTTTAAAATTTTAAAGAATAAAAAAATATAAAAAAATTAATGTAGGTTGACCCGCCTAAACCCATGACCGCCAATAAGTGGGTTGGGTTGGGGGTTTTGCAGCCCGCCATATTTTTGGCTCGCCCGCCCGCCAAAAGACGGGTTTTTGCGGGTTTAGGCTCGCCCGTCCCGCCAGCCTCGTTTCGACGGCTCTACCGGTCACACCCACTTGATGGGTATTTAAAGGCTTGAATTAAAAAATTATAGGATACATAATAATTTTTCATTTTTACTTTGGATTGTAATGTTTTTAAAAAGAAATTTAGGTACAGCTTTACCACCCACTTGATGTGTATTTAAGACTTGAATTTAAAAAAATTTTTTTTTTCATTGGATAATCATGATAAAAAAATTAGGGTACAGCTGTACACTCGTACCGAACTTCATCCTGTCTTATCTCAATTCCTAATGAGTTTTACATTAATTAATTCCTTTAATTTGAAAGACTTTATGGCAATTAATGGATTGGGATTAGGATGGGGAATCTTACTATGTCATGATGACTTAAGCGGACCGCGTCACTTGCCTCAATTTGATTTCACAACGTGTGTTTATTGTCAAACGACAGTATTATATCAAAATTTCATTTTCTCTTTATTCAATTTGTGCATAGAGACAAATAATTAAGAAGAAATAAATCAATAATCTAATATGGTAACTTCAGGCGACTGACCTGGTCAAGTCAACGTTTTCATACTTACCTACTGTTAATAAAATAGAAAAGAAACAAGAAAATGAGCTGGTGAGGTTCCAAAATAAATTAACTTTATTAAACACCCAATTACAATAGCTTTTATTAGTGAAAAACACACACACATATATATATATATATATAGAAACTACATTTTAAAAAAATAAGTCTCTTATAAATTTATTTTATTGTGCAATTCAAAATAATATTCTATATTTATTTTTTATTGTACAATATTATTATCAAATTAATACTCTCTCTGGTCTACATCATTTTTCTTATCGAGTTGGACACACTTTAAGAAAAAGTGTGATAAATGGAGTATTGGGAGATAATTTTGTAAACTTTTATTATTATTGTGAGGGTGAAGTTTAAGAAAAAAATATCGGATCGTGAGATAAACCAAAATTTTTTTTTATAAAAACTAGTATTTGACTGCGAAACTAGGGACATTCTTGTGTGAGACCATTTTATGCATGAGACTCGAATTACTTTTTAATAAATTGTTATCACTTTTTCATCAATTGTTATCACTTTTATACTAATTTGTATCACTTTTTAAAAAAATGAGTAATAATTTATTAAAAGTGATTAGGTTTCATGCATGACACGGTGTCATACAAATTTTTACCGTAAAACTATTATTTTTTAATGAAACAACTGAAACTACTAAAAGTTACACGCACAATACAAATAAAATTTTTCATGGACAAAATATATATACATAAATTGAGTCAATTGTGAATGTATAAGGAGCAATTAGTTTGAATATATACCGAAAAAAAAATAGTTTGAATATAGAAAGAGAAAAAGGCAGAAAGTTGGATTATAAAAGTGTTGAAGCAATGTTTAGGATTTTGTGTGTATGATGGGTGCAGGGCCTGCAGCTCAAGGCTTAAGTAACGGCGGCAATCGCATGAATCCGCAGGATAGAGATCATGACCAAGCAAAGGCGGACTATGTGAAAACATGTTGCTGGTGGTGGCGACTCTGATCAACGCGGTGACATTCTCGGCGGGCGTGAACCCTCCGGGCGGCGTATGGCAAGATGACACGGCGGGCCACAAGGCCGGGAGGTCGATCTACTCCAGCCAGAAAATTCCCTTTCACTTCTTCCTGGTGCTTAACACTTTGGCCTTTTCCACTTCCATTGTACTCTTGACGTCTCTCACTTACAAGTTCCCCTTCTTCATTTATCTCTGGGCTGCCATCGCCTCCATGTTTTTCACTTATGCCGCCGCTATCTTCGCCATTGCGCCCGATGAGTCTGTTAAGTTCCGTTTTCTCTTGTCCGCCGCCGCCGCTCCTTTTGCCGTCAAGTTTCTCCACCTAGCTTACAGATGGATGCGGCCAAAACCTCCTCAATTTTCATGAGCAGTGACTTAGTTGTAACTCATGATACTATTCTTAATTAATTTCTCACGTAAATTTTTATATTTGAGAATATATTGATTTTCAGTCTCAGTCTGAATTTTAAGCTTGCGTTTACCATATGTTTTTGCTTTGGATATCTCCGATTTATTAGCCTGCGTTTGCAATCATTATAAAATACTGAGAATCACTTCTCAAAATCCCAAAGATAACTTAAAAGAAAAAGGATTTTACATCCTTCATTTGAGTTTGTAAAAACCCTCTTAATCGGATATAATCTTCTAAAACAGATCAAATACCCTTTCTTCATATACACCAGCTAATATTTCTAAAAATTAAAGAGTTCTTTTTTTTTTTTAATTAGGAAAGAATAAGCAGATGGTATGTTAATAGATAGCTATACAATCTTCTAAAAATTGAACCACGTACGTCTCATATACATCGAGTTAGGATTTAATTCGATCCCATTCAAGAAAGGTCTAAAAATCAAAATTTTAATTCAATTTTGTCCCATAATTTCATAATTGCACCAGATTGGTATGTCGCTTTATATCATATTTGGGAGAGATTGGCGAGTTGGCTGACTAATTATACATGTGTATGACAATAATATTTTATTTTTGCCAATTTATTTTAAACAAATGCCACCTCATTTAAATTAATACACGAGCACAATTTAGACTTCATAAATGAAAAAACGTGGAAAATAACACCGAAACACTGAACAATTTTGCAATTGAAGATCAAATAAAAACTCAAGAATCGTAACGATATTGTTCGCAAAACCATTTTTATAAGATCATGAATGGAAGAAAAAAGTGAGAGACATAATTGTTCAATTGCATCAGAAATTAATTTTAAATCAAGATAAAACACGATCTCAAGAAAAGTGAGAAATCAATTGAAGGTCCAGCCATGGAAGAAAATATTTGACACAGAAATCAACAAATGTGAACATTCTTCATTTCTTGTTGGGTTCACACGCACACGTACCCATTTCAGTGGAAGGCGGTCGCTAGCTAGAAATTAGCTATCACGTGTACAATTTAGACAAATATTACATTTCCTGACTAAAAAGGATCAAAATTGAACACAAAAGGACCTATATTGAATACAAGCGGACTAAGACTGAGAAATGAAGAAAACTAGAAAACTGAAACTGAATTCAAAGTTAGAAAACCATAATTGATATTTACCCTACATTTTTTTTTGTTTAAATTGGACATAAATGTGATATTACTTGTCATGCAAACCAAAATTCATACGTAAATAGAACATCTTAATTCCAATAAGTGGTATTAATGTTGAGTATTCCACATCGATTGAGGTGAGTGTTTTGGGTGACCTTGTAATCATGGACAATCCTTTCACTTATAACTTGGGTTTTAAGTATTGAGTTAGGCCTTACTCTACATAATTATAAATATTTAAGTTGATGTCACTGGAGTATTATCTTTTGGAATATTCCGATCTACCTGAGTAATTCTCAAATGACCAGGTCTTTATACCCCAAATCTGATGGACAAATATTGCTATTGATATATCAGAAGAAATTGGGTCTAATTAGAATTGTGATATTAGCTTAAGCATGATATAACTTAGAATTGCGTGACACGGTCTCACGATAAGATAGTTCACAACTAGTTCGTATCACTCAATTCTTCTTTCAAAATATTAAAAGTTAAAATATTATTCTCAAACTATACCCCATCCATCTAATAGTGAATTGGTGATAAAGTCTCTCACAAATTATATATATATATATATATATATATATATATATATATATATATATATATATATATATATAAAAGTGTTTTTGCCAAATGCTGCTAAATTAAGATCAATCGTACGTGTCAGTACTGCAATTCCTTCGATCGCAATTTATAATGATTGAATATTAATTATATATATGAAAGGAAGGAAGCTGAAAGTGTGAGACATATAAACTGGACATTTTCTTTGTGAGCTCATATTAAAATATACAAATAATAATATTCAAGGATAAATGGAGAAGATAGTAAAATACATCTCAAAACTCGCGTCGTACTACATTATCTCATACGGGATTTCTCTCCTTTTAAAAAAATAAATATCCAAGCAAATTAGAAAATTTGAAATAATGTACATTTTAAGTATATTGCCAAAAGGTACGAAAGTAAGTGATATATGTGGTTGAACCAACATTATCCCAAAGGGGATACTGTACAACAGACATGGACGTCAAAATCAAGAAAATGGAAGGACGTACACAACGACTGATATTTCTATATTTCCCATAGAGAGTGTTTAAATTTTAGAATATTGTACCATATTATATCAAAATAGATTATGCAACACCATAAAATTAAGAATATTTTATTTTATAATAATGCACTCACATGTCCATCATTATTGTAACATGAACTCATGATACAAGATAAAACACCTTGTAATTTATTTCAAATGCACCAAAGTGGGACACACACATACACTCTGTCACCCCACCCGACCCACCTTCCACCAATTAGAAACAAATATTTATTAAGATTACATCGTCAATTAAAAAAATAATGTTAGATGAAGGAGTAGAAGTAGAATGTGTTGTCTCAATCCATATTTCAAGTTGGCACATGCACATCCAATCTATATTCTTACATGATTGCACATGTATTATGTTCCCTTCCCTTCCCAGATTCAGATACAACTGTCAATTGCATCTCTCTGTCTTCAATACGAATATGTAAAACACATACATTACCCCACCACCACTTTCTACTCTATTTCACTTTTCATCTCCATTTCCACTTTCTACTCTATTTCTTTATTTTATTTTAACTAATACAGCATAAAACATCGCCCAAATTAAAGAGTAATTAACACTTGCTCAATTAAACTATTAAGAAATAACTAATCAGAACAATTAATATTTTTCAATAAAACAACTAATATGTCATGAATTAATATTATTTAGTGAAAATAATTTATATTGTTCAAAGAATGCGGGTAATACTGTTCTAATACCATTTAAAAATACACACTAATTATATGATACATACAAGAATTGGACTAAATTAATTGAGAGATGCATAGACTGTTGGTGCTTATTTTATTTTAATTAAAAAAATGTACGGTATGATGCAGCAAAAGCTAACATGATATTGAAATATCTATATCTATGCACAAGAAATTAATGATTATCTGAAGACAAAATTTGGATGAACAAGAAACAACAATGGGCTTAATTGCCAAGAATTGTAAACAACAAGAAACAAGCCAACTGTACATTCCAATGCACTAATTCTTCCCAAAACGTTAATAATATTGAAATAACAACAAATAACCAACATTAATAAGGCCAAAAGTACACTTGAGAGAGAGAGAGACTAGAACTAACCTAGCTATATAGTAAATAATTGATTGAAGTGATCTTAAACAGCAAGTTGCTGCTGCTGTTGTTGTTGTTGATGGGATGATTCATCTTCATTGAAACACAAATGGAGTAATTTAGATGACCTGGCATTGTACAAAGGGGATTCTTCGAGCATTTCTCTCTGGAGATAGCAACAATATGTCTGGAAAGTTGTGGGTGTCACATTTAAATGGAATCCCAATCCAAATAGAAAATCCACTTCCAGAAAGTTCATCTCTGTTGTGCTGATTCCTCCTACCTTTGCATAATATGCATTGTTGTAGTACCTGCACATCACACACACCAATTTTATTAAACCGCTGTAAAAACTTGTACATGGTAATTTTATATCACAGTCACAAACCGTAGCTTTCAGATTGAAATAATGTCAGATTGAGACCCTTTAAACTCTTCACCACAACCACAAAAGGTTCGTTAAATTTATATAGAAAGCTGGACTTCATAGCTGTACATGATAATTAAGTGCACGAGATATTTTATTTCACTTTAGTGTTTCGTTACGTCTAGTGTATTAAATAACACCAACAATTAACATATCGAAATCTTGATTAATTCGGTTTGTTGGGACAATTAATCATGATCACAACCAATTGTAATTAAACAGAACAGCACATGATCATGAATTAAGTTCAAAATTGTTTAAAAAAACTTACATGTCATCCATGAATTTAGCAGAGACCATGACGCTGGTGATGAGGAGCCTGTGAACATTGAAAGAATTGATGGGCAGAGAGGGTGACGCTGCATGAAACGATCGAGATAGACGTAGGCAACAATGTAGCAAGAAGGGCTGCAGTTTGCATACTTGAAGATTCTGTGGAGATAAGTGTGAATGGAGATGGTGGGCCTAGTGAGGCCATGGAAGACGGACATCTGAAATTGAGGGTGGTGGTCGTTGGTCTCCGCCACCTGTTGGAGGAGGGAGGAGAGGAAGTTGATCAGTTTGGGCATCACGTTCGGTCTCTCTAGCTCCCCCATCCTGATTTCTAATGTGATCGATCGATATATGTTCTGTTTTCAAATACATGTATGGTATATAAAGGCTGCCTTTTTTCTTATTTATTTTGAAAAAACAGTATCCAACAACCTGTAGGATGGTGGGTGATGTGAGGTTACTAGACTGCCCTTCTCGATGTGACAAAATTCCTTCATTTGTTCACAAAAATTATGCATATGTTTTCAAAATTTAAATAAAGTAAGAGTATATTGAGGTATTTTGGAATTTATTTGAGAATAAAATTATTGTTTGTGAGTATAAAGTTAATGACAGATCATTGAAGAATGATAATATAGTGATTATTTTTATATTTAATTAATTTAGAGGTAATTTAGGTATATTTGAAGGACCTTAAACTATCAATATTTATAATATTTATTACGAAAGACCTTTAAATTATTATCAGTTTTAAAGAATTTTTGAGGTTTTATTTTTTGTTTACGATATTATTTTTAAGAGTCTTCTGAATAAATGTTGTTGATAATTATAAATTTTTAGTAAATTATATTTTTATTTTGTTTACGGACTTAAAAAGTTCTCATAAAACAAAAATTAATAGCTCATGCAAGTGTTCTTTAAAATAAAATACTATAATTTAAGGACCATTAAAAATAAAAGTTGTTAGATTAAGGGTCTTTTTAAATTCAATATGTTAATAATTAATTAATACTTTAGTGGAATTTAATTACTCGAGTAAATTTAATTACGCCCATATTCTACATCATATTACACGAGATTAAGCCTATATATGTTGACTTTTAGAAGGATTATAGCCTTCCAATATTATCTTTTTAGTTTTGAATTTTATCACACTATGCACATTTTTTAAAAGGTTGGATTCACGCTGTATGCATCGTCTATAATTTCGCACTTAATTCTTGTGTTATTTTTGTAGAAATTGAAAACCTGTATTTCATAATTAATTATTGCTGTGTAAGAAATGTATGAAATATTTCTAGTAGATATATGAACGTCCACTTATATGACATTAGATTTGTTTCTAGTTAGTAATTTTTTATGCGTTTGATGAAACACTGACGAAATTTTAATTGGATGTATTTTAGAACATATGGAGTTCTCTATTTCTTGTTTTATTCTGGTTTCATATTTTAATAGTGCATATTTTATATATATATATATATATATATATATATATATATATATATATATATATATATATTGCAGTCATGAAATTATATTATACGCATAACGAATTGGCTACGATATTCTTTAATAAAAATAATTTTGTATTTATAATGAGAATTGTTTATGCCTTATCTATAAATTTTTATGATTTATTCTATAACACTTCAACTATAAAAATTATCAACGGAACAATGAAAGGTAATTAAATACCTATGAAATAATCCATATGTAAAATCATCATGAAAGATAATATAGTACACATTGACGATTGCCTATGGAATATTGATAGGTAATTATCTACCAAATACATTTTCGTAGACAAACAAATTTTCTTCGTTGGTATTTCATAGACAAATGTAAATGCCTACAAAATTGAGATTATTGCCTACAAAATATTTAGTAGTCAATATATATATATATATATATATATATATATATATATATATATATATATATATAATATACTTTATTGCAAAAATTGACCTAGAAGACCGTCACCGATGCAATTTTTCACAAATCCTATAGTAGGTGAAAATGAGCTTAGACGACCAAGTTGTTGTGTTATAATTTTTATTATTTTTACAGTTTAAACAATATTTTGACATCAAAACAATTTTTAAAAAATGGGCAATTTTCGACTTGTACAACCTTGTATATATATGATTTATTAAAAACTTAAAAGATTAAAATACAATAAAAATATTAGAAATTAGAATATGCATATGTTTCAACACATGTAAGCACAAGATTTCATAACTAAACTTGAATTTGAACTTAACTTGCGAAGGAGGGAAACATCAGCCTATCATGGGTATTCTATTCATCACTTTTTCTAGAAAGAAATAATTAAAATGAAATTAAAGGAAAAGGGCAAACTATGGACACTAGATCTTGATCATAAATAAGCATATACTATTCCTAATCATGTGATTACATGTTTTGAGAAGTAATGGGTCCCAACCCAAACCGTGCATGACACATCCTTCATGTGATGACCTAGCTAATTCTCAATCACTTTATTCACAATTTTTATTCATCATTTGCTTCTTTTATTTCCATTTTTCCTCCAATAATATTTTTGTTACGTGTATTAGGATAATATAAACCCGAAAGATTACACTGACGAGTTGTCAATTTTATTATGTTTTAATCAACTGTTCCCAAATCACTCCAAATCTTTCATTGTCATTTCGAATCTTAATACCGTAATACTTCATTTTATTAGTTCATATACTGAGTTTTTGTATTATCTCATACACTTTTTTTTTTTTTTTTTTTTTATCAAAATAGTTACTATTGATTTTCTTCCAACAAATACAATATAAAATATAATAGCAAATTAAAAATAGAAGTCGAATTGCATAAAATTAGTATGCTGTAACTGGCTGAAATTTTGCTTTATCAAGGGACCCATTAAAGAGATTATTTGCATCTGATAAAGATCTTTCATAAATCATAATCTAATACAAGCTATGTTATTTGGCTTAAGTTAGACCACGATGTCACATGTTATGTGACATATTTAGTGTTAAAACTAGACAGCTACGTATGGCACCGAATTGTCGGCACAAATATAAAGAATCAACTATTAAAAAAATGAAAAGATATATCCATTACCATTTTTGTTTGGAGTATAATATATCATGTAGGGGGTGGGGGAGTAATTATATGAATAAGATATTCAATTTAATTTATAGAATAATATTGAACGTAATTTTTTAACTATTTTTTACGAATTAAAATTAAAATTAAGGTTTTAAAAACTATATATAGCATTTGCATTTTATTTTTTATTTTAATTTGAAGAGAATATAGAGATGTTAGTTTTTATTCTGTCTCTGGTATCAAGTATCATGCATGAGTCATGACATCGACTTATACAATAATAACATGATTTTTGTAAATTTTAAAGAATAGAACACGTAGACATAAATTCGGTGTATTTTTTTACATGTACTATATATATTTGGTGTCTTTTGATGTAGTGTCTGTCACATCTAAAAATAATATCTTTTATTTCATATCACATTAGTATTCTTAAAACATATAATCTATCAATAAAAAAATATTAAGTTAATTAACATTTAATATGTTTTACTCCCTCCGTCCCAACATAATCTTCATACTTTCCTTATTTGGACGCCCCAACATAATCTTCACACCCAAATAAGGAAAGTATTTTTACACTAATACCCTTAAAAGTCAAACACTTTATCTTCTTACACTTTATTCTCTTACACTTTTTAAAAGTCAACAACCTAAAATACCCCTACAATTTATTCTCTCTCATACCACTTTATCACAAAAACAACTTTTATTAATCTCCGCCAAGAAAAGTGTGAAGATTATCCCTGACGGAGGGAGTAATATTTTTATTACATGATTATTTGAATTTTAATAAATATAGTAATAAAAATGACTTAATTGAAGAGGACCCAGTGCCCTCCCTGACAAGTGACACCCCCTCCTTGTTTGCAAACATAATTCATGAAGAGTGTTCTTGTGAGTTATTGAAAGAAAAAGTTTCTTGTAAACTAATTTAATTTTACAATTTAAAACAATACTATTTATTTTCGTTATATAATATTATTATCAAATTAGTATCTTTTAATAATTCAATTAATATTATTTAAAAATACACATAAAATACAAATGAAATTCACAAATATTGTTTCATTTTTGAAATAAAAATCTCTAAGTTACTAAAATTTTAAAGTGCTCTAACTTGACAAATTAGATTTAAGATACATTTTTAATATATTGAAAGTATCTAAAAAATGTAATTACAAACAAAATTTTAAAGGCAGCAGATATTTGCACCCACATTTTTGTTAAATACACCCACAATTCATTTAAAGAAATGATAAATGCACTCGTTTTGTAAAATACCTATAAATGAAAACTACACTCACTAAAAATGATGAATACACCCACCCCTTAAAAATGTGGATGTATTTAACAAAAATTGATCATCGCCAATTTAGGTCTTAGGGAAGGTCTTATCGAACAGTATCATTGTCTTAAGTTTTACTCCACACTATATTTCAATATGGTATTTGATCATTTTATTAGCAAACACCAAACTTATTTTATTTCATTATTATTTATATATACTTGGCATACAATAGTGAACTATATTATTTCTTAAAAGAAGCTACCAACAAAAATAACATAAACAAAAACAAAATGGCACTGGGAAGGTTGATGCATGTCTTGCTTGGAGTGAAACAACAGTAAAGCATTCGTGTAAGAAACTTCGCCAGCCTGTTTTCTCTCCACAAACACCGCTGTCTTAATTTTTCATTTTTACACTTTACATAATATTTTAATAATAAACATTATTTATAATATATCTACTAATTAAAATAAATTATAAAAATTCACGGAAAAGTACACAAAGTTTGATGTTGGCCGCATTCAAAACCCTCCAATCCCCATGTGACCTCCGCATCATTCGCAATCGCCCCCACTAAATTAATTTTATTAAATGGAGTAAAATATACTCGCATATGTCCATGTCTCTACATTAATGGATCTTGCAAATTCAACACATCTTTTTTTTTGAAATGTACAACACATCTTAAATGTACCCATTTTATTAAATATAAAATATACCTTTTTCTTTAGAAATAAAAATTGATTTTGTGTGAATAATATTTCAGTTTCATGCCAAGACTCGTTCACACAGAATTATGCCAAAATAAACATATAGCATCGGTCCGTTATGCATTCATTCAGGTGAATATATTACCAGATTGAAGGTGAAGAGGGATACACTTTAATGCCTCGTAATGCTTAAATATACATTTAAATAACATAATCAGATTTTTACAAAATTTAGATTTCTAATCATAGGTCCCTAAAATATTTGAGGATCCCTCGTTTCACATGTGTCCATTATGATGCAAGACATGTTATAGTGTCTCTCTGTCTGATAACTGGATGGACCTATCACTGACACTATAAGTTTGTACATTTCGTAAATGAGATCAAATCGAAGCAAAAGACATGAAACAAATGTTTTTAAAACATATTTATGAGATTTGAGGAGAGATAAAATAGTTTCTATAACAATTGATAGATATTTGTTGGCCCTACTTGCAATTTCCTCCATGCAAAGCTGTATTTAGATTTATTTATCAGTTACAAATTGCAGGAAATATTGTGTGCTAATTAAAAATCATACTTAAATTAGTGAGTATGTTTCTTGTGGATAAGGTCCACCATGCAATTTCAGTGTCTTAAAATAATATCACTTGTTTTCACGGAACAATTATAATTGTTTTCATCGAACAATTGAACATTTGTCACAGTAAGCAACTACAATTGTTCAGTGAAAACAATTGACATTATTTAAAAATATACTTGAGTTGCACGATGCACTTGGTGCATACAAGACGTTGGCTAATAGCAACATATAAATCTGGCATTTTCTGAAAGTGCTAAAGACTTGCCTCAAAATGAAGGAGATATAACAGATCAAAATGGAATTGTTAATAAAGTAAACAATGTTCAGCTATCTTCATTTACTGAAAAAAGTTGACCTGTGAGGAAATCCAAACCCCAATATTTACTTCTTGAAAATCTACCAAAACATTATTTCACAGAAGCAATACCTACCTTGCATGTTATGGGAGAGGGTAGTGAATTCTCACAAGCTCTCCTGGAGTTGGTTCAGATGTTGATAAGTTCCATCGTTGTCCTCTTCGCTTTCAGCTCTGTCATCTACCTCCACAGCGCTTCTGGTGATTGTGCCATCCTCCGATGAGAGTAAAATCGACATATAACCTGCATCATCTAGCAATCCCAGTTGCTTCAGGATATCTAACACTGCATTCTTACTTGCTACATCACCTTCTTGCTCGAAAATCTTGAGAATGGCCGACATATTGGCCGGATTTGGCTTCCAGTTCTTCCAGCCCTCAGCTGAAGCAGCACTTTTAAGCAAGACAAAGCCTCGGGAATCCTCATATTTCGTATATGGTCTTCCAAACGATCTCCCAAGTCACTGAATTAGGCTTTCCTCCAACCGCAATCATTTGATCGAAAAAGGTATCTGCCTTTTGAGAAAGCCCTTTTCTTACATATGTACTCAACAGAAGATTTCCCACTCTAGGGTCATACACTGATTTCACCGAAAGCCATTCGTCATACATCTTCTCAGCCCCCTCAATGTCATCCATTCTGACTAGAGCAGAGATCACAGTATGGTAACCCAAATTTGGAATATTGAGAAAGGTAGCTTTGTAATTTTTCCATGCTCGATAAACCTCATCTTTATTATTGGCACTTCCATACAGACTAATAAGATAATGATAGGGCAAACGGTCCCTACCAGTTAGTCTATTTTCAATCTTTTTCAAACAGTCTTGAGCCTTTTCGAGTTGCCCAAATTTAATATAAACTGTCGCCATTGTGCTGAAGGTAGTCCAATTGGGATTGATGGTGGTATCTTGCTGCATTCGTTCAAAAACTTGTTCCATCTTATCCAGAGATCCTTGAGATCCACAGGATGACAACCATATGTTGTAGGTATAGATATCGAACGCTATGCCCTTCTCCTCGATTTCTGAAACCAGTGAGTCGACCTTTTCATGATCTTTAAGGTTCATATATAGTGTCATCATCACATTAAACGGAAGGGAATGGCTGGCGTAACCTCTGTTCCTCATTTTATCCATTAAGGATTCAGCTTCTTCCCTCATTTTAGCACGGACATAGGCATTCAATAGAGACCCATATATTCTCTTATCTTTCAGTGCATCTGGCAATTTCTCGAAATATTGTTCAGCACTCGAAATTCCATGTACTTTAGCAATCAAATCCAGTTGAATAGCAGTGTCACTTGTGGTTATCCGATACCTCTCTGCTCTATTATTCATCCATTCATAAACCTACAAAGCACACAATTGTTTTTACGAATACTAGGATAGAAAGATATAACACGACTTTATAAGGCAACTAGACTAGCTCATCAATTATATAAATAGCATGTATAATTGGCAAATCGGTATAGTGCTCTACAATTACAAGGAAAGGCCAAACACAGCAATGTTCCTATCCAGTACCCACAACCTCGCCCAGATAGTGAACCACCTAAGAAGCCCAAGGAAAGAATAAAAAATTACTGATATGGGAGAAAAAAACAAGAATCACTACCAAATACATTTGGCCCTAATTCAGTACACTGCTACAAGCATATCCAGTGCAGTGTGGAATAGCATACAAGATGAGCAGACCACAATACATAACGAGACATGATTCTCTGAAACAATAATGACTCCATAAACAAACAAACTAATCTCCAGGCACATTCAACCCCCACATTCAATCCCCTAACAGAAAGCCATTATAGTCTTAACAACATACTTTCCAGTTACAACTTAGGCACTCGAATGTCAGCATCAACATCAACAAAAAACTACACTTCAAATAAACAAGATTTTAAAAGCATTATATTATTTCGGTGAAATCAAATGCCGGATAACTCAACGATTCTTTTCTTCTTATCCTTTTTTCAAAGGGGCGGGGGTAGACCTACCTCAAGAGCATAGTTGAAGCGCCTGAACTTCCTGAGCTCCTTGACAACTCTGCTAAGCTCCCATTTGGAGAGCCTCTTGCCCTCATTTTCTATCTGATTCAACACAGAAGCAGCGCCCAAATTCGAGTCCTCCAACATCGATATTCTTTTGTATACAGCATTCCATTTCAGCATCGGCCTCCTCTCGTAATCAACTGTTCCATAGCTGTAAACCTGTGATATAGAGGAACACGTAATAAACAGCGGCGTTTTATAGCTGGTGGATATAATGGGTTGTTTGAGAAGGAAACTTGAATTTTGCACGATTCCGGATGAAAATGAGAGGGAGCTTGAAAAGAGCAAATGAGTCTGATTCTGGTGCTGATAGTTCGGAGGGCATTTCTGGGTGGTGGGTTGAAGTAGCATAGCTCCGATGTGGGGTTAGGGTTTATGCAGAGTGCAATTGTTAGTGAGGGTTTTGTTTTTGGTTGGATTGAAATGAATCAAGGGTTGGGGGATTTTCTGAAGATAAGGCTTCATTTTCTTGATTCTTTCATTCTCTACTTCTCCTTATTTCCAGTTATGGCCCTCGACTATAGTAATTTTCAAAACAAGGGTAATCTACTAATCTTGTTTTGAATTTCTAGTACGATTGCATGTTTATTTTGAATTTATAGTATAATAATTAAATATTGATAAAATGGGTAATTTACATAAAAATACAAATCAGGCCATTTACATAAAATTTTGCCTATAGTGTAAGCTTTTATTTGAATGCCACTTATCAACTTTTCTAGGATACAATAGACCAACGCAAAATTCCTGATTTTCTAATGAGAAAGTGGTGAATAACATAGATTTTTTTATTAAGGAGTTAATTTGAATACTCTTTCCATTCACCAAATTTATGTCCATCCTGTCTTATTGGTTTCGTCCATCAAATTTATGTTCATTCCTTTTTCTAAAACAATCATCATTAAACCAATGACCATTAAAAAAATAGAAATGACTTGAACCAAAATAAAAAAAAAAAAAAAAACTATAAACTATAAATGAATATTAATGCAATCAATTCTACTCGATCGATATATTTACAAATTACAAATATGGATGGATAGTGCAGCAGACTTGACTTGGATTGTCAAAGTTGATTAGAAGAATATGACTCATAAGACGACCGCCTGACTTTATGTTTCGATCCAATTATTCTCTAAATTTTCTAATTTCAATTCAATACTGAGCCCGATATCAAAATCGTAAATTGAACACTTTATTCCATATTATATCTTCCATACATAATAATCCTTTAAATTTGTTATACAATCAAACTAAAAAAAAAGGTAAGAACAATCACATCTCACAAAATTCCACTATAAATATAATCAACTTCTTCAGACCAAATTGTCAGGTTGAGCATCAGCACCAGCATCGAGCTTTTCTTGAATGAGACGAGCCATGTCATCCACCTCCTGCACAAACACGTCCTCTGTTTTCGTCAACGCTGCATGAAGTACAACAATGGGAACAGTTGCTCCAAGGACTATAAAAAGATGAACAGCAGCTTGTGTCAAAATCAGCTCGATGCACGTAACAACAAATAGAACAAACAACACAAATCTTTTATCGATTATCCTTTGCAAAATGGGGAGAGCACCAAGCAAAAGGAAGTAAAGAAAAGTGACTTCAGTCATGGCAACCAGAAATATAACCGAAACTTTACGTTTAGGCACTAGTGCGATGAATAATACAGTCCATATAAAAATGAAATAGTATAAACTGAATCTTTCCAAATTTTTTACTATTCTAACAGCAGCTGATTCTGGGGTAGGAGGGATGTTAAAGGGAAATGAAAAGGTTAAAGTATAAATATTTTTTTGGGTGAGTCATTGTTTTGAGAGGCCAGAGGAGGGCTGGTGGACGGCCTGTGAGTGGTGGTGGTGCCATAGTTAGACATGTTATTTGAGAGGAAGAAAGCAAAGAAAGATGATACTTATTATTCATGGGAATTGCAGCACTATAAATGAAAGTGGCTTTGGCTTCATGTAGAATTAGTCAAGTCAATGAAAGACTTATATCCAACTTCGCTTTCTAGGAAAGAGTCCACAAAAAACACGTCCTAATCCCAATAATGAAGGTTTGAAAAAAACAAAAAAAGACCTAGCACGTATTACAGTGTTTAAGAATTACATATAATTTTTTCATCAGACTTTTTATGTTTCACTATATATATTATTTTTTGGGTTTTATTACATGAATTCAAAATTATGGTGGTTCATTGAATATTTTTAAAATTTTACGTGTCATTTATTCACACTATAAAATATATATAGTGAAACGCCATTTTTGTCATTGGTGATATCATTTGTTAAAAATTAATAGTAAGAGTTTAAAAAAATTAATAGCGAAAACTCCTATTTTGTCCTCACTTTCAAAATTTTGACATTTTCCGCAATTTTATGGTAAGTTTATGATTTACGGCAAGATTTCGATGTATAAGGAAAAAAATTTTGATGGTTGCTTTTACATATAATAACTATACTTTCCATTTAAAAAAACTATACTTTGCAAATATAATTAAATTATTCGATTAATCAGTTCGCCTTCTAATTTATGACATTTTTAAGGAAAAAAGAGTGAAAGGCCAGACTAAGTATGTGGGTCGTCAAATTTACATAGTTTGTATTAGGCCGTACCAAAAAGAGCGAAAGGCCCAACTTAGTATTTGGGTCGTCAAAGCCCAACAAAATGCTGGTTTTGTTTTAATGAAGTTTCAGTTTTTGCATATTACTATTATAATTAAATTATTTAGGCCAAGGTTATATACACTCACTTTTTTATTGAGAACACCCACGTGATGAAAACACCCACCATTTACTGAGTATACCTCCCAATAACTTTCTAAAATACCCTTTATTATTCAATTTCTAAAAATTGTAAACCGTTCGAATAACTTTTACGAAAATGTAATTTTTTTTTCGGAAATTATTTTAAAAAATTAGGCTATTTTTTGAAAAAAATAAAATCGAAAGTTGGTCACATTTTCATAAAATCAGACTCGAAAAATTTATAAAACTCAAACACCAAAAAAAAATTATCGTCGTATTTACGTTCATTAGCATCGAAAACAACTAAACAACAACAAATAACACACAAACATAATACAAATAAGGTGATAAGGATATTTTTGTCATTACACATATATTTAACTTTTAAATTATCTCAGGTGTGTGTTCTCAGTAAAAAGTGTGTGCATATAACCTGGGCCAATTATTTATTTAATCAGTTTGCCTTCTAATTTATTAGATTTATTTAAGGAAAAAAGAGCGTAAGGCCCAACTAAGTATGTGGGTCGTCAAATTTATGTATTGTTTGTATTGGGCCGTACCAATTAAAAGGCCCAACAAAATGTTGGTTTTGTTTTAATGAAGTTTCAGTTTTTGCATATACTATTATAATTAAATTATTTATTTAACCAGTTTGCCTTCTAATTTATTAGATTTATTTAAAGAAAAAAGAGCCCAACTAAGTGTGTGGTGTATTGGGCCGTACCAATTAAAAGGCCCAGCAAAATGTTAGTTTTGTTTTAATGAAGTTTCAGTTTCTGTATTTATTATAATAATAAAAATAAATATTTAATATTTGCGGTGAACGTGGATCGAACACGTGACCTTCAGATCTTCAGTCTGACGCTCTCCCAACTGAGCTATCCCCGCATTATGTCATAATTTATAAATAAATATAAATTCAAGTAAATTCAACAAACTAATGTAATAACCAAGAAAATCACCATTGTTTTATAAAAAACCATCCATTATACCAATCATGTCGTCATTATCCAGTTATAATTTATTTCGTGATTAAATCATTCATCGTCTCAACATTACCTCTATTTCGTGAATAACTAAGGAGAGTAACATTGGTAGATTTTTTTATTTCAATAGTTGATTAAATATTTTTATATTATAAGATACCAGATTGCAAATAAGATGAGCACGGAGAACCGGACAACTACATTAAATTTAAGAATACAGTAATTTTATAGCCCCTCGAATTATTATTAAAATAAAAATCGCTGAAATTATAAATTATTAGTAAGTTCAAAATTATAAGTAGCAATTACGATGGTGGAACTTTACGAGTACTCAACAAAAATCCGTCAAAAAAGTACTCAACAAAAATTTAGTATATATAGTCTATACTGTGATTACTAATTTGCAAATTAAAATTATCGAATTACAATCTATTCATACTAATTGAGTAGTAAATTTAGGATCTAAATAAATTTCAGGTGTTACATCTGAATATAATAATTTTCTACTTTCATTATACTGATTTCCCCTATTTTGTGTAGCCGTGTAGGGCCTTTTCCTCCGTCCTCAAAATTGCTTCTTACCGCCGGCGGAAATGGTGGCTCCGGCGACAACACAGACCTCGCACCTCCTCCGATTAGTTCTGTCCTGCAGAAGAATCAGCGCTCAAGTCACGTGCAATAGCTCAAACTCCATCATAGCCATTGCCTCATCTACCGAGCAAGAATTTGTCAAAGAATACATAGCGAAGCTTAATCGTTTCCCGCGCTCCAAAATATATTGGGACTCCAGAATTGCCTCCAGAATCGGCGATAAGATCGGAATCCGACTCAGAGAAACCGGTGTCTCCACCGTTGGAATTGATTTGCAAGAAGAGCTTTCGAGGCCGATATATTATCGCAAGATGTTGGGTCCCTTTTTTGAATCTGTTAAGCGGACAGGAATCACGATTAACGGCGCCGAGAAATTGATTTTTCTCGGCTGAAAATTGGTATATGATGATTCGATTATTGAGGTAATGTCGCGTTCAAATTGTTAAATGTAATGTAATTGTGCTTTAAATTCCAATTTCGATAGATTGCATATCATGTTATAATGAGTTTCTTTAATGCAATCGCTTGGTGAAAATACACAGTAACAGAGGCTAGTACGTTTAGCAGCTTTGCTCTTATAACTTATGCATTTGGTTGATTGTGTGTATATACATGTAAAAAGTGTAGTAGTTCATAGGACATCATCAACAAAAAGAGTCTGATATTCAGAATATTTGGTGTTATAGACTTATAAACTGCTGGGAAGCTGTTGTTCTGTTAGATTTGTCTGTAAATTTGGTTGACCATATGATGATTGTATATATAGGCGATTATGTAGTGTGGGGAGTTTCTTTTACTTCAATATCGGGTCTTATTTATTTTATTTTTTCGATCAGGAAAATTAAAAGGGATACAAAGACCAGGCAAGAGGGTTGCCTATGGTCTAAAAACAGTACAGCAAAGCAAGAACTCATACATAAGTTCCTGGGCAGTACATCCAATCTGAGGAGCTCCCTGTAACACAACTCTGTCCTCTGCCTGTCCACCAGCTCCAAAGCCGAATTTTTAGTTCCTCAATCAAATTCTCCCATTGTTCCTGTTCTCCCGGAATTTCCAAATTAACCAAATGATGCACTCCCACAAGCAAATTGCAAATACCTTTCCCTTCTTCCCTCTAAGTAGATTTGTAGAGGGGTCTGAAGAAAGTACAGCTTCAACTCCTAACCACTTAATGCAATCCATCCAAATACGATATGCAAACTCACGTTCAAAGAGGATAAGGCGTATTGTCTCTGGGTTTGCATCAAAAGTGCAGTTTGTTGTTCGTATTTGGTGGTAAACATCTTCTTCTTTGTAGTTTGGTAGTAGTAGGTCTTTGTTCCCAAAGAACTCGCCAAGCACGAACTCGTACTTTTGGTAACGCAATCTTGTTCAAAATTAATGTGAATTCCTCCTTTCCCTCCTCGTTAGGATCTGATTTAAGCCTATGAAGATGCTCGTACACTACTTTGGTAGAGTACTTCCCGTTTGTTCCTGGTTGGCACCTCCACTTGTCCGCTTCATCCTGTTTAGGAATATGCAAGGAAATCACAGAGATTAGATCATTAAGCATCACACATTCCCTATCCCAAAGTTCTCTTCTCCATATCCAACTCCAATTCCACGCCCCATCCCTCCATTCCCCCATCTCACAAACTCTCTCGTCTCTGTCTAAAGGAAAGAAGGAACAATCTCTTAAATGTATCCCTCAACAACCCCCTCCCCACCAGCCCAATTCTTCCCCCAGAAAAAAGTATTCGCACCATCCCCTAATGTTTTTTTCTAAATTAAGTCTTATCTATTGAGTGTTAATTTCTGTTCATTGGTTCATGCTTTGAGTTTATGCATGATCACCTGTGAAACACATTGCACGGCTTGATCTAATGAGGAACCAGACTCTAGGATGAGAACTCTGTAAATAAGGACATGTCATGATAGGAATAATCAATTAGACATACAAAAAAGTCTTATATATTATTATTATGCCCAGTGTCTATCAAAATTCAGGATGTGCGACTCTTTTCTTGGGCTGGACTCGCGTATTTTCATTCAGAAAAAAGTTCACCTTTCTGTTTAGTTCACACTTGCCAATTACTTTGTTCGAGTTATTGATCAACAAACGGCATGCTAACCATTTTTTCTCCAATGACATAACAGAACGAAGAATGCTGCACTGACTGTAAGGAGCCGGAGGATGAAGATGCATGAGAATCGACTGAATCATTTAAATTGGAGGTTGTCATGAGATGGATTTGTTGGGGTTATACCGAACGAAGGACTATTCATTGCACATCTCGTTGAGTACAACAATGATCTGATGATAGCTAGTTAATCGGGTATAGGAGCATTTGGAAATGTCCAGACTAGTTAGTTATTCTATGAATCTTTGTGAATCTTTAAGTATCAGAGACTCGCATTCGTTTCAATAAATCTCTTGATTTGGCTGCTTACAACATGTACAGACCATTCGATTGAGGCTGATGGGAGGCGGTGAACTACTCTCTATACCCTCAATCCGACGGTCAGGATCAATTCTATCACAGTTTTTATACTGTATTTTCATGGAGTTTAACTAACTAGACCTGTTTTCAGAGTATAAACTCTTCTGTTTAGCCTGTGTCCTTTGATCAATGGAATGTAATAGCATGAAATGACCTCATTATCGTACAGTGCAGATGAAATCAGAAATGAAATAGAAATTTAAATTCCTATCCACATCTCTTAATTCATTCATACATATTCACTATCCAAAACATAAGCCTAACTAAGAAACAATAAGCAGATATAAACAAATGAGAACATTAACATATATAAGCTAGATTTGATGAGTCATATATATACCAACAAATTCCCATAGGGTGTATGATTGACTAGCCCGAGTGTTTAAAATGAGGTGAAGCAGTCGTGTTCGGAGGAGTTAGAATCGTCGCAAGGCGTGTGGTTGTGTCTGCCTTCGTGCGTTGTTATTACCATCCGGCAATCCTCCGACAGCCGCTCCACCCGTTTCTTTACTCGACAATTGTTGTGTGTACATCTATAGTAGCTTCTGCAAACAACATTTTCTTCTTCTTGTTAAACATTCATCGATTACTAGCGTAGCGTAGCTAAAATGATGGAAAAAATACAGATATTCATAAATCCTCTTATTTTAGAAATATTTTGTGATCAATGAATGCAATAAATATCCTCTTGCAAAATAAGTGTAGCTATTGCCTTGACTGATCAATTCCTCTTATCTGATTCTAGCCATAGTCGTAGTCATTATATTGCACACTTAATCAAGTAAATACTTTTCCAACAATTGCATGAATATATATAAACAACTTTGTCTTTTTCACGAGTTAAACTCTCTTATCACTCTTTCTCATATAGTATATAATATTTTCGGTGAAATGAAAAATATATAACAACTTTAAAAAAGAAAATTAAATATCAACCAAAGTGTATATTTTATATTTTTTCACGAATTATAAAAAACACAGAAAAGTATTAGTACTTCATTCGATAGAAAGTACATATCGTATGATGAAATATATTAATTGTATATTAAAAAGTATTAAAATAGTTCAACTTACAAACTAATACGTTTCTTTTATTTGGACTAATGATTTTATGGGCACCACTACTCATACCCTATGAAGCTATATTCACGTACATTCCATAAAATTTAACACTAAACTAGGTGTGATATGTCAATAATACCCTTTATATACACACTTAATTCCACTCGGCCATAATTTGGACCAAACACTATGCTTAATGTTCGATCAGTTCAACCGAACAGTTAAGGAACCATTCAATCAATCGAACTGTACGTGCAATTGTCATCAATTTAACCTTATTTCTTCCTACCCAAATGCTAATTTATGGTGCAATTCAACCAAAAAAATAAAATTATATGCATTATATACTCTATTAATACTTCAAATAATATCAACAAATACAACACAAATTCAAAATGTTTTATTAGTTTATAAAAACTTGAAAAATAACATATATCGCTAGAGAATCATAGTATAGATAGAGTTTTGTTTCCTTTGAATCCTTCTAATTATATTCATGGTATCTGTTCAAATTAATGCACCAACAATTTTGTTCAATCAATCTTTGCAAGAGAAGAATGGTATAGAGAGGGAGGGGAGAAAGAAAAGATAATGATCGGGAGAGGAGGGTAGAATTATATTCTTTGTTTCGAGGGAGGGGTAGAATAGTCCTGAAATTGTGTATTGTTTATGTATAGTAATATAGATTATTTTTTTAATTTTAATGAGGTGTGTATAGAATTTTATGGTGCGTGACTAGTGATATTCTAATTTTATTCATATGAATAAATATTTTTTCGTTACACATTTTAGTTTTTATTTTTAATGAATGAGTCCTTTTTTTTTGGTTAAAATTGAGTAAAAATTCCACTAGTTATGCAATGCAACTAGTGTGTTTCTACCAAAAATATTGTTTTAAGTTGAAAGATATTACTTTTTTATCTCACAAAACATAATTTTCATTAAACGATCCCATATTTTTGTCCGTTTATTGTATATTTATTTATTTTAAGCTTATCATTTAAATAAACAAACACAATATATTTTTACAATTTTTTCATGAATTAACGTAGTTTTGCTTATTGTTTTTAAAGTATGTTTAAAATCAACGATATTAATATATATCCTACGTAATTATCATTTCCATTTTATACGTAGCTGCATCAATATTTCAATGTAAAGTTTTCAATGCATTTTTTAAAAGTTATTGTACTTAAATTGTCAATTGGGTGAGTTGTTGTCCTGAAATTGTCAGCTTACAGGTCTGTTTTTGCTAACCTCCTAATGCACAGCCCTTAATAAACATTTTTCATACATGGTGTTAAGCGAGTATCAATGTAATTAAGATTATAAAGAAGGATATATATATATATATATATATATATATATATATATATATATATATATATATATATATATTCTTAACATGCTTACGAACTTACTTCCTCCCGTCCTACTTCAAGAAAATTACTCATTAAATAACAATAATTATAGTCAATATATATATACTATCACACAAAATAAGTAGAAAGACAAAATTAATATCTGATAATTTAATTCTCTTAGGAGCAAAGTAACAATTATCTTAGGATAATGTTTATTCTCAAAAAAGGGAAGTACTCTTATTAAGATTAAATTATAGATTGCCCTTAATTTGTTTCTAATGTGCTAATAATCCTTAACTAAACTGATAACCTCCAACCCCAGCTGTAACTAATTACTATGCTTAATTTCTCCAAATTTTGAACAAGTTGTAAATGTCAGAAACAGAAATAATCAGCAGTTCCTCCCAGTACTCTTCTACTATTCATCGGTACCATTCCAAAAAAATATCAATTAACTTAACCATTATACTTTTATATATATATAATTAATATGGGATCAAAACAAGAGGGATCATCTCCTGTTACAAAATAATGTAACATTTTTGTTATATCTTCTAGATGAAGGATTGTAATTAAAAATAATTGCATTGTATATCATATCTAATTAAATTAAGAAAAAAGTTATAAACATAGAATGAAATTATATATTGAATTAGTTACCTTGGATGAAGGCTATTCTTAACAACTTTCTGGCCATATTTCCGCCATTTGTAGCCATCATCAAGAACATCGACGTCACTCCTGGTCTGAAAACAAAATCTTGGCTCTCTTAGCTTTCTCCTTATCTTCACCTTGTTCTTTTCTGAATTAGAAGAACTCCTCCACCTCCAATATATAATAAAAATCTTTAATCATAATTTATAATTATTTTCACATTATATTTTTAAGCAACAAATTTTTTTATATGTGTGTGTGTGTGTGAATAATTGATGATGAGGAGCACGTGGAAATGCGATGAAGATTTGACTGTAGTGGAAGAAGCACCAGTGCTCCCTCGAGCTCCTTGCTTCTCAGACTTGACAATAGAATAGTTGATCGCACTTTTAACACGACCATGCACCAAAATCAAACCTCCATCCACCATTAAACACCATTAATTAGGGTTTAATGACGACTACTCATCATTGATCGATGTACATGAGATTAATTAATGAAGAGCTAGAATTAATTAGAAAGATTAATTAGGAAAAAGGAGGGACTGAGAGAATTGAAATGATGTTATGATACCATGAATTGCGAGCTTCGTTGGAGTTAGCACTGCAATCTTCATCATTAACGCCCTTAGGATCCATCCCACCTCCTACCTACACAAATAAATTCAAAAATTAATAATTACAACCATGCATCTTCAAACTGAAGCAATTAACTAACAACAAGTAGATGAAATTGTAATTTGTCCCAATAATTCAAAGTGGCAATGAGTAGAATTAAATTAAAAACCTAGCTAGCTAATTAACAACAAGAGAGAGAGAGAGAGAGTACTGGCCTGTTGGTTATTCCATGAGGTGGGTCTATTTAGGAGGTGAGTATGGTTGAAGGGTGGGGTGGTTGGCTTGGGGGAGAGGCGGTGGCGCCACCAGAAAGCTTAACACCTGGCTGCTATGATCTTCATACTGTACGAACCCCATCGGAGGAGGACCAGAGAAGGAGATTGGGAGATGATGATGATGATGATCATAAATGGAAGGCAGCCCTCTTTCCCCTTCCATTATGATCTTTATTTCCTATAATTTCTATTTTCAAAGTAATATTTGATGATGGATTGAACAAATTATTAATTGCAATTCTACCACTCTGCCTGCGAGTCTATAGGAGTATATGTTTTCGTTGTTAGTGGATATATTATTGCTAGCTGCATGGTACAGCTGTGGGGGCACCTATATATTCCAGGCCCAGCTACAATATTTGTATTTGTATTTGTATTTGTATTAGTATTTGTATAATTGTATAATAATTGTATTTGTAGTATTTTGGTCAACTAACTAGGTACGTAGCTAGTAAACGCGGGCGGGCAGGATATGGAATATTATTAATTAATTAATTAATTTCAAGACTGTGTCTGTGTGTTCATCGATCGATCACGCTTAGACTGGAGAATTTTGTGTGGATGGATGCAGCATCGTCAGGAGTTTACTGTGACGACTCAGTTTTGCCTCGCGGGTGGGCTCCAACCTCCCTCCCTTTATAACTCACTTTCAAACTAAAATTAATGGATCCATATATCTAACTAACTCAATGTTTTTATAAACCCGACTGGTTAGCGAATCGATGAATGATGGAGGTCATTGATTATTTAGCTTAACCGTTGAATCGTTGTAAAAAATCGGAAAACTCGGATATTTATTTATATATTTATGTATAATATATATCAATGTATTACAAATATTATAGATATTCATAAAGATATAACATAAAATTCAATATTATGGCAAAACATTGCATAAGATTAACATAGTACGCAAAAATTAAAACTTCAAACTACATGTTCATAAAAATAAGATCTAAAATTTAAACTTTTACAATTAAAAATAACTCATAACAATTACAAAAATGCTAAAAATTAATTTTTTTAAAAAATACCAAAAATCGGGTCAACCGGTTGAACCCGATTTTTGACGATTCTTACTGGTTTTTTTAAAAATCGGTATGCCGAAAAGAACCGGACGGCACCGTGACGGTTCGGTTAAACCGGTCGAACCGGCCGATCCGGTCCGGTTTTCAAAACATTGATCTAACTACTCCTCCCCATTCACTATTTTTAATATAATATCTTCTAAAATACTCACTCCGTCCGAAACTATCTTCATATGTGAAGAGACACGCTTATTAAGAAAATTTAAATTAGTGTAGGAGAGAAAATAAAGTGTAAGGGTATTTTAGGTGATTGTATGAGATAAAGTGAATGAGAGAGAATAAAGTAAGAGTGACATTTTTGAAATAAAATTAAAATTGTGAGGTTATTGATATTAAGTGTTATTTTCAAATTTGGGGTGTGAAGATAGTTGTGGGACGGACCGAAATAGAAAGTGTGAAGATAGTTGCGGGACGAGAGGAGTAATTAATTAATTATCTATCTACACAACTAGTAATACTTTTGATTTTTTTCTTTGTGTGTATACTAATTATCGTTTGGATATTTTAAGTTATTTTAGAAAAGGAAAAAATATTTAAATATTTGAAATTGGATATTTAAGTTATTTAAATTAAGTCGAATGAATTTGGACATATATTTGAGTGATACTTAGGTTAAACATGTATTATTGAGTGCGGTGTACTTGGACGACACTGCAGGAAAAACAAATGAAGTTACAAGAACTCAACTTGTATGTGAAAATGATTAGCTAGCGTAGAATTTAAGGATTCGCTCTAACTAGCATACTTGTTCACACTCGTGTTTCTCATGAAGTTGAAATTTAGCATACTCACATTGTCACAATTAATAATTAATGTAATATATGCTTCAAACCTTACACGGATTTAATATCCATCTCTTTCATCACATTGCTTTTTTTTTTTTTTAATTGCTACTGGATATGCTTCTATGATTCTTTAAATTAACTGGATAAATTAAATACTAGCTAGATAAAATAAATATTACACACTCAAAAACAACAACTATATATATACTGTAGCTAGATGCATGCTACATCTTCTTCCATCTAATAATAAAGCTTAATTGTATATAATTTGTGAAACAAACTGAAAAAACAATTAATTTATGATGCTTCAAAATATTGATGAACATTTAAAGGAAAAAAGGGACTTGGCTAGATAGATTGGAGAACATACTGCCTATTAAGTCAAACCTTTTATTATTTGAAATATATGTGGTGCCTACCAATTATAGAAAGAAACCATTCATTCCATATTACCAGTTTCTTAATTAATATACATCCAATAATAATAGAGAAGGTACTATGCACGTGATACACCATTAATTAATAATATTCGTTTTTACAATGCTCAAGGTGTACAAAATATTTTGACAAAATAATTAATTCAATTCATTCATAGTGATGTATGTGGTTCAACATTAATTGAATTTATTTGAACACAACATATATGGTGGCATGCCACATTTTATCGCATCTCTAACCAAAATTTAAACCCTAGCCTATTTCACATTGTTCAATACATATCTTAAAATTATATATTCTATTTTAATATACAATTATATATGATATTAACTCCATCGGTCGACTCCATTGATATGATCATTATTGTATATAAAAATTAGGCATTGATATTCCTAGCTAAAAAAGAATGAGAGGGAAGGAGACGAGGAAAAATGTTCATAGAAGCAATGGAGTAGTGGGGTCCAAGAAGGTTCCCATCCATGTCTAATATTGTCTGTTGAAGATTAGATGAGGACGAAATGAAATGAAATGAAAAGAATATTATATATATATATATATATATATATATATATATATATATATATATATATATATATATATATATTATGATAGGTGTCTTAATTAATATCCAAGGCGAATCTAGTGGTAATAGGCCTTCATGCAACCTGCAATTCATGTCTACTCATTACCACTCTTCCCTGCAAAAGAAAAAGAGATAAATAATATTTAATAATTCCCACACATGCATATATTCCCCACAGCCGATCCCACTCGATTCTCAAGATTTAACATTACATGCATTGGTGCAGTATATGTACAGTACGTAGATTCATCATACATCATTATAAATATAATTTCTTTCTATTTCTTCTAATTACATTTGAAACTTTTTTAAATTCAGTGGTCATGAATCCAGACTTAATCTTCGAGAATGCGTCCAAAGTATTCACACTTTAAGTTGAATCAGTCGTCAAACTTGTTCATATTATAAAATTAGTATAATTAATTATATTCATTCTTCTTTTAATTCATAATACTGTTATACTTATAAATAAATACCATAATATTTATTTACATAATTTAATGTGTTTAATTATATGTGTAAAAATGTAACAATATTAACTTAGTAAATGTATTATTTAATGAATGTTATGATATTATTCAATAAATATAATAATATTACCTTGATTAAACCAATGGGGTATAGCCCACTTACACCGAGCCTCACTTAAGTGGGAGACACGGGTTCGATTTCCTTCGGGAAGATAAAAAAATAAAAAAACCAGGTTTACATACGAGTTTCACATTAAACTTTGTGAAGTTGAATAGTTGGTGCCGTCGCATTACCATTTAACTTAATTGATGGGCTATATTGCTAATATAGGGAAAAATTTATTTTTGTACTCAAAGTTAATCTTTTTTTGATTTGATATCCCACCTTTAGGTACTTTCAAAATTGGTTATCAAAGTTTATTTTTGTCTCAAAATTAGTGCCGTCGAGTTGACCGTCATTGACTAATGGAAGTACTTTTAGACGCGAATTTATCTAGGGTTATAAGTATTGCCCCCAAATTCGACAATCCACTTCCCTCTTCTCTCAGAACCCTAATTTTTCAATTTTTGGCCCTTGTATAGCTTAATATTTTTCATTACCGATTAAAAATATATTTTTTTATTAAATGTAATGTATTTTATTTTGTGAAATGTATGTAGAATTAATCTACAATGTCTTTTTTAATGAATTTAGATATTTCACGAGACAAAATGAACATTAAATACAAATGTGTATACTAATAATAATGTTTATTTGTATTTAATGTTCATTTTGTCTCGTGAAATATCTAAATTCATTAAAAAAAGACAATGTAGATTAATTCTACATACATTTCACAAAATAAAATACATTACATTTAATGAAAAATATATATATTTTTAATCGATAATGAAAAAATATTAAGCTATACAAGGGCCAAAAAATTAGGTTCTCGAGAGAAGAGTGAAGTGGACTCAAATTTGGGGGCAATACTTATAACCTTAGATGAATTCGCGCCTAAAACCGGTGCTTCGTTAGTCAATGACGGTCAACCGACGGCATCACCAATTTTGAGACAAAAATGAACTTTGGTGACCAATTTTGAGAGTACCTAAAGGTGGGGTACCAAATCTGGAAAAAGTAAACTTTGGGTATTAAAATGAATTTTTCCCCTGCTAATATACTTAAGTAATTAATATAATTATTATATTGATCAATCAAATGTCTACAAATACCTATATTCCTTTCCCTAAATACAACCTCGACTTTTAATCATTTGATCAAGACACATGTAATTGATTATTCAATTTATTTAATTCTTTGAGTTTTTTAATGGGTTGATCTCTTGTGAGGTGAGTTCATCCATGTACTCATATTTTTTTATGGCACTTTTCACCAATTTCGTTGTCACATTTCAATGATGCTAGCACCTATCCCTTTTATGTTATTATAATTAATACTTTTTATTTATATAAGATGCACTTTTCAGTTATAACATTTAACACTTTTTATAGTGGATTCAAGTGCATGCATGAAGTGAGTGTAAATGAGACTAAATTTTTTTAATTATAATGTAATTAATATAATTATGAACCGATATTAGAGTCGGAGAGTTTTAATTGAACAAATTATGATCCTTCATGACCCAACAAAATATTAAAGATTACATCTGGTGGTTTGTCATTAGATTCTCTCTCTATATATATCAAAAATATAATTATCTTCACTCATAAATGTCTCCCAAATGGAAGTTATACGTATTGTATATAGATGATAACTTGATAATTTGATTTGAGTGGTAGTCTTATTCACTGTGCACTCCCACCTTATATTTGATGTAATACATGAATGTATTTCACTTTTAAGATTGTTTGAGTGAATATATGTACAGGTGACTTAAAATTTCACTGCTTAATTATGTTTTAATGGAGATATAAATTTATAATTTAGAACACGTGAAAATAAAAATTAAGAAAACCTTTTATTGGAACAAAGTGTCAAATTAAGTATTCCTGCGTCCAACAATAGATTGTTCATTTATTAAAAATATTTGTCTCACAATAGATTACTCATACCACACAAGGAAATTACTGTTACTCATATTTACATTTTTTTATCATAATATCACTAAAAAAATACTAATTTCATTTTTTTGTATTTTTTTTTTTACCAGAACGTTACTATAAAATATTTTTATTACATATATAATACTAGTAATAAATAATTTTCACATTAAAATCAATGTGAAAACCTAGAGTCCGAGAACAATCAAGAATAATCCAAAAGAATATTGAATGATGTAGCTAAGCTGCGTAGGCAGTGTCTTTAGGCAGTAATAATAGAATTATTTTCCCAAAGTATAAAGATATCTCCCTTTTTGTTTTGAGAAGATTTGATAGATAAAGTTACCTCATTTGTGATATATTGATTCTGCAGAAAGTTGAAAGCAATTTTTGAAATTACTGACATTTTGCAATCATTTTTACATTGCTCAACTACTCATGCATTCGAACTAATAATGCATCCAATTAATCAAATTAATTTTATTTTGCACAACAATTTACTACTACTATTTTTATTTTTCATAAAGTAATATATATATATATATATATATGTACGGTTTTATAAAAGAACACTCTCCTTAAATTAATACATTATCTACACACTGTTACATTTTTTGTAGCATTTATAGTCAAAATTTCAACTCAAAAAGTTGGTAAAAATGGACAATTTTCAGTCCATCTTTCTGCCTTGGACAGCTGCGGTGAAGTACAAAAACCCTTCATAGGGAATATGTAGTACTAATCATTAGCTCAATTCAATTGAATTTGAAATTCTTGACTCAATATTTACTTCTTTCACCCTACAAAATATTAAAATTACTTCTCTTTCCGTAAGGGCTTATAGTTTAATTGGTTGAAACACCATTCCCCCAATCAAAAAATAAAACAGTAAATAATATTATATTTCCTAGCTACTTATTATATTATATTATTGTCTTCATTTTGATCTTTAAAAATACTCCATCCATCTTAAACGATGTAAAAGTTATTGTGACGTCTCAAAAGAAAAATATGAAAATTTTTATGGAACATGAGAGTAGTAAATTTAGTCCGCTCTTTTAGATCATCACACATGAGATTGTCAAAAGTTATCAAGTACTTAGAAGAAAAAAATTGTCTAGGTAAATAAATAAAAATTGCAATTAATTTAAGTTCATTCAACAATTTGTTATACGTACATAATATTATCTCACATAAATTTATCTTCATATTTTGGTTTGATTCAGGACATAAAAATATTCAACCAAAAGCAATAAAAAAAAACTAAATTATTCTATATTACAATATACTTTCAACGAATTTTTCTATTCTACCTTGTTGAATAGTGTCCCATAGATAATACTAACACCTTAAATTTCTATTGAACAATATCTAACAGTGTAACATAAAAATAACCCTCACAACAACAAACTTTCCTTTTCTAGTTAAAAATTGAGGAAGGAGTGAGTTTAAAATATGGTTCAAATTGAGAGATACAAGATTAATTCCATGAGTGCCCCCAGCCAATTAACCATTTCCCTCATTTCATTATTAGGTTATTTTTTAAAACAATTATTAATTTTATTATTTATCGAACACTTTTGGTTTGGATTATTGGTTGATCCCACCACCTCGTCACCGTGTGCAGCATGAAAGCACTCATCTTCTCAATCACATATAGATAGATAGAGTGATAGATTGATTGTGATTTTAAGAAATTATTACAAGAAACAATTTTATTAATTAATATTTTTTCTCAATCATGGTGATATTTAATTTCAAATACTGTAACTTGTACGGGGCGATTATAAATACATTTTTACAAAAATTGCAATACAATTCTTTAATCCTTATCCTATTCCCTCTCTCTTTCAAGTAATAGTTGATAATATTGATATTTTTTGACAAACTTTTGTGAGATGGTCTCATGATATTATAAATTAACACCTATTTTTTCTAAAGTGTTAAAATATTATTTTTAAATTATATTTCGTCTCATTGTAATATGGTGTGCAAGACACTTTCTATTTTATTTTAAATTATATTTCGTCTCATTGTAATATGGTGCAAGACCTGTTCTATTTTTAATATAATTAATAATTGATAATATTTGTTATTGGTATACTTTTGAGAGTCGGTGGGTTGCAGAGTGATTTGATTTTTCTTTCAAAATTGTGGATTGCATTTAAATAAAAGGCAAATATTTGTGTGTAGAATATTTTTACCTAATACTATCTTTGTAATAATTAAATTAATATTATACAATGTTGTTAATACTATAATGTAACTAAACTAATACTATAAAATACCTGAATAATATTACACTGTAACCAAACTAATATTATACATCACCGAAATAATACTACACTATAACCAAATTTTGTGAACACAAATTTTTTTATTGTGCACAATATGCACACAAATACTACTTTTAAATAAATAGGATGTTACTTTTCAAATTTATATTTGATATATTGTAAATTATTAAATTGAGTTGGTTAATTGATTTATAATTAATACTCTTTAACAAACAACTAACATTCAAAATTAATACTTTATATTATAATTATTAATATTTTTAGTGAAATAATTAATAAACTACTAATATCATTCAAAACTAATATCTTATATCAAAATTATTAATATCTTTTAGTGAAACAACTAATATCATTTAATATTAATACCTTATATTAAAATTATTAATAACTTTTATTCTCAAATAAATTTTACCCAGAAACTTATTCTCAGAATACTCTCCACTAAATTCTGTACAGATATGTTCTGAAGAACTACTGCGTGTTCTCGTGGGATTTACCAAAATACCAACTACGACAGTTCACAGTTGGACCAGGATTTGTATGTTTGTTGTTTGGCCCTATTTGCAAATACAAACAACATTGAACCTGTTTGTCATGGCCCGTTCCGCTAATTTTCCTACTATTTTTAAATTAATTTTAATATACATAATAATTTTATTTTGATATTAAACAATTTAAAATAAAATATATAATTATTTAAAATAACATTTAACATGCTTCTTATACTTAAAATATATATATACACATTAATATTAATATATGTTTACATAAATACACAAATATATTTATGTGTGGCTGGTTAGTTGGACGGGTTATATAAATACCACGATCGGTCTTACACTTGACCTTGTCCAAACTTGTCATCCCTAATCCTAATTATCAAAATTAATTAATCACATTACCACAATTAGCATTATACAATGATGATATTTAGTCAAGGAGAGTTTCACTTTATTTCAACTATTTCTCTATACATAATTAAGAGTTGTCAATTGAGTCGGTCGGACCAATTTTGTATTGATCCATTAGGCCAACTGATATATTTATGTCGAGTTGGCTAGTACTAAACGAGCATATTATTTTGAGGCTCATACTGATCTTAAATGAGGATATATAATGTTTTTAATGGTACAGATCAATTTTTGGATGCAATAAATTGTTTTAATCATTTGTAGGCATTTATTTATGCTCAAGCTTGGTTTTATCAAATGAGTAATGTATTTCATTGAGATGTAGTTTTTCTTATTGATGAACTAATGTTTTCAAGTTATGCTCAATTTTTTTGTCTTTGGTGGAAACTTTAAACTTGAACTTGTGGATTTTGATAGTTAGCATTGGACGTGGATAACTTAAGAAACAAGTGTTAACTATATTTAAAATAAAAAATATCTTGGTCAAAAATTAGCCGGACCGATCGGCCCGTCGAGTTAGTTAGATCGAGTCAAATTGGTGCAGTTCTTTTAATGCCACAAAAAGTGAGGCATAACCTGGCTTGGGGACCCATGCACTTCTTCCCACCTCTATACGTAATAGAGCTCAAGATTTTTCAGATATTATATTTAGTTGGTTGAAACGTAAACGTATTTCAGACTTTTTAGTATATTCACCTTTAATAACAACGGTCTAACATTCTGATTTTCATATGAAATTTGAACTTAAGCTTGAAATATTTCTCACTAATTTCTTTGAGAAAAAGATTAAAAGGGCAAAACACGCAGATATAGTGGAAATGGAAAAAGAAGTTTACCTAGCAATCTCATGATTAATATGCACTAGAAATTCAAAAGAGCAATAGACAATGAAAAGGTGAGCAAAATTCTAAATGCTGAATTCTATGCAACAATCAATTGCTCTTTCAATCACCTTCAAAATATTCTTTCCAAATTTCATCATTATCCACTGTAATAACATCACTTTCGTATATTTGGTGGGTCTATTTTCTTTTTCTTTGTCCCCTTCTTCCTTCTCCCTATTTAGGTGAAATTTCAATTTCTTTTGTTTTTTTAATCTTATCTAAACTATTCTCAACCCTCTATGATTATAAAATTTGGCGGTGAGGTATTTATATTAGTTTTCTAATATATTAATTTCATTTCCCATTTAAGTTTTTGTAGCAATTCAATAATTTATGAAAATAATCATGATTAAAAATGTAACCTGCCCATCATCAATAGTCTCTATCCACCATGTGTAAGATTTTAACAACGAACGCGTTAAGCTGTTATCACAAATGGGTACGGAATATGACATCATCAATGTATATACGGCATTAAAAATACGGAAAGAAATACTCACCACTTCATAATAAAAGATCAAAATTAGCTGAATCTGAATCAAGAGATCAAAAATGCCTGCATTTCAGAATACACATACTTATTTAAGAGATCCAACGGAACTTACCACCTGTTTTAATATATCGTACAGTACAATGAATCCACCTACCGATACTTCGCAATGAATTTTCCTGATAAAACAATGTCAAGTTTCAAAGTCACAAAACGATCAAATAGGGCAATATCTTTAAAACAAACATGGGGAAAATATCTCCATTCTAGCTCATGATCACTTTTTGGGCTGGTGGACTCTTTCTACTTGTACAAACCAAATATATTAATGCCAAATCATAATAATTCCTTTGGTGATAAGGAGAAACAAGTAGGAGTCTACATCGTGAATGTGTTTCCACCCACAGAATGCTTCAGCTATGTCGATGCCATCAACTCCGACATGCGTTGATCATAGCCTTCTTTAATCGCCCTCAAGAGGAACCACGGCATTTTAATGCTGCAATTCTGTCGAATAGGCAAAAAAAGGATGTTAATTAATTTACACAGAACAATATAGGCTCTTAATTATAACATCATCATTCCGTAAAACACAAGAAATATTTGAATTCCAAAAATATATTTCTCATAGTAAACCACAAGGAAATGGAAAAGGCAATAATATATCCAGCTGTAAACCCACAAGGATTGAAATGATTAATAAGTTATCACATAGAATCATACAAACTCACCACCATCTAAACGAATCAGGAGAAGAGAGTAGTTGGTCAGGGCAGTCTACAGCATACCACATTGCAAACAAACTATTACCTACTTGTTATGTTGTGCAAATGTGGAGCAAAAATAATAGCAATGGAACTGAAAGGAAGCCAATCACGATTTATTTCATTTTATAATTAGCTTTATTATTTTTTCAACTTGGTTCAACAATGCAATTGAAACCTTCGGTCTTATGAAAAAGGGGCATTCCATGCTATATTGCTAGATGTAGACCTCAGTGGTACTAAACATTAACCACACTATTGCATGTATTCATCTTTTTACACTGAAGACACATTATCAATGATGATATATCAAGACAGTGAAGCCACACTGCGTAATAGCAGCAATATAAATTTTTACTTGTACATAAATACATGATCTCTCCTTCGCATAATTACTTGTACACTTTCCTTATTTGGACGTCCCAAAATAACTTACACACCCAAAAATTGAAAAATTTCATAAACTTCGTCCTCACAATATCCACAGTTTTACACAAAATGACATTACTTTTGGGCTCACACATTCACACAATCCAACCTATTTCTTTACTTTATACATAAAGGTTTACACAATTACACCTCAAAACTCCACTATCACTCCACTTTCTTATTTTGTGCACCCAAAAGTTAGTACAAGTTAAAGTGGGACGGAGGGAGTATTATAATTTGCTAGTCCAGTTAAGAGGGGAATTACATGGCCAATCATGTGCAATTATGGTTGTTTAAGGCATGGTAAAATCTGATAATATCTCTTCTTCAAGTGAAAAAATAACAATACCTTGTACTTCGTCTTATCGGTTTAACCCTCAAAAACTTTGTTCGGTTCCGTGGACTTGCTCCGCACTTTTCATATACAAACTGATTCAGCTGCGTCCTTCCGGTATCAGAGACTGTAAAGACATCTACAGAAACTGCTTCAGACGCTAACGGAATTGATTGCAATACATATAATATCATTGGATTCATCAGGCTCTGTTTCTTCTGCATGATTTTCATTTTTTCTAAACATTTTCCATTTTGAAGGAAAAACTTGACGAGTTCCAATGGGTATGATGCATCGTGGAAGTCGGAAATATCAACTGTCCGTAAGCGATTTAACAAACACGGCACATACTCCTCTCTGGACTTCCAAATTCCCGCATTGTTTGGTCCTCGTAATCGCACTGAAACATCGTAAACCATATTACCTTTGGCTTTGCATCATAAGCATAATGAGAACATGATATGAACTCAAGATATGGCCAATAAAATCGTGTTCTGAATCAAAACAAAGATCGAACCTACCTTTTCAAACCCTTCTGTCCACTAAAAGCATATTATAATACAATATATTGCATATAAGGAGCCTGAGCAAAGCCTATGTCACACTTATTTTAATTTGACAAGCAGAATAAATGTTGTAACCTAATAAACATATGCAAGTGTGTGTGTTTCCAGAACTTCATCATTACTACAGCTCAAAGAATGTTTAAATAAGTGTTCAATTTGGGTTACCCATAAATTGAAAATAAGGTATAACTTTTAGAGCTTTCAACTCATTGAAGAATAAAACGTCTTAGTGACACATAATAGGAGGATACACTTACTCTGTCCATCAAATATCATCAAATGAAACAAGTGCAATGGTGCAACTGCCTTAAAATCCTAATCAGAGGCGTTAATGCACAATGGTGTACAGACAACATTAAATATCTGACTTTATGAAGCTACTAAGCCAAAATCTACCTTCCTTCCCCTTCTTCAAGTCCATTGATTCCATTATCAGGAACTTGAAAAAAACACCCATCTTCAGCTGACACAAAACACCATTACATGCACACACATACTTGTTCTTTTACATGCCCTAAGACACTCTATAAACACTTGTACGAATATAAGCATGTACCTGAGTAAACAGTAGGCAAAGAGCTTCAAGATTGGGTGTAATCTTGAGTAAGTTAATCAGACCCTCTACGTAGTCTTCATGGCATCCAACATCGAGCTTCAAGAACCTTAGGTAGGTTAACCTGCAACAAGGCCTACCTCTACCGAGAGAGAAGTACTAACAAAGTAATAAAAACACATACATGTTATAAGTAGAAAATACAAGGTAATCACAGATATGGAAAGAAACTACCAACTAGTAAATGAGTTGAGGGCATTATCTGGAGTTATGTTATGACCAAAAATATAGTGAAAACAGATCACTAACATAACCGTACCCTAAAATTGAGCATGTAAAAATAATGAAGGTGCTTATTGGGTCTTCATATCTCCACTCAGATGTTAGATTTGTGTACTATACAATCTGGAATCAATGAGGCACAGTCTTATGGGCTCAATGTCTTATAGTAGTTCACCTCATGTAATATAGTGAGGGTTAAACTAAAAAGATTTAGTGGTGCGTGAAAGTTCATATATTATTACAGTACCTCAAAAACCATAGTTTAGAAATGTGAAAAGTATAAATATTTGAGAACTAACATATTATATGAATGAATACATACCAGGACAAAAACTTTAGACAATGACAACTCTTTCACACCATGGATATGTGAAATCATTGTCCCCATTCTTGGATTTAGTTTTGTTTCGTATACTCCATGCGGGATCTGGATCTCTGCATGGTTCAAAACGGCATATCTGAGAAGAACTCACAGGGTATTATCTGTGGCCCAATATAGCAGAAGGACACGAGGCTTGGAGTATCAACTTTCAGCTCACCCTCAAATTCACACCGATTTCCGCACCTATAATGGTCCTCATTCACAAAGTGAAAATTCCTAAGCTTATGAGCTGAAATATTGAGAACGTTTATCTTTGCAAAACAACAATATTCCATTAATAAATTCTCAAGAACACCACAATCACTAAACAATTTCTCAGTGATATCAGGATGTGGAAACTGAACTTTGACCAAATGTAGGGTTTTGAGATTGTCAAAGGCCCTAAAGGATTGCTGCAAGTTAACCAGACCATTAAATTTTTGTTTAATAGGTGAACCATGATCGGTACAGCATGGACAGTGCTGTAGCTCACATCCAGCCAGAAGAATAAATTCTTCGACATTTCTCATGGCACAAAAAGAAAGTAGCAGCTTAAATTGCTCTTCTCCATAGCCATCACAAAAGAACCGCAGTTTATATGTGGTAGACGAGTCTCTGATGATTAAATTCTCCTCGACAAGTTCCCAGAATTTTGATACACATGCATGATAACTATAAATTAGCAAACGCTCCTTCCTGAAGGGTCTAAAATCGAAGTTCAAGCAAGGCACTGAAGCCCAGATGTATCTCCATCTTCTAGAAAGCAACCCAGTTTTCACAACCTCAGCATTGTCGAGATATGAGAGGATGTGACGTAGAATATCAGTAGGCAGATTACTAAGCCAGTCATAATGTTGTCCAAGAATCTGTCCATTCTCAGGGCGTAACTGCTTACAATTTTCACTTGAAGAATCCATGAATTATATGGCAAATCAAGTAGCAAATATATGTTAGGAAGATCCTAGAAACTGTGAACACTTTTTATCCCTGAAAAATATATATAAACATTTGTAATTAGCAAAAGGCAATATTTTCTGTTCGTATAAGAAAACCTCATGTTGCGTAAGGCTGAAATGAAGGGATTTCAAATCCACCCAACTTAGAAATCCACTCAATAGTTAGTTTAAATGAGAGTGATTGATCTAAAATTCAATTCAATCCAAACAACTACATGAGGATTTGCACCATGGATTCAAATCCACCCTCAAATCCTTCAATACAAACACAGCCTTAACAGAATTATATCCAGGAAAAACATGAAAGTCAGAGCACTAGACGCCCTGTGAAAAGTTACACCCGAAAAACCACAAAAATAAATGTATATTATATGAATTTTGAATCTTTACATGCTCATAACTTGTGATAACTATGACTCAACCAACAGTTGGACTGTATGCATATGCTTATTCAAATCTGTATAACTAGATAACATAATGATGGGCACTAGACCATCAGTAACATTTCCGAAAACACACTTATTGTGGGTTATTAAACTGTATGAGCATGCATAGAAACTTTCCACCATACATAAATTTAGGCTTCATATGAGATTTTTAAGCCAATCCAGATTCACAAAACAAATATCAAGTAAATCTGGAAAATGCATGTAGGTATAGAATTTTAAACAAAACAGTACTCTGAAAAGTGATAACTCAAAGAAATTAAACATAAACTAAACGCAACCAAAGTAGTCATAGAATTCCGATCTAAAAAAAGTAATCACATAAATTATTCAATTAGACTAATCTGGCTTCAATTCAAGCGACAATAAATTCACTAGGAAAAGGAAATAAGATTTTACCTTCTTGAGAAACCTATGGAGTCGAAAGAGAGAGAATTTAGAGACGGCGGTACGAGACAAGTTCGAGACAGATTTATAATGCCTAAGGAAAGAAACCCTAGGAGGTTGAAAGAGAGAAATTAGTAAATGGACAGATGGCAGTGGTATACCTAGCCTAAAATTATTTTATAATAACCATAGAAAGAAATTTTAACATTGAAAATTGCAATAAAAAAAAATTGTTGGTAGATTTTCCTGGAAAAAAATTTAGAGAGCTTGAAAATGAAATTAGGATGAGAACTGTAAGATGGATAATGCTAATCCCTACCTGGCAGTATATATTTCCATAGGTGATTGTGTCAGCATGAGCATCACCCACTATGCACCATTTATTATTTCATCAGAAAGAAACACTACTCCATTTCATACAAAGACGTGAAAATCTAGTAGAGTATTAAAAAAAAATACAAATTAATATTGCTAAGATCATGAATAAGTCATATTAGACCACTAATCAACCAATTATAAACGATCACAAGTCAATTTGATAACATTTAGATGTTGCAGGAATATTGTATTTTGCCTACATAAAGTTATTCTATTCACAATTATAACATTTTTATGCCCGTTTATAGAGAATGCTCAATGATAAAAATCAATGGTTAAAGTTATATTATTGAATCTGACTATATGTGTGCGTCCAAATGACAGATTGACAGCATAACAAGAAACTACCAAAATGTTATTCTCAAAAAGAAAATCTTGATATGGTGAATTGCAAAAATAGAGAAGTTTGTAGAACCACTGTTTTTTTAGACAGATTACAGAATCAAGGAGACAATGCAACACCAATCATGGTAATCCGCACCTAGAACGATTACATGATACTGATATAGATATTGACATTAATTTTCATTTATGTTGCTATAGCCTTATAGGTGAGTGTGTCAGCATGTGCATCAACCAATACACACCAAGAGCACAACTCCATTTGATAAGAATAAGTGAATATCTAGTCAAGTATCCAAACAATACAAATCAATATGGCAAGTTCATGACTAAGGATCCTGGACCACTAATCAACCTACTAATCAGAAGATCACAAGTCAATTTGATGAGTGGTGACATTTAGAATGCAGCCAAAGGCCCGAATTACGTTTCCTCCATAAGGTTATTTTCATCAAGATGAGAACATTTTTTATGTCCTTCTATACGTATAGACTAAGTAAATCCGAAAATATTTAATGATACCACATAGAATCAATGGTTCAAGTTGTATATTTGGGGGTTTATTAAATCTAAATACATGTGTGTATATATATAGTGCATTGAGCTATACAAAGTACAAGTAATTGCGTCCAAATTACTAATAATTTGAAGTTGGTTCCATAAATATCAATCGTTGGGCTCTTTATATATGTATATTTATATTCAAAATAATATTATAGAAAGGAACTACTAAAAGGTACACTAAAAATAAGAATTCATCTCTCAAAATAATAGTATTAGAATAATTTTCAAAGCATACTCTTAAGTACTCCCTCTCCATCCCACAAAGATAGGCCTAATTTTTATTTTCATCTGTCCCACAAAGATAGATCGCTTACTATATTTAATGTATTATTTATCTTTCATTTACATGTTTACACATATTTAATGCATCTTGTTTTTCCCGAATCAATAACTAGGTACTTACATAAGGGTAAAATAGGAAAGCCAAACAAAAAATTAATGTATTAACCATAATAACTTTCATTTCTTAATCTGTGTGAAAATAACTATACACATATCTTTGTGGGACGGAGGGAGTATATGTTTTTCCACATTATTATCTATAAATGGAAAGTAAATCTTCACTGAATACTCTATTATTATTTTTTAAACTGGGCATTAAGAAAATTTCAGCAGAGAAGATGTCTTTGGGAAATTTTATGGAAAGCACATATTTGAAAGCTTTGAAGTAGTCTTCTGCAGAATATCTACACAAATAGTGTAAAGTGGTATAGAGAACAATTTAATTCGAGTACTTGGACATGTATGGAACAATTGCAGATACAAATACATACCCTCCATCTCAAAACATGATGAATCCATCTTTTTAAGGCATGCCACATTGAAAGTCACACAGCTGCTATTAGTAATAGTTTATGTCAGGGTTTATTTAAGTCGTGTTAAATTATGAGTATTTAAGTGACTTAGCATCATTTTTGTAATCTATTTCCAGTAACATGACATACTTTCCTCTACCAACCACAAAACACTATAGGTTTCTGTTTCCTACGCTGACTTTGTAATTAGGATAATGATAATTTAGCTAATTGTGTTCATTTATGTGCATATCCTGTGTACTTTAGTCAAATTAGATCATATCTACGTCCCTGCATCTGTATTACAGCAATGTAAAACTTGAGTAAAATTCATCATAATCATCTTTTGAGGGTTGTTTCATGAAGTAGCGGAGAAATAATTAAAATCAGATTTTGCTCTTGATGAATTCTGTCCTATGAAACACTTGAACATTAT
The DNA here is from genome assembly GCA_030762865.1 of Paraleonurus japonicus. NCBI lineage: Eukaryota > Viridiplantae > Streptophyta > Magnoliopsida > Lamiales > Lamiaceae > Paraleonurus > Paraleonurus japonicus. Next base: position 37,075,828 of record CM061061.1, read on the forward strand.
GTTCGACGATATTCTTTTAACAGTTAATAGAGTGATACGCGAGAAAGTCAGTGACACATACCTGATCAACAAGGGTGGACAAAGTCAAACCTTTGGTAAGCCCAATGAACCTTGCAGGACAAAGTAAGAGAACCATCCCCATGCCTACAATGTACACATAGAAGACGAATAGAGGTATCTACCAATCTACACCCAAAAATACAACAAGTTTGGAGCAGAAATACGAGCTTAGGATCAAAACAATCTACACCCAAAAATAAGTGCATATATTATTAGATACTTGAGATTACTGACTGAAACATTAATATCTTCAAGATCTCTGAATTGGCTATCTTCTAAACATTCTCGAGTTTAACACAATCACTTGAAAGAAACTTCTTAGCAGCATCGGTCCTAAACCTGTTAAGTGAGTCCAAATGATGGAAAGAGTCCGTTCCTTCAATGATCAACTACCCATGGCACAAGTAAAGAAGTGTAAGCTTGTGCTTTTCACCAGAATAGATATAAGTACCCTTGTCAATAAAAATGTTTATTAGGTTGCTCAAAACTACTTTAATGTGGAGTCATGTCACTGAAGTACGACGTAGGAGATGTTAATGTTTAACAAAGGACACAAGGAAACTCCAGCTCGTCAGCAGTGCAATCCCCATCAAGAAAGTGAAGTTCTTGACCCATTTTTTTAGCTGCAAACCTGCAACAAAGAGGAGTCCATTAAGCTGCTCCGTAATTGTGCTATCAGATATAGGAATATCCTTATAATTTGAGAACCATCATCTCTTAGAAGCAACGCCCACTTGATAAATTCCCGAAATTAAGGCTTGGCCTTTAAAAGTTCAGTCCTCTTGTCATAACTATGATTAACAAAACAATCCATGTTGAAGTTCAAGTAAGGCATTGAAGTCCAAAGATACCTCCATCTTTTAGACAACACACTAGTCCTTACAACATCTAGAAAAATCAACAAATCAAAGCTCATTGTGCAGAACATCATCAGGTTAAGTACTCAACAACTCGACGTATCAACACAACACCTTTTTGGACAAGAGTTCTTGAGCTCTAGGGCAATGAAGCCATTTGCATAACCCAAATCCAAGAAGCCAAGGAATAACAGTGGGTTTGGCGGACCCCGCAAAGGGGGAGTCGGCTGAACATCTCAGCCCGACTTTGGCCTTTCAAATAAACTGGAATAAAATACTATTGACCCTACTTGTTTGGATGGGTGTTCACCCCATAAGGAAGCAGAAAGATAGGAGGTCCAATTAGAATTGCATAAGGACGAGTTATCGGCAGAATGAAAAAAAAGAACCAAATTCATAACCCAAAAGACCCCATCCTTAGCTCCATAACTCAAATTAATTCCTCCCCCACCCCCACCTTCCCATCACTATATTCCTTTATCAATAACCAGGCATGTCAATTCTTACAAAAATTATATCCTTACCTTCAATTGCATGCACAAAAAGAAACAAAGTGTGATTACCGAATACATATAACCTCAAAATATATAAAATCATAAAGTAGCTTAATTGAAATCTTTGAAGGAAATAAGGATAAAGTTTATAATTTACTAATAGTTGATGTTTTATCGGATTGTGAATTTGTGATAGTAATCTGCAGTTTAAGATTCGCTCCATATTGTGAGAAACATAGCAAATCGCTCAATATGGAGCTAATTTGAAAAGATAAATCTGTCTAAAACTAGAGAGTTCCAAGTTTCTTCTTTTTGACTCGCACATATCCAAAAGGATTTTGTTCAGTGCAACTCATATAATAATCCTCAATTACCAAACAAAAGGAAAAACATAATAACAAACAGAAGAAAGACAGTAATGAGGAAACAAAAACTTAATTACTTCCAAATACCTGAAGTTCCCGATAGTTTACAACCTAATTTCAGCACTTCATAAATGTCAATGAGATGTAGAAACTTTAGTCTCACCATATTCCAGTATAAAATTCTTGCAACTTCCCTAATTGTAATTAATCATTCACCTATGTCATGGTCCAAGTTTCAACTATAACACCTTAGGGGTTTGCGTTGCCGGACCATTTCCAATTTTCTCCTATTGGACGGCCTAGGGATCCAGTTTTTTGGATGAGACTCCTTCTCGTTGATCTCAGTTCGCCTCCAAGCCAAAATTCCCGCAGCGGTTTTCCTCCGCTAGGACCACCACTGCTCAGGTCGTCACGCGGGGAGGAGATCAGCACTTGATTTCAAACTTACTGATTTGTACCGAATTAGCACTACCCGGCAATCAAGTTCTTGGTGGGAATCATCCGCTTGTTAAGAACGAAGATAGGGAAGGGCAAGTGAGTGTCGGGGTAGTACCCTCCGCAACCAGAATAGGAGCCCAAAAATAGAGCGCACATTCTGTACCTCTTGATTTTTGGGCAGAAGCCATTTGCACTTGTGTGTTTTTGATAATACTAGCATCTTAATTGCACGCTAGAATTAAAGCATCTCCTATGAAGAAACTCAAACTGAAACCAATTATTTTCCACCACACAGAGCTTAAAAAACAAAATAGAGTGCATAGTGAGAACAGAGGATGATAACGATGAGTGGTTTCTGGTTTCCAGCTCTGTGTAGCTGGAAACAGACGAAGAGCCGACGTCGGCGGAGGAAAAGCGCTTTCGCCGGAGAATAATAGGAGATCCCGCGTAAACAGGAATTGCGATTAGCGAAGGATTATGCGGCGGTGACGGTGGGAAGATAAAGATAACCCTTATAAAGTAGGAAAATATCGGATATAGCCGTTGAATTGAAACTTTGACTTTAATTTATGGTAAGTCTCTAACTAATGGAAGGAAATATATCTCATGACGCGTTTAATTTATGGCAAGTCTCTAACTTATAGAAGGAAACATATTTAATTACTATTTTGCGGTTAACTGATGATTTAAACGTGCTACACCTTGATCAATTTATTATCGAAAATTCATTTTAATTATTAATTTTATTAATTAATACATTTTTAAAAAAATATATGTTGATATTAATTTCTATTATTAAAATTAGTATTAAACAAATTCATATTTATTTATCAACCAAACAATTCAACCATGATGACATACTCATTACCACGATCATATGCCTCCACAATTTCTCAACACGTAAAATAGCCAACTGCAAATATATATTGCATATTCTAGGTTTGTAAATATGAGTAGATCACACAAGAAAATATCAATGTAAAAGTAATATACGTTGACACGATTATATGTTAGATACCTTGCATATACATATGTGTATGTACAAAAAGAAAGAAAGAGATATTACCGGGTATTATGTTATGCTGAAGAAATGGATACAAAAATTTGCATATTTCTGAGAGCAAATTGAATATCACCAATAATCTCCACAGGAGCAGGTCCCATTCTTGAAATGATGGAATCTGTGCATATCACGAACAATAATCTCCCGCTTAGTCACAAGAGAGATGTATTTGGTTGCATTGTGGCAGTCTGCACACACCCTAAGATTTTTCCTGATGTGAATGGTAGTACCCTGACGGCTATTAAGAAGTCCAAATGAAATTGCAAGCTTCTCACTGTGTGTGTTCAGCAATTGCTCCTGCACGTCATCTTCCACGTCATGAATTGAACTAATATCAGGCCTATACCCTGCTGCTTTAATCCTATCAATCAATCTTCCCAGGTACGCATAGATCTTTTCAGATTGAGGATGCCTTGTACTTCCAGAATAGAAAGTGTGCACCTCGTTTTCCAGGTCTACTGAACTGCATCCTGGAGTTTTCTTGATCCCTTTTTTCTCCATTAAAGTTCTCACCTTAGCCACTTTCTGCCACATTGATGCTATTGCGTAGATATTCGCTAGTAAAACATGATATCCACCATCATCAGGTTCTAACTCGAACAGCTTATCAGCAGCCTTCTCTCCCAAATCCACGTTTTTGTGAATCTTGCAAGCTCCCAACATGGCACCGTAGACGTTGATTCCTGGTTCGACGGGCATTTTCTGAATGAAGTCCCAAGCCTTCTCGAGCTGACCAGCTCGACCAAGAAGGTCAACCACGGCCCCATAGTGATCCATCGAAGGCTCTAAGCCATATCTCTCCTTCATCATTGTAAAGTAATGTTGGCCTTCCTTTACAAGCCCCGAGTGGCTGCAAGCTGAGATTACACATAAGAATGTAACGTCATTTGGGGAAACGACCCCTTTGCACATTTCACCAAATAACTCCACTGCCTCCTTCCCAAAACCATGCGTTCCATATCCATCTATCATAGCATTCCATGTTGTAACGTGCCTATCATCCATCTCATCAAATAGCTTTCTTGCGGTACCAACAGCTCCACACTTTGCATACATGTCAACAAGAGCAGTCATCACAAAAACATTCTTGTCCAAACATGCCCTTATAACCACCCCATGGATCCACTTTGCCTGCCTCAACAATGATAATTCCGCAACAGCAGTGATGACACTCACCAACGTGAATGAATCTCGTTGAACGTTCTGTTGCATTTCACAAAAGAGGCTGATAGCTTCTATAGTCTGACCATTTTGAGCATAACCTAATATCATAGCGTTCCAAGAGACCAGCGTTTTTACTTTAAGTTTATGAAATAATTCGGCAGCTATGTCAGCTCTTCTGCATTTGCAATACATTGAAATCAAAGAGTTCATCACAGAAACATCAGAATCAAGCCTTAGTCGATTGACTAGCTCGTGAATAAACTGACCGCGCTTAACATCACCTAGATTAGCACATGCATGTAGAGCTCCCATAACAGTAACATTACTAGGTTTTAACCCTGCATTTAGCATCTTTTGAAACAAATCTAATGCCTCCTCTGAATCCTCCCTTTGAGAATAACCATCGATCATTGAATTCCATGATACAACAGTTCTTGAACCCATCGAATCAAAAATCTGTCTAGCAGACCCAATTGACCCACATTTTGCATACATATCTAACAAGGCAGTAGAAACATTCACATATGACTCTAACCCCCGTCTTAAAACATATGCGTGAATCGATCTCCCAGTCCTCAAATTTCCAATATCAGCAGATGCAGGCAAAACGGAAACAATAGTAACCAAATCAGGGCTATGCCCTTCTACTTGCATTCTCACAACCAACTCTAGCGCCTTTTTTGGCATCCCATTCTGTGCAAAACCCCAATCACGGTATTCCAACACACTAGATCCCTCTCAGGCATTCTCTCAAACATCTTATATGCCTCGTGAATTTCTCGGCATTTTGCATATAAATTCATCACACCAGTCATGGCAAATAAATTAGACGGTAACCCATTTAATATCAACTGCGCATGAATCTCCCTACCCCTTCTAACATCAAAATTATCCGCGCAAGCTTTCAACAAATACGAATAGTTATACACCACCTGTTCAACTCCGTCGTGCTTCATCCGAACGAAGAACTTCAAGGCATCATCAATATTGGACTGCTGCGCATACCCTTTGAGGAGAGTGTGATATAGGGGGTCGATCTTCGTTTCGATGGGTTCAAACACTTTGACGGCGTCGTTTATACTCCCGAATTTGCAGAACAGGCTGACGAGCTTCGTTTGGAAGAGGTGCTCGTTGTAGAGGCCGTTTTTTATGATGAGGGAATGCATTGCTGGAGTTCTTTCATGGAAGTGCATAGCTCTAGCAGAATTGCAACTGGGTGTTTGTATATATGTTCGGGGATGTAAGTTCTTGGCGAGAGAAATGGAGCGGCGGCGGAGATAGGCGGGGAGCTGTTCGGTGCAATAGCAGCGAGCTCATGGATGCCGGCTACCACCGCTATCTGCGAGCCTACCAATATGAAGATTGGAGAGTGGTGGTGGTTTGTGTGCGGCTGCGTGATGAGAATATGAGATATTCAGACGCTGGAGTTTTCATCTGAAATTATAATTATAATATTTTTTTAATACAAGAATTTTCATTTTCATTTGATTATAATTTCATTTTTTTTTTTCAGACATTTCATTTGGATGGAATGGATTTGAAATCAAGGATTTGAGATAATATACCATGTATTCACACAAATTAAAATGGAGACAAACTAAATGAATGTATTTGATTCACTCAAATATGAAGCCAGTGGGAGAAGTGAGATGATTTCAAATTACTAGGTTTTGTTGGGTATTTGAAATCCTCCCACTTATAAGTAATATTTATGTGAACCAAATCCATTCATTTAGTTTTTTCCTATTTTGATTTGTAAATATATGGTATATTATCCTCAAATCCATTGATTTCAAATCACTGCATCCAAATAGAAGGATAACAAACATAATCATATGTCAACAGTTAATGTTATATGTGTACCATTATTTATGAATATTTTGCGTTTACACGAAATGTTATGTAAATTAAATTTTACTATAATATATTTAATATTTTTTATCAAATAATTAATAATATAATCTAATTTATATAATAAATATACATATAATTTTATATAATTATAATATTTAATATAATTAACGATAATTAAAATTATTAATAGCATATTTATTTATACTTTAATTTTTAATTTAATTTATTATAATTATATTATATGTTAGATATATAATTAGTATAAGAATGTGGAAATATATTATAAGATTCGTTTCAAATTTATTTTAAAATTAATAAAAAGTAATAATTAATAAAAGAAGTCTTATATAATTGATGTATAAATATTATATTATATATAATTATATTTAGGGGCAATATCTACTCCTACAACTTCTCTCTCTATATATTTTCTCTCCCTTCTCTCCGAACTTTTCCTCCTCCTTTCCTTTAATTATCTTCTCTCTCTTCCACTCTTCCACTCTTCCACTCATTTCCCCTCACCCTCCCCACCCCGCCAATGCCTGCCTCTCGCTGTTGTTCGCCTGTCTCCTCCACCGCCCGCCTTCGCCTCCGCGGCCACCGTCAATTAGTTTGTCTATCGTCTTTCTATGTAAGTCAACGAGACGATTCCACCAACGATATCGTGCATATGACGGCTAGTTAACGGATCATTCTATTAACCCTTTTTTTTTTTTAGCCTTTTGGTTTTTGTGTTTTTTTCTAGTCTTGACTTTGTTTCTTTCTTTGTTTTTCTTGGTTTTTCTCGCTCACGGATTTTCGATGTTTCGTCCTCTGTTGTGAAGCATCAACAATGCGTATGCGATTTCTCTCAATTTGTGTGTTATTTCCTCCTTATGGAGGTTGCATGTGGGTTCCCGACCCTTGGGGTTCGGCTCTTAGTGGATCTTTGTCTTTTGTCATTGACTCTTGGAATAAGATTGTCGGGGCATCTATATTTTTCTCTTCCGAGAATATAGACTCTTTTTTGAAAATGGAGATTGCGCTAGTCCCTCCACTCCTCACGATTGATTTTGGAGCCATTGTTTGAGTCTAGGAGATAGCTTGTCTATCTATAGTTATCAATTTGTCATTTTTTTCCTTGTCCAAAAAAATATATATTTAAATTTTTTAATAATACCGATATGTATACATATATATATATAATTTAATTAAATCAATTTATATATATATATATATATATATATATATATATATATATATATATATATATATAAGGATTCTCTTATTTGAAATACTCAAAATTTAATATTTTTATAATTCTTTTATAATTATTATACTTTCTCAAATATAATAAAATAAAACATAACATGATAGATTACAACAAAAATCTTAAACACTTTTATAGATCGAAGTTAAATAAAAGAGTTTTTTAAATTACATAAATATTTATGGATTGGTTTGTTGAAACTTGAAAGTTGTTTTTGATTTCGACAATTTTTTATTAAAAAAATATAGATATTTTAATTTTTTTATCAAATTAATACTAGTAATGTATGGTGCACAAGACGTATATAATATATCCTCATCAAAATAATGCAAAGCTCCTATTTCTTGATAAGTCGAATTTTCTTTAATAATAATCAAATAAAAATGCAATTCATTAAATTTTTTTTTCAAAAATAACTTTATTAAGAATAATATAGGCAATTTTTTATACTCCCTAAATTATGAAGAAATAAAATCTTGAAATCACTTATATTTGTCATTTTAATTTTTGTACAATTATTATGTTTAAAAATTGTCAAATTGAACAAATCTCATTTAAGACACAGGGATTGACCTAGTTTACTGTTTATATATATATATATATATATATATATATATATATATATATATGTTTTTTTTTCTATATTTCTGAGGTTCTCTTTTCCTTCGATGCATTCTGCAATGAAACAAGATAAATTAGTTATTTTCTGACCTAGTTTACTTACTAATAAAAAGTAATAGTAATATTTTGAAAAGAAAAAAAACACCACTGAATAAACTAATAGTTTTGATTTTTTCCTAGATGATAATTTTTAGAGGCTTGTTCTCAATAAAAATAATTGATACTCCCTCCGTCCCAGCTTCTTTTGCACACTTTTTTATGCATACATTTCAACTCTTTTTACACACTTTAAAATAGAAACATCACACAATATAATATTAATTAAATTTAAAAATGTCACTTTTATTTCACTCTACTTTATTCTCTTATCACTTTATCTCATTAAATCATCCACCCAAATATTCTTACACTTTATTATCTCTTCTTCACCTTATTTTCATAAGAATTAATAAAATTAATTTGTCTTCCCCGTGCCTGAAAATATATGCAGAAATAGTTGAAATGGAATGAGTACTTTTTAAAATATATTTAAGTTAGCTCTATTTACTCGATGCACAATATATTTAATCAAAAGTATCTAAATAAAATTATAAATAATTGTACCATTGTTGAACAATCTCAACAATATTGAGATTTTTTTTTTACTTTGAGTTGATGTACTTGGTAAAACTTGTAAGGAATGGAAAGACTATATGAATGAACAAGATGATGAAATTAAAGTCATACATCTCAAAAGTAAAATTTTATACAAAAATAGTTAATGATAAATTTATTATGAAATTATTTTGGAAAGTTTAAAAATTGACCAAGATTATTAAGATTATGTTTTGAAGCTCTATGCACTTAAAAAAATATATTAATATTTTTGTAAAATTGTAAAATTTAATTAATACAAAATGTATTATTTTTCAAAATTTTACTTTTTTATTCCTTCCTTTTTTCATAATAATATTCCTCTTGAAAATCTTTTATCACATCAAAGGGCGGTTAAAAAGAAAAATAAAAACAAAATCCGAGTAAAGGGGAATATTCCAAAGCGGGTTTCTAGGGTTTGTGGATGTGCTGTAGTATATATCGCCGCTGTATACCTCCACCCTCTCCTCCTCACTGCCTCATCGAACTGCAAAGAAAACCACACTAACCGCCGCCTCAGCAAAGATGGAGCAAACTTTCATTATGATCAAACCTGATGGTGTCCAAAGAGGCCTGGTTCGTGTTTTGTTTTTATAGCGTTTTCTCGTTTTAGATGATTATCTAAACTTGTATTTGCTTAGCGGTGATATATTTCAATTTATATGGCTTTTGTTTTGGTTATTGTATGATATTGGATGGAATTTCTTGTTTCTAGCTTTATTGAAGTTGAGAATATGACTTCAATTAAATTTTTGAATAGTTGATTTAGTGACGACGCTGAAACGAACTGGATCTAGTGTTCACTGGCTAATAAAATTATATATTTCTTCACGCACATGATGTTTTTGTTCTTTTTGTGGTAATTGTGATCCTGATGTTGCTTGTTTGATTCAGGTTGGTGAGATTATTAGCAGGTTTGAAAAGAAAGGATTCACTTTGAAAGGTAACCATCATCTTCGACTCGTAATTAGCAAAGTTGAATAGTTAAAATTCTTTTAATCTGCTTCTTTTATTTGTAATGTGGTTTACATTTCCATTCCTCGCTGTTTAAGCTATGTGTATCCCAAAAGAACTGAGCCAATTGCTGGTTGTAAAATTGATTTGCTTTTCAGTAATATATGCATGCATTTGGAAACAGGTTTGAAGTTTATCACTGTTGATCGTGCCTTTGCTGAGAAGCACTATGCTGATTTATCAGCAAAACCCTTCTTCAACGGGCTGGTTGAGTACATTATCTCTGGACCTGTTGTTGCTATGGTTTGGGAGGGTAAGAATGTGGTAACTACTGGCAGAAAGATCATTGGAGCCACCAATCCTGCCGAGTCGGCCCCTGGGACCATCCGTGGGGATTATGCCATTGATATTGGCAGGTAGAATTTCAATGATTTATTTTATTTTACCAAAAGGATACACCATCGAATCAATCATTCCATGCCATTCTTGTTGTGTATAATTTTCAATTCAAATATATAGAGCATACTGTTGTCGAGAATACATGAGCAAGGTGAAAAACGTAGAAAGTGCCATAAATATAATCATTAATCAAGAAAATTAGATTAATCGTTGCCGTTCTTATTCTAAGGATTATGAGTTATAGTTTGCAAATGACAATAGTGTTTGTTTTTCTACTTTAAACTAAGTTTTGTCTTATTCTCTTTACCACTCAATCCTTGTTGAATCAGTGCATTTTATTGAGGTTTTATTGTTTCCAGTTGTCCATAATGCATCCTCCTCCTCTGTCTGATTTCAATTGTTATCTATTATTGATTTTGATTTTTCTCAACCTCTACTGCTCTTATTGAAATCATGTTTCTCTGACTAAACAATAACATCTTCCCTCTCCAGAGCATGGGTATACTTGACTAGAAAGTGTTCTTATAATTGCATAATTATGTTTTTCTCAAATCCTAGACTTCCAAATTGTAGTTGTAATTTGAATAGTATAGTAATAATGTATTCGAGTGTTTTTTTATAAACTCCTATATTGATACATGATGACTGTCCATGTGAGTGCAGGAATGTCATTCATGGCAGTGATGCAGTGGAGAGTGGAAGAAAGGAAATTGCTCTTTGGTTCCCCGAAGGTGTTGCTGAATGGAGGAGCAGCCTTCACTCATGGATCTACGAATAAACCCTTAATTTAGCCTACCAATGATTATATGTATGATTGTGGCTAATCTATAACCGCGAGTGATGAGATTAGACTTGTCATTGTTATGTTTCTTGTCTTGAGTTTTAATTTGTGTTTCCGTGTTGGATATTTGAGAACGTTGATTCTCATTTGTATGGAAGGGTTTTGCTGATAATTTTATCTCAAGAATTTCTGAATACAGATATAGTAGAATGAAGCCTTTGTTTTCAGTGCTCACGAGTTTTGGAAGTGGCTTAAAGCAAATGAAGGGAGTATGTTAATAATTATTTTGAAGTTGATTGAGTTGGTAGTAATTCATAAACTTGTTTAAAAATTGCTTTCATCATAGTTTTTAAAAGCATACACCCTACATAAGTGGTTTAATTTATTAAATGGGTCCCCAGGAATTTTGGTCGACTTGTGAATATAAAAATGTATGATATAAATTATGTATGTTTCTCTTTTCGCCTGAAAATTAGAGACTTAAACTTTGTTTTTTTTTTTTTTTTTGGATTTGTAATTTTAATTCTTTATCTAATACACATTTATATTTATTATATAATTTTTTTCACCTAATCATCATTTTACTAACCAATAATAATAAAATACTATAATATCAACACTTAAGTATTTTTTTAAGGAGACTCATCACTTATATGTATTAATTTGACATAAAATTACAACACATCTATCTCACCATTCAAATTACTATTCATTGAATTTATCTCATATACTTTTCATCTAAATTTGTCAAATCTTACTTAAACACATCCAATATATTACTATCACTAAAGATTACATATAAAACCGTAATAATAATCGATTATTTATAATATCAGCGAAGTAGAAATTTTTTCTTCTTAAATTGAAGTTGGGGCTCGGACAATTGATCTCATTTTGCATTTTGGGAAAGTGGGCTAGGCCCAATACATGTGGCCCGTTGGACGATAATACTCTGAAGATTTTCTAGGAAAAAAATGGGCCCAGTTTATATGCACTCACTTTTTTATTGAGAACACCCACATGATGAAAATACCCACCAATTATTGAGTACACCCCCAATAACTCCCTAAAATACCCTTTATCATTCAATTTCTGAAAAATTGTAAACCGTTCAAATAATTTTTACGAAAATATGTCATTTTTTCGGAAATTATTTTCGAAAATTAGGCTATTTTTCGCAAAAAAATCAAAAATTGATCACATTTTCATAAAATCAGACTCGAAAAATTTATAAAACTCAAACACCAAAAAAATAATTTATCGTCGTATTTACGTTCATTAGCATCGAAAACAACTCAACAACAATAAAATTAATACAATAAATAACAAATAACACATAAACATAATACAAATAAAGTGATAAGGATATTTTTGTCATTACACATATATTTAACTTTTAAATTTATCTTAGGTGTGTGTTCTCAATAAAAAAGTATGTGCATATAACCTGGGCCAAAAAAATGTGAAGATGTGCTTTATATTCTCAAAATAAAACAAGTGCTTTGAAGCATTTTTAGCAAAATAGTTATGTTGTGTTTTGGTTATTTCTTTGCTGGGCTTTTCTTTTGGGCTTTTATTTTCAATTAAAGGGGTAGTGGGCCTCGCTGAATTAATTGAAGAGGCGTTTGTAGCCCATAGCTGCTGAAATGAAGAAGTAATATCCGCCGTTTGTAGCCCATAGCTGCTGAAATGAAGAAGTAATATCCGCCGTGGATGAGATTTCGCATCGAACGGCTGGAAAAGGATAGTACACTGAGGAGAGATTCCAACGGTATTTGAATGGTGGCAGAACGGGGAGAAAGGGTGTCGAGTCTGAGATAAAGCCACCGGAGAATACCAAACAATATTCTCCAATCATTACATATTGAGTGTACTAATGGATGATTATCATGGCGGCGAACCAACAGTGCTCCATCATAGTAGTTGAAGTTGTTATTTTCTTTATGTTATCTGCTTGGTTGTAGAACCGAATCTTTTATACATTCAATTAAGCTTTCCCCGTTCGAATTATTGTCTGGACATTACAAGTTATAATAGACCTCTCATATTTAAACCCAATTTTTTTTTAATAAAATCAACTCTTTTTAAAATTATAATTACGGCTACATAATAAGACTCATTCAAGTATTGATAAAGTAAGCATATTAGAGCCTAGATTAGCGTATATGATCAATAAAACAGATTAGAAGTATACACTAGTACAATTTATTAAGATTACATGTTCAAGCGTTTGTAAATTCAAATGTATATAAATTATATGTTGTGCTTCTACCTAAATAAAATGATTATACTGTGTATGTATTTCATATACCTACACTACCCTAACCAAAAAAAAAAAAAAACGTAACCCTCGTGAACAATGAAGCTAGCATAGTTTGTTTTTTTTTTTTTTTAAAAAAAAAAGCAATTTCTCGTGACTAAAAGTGAAAAGGGAAGAGAAAGAAGTTGAAAACAATTTCAAATCAAACCACCTAAACACCTAACTTTTTGGAAGCTCAAAACAATTTTCCTTCTCTGCAGATTGGGGCAATTTAAGGGTTTGGGCTGAACAGAATTTTGGGCTGGCAGATTGGGGCAATTTAAGGGTCTGGTCTGGATAGATATTTTGGCTGGTCTAGACCACATTTTGGGGGTTGGGTCAATGTTGTTTGGGCTGTGTTTTTTGGTATTGTTTTTCAATAATTTGTTTGGTCACATACAATGATACAACTATCAATTCAAATAGATTAGGAGTGTATACATATCATTAGCACAATTTATTAATTCTCGTGGAACAATCTCTTCAGAAATTAAATATTATTATATTTATTTAATAATATTATTATTTTTATAAATTAATTAATATCATAATACTTCCGACATACCATAAAAGTTTTTATAAAAATAAAGAAATTAGTTGGATTGTGGGAATGTGTGGGATCAAAAGTAATGGTATTTTATGTAAACTTGAGAATTTTGTAAAGGTAAAATTTATGAAGGCTTTTTCATTTAAAAAGTGTGTGGAATTGACGAAAAGGTAAATGTAAAAATATTATAAGGAGAGTAATTTTTACCGTGAAAATATAATGATATTACTAAAAGTGAAAATAATTTGTATAAGTCAAACCTAAGATTTCATTTGGATAAAGTGAATTTGAAATCAAGGGATTGAAGGATAATAAACTATGCATTCACACAAACTAAAATGGAGAAAAGTTAAATGAATGGATTTAATTCACTCAAATATTATGCACAAATGAGAGAAGTGGGAGAATTTCAAATGATTTAGGTTTTATTGGGTATTTGAAATACACCCACTTATAAATAATATTTATATAAATCAAATTTATTTATTTAATTTTTCTCCATTTTGATTTATAAATGTATCACAAATCCCTGGTTTCAAATGGAGCATAAAGTTAAACACCCAGAAGCGCTATGTTTTCATATTTCAATTTCTCATAAATTTGAGAGGAAAATAACAAAAATAAAATAATTTGTCTCTCCACTGTGTTTCTGTTTTCAGGATTCACGCAAAGAAGATGTTGTAATATTTCCATACTGAGTAACAAAACCAATTAACAACATTTAAAGCTCTGCTCCGTTGTAAACATTAAAAGATGAAATTAGGTAGTAGTACTATATGATTCAAATTTCAAACTACTCTACACATGATTTTATCTCGCACATACTAATTAAGCCCTAACTAATTAATATGTATAATCAGGCACAGTAAATACCAATAGAATTAGAGGAGCGCTGAATCTATCTGATGCCGTTCTCGTCACCAAAGACCTGATTTCCGGCGACAGTCCATCGAATTCCGGCGTCTCAGGGATCGTACAAAGCGCAGCTGATCTATCAACATAAAACTCATCCTTGGAGCTTTGTTGCACAAAATTGCTGTTTTTGGGTCTGAAAATCGATCGGATGAGCCTGTGCAGAGAGCGGTGTATCTTTGATATCTTGTTGATCGGCGGTGGCGGAGGCTGACGGCGGTGATCGGACAAGTGTGGCATCGACATGGTTCGTGAAGAAATGGCCGAGTCGAGTTGCCTTTCAAACGCGTTTAACTCGAACGAGTCGTAGAGCGAGCTGCCACAGTCCCACACTCCTTTGGTGTTTGTTTTATTCATTGTTTTTGTGTTGCCGCCAAACAGATAAGGAAAAGGAAATGGAAATGGAAAGGGCTTTTAAAGGCTTGGTAGAAGGAGCCTATTTCACGTTTACTCAATATATACCACTACACATACCTGCAACATACGATTTGATCAGTCAACTTTTGCATTAATGAGACGGTCAACAAAATTGTTTTAATTTTACAATACATGATTGTATGATACTTCCTCTATCACAAATCGGTTTCATGATTGACTTTTTCAACGATTTTTGATGGTAATTATTTCATAGTAATATACGTGTGCAAAAGTTATTTTATATGAATGATATAATAGTTAATAAGGTTAACTGGCATATCATTCATATAAAACAACTTCAGACACATATTACTATGAAATAATTGTCACACAAAAATTGTTGAAAAAAGTCAACTCAAAACCGATCCTGACAGGTAGTATTATTTTAAGTGAAAATTAAGTATATCTTTTTAATCAACTTGTTAATTTAATTTCTTACCCTTTTCTTTTACTAATGAATGGATTTTGACAGTAGAATGTCTTGTTTATAATCATATAGTCCGTTTAGTTACAACATAAAAACACATACTCTCCCGATCATATGTATCATTTGTAAAAAAATATATATTTTGTACCAGGTGCATTATTTTTTAAAAAGTAATAAAATAACTATTACTTGGCCTCTTGTTAGATAAGTATGCCTACATTTGAGTTTTGTTATAATATTTTCCAGTTGATTTTATTCACATTTTTCACTTAGTTTGAATGATACTATTCACTTTGACTTTGTGAGGTTAGTGCATGTATGTAATAACTTCATAGGTGACCGAGTTCTTACGTTTTAATCTTTTCTCTCAAACTTTCAATATTACACCACATATTATTATTTTCTCACATTAATTCAATTTAATATTATCAAATAACTCTTTTATTAAAGTTAAAAAGACTACATACCGATTTATTCTCATAAAAATAACTTATATTATTAAATAATTTTTATATTAAAATATGTGGGGAAAAGTAAATGTCATTTTAAATAGGAGATTGGTGGAGTATTATTTTTTAATCTCATCAAAATCCTTTCAATAACTTTATGGAAAATCTTGGTGATGCTCTGGAAGAAAATTGAATGGAACTGTATTTCAATTTTTATTTACGTATAATTATTGTGGGTAAAATCTGGTGTGGAGCAATTTTATAATATGAAATTAATACCATAACATTCATTTATTGATATCATAATATTCATTTAGTGATACTATTATATTTATAAATTGATATTAAAATATAAAATGATTATGGTATCGGTGAGTGATTATAATAGTATCAATGAATGAATTTAATGGTACAAATTTCATACTATGAATCAATCGATTCATTATTGTGATATTTTTATCACTAATAAAATATTTATCATTTTACTTAGAAAAATAATTGAATTTTATAAATATCTCCAAGTTACGCCATAAATTGTGGAATATATTATAAATGCAACATGCTTGCCAACACCTACCCTCCGTCCCATAATTATCTTCACACTTTCATTTTCGCTTCATCTCAAGATTAGCTTCAAACTCTTTTAAAAGAAAATAACCTTCAATATAAGCATCCTCACAATATCATTTTATTTTCAAAATTGTCACTCTTATTTTACATTACTTTATTTTCTCTTTTATTTTATTTCATGAAATCACCCAAAAATACTCTTACATTTAATTCTCATAAAAGTTAATAAAATAGATTTTCTTAAAAGGTGTGCAAATACAAGTTTGAAGTTAAAAAAGGAATCGAGGGATTATTATTGCAATGTTATATTTTTATTAATTTTTTTAGTTTCAATTATCATTAAGAATTTGATATAAAACATCAGTATAATAGAATTAATTAATCATAAATTATTTATCAACGACTCTGGCATATATTTTCCTACCGGATAAACACGGGTTTGTAGTGTGCGCAGTTAAGAGAATCACATGCAAGTTATATATATAAAATAAAAATTAGCATATATATATAAAAAGTAAGCCTTTATAGCCGTACAAATGAAAATAATATTAAATATTTATATTATACAAAAATTGCATTAAATGGTCTCATATATAAGATGTGATACTTTATTTATTTTTATTATACTTATACTCATATTTGAAAAATATTGTAAAAATATCACGTCTCATGTATGAAGCGGTTTCACATAAGACGTTTTCTTTTTATTATATAATATTACTACTAAATTAATACATTCTGATAAACCAACTAATGTTATAAAAAAATATACACAAAATACAAACAAATTTCAATGTAAATAAATTATATAAATGTATGAATCATTTCACGGTAAAACACAATATAATTGAGATTGTCATTTTAACATTTTGAGATATATAAATATTAATTAGTGATAACATATCGATCTGGAAGGAAATCTTCAGTTCCAACGCATTAATTAATTATCAAGTCAAGATTGTAGCTTCATTGCGTAGTCGTTAATTGATTAGGGAAACAAATTAAACAAATAATAATTATTACTTTCATTAAAAAAATCTAATTATATAGTGGTCCAAATAATGAGCTGGCTAGATACAAATTAACTAACGAAATGGTCCAAATGCAATCAATCTCATCAAAGTTTTTAATTTAATTTAATTAATTAATTAATTAATTATAATTGACATTGTGCAGAGACGTGCAATTTCAGGAAATAGTATTATAAACTTATTAATCGATACCAAATATTTGTTATACTGACATCTTATGCTATTTTATCAATTAATGATTCATACATGTCACATTATATTTATTGGATTTGATCTTATACCTACCATGGACATCAATTTATATGTTCATCACCAATCATGTAATATTACATAAGTAATTAATTAAATAATAGTGGGCTCTCCGTATATGTGGCATCACATGATAGATGATTGACATGTCACATAAGCGGTGGGCATATAAATTGGTGACCACATATGGCCATATATGATCAAAATCCATATTATACAATACAATGATATTAGTTACATGTGATGTTATAGTTAGGATGTCAATGATATTATATATTGTAGATATATTGATCTATTTGAAAATTTGGAATCATGTTATTACGGTGATTATCTAAATTTTATATGAACGTATCTAGATTAGTTAACATGATTTACGTAGGAATGAATTCAGAATTTTGTTTCAAAAAAATAAATTTTTCTTGTTATAATATTAGAATTAGTAAAAGGGATGATACCAGAATATTACATTATTTTTTATATTATATAGTAAAAAAATCAAGAGAGACAATCGTCCTGTGCCCTTAAATCTGTCCTTAACAACAAATATAGTTGGATAAATAAATTTGAGAAATTATAAAGAAGATAAGATGGACAATTACAAAATTAAATTTTATTGACAGACACCATAGTAATAGTTTGACAGAGAATAAATACCTAAATTAATCCATGCTTAATAAAGTGATATGACATTAACATATTTTTGGAGAAGTAGTAAAAATGAGAAAATGAATCCGAATAGAAACAAGCTGTCGTTCTTATCTGCGCGATTTCTTTAGTAACAAATAGAGATGTTAAAAGGGTGGCTGTGGCCATTTAAACTTTGAAAAATGAAGGGTTAGAGCTGCAGTGGTTTAATAAATTGCTTAAAACCGCCTTTTGGCCCGACCGATTAGCCCGGCTAAAGGGCTAGCCTGCCGTTTTTTTGGGCCTACCACACTCGTTTATTATTATTTTTATTTTTTTAATTTACTAATCTCATGCCTATTAGTTATTTAATAAGGAAAAAATTGGAGTTGAAAATTCTTAGAGGTAAAAGTTAATAAAGAACAAATTGTTACTAAAAGAGTTTGAGATATTTCAAGAAAAAAAGAAAATAGAATGTTCGCAAATAAGTTGAGTTTATTCCTAACGATTTTTTTCCGTAAATGTAAAACGATTTGACAATCTATTTTGTTATTATTTTCTTATTGTTTAACTATTTTGATGTATTTCTAATGAATTTATGAACAATATTTATGTTATAAGTTTGTATTATGTAATATTATAATTATAACTTAAGATTTTATATTAAAAACTAATTTTTTTCTTGAGCCCGTTAGTGGCCCGTTTAGCCCGTAGCCCGCTAGGAGTTAGGGTTAGGTTCCAACAATTGTCGGCCCGTTAAGAGTGAACCAGCGCCCGAAACCGCAGACGCTGAGGGGGGGCCCTAATGGGTTAGGGCCACCGCTTAACATCTCTAGTAACAAAAGAGCCTTTGATGAAATTAAATATACTACACATATAATTAATACGATAATATTTGGTGTCATCTTAGTTTTTCTCTTTCAATATGATACTAATAAATTAACAAATAACCAATCAACTAATATAAAATTGGATGAAACTCACACGTGTGATGGAACTCAAAGCAAAGACAACATTTGCCTATAAAAATGAAGCGTTTTTTTCTTTGGATGAAATGTTTTGTATTTCCTTTTTCTTTTTTGTAAATCAGTAAAAAGAATTACTACTACTTGTTATACAGGGTATACTATTATACATAAACATACACTTGCTGGTCCATGAATATAGAATTCAAAGCACTAATAATTCTAAATAATACTTCCGACGTCTAATAAAATTATTTTCATTTTTTCATTGGTTCAAAAACATTATTCACATTCTATATTTAATAATAATACTATATCACACTATTCTATAATCGCCATCCAACACCACTTATTTACACAAAAATGCCTTTTACTTTTGCTATTTTAACAAGCACTTTATCGAATGGACAAAAGCGTTATTTACTTTCTACTTTATACATAAAGTACTAATATTCATTAAAACATGTGTAAAAATGAGATTAATTTTATTGGTGGAATGTTAGAAAACAACATATACTAGCGTCATCTTCATCACAGAAACGAGCATCTTGTATCCCGACTGCAGAGATTGAAGATCACGTGCTCAGTCTACGACATCACTGCTAAAAATCTTGAACTCTTTAGCATCAAGAACCAACTTCCTCAGAGAGGAAAACGCGCCCATTAATCCAACAATGGTGAACACGATGATGATGGAATTATTGATCCAATACGAAAAGGACGATCTTGTTGGTTTGTACGTCATGTTATAAAGAAGCATAGGGAGCACAAAATCGAGAGGGATAAACCCGATGGCTCCTACAACAGCACTGATATCTCCAAAGAAAGGTAGCATAGCTGCAAAGAACCCACAGAATATGACGTATAGTGAACGTAGAATTATCCTTGGAATCAAGTTTCTTTTGGAGAAAATTCCCTGATTCACATCGGCTGATTTCTTTTCCATAATCTCATAAGCTACTTGAGAATACACCTGGATCAAGAATTTGCAGTAGAAAAATTAGAGTAAGGAGATCTAGCAGTGATTTTGAGATAATAATCGAACACGAGATTCTCACCAAGCCAATGGCAAAGAGCTGAAGTAGAATGAATGCAACTGCAAGGCCTAAAACCCATACTGGGGCGAGGGAAGGTCCCTCGTCTGGCATTAAGCTTTTGACTATATTGGAATTAGATTTATTCCCAAATACCCAATATCCAGAAACTGCAGCAGAGTAGAAGGTCAGGAAAATTACAGTGTAACACATGATTAGCCCTTTCACCATCTTTCCCGTGGCAGGAGGAGCCACTGTTGCCTGTGTGACAGAAAATACGATCAATAGATGGAAGATTTCAATAGCATAGGATGAATTTCATGACCAATTTATTTTATCTAAATGAAATTATAAAAACGGTACAGTACCGAGCAATTGGTTTGCATTGTATGTCTACTTACAAATAAATATTAGTTGTCTCATTCAAAGGTATTTGTTGATTTATTAAATAATATTAGTTGTTTTACTATAAAGTGATAGTTGTGAACCAATTGCACATTAAGACCAATTGCAAAGAAAAGTTATATAGGTGCATCTAAAATGACAGTATGAAGCTGAAAATTAAATTAAAGAGTGATGAGGTGACCTGTATTTCAGGTAGTATTCCGATCCCAAATATGGCAGCTATAATGGATATGGAAGTAAACGCTGAATAGCCTTGACGATTCTGGAAGCTTCTAATGAGTAGTCCCTAGAAGGTGCATTTTTAGATGTACCTTGAAAACAATAGCATCACCAGCACTATTCAGATATGCCAGAATCTGGGTCGTATACACCATACAATTAATTGTAATTCAAAGATGCAAGAATAATGGTTATAAAGATATTTATCTCCCTTTTTAGTAGCTTAACCCAATAGAGATTGAGCGAAGTTTACCTGCATAAATACAACCACCTACCACGAGAAAAGTATAGCCCAAGCTCAAAAAAGTGAGCAGAGGTTAATATGCCTGAGCGAGTGGAAACTTGGAAATTGAGAGAGAAGAATCATAACTACTGTCACCATTGCTATGAAGTGATACAATTTCAGCGATCCGTCTGGAGAAAGGTTCGAGTACATGATCTAAAACATGAGAAGAAACACATTTAGAATGAATAAACACAT
The DNA here is from genome assembly GCA_030762865.1 of Paraleonurus japonicus. NCBI lineage: Eukaryota > Viridiplantae > Streptophyta > Magnoliopsida > Lamiales > Lamiaceae > Paraleonurus > Paraleonurus japonicus. The sequence continues at coordinate 37,097,389 of CM061061.1, forward strand.
AAAATTGTAAACTAAATACTTCTTAGATGTCTAAAGAATTATACTTAGAAGCATTAGATAAACTAATGGCACAAACTGGTAAATTTTTGTGTCATTTGCATAATCGAGAAAATCCCTTTCCTACACTAATTTAGTATCTGTGGTACACTGTTACTCCATTCTCTTTAGAAGCAACAACGCCTTGCAGAGCATCTGAAGCTTTTTGAGAACATAAAGCATGATTTATTGTGTGTTCATGCTGTCTTAATCAGTATATTTGGTATGTTTATGCACTAAAAAGATCAACCAATTTCTAATTTTTCCGTCAGTTAAAATTTAAATAAGGGAATTTTCATTTTAGTGGCAGTTTTATTTTCAGTTATTTGAAGAGCAACTCGATACTCACACCTGGAGGCACTCCCCTGCAAGCAGAATGGCTCCTATGCTTATGCCCGTATTTATTGCTGTTTGAATAAATATCACAAAATAGAACATCCACCCTGATCCTGTTAGAAATAAAGGTACATTTGATTATAGATATTCTCTTTTTCATGAGTTGGAAATATATTTTTTTCTTGGAGGAATGAACATAAGCTTTAATAGCCAACTAATCTCATGATTTCTTTCCTTACAAAAAAGAAAAACTGATCTCATGATTACATGTAGTGATTCTCATGTTAAGTAACTTTTATAAACATGCAAATGCGGTGATTATTATAAATAAAGTCTAGCAATGAGGTCGGCACATGGAAAAATTGAAATAACAAAATTAGAGGATGCTGTCTTTTAAAAGGATTTTATTAAAGTAATTAAAGTTGGTGGGAGGAGAATAAGATTATGTGCCACCTATTAGCCATCACCTTTCATATTAGGAAAATTTGAAATAACAAAATTAGAGGATGCTTTCTTTCAAGATTATCTTTAGAAGTAAATGATGCTCAGCTGGAAGAATACCAAAAGCCCCCATATTTGGCATCTACTTTCATATTACTTTCACACTGTCTAATCAAACCACCTTTGCGAACACATATTTGAAAACATAGAACAACTCGAGGCTTGTTATCTCAGTACTTTGTGTTGATTACGCTGTATATAGGTGATCTAGTTTTCATTTTCAACTCACCCACTTGTAACATAGTCCTACTTCACCCACAAAATCATTAGTGGTGGCATTACTACTTCCACCTTCGCAAATAATTTAGTACGTCTTTCTTGACTACCAATAAGTTTTCTCCACAGCCTCTCAAGTTTCAACTGATAATCTAAGAATGATATTGCCTGAATCATATATGCTTAACTTAATGTCACATGAGTAGGTTTTATGTAAAACAATTTTATTGCGCAACAAGTTCACAACTATCACTTTCTAGTAAAAACAAAGTACTCCCCATCTCATAGAACTCTTCACACTTTTCTATTTTGTTCGTACCACAATATGCTTCACACCCTTAAATGGAAAATACTCTACAAACTTCACCCTCACAATATCCACTAAATTACACTAAATGTCATTACTTTTGGACCCACATATACATACAATCCAACAAATTCATTATTTTATACATAAAAGTTTATAAAATTACACCTCAATGCCCCCAATCATTATTCTCATTTCATAAAAAATGTGCACTCCCTCCTATAAAGGGTTCTATGGGACGGAAGGAGTAATTCATTATGATGGAATAACTAATACTAACAGGGTAATACATTTTAATGGAACAACAACGGTAAAACTGGTCGAATAAGACTTTGCGAGGTCCAATGCTATATATATATATATATATATATATATATATATATATATATATATATATATATATACCAGAGGCAATAAGTGCGAAATAAAACACAAGTAAATGTGGAGATCATGTAGCAAAGTCAATACACAGTGTACACAGCATTTACTGATCATATTCTGATATAGTGCCGTTGCACTTGCACACCATTCAACATAAATAAGTTAAAGATTCATTCATTCATTATACTACTCCTATTATTTATTTATTTGTGCAATTAAGATAGTGATGGAGTACTGACCCAATACGTCGGCGGCGAGTTCTCGGAATCGTATGTGGCGGCGTCCAGCCTTCTCACAGTGGTCCAGCACCAATGACATGAGATAATATGAGTAGAAGGTCACCACCCCCATCACCGTCAAGCAGACGAACCCTAGCACCCACCCCAGCCCCCGGAAAGCGTACGGCAGCGTCAGTAAAGTGGGCCCCACTATCGCCGTCGTCAAATGGAACCCCGCGTGCCACCACGTCCCTATCCATCATCAAACAATTTCTCTAATTCATCTCTCCACTCTTGTTATTTCGAACTTCAAACTCAGAATCAAAACATGTGTTTCAAAATTCATGATATTTGAGCGTTCCCAGAACAAAAACAATACTAGTTCCTAATTAAGTGCACAATTCGAGTGTAGAATTCCAAATCAGCAGCCACGTCAAAGGGAGTTAACAGTGGTGAGAAATTTGATGATTACCTTTAGATTGTAAAACGAAAGATGCTCCAGCATCCTCTTCTCTGCTTATTTCTTGAAAGGGACCATAATTTTGAGCAGCCTCATCCATGGATACTATTACTCACTCCAGTTTCAGAGAGTAGTAGGTGATCGTCGTGGGAATGCAATTATGGAAAATGAAAAAGATAGAGTAGAATTCTAACACAGCACAGCAGTGGGAATGCCGCATACGTCCAAGGTTGACTTTCATATATACAAAATACTGCGGCCTAAATATATTTGCACATTTTTTATTCAGCTGCTCTTTTTAAAATAATAATATCAAACAATGTTAACATCTTTATAATATTATTTAAATTTTAAAAATATCACTCTTATTCTATTCTATTTTATTCTCTCTCATACTTTATTTTATTAAATCACCCAAAATACTCTTACATTTTATTCTAATTAAAGTTAATAATTTTTTAATTTTTTTAAGTTTCATGTCCAAATAAATGTGCACAAATATTTGGAATGGAGGGTGTAGTGAATATTGCATAAAATATTCACCTTGATAAAAAATAAAGTTTTTCTATTATTTTTTTTTTTTTGAAAAACAAGTCAGTTTTTCTATTATTTTTTAAAAATATTTTATCTACTATTAACTTTTATTTCAAAATACAATTAATAGCGAAAGCTCACAACACTCCTCTTCTACTTTCGGAACGATTACTTTTCTTCCAACTTTTTTGAGACAAAATGATGAAACAAATTTTGAAACCAATCAATAATATATATGTATTTTTATATTAAAATGGATAAAAAAAAAAAGTGAGTATTTTCCTTTATCTCCCTGCAAAATATTACCAATATCACCATTAACAATATGTCGTTCCGTTTAAGACTTTGTTAAAGAAACAAACAAGCTTTCTAACGACTGCGAATTTGGACTCTTATAATTTACGAGTTTGATCTTTGATAGTATTATCCCATCTTTTTAGTGCGTTTGGTAGGCGTGTTTAACAATAAGATAAGGGCTCAATTTACTAAATTAGGTCCTTATCTTATTCTAAATATCTTTATCAAACGTGCACTTATAAGATTTAAGTACAACAAAATATAGCATGCGTTCCAAAGAATAGAATACGAAATTCTTTTCCAACATTTTTATGAATTTATGGTATAAAAGACATAAAAATAAATATTGTATGTGGGTTATACCCCCAAAAAAGTTTAGAAAGTGGGGGCATCAGCCGCCTTTTGTTAACATTAGGCTATTGGCACAAAGTGTCACTTCCCGAAAGTGGATGCTTACCTTATTTTACTTGAAAATTTTGATGTTATTATATGCCTAAAGATAGCTGAACACACGTGCGTATCATTATATGGAGCATCGTGTCTCATATCCGCCTAAAAATATTTCAATTATATTAATTTATACATCTTATTAAAATTAATTTGCACGTTTTAATTTATACTTTCAGTAAAATCTAATCTGTACATTTTAATTATATTTACACGTACATTTTAATTACATTACATTTATGTATCCAATTATACGGTGCAACGTGTACACGAGATTGACTCTATACAGACCATAGAATGATAGTACTCACGACATACATTTTAAAAAAATGTAATCCTATACTATTTACTGACATTTATTTAATTAGTTACAAATAACTAAATTAGGGGGAATCATTAGGCCTTCCTTATATCGCAACTTGAGACTAACGGCGTTCGTATTTTTGTAACAAAACGACTTTACATAGCACCTCAGGCGTACATGTATCTTTTATGACAGTTTCGTAAGCGTTTTTATATTAATCTGTTACAAACCGTAAAAGTAATTGATTACCATAATTTATATTCTTAAATTTATTTTACTAATTTGAAATTTTGTTTATTGATAAATTCTGTTAAACAACTCAACCGAGGGTAGATTACTCAATCAAATGATAGAAATTGAAGGCTGAGAAGCAATTTATTGAAGAATTACAAAAAATCAATATTAATTAATCTTTACAAATAGGAGGTGAACGTGCAACAACACTGACATAGCAGTATTACTATTTATATATTTAGCACCAAACGCGGTTTCAAGTGCAAATCCTATCAAAGTCAATGATCACATCTCTACACACTACACAGACTAATTGTAGAAAGATCCTAAACGCGTTTCAACTTTCACACACTACAGATATTACTTGTATCTACATATCTTCCCCTCATAATAAATAAATAAAGATATAAATCGTTAAAAATATATGAAGCACATGACAAATTTTCATACAAGTCCATTTAATTTATAATGATTGAAGCCGAGCACGTCGCTGAGACAAACTATAAAAGGATATACATATATGCATTCTTTTCACATTTCCAAATCAATAAAAGATGTAGATTTTCACATTATTTATCAGCAAATATGTATAGGTTCTCTCACACTGGAATTGGTACCTCTTATAGTTGGAAGTTTGCTATTCAAAGCTTACAGCAAGGAACAGCACTCTAATAACTTGGTTACAGTCACCCCCACCCAAGAATAACCAGATGAACATAACAAAGCACAAACCTTATAATCTGTTACTGGGGAGCAAGCCAACAAAACCATCTAGTTGAAAACACCAAAAATGACGAGTAGAAAGCATCGAGCAAATAGCAGGTCCCGTGTGGAAGTATTCGAGATTCATACCTTCGTAAAAAATGTTAGTTATCTTTATCTACTACTCTATCGACTGAGAAGGCAGTAGGAAGGCAAGTCTTCAAGGCGTTCAATCTCTTCTTGCAGAAGCTCCCTCTCCAGCTGCCGACGAGTAGCTTTCATCACCGTCTTTTTTTTTTTTTTTTTTTGGGAAAGAAAAAAAAGATTCGTTAAAATGAATCCAGATGAATCATCCACAGGATAAACAATATCTTAATTAGAATTTCTAAATCCGAATACATAAAAGAGCTACGAGCCCTCGTTTGAAATGGAAAACTCCTGACAAACTGATCACTAGAAATATCAAAAAAGGATGTGTAAGACTTGGGACAAAGCCTGCCTATTCTTTCACCACTATATATAATAATCTCTGATGAATTACTGAAATACTTACATTGAAATCCATGTAAGAAGCATGCATTGCTAGCCATTGATTGTCCATTAGCTTGAATGTGATACAATAGAGAAGGTCAAATGCCGATTCATTTTCTGACAGCCAAAATGGGAGAAGGGGTCACCAATAAGTGTGACATTTGGAGCATAGAATAAGTTAACCCTATCTAATTGGCGAATTTCTTCCTAGTTATTATTATTACTTTTTAATCTATATAACGAGTAGATGCTAATCAAACCAATAGCATGTGTTGGCATAAGATTACAGAGGAGATTCAAACGTTACCTGCAAGAAACTTCAAGAAGGTCGCGCCCACAAATGTTCTGGGCTTCACTGCAAAGATGAATCAATAGATTAGCGAGTGAACAGATTATAGGAGTCAGGTTGTGGAAGAATTAAGAGGATTCAGGTCCACTGAAGAACATATTACTAAATGAAGTGGAAGAAATAGATTTCAATAAATTAGAAGTTAACCACTTAGCTTCAAATATATCAACAAGTTACCTGCTCCAAGGTCAAGCATCTGAATCAGCATGAATGTAATGTTGACACCAGCAACAGCAAACGGGTATTCCCATAATGCCCTATCACCTTCCTTTTTCTGAAGAAGATCCTGAAAAGATTTCTATGAAATAACATTTGATAAGTAGTTTTAGGGGAGAAAATATTCTTATATAACTTAAAGGAGAACTATTGATAAGAATATATATGTAATGTCAAATCTCATAAGACAGTACTAGACATGGAAATTTGGAATGAATGTGAGTCCATTTAAAAGGAATTTATATATCCTGTATTTTTCGGTGCATACAAACATCTTCAAGTAAGCTTTAAATGCATGCTCTCAAGGACAAGGAGCAGCATGAAATTGTCCTTTCTTTGAATTAAAGATGATTTAAATACAAAATAGTAGTAAGTTTCCCAATATTATTTGAATTATAACTATAAAATTGAACAAAAATTATACAATAGATATGAGATCATTAAAAGTCAAGTATATAAATGTTCATGTGAATTTGATAAAATTTTAGAGGCACGTGTGAATTTGATAAAATTTTATGAGATCATTAAAATTTTTGATAAAATATGTTAAATAGTACTCCCTCCGTCCCGGAGTTATCTTCACGTGTGAAGAGGCACGTTTATTAAGAAAACTTAAATTAGTGTAGAAGAGAGAATAAAGCACAAGGGTATTTTGGGTGGTTGTATGAGATAAAGTGTAGGAGAGAGAATAAAGTAGACTAAAGTAAGAGTTACATTTTTAAATTTAAATGGTATTGTGAGGGTATAGCTTATGGAGGGTATTCCATTTTAGGGCTGTAAAGTTAATTGTGGGACGTCCGAAAAAGAAAGTGTATAATTGTGGGACGGAGGGAGTAGTATAAATGTATAATATCAATTAAAATGCTATAAATAAGAGATAATGCTTATTTTACCACTTAACAAAACAGTTGGGGCAGAGAAACTAAATCAAAGCATAGGGAGGAATAAAGTAATAAACTGAGAGAGTACAAGAGGGTAATTCAACACTAAGTGAGTTAGAAATAAGCAAAATAATACAAGTGAGAATATAAAGAATAAGGTGATACATAATTTAGCTTAAACAGAAAAATTGCACGTGGCCAAGCACACAGGATCACAAACAGAGAGAGACGGATAGTCATAAATGGATGGAACAGATAGAGTAAACATACAGGAAAGTTCCTTGCCAAGTACAATAAATTTTCCAGCGATATGAATCCACCACCCCTGAAAAAATGGAAGCATTGTCAAAAGCAGCAAGTAACAAGATGAATAAAAGTTCAGCAAAATAGGTATAGCAATCCAAAGAAAATTTTACAAGAATGAAGTGTACCTAAAATCTGTAGATGGATCTTTTCCCTGCCAACCCATTTCCTTCCACTGCTCTGATATTAAGCCATGGAATTCCTCCCCAGGAAAGGCCGCATGCCACAATGCCCTTAGAGCTTCCTATGAAGCAAAAGTTCTGATGAGAAAGAGTTTTTAAGAAGGTTATATTTCTAATAGCTAAGGAGAAGGCTTTCCAGTGAAGTTGCAAAAATATCGTTAGAAAAAACTAAAGTGGTTGAAACTACACCTGATGTTCAGGAACAGAACTATCATATGTAATATCTATCCGGTTCTGTAGTTTCTGTAGGCATTCCTCCTGACACATAAAATAAAATCATATAAAAACATGAGGATTTGGCGAAGCAAGTGAGAACAAGAATACAAGTATCACAGTACCACTCTATGAACATGTGATTTCATCTAGTCAACAAACATACTTTTAGGTGCCCACAGATCTTAAATAACAGATTTATGAAGGATCTTGCCAGAAAACAGCTATGTAAGTGCGACACAGGCAGCATATGAATATGATTACACCACATCTGTGCTCACTCATGGTGTGTCAGATTTAATAGATAAATAAGATCATTTAACGGAAAAAGACCTAAATAGCTATAAGTAGTCAGAGAAAAAGCAGATAATAACCAGTATGAACAAAAAAATAGTGAATAATCTGCTTGTGACTGACTTGCTGACAAGATGCGCACCATGAAAAAAATCGAACCAAGCAGAATTTCACCTGCGCAGATGTCAAATCAAATGATGGGCGATCATCACTATCTCTTCTTTGTACACAAACACAAGAAAGGCCTCTGCCTAGCCATGCAGCAGATCCTGCGACAACCTCCACTGTAACAAAAGAAAATGATTGGAGAAAAAAATTGCTGGTAATGTGCTCATCATGAAATATGATATGCTAAGACTGGACACTTGCAAACAAATGAAAAATAAAAGTTAGCTTCCTAATTTCTCCCACAGGAATATAGTACATCAGTAGGTAACAAGCAATTTTCCTTCAATCAAAATGGTGAAGTTTTGAATCTCCCATTCTAATATTTAAGATTATTTGAATTAGAGTTAGTGATACTTGCTTAAGGTTTTAGCCTTTTCTGCAGCTCCAGAAATAATATGAAGAGTAATAGAAGGATCAAAAGTTATGTATAATCATAACACTATGAAGAGGAATGAATGCAAGTATACTTAGTGAAGCAAATGTGATGTTGAATTTTTAACTAACTGAACGTGCAGTTCACCCTGAATCCATTGGCCTAGAAGCCTCACACTTCAAAATGTTTACGTAAATTATTCTAATCCAATGCACAAAATGTGCTTCGTTTTCAGTTTATCAGTGAGTTTGCCGCTTGCGTACGCTTTGAACTACAGTATAATACATATAACCAGAGTAAGTGATATAGCCATGAGACTGTTTTACAAGCCACACAGCAAATGTATCCCACAACAACGACACATTTATTATATGCATATACCGTTATAGAACATACAATAAAAAAGGAAGTTAAACATCAAGGACTGCTACAAATATCCAGGCATACAGTTTTTATGGAAAAAGCACAAGTACATAAAAATAGGATTTGTGGAGGAAAAATAAAAACTAACCACAAATCTCAATGCATGTAGGCATCAATTAACGTAAACTTTTTAATCTCACTCAACCAGAACTTCCTCCCTTTAATCATACACGCTGTACACAATTATACATATACACCAAGGAGGGGAGAGAGACTAAGGTTTTTTTTTTTTTTTTTGGCGAGAGAGCGAAGTTGGGCAAAATAATCAAAAAGGAGAGAGAGAAGATAAACATAACGGATAAGGAAAAAAGAAATAATGGAAAGGAATATACCAGAAGTAGAATTACACGCACTCCCGCGATCGAGTCCTTGAGAAATTCGCCGCACCGCCACAAAGGATCCTCCTCCTCCTCTATCATCCATTCCTCTGCTGCTATATATTTTGATTTTTTTACAAATATCCTCCAATCCGAACTTAAAATCAGCTTTAACTCGCAAAGCCTTTTCCAATTATACTTGACAAACGAAATTCAAATCTCGAAAAACCGACACTAAATGCGGAACTAGTTGGATAAACCGATGCCTTTTCTTGGACCGATTACTATCAAGAAACGGAAGATTTCTCAAGATCTACCATACATCAAACAAATGAAGGCAAAAACCTCTTCAGTTAATTGCATTTGCGCCTGAACATTACATATCAACGAAGAATGTTGAGATTGTATGTGTATGTATAGGTTGTTCAAGCCCGGTAATATATAGCTCCACAGAGGTTTCTCTCTGTATATATGTGTATATATACTGTATGTAAAGAGTTTTCTCTCTCCAGAAAAGGAGGTTTTGCTTCTGTTGGTGTAGTTCTGTCGAGTTGGGTGGCCTGCGCGTCTGTTTTGAGAGAGAGTTGGGCGATCAATGTATTTCTTTTTCTTTTTTTTTTCTGGGAAAATATATTTTTCTATTTTATGATCTGGCTGTTCGAGTTTTGATTCTTTAGAAATTTGATAACCACCCACCCCACCCACTAGCTGTGTTTTTCCTCTGATTCTCGAACCTAATTTAATATGGGAGAATCTCAAAAATTCAAATTTCATATGATCTTTTAAATTTAGCTTAAGAAAAATCCAAATTTCATATCGAGCACATTTTTTTTTTCAATTCTTTCTAATAAGAAAAGGATAATTCAGATTGTAAAAAAAAATCATCTTTATTACTCTCTCCGCTCCATAAAAACTTTTACACTTTCCTTTTTTGTCCCATTATAAATTTCACACTTTTAAAATGGAAACCCTTTTATAAGCATTGTCACGCTACAATGATTTTATTTAATTTACACAAATCTCATTACTTTTTACTCTTACATACACATAACCCAATAAAAATTTTTTTACTTTATACATAAAAGTTTACAAAATTACCGCTCAAAATCTCAATCATTACTCTTTTTTCTTAAAGTGTGTGTCCTCTTACATATGAGAGAGTATTTTTTTACTCAATACATCACATTTTATATTTTTGCAATTCGATATATCCGACCATTTTTGGTAAACAATTTACTAAAATCTAATAATGACATATTTATGTTCAAATATTTTAGTGGAAAGATCAAATCAATTGAAGAGGCCATGTAAATTGGCTTAATCTACGAAAGATTGTTAGGTGCAAATCTTTTCGTAACAGAAAAATTATGCGTACATTTTATTTTGAATGCGCACATATCAATTGTATAAAAAATGTTTGAAAACAAAAAAATTTGAAAATGTAGCAACAACTCTTGAGAAGTCACTGGCGACAATACCGAAAAATCAGATTATTGTGCATTCTAAAATTTTATCTAAAAATTGGAAGGAAATTCGAGGGGATTTGCAATTATTTATTAGGAGAGGAGAAATAAGGGGATGCTTGGTTGAGGGGTTTAGGGGTGAGGAATGGGAATGGAATAATAAAAATGTGTTTGGTTGAAGGTATCATTCCTTTGATAGTGCTCTCATATCCAAAAACTAGGAATGAGTCATTCCTCACCATTTTGGGAGGAATGACTTTGATTACCTACAAAAAATAATTCTAATATTTTACTTCTCTCATTTTTAATAAAATAAATATAATGAGAGTCATTCCTTAACATAAACCAAACATTAAAACTAAAACTAGTACATTCATTACCATTCCTCCCACTATGACTATTATTCCCATTGCTATTTCCCACTCATATACCAAGCACACCCTAAAAGTTTTGTTTTAGGTTTTTACTTTTAGGAGATACTACTACTAGGGCTTTTCAATTTTATTTATAGAGTAGGAATTATGGCTTTTTATGACGATAATCATTTGATAATTGTTTGGATAAATGATAAGGCACATTTACACACAAATGATGTTGAAACTTTGAAATGGATTTGATACCTTCTTAGTTTAAAGTTTTTTTAAACATTTTCATACTATATGATTCTTTTAAACATTCAAATATTTTCATTCAATAATTTAGTCACCGTTACAAATATTCATTCCTCTCACTCGGAGTTGCATATATGTAACTTTTTGACCAAAAATTGTGTGTATGTTACACCCAACTAAGTTTGACCAAATTTTAACCATATCCATAAAAAAAAAATTATATTATGAAAATATTTTTTTAACAGGTATATCAATATTAGCACTTTTAATATGCAAACTAACATTTTTCGCCCCATGAATTAATATTTTTCTGGTTGTTTTTTTACTGGCATGTGCAAAAAAATTTAGCAAGTTGATCAAAATTGGGTGAAATTTACTATATACAATATGCACACAAGTGTTATTCCTTTATATATATATTCATGATTTAGGGATTTTAAATTACATTTTTCTTAATAAACATGAAAATAAAATAACATTAGAGATTAATAACAATGGGAATGGTTTAACTAATGGATATGAAATAGTTAAAGGGTGGGCATGATTCTCACATGGTATGTTGGCAAAGCAAGGACCTTATCACCATGTGTTGGACTCCAATAAAGTTAATATTGACCCTACACACAATATTTGTACTTTGCTTGTGGTTACAAGCATAATGATCAAAAGCTCTCCAAGTTATGATCATGGCCTACAAGCATGGGGGTTGTCAACAATCTTAAAAAAAGTTTGTTTGCTTTCTTTCTTTGCTATCCAAGCAATAAATTATATCATTGCATGTAAGTGTGACTCTTTTTAAAGGTTTTTTATATATATTTTAATTGTAAATTAGTACTTAAATAGTATCTTGCAAATATTTATTAAATGTAACATCAGAGCAAATATCCCATTTTTTAAAAATTTATCACATTTTATTTGACAAATCATATCTTAATGGTCAGGGTAGTGATCGTGAGAATTTGTAAAATGGCTCATGTAAATATTAATGAATATAAAGTTTGTTAACTAGAAATGGTTTTTGGAGATCAATTTTGTTAAAAAGCACTTGTACTTTGTGTGTATAATATACATTTAACCTAAAATTTTGAGTGTCCCTTTTTGTGATTTTAACCAACGCGTGGGTAAGAGAGTTTGTGTTGATCTATATATCAAAATGAATTTAATTATTTCGTATACGCATTCGATGTGAGTATTATTCTCAATGTGTTGTTCTTAATAAAATTTAATGACAAATTATTAGGTGATATATGAAATAACGTCAATTGATTTACGAGACGAATAACTAATTAATTACACATTAATACATTTGCATTCTTTTAATCAACGAATTAATTTATTTAGACGGTTTTACCAAGACAACTTTATTTAACATGATTATTATAAATATCAAAGTAAACAAAAGGAATAGATTCTTAATCCTCTAATAAAAAAGTTTCAACCCCACAAATTATATATGGAATTTTGTATTAAAAATAATGTTTTGAATGAGTTCATTGCAAAAACACCTAAAAAAGGTTGATTTTAGGTAAAGTTTGGGGATCTTATGACTTTCATGTGCTCTGGTTAATTCAGTGGACCCAATTATATTTGCAATATAGTACCCTTCATCTTCTTTCTTTCACCGTGGTATTTTATCAGTTCAAATTAACAGTGTTTTCTAACCTTTTATAGGGTCGATTACAAATAGATTTAAAAAAATAAAATTATAAATAATTTCAAAATATTTATATAGCAAGACAAAAATATTTACACAAATGAATCTATTTGTAATTTTTAATATTTTTGAACCTATTTATAATAATTTTTATTTTTATTACATATATACAATTTGATACTATCAGTACTACAGGCGTCACGTGTGATGTACATGGATGGAATAGAATAAGAGATTGAAAATACAATACAAATTTAAAAATAAATCTCATGATTAAGGAAGACAGATATTCTTTATTGTAATATAATGTATATGCGGATAATAAATGTAATTATCATTCGTCTAATTAAAGAATAATTAAATGTATGAATAATATATTTTTTAAACCATTTATCCAAATGTTATATTTTATTTAGTTTTGTAAGAAATGATATTCCTTTCTTCTCGCTAAAATAGACTCTCATTTTACTTTCGTCAATCTCATATTATTGTTGAAGTTTCTTTATTGAAATCATTATTTATGTTTTATGGACCATAATGCCCTTATTCAGCACACATAAATTGATAATTTCAGTGATCATTTAAATTTTTACTTCCTCAAATTTAAAACATTTGTCATATTGAATAAATGCTTATATATATATATATATATATATATATATATATATATATATATATAAGTAATTTCTTAGTATACTCTTAATAAATATTTATATTTCTCATTAAAATAATATATTTATTTAATACTTTGATAAAATTAAGATAATTTAAAAGAAATGTAATTTACAAAATTTTAAACAGTTTGTCGAAAAAAAAACAAAATTTAAAACAACGTCTAATGTGTAACTGATATGAATGAACTAAACATTATTTATAATTAACTAATGAAGGAAGTATGTATATCATTTTGTGGAAATGTAAAATAAAAAGACTAGTAGAAACAATTGTAATCACATTTAATGTCTTTTTAAATTTAATACGATGTGAAATTTTGTTCAAGTCTATCTAAATGTAAGTGGGGTAGAAGAGTAGTTAAGGTGTCTATTATTGGTGATATTTATGAAACTAACATAAATATAACAGAAGAGACATGGTGAAAGCTACGAAGCTATGCAGAGTTCTAGATTTCAACATCAATGTGCTTAAAATTAATGGTTGGGAATCACTATGACTAATGACATTAAGGGCCCCCAATTTATTGTACTATCAGTTTAGATCATTGATTGAGATTTTAATCAATATCACAAATATTAAATTAAGTATTGATATAAGTGAAAAATGGACACCTAATTAGAATTTTGAATGCTGGACTACGTGATTGCGGTGATCGAATGTCACAAGCTCAAATTTATTTTCAGTTGGATCTGTTGCACATAATTTGTCTAAAATAATTAACGATTATTGATGAAGATAAAGTTTATCTCATTCACGTTATCAAATTACATTGTAAATTCTAATAGAGTTCGAGAATAATTTATTACTTCAAAAAAACTATAAAGTAGTACTCCCTCCGTCACTAAAAAACTTTCATAGATTGGAGGGACACACACATTTTAAGAAAAAAAGTAATGATTGAAGTCTTGAGGATAATTTTGTAAACTTTTATTTATAAAATAAAAACTTTATTAGGTTATATGTATGTGAGAGTAAAAGTAATGACATTTGTATAAATTAGTGAAAATTGTGAGAGTGAAGTTTATAAAGAGATTTCCATGTTAAGGGTGTGAAACTTATAATGGAGCAGACGAAAAAGAAAACGTGAAAACTTTTATAGGAGCGTGTAGTATTATTTATGTTTCATCTTCTTCTTAGCACAATAATGGGATTCTGAAGCAATATGAACTTGGGTAGTCTTTATTTATTTTATCATTAATTAATGTGCTAAAAAGTAGTATCGTAATTATCATTAATTTGCCCAAAAGCATCTTATGAATTCTTGGATCCCAACATGTAAATATTTGTTAATCACTCCTTATAACTTTGATTTATATATTAATTAATGACCCAAAAAGAAAGCCCAAGTATATTTATTTATAGAAAGGTACAACCACTGTGTCCAACATTAGCTTCAACTGCCGGTCTTCAAGTTGGAATGAGTCAAACTTAGACATGCTGGTCATGTTGTACCGACCATAATCCAATTCCCAAAGTAAAATGAATAAATCACATAAAATAATATTTATGGCATACCGCAGTCTTCTTGAAATTCTGATATTTATTATTTTTGTGGAAATAAATATGCATACAATTTTGACATGAAACAAATTATCAATATAAACTACTCGTATTTATGTAATTTATTAAGTAAGTGATTAGGTAAAAGTTGATGTTAGAGTTGGTTGTATGTGGTATACAGAAAATACTGTTTTATATCGTATATGTATCGAAATTTTTGATATTTTAAATTCTACACTTTTGCCGAATTGAAACTTTCGGTATTAAAAATTATTTATGATACCTTATCAAAATTTTGGTACATCAAATTTTTGAAACGGTTTCAAGATATATAGCGGCCATACCAAAAATTTTGGTATATCATTTAAAATAGAAATTGCGGTATACCGAAAATATCGAAATACCGAGACATATATTTTTCAAAATACCGAGATATACCAATTTTTTTGTATTTTGGTATAAATTAAAATATCATAAACTTTAAATGTATATATCGTTATTGAAACATACAATACAATATCATAAATACTGAAAATTTTGATGTTTTAGATATTTTTCAATTCGATAATAGCGTATATCAAAAAAAGTTTATATCTTTTTTCCCTAATTGACATGACCCATAAAAAAGCTCTCCAATGAATTTCATATCATTGCTTAAAACACATGTCTCATATATATATTATAGTTCTCGATCCAATGTTTTCGAGATGTGGGGATGTTGATATTTCTGAGAAAAGGTGATCATGTAAAGACTCAAATCAAAATGAATTGTAGTATTGTACCATGTGTCTAGCATAAGTCGCGTAACGAGGTTAGATCCAAACTTTAGCTTTTGCCATTTTCACATGGTGTACTAAATATGATGTTTTTGATAGTTTTAGGGATGATTTTAACAAAAGAAAAAAATCTTAATTTAACCTAATTAGAGTGAAGTTTGCATTTCAAAAAAATCATTCTCCTCCCCAAATTAATTTTCACTTGAAATTGTGAGTAAATTTTTTTAACTTTTTTGTGAAAAACAATATGGAACAAATAAAAAGCAAAAATATATAAGCTAATTTGAGAAAAAAATGAAAAATGTGAAAATTAATTTTAAGACGGAGGGGTACTTCATTAGAGCGGTACAATGAACTCAATAAAATTTGTATAATTCATATAACTCTTATTTCGATTGATGCAAATTTGTATGAAAATAAGAGCACTTGGTTTGTCAACAAAAATTTAATAAAATATTTAATAAAGAAATCATCCAAATATAATTTTTGTATAGTCACTAATAAAATTAAACCTTCTCACTAATCACTTAAATTTCCTTTCCTTTACATACTTAACTCCAACACCATGAATTCATTTTAATTAGTCTAAATCTCAAGTATAACTTTATATTATTCCATCTAATCAAATTATTACGACTCACCACATGTCGATTTGATACTACTACTCAGTTGGATCTATACCTTACATAATTAAATGCCATAATAACCGAATTACTAGGTCATTCATGACCCATGTCCAAAAAAAAAAAAAAAAATGTAATCCACTATGACTAGTTAACTAATGCTTCTATTATTCTCATGATTCATCGACCAAAAAAAAAAAAATCCTAAAAACATATTATTTAGGATATATCACATAGTGCAATATATTTTATCTAATGATGCACACACATAAATTTGTTTAGGTGAAAATGAACGATAAATATTGATGCTGTAAAATCGATCAAGTGGCGCATAAATTATGACACAAAAAAGTTCATTTAATAACTAATGGAAAATTTTCATGTGGTTTTGCTAATTTAATTACGAAGACCACCAAGTAGAACCTCCCTTTACAGGTGAGAGAGTTTTTATTTTTCTCTTTTTTTGTTACATGAGAAATTGAATGTCATTGAATATAGGCTATTGAATTGGCTGAGGACACAGCTTGTTTCAGCCTTTATGAAACATTTCAACCTCTTGTCCATCCAACTTTACATAATTGTGTCCAAAATCAGCTACAACACCCCACCCCCACCCCCAAAAAAATAAATAAATAATATTAATAATATAAAGAAAAACTAGTGATTGTAATTAAAAGTCTTGAGCTGAATTATTTTGAAATTAGGATGACCCGAAATGTTGTCCATTTGTGGAGCCACAGAAAGTAGGCACACTTTCCTGTAGCTAACTCGAATATTTGTTTTCCCCCTACCCAAAAAGGTGAAAAGATTTGATGGGTATTTGCAATTTTGTGAAATATATGTATAATCTCACTAACGTGTTTTGTGCTATAGTAAAAAGAATATAGTAATTTTAAATTAAATTTTATATTTTAAAATTAAAAAATAATATTTATAGTTTTCCTCCGTAAATATATTATTGAGTTGGTATTGTATAAAATTATTTTACTCGTATAATTGATCTACACTTATCACTTTATGACATATCAAATACTCCCTCCGTCCCAAGATAATGTGTACATTTTTCTTATTCGCAAGTCTCAACATAATTTGCACTCCCTAAAATGAAGAAACTTCATCTCGATAAAAAGAAAATGAAGAAACATCACACAATATTAGCACTTTCACAATGTCACTTAAATTTAAAAATATCACTCTTTTCTTATTCTACTTTATTCTCTCTTCTATATTTTATCTACCTCAATCACCTATAATATTCTTACACTTTATTTTTTCGCATACACTTTTTATTCTATAAAACATTTTTCTCAATTTGTGTGCCTATAAAAATGTTCGGATTATCTTGGTGCGAAGGGAATAATAATTTTTAATAATATAATTATTATGACAAATTAATGTGTTATAGTGAAAAAATTAATACACAAAATTTACAAATCAATTGCACGATAAAGAGAAATTGATTTATAGGGGAATTTGTTATTATTATACACATAATTTTGATTTATAGGCTTTTACTATTTTTAATTTTTGGGTCAACATAGTTGTAGCCTAACTCAAATATTTTATTGATTGTTTGGACTAGCCCATCACATCGGCCACAAATTGTCCCTAAGTAATAGCTTTACAAATGTGGTAGGTTGGGTTTGATGGAGCAGTTATGTCAAATTTTCATAACAAATAGATATTCTCCGTCCCCATATTAATTTTCATATTTTTTATTGGTTCATTTCATATTTATAATTTTTTTATAAACTCTATTTTTATAGTAATCACATATTTAAATCTTAATCTAATTAATTTATTACTTTATCAATAAAAATTTATAAAATTATTCATCAATACTCAATTTTTTTATCGTTTTAAGTGTGTCTAACAATGTATGAAACCCCCTTTCAAAAAAAAAAAAAAAAACAATGTATGAAACCAGTCTGAGACAAAATATATTGTTTCTTATTATGAAGCCTAACTAGTTCGTAGAATAGTACAAGATAATTTCGGCACTTCTTTAACTAAAAAGATATTTGGGCCGAGTCATCGGACAATTTGGGCTAAATAATGGGCCTTGCTTGAATTGCATATATATGCGCGTGACAATCCTGTCCAATTCCAACTAAAGTCGCTAGAAAGAGAGCGCGGTTTCCAAATTCCAATCAACGATTTCGGTTCGATAGCGCACTGGAATTCTGGAGATAATGGCAATTGAAGAAGGGTTTCAGTCCCACCAGTACCCACCAGCGCCATCTTCGTATTGTTCAGATAATCCCAAAGCCCTGAAATTCAAAACCCTAATTATCAATTTTAGCATATACATACACTGTAAGGATGCAATCACCATGTATAGACGCTTGCAAAACTATCAGTAATGGATTCTTCCAAAAAGGGTGCCAACAACAGCTCCTCGGAAATCAGTTAGATTATCGCTCGATTTTCTGTTTTCCGAAGCAGCGGCACAGTTCTTATCCATGTATTTCATGCAATTTCGACGACAAAAGTAGTCCGCGCGTTGTTAAATTCAAGGATAACTGTAATAGAGGAAAGTGGGAGCTAAGGGGAAGGAAAATGTGTGGAGTATTGACAACGAGATGGCGAGAGTTGAGAAGGAAAAAGAGAGACCGCGGCGCAGGAAAAAGAGGGGAGGGAAGAGAGTGAAGAATGTAATTAGGAAAGGTGATAGAGTTCTTATTTCTGGTTCCATGTTAATGGAAGTTGAAACTGTTTTACAGGCCCAGGTAAATTTTGAATTTATGTGCTATGTGCTCCAATCAGTTAATGCGATTTTTTTTTTTAAATCGATTTCGAATTGCCTATGTGAGTGCTTAACTGCTTATGTTCTACTCTAGGAATAGACTCTTATCATAATTAAGCTGGAATTTTTTTCTTTCCTGAGCATCCAGAGCTGGGATTAGTTCTATGTATGAGTTTTATGAGTAAGAATGGTCCTTGGGCGTGAGTTTGGATACATTGTGGTCCTTCTAAAATATTAACCAGGTAAACTACCAAATGTTTTTTGAATTCATGATCTCAACTTTACTGGAATTTCTGTGGTATGACACTTGAATGAAGAGTAATTTAAGAGTATATGAGTCTCTTGCTTGTATTTGAATTTACAAGGTTCCGTGTTAACAGGAACCTGTTATTATGCCTGCATGGCATACATTCACAAGTAGCTTGAGTGGGATATGGAAGGGAGTGGGAGCTGTTTATTCTCCAATCACTGCAGAAATGGAGCCGGTTGATGTTGGTAGCAGGAATGAGAACCTATTTGACTGCTACACCGTGTCGGATATTCAGGTGATCCCTTCAACTTCTGGGGCTCAAAAAACTCAAATACAGAGAAAAATAAATTGGGTTACATTGAACTCTTATGGCGAAGCTCAGAATAATGGAGTTGGTGTTGGAAATAAAAACACAATGCATCTTTTGTTTCAACATCTGATGGGAAATTGACGGGTCATAATTTGCCAAAAATTGAATCATATGACTTTGGAAGGAGTGATGTGATGGAAGAAGATGTCATGGGGATGGAACCTGGTCTTGTTTTCTTTGAGGTAATACTCAATTGATTTTGTTTTAAGTTGATGCATAATCCGTACATTGAAATGAAGCTTGATTATTGTCTATTTGGCTATGAATTACGATTGCACATTTAAGTCGGATACTACTACAATTAAAATGCATACCTGTAGTGATCTTGTCTGCTGATGTGTTTATTGTCTCATATATGCAGGATTGTTGAGATTTTACTAATTCATCAATGAATTTTCAGGATGGATCTTATTCGAGAGGCCCGCTGGATATCCCAATTGGTGAATTGGTGGATGAGTCTCAATATTACCTTTCCCCGACATTTAAGTTTGAACAAGTATTTTCTATTTTGCTCTACAGTTTGCTTGTGTTGCTACATTACCATTTAATCCTTACAAATAACTATGCAATGTTTTGCTGGCTAGAATTGACTTCCTCTAGTACACTGTCCAACTCCTGAAGCAGACAGGTAGAATCAAATATATGATCTCAAATAAAAGTACTCTCTCCGTTTCTTTTAGATTGTTCAAAATCCCAAAATTGATTTCCTTTTTTTTTGTTTTCCCATTCCCAAAATAAAAACAACTCTGCCCTCTCAAACTAAACCCTTACAGTTCTCTTATTTACACTCATGCCACTAGATTACCAACTCTACACTCTCAAACTAAAGTAACCTTCCTCCAGTAAAGTAAAAATACCCATTTACCCTCAATGTTATACCTTTTAATACTAATAAACAACTTTCTCATTAAAACCCGTGCCATTATGGGCTTGAGCAATCAAAAAGTGATGGACGGAGTAACATTTGTGACAAAATATCACTTAGAATATAGAAACACAATAATTTTGGCTGCTTCTCTTTTTTTACATTGAAGCTGAATGTATGAATTCCCCTTTTGCATTTGTTATAGTAGTACCATTTATGTGACATTTCAAGAATATACCTTTTGTTGCAATCTCTGACTACTACTACGCCCCTGGTACAGTTACGTGAGTTCAATTTTCCAATTTGAAAAGTTTTGCCACTCTCTAGTTACTGCCCTTTGCTGTCGTGTATGATTTTTTTAAAAGAAAATAACGATTTGTCGGCAACTAATTATAGAGATCTAAATATGCTTTTCTACCCCTCTTCTTTTCATATTTCTCATGCATTTTGTGGTATTAAATGATCAAATGTACCTTATTCTGTAAATTTTGATTTCATAAACATGCAGTTCATTTTCCCCCACTATAATCAGAGAACTTATCTGCCTCTTTTGTCCTTCTCTAGTGTTTGGTTAAAGGCTGCCACAAGCGACTGCGTGTTGTGCATACTATAGAATTCAGTAATGGGGGTTCAGATATCCAAATAATGCGGATTGCTGTTTATGAAGAAGAATGGGCCAGTCCAGCTAATATCCCTGATACGGGGTATCATTTATCAATTGATAATTTTTCAATATATTCATGCATTAAACATTGTTTTGATCGCTGGAAAATTCTTCAAGCCATATCCTTATTGTGTATCAAGTATATATTTTTGTTATATCACATCCTTGATTTTTTGTCTTTATCATGCTCTATCTGACAGTGAGACAGAGGCAGATTTGCAGCCATTTTCTCAAAGGAAACGAGTCCAACCATCAGACCTGAGTGGCTCCTGGAAGGTGTTTGAGATGAGTGCCACACCTATATACGGCGAGGATATCACGATGGAAGAAAACAACAGCCCCCTTACGTATATCTCTGCACCGAAAACCTCAAGAAGAGAAGCTTACCTGAGAATCTTGTTTATTTTGGAGAGGAAGAGATGCTTGACATGCAAGATGTGGCAGTCCTGTGGCTACCGGGAGGTGTGACTGCATACGTTGATGTGAAAACGACGGCATCCTTTGTATAGGTGTTGGGTGGTATTCGGACGAGGGTATCAACCTTGTAATGGAAAGAGACTATGGACTCGATGGGAAACTAAAGGAAGTTAGATGGAAGTCTGAGATGAAGAGAAGATGGACTAATCCTCCTCCCATGTAACTGACCATGGTTTAATTTCTTTTAATGAATTATATATAGATTATTAGATATTAAAATCTAAGTTGAATGGTAAAAAAATCTAAATTGAATGGTAAAAGCTTGTTTGAGTTTTTATCGAGTTTTAAATATTGTGTTTGTACATATTGAATTCAAAGGTAGTGAATGAAAATGAAATCATAATTATAAAGGTGACATCCTTCCAAATCATAACGTGAAATGAAATCTTCTAATGATCTTAAAGTTTCAACTAGTTGAAAACAACTGGACATATTCAATCAAACCTATCCTAATCATACTTCTATATATAAACAAATTTTATTTCGACAAATAAACATATTTTAGGCAAATTTAAATATATGAGGCGTGTGGATGGAGGAATATATGAGCTACACGTTGTGTGTTAAATGATTAAAAGTGATTTTTCATTTTATGAAACGGTTTTACACAATTGTTAAGTTCTTAAGTGTATGAATTAATTCAGAATGTATTTAACCTTCTGTGTTAAGAGAAGATAATTGGAGTTTCGAATTATTCTCCACCACATTTCATTTTTACACATAAAGAGTTGGATTTTTTTATATATATATATATATATAGTATATTTAATTTTTTTTTTTGATCAGTCAGTATATTTAATTTTTGTTAAAACTTACAAATAGCACAAATCATGAAGGAATCATGTAATATAAATTATAATTAAAAACGGATTGAGCTAATTGCGTGGGTATTAGGTGAGTTGGCATTGCAGGCCTTGTTGGACTGTGGCTACCTAATTCAATTATAAATAAATATTATCATAGTCAAGAATATTTTGGTCTACTCATAAAACAAGTTTCCTTGTTGTTTGTCAAATAAATTGTAATCCAATCAATAATGAGGTGACAATTTCGTTGCGAGCACATCACAAAACTACGTGCACGTCTCTTGGATTTTCACCAAATACAAAACATAAAAATCCTTAATTTTGTTTGCATGCTTTCATGTAAGATTTTAACGGATATTTATCCTCTTCAACGAACTTTTTTGTCTTATTACTTTTATTTTTCTTAATTTTATACATTCACGATAGATAGTCTCCGAATAACAATAGAAGAACGCAACAATCAAATATTAAGAATTCAAATTTCTGCATATATTTCACCCAGCAATTCAAAGTTTTTAGATTAAATTGCAATATTTTGGTGTAAAATTTCAAATTCTATAAAGTTATACCCTATAATACATCATTGATCAATACACATATTTTACTTCGTGATCAAACTTAAGTGTTTAGACGTCACACCAATTTGATATCTTTTAAAATGTTAAGAGTAGATTTATATTACTATAACATTTAACTCTTCAGCAAAGATCAATGGAATCATAGGAACAATTAATATGAAATGAAATATAATAATAGAAGAAAGCTATTAAATAGGTGAAAAATAAATGCTAAAAATGCATAATCTTTTATTGAAGCAAATAATAATAATAATAATATGATAATATCAATAGCAACACTCGCAAAGATGGTGACACAACCTCACAATAACATGTACACACACGTACTAAAAATAAACCCCAATTTTTTTAAGAAAAATTAACAAAAAAAAAAAAGAAAAGAGAAATATAAACAAATTCTAAACAGCACTGCCTCTTGCCTAGCCCATTAACCCCGCAGCAAAAACAAGTAACGACCCAACAATTAAACTACTTCTGCCACCCAAAGTGGTTGCTGCATTGGCCGGAGACGGTGGAGATTGTGGTGTCTCTGAAGGTGGCGATGGGGTGGCGCCGCTGGAAGGTGGTGATGGGGACGGCGGTGAGGGGGAACCGGGAGCCGTGACGGTGACGGTCAATTTCATGCCTCGTGCGCAGTGGTTGGATCTGAGACATACAAAGTACCTCGTACCGGCGGTGGTTAAAGGGATGGTGGTTGGGCTGTTGGCGGCGACACTTATGGGGTTGGCGGAGCTGCAGCTCGCGTAATCGGCTGCGTTTACTTCATCAACCGTATGGGTGCCGCCGTAGTTGAAAACTGATCATCAAACATATATAAATTTTAATTAATTTTATATTAATGCTAACAAAAGTAGGGTTATATTAAATGTGTTGATCGTGATTCTTTTTTTTTAACAAGGGTAGGGTTCGATCTAATTGTTTTGTATACGTTAAAACTATATTTTGCTTTTTTGAGAGTAAAGGTGACTTTTTTTTTTCTTTGGTAAATGAGATGTAATATTTCACAAATTTATCTTCATGAAATTAGATTGTGAGATGGAATTCTATTTAATTAAAACTATTAAGAAAATAGTGAATTAATTTGGTTGGTTTAAACCTAATCAATTTGTTTTGTTTTGGTAAATGACACAAACATTTTACAGCCTAATAAGTTGGATACTTCCCCTAACCATACATTTTTGGGGATGGAACTTTTTCAAGAAATTATTTATTTATTTAAAACATAAAAGTAGTAGTATATTAATGATAGTTATTGTTACCGAGAGAGTCGGCGGTAGTAAAAGTGATATTGCTAGCCCAGTCGCTGTAGTCGACGTCGGTGTCCCAGTTGCTGCGTCCACCTACGGTGTAGGTGACGGCGGAAGCTGCCGGAATAATAAGAAGAACAACAAAAGGAAGAAAGCTGCCCATAGCTCTGCAGACCATAATTATTATAATATAATATAATATAATATAATATATATGTGTGTATATGCAATGCAAGGATGTTTTTTGTATAATGAGGAACGACAAGGAGACCTACCACTTATATATAGATATCAACACCATTACTACTGCTAATTAATATTAATCTTGGAGTAGGTTATCAATTATTTTATGCCACCAATACTTGGTCTTATTTCACATATTTTTCTTATATTTTACAAGATACTTGAAGTTTTCTGGTCTCCTACTTGGGATTTTTTTGTTCAGAAAATAATTTTGTATTTTATCTCATTAATATATACTCTGTGTAAAGAAATATAAAAATTAAACAAAATGGTTAAACACTAGATACTATTGTTATACGAGGTTAAATAATTTATTTATGATTAGATTATACTATATTGTGTATTAATGTAATTAAATGAATTATTATGGTGTTGGTTTATTTTCTCATTGTAATTCCTCCTTGAATAATTAGTATTTACCTGTTACTGACAGGCTAATTCATGAGGAATTTTTGATTGGGTCTCTTTAAGCGCTTTTCAGGAGTTAGACCCAATCAAAAGATGACATCCATCACAAAACACCAGCCCATAGTAGAGATGGAAACAAATAAAATTACTATACAAATCTAACAATAATGTAAAAATATCTCTAATGTTCATAAAAATTCTTGTGGTTGTATTCCAAGTTAGTGAAGAGAAGAGATATATTGATCATTAGTTCACTTTCTCTACCCATTTTTAAAACATATATAATTAGTTCAATTTCTCTACCCATTTTTAAAACATAGGTGGTAATTTTTAAAACTTGATATATATTACCACTAAAATATATTGCTTTAAAAAAGTCGAGTTTTATACCAACTTTTGAAAAGGTAATTCTATACTATTCATTTTGTTTCAAAACTGGCCCTTAGTATTGTTTATATATCGATTTTTTTATTGATTTTTTGACTTCTGAGTTATTGCAATCTATAATTTTGTGTGATTTATCATTTACTGATCAAAACAAGTCTTATATCGTAATATGAAAGAAATCACATTGAGACTAGCTGCTAACTCACCATAAAAAGATGTATTAAAAGAATAAAGTTTTATATGAAAATAGTTCATGATAATCTTATCATGAAATCTGTTTTGAAAAATTTTAAGTATATAATACTTAATTAAAAAAATTATGAATCTTATTTGGAGTATATAAAAAAAAGTTAGTGGTATCGTATTTATCAACCACAATTAATTTTTTCACTATTTAAATTATTCATATTTAATATAAAAATATAATATTATAATATTTAAATTTAAAGTATTAAATTTTAAAAAATATTTAAAATAACAAATATTTAATCAAAAGTATCATATATTTATTGAATAATAGTTTACAAATATAAATATACGAACATGTTCATATAAAACACTAGAAGATATGAGACCGCAATAATAAAACCCTAAAAGATATGAGACCGACTTATTGCTTATGAACTTACAAAATTCTCCTTTGGCACATTCCATCAGGATATATAATATAATAGTATTTGTGATCTCATTTTACAAAATTGAATCTGAGATAGTCCGCTTAAATTTTAAGGGTAACTTTAGGAATTTAAATTCTAATTTTAGTTTGAATAAAATATGTAGCTTCTAAAAAAAAGGCACTTTTGTGTGAGACCGTCTCATGCATGAGACGGAATGAGACGAATATGAGACAAGTCACTTTTTAATAAATTGTTATCACTTTTATATCAATTTGTATTAATCTTTTAAAAAGTAATAACAATTTATTAAAAATGATTCGATCTCATGCATGAGACCGTCTTATATAAGCTTTCAAAAAAAAAAAAAGCATCGAGCGATGCATGTCAGATTTTCTTTAAAAATTTGGTCCTTAATATCTATATAGATTTCACGTTCAAGTCTAACACACACCTTGCTAATTCTTTTCTTATTTAGTTAACGTAGAAGAAATAAAATAAATATATAAATTCCCACAATGTAATTAATTTTATAATTCACGTTCAAGAATAATACCCACTGCGTTTTATATGATAAGAGGAAAATATGAGCATCATACAGAGTAGGTTGAGATGACAGTTCAATGAGAGTAAATCATTGTAACTTTGACTTTGTCAAACATATACATCTGGAGTCGGCATACTTTGAATATAATATTATTACTTATTTCTTATTTTATTCGTAATTTTTTTAATCTTATATTCTTTAATTATTTGTAGAATTATTAGTTCTCGGTCAACTTCATGTAATACTTCTATTTTATTAGTGGATGGGAAGTGGAATATAAACACTTTGAGGGTCAATTGTATTACCAAACCTTAACCAAATCCCAGTTAAATTAAACTTCCATGTGGAGCATTTTTGGATTGTTTTCCCTCCATCCCCTCTCTCTGTATGTCTTTATCAAAAAACTCATTGTCCAAAGATGCTATTTAAAAATAAATATTGAATAAATTTCGTACTTATTCAATAGCCTGCAAACCTGGTTCAGCCATCTTTTTAATTAGAAATTTCTCTTTAGCCTCAATCTTAGACATTCTAATTTATTTTATCTTAAACGATTGTAATGTAAATTATTGAATTTGAGATATTTGTATATGGACTGTTGTAGAATACAATTCTGCAACTTTAGTTGATTGAAATTTAATATTTTGTAGTAAAGGTCCCAGCATATTATATCTTGCCGTTGTTGAAATTCATAACATTGTTGGGACATAGTCAATTACATTATTGAGATCAATTCAAACTACTGCCTAATCTTTTACTTTGTATACACTATTTTTTTCTTTATTGTGGTCAATTCATTAGGGTGGTTATCGGTCAATTTTTTTAACCTAGTCAAATTATTCTTTCAGATCATTTTTTTTTTGAAAATTGTATAGCATGAAAAATTATTTGCCATAATACGATTTAAAAAAGGGGAATAAATTTTATGAAAAAGCCCATAACAAGAATGGGCCTCGTAAACCTTTTAAGTGGAGTATTGTCATATTGGGCCTAAGCTAGAAAGCGTCCTAAGCCCAATAATCATAGGTCGACTTCGCCTGATACAAACAAACACACCAATTTAACCCATGATTTTATAGCTAAGGTATTTTGTCATACTTTTTAAGGAAAAACTAATGCTCGCCGTTTGTACCACCGTATACCTGTACAATTTGATTCAATTTCAACACATAATGGATCATAGGTCAAAAATTTTAAAAGTATTAATATAAATTAAAATTTTAATTTATATAAATAAAAAGTAGTGTTAATATAATGAATACTATTTAGTAGTATAAAAACTGCTTTCGTGCAAAACAAAAGCACAATTTGATAAAAAAAAAAATTGTGGATCAAAATTGTATAAGTTGCGTGGTGGAATTAATGTGTTGAAGTATCACTTAATTTTTAAAAGAAAAATCACTATAGTTGTTGTCTATTGCAGTAGACAATTTTTTTAGAGAAATTAAATGTTTAGCAATTTGAAAGATTGAAAGGGTATTGGGTAAACTTATAAAGAATCGTATGAAAATGAGAATGGAAAGGTGTGAAATCATATTCATTAATCCATACCTCTCAAATGAGTGTGATTTGGTAGATTCTGTAGTTTTCAGAAATTCATAGCTATATAATTATGAATACACAATATGAATTTTCTCATAATATCACATCTGAAACTTTTATAATCAGGTACCCTCTCGTACAAATTAAATATATATTGTCCAATTATACCCTCACTCTTTATTTGGATTGTTTTTGAATTAATTAGTTGGAGAATTTTTTTTTGTTAAAAACGACTTCACAAGAGAGTATTTTGTTAATAGTAACTCATATATCTCGAACATTACCTTTGGTGTTGTATTTGCAAAGTCGCACCATACGTTTCGCAAAAAAATTTTACTTTTATTTACACTTCCATTCTATTTTTGATTCATTTACAAAAATGGATATATATATATAATAAGAATTTGTTTATAATATTCATTTAGGGTTTGTTGGATAGAAATAATGGAATTCACAGATCTCATTTGTGAACCATGTTCATATAAATTTTTGTCATGTAACTATATTTAGATATAGTCCATATACAAATTTATGGACCATGTTCATACAAATTTTTATCGTGTAACTATATCTAGATATATAGTCATATACAAATCATGAACCATATTCATACAAGTTTTTATGGTGTAGCTATATTTAAATAGAGTACACATACAAATCCAAAATCTACTACATAACCTTTTCAAGAAACCTAACAATCTAACATGCATTTTGAACATAAATAATTTAAAAATTCAATCAATTATAGTAAAGTAAGAATACAATATTGATCGATGATCCTCCAATTAATTCATAGCAAGAGTTTCATCATTTGCCAGAATACCAGTGCTGCTGCATATGTATGCATTCACATGCACATGCATATATACTAACAAAATGATGACCAAAGCTAAAGAAAAAAATAAAATAAAATAGAAAGGGGAAATAAATGAATGCATAGATTGCGGTACTAGTTGCCCCTAAATAGGCAATACTGCCAAAAGCCATATAACTAACCCGTCGCTGGTTTCGAGTGTCATGGCGTCATCTATCACTGCTTTTCACCACTTTGATTTTGAATTCTACAACTTGTTACTTACCCTATAAAACGTATTTAGGTTAAATTCTATTCATTTTTAAAAATTATATTAGTTAATTTTTGTAGTTAAGTTAAAAATGATGAGTGCTTGAAACAAAAAGATTTTAAATCGAATTAAAAAATTGAGTGTTTGAAAAAATATATATTTTTACTAATAGTGGGATCAATTATATGTGAGATTAATTAGTATTTTTCTCTTGTCGAATTCATAAAGTAATCGTAAAAATGATATGAATTAGTGGTAGATGGATAAGAAGAATTTAAATTTATATTATAACTCATCTCTTACAATACCGTCCTACATAAGAATTTATTTTTATTTAAAAAAAAAAAAAAACTCTCTTATAAACAGTTCTCACAAGAGGTGCACATAATTCATTAACTAATTAAAAATGAAGATGTAGAGAATTAGTGGATAAATGAGTGAGTAAAAATGAATTTAATTTAAATTTGTTTCACACAAAAATTCATATTATTATTAACTATTATATCTATTTATTTTTCCTCAAAATTAAAGGCTCCTATATATATTTAGTCGGTCCTTGACCGGAATCGAAGTTATCAACAAAAAAGGCTCCTATATATACTATAAAATGTGAGGTCTTCTAAATGCCCACATTATCCACCTATTTGCACACCGATGCTCCAATTGTTGTCAATTTGATACACAACATTTGTGTTC
The DNA here is from genome assembly GCA_030762865.1 of Paraleonurus japonicus. Taxonomy (NCBI): domain Eukaryota; kingdom Viridiplantae; phylum Streptophyta; class Magnoliopsida; order Lamiales; family Lamiaceae; genus Paraleonurus; species Paraleonurus japonicus. Next base: position 37,127,418 of record CM061061.1, read on the forward strand.
ATAGATAGGGCTGAGGCGCACCCCTGAATTTAAATTAATATCAGTTATTTTTAAAAATTCATAATAGTGTAAAAATAATAATAATAAAATACTCTTTTAGATATGTTTAATTATGAACGGAATAGAAATGGTAGAAAGAAACACGGAGAAGGTAAAAAAAAAAACCGCGCAACAAATTGCCAAAACCAACTCGATTTCTTTGCATCTCATTAAAATTTCATTAAAGAAACCGGCCAATATATCATAAGAATTTGAGTTAGATTAGTTATTTATTTATATATATATATATATATTTTTAAAGGGATTTATTTGTGTATCTTGATATTATTGATTATTAATTATGAGATTACCAGATTATATGACTATATACACACAACTTAAGCAAACAAGCTCATAGAGCCTACTTACTTATTAATGAAAATCCTGACTCTGTCACTGGTTGTATGTTGTTATATTAGAATAAAATAGATAATACACACATTTAAATTCATTTGTTGTAGTATAAATCTCCCTTTACATCCATTTGTGAACCTTCATAGTCTACGTGGTATCTCCATGTTTCTTTTTTCTATCAAGCCTAAATTACACAATCCAAGTCTCTATGTAAAATTTTAATTTTCTCATTAATTTGATTTTTAAATAAAATTTCAAATTATTTATGCAACAATTAAGTAATTAATGAATGCGAACTTATCAATTAAAGAATTAATGAATATCTCACGTGGTTAGAATCTCACTACATATGTCGTAAGATCATGAGTTCGAGTCACAATTTGAACGATAAAAAAATATATATATATTTACTGCTACAATTTTTTAAAAATCCAAAGGATAACAATTGGTTGAAGGTTAATCGCTGATCTGATTTAGCATAGGATATGAACCTTCAACTATGAGTTAAGTCTCCCTAAATGAATCTTTATTAAAGTTGAATATTATAAGAAAATATCATGTTTAATTCAAATTAAATCAATAATAAACTTAAATTGGATTAATTAATGATGGATTCGAACATATCAATATAGAAACAAGTCATAAAAAGGTAAAACTAATATATATATATATATATATATATATATATATATATATATATATATATATATATATATATATATATATATATATATATATATATATATATATATATATAGCTTTGAGCCCTGATTTTGTCGATTCATGCAGTTAATTTTTATTTTCCAAATTGGTTCATTGATATCAATTTAATGATTTAAGTTTGTGTCGATTTTTCTTTTGCGTTTTTTTTTCACACAGATCTCCAGTTATATAACAGTTAACTTTATTACATGAGCAACATATTTTTATAATTTGTTTAATAGCAAAATTTTCTACTATAAATTTTGAACTAAAAACTTTATTACTAAATATATAAACGAATTCTAAAAGTTACTACATTAACTAATATACTAATAATTAATAATATTTAACATATATGTTAATAATAAATTATAATTTAATTAATAAAATTCAAATATATGTATTTAAAATACAATTGTAAAAATTTAAAAAATTAAATTAAATTTGTTGATAGGTGAAGTTTTTTTAAAAAAAGATTTAGCATAATATTAAACATGTGTATTAAAAATATAATTATGAAAAAATATATATTAGTTGATTGATGTATAGATATAGTTCAAATATATTTTATTTTTTAATTAAAAAAATTATATTATAATTTGTTTATTTTTTTAGTTGAATATGATTAATCGAGACGAATATATATAGAATCATGTTATTTAAAAAAATTGAGTATAGCTCCACTACGTATAACCTAAAGGTCATGGGTTCGAGTTATCCTTTGCCCGATTAAAAAAAAAAAAAAATTGTGTCGTTTGTAAATACACATTTCATGTTGGTAAATTTTTTTTTGACTTTTAAATGTAAATTAATATTTTACATATATATATATATAAAGAAAATAGTGATTTCTCCAATATATTCCAACCCAAATTTATTTTTACTTCCCTACCATATTATCTCTATTTATTCTTAATTTTTAATATCTTTAAAAAAATCATATTAAAATGGATAGAAATTTGGTAAGAATTTTTCAAATCATTCAAATCTTACTTTTGAAATTCACCTCCCCCAATTGTTAAATTGTGTCAAAATTCCCGCACCTTTAAAAGATTTGATGATTTTCTAGAAGAATTAATAGATAAAAAGTGTAATTATTGACAGTTTTTAAAGAATTTTTAGTTCAATTTTCATATGACATTGTAAATTGAAATTCTGTCAATTTTCTTAATTAAAATTATTTTTTATTAAAATATTGAATACACATAAATATGGAATATTATATAACATATTGCAACATTTTGGAATGATTATTAAATATTTTATTTGTGCAAGAATTTTGAAATATTAGAAATCATTCTCATCTATTAAATTAAAATAATCTCTACCATTCATTCATGATTTGAAGTTAGTATAAATAGAAGTAAATATTTCATTAGTAAATCATCTAAAAAGTAATCAAATATTCAATAAAACTATTATTATTCAAAAATTTTAAAGTAATCAAATTTTTTTATTTTATAATTTTATTAAATTTTTAATATTATTTTTAAAAAAATAATATTTATAATGAGTTTAGTGTATAATTAAAAATATATATAATTAATTTAATAATTGTGAGATACTCATATATTTCATCTTATAAAATTTACATATTAATTAAAAGTATTAATAAAAAATGTTAATAATAAACAAAATAATTCACCTCGGATAATATTCAAACTATGTATTGCACGGAGAAAAATACTAGTTATAATAAATATTAAAAAATAACATATAGCTGATAATTGATATATGATAATTAAATAAAAATCTCTTTCTTAAAATATATAATACGATAACATGTAACATTGTTTAATCAATTAATTTTAGCTATTTAAAATATATAATTACTAATTACATAATATTGCTTTAAAAGAATAATATAAATTTTTTTTCGAAATTAATTTTGCACTAATTACAAAAACGATTAGTTTCGTATACATTCACCCCATACATGTACTAATATGTGCTACACATTATAACTAAAAAGTGAGAACTTTTATAAATAAAAAATATTAATTATAATAACAGAAAAATATTGGGTGTTAGTATTATTGAAATGTGACAATAAAATTAATTGAAAAATGTCATAAAAAACTTGATTGCATACTACCACAAGGAACCAACTCTTATACAAAAATATGTAAAAAGATTATATTTATAAAACTAGAGACAATAATTACTGGATTCATTCAAAAATCGATATCTATGTTATAAAACTATGTTCCAACTCTTAATCTAATAATTTTAATATACATTATCATAAAACTATGTTCCAACTCTTAATCTAATAATTTTAATGTACATTAATATTATATTGTGTGCAGCGATAATACAAGAGTAAATATGATATACTAGTTACTTAAAATTAACGATATGGAGTCAAAGCTGCATCGATTAAGGAGTATGAATCTTATAATAAAAAGAACATAGGTCTTTTTTTTTCTTTTTCTTTTGTAGGCAAAATGCTCTTGATCTACGACGTATTTCCAAAAATAGACTGGATATATTTCAGCAACTACATGAAAAAAATTAAATAGAATTTGAATTTTAGCCCTGATTTCGTTCAAGATACACAAAAATAACGGGACCCATCTTGCATGAGATTTTGTACCTTTAAATTATAATAATAAATAAACTGCTGAATTTCATCCTTTTGTTCCTAACCCTTTTCACGTCTAATGATACAAACGATCAGTTCCTGCAGCAAAATTATTACGTATTAGCATGACAATAAATTCACCCAGTCCCATCCTACATTCAATGTAACAACTACAGAAATTAGGGGACATATAATTTTATATGCTGCAAATGAAGCTTATAAATAGGCTAACGATCATTTTCATGTTTCATCAACTTGCAACAAAACTGATAAAAGAGAAACAAACTAGGGTTAACATGGCCGGAAAGAAAGAGTGCTCTTTCACAAGTGCAATGGCACTTTCAGAAATGGGTATAAGTAGTGTTCCCCAACGTTATATACTTCCTCCACCACAACGCCCTATCCTTCACCAGGAACCGCCCCACTGCTCCACCAAGGCTCCCCCTATTATTGATCTTTCCGCATTATCCAACCCAAACCTTCGCTCAGGTGTGATAAAAGACGTGCATTGGGCCTGCAAGGAGATCGGGATTTTTCAGGTAAGTTCACAATTTTTAATATATGCTGAATAATTCGAGAAACTTGTTTTTCGGGGATATTTAAGTCTCTAATGGTGGTACACGACCAGCATATTTTTTCAAGTTTAAACATCAGAAATTAGAGAGTAAAAAGAGTAATTTAGGGGAGCCTATAAAAGAATTTCCGTATTCCAAAGTATCTTAGGGCTTTGGGCCAAAGTTATTTTGAACGTCATGCATGCAGCTTAACCACTGTGATTTGGAAAGATGCAATAAAGTTGTTCATTCTGCAGGTAATTAACCACGGAATTCCAATGTCATTCGCAAATGAGGCGCTAGATGTTGCTGCAGAGTTCTTCGATATGCCTAATGAAATGAAGATGTGTTTTGCCTCTGCAGATGTCAGTTTACCTGTACGCTATGGCACAAGTCTGAATCACACAACTGATAAAGTTCAGTATTGGAGAGACTTCATCAAACTCTACGCTAATCCAATCTCAACTTGGATAGACATGTGGCCATCACAACCCCCAACTTACAAGTAAGAAACTGAAATATAATCCCTGTACTCATTTTCATAATACAAGGCATCCATAAAATACAAATAACTATTTACTACTTACATTCTTATTTAGAACCTGTTCTCAAGTATCCTAGACCCATCCCAAAATGAAAAAGGTTAGGTCTAAAATTGTGTGTGAAATTTTTGCAGGAACAAAATGGGAACCTATGCAAAGGCTGTACATGATTTGCAAGCAACGATAATGGGAGTAATATTTGAGAGTTTAGGTCTACCATCAAACTACCTACAGAAAGACATCGAGCAAGGCTCCCAAGTCATGGCCGTCAACTGTTATCCTGCTTGCCCAGAACCAAGTCTAGCACTAGGCCTGCCACCACACTCAGATTATGGAATGTTAACAATAATTCTCCAAGACCAACGAGGGCTAGAATTCATGGACAGCAATCAGAAATGGCTCACTGTTCCAGTTATTAAGGAAGCTTTCGTGGTTCAGGTGGGGGATCAATTGGAAGTGCTAAGCAATGGTCGATACAAAAGTACTGTTCATCGAGCAATCGTGAACTCAGAGAACAAGCGTCTTTCAATTGCTAGTCTTCACAGTCTGGCAATAGATACAAAAGTAGCACCTGCTCCAGAACTAGTGGACGAGAAACATCCATTGTCCTACAAAGAAGGCAGCTTCGGAGATTTTCTGAAGTTCCTTAAAGATAATGGCATTCTGGAGGGAGGTACATAGACACGTTGAAACAGAATTGAGACAGCACTGTGAAGCAGACTGAGCATTGGATGCACACAAAAGTTATTGCTCCTTCTTCTGAATTCTGCATTTAAAATTTCAGAAAAATATAGTGGTATCAATAAGTACCATCCAAGTCTTGGAAGGTTCTAGAATACAATGCATTAACTAAAGTCAGTTTTATGTTTGGTTTGTGAAAGTTTTAGTTGTTCCGGCAAGTTCGGTACACGTTAGGGTTTCTATTGGAATTACTATGCATCTAGTTATTTGCAGTTATCCTCCCTTGCTTGTAGTGGAACTTATTAATGTCGTCATAAATATTCAAAAAAAAAAAAATTACACGTGCTTGATCTTGAAAATGATCGAATGCCAAGAGCCACGGAATTCCTTACCAGATAAATCATTCAAAAATGGAACTTAAAATAATTGCTAATTGAGGATTTACCAGCAAAGACGTTCGTTGCAGTTTATTTAACCAATTTTGAATTTGATTTTTCATTCTTCCTTATTGCAATAAACAAAAAAAAAAAAATAAAGCTTCAGATGTACATCTCTAACTGAATCTTTCATAACAGGCTACAATATGCTTTTCTTGGAATTTTGATGAATTTAAATCTCTAATCTTCAAATGAATCCCTACACTATAATGCAAGGGAATCTCATTATATTATATGAAAATGATGCTTATTACATTAATAAAGAAATTTTATTTCACATGTGAACTTTTCTGTAAAGAAATGGCCAATCATCAACAGTTAAAGCTGAAAAACGAAAACAAATAGTTAGGCACCACAAAAAGTGTGAAATGTATTGCATTAATTCTCTATAACTTTGGTAAATAAATCTGGAAAATAGTTGGCTGATCTTATCAGTACGAGTATAATCCAACATATTGTATGCTTAAAGCGATAGCATGATACGTGCACAAACAATATAGTTCCTACATAATCTAACATATGCTGGATGAGTTCAGTTTTAGAGTTTAGACTATTTACCTAGTTAGGACTTCAGTTTAAATCCAAAATATAGAATAATGAATGGTGATAGTTGTCAATAAATCTACGTAAAGAGGAAATCATAGCATTTGTTCAGACCATTACAAAGATTGATGTGAAGAGCTACAAAGCCTACCAGAAATAAACAGGGCATAAAAGTATTAAGACATCGAGCCATGGCACGAACTCTGCAAACAAAGGACAACTGCAAACATATAAGCTTATTGTCCATCAGGCCTCTTTTTTAGTGTATGGTCATGTTTAACATAATTCCATTATCTTTTCTGTAAGTGCGTCTGTCATTCATAAATCATAAGAAGTTGCGTAAAAAGGTGAAAGAAACAACTATAAATTTCATATGCATGCATATATAAGCTACGTTGCTTCGCCTCGGCCAGGGGCACTGGGTACAGGTATGTTCTAAGAGCTTGACCTTACACTTTTCAAAAATATAGGTTTGGGTATGTTATGCACACATATTATAATATATAATTATATATACATATATTACTAATTTAAATTAAAGATTAATCAAATTATAACATATAAATTGCCAAATAAAAGTAAAAAAAGATCAAACTACAGATTTAGAAGTCCAAACCACATAAACAACAAAATGACCTAACATAAAAAGTTAAGCAAAAACTCTTGAAAGGGTATAAGGTATTAAGTGCCATTTTTAAAAAAGAAGGAAACGTCCACTTTTACGCTGAAGTGTCCAGAACAGGATCCATACCCATACCAAAGTCATACCCGAAGGACACGGGTACTCCATTTTTGGATGTCCAAGTGGCAATGCATATAAACAAGTTTACAGAAAACGACAAATTCCCCGCCCCATGTTGACAAAAGATAACATATAGCCTATAAATAAGTTTACAGAAAACGACAAATTCCCAATCCTACGTTGACGAATGATAACATACAGTATAAATATCGCCTCATTTTGTTCCACAATGACGAAAGATCACATACAGCCCATAACTATTGCGCCATTCTTTGACGCGATATTTCAACATGTAATGCCAATCAGATTCCAAACTTTTGGGGCTGCTAAAGAGTGTGTATTTCTCCAAATAATTTGGAAATTTCAACCGAATTTTGGAAGAATAGTCCTTTTTTAATTTGAATGACACTCTGAAGTGTCTAAGCAGCAATTCAAATAGATAAATAAATAAGTACATGGAAATCGACAAATTTCCACGTGGATGAATGATAAAATACTGTCTACTTTTTGTCGTGAAATTTCCAATTGTAAAGCCAGTCAGATTCCTAATTTCGACTGTTATAGGGAGTGGGTGATAGGTATATCTTCTAATAATTTGGAGGCTACAACTAAATTTTGCATAAGTTGTCCTTTTTAAGTTGTGAGAGTGAGTCTTTAAAATTGAACATTATATGGTCTTTTTCTGGAGATATTTATACAACAGTTTGGAAACTGTGGAGGGGTGACTGCAGTCATCTCCCCATATAGAAATTTTTCTATACCATATCAGTCTGGAAAGCATATCGTGAAGCCAAATAAAGCATCATAAAATTTGTGGTATTACCATATTTATCTTTAGAATTTGATTTTCAATCTGCAAAACAAAATAAGAAGACTTATCTTGCATCCCCATTCATCACAATTTCCCAATTTCTAATCAGTATTACCGAAACCAAATTCGAAAAAACAACAATTAATAGATCAAAAATAAAAACACCTCATGCATTGAATTCAAACTTACAGATACGATGTTCAATTTCTGATACGAACTTCAAGCCTACGTGCATTAATTACAAGCGATCATTTGGCATTGCAAACACAATCCTGGAATCCAAAAGTAATAAATTCTAAAAAGCTATCATCAGATCATATTTCTCAAAAGCCAGCGACTAGATATCGCCTACTAATGGCGGAGATGAAGGTCTGGTAGAGGCCGTCTTCTATAAAACGCAGCGAAGCAGCGACTATATTAAATAATAAAGTCTCGGTTAAGAAATCAGAACTTACCGGAGTTCAATACTCTACCACTCCTCTTCCTCCGTCGGCCGGAAGCGCCGTTTAATTCTTCCTCTTCTCCACCATTGTTATTGCTCGTTGTCTATTCCTTCCCCCTTTGTCCCTTGAGGGCTCGTAAAGCCGTTTACAGATAATTCAATTAGGGCCGAGTATCAAATCATGGGATACGGCCCATTACGTTTTGGAGGCCCAGCGCCAGAAAAAAATAGTGCATAACAATAAACGTATATCGTGAATTCTTCACGTGTACGTAAATTGCAATTATGTGTGAATGTATACACTTTCGTATAAATGTGTGAGAAATGTATGTTCAGTACAATACATGTCGAATGTAGCATCTAGGGTATCGAGTATCACTTGTACGGCTATACATAAGGACATAATGAGCATTAGCATTGCCATGTGAAAATGTAATATGTATCCTTAGATCTCCAATGGGTATTATAAATTATAATACATAGCATTAACAAAACATCTTTTTTTTTTTTTTTTAAATATATTTTTCACTCTTCCATATTTTGATGTTGGATCGATCATGGACGAGCATTTGAACAGTATTTGGAAAGTATATTCGCATATGTCTCAGTCCACCAGAAGGCGGCAGAGACAAAAATGCCTCACAATGTCGGATTCGCATCCGCCCCTAAAAGGATGAGATTCTCGAATCCGCGAGTCCGTTGCGTATCCGATTGCCACGTGGCGAATCGGTAATAAATACACTAACGCACTCGCGAATCCTGGACGAATCCAACTTGATGATTAGACGGAGATATTCAATTAAATATTAAATATATTGTTTCAATTGAATTTTATTATGTAATGTAATTTTGTAACTTAAATTGACTTTGTAAGACTCATTTTAGATTGAATTCACTATTATGATTTACATATTGGATGGACAAAATTGAATTGTTGTTTTATTACTTAATTAAATTAAATTATTAATTATACGTTTAAGTTTTGAACGAGAGAAAATGTGAATTACATATATTTTACTTACGAATTTTTAAAATATATATTTTTATATATAATAAAATATAAATAAATAGATGTATCCTTCACGAATCGCACCCTAATTTTTAAAAGAAAATTGTATCCCCCTACCCGTATCGTATCGCTTCCGCACTCGCACTCCCCGCAGTGCAATATAGCTCCTAAGTCTGTTATGAAGAGTTCTGCTTGGCCAACATTGAAAAATGTATCGTCTTTCACTAGAAGCAATGAGAATGGAAAAATTAATACAGTGAACTCGAATATTGACGACTACATTTTAAATTGTTAGCAGATAGTGTGTTGTTAGAAAAAAGAGGAAAGTTGAAGTAAGGAATCTAGCCAACACAGGCCAAATTTGTATGATCGACTCGCCGTCGAGCAATTTAGGACCATGAATTGGCAAGCCTAATTAAAAAGAGTAACACTTATGTGAAGCTGGGTGCATACGATGAACTCTATTTTATTATTATTATCATGTACATTCATCGTCATCACATGGGCGTACACTATCATTGTCATGTATATACACGGTTTTAAGTAAATATAAAAGTGATAGCACTTGTGCATGAAAGTGATAGTGAATGTGCATGACAATAATAATAAAATAGAGTTCATCATATGCATGCGATTCACACAAGTTTTTACCAGTTAAAAAGTACTCTATCTGAAATTAATTTAATCGGAATTGTTCCTGCAATAGTGTCCGATCATTAATGCAAGAATAATTGGGTAAAGGTTCACAATGTTTGACTTATGTGAACATTATTTTTATATCTATCGTAGTGCACATTAATTTTTATTTTCTTTAACGGTATTGTGGTTTAGTAATTTTTCATTGTTTTTTTATTTATATTCTTAAAATATTGCGATCAGTGTAAAATTTGATGTGAACTTTGGAGATGATTCCAGCATTTATACCAAATTTTCAAATCAGTGGCCAACCATTGGAATTGGTCTTCTTGTTGCAAAAACATATTTTTTTTTTTGTCTGGAATTAAGAGTTGCGAGTGAAATGCAAATTTTTAATGTTTTAAATTGTGGAAATTCTAATGAATAGTGAATATATGTGTCCATCACTTCATTGAGATTTTGTTGTGAAGAATGTGTGATCAATGTTAGAAATACTAGGGTTCTATTTTACATTGTCAGAATTGTAGGCCCAAGTCTAAAAATTAGATTATCTCTGTCAACAACCAACTAAATTTTAATAAAAAAATTATTTATTTTGCTTACAGACATACATAGTCTACAAATCTAACCCAACTCAACCAAACTCAATTTCATTTATTTTTTAAATTTTATTAATAACACAAATTTAGCTTTTTTATTATTTATTAATTATATATTATCTATAATCAAGTTTTATTATATTTAAAAAGTGAATATACATAAAAATTACTTCCTTTATATTTTATATCCGCAAGTATAATAAGAAAAAAATACAATTTTAATAATAACTTTAAATTGTAATTATAAACAACTTCAAATTGTGATTCAAAATATATTAATATTGAGCTCTACTTATAGAGAATTGAAAATTGTGAATTTTGATATTAAATTATCTTAAATATTAATCAAGTTTAAACTATATCCCTAAAATATCTTTTCCTAATTAAATTAAAAAGTTACAAGGGTAACTTTATCTCAAATGAGTGAGTAAAGAAATAGCAAGGTGTGACACTCGTAATTGTCAACCAGTCGGTATCATGAGATCGTAAAATTATTATTTTTTTATGTTGGGTTAGTTAATCAAAGATAGTCTTAAATAATAGAATGGTATTTATAAGTGAAATATTATTATATTTTAAAAATTCTAAATTTAGAAGGAAAAATGACATGGAAAACTGAAATCATGAACCCATAGTAAATATAATGTATATCCAAACACTCCCTCAACCAGTAGATGTGATCCAGTGTTTGCCACGCCCATTAGTTAAAGGTGAGATGGGTGCTTATTATTGTCGTGGGATTGGGATGGGCGGTTATTATTGTCATGGGCCACATTCTAAAATGAATTTTAATTGGATGATCCTCAAGACTGCACGTGCATGCTAACACCATACTTTGGAAATTGTTTTCTAACATAACAGACAGTAGCATCGGACAAATCTTGTGAATAGCTTTCATTACACCGCTAATGGCCGGTGTGAGATATTTTATGGCAACTATAAAATTAGGCCTCTAAATCTCTTTTTATCGACAATTTTATTTTCAGTTTTTAATTTAATTTCAAGTATGTTCGGACTTGTTTAGAAATTATTTAAAAAAATAAATTTAAATTATATTATGTACAATTTTTTTGGTGTACATAGATATGACTCCTTTCAATTTTATCCTTTCAAATTTTTTACTTTGATTATTAAAACTAAATATTCATGATATTTTAGGTTTAATTTTGAGTTAAATCGTAAAATTTATTTTTATTTTTTCTTTTAATATTCAGTTATGTATTTGGAGAGACATGGTATTGTAGAAAAAAATAATTAAATGTGTGTGTATATATATATATATATATAAATCATAAGTTATTATTATTCAGTTATGTATTTGGAGAGACATGGTATTGTAGAAAAAATAATTAAATGTGTGTGTATATATATATATATATATAAATCATAAGTTATTATTAATCGATCGAATAAATTAAATAACGAAGTGATATAGGCCAAGTAGTTAGAGTTCCACGACATAGTTCGCTATCTCATTCGACTCCAAAAGAGCAGCTGCCCTGATTAGGCTCTAAACATTTTTCTCCACCACCAATATTTTTTCTTCACCTAGTTTTAACGTTGACATACTAATAGATTTTAAAGATTAGATCTCTCGTTAATTTAAGTTTATGTAAAAAAAAAAAAATTTTTGCACATGAACTTGAATTAAAAAAAAATTACAAGACATACTAAAAGATTCTAGACAAATACTTGTAGGAGGTGCATTTTTAAATAATACCAGTCATTTTACTAAAAGGTATTAATTGTTTTTATTTTTATAATACTTACTTTTAATAAATTATATAAAGATTGCATATTCTAATTGATACACCCAAATTACTCTAACTTCTGTTAGTTAGTTGGGATTTTATATGGTCGACAGACTATTCATCCCGCTCTATGTTAGGAATTCAATTAAAAAATAATGTGTCATCTATCATTAACGATCTAGCTTCGCAATAAAATAAAATGATTACTTTAAAAAAATTATAAAATTATTTAAATATCTTTATGGTATTTTTTTCAAAAATACAAATTTATAATTTTTTGTACTAATTTATAATAATCAATGAACTTAATTAATAGTAAAATTTTAATTATGTTAAATATTTAATTTATAATTTTAATTATATTTAGAAATATTTTGATTTAAAAATAAAATATTAATAATGATATACATGTAATGTTGTAATTATAATATTTTTTCTTATTTTAAATTAAAATGAATTTTTATCATTTTATATTTATTAATATAATATATTAATAGGACAATGCAACACAATCACATATAATACATTACAAACGCACAAATCTGGAGTCTGGTTATTTAAAATAAATTTCATATAATCCAAAAATATCTAATACTCCCTCCATCCACTTTTAGTCAGGCTTGAGCACAAGTTTTAAAAAATATTGGTTGTTTGTGTATAAAGTAAATGAGTGAAGTAAAAGGTAAGAGTATTATTGTCAAATCATTAATAGGAGAGAGAAAATAGTGTGTATTTCAAATGACAATAGTGTAAATAAGTATATTTTATTCGGGTAGAAATAAGTAAAAAAAAATAATTATTTTGAGATGATATGTTAAAATTGAACGGATTAAAAAGATATATTGACTAATTAAAATTGGATGGAGAGAGTATATTTCTTGACGCCTGGTAGAACAAAGCCAACCGTAAAAAATCCTAGTTAATTTTGCTTTCAAGTATTTTTTTTTTAAAAATCATTTCAACTTCTTCAACCTTTATTTTTTCAAGAGGTGAATCTTGCGTACTACGTCTAACAAATTCTATTCCTGAGGGCGGATGATCTATATTTATTACGTATAATACTCAAACCAATGCAATCAATTTATTTTCTTAGTAATATACTTGAATGAAGTCTCTCACAACACAAGCCTTTTGTACTTATATAATCATATTAACTATATAACCATGACTATCGAAAACATAGATCTTAATACTGTCATTACGCACATTTAAATATAGGCAAAAACTTGTATGAAATCAAGACGGGACTTAGAGAATCAAATATATTACCGAGGTAAAAATTATTAACAAGGGTATCAAATATATGAGCAGAATCAGGGTGAAACCCGTTTCATGTATGATATTGCCTCATCCCAGAGAAGAAAAGAAAAAAAAATCATCCCAATTCATTTTGAAACCACCCTCCCCTTAACAAATTATCAACAAAAACAGTTCAGACATTCATTCCCACACTAGTCTTATAATAGAATAAATTCAATAATTCTACTTCAATATTCGGTAGAAAGAATCACATAATGTTGAACAAAATTGCAGCCAGAAAAAGCTATAAAAGATCTTGACAAAACAAAATGTTTCATATGCTGTGAATCATGACATACAAAAAAAAAAAGTTTAAACTGATCGCAAGGCAAAATAACTACATAACCCGACTGCAAAGTAATACCATGATTCAGTATATAATAGATGAGCAGAATCAAAACAATATCCAAAGCTTCTCAAGACAGGTAATACCAGGATAATACAACAATCCCACAGGTACCAAACAAAGCCTAGAAACGCAACGTCAACACAACTAAAACGAAGTTTTTCAGATTCAGGAAACAAAACTGAGCATCAAACATGAGTGATAATTAATTGTTCTTGTGCCACCAACTCTAGAAAAGCTAAAAAACATGCATTGCAGTAGAGAAGAAGCTATATAGAAATAACAGATGTACATCTGAAGCAGGAACTATAAAGGAACTTTTTGATACAGACCATTCCATTATTCCACTGTTCTCCCGTCCAATTAGAAAGCACACAGTTCATCAAATAGCAGAGGCGGGAGAATGAAAACATTTCATTTGCCTGCCAAAGTTGGGAACTGCCCTGGGTCTTCAATGGCTGGTGCCCGGACACTGCCTCGCCTCACTGATCCCATTGTACCCTCCTCTGGGCCCACGTCCACGGCCCCGTCCACGACCACCGGGACTGTAGTACCTCTCACCCTCAGCAGGCTTCAGGAATTCATTGATGCTGACAGACTATACAGAAAATGAAAAAAAAATCAAAAGACATCAAGTTTTGCATAATCAAATTACATTTCTTTATCAAACAAACCTCAGCAGGCTTTAGCAATTCATTGATGTTGACAGACTAAACAGAAGATGGAAAAAACAAGACATCAAGTTTTGCATAATCATACCACATTTCTTTATCAAACAAATTAGCCTGATCTTAAATAGGATATGGAAAAGTTTGTTTTAGATCATTTTCCTAATTTATTGAAACAGAACTTCTCCTCTGAGCAACTTGCAAGCTTGTAATAGCATTTCTGGAAAAAGTCAATGGTGATGAATGGGGCCTAAAGACTCATTCTAAATGGATTAATGGAATGGATTAGAACAAAGATAATTGGAAGCTGCAGAATTAAGGTAGACACTTGTAAAACACTTGCACAACCAACTACACCAAATTAAGGTTAATCTGCAACACAAATGTAGACACAGCTAGATACTCCACAAACAAACTCACAAGTTGCTATGTAAGCGTGAATAGTACCTTTTTGGCTCTCTCTTCTTTCTCAGCTAGCTCTTTCTTTTTATCCTTCTCAGAGCCCTGCAAAGAGATCAGGTCGAAAATAAGTGTTACCATAAAAAAGGGGCGAATTAAGTAGGGGGTCTAAATCGCCCAAAAACGTGTGACACGCAAAAGTTCATTAGAGATGAGGTTGAAATAGTTTACCAATTTGATAAATATGTCTTCATTAGTCTTCTTGTTTGAGAGTGCTTGCATGGACGCGAACTCTTTCGCATCAACCTTCCTTTCTTCAGTTTTAAGAGCAAGCAGAGCCTTCCTTTTCTCCTCAAGAAGCTTCTCATACTCTTCCAGAGTCATCTCCTAGAAACCGTAATTTTAAAAAGTCAAAAATCAAAGGCAGGCTTTCTAATTAAAATGCAACTGGTAGATTAGCTTTGAAGGAAGCACATGATAGAATTTTTGCCCAAGCCATAAATATGAGAACATTAAGTGGGATAACCATCAACTTCTAGTCATATGCATAAAAAAGTTTCCATATTTCAGCCTTGCCAAGGTGAACTAAAGGTTGAATCATTATGTATATATATATGTATATTCCTTCACCTTATCCTCAGGTTCTTTCTCTTCAACCTCAGCTTTAGCACCTTCCTTGTCTCCATCTGCTGCTGCAGTATCCTCCACTGCAGGCTTCTCCACATTCAGAGTTTTCTCATCTTCATTAACAGCTTCTTCAGTCACTCTAGAAGGAAAAGGTAGTTAACAAAAAGTAGGTCATGAAAAAAGGAAAACATTTATGACCCAGAGAGACTAAAGAAAGCAAGGAAATTCATACTGTGCCAATTCATCAGTCTGTGTTCCCCAGTTTCCTCGGCCAGAACCTTCCCGTTTGAATTCATTTCTGCAAAAATAAAGTCAGTATATGGACTAATATCAAATTAAGAATAACAATATATGAAAATGCCAATTCAACATAAAAAATAAGTTACGCACCCACGCCCAGTTCCACTACGACGATCATACGACCTATGTGGGCGGTCTCGTTCTCCTTCTCCAGCATCCCCATTGCTGAAACCGCCCCGTCGACCACCACCCCCACCACGGGGGACCACGGGGTCCACCGTTGCCACCACGCCTCTCAGAAGGTTTTCCATCAACCTCATCAGGTGCACCTAGACCAGCAGAAATTTCCCTGTTACCATATGATTCTCCATTGTTTGCAAAGTCCCTGTTGTATCCACCACGAGCGCCCATATCCACGTCCACCCCCACGGCCGCCTCGTGCAGGTTCAGATTTTCCCTCTCTGACTGCTTGGGTATACAAGTAAATGAGTTAACAGAGGCAAAAAGGGAAGAATAAAACACGACTCTAGAAGCCAATCAAACAAATAATGAAACTTATTACAAGGCCAATCTCTCCAGCTTAAACAAATATCCGCAATTAATCACCCAGAGAAACCAGATCCCAAATATAGTACGATTGACACAAACAACGAAAAATTATGTAAACTAGAAATAAACAAAGCTAATCTAACAACCCAACGGAACTTTCACCCGCTCAAATGAACACAAATCCAACCGTAACAAGTCGAGTATCCTCCTTACAGATTACAAATTAATGCAAAATCCTATTCACCAACTCCTAGAAGGGCATGAGATGCTGATTTTTTCGAGTATCAAGTTTCTTGTTTCATAAAAATTCCTTCATTCTCAAAAATAAAACTCGCTTCAGAAAATGTTCCAATAACATCAAACTCGTTTATATACGTACAGAACATCAAATACGTTTATATGCACACGGTTGAAAGATTTGGAGCACGTTAATAACAAATTTAACGAATAAAACTCATTCTCGATTCCTTATCAATTTAGTGATGGAAGAGATAGAAAACTTACCGGCTTCCGCTGGGGAAGCGGTTTGGAGGGGAGCTTAGGCTGCGCGGCCGCCGCCTTGTTCTGCAACGGCTGCTTAGCCGATGGAGCTGGGGCTTTCTTTGGTTCAACCTTCTGCTGGGCAGCAATAATCAACGATGGATCCTCAGCATCATCGTCTCCCCAGCAAATCAAATGGATTCAGAGTCGACATTTCTCCCCCAAAAAAAACCAAAATCAAGGCTTTCAGACTATCAACAAAGGAATACTTAATCCAAGTGTTTATTCATTATTGAGTATATCGAATCAACAGATCTACAAACGATGAAAAGGCAAGTCGCCGAAAGAGTGAGGGGAGGATTCCACAAACCCTAGCCGCAATAAACAGTAGATAGAAGGGAGTGAGTGAGGTTTATCTGCTGGTCGTGCGTGTGCTGTAATAGCCTCTTTACTTTATATACGCGAAAAAAGTAATTATCTTCGTTTTTTTTTTTTTTAATTATTTTTGTCCATGTACCAAAAAAAAAAAAAAATTCTCCAATAATAATAATAATGTAATTTTAATGGAAATTTTGAAATGTGCTTACAGACTAAAAAAATCTCCGATAATAATAATGTAATTTTAATGGAAATTTTGAAATGTGCTTACATACTCAAATCACGTTAAATATAAGAGAGTACAAATTAATATACTCATATTGCAAAATCATACAATTATTTTTCATATTTGCTGGGAGATACAATTTGCATATGTGATTTGTCAAGAATATCCTTGCATATACTATATAATAATAATGCATTCCATCAGTGTATATGCACATATCCCCAATTTCTTCCTTGACAAGCCTCAACACACCCACCACCACCGTAAATGGTCAAGGTCACCGTTCGATCAATTTCGACCGCCCATAAGCGATCCATTCTCTCATCCAGAGCCGGACCCACCCGCCTTCTTCTTCGTAATGCTTTTGCTCGTCATCTTTGCCTCAATTGCCGGAGGAGGAGGCGACAACGGCAGTGGGGCAACTTTCTTCTTCCGCCGCAACGTCAATAATTTTCGGCAACCTTCTTCTTCCGCCTCGTTTTCCATCTTTGATGAATGACGCCGAGAAGAAGAATTTGTGTTGCGGTGGCGAGAATCCGTGGTTGACAAACTCACGGCGATGAATGACGCAACGACGGAAACTCACGGCAAGAATCGTGTTTGCGGTGGAAGCGAGACTCGGCCGATGGTAGTGCCACGCGACAAAGAAGGAGTTTATTAGAGTACTTCGACATTCTTGAGCAAGGATTTTCTGTCATTTTACTTGCATGCCTTATTGATTATATGCGTAAAAAATGTGTGATGGTATAAAAATTAAAACTTTTTGGGCATAGTTTGGTATGAAAGGATTTTTAGGAATTATTATGGAATCGATAATTTTACCGTATGCAAGTTAGAATGTTTTTAAGGGTTTGTCCTTGTCGGATGTAGCTAGGAATTGGTGTTTTGCGCTATAACATTGCCCTTTGTATTACTTTTAGTGATTTTTCACCCCGATTTTTGCAATAAATTTTCTCGTTTCTTATAAAAAAATGAACATGTTGCCGGGCGCATATTCTATTCTTCTTACGAACTCCGATTGAGTCGATTTTTTTGCTACACGAAGCTCTCATGGCCCTCTTTCCACACTAATCAAAGATGTTTAATGAGCTATGTTAGGTTGTTGTTTAATTTTTATTGGTATGTTGCAACTAATTGTGTGTGGAATGCAAATAAATACCTTAATGTGCAAATTTATGTGGTTCAATGTAAATTGTCTTGTTGTCCAACTAATCGTATGGTTGTTCAATCCCCATATCGCTTTAATTTAGTTATACAACTTAGTTATACAATTTTTAATATGAAATTTTTTCATGTGGTTCGGTGTAAATTGTATTTGTTGTACAACTAATTATATAGTTGTTCAACACCTTTGTCTCGTATTTTGTGCCAAGCGTCTTAAAAAATTAAATGTTGTACTAACTTTATGTCAAATCCAGCTATAATGTCCGGTTCAACATAATTTGACTTGTTGTGCAACTAATTATATAGTTGTTCAACAATTCTGTCTCATTTTTCGTGCCAAGCATCTTAAAAAATTAATTGTTGCATAAACTTTATATCCAAGCAAGCTACAAAGTGTTCCTAGTTCAACATAATTTGACTTGTTGTGCAACTAATTATATAGTTGTTCAACACTTCTGCCTCATTTTTTGTGCCAAATGTCTTAAAAATTAATTGTTGCACAAACTTTATGGCCAAACAAGCTACAATTTATTCTAGTGTCTTGTCTCATAGCTTAGGGGTAGTTTTGACTTTCCATCCAATAAATTGTATTGGCATGCAATTAACTTTTTTCATGTATGCAATGGTAATTTTCATAGTTATTTTGTATGGTATAGTAATGGCACTAAATATAATATAATAAATTAAAATGAAAACGAACATTACTGGAAATTATGGTTTATACAATATAATATTATATAATTAATACAAGTATATTTTATATGAACATGGTTTATAATATAAAATCATTATTTAATTTCATGAATATTATCTAATTTTTTATATTCTTGGTCATGTATTGATACTCTTTATTAAATATTTGATAATTTAAATATTTTTTTAACTTGATACATTAAATTTAAATAACATAATGTTGTGTTTTTAAACATGGTAATTCAAATAGTAGTCCCGTAAATTACTAGAGGTATACCATCAAAAATTTTCTTGATCAATTGAATAAATCAAGAAAACGACAAGATGAGACAACGGAGTCGAATATGCAACAACAATCCAAGGTCGCATAACTACACGGAAACTAAGCTCCCACTTACGACCATGTAACAAGCTACACCGAGTAAGAAGTGTAGAATAATTAGTTCATAAGGACCGTCATTGTATAATCATTCATCAACGAATGTGGGTTTATTTCTACCAATTGGGGCTCGGCCTTCACCACCCTCACGAGATGGTCTATAGGGTTCATAACGACTCCTCTTACTACAGGACGTTTCCTAACATTCCACACTTGTTTGTTGTTGTTGAGTAGTTTTTTTATATCAAACAGACCTCCCCTCAAGGTAATTTTATTGTGGCTCTCTCTTTAGCCATATGTCTATTATCTGTGGGAGGTCTTCCTCCACTAGCAGCTTTTTTCAAAAAGCTCTATTTATTCTAGTGTGGATGATAGACATGCCTATATCAGTTATTGAGAAAAAATAATATACTTCTAAAGTTGGATCTGGATCAACTGGGACATAACTAAAACATTGGGTCGAACTCTTCTTTGGTATCGAGTAATAACTATGAATAATCAACTTCTTGGAAGGGCAGTAAGAATGTGATCAATTATGGGACATACAATGCATTACAAATGTATGTTCATTATGCTTCAACCGTGTTATTTTATTCCACCTCTTACAAAGAAAATAACTTAAATCAAAATACTTAATAATAACAAAACACCTCAAATTCTCTAAATCAAAATTTTGCATTGGTTTTTTCAAAAATTCGATTATGTGTCGAGAGAGTAGTATGAGATAAAAGATATTTCCTATTTTCTCTTATCTATCGAAAGTCCAGTTCAATGTTACAAACTTAGTTGTTTTTACACTAAAAGTCTCTTAACAATTTTTAAGTTATAACAAGAGAGTAGAGGCGAGCATTATTCGGTTTTTAACCGAAAATCGAACCAAAATTTTAATTCAATTCGGTTATTTTGGTATTCGATTTTAAAATTTAAAAATTTCGGTACATTCGGTATCGGTTTTATGAACAAAATTTCGGTATAACCGAAAATCGAATCGAAATTTAATATATATATATATATATATAATATTAAAATATAATTAATATATATATATATATATATATATATATATATAATTTTAGAAATTTGTATTAAAATTTGTATTTGATATTTTATATTTATATTTTGATATTTTGGATTTTGTGTTGGAAGTTGGTATTAAATTTTGTATTTGATATTTTATGTTTATGTTTTGATATTATGGATTTGAATTTTATATTGGAACTTGAGAACTTAGAACTTAGAGTATAAGTGATTTATGTTTGCTCGTTTTTACTTGTTTTGGTTGGAAATTTATTTTAAAAAATGGTCCAAAAGAAAAGGTCTCAAATTTATTTTTTTTTAAAAATTATATAAAAAAATTAAAAAAATCGGTATTCGGTATTATACCGAAACCGAAATTTTCAGTTTCGGTATTGATCGGTTTTTACACATTTCGGTTCGGTTTCGCTTCTTATAATGCTAATTCGGTATTTGTTCGCTTTTCACTATTCGGTTTCGGTAAGCAAAAAAATCAAAATTTTCCCTTTATGCTTGCATCAAAAAGAAATTTTTGGGATTGTTGAATCAAAGGAAAAATAATAATACTTTCAAAAGAAAATCAACGGAACCATCAGAATATTTTTGCTCCTCGAAAAGGTAGTGTCAATTTGACCATTTAATAAATTATTTATGTATATTCAATTAATTTCTCTTGACAAATTATTAAGCATGTAGTAATATCTCATGGATTTGAAGGGTGTTGACTGTTGATTATACTCCTCCTCTATAATATTTAGGCTCAGTTTACTTTGAGGTCGGTTGTCCAAGGTTAACTTGGGATAAGAAAATATTATAAGCCTATTACTATACATTTATTAAGTGCTTTAATAATTGTGGTAATTGTATACTTTCACGTAAACATGGAGTTTGAGAGATCGACGCTGCTCTCCTTCGTAAAAATCATTGTTAGTTTTGTATTTTTGCTGACATATTCGTTTGTCAATTAGTATTATTAGATTATTAGTGGGGTTCTAGATAGTGCAAATTAGCGAATTCTGAAACTCTTGCAGAATAGATTGTTCTTTACTTTTCATAAGTTTTAGATCATATTTTAATTTTCTTAAATTTTAGACAGGAGTTGTTCGTGGAACCCATGTCTCGGAGGAGTATATCACCATGTTATCATTCATCTCTCTTTCAAATTGTGTGGCCCCTGATTCATCTTCTCAGTTAATAATCTTTGATTTTCTCTCCCTAATTAAGAGTCTTTTGTTTTCTCTCTCTGAGTTGAAAGCTTTGACTTTGTTATTCTTTGTGTGGACTTGTAAATTCAATTTGTTTCGTCAAGTTTTTTACAATATGAACCTCGGAATTCCAAATAGAAAAATGAGTGTTTACTGAATAATGAGAATGATAGATCGATGAGTGAGACAATTGATAGTAGTAGTAGGGGTTGGTGGCGCCAATGGAGATATAATATAAGACAGTTTGTAGATATATTAAGATGACACAATAATTATGTGATTTGTGTTGTTCGTAAGAAAGCGAATAATTTGCTCATCATTTTATTAGGATGTTATTTTCAAGTTTTTATTATTGGATCGAACCTCCAATTATTCTTTTATGAGAATGATTAATATTATTTAGTGACAACTAATCTTTTTACTAGAATAATTAATATTATTTAAAAATATATTTATTTGTATAATATAATTAATGCATGTTAGTATTTTTTTAATTCATTTTGAGTAAGTAATGGTTATGATATTAATTTGATGGAGGGAAGATAGGTAATGAAAATTACGAGCATCATTAGCATTTTAAAGTTTAAGCACCCCTCTCAACTAGCGATACAAATCTATTACCTTTATAAAAACTAGATGAGCTCGCGTATTACGCGGTATTGTCGTTAAATAAACTTTCTGATATAATATATTATATATAATATTTTCAAATAATAATATATATATTAAATAATATAAGGAGATGATTAATAGAATTTTTTTATATAAATAATGCATAAATATTACTCCGAATAATATATATATATATATATATATATATATATATATATATATTTACAATAAATATCATACATGATTATATTAAGTTTTTTTATTAAAATTGATACAACCACAATTTTTCTTACATACATTTATAGGCTTAAGTTAAATATAATTTTATATTTTAAAATTGTCATATGATAACACTTTTTAGATATAAGATATATATTTAAAATATTTAAAGATTTATATATTAACATATTTATTAAAAAATATACATATTGTGCAAGAGGTCTAAGGTTCAAACCTCCTTAGAAATGTATTTTTAATTAATTCCTATATTAAAATGCCACATAGATGCCATATATTAATTATAAATCAATAGAAAAATGACACCTAGATTATTAACATATATATGCATTTAATAAAAATATGACACCTCATCCAAATTAATCTCATGACGACACCTAAGCAAAAACAAACTCCCTATTAGTAATATAGGGATTATGTGGCAAAGCCACATTCTTCTATTTCAAAATCCCTTTATTCTTAATTATTTTAGTTTTAAGTATTTATCTCAACCATTTATTTTATAAGTTCAAATCTCAACCATTCATCTCATTCCATATTTTCTATAAATTTCTTTTTCTCTCATTATTTCAATTTATGTTTCCGTGTCATTATAAACCCTAATTTCTTTCTTCTTATTTTTCTATCATTATAAAGCCCAAACTCTTTCTTCGTATTTTTTTAATCTTTTTTTATCATACGATTGAACTCTAATTTTACTATCACCTGTCATAATTTACTTATAACAATGAATGTGTGTGATAGTGATAGTGCATGTTCATGATAGTGATAGTGAATGTGCATGTGATGATAATAAAATAGTAGCTTCATCGTATGCACTCTGCTCATATAAGTTTTTGCCTTAAATTATTGAGAAGTAAAATATATTTTAAAAGAGCAAAATAAATGCACTTTATTTGTCGTTTAAAATAGGTTATAGTGCATGCGTTTGGAATATTTTATTGATTTAGGACAAAACATATTGTCATAGGATATTCTAATTTTTTTATGAGCGATAAGTCTAGGAAAACTTAGCTTATAAGTTGAGTTTTCTCAAAAAAAAAAAAAAGCACAATAAATATAAATTTGATTCTTGATAGTTATTGTTTTGTATATCATATAATATAGATTTATGTAGTTTATTGTAAAATATTATTTATATACATTTTATGTAAATTATATAAGCATTAGCATTTCAGGAACAAATGCTAAATTATTAAATCTGTTAATAAATTTTTTTCACGGAAATAATAATAAAAGTTAATCATTAGTGGATGTTCACATCCATGTGTACTTTTATTTTTTTAATTAAACTCGATATTAATATACAAAAATAATGTCACCTGTTAAACACAATAAGTAGACATCTCAAAACATTAATAATTTTCAAACTCAATATAACAATGACACAAAAGATTTAAATTAATTATAAACCGATATTTAAACTAAATTAATTACAAATCACCATATCAAGATACTAAACTTTTTAGAAATTAAAATCAAATGATGATAATAGGTTGACTTATTTGTAGCACATTTAACTTATTTTTGCAAAGTAAAAGTATAGTTGGACTGAGATATAGTTATTATATGTGGACTCTAAATTTTAATTATATTTGAAAAATATAGTTATTATATATGGAAACACTTACTGAAATATAGGTCTATTTATTAAATCACAAACTTACCATAAAGATTAATTCTCAAACGGCTATTAAAATCACAACAGACTTACCATAAGATTAATTCTCAAACGGCTGTAAAATCACATCAAATTTACTATAGAGATTAATTCTCAAACGGCTAAAAAATCACAAACTTACCATAAAGATTAATTATCAACGGTTTTTTTTTTTTTTTACAGGAATTATCAACGGCTCTAATGTAAACCTTTGGTTGGATTACGAAGTGATGGCAAAATTAGAGTTCGGATAAACCCTTTCATTCACAATCCCATGTCAATATAGCAGGGTTTCCATACTCATCACTTCCCTCCCCATACCAGTACCACCCCTTCCCCACCCTTCGTTCACGCACGCATAATCTCCTCACAATGGCTATAATTTCGGCACCTTTGATAACCTCGATTCTCAAGAAGCCACCGAAGCGGCACATCTCCCTGGTATCACTAGTAGGGAGGATTGACAGCGGTTCTCGTATTATTTTCCGGCCAAAGCAGTTTTCCTCCGCCACTAGCGCCGTCCACATAAGTTCTTCTGTTCCAAGCCCCACAGAGCAGGAAAACCAGAAACTGGCTGCATCATTATCATCCTCTGTTCTCACTTTCCAACAAGCTATTCAGCGACTTCAGGTATGAACCGTAATTTGTTGTTTACGCTCATGGTGGAAAATGGTTTACGTTTGTGAATTCTTCGTGGACATGCTTTAACCCTAGTCTGTGGTGGTTTATTGTTGGACATGGACTTTAATTTTGTTGTCTTTACGCTGTGTGTTTTAATTTGCTGTTTAAGCTGTGTGTTTGATTTTGTGCTTTCTTCTTGGACATGCTTTAATTCTAGTGTGCAATTGACACACGAGCAGTAAAGAATTTCATATAATTTGACTATAAGATTCGTGATCCTGTTTTGAAGTTGAATTTTGCAGGAATATTGGGCTTCTGTTGGGTGTGCTGTGATGCAATGCAGCAATACCGAGGTATTTGAACTCATTTTGTCTTTTCTCTGACTATGCAATGGACATAATATATTACTTCAACGCCAGTGTCGCTCTCTCAGTAGGGTTATGTTGTTTGAGGGGAATATTATAATGTTGCTAACTTGCTGTATTTGCACCTTTATAATGTTGATGTTGTGTTTGAGGGAAACATTTATGACATAGCTTTGGCAGAAAAATGAATTTGCTTTTATTCCTGTGCATGCTGGTTGCTGTGAATCTGTTACATAATTGGATTCATGATTCATTTCTCTTGACGGTTATTTGTTTGATTTTTTTGCATTCTCGCATCTTTCTCAACTGTTTGCAATAGTTTTTGAGGTTCTGAAAATGTCAAACAGGTTGGAGCTGGGACTATGAATCCACTTACATTTTTAAGAGTTCTTGGTCCAGAACCGTGGAACGTTGCGTAAGTTTGCCTTTGACCCTTCATGAAATTCATTTTTTCCCCTGTCCATATAGCTGCCTCTCTTGCTTCTTGAAGGGCTTTATATCATATGACCCACAGTGAAACATTAATATGAATTCTACAAATGATCTAATGTATGGTAAGAATAGGGAATCTTTGAAAAAATCCATGAAATTCAAGGATATATCTCACTCTAGGAATCTAGGGGATAGCATCATGCTAGGTTAAATTTCGGATGAATAACAAAAAATGTAGCATTATAGTATTGAATTCTTGATAAAACCTTGTGAAAAGATCTCTTCTAAAGAATACCTGGGCTTAAAAAAGGGAGGTGTTCTAGCGTTCCCCTATCTCAAGGCTTCTTCAAAATAATGATATTTATGCACATATCCTCTCTCATTCTGTATTACATTATTTCTTGAAAATTTCTTGTGATAACCGATGTGTTAATTTGTGGTGGAAGGTATTTAGAACCTAGTATCCGTCCCGATGATAGTCGTTATGGTGAAAACCCGAATAGACTTCAACGACACACACAATTCCAGTGAATGTTAATTATGATTAATTTTCCGTCGGAGGGATTTAGATTATTTTTGTCCTCTAACTTTTCACCTTTATTGAAATGGTTCTCTAATTATCTACCATATCAATTTAGTCCTCTAATTTTTTACCTTTATTGAAATGGTCCTCTAATTATCTACTTTATCAATTTAATCCACTATGTTTACATTCTTTACCAATTTAGTCCACTATGTTTACATATTTTTTCAATTTTGTCCAAATTAGCCCACCATGTAAAATAATACTCCCTCCGTCCCAAACGAACTTGCACAGTTGACTTTTTCAACGGTTTTTGTGTGAGAATTATTTCATAGTAATACGATTACAAAAGTTGTTTTATATGAATGATATACTAATTTAGTCCACTATGTTTACATATTTTTTCAATTTTGTCCAAATTAGCCCACCATGTAAAATAATACTCCCTCCGTCCCAAACGAACTTGCAGTTGACTTTTTCAACGTTTTTGTGTGAGAATTATTTCATAGTAATACGATTACAAAAGTTGTTTTATATGAATGATATACCAATTTAGTCCACTATGTTTACATATTTTTCAATTTTGTCCAAATTAGCCCACCATGTAAAATAATACTCCCTCCGTCCCAAAACGAACTTGCTGATTGACTTTTTCAACGGTTTTGTGTGAGAATTATTTCATAGTAATACGATTACAAAAGTTGTTTTATATGAATGATATGCTAGTTAAACATATTTGTAATCGTATTACTATGAAATAATTCTCACACAAAAACCGTTGAAAAAGTCAACTGCAAGTTCGCTTGGGACTGAGGAGGGAGTATTATTTTACATGGTGGGCTAATTTGGACAAAATTGAAAAATATGTAAACATAGTGGACTAAATTGGTAAAGAATGTAAACATAGTGGACTAAATTGATAAAGTAGATAATTAGAGGACCATTCCAATAAATGTGAAAAGTTAGAGGACGATTTTAATCTAAACCCTTTCCGTCGGACATCTCAGCAATTCTGTCTTTCACCATACCTCAAATTTATGTCAGGTGATATTGAAGCCTGATCCTGGAAATTCACAAGACTTGTTCATTAGGAGTTTATCAGCATTAGGTTCTCTAATTACATCTGAATTTTACCTTGTTATTTTTTTTTCTTTTTTACGTTTGGAGATAATTTCTTTCTATAGAGCAATTGTTGATCCTTGTATGTTCATGATTGGTAAGCTCTCTATTGCTTATATCATGATAAAAATTTATGCACAGTTGGATAGGGATCTAACATGCAGACTACTGTAGTTTTACCTGACGTATTTTTCTTGGTTACTAGTTACTACTCATGTCTTGCACTTATTATTCCCTTAATAGGAGATTTTTTTATGAGGCTGCAATTTACTAAATTAATTTCTTCCTTCTCTTCACTATAAAAGTATCCAAATTTCCAGTAATGATTGGTTTTGCTTTATTGATTTTTTTGTGACATGATGTGACAATTCCAGAAATCCTTTTTGTTTGCTATGTCTGGATTTATTATTTTTATATCGTTCTTGAGCTAAATTTTCAATTTAAATGTTGTAGGCATTAATGTGAATGACCACGATATTCGCTTTGTCGAGGACAACTGGGAGAGCCCGGTTAGCCTTCATCTTATCTGCTGCAGACGTATTACAGAGTACATGTCTATTGCGGGTGTTCTTAGGAATATTGAGATTTTGACCTTCTCATTGTTTTCTATTCTTGGTGTTATAGCTGCTTGTTTTGTAGCTTAGAGTTCAGCTACTTTGTATACTTTGTCGAGAACATGTTGTTTTCATTTTTTCTGAGGTTTACATGGATCTTAATTTCTCTTGCTGTTTATTGATTTCTTGTAGGTGTTAGGTGCCTGGGGATTGGGCTGGGAGATTTGGATGGATGGGATGGAGATTACTCAATTCACTTACTTCCAGCAGGTCATCTTACCCATTCAATTATGAATTTATATTTAAAAGAATATACACTTGATGTAACCCTCTTGCAAATTTTTTTATTTGTGCTTCAGATTATATTTTGTTTTCTGATATTCTGGTTTGCTTTCCAAAATCCAGGCTGGAAGTATTCAGTTGATGCCTGTTTCAGTTGAGATTACATATGGTCTTGAACGTATCCTTATGTTGCTTCAGGTTTTCATATGCCATCATTTCTGTACTCTCATGTATTATGTGCCGTGGATGTTATTGCTTGAAGTTGCTTGAATTTATTTGCAGGGAGTTGACCATTTCAAGAAAATTCAATATGCCGATGGGATAACATATGGAGAGCTTTTCCTGGAAAATGAGTTAGTAAACTAATTAAGTTTTTCCCTTTTCTTGATAAGTTGTGGTTATTATGCATGACACGTCATTTTTTTATTTATAAAATTAATCAAATATATGAAATTAATTTTATATATGCTTTTACTTCTACAGTTATGGCATTTAAATATAGGACCTTCTTAATATATCATGCAGATTGTAGTGCACTGTACTGTACACACTTTCTGGAGACTTGATATCATCAAACATTGCCTGATGATTAGCCCACCCAGTCCAGCAAACAGCTTATTATAACATCCTGATACGTTGCAATGTGGCTAGTGTTTGTACAAGTATCATAATATTTTAGACTCACATATTGGCAGGGTTCAGTTGCACTATATTGTTTTTTTTTTTGAGTTATTGCATTCATTGCAAGTTCTTCTGATGTTCAAAATTGTAAATATTTAACCCGGTAAAAGCTTTAGCTTGTCATGTACTCATTTAAAACATATTGATTTTCTTCTCATTTATCTTATGTATCTCAACATCTAATATTCTTTTTTGCTTCATTTTCTGTCTGCTTAAAAGACCATTGATTTATATGTAGTTATCTTACAACACACACACACACACACACATATATATATATATATGTATATATATGATGCTTGCTCATGCTTCAGCTGATAATATCATCTTTTTTTCTTTGTAAAAAGAACTGTGACGACTCTCATTATCTGTTTCAGGAAGGAAATGAGTGCATATTATTTGGAGCATGCCAGTGTAGATCACATCCATAATCATTTTGATCTATCTGAGGCGGAAGCTCGGCGTTTGCTTGACTTAGGCCTTGCAATTCCTGCGTATTTTCTTACTTGATTTCCCCTTCATGCCATTCACCAAAGTCAAAACTTCTGTTCTTTGTGGTTGTAGTTGACATGCATCTCCATATTTTTCTGTCATGTTAGGTATGATCAGCTTTTGAAGACATCTCATGCCTTCAACATCTTGGATTCTAGAGGATTTGTTGGGGTAACAGAACGTGCTCGTTATTTTGGTCGTATGCGTAGGTTAGTCATCTTGTTTGCTATTATGATGTTAATGCAAGTGCATATCAGAAATAGTTATATTTCTATGCCTGCTTTTCATACATTTTGAGTTCAGTGGCTGTTCTTTTTGAAACATGTCAAACTTGCAAACATGAATTCCTGAGATACTTCTTTGATTTGCTTTCTGTTTATTTACTGAATCTGTCATTGTTAATGATTATTCTATTCTCAGCTATGTAGATGCTTGGATATATTTTTCCCATCATGATCGTTGACAAATTCAAAATCATATGCAAAATTATTGGCCTTTCAGTTTAGCCCGTCAATGTGCACAACAATGGTTAAAGACGAGGGAATCTCTTGGGCACCCTTTGGGCATTGCTTCTAATCCTGACCATCTTGGCTTTCAGAAAGAAGTGTTTGAAGAAGTAAAGAAAAAGGTTTAATTAGGACCCTTATGCTAACCTTGCACTGCTATACTTGTTGCGTGTGAGTTATCCTGGATGATATGGAACTTGATTAATTACTCAATAGTATTGTTCATAAAAGATTATATAGTTTTTAATCAACAATGGTTAATATCTAGTAATGCAAAGAATATACAAATATCATTGTTGAACATCCTTGGTGAAAGTTAGCTATGATGGCTCGACTGTTTAGGATGCTTATCTTTAAAATTCAATATTTTAGCCAGTGGAGGATGCTGCATCCTAGATCATAGTGAAATATTTTGTTCTGTAGAGAAGATAAAGTAATTAATATGCTTAAAGATGGATGTAAGTTAACCTCTCATCACTTCAAAACATAGATTCCAAAAAAAGTCTCGATCTGGACATTTGATATAAAACTGCTTTGCGTAAGCTACACAGTTGAAGACTTCAAAGAGGTTCTGCGGCTTCTGCTCTCTCTGTCATGGTGGTCATTAGAGTTTAAAAACCTTCTACACATCACTCATTTACTCTATGATTCTGCAAATTCAAAGGATGCTGCTTCTTATTATCTAAACCCCAGACAGTTCTGATTATATTTTTGACCTGATACACTTTCCTTTGTGATCTTTTCATTTTTAAGAACATTAAAATTGACACATAATGCTTGCTTGAGTTTCTTTTAACATCATCCCTTAGTGAGAGTACTATCTGTTGTTGTATTCTCATTTTCTTTTGACATTCTCTTTTCTTACTGTCTGTGTTTCTTCTGTTGTATATATCATTTTTTTAACAGATAAATCCTTCTACTTTTTTACTCTATACCTGAATTGAAGTTCTGGTAAAAACAAAAGATTTTTAAAGAAACATGTGAAGAAGCAAAACACCGTTTGATCACACTGAATAATTTTCTAATGTTAATATCTTGAATAATTGTTTTTTTTTTTTTTTTTAAAATCAGGAGCTTCTAAACCTTAATGGTTTCTTATGCGGCCCATTCCAGATTCTTGACAACTCTGATTACAATTGTGCATTGATTATTATTGTGTTGTCCATAAATCAATTTTTTATCCATTTCATACAGGTGTCTGTAGGACCTCGGGATTTTGTCCTTGAAATTGGGACAGAGGAGTTGCCGCCAATTGATGTGGTTAACTCTTGCGATCAAGTAATGTTTGTTTTCCGTCATATTATTTGTCTTGGATGTACTTCTTCTGGCTCAATAGCCTATGTCTATCTGTTCTTCTGCCATATATGTCATCGTTCATGCTTTTTTATTTTCACTTTGTCAAGCCAGGAATCTTGCAGAATTTGATCTTATTTCTGCAGCCCATTTGGATCATGATTCTAGAAATGGAATTATCTATTCAACTTCACGCCAGTATGTAGGTTTTATTATGCCTTGCCATTTATTGCAGCTTAAAGATCTAGTGAAGCAATTACTGGGAAAACAAAGATTGAGCCATGGAGATGTGCATACAAGTGGAACACCACGTAGACTTGTGGTACGGTTAGATTTCTTTTTGATAGTGCTACTGAATTTTTCTTCACTTTATTCTGTAAAATAGCTTTGTCTCCTTAATGTGTTGTCCATTACAAACCAAGGCCTACAGAGAACTTACTCATGCATCATTATTAGTTCCTGTGTAATTTGTTTGTTTTTCCTGTAAATCAATTGGGGTTATATCGAAAGGTAATGCCATCTCATCATGGTAAGATTATCAAATATGTTTCCATCATGTTAAATCATGAATTTTGTCATATAATCACTAACACCTATTGGTAATTACCTTGAATAGTTCAGTTTCCTTAGAATCATGTTAGTTTTGTCAAATTTTTACTTGACTTTGCATTGACAAAGCATGATTTTGTTAAGATGAGTTATGATACCAGTATAATTTTTTGTTTCCTTCCTGATCAAACATATGATTCTCTTATATTTCAATGAATGAAGGTTGCTAGACTTTCCCTGGTAGAAACAGCATAATTTGATCACTAGAATGAAATTTGTCCATTTATGGATTGCTGCTCCAGGGTTTTAAAAGGCATTTCTCTGATGCAATGTTGTTGGGCTAATTATCTTGATTTGAATGGTAGATGCTGTGAGTCACATGTCTTAACATCTGCTGCTCCTTAGTGTTCTATTTGATTGTGAATTGAGCTTGACTTCTATTCCACAGATGAATGGTTATTAAGCATTCTGGACGTTCTTACGTCCATATCTCATTTTCCTTGTATGATTTCACATGCAGGTTCATGTCGATAATCTATGTGAGAAGCAGGTGGCTAATCAAGTTGAGGTTCGGGGCCTCCAGCATCAAAGGCATTTGATCAGCAAGGAAATCCTACGAAGGTTACCCTGTTATGAAATTTGTTCATTTTTGTTGTCAACTGGATTTGTCAGATGTTAATATGATAGTAAGTGGATTCTGTTCATCTGAATTTTTGTTTGAATTATGTTCAAGTCGGATGGTAACCTTGGTACTTTGTCCTATATAATGTAGAGATGGTACTTTGGAGAATATCTTACATGTTTAAGTTATATGTTGGCATGCATTGGTTACCCACTGTTTTATTTGGTTCATCACAACTATACTCTAAAGCTTATTAGTATTTTTTTGCTTTCCCTCATTTTGGATTTGAAAACATTACAGAATTCTATTTTCTCTTTGTAATGATATTTCCTGCTTTCATATACTATAATGGCTAGATTTGTTTTTTGATAATGTATTCAGTTATTTTGAGTTTATTTCTCTTTCTAGGATTACAGTAAGCATTACTTTGACTAATACTCCAAATTATACAGCGACCATCAGGTTGGACCATATTATATCAATTCCCCACCCCCACGATTTCATTTCAGTTTACTCAGCTGTTATAACTAAAATAGAACACCTTATTGTATAAATGCATTTAGCGCGTTGCCTTCTCATCCATGCAAATTACATTGTTACGTGCATCTTCGTGATTGTCCATAAAATTGGTATTTGCAAAGGATGTTCCGCCTTTTCATTTTGGTGGTCTATGAAGTATGGTTTCTCAATCAATTCATTTTTCAGGCTGCTGAAGGTTTTTGCCGCCGAAATGGGGTGCCTTTAAGCTCGCTGTATAGAAGGGATGAAGGTATATCAATTTATGCGTGTGCTTAAAATTTTTTTATCTTTATTTCTTATTAACTATTTTTAAGTATTTGTGTTGTAGTAAGTTCTTTGTTGTTTTCTCCTGGCCTTTAACTAATGGAGAGAAAGGTATATGGATATTTAACATGACACACACTCTCAAGCTTGATCCATGCATTGTTTTTTCTTATTTTGTAAGTATTGTTGTTTTTACTGGTGTGTTTATTGGACTGCTCATCAATACTGTCCTTAGTGAAGTTATAAAGGAATAATGCCTATGAGTCGATATAAGGCACTGCGAGAAGTTTGGGATAGGATTAAATATACAGTGTGGCTCTTTTGGTGACCGGTCACAAAAGTTTTAAAAGTCTTTTTGTAACAGATTTAGCTAGAGATTGGAGTTATGCCCTGTAATTTATATTTGTACTTTGTGTAAGGGATTCCTCATCCATTACACTTTCACATTAATAAAATCTCATTTTTCTTATAATAATAATATTTATAATAATGCACCACAAGAATATTTCATTCACATGCCAAGATGATGCAAAAAGTTCTAATGTCTTGCACAGAACTTTAGTGTTGCATTCTTTGGCACTATCAAAAGATATAGCATTGACATTGAAAATAGTTGGAGTGCATAATGACCATGATTATTTTTGTTATGGGACCCTTTGAAGGATGAAGAGAAAGGAAGATCCAAAATTTTAGTAGAAGAGAGAAGTCTAGGACCCTTCGAATGTTAAAAGGCAGTATGTAGCTCATCATAGGATTCTCTCATCATCATTACCTCTGTCTAGATATGGGCACTGTATTGGCTATTTTAAGATACGAGTATCTGTCCTGTATAATAAGTGAATGAGCATTTTGCATGGGTAATACAGCTTGTTCTGCCAAATTATATCAAGAAACTAGAAAACCCTAAATTGAGAAAATGATAGGGGAAATATTCTTTGTTGTCCAGCTATTGATAAGTAACAGTATTTGGCTCAATTGTTTTCATATTTCTCTTATTTACTGGCATCGAGTGTTAATCTCTTCTAGTAATTATTTAGGCTTGTTGATGACATCACAAGTTATCAGTGTATTGTTACCACTTTTAAAGATAGAAATGATGCTATTCAGTTTCACTTCTTTCATTCGTATTTTGACTTGTTCTCATAATCTTTTCATTAAAAAATTTCTGCAGGTAAAACAGAGTATGTCTATGTGCAAGCTGTGGAACCATCACGGCTTTCTTTGGAGGTATGCCTGCTCTGTAAATGCACAAAGCAAAAATAAAATGTGAAAACAAAAATCCAACATGTCATCTCCTTAAACTCATTTTTTTATTTCTGCATGTTCACAATTTACCTTTTGAATCACAACCATCTACTTTTTATTATGTTTTAATGTTGAACAGGTTTTATCTGAAGAGTTACCTGCAGCCCTAGGTAAAATATCATTTCCTAAGTCGATGAGGTGGAATTCCGAGGTTTGTGCTGCTCAAGGAAAATAACTTAAATTCTTGATGTCTATTTATTAATTATCTTTGGTACCTTTTTGATATTTTATATTACTAGTATATAAGATACTTTGATATTTCTTATCTTGGATTATATTTCCAAGTGTTAATATTGGACATCTGTTTCTTTTCAATATTATCGTTGGTAGGTAGATTGGGCATTTCATAACCATTTTTTAACTTATTTTATCCACTTTTTGCTACCGCCCTCTCTTATTATTTTAGGTAATGTGGAATTGTTGAAAAAATGAACAATGTTTTTGTTATTATAGGTCTTGTTCAGTAGACCCATTCGATGGATTTTGGCGCTACATGGAGATGTTGTTGTTCCCTTCACATTTGCTGGTGTTCTAAGGCACGTTCAGATGGGTTGTATTCAAATAGTAACCAGTTTACCTGCTGTGCAAAAATGTTAACTACTTTTTATTCTATATTCCATCTTAACTATTACTTGCTGGAGAGTTCTGACTCAATTGTGCCAATCTAAACTAGTCCCTATAATCCATACCAGATTTTCCTACGTCTGAATGTAGTGTGGTTGTTCTGCATTAACTTGAGGTGATTATTTATAACTGTTCTTATTTTTGAGTCATATTGCTTTCATAGGAAAAAATTATGGCATGACAATAATGCCATACAAGGTATGCGTCTGGGTGATCTAGTAAATCAAAATATTAAGAACCAGGAAATGACTAAACCCTATTATCAAACCCTTTTTTAATTGCTTATCTAGGTTATGCTTGACTGTATGTATTCTGATCAATTCTCCTTTTCAGATTAAAGCCTGTAATATCTAGATGTTTTTAATTTTTTTTTCTGATATTGTGTTTGCTTGTCTTATCCCGTAAATTTCCACAGATTATGGGACCTTGTAAGTGCATTTATATATTGTAAATCTTGTGTTGGTTCATATATCTTATTTCAGTTCTCTGTCACAGTGGGGATGTTTCGCACGGACTCCGGAACACTCCGTCAGCTACTATTAAAGTAAGTTTGTGAACTCATAAAGTTTATCTGGAGTCCTACCTTGTCTTTTTGATCGTTTAAAATTATGTTTTTTGTGGTGCAAGGAGCTGCAGCAAATGTCTATGTAAATAGCTTTCTTAATTCTACCCTTTTTGGCTAAATTTATAGAAAAGCCCCTTCCATTGAGCCATTTTGCTGCTGAATTACTTGACAGCTTGTTCTCTTGAAGCCTGATGATGCTAATACAGTTTTTGTATAATGACTTTTCTGTTTTATTACGCCAGCTTTCGATATACCCAAGAATCAAAACTCTATTGTTACCTTTTCTGGAATATTTAAAACTATTGTTTCTCTTATTGAATTATTTATTTTTTATTAAATACATTTTTCATGACCGCAGGTCACAAGTGCAGAATCTTATACTGACGTGATGCACAATGCTGGGATAATCATCAATATTGAGGTGATTGATATGAAAGTTCTCCTTCTAATGTGTATATGTGTACTCTTTGCTACGCTATTAACATCAACATATTCTAGAAGTTTGAGTGCTTTAATTATTTGTTTACGCAGCAACGTAAGAAGATAATCTTGGAGAACTCTACTTCCATTGTGAAAAGCATTAATGGTTCTGTTGTGATGCAGAGTGGTTTAATTGATGAGGTAAGGAATGAGTCCCTGCAGTCACCCCCACCTCTCTTTTTCACCCTTGAGAACCATTCTAAAATATTTTGATCATTGTTTAGGTTGTAAATCTTGTTGAAGCTCCTTGTCCGGTTCTTGGAAAGTTTAGTGAGTCCTTCCTTCAGCTTCCGAAAGATCTGCTAATAATGGTTGGCTATCTGTTATTAATAAATATTTTTTACACATGGACTCTTTTGCTTGAGAAATTCCTGAGCTTAGCACTCTTATGTTTTATAGGCTTCGCTGATGAATGTCTTGCTAAAGCAATTTGGAAATAGTACATGACCATATTCCTGTGCTCATTTAGTATTAATGCATGGACTTGCATTTAAACTTGTGCTCAAAGCCAGGCATCTCATTTCTTGAATTTATACAGGTTATGCTGAAGCATCAGAAGTATTTTGCAATAACCGATCAAGATGGAAAGCTATTGCCACATTTTATTGCTGTGAGACGTGCTTATCATATTGTTTATAGTTTAAGTTGTAGCCTTTTTGTATTATTCGTCACACAGTGATATAGCGACTTTATTTTTTAATTCAGGTTGCGAATGGAGCAATTAATGAAATGGTTGTGAGGAAAGGAAATGAAGCTGTACTCAGGTTGATATATACCTAATATGCATATCGGTTTACCAATTATGTGTTTTTCCGCATCTAGATAGATACATGCTGCATCTATCGTTTTTGTGAAAGACTGTGAGCTTAGATTTGAATTTTATTTCCCACATATTCAAAATACTTGAGCTATGGATTGAGTAAATAATTATGGTCACAGAGCTCGATATGAAGATGCAAAGTTCTTCTATGAGTTGGATACAAGTAAAAGATTTTCTGAATTTCGACCTCAACTGAAGGGAATCCTTTTCCATGTAAGTTTCTATGATTTTTAATGTGTCTTAGATGGTGCTTAGAATGCTGTTGAATTGTTAAAATTGGAAGGGTTTCATTTTCATAAACTTTCTAGGAGAAGCCAAAAACTAATGCTCCTCCTAGACTTTTAATTTTACTTAAAAGATTATATCATTAATCATTGTTGTAGAGCTTATGTATATTTTCCTTTTATGTTTAGGTTTTCCTTGTATATTTAGGTTTTCCTATAGAATTAGATTGAACCTAGTTTCTATATATATATATATATATATATATATATATATATATATATATATATATATATAAATATATACTAAATATGAATTCCCATTTACTCTACTATTTATTTGACAGTGTATCAAAGCATTAGATTTTGATCTTGAATTTTTCTTTTCCTCTTTTTTTTTTTTTTAAAAAAACTTGTAACGATAAAAAAATAGGGGTGACAAAGGAAAAGGAAACCCTAACCCTACCTTCACTTTGAGTGCTGCCACACTAAAACCCTAAGGTGATGTTCTTTTTGGGTTTTAAGTGACTTTTAAAACCGATTTTTGAAATCCAGGGTTTTTTTAAATCTAGAGTTTTTAAAATCTATGTTTGTTTTGAGTTTTTGAGTAGGGTAAGATTTAACTTTATGATGTAAGAGTGAATAATGTTTTATTATTTGTTGAGTGTGGTTGTAATGATTAGATAATTGTGAGATATAAGAGAGAGAATGTATTTTTTTTTTTAAAGAAGAGAGAGAGAGACTATTTTTTTATAGGTGTGTAAGTTTTATAGGTTATTTATAGGTGTGTAGGTTTTTAAAATCAAATTTTAAAACCCAAACTGAAATAGGTTTTAAATTTTAAAATCCAAATCCAGTATTTTAAAACCCAAAAAGAACATACCCCAAAGGAAAAGGAAGAACCTATATATACTGTACAAGGAAATATACATAAACTCTACAAGCAAAACATTAAATTTTAAACTGATCTATAACTTGAAATGGAGTGTATAACACTTTTTAAATGCTGAATGTACAGGCAAGTCTTTATCGTATGGTATTCAGGGTTTCCTACAATTTTATTATGTTCTGGCATGAGTAATGCAGGAAAAGCTGGGGACGATGCTGGACAAGATGAACCGTGTCAAAAGTCTGGTGACTGAAGTTGGCTTGTCGCTTGGGGTAGCTGAAGATACACTCCAAGTCATTCAGGATGCTGCATCTTTGGCCATGTCAGATCTGTCATCTGCTGTTGTTAAAGAATTCACTTCACTTGCTGGGGTAATGGCGCGTCACTATGCTCTGAGAGATGGTTATTCAGAACAGGTTATCATCAAAAAGCCCTCATTTCGTCTTGAATAAATTATTGCTGTTTTCAAATATATTATTTGCTCTCGATGCATTTCTGTTCGATGGTGATTCTTTGCTGCTCCCATATTTTGTACTACTTTAGAATTGATTCTTGAAAGACTTGTCTGGCACTAACGCTAATTACAGTATTTAATCTGACTTGTTGACTATAATTTAGGAAATAATGCTTTTCATTGCGAGTGTGTGTGGAGGGGGCTGTGTGAATCGACATGTTTTACCTCCAGTGCTGCTCTAATAAGATTTTGACTTGCCAAAAGTAAAAATATTATATCAAAGGGACTAAAAAAATGCACTGAGCTTTTCATTGTGCTGTTCATCCTCTTCAGATGGATGTTTCTTGAGAGTCCCTTCTTTATCTGAGAGTAACATACTTGCTTATTATATTGGTAGGTTAAAACCTATTCATCAAATATGAAGTTTTCGCATGTCAAATTAAATTAGATTCTCTTAAGTTTCCATCTTCTTTATGTATCAGGTTGCTGAGGCACTATTTGAGATTACTCTTCCACGATTTTCGGGTGATATACTTCCAAAAACTGTTGCTGGGACTGTACTGGCAATAGCTGACAGGTACAACCCAACCTACTCTCCTACTCTTTTCTGTGTGAGACCCCTTTGGATGTTGAGCAGATTTTCCAATTTCTTATGATGATGCATGGTACAGCTAACAACTATTTTAATATTAGATTGATCTTCTGTAACATGATTTAACGGAAAGGGAGCAGGCTATACTCCGAGTTGTAATTGAGTCTCTTGCCTGTATCTAGAATGTCAAAATTGAAGTGTTGTTCATTCTTGTATAACCTTTTGTTCTCTGTACTTCAGAAATGACTAACTGGTAATAGATTAATTCAACTTCTCCCACGAGCTAGAGCAACTAGGAAGTGTAAATATCCACACTTACAGCTGCAAACTTGATACTCTCTTATTATGCCTGGTTTTTTTCCTAAATTTATGAATATAATGTGATTAGTGATGTAAAAGCTTTATGCCTAGCAGAACTGGTTCAGAAGGACACAATTAAAACCTAAGAATAAGCTAGCTCTTAGCTGTTGCATAATTCTAGATGTAAGCACAAAACAGATATTATCAAACCCTGAAGCTTATTTGATATACATCTGTCGCCACAGGTAGTGATGGGCATACATTATTCTATTTATTAGTTCTTGTCAAAAGAAATGAAGAGTCTTTGTTAATTTATTGTTTTGTTAGTTAATGAAGATGAATTGATATCCTCTGTAAAAGTCATCGGAAGCCATAGGATATCCCTTTATCCAACTTACCATAGTTCTAGTTGTTCCATGTTACCAAAAAAAGTCTCAATAAAAATTATGATTGTTGAAGCTTAGCAACAATGGAGAGCAAATATGCCAAATAACTATATTTTCAATTATTTTTGTTCTATAATGAAGCATGTTGCTTATTAGTGGTTATGTTTAGATAAAATACTGGGACCACACCTGACTTGAGTTTAGATTTTGAATTCTTGACTAACAACTCATGCTCTCTGACTCTCTCTCTCTCTCACACACACACACACACTCATCACTGACCTAGCCTAGAAACTAGTTAACTTTTTAGTGAATTTGTAATCCATCTAGAACAAACTTTTTCCTTAGTTAAAATGCATCGAGAACAAGCTTTTCTGTCCTCATCACGCAGCTATGCTACTTCTCTCTCTTTAGAAATGCATCCAAGAGCAAACTTTTATAGTGATTTTTGTTTTTTACTATTCTTTCTTGTTTACTCCCTCCGTCCCATACTCGTTGTGACATTTGCCAAAAAGGTCCGTCCCATACTCGTTGCATCATTTCCTTAAATGGTAATAAAACAACTTTTTCACTTCTATCTATCCCCCTCAAACACTACAATATTACACCATATGCCACTACTTTTCACACACTAACCCAATTTAATACATTAAACAACTCGCTTATTAAAGTTGAAAAGACTACCCTACCCCATAAAAAAATTATATTATTAAACTTTTACATTAAAACTTGTGCCAAACAGTAAATGTCACAACGAGTATAGGTAGGAGGGAGTATTATTCATCTTTTCATACAATTCATTTGGGGTAGACTCCTTTTTCCATTTCTGTGTAATTTCAATCCTTTTTGATGTCACCCTATAAATAAAATAATTTCTCCTATCCTTATTCTTCTAGACTTCGGGCTTGGGTGGTGATCAAGCATTTGAAGTCCACGGTTCGGGTTTTCAAATTTTTAATGCATATACAATGCACGTCTATAAGATATCATCTTCACGTAATTACTATGATAACTTAGGAGGCTTACCATTAATTTCACTTTCACATTTTAGCCTAAAATATATAATTTTTTGAGCTGGTCTTTTTCATATTGTTTACCTTAATATTTAATTAGTCAATCTGGCTCACAACATCATATACAACACTCAGCCTAATACTGGTCAGATCCATGAAACATGCCTTCTCTAAAACCTGCAACCAGATTTCCGCAGGAGAATTCATACTAGATTGACTATTGACCTCCGTAATGCCATTCTCTTGACTTTCTGAGTTCTGCCTGACTTTCTCATTTCTTTTCTGTTTTTCTAAATTCTAATTCCGTTCTACAGGTTGGAAAGCCTGATTGGATTGTTTGCTGCTGGTTGTCAGCCTAACTCCACTAATGATCCCTTTGGTCTCACGAAGAATTTCTTACGGTCTGGTATGACATAACCAATATAATAATAGAAATCTCATTGTGTTATGGAGGTATAGAATAATGTTCCCCTTCATGTGTTGTAGGTACAACTGTTGGTAGAAACCAATAGAAATTTGGAGCTAAGGCATGCTCTGGAACTTGCCGCAGCAGTCCAGCCCATAAAAGTAGAAGTGAAAACTATAGATGATGTAAGATATACTTTACTCTGCTCCTGACTTCTATTAAAAAAACAATTGCAGATTACTTGCTTTTACAAACGCAACGGAAAATTAATCCCTTTTGTGTTGGTGCCAATAACTTCTTATATCTCGGCTACTGAACTCTGATGTCAAAGTTTTTTTCTAGTTATAACGTTACCTTCTGATGAATATGCACTTGCAAGGTCAGAGTTTTAGTAAATATTAGGAATTAGCTTCCAATATGGATCTTCGCCATATTAGAACCATTCTTTTCATTCTGTTACGGTGAATGAACTATGAAATTTTACTCTCTTCTTTCAGGCACATCAATTTGTAACAAGGAGACTTGAACAATTTTTGAGTACGTTGAATCTTTAATCTGGGAAATTACTAATCTGGCTGCGTTGTATAAATGTGACCAGATATTGAGCTTAATATTGGTGAATTTGATAGTTCTAATGAGGTCTAAGATTTTCACCGCCTTTAGTTGCAATACTTTTGGATGATATCATGAATTTAACCAACATTTGGCAGATAGACCAAGACATTAGTCCAGAAATAGTTCGCTCTGTTCTTGCAGAGCGTTCAAATTGGCCTGGCCTGGCAACCAAGTCTGCTCATAAAGTAAGTGCTGCATTCATCTTGTTTGTATGTTCCTTAAGTACCATAATATGCGACTTTTTACCTTATCATAGTGCTAAGGCATTATCTATGGTATTTAGTTTTTGCATTTTTGTTTAGGTTACTGTTCTAAACTTTTTGTCACTAGTTAAAGTAAACCCTAGGTGTTCTACTCAATCATCTATCAGATACGACAATGTCAATGTACTTCAATTTAAGGTTTGTGCTCCAGTCTGAAAAATCTTCCTGAAATTGAGTCCTGTCAGATAATTGAGGTTTCAGTCTCGTGTTAGATGTACTATATAAGTTGCTGTCGACCGCAGTGAATAATAATCCTTAACTGTAGCCTGTAGGATCTTTGTTAATGTGGGTATTTCCATGGCTACTGATTTGTAGAATTTTCGGCAAGCGGTATTAAGACCAATAAAAATATCGAACCCAAGGGAATTAGTATGCACGTGAGGCCCTAAGAATACAAGTTTTTTTTTTTTTTTTTGATAACTCAAGATCCGGCCCAAGGACCGACAAATCCGGGACCAATCCCACCGTCCACTAGCGGGGCCCCACTTAAAGCCGGAGCGAGTTACGTATGGGTAGCCCATCTCGGGGATTGTTTGCACTCCAATGAGTTTCGAACTGAGACCTATGGAGCATCACACTCCTAAGCCTCAAGCCCTCACCATCCCAACCCCAGGGTTAAGAATACAAGTTATTGGTGACTATTGTTGCAAGACGGGTTAGACAATTAAAACACAACAAAATGCAAGAGATAAACTCAAACACTACAAAGAGGCAAATGATCGAACACTTTGAAAGCAAGAACAAACAACAACAATAAATGGGGAATTTGGGTGCTAGGGCTAACATCCATCAAGGAATCAATGATCAACAAGCTATGATTGAATCAAATTATAGATCAACTAAGATATTAAGTTTGAAACCATCATGAAATTAATCACTCCATTAATAACACAATGCCTAATGTGAGTATCCTTAGTGCAACTAATCTCTCGATTCGAAGCACCCAATCCACACATTCATACACAATTATAACCCGATTAATCTCGGATCACGTTAGCTCAAATCTCGCCTATTGCTAGGGTGATCAAACATTAATCTAAAGAGATAATTTTGCATGAAGCACAATTGAGAATCACAATTAGGAAGCAATCTAACTCAATTGATCACAATTATCAACAATCGTAGAATAGTCGATCAAATCATCCTCAATTTCAATTAACCAAGCACAAGAGAGTTAGCCCATGGTACCAATTGAATTGAATCAACAACAATAGGAATGCTTGAGTCTTCAATACACTTCTTCAAATGAAATTACAAGCTTGAATTGAGGAAACAACTATGATCTAATGGTAATCTAATCAACAACAATTGAAATCTAAATCTAAATCTACTATCT
The DNA here is from genome assembly GCA_030762865.1 of Paraleonurus japonicus. Lineage (NCBI taxonomy): Eukaryota > Viridiplantae > Streptophyta > Magnoliopsida > Lamiales > Lamiaceae > Paraleonurus > Paraleonurus japonicus. The sequence continues at coordinate 37,171,111 of CM061061.1, forward strand.
ACTCTACCTACAAGGAGAAATTGGCTTGGAGCCTAAGAAATCTCCCCAAAACCGCTACTAAGCTGCTCTACTAAATTCAATGTAAGTTATGCTCTGTTTCATGCTTTAAATAGATGAATTCTTGAAAATCCTCTCTCCTCGACTCGAGGTTGCCTATTTTGCTCCAAGCATCTCCTTCAATATAGCTCTCACATCATAGAGTCCCCATTCTTCACAATGAGAGGAAGCTTGTGACATTTGGTAATCATACTTATAAGCTTCTCCCATCATCATAGTATTCCCCTTCCGATGCTCCTTGAAATTCATATCCACAACGTGGATCGAATTGATCATAATGCTCATAGTATGGAAACATCCCTTGAGGTGGGGAGGACTTTCATCACATGTCACATCATAGAGTCCCCATTCTTCACAATGAGAGGAAGCTTGTGGCATTTGGTAATCATACTTATAGCTTCTCCCATCATCATAGTATTCCCTTCCGATGCTCCTTGAAATTCATATCCACAACATGGATCGAATTGATCATAATGCTCATAGTATGGAAACATCCCTTAAGGTGGGGAAGACTTTCATCACATGTCCAATCTTCATAATTGGATGAAACTTGTTGCAATTGAGAATTAACATCAAAGCTCCTCCAATTATTGTATCCACATTCTTCAAAGTGTGGAGAATACACCATACTCTTGATTCCATGCGTATGAGTTGTATCCCTCCATCTAGACAAGATAACAAAGTATCAAATTCACACAAAAACAACAAAACAAACAAAAATACAAAGGCAACAAGTAGTCACTTCAAACAATTCCCAAGTCTCACTTAAGGCGCAAAAACTAATTTCCTAAGAATGCGCCATTTGATTTGTAGAATTTCCGGCAAGCGGTATTAAGACCAATAAAAATATCGAACCCAAGGGAATTAGTATGCACGTGAGGCCCTAAGAATACAAGTTATTGGTGACTATTGTTACAAGACGGGTTAGACAATTAAAACACAACAAAATGCAAGAGATAAACTCAAACACTACAAAGAGGCAAATGATCGAACACTTTGAAAGCAAGAACAAACAACAACAATAAATGGGGAATTTGGGTGCTAGGGCTAACATCCATCAAAGAATCAATGATCAATAAGCTATGATTGAATCAAATTGTAGATCAACTAAGATAGAAAGCTTGAAACCATCATGAAATTAATAACTCCATTAATAACACAATGCCTAATGTGAGTATCCTTAGTGCAACTAATCTCTCGATTCGAAGCACCCAATCCACACATTCATACACAATTATAACCCGATTAATCTCGGATCACGTTAGCTCAACTCTACTTTATTGCTAGGGTGATCAAACATTAATTTAAAGAGATAATTTTGCATGAAGCACAATTGAGAATCACAATTAGGAAGCAATCTAACTCGATTGATCACAATTATCAACAATCGTAGCATAGTCGATCAAATCATCCTCAATTTCAATTAACCAAGCACAAGAGAGTTAGCCCGTGGTACCAATTGAATTGAATCAACAACAATAGGAATGCTTGAGTCTTCAATACACTTCTTCAAATGAAATTACAAGCTTGAATTGAGGAAACAACTATGATCTAATGGTAATCTAATCAACAACAATTGAAATCTAAATCTAAATCTACTATCTACTCTACCTACAAGGAGAAATTGGCTTGGAGCCTAAGAAATCTCCCAAAACCGCTACTAAGCGCTCTACTAAATTCAATGTAAGTTATGCTCTGTTTCATGCTTTAAATAGATGAATTCTTGAAAATCCTCTCTCCCTCGACTCGAGGTTGCCCTATTTTGCCTATCCCTCGACTCGAGGTTCAGCCCTCAGTCGAGGCTGTCTCCATTTTTTGAATTTCATCCAAGTAATCTTCACCCTCGGGTTGAGGCCCCTGGACCTCGATCGGATGTCGAGACCGGGGCATTTTCTCAACCGGGCTCCGCCTCCGACCCCATTTTTGTCCGTCTCGTTCGTCTCTTCATCCTAAGAATGCCGATTACTCTCGGTTTGGCCAAATTCCACCTATTTACCAGTAAAACGGACGAAAATCATCAATTAACTCACAAGTAATACTTTTAGGTAAAAGAGTGATACTCTACGCATTTATGCACAAAATCTAACACTTTTGATCACTTTTTGCACTAAAATACACCTCAAAATCATGCAACAATTCACTCCAATCAGCTACCTATCCTCACACACACAGGTGGCCACCCTGTGTTTGTGAATGTGCCTACCGTGTAATTCGTCATACTTCACTTTTGTCTTCATATGACAATGCATTCTCCCTCTTCAAAAGTTAAAGTTCAATTTTAATATAAGTTTTTCAATAATGCCGTCGTGAAGAAAATGGATGAGGTTGAATGTGATTGAATAGGTTAAACCAACAAATAAATTGAGGGACATAAGTGAGAATTGATGGTTTGTAAAAGGCTGCCTTTGTTTGGTTGACAAAAGTATAAAGTTGTACCTTTCTGGAACATGACTCTTTTCATGAGGACAAATGGGAGTATTATTCTTTTTTATGACTTTTGACAAGAAATTTATGTCGTCAAGACTGTGTGATGGATGCTTCCAAATCTATTGAAGGACATTAGCTTAAATGAGTTTTGTTGTCCAGGAGTAAGGAATATAGTATGCTTTTTACTCTTGTTTTATTCTATTTTACAACTTATTTTCAGATGAAAGGCTTATCGAAGGTGAGCTGCTGCCCAAAATTATTGAGGCATATTCTCGTCCAACAAGAATAGTTCGTGGAAAGGAGGCCACTGATGATTTAGAGGTGGCTTTTGTTACATGACAAAATTGGTTATGCATTTATTATTACCCTATGCACTTTCTTTGAAAAAATCCTCCCCCACCCCCAATCTCTCTCTATACTGACAGTTAAGCTAAGTTAAATTCTTGAGGCTACCTATGAAGATTGTCTCGTATGCCAAATTTTTATGAATGTGTGTTCTCTTAGTGCCTGATAATTTGTGTTGCTTGTATTCCATTGTGATGTTCTATTTAATATTTTATTAATGGGTAAAAGTGAACCTGCACTAATTATTTCAGTTACTATATTACTTTGGTTGTTGGGCTTTCCCAATCTGCATTTTCATTGTTATACTTGCAAATGTTACGTCTTCTGAATATACGACATGCACACATATCACTCATTAATATATCAGACGCTGCAGACGTGATTACTTTCATTTGTTACGTTCAGTTTATTTATCTACACTAACAAAAATAATCCTGTCAGGTGGATGAGACAGCTTTTGAAACAAAGGAAGAGAGAGCTTTATGGAGCACTTTTACGTCGTTGAGAAGTAAAATTCATCCAGGTATCTCGTCTCTGATAATTTACTTGTTTAAATATGTAGCTCCAATTTCAGAACTAAAATTTTGTTTTCTTCCTTTTCCTTTTCCTCCCTACTATGTTACTGACCATGTTACAGAGATGGAAGTGGATGACTTTGTTGAAGCTTCTTTCCAACTAGTACATCCACTGGAGGATTTCTTCAACCACGTATTTGTTATGGTGGTATGTTTCTTCAACTTCATAATTTATTTATGTATTTATTTTTGCCACATGCTACCAATTCAGTTTTTATATTAACAGTTTTATAAGTAATTTTAGTATTTTGAGAAGTGTTTATGGATTAAAAAATATTATGAATTTATTTAGGGGGTGTATTGATTTAAGATTTCGGTGGATTTTAAATGACTTTGTTTTTTTAAAAATGCGGTGGTATACAATCGGGATTTTATATCACTTAAAAACAATCCACCGATATTCAATATGGATTTTTAAGATTTTTAAAGAGTCCATTAAAATCCATTGGTATTCATTCAAGACTTTTTACTACTTAAAAATAATCCATTAGTATTAAAAATATAAGGATTTTAAAGGATTGTTGTGTTAGATGAATTTTGAAGGACTTTTTAGTGTATTTATAAATACCAACCATCCCATCCAAACTCATGGGATTTTGAAGGATTTTATTTTTTTAAAAAAGATGAAACTATTTTAATAAATTAATAAATACCCTAAAATCCCCACACAACAATTTTTATTAATAATATATCTAATAATTTAAACTTTTATTTTTATTTTTTAATCTTGAAATGCTAATAAACATTTATATAATATTGGGATAAAGTGCAATTTTGACCCTCAACTAGTATATTAGGTACAAATGAGACCCTTAACTATTTTTTTGTACAAATTGGACCTTGAACTATATATTGAGTACAAATTATTGAACCCTTAACTATTGTCTCGATTACAAATTAGACCCCGAATAATTCTTTTGTACAAATTGGATATTGAACTAGTATTTTGAGTACAAATTGGAATCGAACTATTTTTTTAACAAATAAATATTTTAACTTTTAAAATTAAATATATATGTTTTTCAATTAATAAAATGAGACATGAATGTCCCTTTAATTATAGGTTTAAAACAATAAAAATATATATAAAGATTACAAACGTAATAGTCCCAAAATATTTTTTTATTATTTTTATGAATTTTAATATTATGATTTTTTTAATTTTGATTTTATTTTCAATTCATTATATAAATAAAATTAGTTATCTTCTTTTTATTATAGTTTAACATTATATTGTATATTATAAAAAATTTGAGTCCATTATTAAAAAAATAAAAAAGTGTTGTTGATATTTCGGTCATTTTTTAAAACTTGTCATAATGATTTTAATTTTTTTGTCAATTTATCCACTAATATAGTATTATTTTATGTCAATTTATTTAATAAAAGGGTCTCCATATATTATTTTATTAAAGGGCTTATTTGTTCAATTTTAAAAGTAAAAATATTTATTTGTTAAAAAAATAGTTTGAGGGTCCAATTTGTACATGAGACATTAGTTCAAGTTCAATTTGTACAAATTCAATCAAATTTAGGTTCTAATTTGTACATGAGACACTAGTTGAGGGATCAAATTATACATTATCCTTATAATTTTAGATAAAATATGTTTAATGATAGTTGATGTACAATAAATTATTCATAATTTATAAATTAAATGTAATTAAAATATATATATATATATATATATATATATATATATATATATATATATAATACTTGGAGGTTTAGTATAAGTCTAGGGGTGGGAATAGGTCGGGCCGGGCTTTGCATAAGAAAGCCTAGGCCTATTATATAATTTTTAGGCTGAGCCACAGTCTATTATCTATGATAGGCTTTTTTATAAGGCTCGGCCTGACCTCTTTAGTAAATAGGCCGAGCATGAAAGCCTTTTAAAGGCCTATTTATTGCAACCTTTCTATTCTTCATCAAATTTTAAAAAATCACTTGTTACATTACACCGTAAACACTATAAAACTCAAAATACGAATAAAATTAACATATCAAGAATTATCAACTTACAAAAGCAATAACAAAATCTTCAAGTAGTTCAAGAATTATAATATATATTATATGTCATATATTATATATATAAATATAAATATAATATATTATACTATAACATATATATATATATATATATATATATAGTTAAATAGGCAACTGTTAGGCTTAAAAGGCCTACGAAAAGCTCAAGTCGGCCTATTTAATTAAATAGGCTTCTTAAAAGGCACGAGCACGACCTATTTATTAAATGAGTCGAGCCGAGGTAGGCTTTAGTATGCCAGGCCGTAGGCCACTGTCGGGTAACTGCTTTGGCCTATTCCCACCCCTAAGTATAACTATGGATATGTGGATGAATGCTATTTAGGAGGACATGATATTACGAGAGAATTATTATTATTATTATTATTATTATTTATCCAGCTCGTTTTTTTTTTTTTTTTTTGTCTTTGACTCTTTATAAATTCGAATTTTTGAAAAATTCTTGAACTTTTATTTTATGTGACAAATCTATGAAATTCTACAAAGTCTACAAAATCCTATAAAATCCAATAAAATCGATATTAAAAAGTCTTGGAGAATCCTACTTGTTGGTCCCGGACGAGATGTGCGAGGTAGAAAGTCTAGAAGGGGGTTGAATAGACTTTCCACACTCAAAACTATTTTCAACTTTTCGTGAAATTTGAGTGTGATGTTAGAAAACTTTGAAGTCTTCTACAAAGAAAGAACTCGAGTGTGCTATGTGAGATCGGCGAGACTTTGAAAACTCAAAGTCTTCGATGGTGCGGAAGCTAATCTCGTTAGTGTATTTGAAAAACCCTTTTAAGAAAACCTTGATGATGAATACTAGCAAGTTTAAGTGCGGTTATAAATATGTATGCAGAAAGCTTATAAAAGACACGGAGTTTTATAGTGGTTCGGATATAACGATCCTACGTCCACTCTCCCCGATTCCACGGTGGCCTTACTATCCACCAAATTGATCTTATCTCCTCTAAACTTCTTGAGGATTTGACCCACGGAAGTTTTACAAGTTCTGCCTTTGTTACACGAGAATGATCCTAAGATCAATTTAATAATCAACCTTCTCTCTTGCAGAAGCTGGAAGGTGATTTACAATTCCTTAACCAAAAATAGATCTCTCAAAATATCAACGTATTTGATCGATTTACGGTGTGAATAATTATGCGTGTACTTGCAATGAGTGAAATGATTTCTTGATGCTTCTCGCGCGTGTATATTTTTAAAATCCTTCACTTCAATTTATATGATCCTGAATTTGACTAGCCGTTAGACTAAATTGTCAATCGGGTCTTCAAGAAATGGTAAGTGGCCGTTGGAATGATTTGTTGACTTTGGATAATTGATTATGCGATACCAATCAATTATCCCTTGATTGATCTAATCGAAAATCCAATCTCTTTTAGATTGATTGTGCGATACCAATTATCTCGATCATCGGTGACTAACGGACTCAATTTGGTCCCAATTACACTTAGGTTTTAGGAACATCATCAAAACATACAAATTCTAGACTCAACAAATTCCCCTTTTTGATGATGTTAAAACCTTCTTGAGAATCGCACGCAATAAAAGGAATGCATACAAAAGAAAAGAAGAGACCTTTAAATAGATCTCACAAAAAAACATTTGACAACGAGAAGTTATCTTAGAGTAAAACATTCACTTCTATTAATATAGAAAGATCGGTACATATTACGTAAGTGAAGCATAAAAGCAAGAAAAACAAAAGAGGTAAACAAAGTAACACCAAGAAGAGATCAAGCTATCTCCACACTCTTCACAAGAACCTTCGATGATTTCCTCGGTCATACCTCCGATACATTATTGGAACATTCACCACTCGTACGCTCTGTCATAGAGTTCCCTATTATCTGCTCCAATGGGAGGTCTCGGCCTCGGCCAGTAGATTTTGAGAGTCCTGAACACTCAGTAGTCAAATTTTCCATCTGTTGTAACTGGGTAGGAATCTTTTCAAACTCTGGCGCATGAAGGTTTAGGTTGAACTCAACCGAAGCCATAAGAATTTACGCCCAAAGGTCATGTGCCTTTCTTCCATCCAAGCAAAGAATGTTTCATTTCTTTGTGGCCCCAACGCCGATAGTCTTGCATACATAGTACGAGCATATGAAATCTCTCTTCGCCGCTTTCCATTCTTCGATCCTCTCGAGAGGACAACAATCATCAACAAAACCATCGGTGTTGTGAGGAAGAATGAAATCTTCTTCACCTCTCTGCTCCAGTGCTTCTTACCATTCCTAATATACTTCCTCTTTGACACAAAGAAACTTTGCAGCAGGTTTCTTCGGTATGAATAACTTCCTCTGTTCTTTGTCGGAACATCCACATCTTTTGCTTGTTTACCAAGAGCTCTGCACAACTTTATACTTTCTTTTTCCTCCATTCTCCTGGTTTCTAGATCGTGAGGAAAGCTTCTGGTGTAAAGCTTCCAATTCTTCTTGTAGACTTTCCTTTCTCAACCTTTTGACGACTTAACCAACCTTCTCCTTTTCATAGGTTGAGAACTTTGACCTTCGCCTCGTTCGAAATATGTCCAGACAACTCCGGAGAGCTCGCTTCAACTCTGCTTTTTCTTTCCGCCTCCAAAGAAGAAATTTTCAATTGCCTCAAGCCTTTCTTTCACATCCTTGACTCTTTATCCTTCGCCTCATATCTTGAAATCATGTCGGTTCTCAATTGTCCTTCCCCTTTTTGACATCATTTAAGAGGAGTCAATGAGCTTCCATATTACGCATTTTGACAAGAATTTCCGCTTGTACAAACCAAACTTCTCCATGAGCGGTTTCGGTTCGGCAAGCTCAACAGTGGAGTAGCAATCTTCTAATCAATAAATCGACATGTCTTTGTCAACAATAGCCTCTCATTTGTAGTTGCGGTAGCAATTTCGAGAGAGGCGAGCATTCGCCTCTGTCTGACGGTAGCAAGTTGTTTTCCCATCTCCGCAGGAGGAATGAATGGCTGCATTCTCGATCAATCCCTTCTCGTAGTTGAGCATCCATGCTACTCGGCAACTTTAAGTGATCTTCCATCTTTCTCCGAAATCTCTCCTCAACCAAATCCTTTCAAAGAAACACCGCTCTGAGTCTAGCTTCGACTTTCTCCCCCTCGGCCTTCACGCTCTCGATATGCTTTCGAACCTCATTGATGTTATTCAAGATCATGCCCGAGAGAGTCTCAATGATAGTCTCTCGCCGCTCGGAGAATATATCGGCAATAGTTTGTCGAATCAATGCAGGGGCCATCGAATAGCGGCTTCAATATAGGACTTGGACGACTCAATAGATTCAGCGAAGAGGGCATACTTAGCGGCCAATACGAGAAAACATGGTAGCATACCTGCTCGTTAACTCAACAAACTTCTCAAGATAAGAATTATACGGATCCTCATGAACAACAACAGCATGAAATTTGGCAAACGCAGATGTAAAATCGTAAAGGAGAGGGAATCGAAGAGACACCTTTCCCGACGTCTTCGTGCATGGTGAAGTGGGGTCCTGAACCATCCTCACGGGTTCCGGTTCATCCAAGATGTCGAGCAACTAAACAGTAATTGATGATCCGTGGACGGATCAAATGCCACCGCCCACTCCACTGAGGCTGTAATTCTTACTCCCATAGCGAGAACTCATTATGACCAATCTCATTCACTAGAAGAATAAGATCATCAATAGTGCCGAGCCTCGCATTCTTCCAAACCGTAATATCTACCAAAGAAGCTACGCTCCTTAGAAAAATCCCGCAAATTAGGAAACTTGCTATCTACCCAAGCGAAGCCTCGGACATCAAACACTTCTCAAATGGTCCGCGGATTCTCTCGAAGATCCACCATTGGCACTCCACTCCGGATGCTGTCTCTATCACTTTCCCACCTTGATCACCCTCGGCAACACGGGTGTTAGGCTCCGGCGTGGCACCCAAGCCCGGCATCATCGCCAACCGCATTTGGTGCGGCAGACTTCGGAGGACTAGAAGGAACCTCGAGAAAGAGAGGGAAAAGGAATCGGTACTGCACCTTCTCGGCTGATAGACTCGGGAGAGATCATCTCTTCGTCCCTGTTAATGGAGAATCATCAATCTCCATGGCATCATCTACAAGAACCCTTTGGTCCCGGAGTCACTTTAGGAGGCAATCGTGCTCCTCGGTGCGATCGCTAACCGATCCTTTCCTAGATACCACATTACCTTTTGCCCTTCCTTTGTGGCAACTAGGAAATGGAATTTGATCCTCGCCTTCGAGAAGACTTCAAAGTCTTCTCCTATGAACCAAGAACCTTGGAGCTTCTTTGGTGCTTTCTCACTAGCACTCTTGGGTGAGTTCTTAGAATCCTACAAAGTCTCATCTTCCCCACCATCATCCTTAGGAACCTCCTCCTCAACCACATTTGTTATAGGAGCAACCTCTCTCGATAGTGACCATATCAGCGGGTTCCCCTCGACTTCTAGGATCTTCCTCGGCATCGTAATCGGGAGGACCACTAAGCTCCTCATCCTTGTTCAACATGAACTTTGCCTTAGTGTAGGATTTTGTCCACTTCGGGTCCCACTCTATATTCGGCAAGATCTTCTCCAATGTAATCTGTGACCTTGTTGGACATTGAAACATACCGCTCCACAAAATTTCCCCAAACCTTAACACCGGGATGTCCTTCAACCTCGGTCCGAAAGAAATGATTTTTTCCTTCGTAAAATCTCCAAAAACTTACTAACCCACCACACTCAACCCCATCAACAATAGCCTTCGAGAGCACAAATACGTCTTGGACTCAATGAATTCATACTCTGTCGTTCACAAAAATAACCTTCACCACGATATCAAACAACGGTCTATATTTCCACTTGAGATATGCCTTCTTCAAATCGACACATGATGACGACATGAGGTTTTCGCTAGAGAACGAAATGCGTCGAGATGACTGTCGACATATATGATTCTCGGGTCGATTCCTTGAAGAGATAAACCCAAGTGTTGATGAATATCATGGCGTTTGATGGTTAGACTCTGTCCGAATACGTTGTTTGATGCCATGTCTTCCAAACTGCTGTACGAACCGAAATTGGACGACATAAGCGTTGAGAGTTCGCCGTTCCAAGGAGTGAGCCGAGCAGTACTTTCTTAAACCACGATCGGATAAAAGATTTAAAATTTCCACTGCCTCTTTGCTGCCTCGTTGAGCAAAATCCACGGATAATTCACTCCTCACTCTTTCCAACAAGGCCAAGTGGATCCGAGTTTTGTGTTTCCGTGACCTTCTTCGAAGATGAAGACCAAGTTTAGAGCATTGAATTTAGAAACAGAGATGATAAATAATTTGCGAGAGAAGATTTTCTGAGAAAAGGTAAGGGAAGGAAATGAGAGAGAACCAATTTATAAGAAATAGAGAGGAAACAACTAAATTTTAAATTACAAAATAAGATTTGAGCGTTGATTGACATATTGCACGATCGGATCGAGCGGTTATGAACAAAGCGGTTCGAATTCGAAAAGTGCGTGACCTCGGCAATGAACGCGAAAAGGAATTTTCTAAAGTGGAGATTTTCGGATCCACGTAAATAAGGTATAAAATAATATTTTAAAGAACAATCACCCCATAATTTGTGGTAGTAAAAATATGATTTGTGATTAACAAAAATAATTCCAATTCTTGAGGATAAGAAAAAGAATAAAATATTAGAAAATTATTTTAACCAGGTAAAGATCAAGGAATATTTTATACCAAAATATTTTCAAAAAGATAGAAGGAAGAAGATAGAGAGAGAGAGAGATCTTAGAGGACATATCTGTCGAGTTGATATTGTAATCAATCGATACCACCGAGAATCTATGCAGAGGTTTAAGACCCTTCTCCAAAGAAAGTTGGAAGCTATCTTCACAAGCTTTACGGATCCTTAGCAATCCTTCTCCAAAGAAAGTTGAGAGCTTTCTTTTTCAATATAATTTCTCTGGATCCAAAGAAGCCTAATTCTACCGATAAATCTCTAAACCTTGCTTCTGCTAAAGGTTTTGTGAGAATGTCTGCTCTGTCGATTAGTATGAATCTTTTCCATTCTAAAATTTTTCTTTTCCACATGATCTCGAATAAAATGGTGACGTATATCCACATGCTTGCATCTTGTGTGAAATCTTGGATTACGAGTAATGGCAATAGATCGTTGTTATCACAAAAGATAGGAATCTCTTTAGTAACAATGTGATAGTCTCTCAATTGTTGACTTATCCAGAGTAATTGTGAAGCAGCCTCCCAATGACCATATACTCTACTTACGTGGTTGAAGTAGCTACCGAAGTTTGCTTCTTAGAGAACCGTGAAACCACTTACTTCCAAGAAATTGACATGTGTCCGTGGTTGATTTCCTATCGATTACGCAACCTCCATAGTCTGAATCTAAATAACCACTAAGTTCCGTGTTATCATCACCGGTACCAAAGACCTAAGTTTGTTGTACCCTTAAGATATTTTAAAATCTTCTTTGCCGCATCCAAATGGCTTTTCTTTGGATTAGCTTGAAATCTAGCGCATACTCCAATCAGCGAAAGAGATATCAGTGCCGCTTGATGTTAGGTACAAGAAGGAACCTATTAGCCCTCTATACATGGTGCAGTGTCAACACTATCACCATCTTCATTTGGATCCATCTTGTAGTTTGTCACCATAGGAAAACATACCAAACTTTTCTAGCATGTTTTTGGTATACTTAGTTTGATTTATGAATATTCCTTTAGAGGTTTGTTTGACTTGAAGACCTAAGAAATAGTTCATCTCTCCCATCATAGACATTTCAAACTTACTTTGCATCAAATCACCGAATTTTTCACAAAGTTTTTTATTCGGTGATCGAAGATTATGTCGTCTACATAAATCATACTAGTAGAATTTCTGACCTTCTTCAATTCCGAATAAGGTTCGATCTATCTTTACTTTACTAAATCCATGATCAAGTAGGAATCAGTGACAGGTGTCATACCAAGCTCGGGAGCTTGCTTTAGTCCATATAATGCTTTCTTCGAGACGGTAAACTTGATTTCCTTGTACAAAACACGGGGTTGTTCAACGTAGATTTCTTGGCAAGAACGCCATTTAGGAATGTTGATTTTACGTCCATTTGATACACTATGAATTTCATATGAGCCGCATATGCAAGAAATAATCTTATAACTTCTAGTCAAGCTATCGGAGCAAAAGTCTCATCATAGTCAATTCCTTCCGATCGTGAGTAACCTTGCGCGACGAGCCTCGCTTTTATTTCTAGTGACTTCATCTTTCTCATTCTTCTTGTTCTTAAAAACCCACTTAGTTCCAATCACCTTCGATGTTTTGGCACATCGACTAGTACCCAAACATCTTGTCGTGTGAATTAATTCACTCCTCTTGCATAGCCTCTATCCGGTTTGTGTCCAACAAAGCTTCTTCGATATTCTTAGGTTCTTGCAATAAACATAGCGATTAAATAAGCCATATAGGTTTATCTTTCTTCTTGTTCGACTCCATCTTGAGGATTTCCTAAGATTAAATCAACTGGAATGATCTGTCATCTAATTCCTTCGTTAGTTTCCTTAGAGACGCGTTTAAGTCTTCTAGAGGTATCGTTGGAACATTGTCTAGTGTTGTTCCCCTTGATTTGATAAATTCACTTGGTGTTTTGGGTGAAACATCGCAACCTTCGAGGGTTTTTTCGGCGAGGTTTTGTTTTGCTTGAGTCTTCATTCCTTCTTGGGACAACCTTTTCCTTTTCTCGTGACTTTGAAGTTTGTTGATCATCCTCGCAGTCCGAGTCTAAAATGGGTAGATGAACCTTGACATACTTTGTCTTATCTTTGAAGTTCTAGTTTCCCAAATCCTTCCGCGGTGATTCTTCTTGTCCTTTGTCCTTAGACTCAGAATAGATTCATTAAAAACCACATGGGGTGTTTCTTCCACAACAAGAGTTTTCCTATTAAAAACTCGATAGGCCTTGCTTGTCTTTGAAATATCCTAAGAATATTCCATCAAGAACCTTGGCATCAAAAGTTTTTAAATTGGACTTACCATTGTCATGAATGAAACACCTACAACCAAAAACACGAGGAAGTCTACCTTTCCATAACTCATGAGGTGTCTTTCCATGGTCTTTGGTTAGCAAGCTTCGATTACGAGTATAGCGGGATGTATTGATAGCTTCACCCAAAACCTCGAGGAACATTAAACTCTGCTAGCATTGTCAGTGCAGCTTCCTTGAGTATTCTATTCCTCCTTTCGGCTACACCATTCTGCTGTGGAGTTCGGGCCATGAGATGTTTCATCTTTGAATTCCGGCTTCTTTACAATAAGTTGTTATATGAGAGTTTAGAAATTCTGCTCCTTTATCACTTCGATTCTCAAAACATTTTCTCCTTTCTCATTTTGCAATCTCCTCGGCAATTACGGCAACTTTGTGATGGTTTCGTTCTTTTTGAACATGAATATTACCCATGTGAATCTTGAGTAGTCATCTACCACCACTAGAGTGTATTTTACGCCACTTTGAAACTTAAAGGAGATCTTGGTCCAAATAAATCCATATGAAGTAATTGTAGAACCACTTGATGTTGATCTGGAACTTTCTTGAATGAAGCTCTAGTTTGCTTTCCTTTCACATGAATCACAAATCTGTTCTTTTGAGAAGACCTCGTTTCGCAAACCTTCTACAAGAGATTTTCCGCTATCTTGTTTAACGTTTTGAAATTTAGATGACTCAATCTCTTGTGCCATAACCGGCTAGCTTCTTGAGTACTTTTTGCTACAAGGCATGTATTGCTTGAACACTTTTGAAATTCTCGCAACATAAACATTGCCCTTTCTCGAGGCCGGTTAAAAGCACTTGATCATTTAAACCACTTAAGACAACATACGAAAAACAAGAAAACTTAATCAATATCCCTTGTCACAAAATTGAGACACCAAAAGCAAGTTATGCTTTAATCCTTCTACATAGAAGACTTCGTCAATACGTCATCTCCAATGTATAGAGTTCCAACACCTTTGGTAATACCAAAGTTATTGTCCCCGAATACTACCCGTGGGCCATTTTGTGATTTTATTGAGCTCAAGAGTTGCTTGTCTCGGTCGTATGCTTCAACACTCATTGTCGATGTACTGCAGACAGATATTTCCAAAGAACTCCTCTTCCATGCCCCACGGCGTCTTGCACGTTTAGTTGAGTTTTAGGTACCCTTTAGATTTGGGTCCTTGAGAGTTAGCAGATCTTTAGGAATCCATAGGAATAGACTCTTCTTATCATGTCCGAGAAGATCTTATCCTTCTTCCATATATATCAACATAGACAACTTCATCTTTTGGTGCCTTCTTGGATGCATGTCTATGAGTGTCGGTTGTATTCCTTCCAAGACTTGACCCTTCCGAGGTCCTCCTGGATGGAGTGATCGACCGTGCTATGGTTCGAGGGTTTTGATGATAAGGATACGTTCTACTTGAGCCATCAAAAGATTCATATCTTACAGTACGTAAGACTTAGTAGATCGTTTAGCAAGCTTTGAAGTTTGCTTAGGTTGTGTAGTCTTCACCGAGACTGCCTCCACGAGATGGTTTCGGTGATATCTACTTTTCCGACCTTTCTTTGAGGTTTCTTAAGTTGGGATTCTCCCTTCTTTTGATACCTCATCGCTTGTTTAGGTTGTTGAGTATAACTACTCTTTTTCCCATTCAACCGATTTCTTTGGGTCGCAACCTTTTTACCCTTATCAAGAGGTTTAGGTTTGGAACCCTCTCCTACCAAATCATTACCCTTAACATGTGTACTCTTCTTAAGTACACTTGTTTGAACTCGTGAGGATTGGGCGATGGTAAAACCAATTCCACTTCTTTACGTTAGGTGTTTGAGACGAATCAACTAATGTTTAAACCGCATGAGAAGCTTTGTTCGGTTGATCCGACCTCAAACTTAAACGTTCCTCACTTGACTTTACACACTCATGTTGATGAAAAAGCTCATCAAACTTTGCTTGTAGGATTTTCAAGCGATCAGTCTTCTCAAGATTCTCGGCCAAGCAACCTTTCTACTAGTGACCACTGTTCAAGATACTTCAATTTAAGAGTGTTTAACTCTTCTCAAGTCGTCGACTCTGCTAATGTTCCGGATGACTTGCTAATAGATTCTTGTGTAAGTAGATCAATTTTTTCCTTTAAGCTAGCGTTCTCCTTTTCCACCACGGTTGTAAGCGTTTATAATAGCTTTGAGATCTCCCATTAACTTATCAACAAAGCTATGGTCAAACTCTTACGCTGAGAGGTGCGAGAAAGCAGAGGCGAAGAACAAGAGTCGAGAAAATACCTCATCTTCGTTGGCCATAAGATACAAATCATTGTCGAAGAGAAATGCAAGATGATGTTGAATCACTTGAGAGAGTATCTTCTTCTTCACCACAAGAGCTCGCTTGTCAAAGAAACTTCTTGTTTCTCATTAACCTCTTTTCTTCTCTTTCTCTAGGAGTTAATTACGGGCGAAATAGGTGAAGTGTCCGGGTTTATGACAAGTATAGCAAACATCACTTCTTGAAGACCTTTTAGGACTGAAATCTCTTTTAGGAGAGAAATATCTTCTTCTTAGACTTTCTTCTCTTCATCTTTACGGAGTTTTGAATCTTCTATCATCTTTGGAATCTTGAGATCTCTTATCCGGCTGATTGAAGATTTGTTTTGGATCTGAAACCAGCTTTCTTTGTATTTTTCCAATGTTTCGTATTTTCCAAACTTTGAGTTCATTTTATCAAACTTCCCGGTCAAAAGTGCCATTTGTTCTTTCAAGCTTAAATCCTCTCCAACATGTTCCTTAGGCAGTGATTCGAGATAACTTTGAAAGCAACTTCCTTTCCCATGGAATTTGAATTTACTTCATCCTCGTCTTCTTGTTTCAAATCATATTCATGAGCTTTCAAGTGTGAGAATAACTCATGATGACTTATTTTGCTAAGTTCTTTTGTATCTTTGATCACAAGAATCTTGACTCTCCACTTCTTGGTTAAAGATCTTAATATCTTCTTGTTGATCTCTTTCTCGTGTATGATTTACCCAAAGAACTTGCCTTGTTGATTATATTTGTCAATCTCGGATCTAATCGATCTATTGTCTCATTAGGCTTCATCTTGAATGTGTCAAACGAATGTAGAATGGATGCAACTTATTTTCTTTAATTTGCTCCGATCCTTCACACATAAGTGCCGGGGTTTCCCACATTTGTTTGGCGATCTTACAAGTCTTGACTTTCTCTGTAAGTTCTTTAGTCGAGGTTTCTATGATTTCGGTCACGAGCAACTTGGTCAAGATTAAATAGTTTCCTTTCATCATTTGACAACTCACTCCTTTTCTTTTCAACCTTCTCCGAGTAGATGGTTTTGCTTTCTTTGCTTCCATAGCTTCTTTGGTTCCCAATAGAATTTTATTGGGCCATCCTCAAGAGTTTCAAGCATCCTATCATGAATTGCACCAAGATGATTTTCCATGCGAAACTTCCAGTAGTCATAGTCTTCAATAGAGAACTCGGTAGCTTTCTAGTTTCTTGCTCTTATGAGAACTTATTGTTAGTAATAAAAACAATTATGCACTAAATGCAATGAATTTTATGAAAAAGTCTTTCAAAACAAAAAGATGCATTCGTGTGACCACAACAGTCTTTCCTTAAAGACTATTGGTAACCAAAGCCGGTGGTCGATTGAACCCGCTTTGCTCGATACCACTTGTTGGTTCCGGACGAGATGTGCAGGAGGTAGAAAGTCTAGAGGGGGTTGAATAGACTTTCCACACTCAAAACTATTTTCAACTTTTCGTGAGCTGAGTGTGAGGTTAGAAAACTTTGAAGTCTTCTCTGACAAAGTACTCGAGTGTGTTATGTAAGATCGCAGACTTTGAAAACTCAAAGTCTTC
Source organism: Paraleonurus japonicus (assembly GCA_030762865.1). Taxonomy (NCBI): domain Eukaryota; kingdom Viridiplantae; phylum Streptophyta; class Magnoliopsida; order Lamiales; family Lamiaceae; genus Paraleonurus; species Paraleonurus japonicus. The sequence continues at coordinate 37,188,455 of CM061061.1, forward strand.
GATGGTGCGGAAGCTAATCTCGTGAGTGTATTTGAAAAACCCTTTTAAGAAAACGTTGATGATGAATACTAGCAAGTTTAAGTGCGGAGTTTATTAAAAGCGATGATGAATGAGCGATTATAAATATGTATGAAGAAAGCTTATTTAAAACACGTAGTTTTATAGTGGTTCGGATATAACGATCCTACGTCCACTCTTCCCGATTCCACGAGGGCCTTACTATCCACCAAACTGGTCTTGTCTCCTCTAAACTCCTTGAGGATTTGACCACGGGAAGTTTTACAAGTTTACGCCCTTGTTACACGAGAATGATCCTAAGATCAATTTAATAATTAACCTTCTCTCTTGCAGAAACCGTAAGGTGATTTACAATTCCTTAACCAAAATAGAACTCTCAAAATATCAACGTATTGGATCAATTTACGGTGTGAATAATTATACGTGTACTTGCAATGAGTGAAATGACTTCTTGATGCTTCTCGCATGTATATTTTTAAAATCCTTCACTTCAATTTATATAATCCTGAATTTGACTAGCCGTTAGACTAAATTGTCAATCAGTCTTCAAGAAATGGTAAGTGACCGTTGGAATGATCTGTTGACTTTGGATAATTGATTATGCGATACCAATCAATTATCCCTTGATTGATCTAACGAAAATCCAATCTCTTTTGGATTGATTGTGAGTATCTTTGATTTATCCTTCGTCTTTCAATCAATCCCGATAGATCTTTCTAAGTCAACTCTAACAACCTTACACACCTTGCTTCAAAGATGGTCCACAATCTTGCTGTAGCAAGGATTCCAACCTTGCTATCTTCACTCAACCTTTCTTGATAACTTCCTTTTGCGGATAGTTTATTATCTCTTCTTGATCTACACGAAACCCTTCTAAGTTCTCTTGAAAGCAATCCTTCTTGATCTTCAAGTCTTACTGCTCAGCCTTCGGTTCTCAACCAATGTAGATCTTCGTGTCGAACCTAGCAAGATTAACTATACTAAGATATCAAATCTATCTCGATCATCACCGACTAACAGACTCAACCTGGTCCTATTACACTTAGGTTTTAGGAATATCATCAAAATATACAAATTCTAGACCCAACACCTACAAAATTTTTAAAAGTCATAAAAATTCTACAAAATTTTTTTAAAATCTGCAGGACTTTATCTAGCTAAAAAGTCATTTAAAATCTCAATCCAATACACCCTTTAGTTATTAACACTAAAATATCTCGACACGCCTTACAATATTGCATTTTTCATACATACTCAACTAATACTATCCAACTTTATTATATTGAATTAAATCAGAAATATTTTTAATATTAAAAAATTGTGAAAAATATCTTAACTAATGCTCAATTTTGTAGTACTGTTCAACTTGCTGAATTTGAAATTTTGAATGACTAGAAATCTCTCACAAAGTCTTGTGCCATGTATGTACGTATAAGTACTTATGACGTAGGGTTTAAAAGCTTGCAAATTTAGTTTTACCTTAAAATTAGTTCTATAAATGCAACATATTTCAAAAGTTATAATGGAAAGCTAACTATATTTTAATTTTTTAAGAAGAATTTGGAATATAAAGTGAAACTCATCTCACAGGTATATATTATACTAGTAAATATCATTTACATTATTATCCTTAAATCTAGTATATCATCCCATGCCACGGTTTGTATATGAAATGTTATATTAAATTATAATTGAAATGTTTTCATAATTTAATCACATATCCAAACTTGATATCAGTAAGGATAAAAGATTTATATTTACTTATTCAATCCACCATAAAAATACTATTTATTTAATTCAGGTTTATACTATTTTTACATGCCACGGTTTGTATATGAAATGTTATATTAAATTATAATTTGAAATGTTTTCATAATTTAATCACATATCCAAACTTGATGCAAGGATAAATGATTTATATTTACTTATTCAATCAACCATAAAAATACTATTTATTTAATTCAGGTTTATTCTATAACGTCACATTACATAAAAATTCAATTTCATATATAGTACTCTCATTGTTCCACATTAGTTTTCATACTAATATGAGCACACATTTTAAGAAAACGTGTGATGAGTGGAATATTAGGAATAATTTTGTAAATTTTTATTATTAAAGTAAGAGAAATGATTGGATTTTGTATACAAGTAATGACATTTTTGTGTAAATATGCGAATATTATGAGGGTGGAGTTTAGGATGAGATTTCCTTTTTAGGAATGTAAAAACCAATGTGGGACAAACTAAAAAGAAAAGTGTGACGACTAATGTGGGACGGAGGGAGTATATGCATTCATTTTTCTCTTGCAATAGCTTAAAATATATTGTTTCCCTACATTGCTGTTAAAGAACGGTTTACGAGCATAAACATGGATTAATTTAAGTAGGAATGAACACAATATAACTATATCTTTATTGATATTTTCAGGGCGGTTCCTGTTTCTTGTTTCAATGCATACCTGTTTCATAGAATCATGTCTCACGTTCTGTTCAATATGCATGTTGTTTATCTACCTTTCCTCATATTTCGTCATATGAACCATGTAATGATCTCTGATTGCAGGAAGATGAAAGAATAAGAAAGAACAGGCTGGCACTCCTACGTAAAATCTCAGATCTTCCCAAGGGAATTGTAGACCTCTCAATTTTGCCCGGTTTCTAAAATAGATCTCTTCCAAATATGGTGCTGAAAGACGGAGGAAGGTAAATGCGACGAAACGCTAAACAGCATGTAAATTTGGTGTATGAATTCAGTTTTTAACCTACATAATGGTTATTGCTGCTAAAAGAGTTATTGCCATCCTGAATCATGAATATATAACTTTCTTTCTAGCCCCAGCAGGTCTATGGGCTTGTTGTAGGATTATAATTATGGAAAAATAATTTAATGGTCTGTAAACTCTGTATAATGATTTCTTATGAAAAAGAATATGGAGTTTCACTGTTTCAGTAATTCTGTGTAAGATTTTGTTTTAGAGCTTTTATAAACCTGTATGTATAAACATCTACATGGTAATATATATATATATATTTTTTTTTGCTAGACTACATGGTAATATATTAACATCTGCACGAACTCGTAAAATTTCATATTTTAGAAACAGGGTAACAATTTATAGAAATACAAGTCAAAATTTTGTTCGATTTTGAACACATCGATTTCATAAATTTATTTCGTGTGAAGGATCTCATAAATATTAAATTTCACTATGTTGTTTTAAACTAGCATTAGAAGAAACCCATAACATTTCATAATATATTTCGTAGTAGAAACAGGGAAATAAATTGTTATAAATATAGATTTAGGGAATGCTTGGTTGGGGTATTAGAATTAGGTTGAATTTTGGAAAGAAAGTTGAGCGGAGGAAAAATAAATGTTTGTTAAATGATTGATTATAAGAGAGAGATTATGTAATCAAAATAAATTAGTGATTATTTTATTTTAAAATTAATTTCAAATTATAAATATTACCAAAGATCACCATTCTCATTACCTACTTCTAATATCCCTAACCAAGAAGGCCTAAATTTTTGTTCAGTTTCAAACATATCAAATTCAAAATTTTATTTCTCTTATTGGAATGGATGGATGTAATAAATATTATATTTCACTATATTAAACTAACATTAGAACGAACTCATAAAATTTCATAATTTTTGAACAAATAAAAATAAGGGTAATAAAATTTACTTTTCCCGTCAAAAATAAAAAAAAATAAAAAAATAAGGGTAATAAATTTAAAAAAAAATACAGGTTAAAAACACATAAACTTCAAAATTTAATTCTTTTAGTTTTTCATGATTATATTAAAGCTTGTAGGAGTATTTTAAATTCGATTCCTTTATGTTCTAGTGCTTTCGTTAGAAGAAGTATCAATCTTTGGGCACATGAGTTTGCTAAGGTTGCTCATTTTTCACGAGAACTCCCATTATTGGAATGACCCACCGTAGTTTTTGGTTGGGCTTCCGAATTTATTGTGCACGTGTGAGCACTTAATATAAGTTATTTTGCTTTTCGAAAAAATGGAGGATCTAAAAACTCTAAATTTCACTACGTTGTGATAAATTAGCATTTGAAAGAACTCGTAAAGTTTTATAATTTTTGAAATGGAGGATTGCATCTCAATTTCTCTCTTATTTTATACATCCTTCATTATTAATCATTTTTTACGAATTGGGTAAATAAATTTATGTTCTTCTCGTTTCTTTATTTTACAACATGTTTGATGTAAACAATTTTAAAATATGTTATACAGTTATACTTACAAATTGACAAAAATTATGCTCATTACCTTTTTGAAAATAATCATTTTATTACCATTTTTCAATTATCACTTAATTAATTACATGTTTTTACTTTTACACTAACAATTAATCACTTTATTTTTAAATAGATTCACAATGTTCCAATATACTCTTTATTTATTTTTAATTTGTGCACAATCTTTTATTATTATTATTATTATTATTATTATTATTATTATTATTATTATTATTATTATTATTATTATTATTATTATTATTATTATTATTATTATTGTTGTTTTATAATAGTGAACGGGGGAGTATATTAATTCAACTATTCAAGTAGCTAAAAGTGTGTTCTATTCCTTCTCTTCCCCTTCAAATTGCTAATTATCATATTTGGAGAAGTGAAAGATCATCCTTGCGCCCTTCTTTAATCAGTAATTTGTAATGTTGGTGAGAAAAGACGGTTCATAAACCATACAAATTCCTGTAATTTGATTTGAACCCACCACAAAACCAGTTGTCCGATTGCCAGCCAGCAATCCCACCAATAAGCACTCAATTTTGCCCCACCGCCGCCGCCGCCGCCGCCGCGCCGCAGATGGCCGAAGAAGAAGTGATGGCAGAAGTGGAGGCAGTCCAGGCGGTGTACGGTGACGATTGCGAGGTCGTCGAACCCTACCCTACCTCATCTCCACCTTCATCTGATGCCGCGGACCGCCGATGTCACCTCTCAACAGGTATCACAATTCTTAGGTTTCGCTTCAGAAAACAGTAAGAACGATGAAGCTATTTACTCTTGAACCCGCTTTTCTTTTCCTTTTTAATGATGGACTTGTCTTAGGTTTTTGCTTTCGCTGAAAGACTTCTATTATCTTGAATATATTACCTATCCATATATTATTCTGATTGAGTGTGAATACGTAAGTTTCTGAGAGGGGACTGTGTTTCTATCTGTAATCCATTTAAGAGAATGGCCTTTAAGTTTATGTATTGGGGAGATCATTGAGAGTGAATTTTGTATGAAAGAAGATGATGGAATCAGGGGTATGATGAATTCGTGTTCTATATTATGTACTCAAGATTGTCTAGATGTCTTTCCTTCTCTATGGTATCCCTCTCATAGATATGAACTTTAAGCGTAGTGTTTTTCATTGGAACAAGTACTGACTGTTTCAGTATTTACCAGAAGGAAGCCATAATAATCCCAAACCTCATGCCTTTTGATCTGAGCAGCATAAAACACTGCAAATGCTGTATACTGTGCGCACTGCATACGTACTTAAGGACCACACAACAGATATTACATTTGGTTTTCTTTGTTTTATTATTTCTATTAAACCTATTACTAGTCTGCAGATGTATGTAATTCTTCTTTTTTATGTTGTGTTCAAATATTGTAACATTCAAATTAATTTCCTTTGTATTAATGTCTTTTGAGCAAATAATACGGACAGCTATTCATCTGCAGTTTGTGGAAGCCACTATTGGGATTCGTGCTGGTTTTCAGGTGATTATTCATGTTACAGTTTACATATAGTCTGGCACCTAACATCTTCAATTTAAACATAAAACTTTGAGCTGGCACTCGCCAGCATGGCAACTGGTTGGCCAATTAGTTGATACTTGCTAATAGGGCAGCCAGATTTCAGAAATTTATTGCCCATTTTTGCCTCCTTGGTCATATCACACATCATTTTCTGATGATTGGTGTGGTTATATATCTCTTTTTCTTTCCAATCTAGGCGTTTTTGGGTCCTGTATTACAAAAAAATTAATTGTAGATAGATGAGAGCATAACCTTATTGTCCTCATTGTTAACTATTTCCCATGGCAGTACCCTGAAGAGCCACCAGAGATAAGAGTTATTGATTCCAAGGGTCTTGATGAGAAGAGGCGGAAACATCTTATAGATAGCATCTGTTGCAAAGCTTTTGAACTTGCCTCGTGTTTAATGCTAGTGGCACTTTGTGAGGTAGTAATATACATGCTTACATCAGCCACATATTATGGGTTGATTTTTGATAAGTGTCCTGGTGCACTAAAAAGTGCAATACTAGTGTCCTTGCTCTTATTTGTGTTTGATTGTGAACCTTGTACTTGTTGCTGATTAATGCATCCAGTGGGGCGGTTATACATTGAGTGTATACCCATCAAAATAATTTAAGATATTAAAAGTGCATAATACTTCAGGAAGCAGTGGAGAAGCTTTCTAGCATGAATCACCCTGATGGAGACTGCCCATTATGTTTATATCCTTTACTTGATGAAGATTCTGGTAGCAACACATCAACGTTTATGAAGTTAATGTCGTGTTTCCACTGCTTTCATTGGTAAGTAATTTAATGCTCGTTGTTCTCTTGAATTGTGGATACTTCCAAATCTCACAGGAAACAGGACTCTGAATGTACTCCCCGCCCCCACTGTTGCAGTGAGTGCATCATCAGGTGGTGGAATTGGATCCACGAGAAAAGTGAGAAAGAGAGTTCAAGTTCATCATCTTCAGCACCTCCTAGGCGTAGGCAAGACCAACAAGGTTAGTATGCAAGCAATAGAGACATAAGCTTGGCATTTTATCAGAGATAAAATTTTACATATAATTTTACTTGGGCTGTAGTTCAAATGGTGATTTTTTCATTCTGTTTCCTATATTAATGTTTTGTTAATCATGATTTTTGTGATTAGACAACATTTCTTTCTTATTGGTATTTGCAATATTGTTATAAGATATCATTATCTATAACTACTATTTTTTATTTAGATTCTTTGTTTGGCTGCGTAATACATCATAACTTTTGCCTTTGCTATTATGTAGCTAACATCTCATTATTATTAGAATTCTTTGGCAGTAAAGTTATTCTTCAATAAGATACCAAACATGTTAATACTGATTTATGCAGAATTATCTGTTTAACTGTGTTTATTCTTGTGAAAAACACGTCGATGCTTGAGTTCTAGAATCACAAGTGTTTTCTCTTGCTTTCTCCCCATAGTTGCTGAAAGTTAGGTGTATAAGTAGAAAACCTCTTTGAGCTGAGTAAAAGAGTTCTAGACAAGCAAGAGTCATAAGACTCGTAACACGTTTCACCAGTTGCTAAACATTCAAGAGTATTAGAAATTGAGTGACTTTGTTTACTTTTCTTGTCTACTTTCATCAGTACTTTTACTTGTGCCCCCTCCCCACCTTTCCCCCAGTTTTCTTTTTCTTTTTGTATATGTTCAGTCTACCTCTTGATCATATATATTTGGTTCTCCTATGCAACCTTGTCTTTGTACATGGTCCATGTCCACTGGCCAAATGGGGCTAGTCAAACAGAGAGTTGAAGAAATGTAGGTAACGATACTTCTCATGATGCCCACCTTTCAGATACTAGAAAATTTTGTACTGTTGTCCAACCTAATCAATTTTCAACCTTCGTCATGGGTTTATGCTTTCTATGTATATTGAAGTTGCCAAAATTCTTCTTATCTTAAAGTTATTGCACGGTTGTTCTCTGGCATAGGCATGGTCAAAATTATGGAAGAAAGTGCTGGGACGTGTCCAGTGTGTCGTAAAGTATTTCTTGCCAAGGATATTGAACATGTACTTGACTTGGTTGGAAATGGTGGCAATATGGTAATTAAGGCCTTTTTACTACCTTCTTTCTTTCTGCTCATATGTAAAAACAATCACATGTTATTTTTTAATGTTAGGTTTTTCTATGAAGAAAAATTAATTGCATGCGTTGATTACAGGACTCTGATGGGGTTGAGATTGATAAAGACGTCGTTCAATCTGAATATGAAAAAATGAGGAGAGAAAAATTTGAGGCCATACTAAAAATCCAGCAAGAAAACAGTGGGTTGATTGAGCCTCGAAAAATGAGGTGTTATTGCCCGGTATGTTTCTTCGACAATCAGCTAGCTTACCCCCAACAGAGCTTGACGGCATTTCCAGTGAATCAGAAAACAAAGATGTTGCAGGTAGAGCTGATACCAATCCAGAGTGTTCCTTCAATAGACCCGGTCCTGGCCCTAGCCCTAGCCCTAGCCCGAGGAAGCACAGCAATTCTAACACGAGGAGACGCAGGACACAAAATTCAGGTAAGCAAGCAAGGTGTTGGATTAAGAAAGACAATAATTCACAAAAATAAATACATTTTGCTGTCCCTATTTTTTGGCAAAACACAATTATCATATTAAATTATACCTCAGAACTGATCGTTTATTTACTTTGCACATCATGAATATTGATTTTGAGCATTAAAATAGAGATGATTTCTCTGCAGTTTTATCGGTCTTATCTTCATTCCACCAGATCCCAAAAACTTACATGAATAGAGATGATTTCTCTGCAATTTTATCGATATAAATGATGCATTTTACCAGCATATAATTACTTGAATTCTTTATATTGGGTGGGTCAAATATGTAATATTGCGTGCTGATTCGATCTGAAAAGAATAGGAATTCACATTTTAAGCATTTTTTCAAATTTACAATACATTTATATAAAGAAAGTGTAGCGAAAAATATATATAATTCAAGTAATTAATATAAAATTAGACGAGCGCATATCAAAGGCTTTGATGGACAACAAATTGAAAAATGTTGCACAAAATTTTATTCGAACAAATGACTTTCATGTGAAATTTTTAGTCGCATACTTTTGAGTATACACAATTATGTGAAAAATTTAATTGCACGTCAGATATTTATGCTAAAAATTTAATTGTATATCAAATATGTGTACTCAATATTTTGGTGTATTATAATAACCTGCCCCATAGGGCAGTGGCCCATCCAAAGTGGCCTTCAGTTCCAAGCCCAATATGTTCATGACAACCAATGTCCAACCTCTATGTACAGTTAGTACGCCTTAATATGTTCAGGATTGATTGATGTAAGCGCATCAACATAAAATTTAATTTCTTAATGCACACTAATATTAATATATTAAAATTTCCTAATATATATATATATATATATATATATATATATATATATATATATATTAAATTGTGCTGCAACTCAAATACTGATTATTATATTTCAAATTGCGATTTGATCGCTCTTATCAAATTGTGAAGCATCATATAGTAAAATATAGTATGGTAAATTCATTTTCTACTGACGTGGGAGATTTTAAGAAATATGAGTATCATTATTGTCAATTGGCTTTTACTATAATATTCTCTATCCAACTTAATCATTTAAAATTCTTGTACGAATTTATTCCAAATTCCCAACTAAAAGACAGAGTATGTCCTGTTCAGTTATCTCTAGAATAAAAATATCATGTCCAATTATTGTATGAAATGATTTGGAAAAATAATTGAAAAAAATTTAAAATTGGTTGCCGACTTGTCTCATTATTAGCAAAGCTCGGACAGTTGTAGCTCTATTATGCTATGTTACAAGTAAGACCCATTGTGAATTTGTGAGTGAGTCTTTTATTGGAATATTTCTTTTTCTTAGAAGACAGTATTTTATTTACTACTAGACTATGGCTCTCCGTATTAGAATACTCATTGATAACATTTTTTTAAATCTTGTTTATAATATTAAATTGGATTCATTTTAATAATATTACTCCCTCATTCCCAAATAGTTTTTGTCACTAATATGGGCACATTTTAAGAAAAATGTAATAAGTGGAGTATTGAAAGGTAATTTTGTAAACTTTTATTATTAAAGTAAAAGAGGTGGTTGGATTGAGTGTAAAAGTAAAGACATATTGTGTAAATATATGAATATTGTGATGGTGGAGTTTGAGAGATTTTCTTTTATTGAATGTGAAAACTAATGTGAGACAAAAAAAAAGTGTAAAAACTGATGTGACGAAGAAGTATTATTTTTATAAATTATTATCATAATATTTTGAGAATAAATACTAGTATAATATTAATTTATACACTACAAGAAAATAATGAATTGACTACAGAATTTTTCAACAAAATTAATTTCATGCTTAAATAGTGAAGATTGTCTACGTCTTGCCTACAAAATTTTATGATTTATTTTGCAATATTTCACCAACAGAACAACCGAAGGTAATTAAATACCTACGAATAGACAAAACCATTCTAAAAATGATATTAATACACATTGATGATTGACTATGGAATATTGATAGGTAATTTACCTACAAATTATCTTTTCGTAAGTAAATAAATTTTCTATAAATAAATTTTTGTTGGTACTCCGTAGACAACTATAAATGCATACAATATTGTAGTTATGCTAGATCTTTATGCGGATTATGCTAGATTTTTTTTTTTTTAATGAGCATTGAATTTAATATGCTGATTGAATGTAAAGTCATGTCTAATAATGAGTCAAATTTGTAAGGGAACAAAAATTTAAATCAAATATAAAAATATAACTATATATTAAAATATCCAAAGAGTACAAATAACGATCTACGTATGAGACGAAATATTAATAATGAATTGATCTAGCTCTATATTTTATTTTCTCTAGTATATTTATATTTTCACAATGCGTAGAATCACTTTATCAATTTTTATAAAGCAACTACATATGTAATTAACTACTGAGAAATGGTTATAAGCCACATTTTATTTGAATGTGATTTTATTTGATTGCCTAAATTGGATGAGAATTAAATCAGCTCTCCTCCAAATCTCCAATCCTTCTAGAAATTTACTCCTTTTTAGTAATTTTCTTAGGGGGAATAAAGAGAAATTTTTGGCGTGAGAGTTTGGAAATGTGTGGTGTGGTTATTGTGGAATGAGATATTTTGCAAAAATATAGAAATCTATTCTAGAAGCTTTAGTGATTTTTTTTTATCGGTAAATGTTAGTTGTTAGATCACCAAACATCCAAACATACTCTAAGAAAATCTGCAAGCCACCTTATAAGCTTCAAATTCGTTCCCAAATGAAATCGAACCTGGATCTCCTATTAAAGTGAGGAACCCGTAGCCAAGTGATTTGAGTAGGAATCCATCTGATTTTATAAGTTTATGTTAGAGTTTGTCTTGTGTAATCTGTAAAGTTGCTGAAGGCATATCTCTTGCCTGAAGCTTTTTAATAAAATTATTTTATTTTTCCTGATAAAAAAACGCTTATTACACGGTATATTTACTATTCATAACACTTATTATTATATTATATAAATGGCCATATATATAATGCTAGAAATTAGTTGATCCTAATATAGTCAAATTCGAGTTTACTCATAGATAATTGGTTCGCAAAAATTTTCGAGCCTAAACAAACAAAAAATGAGCTTAATAATATCAATTACAAATTCATTATAATTCTTTCATTTAAAAAAAAATTGACAGAATAAATTTATATATTTATAGAAAATATATATCTTCTAAGTTTTATAATTTTTTAATTAAATAAGTTCAAGTATGTACCTCACGGACTTGGGGACGACGACACTGTCTGCCACACCGTCCAAGTACGTCCCCGCACGGACTTGGGGACGACGACTGCCGTTAGGGGTGGGAATATGTCAGCCGGGCTTTGCATAAGAAAATCTAGGCCTATTATATAATTTTTAGGTCTGAGCTTTGACCTATTATCTATGATAGACTTTTTTAAGGCTCGAGCCGGCTTCTTTAGTAAATAGGTCGGACCTAAAAGCCTTTTAAAGACCTATTTGTTGTAACTTTCATATTCTTCATCAAATTTTAAAAATCACACTTGTTACATTACACCGTAAACACTATAAAACTCAAAATACGAATAAAATTAACATACCAAGAATTATCAACTTACAAAATCAATAACAAAATCTTCAAGTAGTTCAAGAATTATAATATATATTATATGTCATATATTATATATATATTATTATATATATAAATATATATATATATAATATATTATACTATTATATATATAGTTAAATAGGCCGGCCTGCTAGGCTTAAAAGGCCTACGGAAAAGCTCAAGCCCGACCTATTTAATTAAATAGGCTTCTTAAAAGGCCTGACCTTAGCCTATTTATTAAACGAATGAGCCGAGCTAGGCTTTAGTAGGCCCCTGTCGGGTAGCACGGCCTATTCCCACTCCTAATCAAGTCGTCCCAACACACCATCCCCATGTCATTCCGCACGGACTTGGGAACTAGGCCGTGGACATAAAATTTTTCTTGGGACCTTGACATTTTCATTACGTCGCATCACCATCTATGGATGTCCCGTACGGACTTAGGAACGGCGACCGCCATCCAAGCACACCGTTGTGATGTTCTCACGGACTTGGCCCACTTAGCTGTGGACTTAGAATTTTCATGGGATTTGGACATGTTTAATGGTTGTGAGACTTAATTAGAATTTTTCATGGGACTTAGGCATTTTCATGCTATCGCATCATCGTCCTATTAGAACCTCACGTCTTGTATTAGGATGGGGCGGTTGGGCATTGAGGGTTTTTGTTTGGGGGGTGGGATGGAGATCAATCGAAGCAATGAAGGACTGAATGTCGGCGAATCGTTGCGGCAATGTCACTCTGCCGCTTACAATACTCCGTCGCGTATTTAAGTCATCTCGCAAATGATTCTACCCGCCGCTCGATGGGAATTATACTTCAAGGCGGCCGACGGGCTATTCCGCCGCGGGGGCTTGGCCAATGACACATGCCCTTGGGCCTTACGACCCTCTGCGGGTTGGCAGCGCATGCGTCACTTATATCTTGGATTGTGACTTAGAGGGTCTTAAAATAACATAATCAACGAGAGATCTAGACCACAAAGTTACTAATGAGTCTACTCATGAAATAATCAACATAATATTATTGAGTTTAAATTTATTTATTTGTGTTAAGTAGTTTTATTAAATGATTTCAACCAATCATTTATCGAGTCGATCAAAACTCAAATAATTAACAAACGATATCGGCTGATCATATTTAAGTCGGACACTATTATAATGAGTAATGACCCTATTAACTTGCCTGTGACCCTTTTCATGCATATGATAATTGTGTTTATGGCTAGTGGATCGATAAACCACATTCATTATCAAAACACACATGCACGTACGGTCACACTGTAAGAATTTTCCATGCATGCAAACGCAGAGATAACTTATAAATTATTTCGAAATCTTGGACATGACATTTCAGCCCAGGCGGAATATGAAAACGTGGGGAAAATAAAATTACGAAAAGATTCAATTTATAAGGTAATTATCACGCTTTAGCAAATTGTAAATAGTGCAGATTTTAATATGAAAAATATAGGCAACACACGTGCGAAAAACTTAAGCCACAAAATATTCACATGCAACTGTTTTTTTATTTTTATTTATTAAAAAAATATATTCATGTGCGAGAGATAACCTTCCTATCTTTTATTTGCTATATTTATAAAATTTTAATTTAGGTGTCTCGAAAGATGGGTGTTGTTAGAATTTCTTCTTTTGTTTTCGTGGCCAAGAATTAATGAATTAATCAGGTTGGATTTAGATGCATTAATTCTTTATTATATTTAAACCTCGTGTTTCATTTCAATAATGCACGTTTTGCGTCTTTATATTCCTTTAAAGATTAACATAGTATTTTATGAAAAATAATGAGAGCTCGACAATAGAAAGAGAAAATAGATTGCTCAAAATTGCGAAAGAGTGAGTCACATGCACAATTTGTGGCATGCATTTTGCATGAACCAATTTTATCATTTATATTTGCTATCTTTTTGTAAAGTAATTTTGGGAGTGCTCCAAAAGGGCGTGTATTTACCAAGTTAGCTCCGACCAACCTCGTGCCCTTACAAAAATTCAACATTATTAAATTCCAATTCAATGCAGGGACATTATTTAACTTCCACACATTGTTTAAAATTCAATCTAATTTGGAAAATATTATGAATGTGAAATTTATAACACTCTGCTGCACATGCACTCTTGATAATGAAATTTTGAGGGCTTTTGAAATCTTCAACAAAGTAAACAGTGGACTGTAGTCAAATTGACATTAAGGGTGTGTTTGGTTAGAGATGGTGGTGGATGGGATGGAAGATGGAGATGAAAAATGAGGATGAGGTCAATTTAGTAAATAGCAAATTTGTGTTTGGTTATATAGGGATGGAGAAGTAGGGGTGGATGAAGCTTTATATCAAATAAAAGTTGATGTTATATTATTTTATTATTGTTAGTAGGTTGAGGTAATGATTGAATGATTGTGATAGAAGATGATATAATATTATATTAATTGTTAGTTAGTGAGGTAATGATTGATGATGAGAGAGAGAGAGAGAGAGAGAGAGAGAGAGAGAGAGAGAGAGAGAGAGAGAGAGAGGAAATAAAGATAATATAATATATTTAATGTGAAAGATAAAGTTGATGTGATTTTATTGTGATATGTAAAAATAGGTGTGTAGATGTATTATAGGGTTGAATGAGTATTTTGATGGAGTTTTGGATGAGACCAATCCAAAATTGAATGGGATGGGGGATGGGTCATCTACATCCAGGATGACCCCATCCCTAATCAAATTTAACCTAGGTATATTTGGTTAGAGATGGTGGTGGATGAGATGAAGGATGGAGATGGAAAATGAGGATGAAGGTAATCCAGGTGAATAATAAATTTGTGTTTGGTTAGAGATGAAGAAGTAGGGGTGACGGAAGTTTTATGTCAAATCAAAGTTGATGTTGTATTATTTTATTATTATTAGTAGGTTGAGGTAATAATTAAATGATTGTGATTAGAATATGATATAATATTATATTATTGTTAGTGGGATAATGATTGATGATGAGAGAGAGAGAGATAAATAAATATAATATATTTGATGTGAAAGATAAAGTTGATGTGATTATATTGAAATATATAAAAATAGATGTGTAATATATTATAGGATTGGATGAGTATTTAAATGGAGTTTTGGATGAGACCAATCTAAAATAGAATAGGATGAGGATGAGTCATCCACATCCGGATGACCCATACCTAACCAAACATAACCTAACTGATTGTTGACTAACTTCTAAAAAGTTACTTGGATAAAATTATGGATTGCTTGGATAAAATTATGGAGTTTATCAATCCAGAATTTAAAATTTATATATTATAACTATTGGATATATAAAAATATGGTGTTTTACCAATTCTAAATTTGAAACTTAAATATTAAAACTATAGATTTAACGCGGAAGTTTTTTTTTCCTATTTCTCTATATATATTTTGAAAAATTAATAGAAAACTATCAATTCAAGATATAAAAATAGAAACTAACAATCTAATTAAGACCTACACATTCTAAAACCATTTTAATTCGACATCTTACACTTTCTAGTTTAACCAACAATATTTTATAAATTACAATTTCAATAACTTTTAGAAGCTGAATATATAGAATGTAAAATGTATGCATGCACAACTTTGATATGCAACACAACGTTTAATTTCTTATAGAGTCAAGATCTACACAAATTATTTATTTATTAATTTGTACTACTGTATATTACTAAGTACAGGTAATCTAATGATATTCGTTTAAAAAAACTCAACATTGGCTCGATCCATATCAATGACTTTCTATATATAATATAGCAAAACACGAGTTGATGCTATATGATACACGCTGGGAGGAGAAATTAAATATTATGTACACACCTTGTGAATTATATATATACTAGTACTAATTAATAATTTTTTTACAAGTAATTGTATTAATTCTTAGAACAATTAGTTTTAATTTCTTACAAACAATAGCATTAGTGATGTAGAATGTACATAATATTTATTGCTTGTTATAAATTTATGTTAGACATAATATTAAAAGAGCTTGAAATTCTCTTGTATATGTCAAACCAGTTAGACTTTATATATAGTACGCATGCATGACTTTTCATTTTCTTACTTATATTATATAAATTTGTAGATCAATGACTGAATTAATGTTATAATTCCGGCCATCGATTTTATTTTCGTGATCACACCATATATACATATTTACCATTAATTTCTTTCTTAGCACAAACAGTTTCTGTTTTTGGGTTATACTTTGCCCCTACCAACCGTAGCACAAAGAGTAGTTGTGCCACTTTTTCCATTCCCTATAAATGTGTACACACACTAGTATACCTACTCCCAACAATAACAATTACTCCACTAATTAACTCAACGTACACTTCATATTTTAGGTTACCTTACCCTTAAGTAATTATATATTTTTAAGTATTTAAAGAGCTGCTCATTTTTTTTTAAATATGATCATATCAAAACGATAAATCACGGAAATTGAATTAATTAAGAATTAAAATTTAAAAAGAAATAACCACAGATTGTGTGAGCGTGACTATAGTACTGTCCCTTTCACCCTTAAATCACACGTACATATATATATACATTGGTCAATATGTAATTAGAGTTTTTACACATACTTTATACATTGACTAAAGGTACACTTTATCGGCCTAGCTTATATATATAAAGGCCAACTCATAATTTTAATTTGTCCAAAAACTGCCAAACAATGAGGATATCCTCAACAACTACTAAATCTGTACGGCCATGCACCTCAACAATATTATATCCCCAAAATATTGTGTCCACCCCCTGCTCCAAACCAACAAAACTCAACAACATCGACATAAGAAGTCCATCTCCCAACCACTTGGAGCACCTCAAACTCAGCACTTCGTCGTCGTCGTCGTCGTCGTTTCTGAACGTAGCGTCGACGAAGCTGAGCAAGAGATGGAAGGACTATCAAGGGTACAAGAATTGGGAGGGGTTACTCGACCCCTCGACGATAACCTACGCCGCGAGATTATCCGGTACGGCAACTTAGTGGAGGCCGCCTACCATGCCTACGATTTCGACCCCTCGTCGCCCTCCTACGCCACCTGCCGCTACTCCAAAACGAAGCTGCTCAGCGAGGCAGGCCTGGCGGCGTCGGGCTACCGGGTTACCAAGAATCTCACCGCCACCTCAGGAATACAGTTACCCAGCTGGGCCCCCAACTGGATGACCATTCAGTCCAGCTGGATTGGATACATCGCCGTCTGCCACGATAGGAAAGAGATTTCCAGGCTCGGCCGACGGGACGTCGTCATCGCATTACGCGGCACGGCCACCGGCCTCGAGTGGCTGGAGAATCTCCGTGCCACGCTCACCCATGCGGATTCGGATTCGGAGCCAATGGTGGAGCGCGGGTTCTTAAGTTTGTACACCTCCAGCGTCGGAAAGCGGCCGAGTTTACAGAAACAAGTGAGGGAACAGATCAGAAGAATCCTGGAAAAGTACGGCGACGAGCCGCTGAGTCTCACCATCACGGGCCACTTCGCTTGGGGCGGCTCTAGCCACACTCGCCGCCTACGACATCAAAAAAACCTTCACAAACTCGCCTCTGGTAACCGTAATCTCCTTCGCGGGTCCTCGGGTCGGGAACTGGAGCTTCCGGTGCCAGCTGGAAAAACAGGGGACGAAAGTCCTTCGCATTGTCAACTCCGACGATCTGATCACAAAAGTCCCCGGATTCGTGATCGACAACAATTACAACGTCGCCGGATGGGTTCAGAAACTGGTGGAGGACACGCAGTGGGTTTACGCTGACGTCGGCTGCGAACTCCGGCTCAGCAGCCGCGACTCGCCCGACTTAAACGGCATCAACATTGCCACGTGCCATGATCTCAAAACGTATCTTCATCTCGTTAACGGATTCGTCAGCTCAAACTGCCCCGTCCGCGCCACCGCAAGAAAAATGATGATGAACAAATCCTTAATGGTGAAAAACTAAAATTACTCCTAATTACCCAATTCAATTAATTTTTTATCCCAAAATGTATTTTTAGATCTGACACTATTTATGGTAACAGAAAAAGATGACAAAAATCTAATTTAAAAAAATTCTAAATTTGAGTTTGCAATGGCGGAATAGTAGTTGTTTTTGCCCGGCCAATTAATCAAAATTCTACATGTTGAGTAGCTGAGTTAGGCTAGTAAATATTCGTGACACAGTGAAAGCGCACTGAGAATGTAGAGTATAAAATTATGAACAGTGGTTGTAAAAGTTTGATTTTGTTTTATTTGGAAGAAAGATGGTACTCCGCCGACCCACTTCAGGACACCTGTCAGCCAATCAGGACGCCGTCCATATGAATTTCTCAAGAATTGACATGCATTAAAATAAAAGGTGAAGTTCAAATACAAATATAAGTTCATAACACGGAATTATAAGTTAAGCGCACCGTCCGATATTACAGGAGTTCTATTTACATTGCATTTAAAATTCTACACACATCTTAATTAATTTATAAAAGCCAGCTCTATAGAATTACAGCTGGAGTTTTATGAGTTCACTTTAAATGATCTACTAATGATATGAATTTAACTTTAATTTTGGTTAAATATACCACGAACAGCCTACATAATTAAAAATATTAAATTTTAAAATCAAAATAACTACTTCCTCCGTACTAAAAAAATATGTTCATTTACCTTATTTGTTCGTCCCAAAAAATGTTTTCATTCACCCTTAATTACTCAAATTAAATTGTCATTACTTTATTCAAATAATCATTTTCTTTATACGTACCCTTTATTTTATCTATTTAAAAAAGAAAAAAAAACTTGTGTCGAATCCATTAAACACATTTTTTGGGGACAAAAGAAATATTATATAACTGATAAAATTTAAATTCACCATAAATTAAAAAAATAGAATAATATAAATGCGATGTTAATTCACATAAAAAAATCACATCAACAAAAAATAAAAAACTAAGGAAAAGTCTTGTGTGAACAAATTTCACCGTAAAATTGTATTTGATAATAACAATTGTTTTATTAAAATGTACCAAGATTTGTTTTTAATATAAAATATTAGTTTTAAATTGTTTCATTAAATGATATTAATTGACGGGTAAAATAACTTAAAATATATTAGCTATTTTATTATAAAATATTAATTGTAAACTAATTTCACAATTAAATTGGTTAAAAAAACAACAACTCAAAAACTAAACATTCATTGAGACTTAAGTTAAGAGATAACGACTTAATAATATACATCACTACTTCAAAATATTTTCATACATATTTGAAAAAATTGTTCTAATTCATTTCACATAAAATATACTCTATATATATATATATATATATATAGTAAAAATAAATTATTAATAAAATTATTATATAATTATATATATTAATATTAAAATATTGAACGGGTTAATAACCCTAATTTAAAAGGGCTCAATCCTATAAAACTTTGTGCTATCCAAACCAAAACAAACCTTGTGTTATACGTGTAAAAATATTGAGAATATTGTTTATAAGCATATATAATTAGTTGATAAGTGATACTACTATATTATAAATTAAAAAAAAACTTGTGTATAAAGGTTATTATTTTATTTTTTAAGTTAGTTCTTTATTTAATGAATTTATCGAGGCTCACAAATAGTTTTTTTTTTTAATATAATAACTAATTAAACAAATAGTTTTTTTTTAACGTACCTTGTATAAATACTACGGGTTGGGATACGGGGACGGGGATGGACAGAGCACCTCAAATTAATAGGATATGGTCCCGTTTTAATTTTGAATTGACCCGATTTAAAAGTGTGGGTTGGACCGAGGATTGTTAGAAAGAAATAAATAGTCAAAGGAGTTGACATTTCTTGCCCACACGCGTGAACCACACCATTTTAAAATGGAATTAAATTAAATATCGTAATAGGATTGAATAAAATAGTGGAAACCTCCATTCTCATTAAAAATGTTCTTTTTTTCAAGATTTTTAATTGTATTCTCTTTTAGCCAAGATTTTTTTCTCTTTTCCCATTCCACCATTATTTTAGTTCGTATTAGTATTATAAAAATTATATCACCATATATACAGTCCGTGTCACCATTATTTAAGTCCGTACCATTATTATTTCAATTAAATACCATCATATATATATATATATATATATATATATATATATATATATATATATATATATATATATATATCTCATACCACTATTAACTCAATCATATACAACTATTGATTTAGACCGTACCACTTTTAATTAACCGAGTACCGCCATTAATTTAGCTCATACCACATTTTAATTAATCACGTACCATCATTATTCCAACTCGTACCATGCATTAATAACCCAGCCATTAGAACACAAACCCAGCCGATTTAAACTCTCAGTTCTAATCAACAAATTATTTTGAAGTTGATAAAAAAATTAAATATTAATGCGATATTTAACCTACACCTAATAATTAGATAATAACATCTCATGATATTACAAATCACCGCAGGGTATTTTCAGGAAATGTGGAAATGGTGTAACGCGCATATTTTTAGGAACGTGGAATTAAACGCAGACAAAATCTTTGATGAATTGAAAGTTCGTCTTTGGAGTTGGTTTAGCACAGTTTTTCAGAATGTAATGCCTTCTCTTTTGCAGATTGGAGCAGCAATCCCAAGATTGTTTTACGCTGTTAAATCATTGTATATGTTTCTGATTTTGTTATTCCCGATGCTATTCTCCGTAACTTTTCTTCTCTGCAACTTTCCTGTAACATTTCCCTCTTCTTAATAAAGTTTCTTGTTCGACCAAAAAAATAATATTAAAAATCACCGCTCACTGTAATAAAGAAACATAAAATATAATTGATTTGTAAAATATATATATATATATATATATATATATATATGTCAAAATGTCAGAAAAACGATTCACATTGACACACATATAAAAATGTAAACAAAAAAACTACAACAACATCGTGTCACTCAATTGAAACTTGTTCAAGATTAGAAATTTTCATTCAAATAATATTCTAACATTCATTAATATTATTATATTTATAAATTTATTAACGTAAATATTTACTATTTATTTTATAAAAGTAGTGAGTCTAGCTTGTTTCATAATGTGAACAACAGAATAATTTTTATAAAATAGTTTATCATATTGTATATAAAAATGTTTTATGAGGAAAGAGTTCTTGGAATGTCCTCCCCTAAAAATATATGGAAAGGAATTTAGGAGGTGCTTGGTAAAATGATTACGGAAAAGAGAATGAAATGATATTCATATTTATCAATAAGGTGAGTATGGAGGATTCTTTATTTTAACAAAATCAAAGTGATGGGTGTGTAATTTCAAACACACATTATAACTTTAATTCTCATACCTTACTCTCAAATCCTCTCAACCAAGCACCCCTTTGATGAGTTTTTCTATAGTAAAAAAGACGTTAGCGCTATCTAACGTTATTTTGTGCAATCTTATTTTCCA
Source organism: Paraleonurus japonicus (assembly GCA_030762865.1). Classification (NCBI taxonomy): domain Eukaryota; kingdom Viridiplantae; phylum Streptophyta; class Magnoliopsida; order Lamiales; family Lamiaceae; genus Paraleonurus; species Paraleonurus japonicus. Next base: position 37,209,936 of record CM061061.1, read on the forward strand.
ATAAGATATAATAATTAAAATTTTGAAAAAATATATATATAATTACCAAATTTTCCATTTAACATTTTTCTAAAATACAAATTAAATTAAAAATTACCAATTAAATTAAAACCCGAAATTTAAATCATTTCTAACCCCAGCAAATGAAATACTTTAAAATAAAAATATAAAAATTCACGACTTAATTCATCCCCAATCAATTCATTGTCTCCCTAAAATAAGCAACTTATCTGGTTTAGTTCATCGTCTCCCTTTCTTTCTGATATATATACACCCCCTTCCGACAACACAAGCAATTCATCAAACACTTGATACACACGGCTTGACGATTTTCAAAAAAAAAAAAAAAAAAGAAATAAATTGGTAGAAGTTGATGTTGGTTTATAAGAGCACCAACAATGGCTTTTACAAAAATTGGTGACGGAAATAACCAAAGGAAAGAGCAAGAAAAATACAAAAGAAAAGAAGATTACAAAAGTAATACTTTTTCGACTAAAAAGTATTAGTTTCTTCTTGAACAACGAACAAGCTTCAAACAACAACGACAACGAACTTGATCAACTACGAACAGCAAGTAAGTCGAGTCAAGGAAATGATCATTTGCCCACAAAACAAATACGTCCCGCCTAGTGCTCACGGTTCGACGTAATATTTCCAAAGGTGAAAGCGACTTTCGTCTCGTATTCAAGTAGCACAACTTGAAAATGAGCTCCGACGAATTGAAGAACGTGCAAAGCTGGATTTGTATCCTAGAATGTATGCGAGAAAATTGGACGTAAAAATGTAAAAATTTCGGCGTGTGTGTATATGCTAATGCTAGGGTGCGTTTTCTAGGGTGCATGCGGCATGAAGATGTCTCCTATTTATAAAGCGAGAACACAGAGGCTGTTGAAGAGATAAAGATCCGGAAATCATGGCAATCAATGCCAATCCGTCAGTGAGATTTATGGTTTAAGTTTGCAATGACCAATTGTTACACTCCGACTTGAAACGCTATGAATCGGACATCCGTTTGTTGATTCATTCTCCGACTTTTAGTCTTTTGAATTCAAATTACCAGGTTGTTACACATTGGCTTGTAACGCCACGAATTTGGACATTCGTTTGTCCAGATTCATCTCGACTTTTGAATTTCAAATTCAAATCAAATGAAATTCAAATTCAACCGAAATTTCATTCACATTCGGATGAAATTCACTTTCTGGGCACGACTCGGATAAAGCCCAGAATTTTTGGGCTCCAAAAATTATACATACACCACCACCAAGTACACCCAAAGTCCGCCAAGATCCAAGTCCGAGGGCTCAGCACGGCCGGACGGGCGGCGTGCGCGTGTGGCCCATTTACGTATGCATAGCCCACTTATAATTTGAATTCTTTTAATCACTTCTTACATATAAGGAGTGAATATTCCCACATTATCCGATGTGGGACAATTATCACTAGAGTTAATGTGACACATTTAATACTCAAGAGTGATATTTTAACCTTTCAATATTTATATCAATTTCTCACTTACTGAAATTCGATTTTAAGAAATTAACTAAACAACCAACACAATCTCGTTTAATTTCCAGAAAATTAAACCTCAAATTATTTTAATTAAATAATCAAATAAATTAATTAAAATAATTAAACCTAATTTCTCCAACCGTTGATACAGAGGAGTGTGTGAAGAAGATGATAGAAAGGGTGGGGTGGGAAAATTAATCAAATATATAAAGCGGAAAACAATGATTATAATTTTATAAAGATCTATTTTCTGTTTGGTTTCCTATTTTACTGTAAAAAGAGAAAAGATTAACTACAGAAAGAAACTCAACTCTCACACAAAGACACTCTAAATACACTACAATACATACAACCATACTATATAATACATATATAATATGCACACACATAAAAAGAAAGGCAACGGATATGCAAAGCGCAATTGCATATGGTCAATGTCCATCACCAACTTTTTTTCTCTCTCCTTTCTTAAACTCAATTATTAATTTGTTCCTCTTCAATGGTAGAACTTGATACGGTATTGCAATTCTTCAGGAAAAATTGTTTGTCAGACTACGAATCTGCTCGGAGATATTGTGGAGAAATTAATTGCAAGTGGAATTGTTTGATTTTGACAAAATCTTCTTTCCGATAATGTAAATTATTGTAACAATGGGAGAAGACAAATAAAATGTTAGTAAGGTTATACATGTAGTTTTATGATCATTTATTTTTTCTAAATATCGTCATTTTATAATTATTAATTTGATTTATTATGAGGGTGATTTAGTTCAATTGCATATATAACAGTATAAATGTACTAATGGAAATTATAATTCTTTTAAAAAATTATACGTCAGATCAATGAACTAACGATATTCAAAACTTACTTATTATCATCAAGTGGTTAGAGTTTCACTACCTACGTCCAAAAGGTCATGAATTCGAGTCACTATTTAACTTGATAAAAATAAAATTAAAAACTTACTTATTATAAGAAAAGACGAAACTTACTGTTGGGAAAAGAAAACTTTCCCAATAGTAGAAAAGCCCCAACTTAGATATTAGAGCTATTTCCTTCTTTCCTGGCGACATCGTTTCAGGTGATCAAAATATAAACATTGAAAAAATTAGTTAGATTATAGTAAAAAAATCTTGTGCCGGGTCCAAATATTTTTCGATTTGGCAGCATGTAAACTAAGATTTGTCATACTATCAATTAACATTTTTCATTTATTAGAAACTGACATTCACATGCACATCAATAATACAACTAACTAAATTATCATTCCTTTTATTGAGTGATGATTGAATTTTACACAAAAATTTAAAAATATTATTGAAAAAGTAAATTATACAAACAAAATTTTTATTATAATTCTACTTAATAAGTGTTATAGTTTCCAACATAATTAATGCATAAGATTATATTAATAATTAAAATAGTAAAAGTTACTCAATGTGTAAACAAGTTTATATATTTGGAACATCTATAAAAGAAAACTAAGTCTATAAAATTGGAACAGAGTGAGTTATCTCTCATCCATTTTAATGAATTGTGTATAAAAATATTTAGCACGAATTTAAAAATATATTAAACTAATAAAAATAAATATAATGTGATTTCACTGTCCTTTAATTTACATATTTAAAACAAATTTACACAACCGTAATACGTTTTGATTTTTAAGTATCATAATATGTTTTCTATAATTAAAAATTAAACATAATTAATTAGTCAAAGAAAATCGAGCTTATAATATTAGCCACATAAAAGCATGGTCCAGCTGGTCGGTGTAGAAATTAAATACTTAATCTCATCTCAGATCTCCCTCGAATTTTAAAACAATATAATCTGGTTTCAACATCATGCTTATATATCATACTACTCAGCATTCATCAACATCTCAATCAGTCGTCTTTTACGAGTCAATATCATATCATTATGCATCACTTGATTGACATAGATATTAAACAATTAAAAATGAATAAACGTACGATTTCAATAATTTTTAGTATAAGTAAACACCTCTAAATTTGTAATTCCAACTATATGAATTAAATTAATGTTTCTGGTAAAAATGATCTTCAAAAAATCCGTCTTTATCTTCGAAATTTTCAAACAGGCCCCCATAGAAAGACAGGCCGAAAATGCCTTCTCCCAAACATGCATGCTCCAATTTTCTGCATCAAATCAAATCCTACAAATGTAAACCCACCCCACCCAAGGGAATTTAGAGATGAGTCTCAATCTTGAAGCACTAAACTTTACAGTGATGAAGAATAGACGTTGGACCTTTTCTAATGATTTAAATGTCCATGGTCAAAGTGTTGATATATATACTCATTGCAATATTGATATTTATTACTCCTCACTCCTCACTCCTCATTAAATGCTTCTTGTTTTGTCTTTAATTTGTTTCAATAAAAGTTTTTATTTTCTTTTTAGCATACCACTTCAATATATTTATTCTTACACTTTATATTTATTTACACCAATTGCCACTAATTTAATATATTAAATTATTATTAATTTTACTTTTTTATTTCTCTTAATCACATTATTTATTCTATTATTTAATTACACTTCTTAATTTGTATGTTAAAAATAAATATGAAGCTTTTACTGAGATGGAGGGATTATAAATTATGTTTTATACTATGACCAAGTATAGGGTGAATCAGTTTCACCGTGAAAATTATTTATATATAATATTAAATAATTATTTTATTAATAGATATTTATTTGATAGTAATATTGTTTAATGAATTAAAATATTAATATCGTTTATAAATATATTTATTTTCACGGTGAAACCTGATTTACTATATACTTCCCGATCTATATCTATCTATCTATCTATATATATATATATATATATATATATAATTTCATCTGTAAGTATATTTGAATTTGCAAAAATAAACGAATATAATTTTTTTTTTTGTGGACGAATTTAACTTAATAAGGGAAATTATATTATAATAAATTTTTATCAATATATGGGTTTTTTTATAATTAATTGAATAGGGACATTTTGTGTTTTATGATAGAGATATTCTTTTTTCTGGGGCATAGGGAGCTAAATATAGAAAGAGTGTATCAAGTGATATATACAAGCCTTAATCTAGTCATGATACGGAGAAGTCTCGAAATAAATTACCATTAATGAGATTATTTTCAATTTTTAGATTTATCGTGAACTTATGTCAAGGGAATTAAATATTTTGACTTCTTGTGATTATTTGTTTATTCTTTTAGTCGTATAAACAAACTAATTCTAAGTATATATATTTAGATTTTAGGTCACATTAACCCAAAAATTGGGTAAAATAAACTTGTATTGGTTGTTGATTATTATTCATTAGGATAGTCGATCAAAATTAATCACAAAACATTTTTTCAAAATACAATCTGAACCACATCTTTCTGAATTCAAATTTATAATCATATCACAACCATAACATTTGCTATTGTATCGTGTTGGCTAAATGTAATTACATTTGGTATTGTGTTATGATTAATACAATTTGCTTTTATTTTTAAATCTTTGTTGTTTGTTAATTTTGTTAATCTCGAAAAGCTAACTATATGGCACATTGGGGTCTCCCGGCCTTCAATTTTCATGGAGAGTTTTCGATAATTTTTGTAATTATTTTCGTTAGTCTTTTTGTTTTTCGTAAAAAAATGTTAAAGAAGTCTTATTTATTTAAATAGGTAATTTTCGCAAAAATATTTCTAGAACAACTCGTAAAACTCTGAGACTAATATTATAATTGTTTCAAATTTGTCCAGTGAGGTGTGAAAATTAGTTGTCAGTGATCTATTAAACAAAGCTCCAAAATTCAACAGTCGATTATTTCAACTATCTTTTTTTGACAGATATTATTTCAACTACAACTATCTTTTTTTGACAGATATTATTTCAACTATCTAAAAATAGAATTACGTGTACATTTTATATGAATCATCAATAGAGTGCGACACGTACGTTTGGTCGTATTCCACTGAAAATTACAGGTTGACTTTGACATGTGGACTACGGAATATGCAAGATATATATTCGCACAAGTTGTAATAATTTTTTTACTCTGAAAAGTATTCTTGAGGTGATTAAATAATTTAAAAGAAATTCTTTTTAGAAAAAATAATATAAATGAATTAATTTTATATCATTATATTCTTTTATGGTATCGACTTACACTCAAATTTTGAATTTGATTTTCTCAGAAAATAATTACACCTATATTAAATTATCTGCTTCCTCCTCATAGGAAAAAACTGAATTTAGTCCAAGAACAAGAGGGGAGTAAATTGCGGGTGTAAATGTACATATCACTCTAATTGCGGGTGGAAATGATAATGATTTACAAATATGGCATTTGGGCCAACCCAGTATAGAGCTCCAAAGGAAAGCCCATCTTTGGCCCGTCAAGGATTTCAGCGTGTAATCGCTGAATGGGCTTAACGCAAAAATGACTATGTCCTCCCCAAACCAGGCCTTGTTTAGCATTAATAAGAAAAAAATTAAAAACAAAAAGAGTTATACCCCGCTCATTTATTTGATACTCTGCTAATATTTTTTTTTCAATTCTCATTCCTAAACATTTAATACCCTACATATATATTTTTTTGATACCCCTCCTAATATATTTGATACTCGAGTCTCCTTTGAGAAGTGAGACCCATTTCGTGTATGAAACGGTCTTATATGATTTCTTGCCATAATTAAATTCTCACGGTGGGGAATGATTTATCCCGTCCCCAACCCCGCATAGGACAAATTCGGGATTCCCGCCCAATTTCGGATGGATCCATGTGGAGAATGAGGATTACTCGATCTATGGCCAAGTCTAGTGGTAGAGCAATTGGCTATAAAATAATACTCCCTCCGTCCAATTTTAGTATGCATATTTTCCTTTTTTGTCCATCCAATTTAAGTATGCATGTTCTAAAATGGAATACAATACTTTATCTTCACCCTCAAAACATCTTTTAATTACTCAAATTGTCATTGACTTTATTCACAATCAATCACTTTATTCATAAATGAACCCCATAATACCCCATAATACCCTCTAACATATCTACTTTACACATAAACTATTAATATTTCTTAAAACCCGTGTAAAAAGTTTTATGCATACTAATATTGGACGGGGAGTAGGATTTTTGAAAAAAATTGTTCTTTAAATGTTTTTAACGACTTACGTAAAAAAATTAAGATGTTTAAAAATTAGATAAATATACCCTCAACCAATTCAAAGTTAAAAGAAAATAATACTTTTTGACTTAGAAAAGATATGAGAGATGTATAATATTTTTTTCATAATTAAAAATTTATGAGATCTTGGGGTAAATTGGAATAAAATAGATGAAAATAGGTAAAGAGAAAATAACTAAAAACAAAATTTTGATCTTAAAAAAATATTTAATAAAAAAATAAAGGGAGTACATATATTCAATTTTTTTAAAAAAAAATTATAGTATACTTTTCAGAACTGCACCCGGTCAATTTGTTCAATCCATTGGCTAGAAACATGTTGGTGAACCGGCCGACTAGCACCCGCATTCACTGACAAAGGAAAAACTAGTTTAACCGAATGTTTGTTAATACTGATTTCCAAGCCCGCACTTTCTTTCTGTTTTGGGTAATTACAATTTGCAACCTATATTATATCACATTTTACAATTTGCAACTTATACTAAATTTTGTAACAAATTGCAATTCGTATTATGTAAAATTGACAGACTAGTACCTCAAATACAAATTTTATTCTTTTTCGGGCCAAATTAGGGATCGATTCTTTGTTAAAAAATAAACATTTGGTAAATAAATAATTAATAAACCTAAAAGGACAAATATAACCTTGTTCTAACATAATTTGGTCGGAAAAAGATTAAAATTTGAGTTGAGGTACCACTTTGTCAATTTTACATAGTACATGTTGTAATTTATTACAAAATATAGTATAGGTTGTAAATTGTAAAATGTGATATAGTAGAGGTTGCAAATTGTAATTAACCCTTCTTTTTATAATTTTTCATAAACTTAAAATCTGGTACTTGAATAGCTCAACCGACAACCACGGTTGTTTCAATTTTAAACTTTACTAATATTGAATATTATAAATTTTAAATATGTAATTAAAATATAAATTTAATTTATTAATTTTTTTACTATTATATTTTATTAATATATAAATTATGTTGTTTATCCATGAATATATTACAACTATTTAATTAATTCTATAATTTTTAATAGTTACTAATCTCATTACAAATATTAAAATTCAACAAAAACTTATATAATCTAAAATTAAATTATTTAAATTCAACTCATATAATTAAATCTTAAAAATAAAAATATTAAATTCAATTCATATAATTAAATCTAAAATAAAAATAATAAAATAAATATTTTAGATCTAAATTTATTTTTATATGTGCAATACTTATGTTAAATTAAAATTTTTAAAAGAGAATTAAGTTGATATATAATGTGTTAAAATATGATTTAAAATTAAAATTTATGAAAATTTGAAATTGTTGGTGTAAAGTAAAAAAGAAAAAGAAAAGTTAATTCACTTTCTTTTAGTGGAAAGTAAGACTCACTATTACACTACATGGCAAGTGCTTTCTCTCCTTACATTTCACTTTCTCTCTGACTTCTATTTTTATACATATATAGATTTAATATTTTGTACTAGTTTTATATATCTTTTATTATATTTAACATTTGGAAAAGAAAAAACCGATTGAAACATCCTATATATATTAATGGATACTTTGGTACTAAGATCATCAACAGCCTGATTCCAAAAATGGAGTATTATATTCTAAGTGCCCGTTTTGTCGGCGTATTTCTTATTCTTTAAACATGTTTACCAAACGGGTAATAAATGTAGCATAATTATTACCTTTCCCGTGTGACTAATGTGTAGTGTTTTCTTGTGTTTCATAATTTTAAAGTAATAATTTATATGAGATATATTTCATTTAGCATATTGTACGATGATGAACTGTGAGGCCCCAATTCATTTTTTTTTTTAAATATAACTCAAATAATATAATAAAGTTCAGTCTCATAAATCGTCTCACAATATTCTCATAAATATCCATAACTTTTTTTTGAAAGGTTAAATATCCATAACTATACTAAAGGGTATACAGAACAATTTCCACCATTTCAATTTTTTTCCATAAAAAAGCAACGTCTAAATCCAAAAATATTTCACAAATATTATTTTCTTCTATTGAAACCAACCAATGAGATGAAAATATATACTTTAATATTCATAACTTGAGATATGACCACCGGGATCCTCACTTTAGTGGAGACTTTAGTGGAAAATCTAGGTTCGATTCTCTTTGGAAATGAATATTTACATATAAAAAAAAAAAAAAGAAAAAAATTCATAACAGATATATTTGTTGTCGCTACTTTGTCAAAATTCATTGTTCTTGACCACAAAGTTAGCATAAATATTTGGCCAAACTTTTGAAAGTTTACCTAGAACTATATCAATTTCAAAGTTTGGAAAGTTAAATATATCATATTGTAATCATCTTTGGCCTTTGGAAACTTCAACTATCCTTTTTATGTAATTAGCTAGCTAGCTCAACTATAATAGTGTTCATTACCAATCTAGATTTTAGTATAGGACAATTAAAAAAATAAAAATAAAAAAGGGGATAATTTACAAATTAATATCAATAAATACTCCTCTTAATAGCTATGTGCTCTTTATTTTTATGACTATGTGTCCAGCTCAAGACGACTAATTTGAGAGATTTATCTCATCGATCAAAAGCGGTGACTTCAATTGAAGTTAGAGTAAAGTTCAGCATACACTTAGATTAATCTAATATAAATTGATTGCACTTATGAATTTAGACTTGAAATAGCGAGATTTAAAGGGGATACTCCAAAATATCTACGGCTACGATTCTAAAATTAAATTACAAAATGAACCTTCCAAGGGAGTATTAATTAATTTTACAAGGGCCATCCGGCCATGTAGAAGAAGATGGTGCTGGTCCATATAGTAAGATACTTTAACAAATTTAATTAAAATTGATCGAATTTCAACAAGCAAAATCGCTGACGATGCGTACGTGCAAAGTGCGCTTCTAAAGTGCCCTGCGACGTGCCCGTGCGGTCAATGGACTTTTGGGTTAGCCTAGCACCACCACCATATAGACTTTGGTCAAATTTAATTTATGACTCATAAGTCTACTTATATGGAAGGAAACTCCTTTCTAATTTTCCTATGTGGGACAAAGAAACTTATTTCCTCCCCCACCCACCCACATTTCATCTCTTCAATTTACAATTAAATCAAGTAATAAATTGTTAACTTCATGTATTAATATCTCATTCACCCGAAATTAATTTTGAGCAAATCAATACATTAAATTCATCTACTCCGAACATAGTTTATGAATTTGTAATTTATTTCTATTTTTCACAAATGAATTATCACAATAAATTTGGTCAAACTTGGGTCAACACTCAAATTCTAAACCAATTTCCAACACTTATTTTGTACTCCATCCGTCCAATAAATTTATTCTCATTTTTCTTTTTGATCTGTCTAAAAATTTATTTTGATTTTATTTTTAGAAATAATTTTATCTTACACTACTTTATCATCATCCTCTACACACTATATATCTACCACATATTTTTATTTTATACATAAATTATTAATATTAATTAAAATACGTGTTTTAAGAAAAGAGAATAAATTTATTGAACGAAAAAGATTGTTCACTTTTAAGTAAAGTTCTGATACTGCAATGCCATAAGATCTAATTTGACACAAAGTTTGAATACGATGTCGGTGATGTTTTTCAATCTCAAACTTATCTTGGATTTTTATTTGGTCATTTTTTTCAAACCTTAAATTATACAACTAATAATGTGAAAATGGTGGTTTTATTAGTCTTTATAAATAACAAATTAATTTTACGATCTATTTAATTGATGAAAACAAACTCTGTCTATAACAATAAAAATTAAAATACTTAATTCGGTAGGCTACGAAAAAAATTGTAATTACCTAATTTAAGAGTCACGTGTTATATTTTTCATCGTCTAACATGTTGTTTTACACATTGGATTGGGAGGTTAAACAATTGTTTTACTTATATATTCATAAAAACAAACTTACAAAATAAAATTCGTAAAGCGGTCTCACGCAAGATCACCTTCAAAATGACATTAAGTAGTGTTGATTAATTAAATCATCCCATAATCCTTTTAATTAACCGAAATATATCACATTCGTTGCTTGAAAGTAGAGATCGAACGAAGAATAATTGAATTCTATAGCCGCCATTTGATTAGGCATACTTTTATACATTTTTTTAAATAAGGAATTTCAATATTCTAAAGATTAATCAAATGAAGATAACCCTATTAGTTGGGCTTGATACAATTCATGCATTTACTTTACACAAATCAAACTCACTCTATAGCTACACGAATCAAAGAATAACCATATTAATCTAACCTGGAATAGATGTCAGTTTTCTTAAGTCAATTTTGGTATAATATTCCCAAAATTCAATTAATTTTAATCAAGTCAATCTTGTATACAAAACAAGATTTTGTTCTATGTAAACAAGACTTGAAGATTTATTTGACCTTCCCTTCTCAAATTTTTCCACAGAAAAGAATAAGGGGTGAATTCATGCTTGTTATTTTACTTGTGAAAATTAGTCTATGAATATCGACTCACATTTAAGGTTGAAGTGCTGAAAATTTATGGATTTGGATCATGTGTTGTACAATATCATCCTATGCAATAAAATCGTATGGTGTTACATTACAACACAATATATATTGTACGAATCCAAGAGTCACTATCCTATGAAGCTTTTATAGTATAAAAGCTGATGCCGTCTGATCATTCACCGTATCATAATCATTTTATCTTGTGTTATCAATTTATAAGTGTAATGGTATCACCGAATGAATGTTATGGTATCGGTAAATAAATGTAATGATATTAATTTTATAATATGAAACTGATTCATATTAGATTTTGTGTTATACTTTTATTCCAATGTCAAGGGTAATTATTATCTAGTCGAGCAAAACTAAGAGTTAAATCCGAAGGGCGAAGTCCATTGTTAACTTGTTATTGTCGAAGTAATATACAACAATATAATTATATGACAAAAACTTGTGTGAGACCATCTCATACATGAGAGTTAATTACTTTTTAATAAATTGTTATCACTTTTTAGAAAAGTGATACAAATTAGTAAAAAAATGATAACAATTTATAAAAAAATAATAACAATTTATAAAAAAGTGATAATAATTTATTAAAAAATGACTTCGTCTCATATCCGTCTTATGCATGGGACGGCCTTACACAAAAGTACCCTAATTATATAGTTGCAAAAATAAGTTCCAACTCGGTTACTTTTTTTATCCTTTGCAAATTGAGATCATCAGAAATAAGAAACGATTGAATATTGAATTTCCTATCAGGTATATCAACTCTTAGTAATTTGATTTCTTGCTTTGGCATATATACATTAATTGACGAGATTTAATTTGATAGTGATGTATAATTAATTTGAGGACCACTAATAAACAAATTAATCCGTGGAATCAAACCCATAAAAAGGTATTTTCATGCTATAGTCCTATAGCCATCGGAATATATACGAGATAATCCTGCTTCTAATGTTAATTGGGCAGGCAAACATCATGCTTAGCATTAAAAAATGGAGAACCTTTTTCATGATTTACGTAAGCCCTGCAGATTGATGATATATATCAACAAAAATAACTACCTTTTTCGAGGGGTGAGAATACTATATATTATTTAAATCATTATTTATTTTATATGGCATGATGACTCGAATTCATGACCTTTAGCCATATATGGTGAAGGTTTCAACCACTTGAGTTATACCACTTCTTTTTATTTAAATCATTATTATTGTGCAATTTGATTCATCTATTTCACTTTTTATAGATATTCTAACCGATTGAATAATTAATATCGTTTACTAATTTTTTTCGCCATTATTTATATTATATAATATAGAGTTGATGATAATGAGTTTAAATCACTTAAAAAATGAAAAGAGGGGTAAAATAACAGTAACCGCCTTTTCATTTGACATAGTCGAGTAATTGATGATAATGACTACATATATATTTGGCATCGTATCCTGGAACGGAATTTAAAATATTGCTTTTTTAATTTTAAGTACTCCTCCGTTTTATATATGTTGAATATTTATTTTATTTATTTGTTCCACAATTATTTGTATATCTATAAATAAAAATATTTTTAATTTGTAACACCTCACAATATAGGGTAAATTGGAGAAGTAGTCATGAGAATTTTCACCAACACCTTTAGTCCCACGTTCTTTTTGGTCCTTTTAACGAAATGGTCTCATCCGTTAAATTTTTTACGGTTTCCATTAATATTTTAAATTTATTATAAAAATTAGTTATGTAATTAAATGAAATTATAAATTAAAAAAACTGTGAAATTATATATAAAATTTGGACATTATTTAAAATACAAAAATAAAATTTAAAAATCTGAAAATTTATAAAAATATATAGAATTGAATATAATTTGAAAATACAAAAAAATCTTTAAAACTAATTAATAATATATGTAAAATCTATAAAATAAAAACAAAAATATATTTATAGAATTTAGTTATAATATGAAAATACAAAAAAAATAATTCAAAACAAGTAATAATTTATGTAAGATCTAAGAATTAAATTTGGATAAAACTAACTATGATAATTAAAAAATTTAAAAACTATATATAATAACTTAAAGACTAAATATTTAAAATAAAACTTAAGATCTAAAATTTATATAAAAAGATTCAAATTAAAAATAAAAAAATACATGTTAAAACTTAAAATACAATCTTACGGGACTAAAAGTGCTAACAGAAACCGTTAGTTTTTAACGGCAAATTCGTATGAGACTATTTTTGTTAAAAAAGGACTATTTTCGTGAGAGCATATTCTCATGGAACTACTTCTGCAATTTACCTTCACAATATATATTTATTTACACCAATATCATTACTTTTCTAACTTAATTAATTAATTTAATTTTTATTTTATTTTATATACACATAATTTTCCAATTATACGTTTTAATTACACATGACCAACTTTTTAATTTTTTTTTAAATTATGTGTTCAATCAGTTGTGCAATTAACAACCGTCGGAGGGAATATGAGGGAATATATGATTTAGGATTCTTGATAAGTTCAAATAATAAAACCTAGAGGCGGATAACTATCACCTCAGTGGATATGATTGGTATATTATGAAGTCATGATAATTGCTAGTTTCTATAAGATGTATAAAAAAATGTTTATTGGTGTGTATTCCGGTGGGCAGTATATGCATATATGTAATTTTAATGATAGTCGGTATAGGATGAGACTGTTTCACGCCAGAATATAATTATTAATTTAGAAATAACATTTTTAATATTTTGAAATAAATAAATATTAATTTGTATTAATTTGAAAAAATGTATATCACTATGAAATCATCTATAATTTATTTTTTTAATAATAGAGTTATTGAATTTGAATTTTCCATTTTTTTAATAGAGTTATTGAATTGCTTTCGAAAAAAAAATAATAGAGTTATTGAATTTGAATTTTCCATTTTCAAGCTACATACAAAATAAGCGTTTAACGTACATCATGGCATATGCAATATGAATAATATCGTATCTCAAATTAGAGGCTTCTCTAGTGTTGTAATTAAGGAGAAATTACTAATTTTAACACATAAATTAGACAATATTTTTATACACTGATTATTGGGCTCACGGTGAAAAAGTTGTTAAAGTAAATCGGAATTATAAAAAAATAAAAAAATTGAAATTATAAATTGTAGTATATTGAGTCAGCATATTCTCTAAATCATTATCTGATTATTACTAATAATAATGTGTACCCCTTTAAACTTCAAGGTTTGAACCTTCAAAAGTAAATATTACTTTTCTTGAAAGAAAATATTAATTACTTGTATATATCAAATTGCGCTTTTGTAAAGGGGCTGCCGATGAGGCATGAGTTTGAGATCATTTGTGAATGGAATTGGACGGTGGATTTAAAAGACAACGAATAGGGAGAGAGAGATTTTCAGATATTCAAAATGTTGACGTACCAAGAGAATGAGAAAAAGAGAAGGTTAAAAATTGACATTTGCATGCCAATACTTTGAACCTAATCATTTCTGGGATTGGAATCATTGGATGAGGAATTTTAGTAGCAAATTTTTACAGGGTACTAACAAATTTTTATAATATTGGAAAAAATTAGATGATTTTATTTATGAAATTGGGTATCATTTATTATATTACATGATTTATATGTTTATGGATTTGAACGCAATCATACTTTATACGAAAGCACTACTCAAAATTATAATATTGTACTCCTTTAATCAAATATAAGAAAGAAAACTAATATTATATGTCCCTATGTTTCTCTTTTAATTTTGCTAAAATGAATGTCCCAATTAAATCTTTTTATTTAATTTTTATATTTGTTAAAGTTGTGGCCCCACATATCTCACTTTTTACCTTTATTTAATTATTTTTTTCTTATCACATTTCAACAACCACTACACATAAGTTTACAAGAGGATGGGGGAGTACATTTTAATGAAACAATATAAAATATATACATAAAATACAAACTAATTGCATGGTAAAATTAATTTAAATAAAACATTTTTCTTATTTATTTTATATTGCACCTGCATTGAAGAAATGTTAGGATCTTTTTAATTTGGCATATATTAAATTTTTACTAGTTCTTTGGATTAATATGAATTTAAAAGATAAAGTGTTGTGTGATATAATCTCAGGTAAATTATATGAGATGCAGCTCAAATTTAGAATTAACACTTCATTTTACTTTAAAATATTAATTAAGTTGGATCATGAGCTCACAAATCATATAATATATAATATATGTAATGAAAATTCGTCTTATATATTGGATTGACTTATGTTTAAAGATTGATAAAATGTTGATGGATTTTAAATTCTTGCATTTCGATTTTTTTTTTTTTTTTTTTTTTTTGTGAGACCTTTGATCTGAATGCAACTTTCAAGTATTTAGTAAACTATTTATTTTATGATAAAATAAGGTTACGTAGTTTATATGTAATATAAATAGTATTTTTATTTGGAGAAAGTTTAAAATAGGTTAAAAAAATTCAAAATTACAAATGGATTCAATGTGTAAATATTTTGTACTTACGTGTAAATATTTTTGTGTTTTTGTGCAAATTTTTACACCTATTTGTAATTATACTACCCTTTTTTAGCCTATACGTAAATGATCCTTTTATTTGAGTACATTTGGGTGCACAAGTTATTTCGTGCAATTGATGTACAACTAATATTTTAAGAGTGTATTTGAGTTGTATGATGCAACTAATGTACAAAAGTATTTATTTATTTTAATTATAAGGTATGGCTGAAAAATATGAGGTGGTACATGTTTGGATTTTAGATACTTTATTTATCCTATCAAATTAAAAAAAAAAAAAGTTCAAAACAAGAGTGATGAAATCAAATTCATTATTCAAATTCTTTAATTCGATACGAATTTTAAATTGTCACCAAATCCTTGACCCAATCCCTATATACCATGATTACATCTGTCAAGATTTTAATGTCTCAGACCAAGTTGATCTTTTTCCCTTTCTTATTGTCAAATTACACCTTTTCTCCATAGTTGACGAGCTTTTACATAAGACATCTAAAGGGTACCTAATTTAGGAAAATTGCCGAAGTTGATCATTGGACACTCTACATTTTTAAGCAATTCACATTAGTTGATCAATATATATATATATATATATATATATATATATATATATATATATATATATATATATATATATATATATTTTAAAAAGCTCCCTATGTCTCAGTCTCTTTAAGCATCTTTAATGAGAATAGTCATAGTTGGTGTAACTCCACTTCGTAAAATTCATATTTACCACTTCGTAAAGTATTTAATACCAAAAATCCATTTGTTTCATATTTAATATTTTATATTGTGAATCAATAATATATAAAGCGTATAATATAATGATTTACATTATATTGACATATGTTAATAATTTAGCATAATTGAACACCAAATAGAATATAAAAAGTGAAAAGATGAATCCAACTATTAAAAAGTGAACAAGTGAACACCACGTATTAAAAATTAAATCATGTAAATACATAATGAAAAACAACCGATAATTCAAGTGAATAATTAACGGAAATGCAAAACGGGAAAACTAAATTTTTAAGTAAAATTAATTTTAAAAAGTTAGAAAACGAATACGGAAAGTGAAAAAGGGCAAGCGTGTGCGTGGAGTATCATTTATGGGTGGAATGTCAAAATATCAAAAACTAAACATTTAATTGGATATATTTAGTTGATGGGGCCCAGTCAAATCTTAAAATCATTCCACCTGATGTTGACCGCTCTTTCCACTACTATTTTCCAGGCAAATTTAATTTAAATCAACAAATGGCGGCGAAAATAGTACTATATATACGTCATGTGCAACATATTTTTTTGGTATTATTCATTAATAATATTTTAAAAATATCACTCCCACCCTCCATCTTATAATTATCTTCACATTTTTTTCTGTTCATTTCAAAATTAGTTTACACTCTTTAAAAAAATAACTCTCAATATAAACATTCCCACAATATCATTTTATTTTATTTACAAAATTGTCACTCTTATTTTACCTTACTTTATTCTCTCTCCTACTTTATCTCATTAAATCACTCAAAATATTTTTATATTTTATTTTCTTTCCTACACTTTATATCTCATAAAAGTCAATAAAATAGATTTTCTTAAAATGTGAACAAATACAAGTGTGAAAATAAAGACGGACGGATGAAATACTAATTAATTTTTATTTTAGAGAAGATGATATGCAATTTATTGTGGTAAAGGCAATAAAGTGAATCCAAAGAGTGCGTGGAAGTGGTATGCATAATAGGAGTGTAAATATAGAGGTATGAAATTGATATATCAATTGCAATTCACATATATATTCCACCAATTCAAATATTCCTAGAAAGGTAAAACTGAAGTATCAACATATTAAAATTGTCGGAACGGGTAGGTAAGGTTTATGAATTGCACATTTGAAGATAGAAAATTCTTGTAAAATTCACATATACTCCAATGAATTGCATTGCATCTCCCACTTTTTTTTTTCCAAATATCATTGTTATTCATTTAAAATGTCACTATTATACATACAAAATATTATCAATACTTTGTATGTACAAAAGTGGCACCGAAACTAGGGTCCAAAATCTTACCCAATACTAATTAATATATGCTATCAATACACACATTGGGGCTTGGCCCTTCTTATGTGCTCATAATTTATTTGTCGAAATCCTTGTACATGATTATAACTATTTACTTCCTCTCGATTATGTAAGTTGATTGAGATTTACACAAAATTAAAATTTTTATTGGAAAGACAAATTATACAGGTAAATTTTTTATTATAATCCTATTTAATAAGTGTTATACTTTTCACGAAGTGATATAACTCAAGTGGTTAGAGCTCCACTACCTATGATCTAAAGGTCATGGGTTGAGTCACCCTTTACCCGATCAAAAAAAAAAGTGTTATACTTTTCAAAATAATTAGTGCATAAGATTATATTAATAAATGAATTAGTAAAAATTACTCAATATGCAAACAAACTTATATAATTGGAATATCTACAAAAGTAAAAGAAATTTATATAATTGGGAGGAAGAGAGTAAATAATAAGGTTGATATCATTGAGATGGAAAAAATAAATCTAAAGGGCCCTCTAGTGGTGAGGGATTGGGGTTTATAAATGTAATATTTTTAGGTATCATATTTGAAACCTATAATATGGAAACAATTAATGAAATGATTCAATTCGTATAAAGCTTATCTCGACTTCATTTGTGGCCTCCACTATTGATGGTGGGATTGGTCCCAAATTAGTCGGTATTTGGGGTGGGTATCGAGTCATAAAAGAAAATGGAGAGAAAAGAATATGAACATATCAAACAGTAAAAACATATGCGTATGTTTTTTTTTTAAATGATTAATTAATATAATTGTTAGAAGCTTATATAATTTTTCGGTGTTGCTTGAGTATTGTGTTGCCATACAATAAAATATATTACTCCATTACTTAAGTATTATACATAATAATTATAATATGTGCATTAAATGTATTATTTCAAAATGAAAGTAGGAGTAGTTTTTAAAAGAAAAAATATACCAAAAATAAAAGAATTAGTGTACCTAAGGCTATAAATAAATCGTGCCGAGTTGAATGCATTGTTATTCAATTTTTTTAAAATTTTATCGAGTTTTGATATTCATGTTTGATAATTAATCAAGCCAAGCTTTACACAGTACCAAATCGAACCAAACTCAAATGAACTTTTACCGAACAATCTCAACTTGAATTAGTTTGATGATTAGTTTCCATCATCAATTAAGAGTCTTGTAATTAAAAAAAAAAAAAAAAAAGACCTAAAAATCTGTAGGTGCAATACAATAAATTATTATTCCCTCCGTCCCACAACAATCTTCACGGTTGATTTTTAACGGTTTTTGTGTGAGAATTATTTCATAGTAATATGTGTACAAAAGTTATTTTGTATGAATGATATGCTATGAACTTTTGTACACTATATGAACTTTTGTACACATATTACTATGAAATAATTCTCACACAAAACCGTTAAAAAGTTAATCAAGATTGTTCAGGGACGGAAGGAGTAATATTTTTTTATATATAATATTCCTTCCGTCTGGTATAATGGTATAAATTCTCAAGTAATAATATAATAATAATAGAAAAAATAATAAATTTAGATAAAATTATCGGTAATTGAGTGAAAATAAATGATAATAAGTGGCAATAAGTGATAATAATAATAAATGTAGGAATATAAATTTTAAATGTACTTGTAAAAATAGAATATGAAATTCTTTGTGGGATAAATCGTAATAAAAATATAAAACTTATATCGAACCGGAGCAGGGAATGCACACAGATCTCCCGTTACATTAATTAGATTTGCGCCACGTGTACATACGATTATATTAGGATGTTATTCTCTTATTTGTAAATTTTGATGTATATACGTGTGGCGTAAATCAAATTAATGTAACGAGGAGAATGTTAGTCTTAATAGGTCGGTACTTGCCTATAAGTCATATAGTGTGTGTGAATGTATATAATATATATTTTTGAAATATTTATGGAAAAGTCATAGTATGATAGTGAAGAGAATACTAAAAACGAGAGACGCGTAGCAAAATCCCAATCGTATAAAACGTTTTTCAACAAGCGACTTCAAAGTGTCCCCACAAATCCATGTCCCATGTTTAAAACAAAACAAACTACCCAGTTACCACCACCAAATCTAAGAAACTTCCTTCCCTTTCCTCACTCACAAAACACATGCCTATAAATTCAAACGTTGCAAAAATCTAGTTCCATCCCACCTACCCCATTTCTCTTTCTTCATACAAACAACATTTTCTCTCTCCTCACTGCGCTAAACTAGTATGAATTTTGGATCTGGGACTTTAAGACAATCCAATTTGCATGTCTCGAGTCAAATGATCATAGGCTCGACTCGATTGCATCCCCAGTTCAAATACACTAATAATTTGAGTTTAAAAATTTTCAACACTTTGAGCTCAAAGATTAAAATTAGCACATCTGGTGAATCGTTGGTATCCAAAGGAGGCAAGAAAATCCGAGAAAAATGGATGGAATTTCAGGGGATCAAGAATTGGGAAGGCTTACTCGACCCTCTTGATAACGACCTACGTCACGAAATCTTACGCTACGGCGAGTTCGTCGAGGCAGCCTACAGATGCTTCGACTTCGACACGTCATCACCCGGCTACGCCACGTGTCGGTACCCGAGAAGCTCCATGCTTGGCCAATGCGGCTACAAGGTGACCCGGAGCCTGCACGCCACGTGTGGGGTCCAGCTTCCTAACTGGACCGACCAGCGGGTCCCGGACTGGGCCTCCACCCAGTCCAGCTGGATCGGGTACGTGGCGGTCTGTAACGACAAAAAGAGATCGCCAGGCTAGGCCGACGCGACGTGGTCATCGCCTACAGGGGCACCGCCACGTGCATGGAGTGGCTAGAGAATCTACGTGTCACGCTGACGAGGCTGCCTAGCGATGATGAGTCGATGGTACAAAGCGGATTTTTGAGCATGTACACATCGAGCACGAGCACGCGTAAGAGCTTACGAGATTCCATAAGAGAGGAGATTGAGAAGATTCTAGAAAAATACGCGGACGAGCCGTTGAGCATCACGGTGACGGGGCACAGCCTGGGGCGGCGTTGGCCACCCTGACGGCCCACGACATCGCGACGACGTTCAAACACGCGCCGCTAGTGACGGTGGTGTCCTTCGGAGGGCCGAGAGTGGGCAACAAGAAGTTTCGTAGCCAACTGGAAAAGAGCGGAACGAAGGTTCTAAGAATCGTTAACTCCGATGATCCGATCACTAAGGTGCCCGGGTTTGTGCTGAACGAGGAGGCGGCGGCGGGGTTGTTGCATTGGGTGCAAAAACGCGTGGAAGACACGCAGTGGGTGTATGCGGAGGTGGGGGAGGAGCTTAGGCTGAGTAGCAGAGACTGCCCAGATTTAAGCAAGGGGAGTGTTGCCACGTGCCACGATCTGAAGACGTATCTACACTTGGTTGATAATCTTGTGAGCTCAAAGTGTCCTCTAAGAGCCACGGCCAAGAGGGTTCTGGAAAGAGCTCAAGAGGAGAAGCAACAAGTTTTGTATGGATAGATAACGTGTATATACATATATATATATATATATGATCATAATCATTCTTGCGATGGGAGCTGAGCCAATATTTAAGCATTGGTTCCCACAGCCCTCTCTTATAATTAATTGAAGAGCGGCTGCAAATATTTTCGATATATTCTTTCATCATTATTTGATTCAATTACATTTATATTTTTGTCTTTCAACATTTGAATATATGATATGAGAAATGTTAAAAAAACCATAATTGAATATTTGCATGAAATGCAATATGTAATGCAGGATTTGAATTAACTCACAATGTTGGTTTGAGCCTAAAATTTTTGATAGTTTTTATCTAAAAATCTTAACTTACAAAATTTTCTATTATTAGAGTGCATAACTTAACTTAGGGTTAATTATTTTTGTTAAGAATATATCTCAACACGTAAAAATACTTAGGAGTGTCTGGTTCACACCTTTAGAGTTAAAGAATAGAATGAAATGAGAGTGTGATGTTTGGTTGAGGGAAATCAAATGTTTGATATCTTAAAAGTGAATAATTAAAGGCATAAATTTATTTCTCACCATTTTGGGAGGGGTGGAAATCATTCTTTTCTAAAATTTCATATATAATTTTTTAAAAGTTTATTTTGCCTTCAAAATTATTTAAATGAGTATTATTTATAATATTCTAAGCATGATTATTATATAATATTTTTAATATTAAAAAAATTAATAATAATCTTTATTATCAATAATTTTTTATTAACACCAAACACTTTCTATGTTAATGATAGTCATACCTATATATAAACCAAATAACTCAACAATATCTAACATACTCATTACCATTTCTCACTACTTTCAAACTCATTGTCATTCTTATTTCTTTCGACAAACCAAACACTCCTTAATATTAATATTAATGTTGAGGATAAACAAATTATATTTCCCAATTAAACTATCACATAATTTTCAGTCTTTCCAGCGTGTATATTAATTAATTAACTGTCTCTTTTGCTAGTACCATGCTAGATATATATCAGGTATCATAATATTATGAGTCATATCACATCCATCATATATTAAAATTTTAAATTAAGGTTGATTTTGATGACATTTACAATTAAGGATTTTTAGTAAAAACAGCAAATGTGGAAATCTTCCAATCATTATTTTAGTGTATATATGATCTCCAATCACGGTGCAGCCTTTTTAAGATGTAGTTATCTTTAAAAATCCATCACACACATTTTCCGTACTTTTAAACATTGCAACTGTAATAAAATGAATCACTACCTATTCCTTTAAAAATTGCAACTTCTGATCTTGTATTTCATTTTTAATACGAATAGTGTGTATTAAACGATATCACTTATCTTATACTTCCTCCGTCGCGTAACTAGCTTCACGGTTGACTTTTAACGGTTTTTGTGTGATAATTATTTCATAGTAATATGTGTACAAAAGTTTTTATATGAATGATATAAAATAACTTTTGTACACATATTACTATGAAATAATTCTCATACAAAACCATTAAAAGGTTAACTGTGAAGCTAGCTCCAAGACGGAGGGAGTATCTTCTATTGGGGAATCAACCCCATCTATTCTCCATCCTTCAAAATAATACAATTCAAGAATAGGTGTTATTTATGGTAATTGTTGTTTATTTCAACTTTTAATGCAATTCATTGATTTAATAAAATAAATTAATCTTGACCTTTCAATATGTTTTTAGGACAAATATAGGTAATCAATTCATTTTTCACTCTTCTTTCCCATCGTGTGTAACTTCTCTTCGTCATTTTCGATTTCTCATCTTACCTTCTCGCGCATAGTTTCTGCAAGTTTGTTTAGAATTAATATTTGATAGTCTTTTATTGTATTTAACTAAATAATAGATAAAATTTCTTTTGTATATATATATATATATATATATATATATATATATATATATATATATATATATATATATATATGTGTGTGTGTGTGTGTGTGTGTGTGAAATTACTTAAGTATGTTTTTATAAATATTAAAATGAATTATACATCTCAACGAAGATATAAGATATATAGCACATATATAGTATTAATATTTTTTTAAACTAAATAAATATTTAAAGTATTTAATCTATATTTTTTCAACCCGCATAATACGCAAAGATTCTCGCACATATAAAATAAGACTTCTGTAAAGTGATTACATTATACAATTAATGTACAACTATTGTAATATTGACTCGCTAAAAATATTTTTGCGGAAGGCAATTCCATCTTATTCCAGCGGAAGCAATTTTTTAGAGAAAAACATAGGAGAACTATTATTTCATATAACGCAAATATATTAATATATTAAAAGGTACAAATATTATTCAACATGTCAAGTAATAATTTTTATATAAATTAATACTCATTGTATTTTTTTCTATTTTTTTGACCCATTAAGATTGAGTCAAATTTACAATAGATACTCAAAAGTTTGTCATGTTAAAGACACTATAATACAAGAACAGAAACTTAAAATAAACATATTACCACATTGGACAAGAGGAATTCATGGACAACATAGACAAGCTATTAGATAATAGTATGGTAGAAAATATTAGATGATAAATTAATGTACGTACATATATAGGCAAAAAAAGATTTTAGATTTTGTAATTTTGCTTACCTAGAGTGATTTAATGATAATGTTTGGAAATAACAATTGCCGCTCACTTCATCTACCCAAAATCATTATTATTAAGCCTAGTGGGCACCATGTGTATATACAATACAATTCAAATGCGTTTTTAACAGTATTAATTATTATCACTTAAAAACAAGATTATTTTATTGCATTTTCAATGAAAACATTTTATACGATTAAACAACACACTTAAATTGCACTACGTGACTATTATCAAACCATTTTTTACTTTTTATATTTAAGTGAAGTGATTACGTGAAAAATATTACACATTATAATAGCCAAACAAATTGCCAGCTAGGAAAGTCCACCAAAGGCAAAACAGAAGCTTTGAACTAACAAGGTAGCTAAATATCATATAAACAAGGTGCAGTTTCTGAGAAATCTGCCATATTTATTATAACAATGCGTGTTATGCCCAATGTCGTAGAACGCACCAGACGGGCGCCAAGACTTAAGCGGGGTTAGGCAGGCAGGACCAAGCAAGGTAGACTCATGAAAAGCTCCTACCAGGAGGAGCCCTTCATTGATTTTACTTCTTTACTCTCTTTTTTCTTTTGCCGTTTTGGTGGGGGTGGGGTGGGGGTAAGGGGTAAAACAATTAAGGGCTGGGTAAGGACAGAAAGCACGTGAATGTAGACGTACATTATTTCCTCAGAATCTTTGGTTCCTGAACAGCTCCAACTCCTTCAGCTTACCTTTGAGTTGAGCATGCTCATTTTGCATCTTATCCAGCATAGTTTCCATAAAATGCATCTCCTCTTTCATATACTTAATTTGCCTATTCACTGACTCCAACACTTCCAACCTGTTCTCAGTCAATCCGTGCATGCAGCCCCCGCCTGAGGGATCACGTGGATCCGTTGGGGTCTACTCAATAGCACGAGGATGCTCATCTGCAGAATCGAAGAAACATAATCTCAATGGAGATATGACAGCATATGTCCTATAATATGCTATAATAGAACAATGAAAAATAAGAACATGAAGAGTACACACCAAACGACAGAAATCCAGAGTAGGGGAATGTACATATAACATTAACATTTACTCAAAGATCATACACAGGATAAATTCCAGCAATTTAAACGTACCTGCATTAGGAACAACAATTACAGCAACTGTAATGACCAGGAGTAGAGATGGAGTGTTCAGATTTCTTATAGATGTACAAAATTTGGCGAAGGTATCTCCAAACAGGGATCCGACTGACGCCTCACGGACACTGACCCGTGGAGTGTCATTGACTAGTTGGTTTATATCCATCACATCTGGCATGATTTGTGATATTCTTACATCGCTGGCCTTAAGTTTCACATGTTGCTGAGTAGTTGCTAGCTTTTCCGATTGAACTAGATCATTTGAAATCAAGTTAGATGCACTACTTCCTATGAAAATTAGTTAAGATGCGTAGCATCAAAACCTAGCATAGTTGACCAGATTAAAATAGTAAAGCAAAGTCAATTGCATGAAATCAATCTTTTACCAAACAAAATAAGAACTATATTATTAGGTTATACATGTTTGGCACTTATAATTAAGATAAGTACCTTCTTCCTCCAGGTTTTTCCGTTTCAACAATTCATGTGCCTGAAACATTAGTCCACACAATCTTCAGATATAGGGAGGGAAATAAAAACAGAAACTTTATAAGTTAATCAAGAAAAGACAAAAATGGTACCAGTTCTATCCAAATTGCATAAGCTTCACGGCACTCTTCTACTGTAGACTGCACAATTTTCCCTGCAAGATTAGGATCTTGTCAGCATTCAAACTAATTATTGAGTAAAGCTCTTCCAAAACCTTTATTGCAAAGCCTCAAATTCCCATAAAAAACATATCTCCAGAAACGATAAAAATCCAAAACAATCAGGTGAAGCAGCAAAATAGCAAGTATGCAGTTAGAGTGGAAATGAGCATGATCCTAAGTATACATACATGATGTGAAAACATACGACTTCAACAGAAGTCATATTACGCAATATTATTTGCTACTCATTAGATGAATATTTATCTATTCGTGGGTTGTGTCTGTATAAGATATCATATAGTTAAATGATGAACATAGTTGAAACCTTTCCACATGGTTCTCTTTGAAAAGGCCACATTGGTGTAAACCCTCAATCTGCAGCCAGGCTTTGAATCATCTCCCTCTGGTTCTAGATCCCAGCGTCCCTGTAAAATAAGTATAATCAAACAGAAGGAAATAGAACCAAAATCAACAATTAGCAGCAAGGAACGGGTGGCAGGGCAAGAGAGCGGAGGTGGAAGGGAGGTCGAGGAGGGATGAATTAAAAAATAGAACAGGTGTACTTCCAACAATATACATTACAATTTGGTCCAAGTATTCCATCAATACATCAAAATATTTATACCTCAACGCTGAAGTAGTCTCCATATGGTACGTCACTGATATCTTGTGAAGTATCAACAATCAAATGACTGGCATCAAAAACTAAACCGGTAAGGAAAATAATAATGTTGTTAACAGGAAAAATAATATGAAGATCACCAAAAACTTAAGATAAAGGAGGATTTAACAACAGATAGCACCAAGCAGTTGCCATTATTGGCGATCAAACGCAAAGGTTAAGGAGACAATAATTACGACTAAATAATCTCAAGCAAGATAGTAATTAATTTATACTAAGATACATGTTAATGAATAACACAAACAGAGGTTGACGGTGACTGCAGGAGACCTTCACAAGGAACCATATTTAGATATTGCAACTATTAAGTTCCATGTTTTCATGATTGTGTTCAGGTTGGTTTTTATGTTTTCATGATTGAGTGTTCAGGTTGGAGGCAATTCCATTAAAAATGACAGCCTCCATAATGCCAGAATATAATTTTTTCAATAAATTGACTTCACAAAGAATTCGAATTCAAGAAAGAACAAAAATTGCAAATACACTTTGACGTACTATGAATACCTGCTTAAACTTCGTTTTTGTATTACAAATACAAAAATTTGCAAAGCAGAAAAGATGACAACGAATATTTAAAGATTTAGATGGATCTCAAGGATAGAATGGATCTCTAAGATCCAAGACTTCTTTTTTCATTCTTTTTCTTAGACCAGAGGGCAACATTGCAGCATCCTCACCAAATTATCACTTAGGGAGAGGACTCCATGAAGTTAATTAACATAATATCTTCTCATTATCATGCATACTGCATGCCTTTACAGTAAGAGATAGCTAATAAGGTCTGTCTCAGGATCCAACACAATAATCCAAGCGAGTAACTAAAATGACATGAGAAGTGAGACCAGGAGCCAGATTTTAACTGTACTAATTTTCCTTTGATTTGTTAATATCTAAAATAGAGGCAGCAAATTCTCTCAGTTTCTTCACTTCTATGGTCCAATAGGAACAAATGGTCATTTTCAAAAAATCTACTCTAAATTAATGCTTTGCAACTGTAGTTTTCTAAGTGCTAATGCTCCCAAGTCCCACGTATGACATACTAAGCAGTTAAGATGATTCATGAACAAATTCAAAATGATAGTAGATGCCATAAGGCCATTAGACAAATTAGTAATAGAAGTGAAAATGGTGAGAGCTATAGTGGCACCAGCAATAATAATCAACACCTAAACGACTGAGATTATGATAACAGAAACTTGCCCATTTCTATAGACTCTATACTTTTGAACCTCTTGACAGCTACCAAATCTTGCACCTGACATTTAAAAAGTCAGAAATAAGCTGCTGAGCATCACCTGAGGCAGAAAACGCCATTTCTAAAATCAAAAAGCCATGAACAAAAGCATACCGAAATAGATTTTAATTGGATGCTGAAATGACACTTCAGGGTCTGCCCAAATTTTTCATGAGGATGCCATTTTGTACACTTGAAATCTACAGCGGCCATTCGCAAACCACATCAAATTAAATGGTTAAAAAACATATGAAAAGATCACTACTTATAGGAGATGAGGAAACAAAAACATAACAAGCCAGAATTTCACTCAATACCTTTATCGCCACACTTCTTATGAAAAGATTCATGGAAATCGACACTATCGTCAGAGAAAAACAGATTAAAAACTCCTCTGTCCGTATCTGCATTAACATACATTAAAAAAGGGTTCAATAATTAGATGGATCTTGCTCATGACCATCCATTCTTAAAATTATATCACATAGTAAATATGATACAACAAGCACAAATCATTTTACTACCGGAAACCTAGCTTCTGCAACATTGGTGAAGCCTTCAGGAACTGCATCATAGAAACCCAGTTCAGGACAAAATGGAAAGATTGAAAAAAGGATTAACAAAGTTTTGGACAATGTGTGGGAAAAAGACACTTGTTAATCCATAAGAACATGTTTATATATGCAATATTTGGAAAATTCCTGATAAAGAAACTACATCTGCAATGCTCAAAAATACTAAACTCCCTGCTGGTTCATAGCTCTAACGGTGGGAAACTAGAAAAGAATATTGACTAACCTCCAGGTGCATCAGAACTCTCGGGCTCCCAAACTGAACATTTTGCCGATGATGAACAATCGATAACAGGAATAGTTGCTGCATTCACTTCTTTTCTAGCTTCCACGACCGGGATTGTTGAGACACTTTCAGGTTCACCGTCAGTGATACATTTGGGTTCCTCCAATGTGGGGGCTTTCTCATCACTGTGCACAGAACCACATAAAATGAATCCGACTGCCAATTTGATCACGAGCAGAAGGTACCAAGATTATGTAGTTCCTTTTTTGGCAGACTACTATGACTGTCATTATATTTGCAGAGTTATTTTTACTTCAGAAAGTCCTACAATCCTACCAACTTGGTTGAAATATGCACAACATAAATGAAGACCATATGTACATAACGTTTGTTAATAGGCATTCAGTATGTCTATGGAAGGGCAGTGATGCAGGCCAAAAGTCAAAGCTCATGTTGTGTTCCTCAACTCTATTAGGAAACCATCTAAATTCCCAAGCTTAGATTATGACTCGAACATGCCCACTAATCTGCATGTCAAATTCTTATCCTATATCATCACTATTTTATCTACTCTTCATAAGTCTACTTCTGGAAGTCATAAAACCTGCAATCAATTTTATAAATTCATCAGCTCCCTCATCTTCTACATATCAACTGTCCTTTGCAACTCTCATCTATTACCAATTTGCTGACAGAATACTGGTAATAACATAAAGTAATCTCACTCAATTTCAAAAATATGCTGCATTGACTTCTTTGGTGCAAATATATTGCATATTAGTGAACTTACCAGATACAACAATTACAATTTGATTGAATATTAAGAAGAAATACCTTTCCATGATATCCAGCTCGTTCAACAATTGTCTTGAGCTACCTGGTTCTTCAACTATATAACTACCATTCTCTTGGCTGCACACATCAGACTTTGGCTCCTACTTTGCACAGAAAAAGGAAATGTAAGGCCAGCCTTGTGCAACGATTTCCATTGTGCGCTAACCAAAAGATTTTATTTCTATATATAACAAGCTTAAGCTTACAAAGCTAAAAAGCGTGTCATCCTAGAAGCAAAATAGAAATGAAGTCTAAGAAATGTGTACTGATTGACAAATGCAGCCAATCCATATGCCCAACAAGATCCGCGTTTTAATTTTAAAGACAAGGAACTGAAAAAGGTTCCTGCATGATATGATGATTATGATGGAAATATGATAAGCAGACTTCAATATCTATCTATCCTTATTCACTGGTTAACTCCATGACTTTGAAAATAATAGAATATTTAAGACTGACCAAAAGAACTCAGCATTCGCATTAACAAAATGCTCAAAACCGTTCAATCATATCCAGAAAAAAAAAAAAAAAAGGAAGAAAAAAACTGCTGACTGAATGGTAAAAATAATCATATGAAGGAAGTAAAAAGAAACAAGTGATCGCAAGAATACATGAAAAAACCAAAGAGAGAGAGGGAAAGATAGTTCATAAATTGGAACAAATCATGAGTCTGCACATGACAATTCAACATTATTGATCAGCCAACCTGCTGATCTGCAATTTCCTTAGATCCACTACTGTGCTGCAGCCAACCTTCATCAATGAGCTTAAAAGCTTCACACGGAATAAAAAGATGTGAAGAAGTACTGCAAAAAGAAACATATACATATATATAACATGAACATGTTCTTAAGTGGTGAGAGAGTAATATATGCAGGATATCATTATTTTGATGATCTTCGTACCTTCCTCCCACCAGCTATTATTTCTATAGCAGTCGGAAAAACAGCTACTGCTTTCGCTCTTCGTACTGCTGTGATTTCTTGAAATGGAATAATTTTCTACAATTTCAAGTCAATCAGAGTCAACATATATAGGAATAACATCAAGCAGTATAAGTACCATCCACTCATACTGTAGTAGCTGTTTAGATCATCATCCAATAGTGGAGAATCACAATTTCATCAAATCAGAAATCAATACAACCACAAAAATATACATTTATATGTGTGTATGTAATCCTCAATATGCAGACAGAAATATGTTAATGTGTGCTTCGACTTATGTGTTTTATGAGGAACTAAAGGCTCAGTCGAGAAGTACAACATGAATACCTCAATTTTGTTATTGTACCAAATATAATTTTCTTTTTCATAAGAAATACTGATCTATTAGATGTTATGCCTTAACATTTAGAATAAGTTTCAAAGAGAGAGGAAACAAAATTCAAGAACAGACCTTTGTCTCATATCCAAATAGGTTGGAGTAGAAGCAGATATTGTGGACAAATACGTATATATGCCCCTGCCAAGAAGAAAAATGAAATGAATCATAACGAAAACACTATCTTTATAAATGAGAAATAAATGGTTAAAAAATTATTGGACTCTATGTCATTAAGAAACTATAATTTGTGCAACCAGCAATTGTGAGTGGAGATATTCAGGAAAAGCAAGATAAGAAACAAATCAAAAGTAACAAGTTACCTGAAGAAGAAAATTATCTTGCAGGGCACAGTTGAAATCTTGGATGAGAACCTACAAAGTTTCAGGGAAGATGAACAAAATGATGTGCCAGTTAGGTTCATACTAGATGGATGTGTCAGATGATAGCAATATAAACTAATTTGAGTTCAATGTGGTATGAAATATAGCTCAAAATTAGCAATGCAAAAAGTAACCAATGGTGACTGAGCTCAGTCTAGCTACAGCAAAGGAAGCCCCATTCAGACAGGATGCATATTCATAGATTAAATAACAGAGTAATATTTTACTTGGTTAAGAAGTATGCTGCACAGAAAAATCTAATATGCCACAAAGTACAAATAAGAAACCCTCAGGCGACTGTTATCGAGGAACTTATTCAGAAATACCGTAATGAAAGGAACATTGGAGTTGGTTGCTAGGTATTTGGAAACATTATAAAATTTAAACAATAACTACTGATGGTCCAACAGACAACAATTTAAAAAAAAAAAAATTAACTACATTTGCAATACCAAGAATCTTAATACAACACATTTTAGTGTACTCAATTACTCGACATGCCCAGCATCACTCATCTTACACAGCCTATGCATGATCGTGCATAGACAAACATTGACACTAATATGACATTTGAATTGACTTACTTCATCATGTGGAAGGTGAAACAGCTGTCTTAATTCTTCAACTCTTGTAGGAGGTTGACTCTGTAAGATGACAGTGTATTCAAATTATCAACAACAAACGCCATTAAATTTCCTTTAAATTAAAATCAAGGTTGGCCTCACATGGCATAAATTCAAAAGAATAACCTTGATAATTGAACTATATTTTTTTGTATAGTAGCATTTAGCCGTTCCTTCACCAATAGAAGTTTTCTTCTATATTTTTGCCATCAGTCAATAAAAGAGTTAAAGTGGTTATGCTTATTCCATCTTCCAAGGAAGTAAAATCGGTGAAACAAAATCCATCTAACGCACTCCAAAATACCAAAGAAGAACACATCAACTAGGTCTCACAAATTTTTCCATTCAGAATATAGTATTAATCTCACCATGTTTCAAATTTTCAATGTCCTTATGAATAAGAGAACCAACGCAGCGAAAATTAATTTATACTCAATAACTCAAAAGAATATAATTGTACGTCGAGTAATTATATTTCCAGAAATAAATTGAAGATATCCTCCTACAAAATCATTTTCCGAAAATCCACTCTCAACTTATAACACTCGTACTTTCCCTTTCTTCCTCTGCAACAATCTTCCATCATCAAAATTCAGTAATAACAAAAATACAATTGAAATTCGACAGATACCTGTGGATCGACCTGCCTGGAAGGACTGGGAGTGGAAGAGCGTGAACGATCGCGTGCTTCTGGCGCAGGTGAACTAGACGGAGAGTCGCGGGAGAAGCGTTCGGGAGGATTATGGCTACCCATGGATTGTAAAACTGGAGGAGCGGATGCTGGGGCGGGGTCCACAATTTTCTCCGAGACAATAGCAGCCATGGTATGTACAAATGTGTGTATCTACAGAGTATGTATAATTCTTCGCCGCCGGTGGAGAATCCGAAGCCACTTGCGGCGGTGGTTGGGGAAAGGGGATTTGATGCGGTAACGGTTAGCTAGAGCGTCGGTTGGTTTGATCGGCTTTTTGGTAAGTTTCGTAATTTGTTGGAAGTGAAGTCGGCCACTTCTTGACAATGAAGTCTTCTTTGCAGTCATTGACCCTTACATTATACTTCCTCCACCCAACCCCACCCCAATTAATTGTGCTACTTACCTTTCCCATTCCACAATTAATTATGCATTTAATTTTAAAATAACAGTTATTTATTAGTATTATACCATAAAATTGTTTTATAGTAATATATTAGTAGTAACAAAATAACAAATAAGTATAAAAAAATATTTTTAGTGGTTGCTAAATAAATTATGTATAATTGACTACAGTTTTTTTATGGTATAGACAATTTATTGTGAAATGAACATTTTTGTTGAGTAAACAGTCTATTGTTTTAGAGAGAGTATCATTTTCATTTTACTTTTGTGATTTATTTTATCGCCTTATTTATTTTAATTTATTTTTCTTTTTATATAATAGAAATAAGTGCGAATTATTATTAATTTTTAAGTACTTAAAAACATATGGTCAAAGAAAAGTATTTAAAAGTACATAATTAAGCATTTCGTATCAGGAATAATTTATCAATTACATAATCTTCAAATGCTCGGGGTAACTTTATCATGGCAAAGTATATTACGAACAAGGTTTAGGGTGATATTTGATTTATTTATTAAAAAATATCGCTTATAATAATTAAAGAGTATTATCTATTGTAACAACAAATTTCGTGTAATTAATTTATAAAAAAGCACGAAAATGTTTATAATTTAATTTTAATCGGATTAAACCGATAAAATTTTAGCGGACCCTAGCTCTAAATTTAATCCTCCGATTATTCTCTTCAAAGTTCGTGTTGACTTGGATGATTTGGCGGATTTGGTGGGATTTTGAACACCTTGATCTCGGATTGACGCTGTTCCCGGTTGGCTTGCTTGAAGAACGTCTTTGATGTCGCGAAGAACGCCTTTGGATCTTAAAGAATGTTGCTCGAGCTCTGGAATTGAGTCTGGAATTGTCTCTCAAATGAGTGAATGAAGGCCCCTATTTATAGTTGTGGTGAGATTGATTTAATGGTGAGCTTGGAAACCCATCGGACTTGGTCGATTTGATTTGATTTGATTTGTTTTGTTTCCATGTACGATATACTTGATTTAACTTTCCATTTTAACGATATTTTATACGTTATATGATAAGTTTATTACTTTGCCACCAAGCTATGAATATTTAAATATTCGTAACTTCGTAAGATTTAATTTCGGCTTTTACGTGTAAATTAAATATCAATAAATTATTTAATTTGAGAATTAATTTAATTAAATTCCCATAATATAAATAATTAAATTTATTTGATATTAATATTTAATTTTCACGTGTCGCCATTTAATTGAGCACATAATTAATGTGCTTACACCTATATTAATAAAGGATATCAATCGTGATAAGTGAAGAATATGCAATAACTAAAGGGAATTACTTATATTACTAAAGGGTATTAGTTGTGATAATTGAAAAATGTGACTTATATAATTATATTACAACACAATACAACATTACAATGAGTATTAGTCATATAAATGAAGGGTATTAGTTGGGATAAATGAATAGTAAATCGAATCTATTTTTTTAGCGTGAAAGTTCACCATAAAACTTAATTCACAGGGAGACACACTCATTTTTATATATTGGATATATAAGTTTGTGTTCACTAGTGAACATAAGATCAATTTTCACTTTAAATGTTACTTTTTAAGTATTTTTAGGTGATGTTCTTCTTGGTTCTTAGTGGTTTTAAAAAATTGGTTGAAATTTAGGAGATTTTGAAATCTTAATAAAATATAATAATGTGTGTGTCTTTTTTTTTCTTTTTCTTTTTTTTGTATTATGAGATTTAACTTTATGTCAAATCAATATGAAAGAATAAATAAAGTTATATTATTATATTATTATTTAATGTAATTGAAATAATTGGATAATGTTAATTATGATTTAAATGTAAAGATAAAAAATTTGATTGTACTGGAAAATTTAATAACAATTTATAGAAATTATAGTGATGGTTTTTTAAAACTAATTTTCAAAATCTCATAACTATAATCAATTTTAAATTTCAAAACCCAAAATATAATTTAAAAAAAAGAAAATCACTTTGAGTATATTTAATGGGCTGCTTAGCCCAATTATTTTAGTTGGCCGACAATGGGCTTCTCAATTTTTAAATTGACACTGTTGATTGATACCATAGAGATTCGCACAATGCACAAGAGTTGAGCCTTCTCGTCCACAGTCAATCGAACTGCTCAAGACGGAAGGAACGGTGAATAAGAAAACAATTTTTTTAGCACCAATATTAAAAATATAAAAAGAGATATTTTGAGAACAACAATCTCTCCATCTTTATATACGATTCAATTTGATTTTTCACACATATTACAAAAATAATTTATACAAATTAATTTCCAACAATATCGGTATTCAATGAATATAGGCCATGATGTAAGGCTCTTTAATTAATTTTTTTGTTTCCAAAAAATGAGTATATTCAATATATAAAATATAAAGAGAGTACTCTTGAATGAGATAGTGAGACGAAATTATATTTTATATTTTAATCATACTTATTTTTAAAATATGATTCGCTCGAGACTTCATAAGCTTATGAATATAATAGGGTAAATAAGATTCGCCTTATATATGAAACCTTCTTATTAAATTTTGTTGTCTATAAAATATATTGGATTAATTCATTTATAAGTGAATGTTAAAAATAATACTACCAAATATCAAGACATACTAACCTATATGTATTTTAATATTTTAAAAGTGTTACAATTTAGAGAAAAATTAATATGAAAATATTTCTCAAGCAACCCATAACAATTACACTCCAAAGTAGTAGACATGTATGCCACGAATTCAAATAATTATTTATTTAATTAATCAAGAATGCGATTATCAAAACCATGCCCCCTCGTTGCAGAACTCGATGTGGATAACTAAATATTAGCCACAGCATAAAGGTCTTTAGTGGGCCTAATCCCAAGCAATCATAAACAACCACCTTTGCATGCCTAAAGCTCCTTTATTTCCTAATTACAATACACATATTTGAAAATTTCAAGCCTGGTCCTTACACTTTTCAAAGAGCAATAAGTGGCCCAGTAAAGCATTCAGAATATATTGTGTGGGACGAAACATAATTTAAAAATGATACTTTATCATTTAAAAATAAATAAATATTAATTTATATTAAATTTGTAAACCATCTCATATAAAAATTTAACAATCATTATCACTAAATTTGAAGGTCTTGTAAATTTGGAGTCCTGCCAATAAAGAAAAAAAAATCATATTAATATCGTACTATTATTATATCATTTTTTAATTTTGAGGGGATAGTTTTTCAAAAAAATTTTTTTGAGGGGATAGTATATATTTGATCGCCAAGAAGGGCTCTACTATTATTTTCAACATAATTTTTTTTTAAAAACATGTTTACCATATAAAATCGTAGTAACACTTGTGTGAACCGGGTGTAAACAAATAAACTTTATTTTTACTATCACAGTTATACATATTTACTATCATCACATGCACATAAACTATCACTGTCACATTAATTTACATATAATGTGCATGTATGCATTGATAATGATAATGCATGTACATGGCAAATGATAGTGTTAATAAAAACGAGTTTATCGTATGCACACGATTCACACAAGTTTTTTTGCCATAAAATTAATATCATTACATCCATTCAATTATATCACAAGATAATATTATTGCACTTATAAATTAATATCGAAAATTAAGATATTTTGATAATAGTTTATAAATTGAATAAATATAATACTACAAGTGAAAGTGACTAGCTACTAGCTACTTTCAAAACATCATGAATTATTGGACAGTCCCAGATTAATACTGAATTGCTAATCTGTACTTTTGGAAGTAAAAAAAAAGGACCAATTCTCTCCTGCATACCATGTTTTTTTTTTAACCATGCTTTACTACTCTCTTAACATGTGGAATGGAAAGACGACATCACAGGGACGTGAAATTTGGATCACCAATAAAGAAAATGCTTACTTTAATATAAATTATAAAATTCACATATAAATGATTGCGACTGCTCCAAGGCTATATTTTCCTTAAAAATAAAAATCAAACACTTGAAGACAAAGTTGTACGTGTGTGTTTTGGTGAAATAGTGGGGGTAAAATGTCCTGATCAAATAGGAACACCATGGAAGGGTAAAATGAAAAATTCCGACCAACTACAGAGAATTTATGCAGCTTCTGTTATGATATATATGCAATACTATTCGTCGGTTGCATGCATGCATATATATATATATATATATATATATATAAATCGACACTGATTGAGCATGCACGCTCACCTCTGTCTTTTCCTAACCCCCTCTCATTTATTTTACTTTTTTATATATATAATTCTAAAGATAAATATGTACATAGAGCCAAACACCCCTCTCTAATGAGAAAATTTCACGTGAAACAATATTAATTCAACAGTTGTCAATAGAAAAAAATTTGCAAGAATTTGTAAATAAGTGATAAGAAATTAACATTAATTAATTATGTCTGTTTCACTTTCATATATGTTATACTCCATCCGTTAAAGTATTATCTTTCTGAGTTGACTTTTTAACCATTTTTATGTGAAAAATTATTTTATAGTAATATGTGTGTACAAAAGTTGTTTTATATGAATAATATGCTATCTTATAAAAACAATTAGCATATTATTCATATAAAACAACTTTGTACACATATTAGTATGAAATAATTCTCACACAAAAATGTTAAAAAGTCAATCAGAGAGATAGTTATGGGATAAGCGGGAGTATATGGTTTCAAACTTCCATTACAAGCCTGCTTTCAATAATGAATTCAATATTTACACAAATTTTATTCTCTTAACTTGGAAGCGCAAAAGTTGAACTCATGTGGTATTAGTATTTAGTAATATTAAAAGTATACGGGTCAATATTCATAGTTGTCTTAACCAAACTACGCATTTTAATTATGTATCTCAACACAAATGTGTAAATATACGTACGACCGACGGCTGCCCTACTTCGAACTTGTAATTCTGTCCAACTTTTCACATTTATAAAAAGTGCTTAATTTATTTATTCACGAGATGATGGTAAATTGCAAAAAGTAAAATGAGTTCCCATGACATATCTAATTGAGTTAATTTTATATAAATAACATCTCATCTGTTATTATAACAATAATAATAATAATAAATTAATAATAAGAGCGGGGATGAAAAGACTTGTGTACTCCAACGGAGGAGCAGACGTGGGTCCCGCGGTTTTCTAATACCCCGCCCTACTCTATGCTATATTGCTATTGCCACTCTCTAGTTATTCAATTTGACGCTATTGTCCTTCGTAGTAGGACTGCAAGTGTATATTCTCATCTACATCACAAGTCATATTATAATATATATATATATATATTATACTGTCCCCCTACCTCCTATGGACTGTATTTTTAGGTGGTCACACATATATAATTTATCAAACTCAATAAAAGATTCATTATTTAGGGTCCCTTTATTTTAGTGGTGGTTATTGAAAACAATGTGCTTCATTAGATACGTTAACATGCGCATGATATTATCGGTGATATTTTCTATATTTCATAATATAGATAAATAACACGTAGCATGTTAAAAATAATTTATAGAACCACCACAATTTTGATTGCATGTGTTAAATATTCAAGAAGCGAAATATATATTGAAAAATGAAAAGTGACATAAAAAAATTGAACTATTTGAAATTAACCTAAAAATATTTTGATACGCGTGTTAATTGAAATATCTAAATTAATATTGTTTTTGTATTTGTAAAATAAGCTGTGGGGAATTTTTGTCAAATTCTCTTGTTTGAATTTATTCTCCAAAACAAGCATAGTCTATGCATCATGTCTTTATACATATATTCAATGGGTAAATTATTTTTAAAGGATCATAACTTAATGAGGGTGGCAAAATGAGGATCGTAATTTTTAAGGTAGTAAAATAATGACCGTAATTTATTGAAGTTGGTAATTTAATCACCATAACTTTTAAAATAGCAAATTGAAACCAAATTAGTCCAAATCAACCCAAATTGAGCCCAAAATTCAACTTGAGTTCGAGTCAAATTGGACCGAATTTCAACCCAATCGGGCGATTAGCGAGATCGGTGAAAATTTAGCTTCAATTTACCACTTTTTAAACCTATTGTCCTTAATTTGCCAGGTTTGAAAAGTTACGGTCTTAAAAAAATTCCTTATATTCAATTGTTTATGTCTAAACAATAAATTTAAAAACTAAAAAAATGTTGCATCCTTACAGGGCATTCTTTTCAAACCATCCGGTATCTTTTTGTAATGTTAATGTAAATCTGAATTTATTATATGTATTCTATTGTTGTTAATTATCAAAAATGACTTACCACTTCATAGTTTTTTCATAATATTTATTATAATTAGTTTTGTTAAACACCATTGGCATAGAATAATGTATATACTGGTGATGTGTTGTATATAATGAATATAATAATTTATTTTAAATTACAATTATATTTTATAATAATAGAAAATCTTGGCTTTTACAAATCAACAAATGATGATTTTCTGCTCATTATGAGCTAACTACCTAATAATAATGTACTGGTAGATAATTTAAATTTATCTATTTCGTGTGATTTTAAAAATTATTGTATTTCTAATGTCATTAAATAAGAGTTGGTCATGAATGATTCACAACTTTTTAATTTTTTTAAAAAGTTGGTCTGCCAACACTTACATAAAATAAGTCTCCAAAAACACTTACATAAAATATACTATAATTAACTAATCAACATATTCTGAAAAATAGCATTATCCGCATTTAGTATTTTTCAAATTGTAATAAAATAATATTGGTTCAACCAAGGAAAAAAAGATGAATGATTCCATTCTTTGATTAGATTAAAATTAACTAATCAAAGAATCCTGCAAAAGCAGTATTCTCCGCATTTAATTTCTCCAAATGGTAATAAATAAAATTAACGAAAATTAGCAAAACCTAAAACATGGGGTAAAACACATCAGTTTCACAATAAAATCAAAGGGCTATTTTCGTACTTTCACCCCGTGGCTACAAAGCGCGCGGCACTTTTCTCTAGACTTGTCCGTAGCCATCTCTCTCTCTTTCTCTCTCTCTCTCACACACACACACACTGCACTCTTTTATTCAGCAGTCATCACAGGGAACACATGGCTAAAAGCGGCCATAGGCCCTGTATAGTAGAAATACGGAAGAGAAAGAGCAGAAGGCTGTTCGCCTATTATCCTCATAGCACAAATCTCTATCAGCTCTTTCTTACACTAGTTACTCTTATTCTTCTTTCTTCATCCTAGAAATTTATTCCGCTGCAATTTTCAACTGAGAAGAGCGAGGTGCACTCCCATTTTAGCTGCAGCTTTAAATTTTTACCAGTTTGGAGATGGCAATTTTTGGTGACGAT
The DNA here is from genome assembly GCA_030762865.1 of Paraleonurus japonicus. NCBI lineage: Eukaryota > Viridiplantae > Streptophyta > Magnoliopsida > Lamiales > Lamiaceae > Paraleonurus > Paraleonurus japonicus. The sequence goes on from CM061061.1 coordinate 37,250,087, forward strand.
CTCGATGGTTCCGTGCATAATAACGACTTCTCCTGCGGAGGTATATAAGCTCGACTATTTTGGTATATATTGCTGATTGCCTTGGTGGGTCTTGTTTCTTCACTGGTTGAAATTTCTTTTAATGTTCTGTTTTAACTTGTTTCCTTTTTTCTAATTTTTGTATTGGATGAAATTTATTTTATGCCTATTTTAATGGAACCCAAGTATAAATCACTATTTCACTCTTCTTCTTTCCATATATCTTTTTCTGTAATTCCATATAGAATTGATACTTGGTTCGGGACGGATTTGCCCGAAAAAAATACATACATACACTGATACGCCTAAAATTTGTTTTCTGCTGTGCTTTTTTATTGTACATTTCCTTTACTTCCGTGTTCTAAAGCTTAACTTGCGCACAAGCTATGATATGTAAAACCTGGTATCTGAAATTTGTATTTTCAGCTATATGTGAGTTAAGAGTTACGAATTTCTCATCTTATGAATGTTTTTATTCTGTTGTGAATATGTGAATTTTGGAGCAATGTTTGTTTGTTCTTGTTACAACCCAGTAAGCTACAAGTTCCAGAGTGTTTTCAAGATTAAGCCTATCTGCATTTACGATGTAGTTCTTGGCGGGTTTGTTTGTTCAGTCTAATCCACATAAAGTTTCTTTTGATTTGCTTGAAGCAATAGTTGAAGAACGATTGCTAACTGTGTTTTTTTTTCCTTGTCCGTGTAGTAAATGAAGATAGATTCTTGTGATGAAATACGGTGATTGGATATGGAAAGAATCCCTGAATCACGATCACCTCCTATGCAGTTACCCCTTGCTCATAAGGTTAAAAGACTCAGCCCACATGGTTAAAAGAGCTGATCAGGAAACCATCCAACTTGCGAGTGTCTCTCGAGTTCGATTTACCTTCCCCTGTTCAAGAATGGAAAGGGAAGAACTCTTTAGAGGAGGATGAAGAGTTCATGGCTAATATCCTTTCGTTTAAAGTCAATGGTGATTCCTTTGAAGAAACTGGCTCTACTTCATTTCATGGGGTGAGTCATCCCCCTGAACCAGTGGATGTAGACCTGATGAAGGGTCCTATTCTGGAGGATCTTTCGATCAGGGTACCAAATATCAATCCAAGCCCACCATTACTTTCTCCATCTGGGAGCTTGGTTGAAGAGCTCAACTCTGTATCATCCCCGGTTTCCATTCCTCGTCCTTCACAAAACACAGAAGCAAGCCCACTGCCAGATTCTGAGAAAGAATGTATCTGGGATGCCTCATTACCTGCAAGTGGCAATGTTAGTCCTCACAGTAGCATTGACAGTATTGGTGTTGCTATGTCTATGAGCACTGTTAATACCTCTGCCAGTACATATCGTAATGATGGAGTAATGAGTGACGGCATGCACAGTGTCGACAGAAACTATGAGAACACAAAAGGAAGCATTCGAGGGATTCTCTTGAGAGTACTAAAACTAGCCTTAGTCGAGCAAGTGATAGCAGTGGTCTTAGTGATGACAGTAACTGGAGTAACACTACAGGCAGTGCAAATAAGCCTCACAAGGGAAATGATCCTAGATGGAACGCTATACTTGCTATAAGAGCACGGGATGGAATTTTAGGCATGAGCCATTTCCGGTTACTGAAAAGACTGGGCTGTGGGGATATTGGAAGTGTGTATCTTTCTGAGCTGAGTGCAACTCGGTGTTTCTTTGCAATGAAGGTAATGGATAAGGCATGCCTTGCTAACAGGAAGAAGTTGACCAGAGCTCAGACAGAACGAGAAATCTTGCAGCTTCTGGACCACCCGTTTTTGCCAACATTGTACACTCATTTTGAGACGGATAGATTCTCATGTTTGGTCATGGAATATTGTCCTGGAGGAGATCTGCATACCCTGAGGCAGCGACAACCGGGAAAGTTTTTTTCAGAATATGCTGCTCGGTATGTCCTGATTTTATTCCTCCTTTTGATTCTGCAATTTCTTTCTCTTACAGCTTATCTTTCCAGAGCTCAACTCCGTCGTGAATTTAGTCGGTCATAAATCTTTAGTTGTTGTAGGTTGTCCTTAAATTTAGAAATGTCTGAATATGAAGGGCTTCATGGAATTCTGTGCCCCTGTATGTGTATGGTATAACTTGGTTTTATCAATAGCCTGACCTACTCTTAGTTATTAGCTCAAAAAAGGTAGAGATTTATTATTCCGCAATTAGCTTTTTGAATTTAGGGAATCCATAATTGAATTCCAAGACATTACTACTAGATACTGTTGTTTATGTGATTCTCTTGCGTCGACGTGTGAATTTCTGGAATAGGTTACAAACTCCACTGCTGAATCTTAAGGATGTGCTTTTATCAATTTAGATTATGGACCGAATACCAGTTAGACTCATATGGTATAGGAGGCTGAACTAACTAAATAGAAGTATCATTTTTTCTTGATTTAGAATAGAAGGCTTATGGACATCTTGTCGAATTGCTTGATAAATACATTTATTATGAATTTATCACCATATACTACTTGTTTCATTAGTTTATCTGGCTTATTTGTTCGACTCGTGCAGGTTTTACGCAGCTGAAGTTCTATTGGCACTCGAGTATCTTCACATGTTAGGAGTGGTATACAGGGACTTGAAACCAGAAAACGTTTTGGTACGCGATGATGGCCACATTATGTTATCAGACTTTGACCTTTCCCTTAGATGTGCAGTTTCACCAACCCTAATAAAAGCTTCCTTTGATTCTGATCCTTCCAAACGAGGCCCTGCCTTCTGCGTGCAACCATCTTGTATTGAACCAACTTCAGCATGCATTCAACCATCATGCTTCCTTCCTCGAATTTTCTCTCAAAAGAACAAGAAAAAACCCGGGAAGTCGCGGGTTGACCCATCAGGGTCTTTACCCGAGCTACTTGCTGAACCAACAGCTGCTCGGTCCATGTCATTTGTCGGGACCCACGAATACTTAGCCCCGAAATCATCAAAGGTGAAGGCCACGGTAGTGCAGTTGACTGGTGGACTTTTGGCATTTTCTTGCACGAATTGCTCTATGGTAAAACCCCGTTCAAGGGCTCAGGAAATCGAGCAACACTTTTTAATGTTGTTGGACAGCAGCTCAAGTTTCCAGATTCACCTGCAACGAGCTATGCTAGTCGGGATCTTATACGTGGGCTACTAGTTAAGGAGCCACAAAATCGGTTAGGGGTGAAAAGAGGAGCAACGGAGATAAAGCAGCACCGTTTCTTTGAAGGTGTAAATTGGGCTCTGATCCGGTGCAGTACGCCACCGGAGGTGCCAAGACCGTTGGAGGGTCAAGTTCAGGTGAAGTACAGGCAAGTAGATGCTGTTGGTGTGAGCAAAAGCACAGTAGGAACAGAGGTGAAATCTGAAGGTAAATATCTGGACTTTGAGTTTTTTAGTGCTAATGTAGGGAGTAAGCATATATGTGTAGTGGTTGTATCTTGAATTGATCCTATTAGAGTCTCCATCCTAACTTTGTGAAGTGTTTGTTGTCCAGCTGGGAGGAAATCGGTGTAATCGCAACTTTTTGATCAATTCTAGATGTATTTTTTGATGTAATCTGCAGATGACTTTTGTTAGAAATTATATATTATGTGGCCTGATAAATGAGAATAAATACATATATTAAAATTTAATCCATTTCCTAAATGATTAGGATGGGCTTCAGATGTAAGAATTTAGGGTGCGGTTGATTGGAAATTTTTCGACGAGAATGAGTATGTGAAATTATGGTTGCGAAGAACAAAAATATCAATGACACTATTTACATTTCTAAATAAAGTAATTATTATCCATTTTGATTAATATTTTCCCATCTACAATCATTTCTCCTCAATCATCCATCTCCATCACCACCAACAACCTTCTTTTGTGTTATTCTTTTTTAAAATTAGAACACAATATTTATAATATAATTATCATAAAAATAATCATTCTTCCAACATATTTTCAGTATTGATAGAAAAATATTTTCTTTCATATTGAAAATTTGAAACAAGCACCCCTTAAACTCTTCTAGAAAGGTTTTTGGACAATTAAATTAAATTCTAAATAATGTAGGGTAAAATTGGGACACTTGATTTTTTCGTAACTTATCCGCATGCATCTCATCATACCATATCATATCACTTTTTCTAAATAAATTGACGACTAAGGTGAAAGTTGGTTTCATTGTTGGCATTCATTTCAAAAATGGTCCCCTTCATGAAGGATATCCTCCTTTGCTTTTTATATCTGAGACCAACTATCCTGCATGCATGCATCTGTGTGCATATGTTAAATTGTTATCATGGAACACTTTTATCCCTTGCCATTGAAATACGTACCCAAATACTCTTTTATAAGCTATATAGCATCTCTTTTGAATCATATGCATAATGATATATATATCAAGACACATGAATCATGATGATGATGATGATCTTGAAAGTCTGAATCCATATAAAGCACCTGTATTTTTTTAGGTATTCTCATGAAAGGAATTCATCAAACTTTTTATGCCACGGCTTAATTATTCAAAATTATTTGATTTGCCTTTCACAGGCACTTGTTGATTAATGCAATGCCTTCTAAAAGGAAAAAAATTGTCTTTCACGTCCTTACCTTTCCCCCTCTTTGGGGTCATTTTTCTTCTTTTTATCCCCTAGATGTTAATAGAGTTTTTTTATTGTTTCGGTGTCAATTTTATGTGGCAAAATATACTGTGAGTCAATTTCAATGTGAATATTTTTTAAAAAATACTTTTATGCATATGATGATGTAAAGAAGGGCCATTTCGATTTGTCTTGTAACATAATCCAACCTTCTCATAAAAGCTCAAAATACATACTAATTCCTTAAGTTTCACTTCATATTTTACCAAACATTGATTCATAGCTTCTTCTCCAAACCTAGTCAATCTTGAAACGTTTCTTGCCCTTTTCCCTATTTGCTGTTCATCAAACAAACCCAACAACCAGCATACAAAAGGGTTTGGGCTCAAGATCCAAGATTAGTTACAAAGATAATTAAAAAATCATTTAATTAATATTAAATAGTACATATAAATAGACACAAGTGTGTAATCCTTTTATGTAGGCGCGGTTTAAGGGAGACAAACCCAACCAACATGCAGTCTGGCAGGCTCACTTATCGAGGCACTTAGTTTCCACTTACTCTCTTTTATTTCTTCTTCTCATTCATTTCTTTGTCTTCTTTCTCCATTTTGTCATTAAAACAAAAATAGAAAATTAAATTATACAATACACAATCTTTGTTTGTTTGTACTTGAATATGTCTACCTAACACCTGTCCAACAAAAAAAAAAAAAAGAATATGTCTACCTAACCTGCCTCACCTTTAATCTGTTCATATTTTTTTATAATTTTAATCCAAATTGATCTTCCACGTGGTGGTTAGAATAGAATCACTGTTTAATCTTTTACACATTAGGGTTCGAATTTCTATTCTCGAAATATTGTTGTTGGATAATGGGGAATAATTCGTGAAATGTGTGTTTTTAGGGTTATATTGCATTTACAAATTACAATAAATAAAGTTCATACTCATACCCTTGACAAAAATCAAAGTCTTATTTTCCAATTATTGATTGTAAGTGGGGCATGCCTTGGGGCCCCAGCTTTAATTTTGCTGTGCCAACAAAGAAATGGCAGTTTTCATGTGGAGAATTGAGGTCCAGGCATTACATAATCTGTTGGAAAGCTGTTAAAATCTTCAGATGTAAGAATGCAAATAATTTACGACAAGCGTTTTATAATGGTAGCAGACGGATCTTGAAATATCAATGGAACATTTACAGCAAAGTTAAATTAACTTTGAAGTTAAAACACTGGTTTTACTTTTACCACAAGCCAAAAATGTCCATATCAACGCCAACACAAAGTCTTGTATGACTAATTTTTCACTCTACAATGTTGAGCGTGCTAATTTTTGTACTAAATCACTAAATGACATCAACAATTTCAGTTAAAAGTATTAATTACTTCACCAAAAATATTAATTACCCACTCCAATGCAACACCAAATATGAATAAACAAGGAGATTTTCTACCTGAATTTGTTGGATAAAATCCAAATATTTCACTCGTATTGTAAGTCTGAATTTACTCAATAAAGAAAATAGTAAACGATGGAAAGAAATATGGAGAGAAGAATAAATTTATTAATCTGGTAGAAACAAAAGTGAATCCCTGATACAACAATGCAAGCACTTTTATCATATGTACAGAGATTTCCTCATCCCACTGCTAAAAGAGGCGATGAGGCTTCAAAATTCCAAATATTCACAACATATTAAAGAAACAAAATTAGAGGCACAACAAAAGGAAAGAAATCAATAGAAGCTTGCTTTCTTCTATTTCTAACTTGCTCCAAACCCAAAAAAAAAAAAAAGATTAGCCAAAATAATAATAATAATTATTATAAGACAAGGCAAATGCACGCATTTAAGGAGTTTATATTTAAATTGAGTAAGATCGGGTGCATACGGTTTCAAGAGCCTCTGTCATCAACGCAGAGAAACTGGTCATAGCTTGGAAAACTCCAGGCAACCCTGTTTGGATGTTATTCAGTGTATGCGATCTCGTTACCTCGATTGCCTTCGAATGCTTAACCAACTCATCTTCGACGCGCCTCTGACAAATAGCAAGCTCCGATTTTTCTCCGAGAGTGGGTCCCGCGCGTCCAGAGCATGTCCGTTTTCCGGCCCTGTATCCGGAATCCCTATTCCGACCATGGAGTAGGAGCTGTAGTACTTTTTCTCGATGTTCCTCAGTGAGGATGACTTTTTCTCGAGCTCCTTGGATGCAGTTTCGGTTCGTTTCTTGATCTTAAGCTCCTCTGTCTGTTTCGAGTAAATCGAATGAAGCAGCGTTGATGAAGCTTTTGACGGCTTCAGATGCAACGGTATCTGGGATGCGATCCAGAGCGAGTTTCCACTCGTCGAAAAAGAGAAAACTTGGGAGAGTTCGTTGGTTGGTTCATTGTTAATGGGGACGAGGGTGAGCCTGAACCAGCCGTGGAGAGAGCAGACAAAATCGCGTTGAAATTTTACGAGACGACAGAAACTGGAGTGCCATGCGGAGACAGCTGACTCAAGATCGCGCGTTGCCTGCCTGTGTAGATCAGACGTTGATTCGCCTTTGTTCGTGAGGCTGACGAGCCCCGTACTTGCTGCACTATGTCATTCTGGACCTCGTGGAACTGATTCATCGATTTCCACATGTACATGAACCTGCATTTAATATAGTATTAGTTGTTTCACATGAGGGTATTAGTTGTTTTCACTGAAAAATACTAATTGTATTGTAAAACTAGTGTATATGAGTGTTACTCTTCTTTATGATTTGTATAAAAGTGATCTACATTAACGACTTTGGCCTCAAATTCAAATTAAATGAAAGATAACTAACCCATGACAGAGTTCGACAAGCTGAGGGACGAGGTCAGAGTCTCGTGTTCCAGTAATAGCAGACGAGGTAGTCGATACAGCCTGAGACGTAACCACAATTAGGGACTGAAGCCTCTGTATTGATGCCTTTGTTTTGTCCAACTTGGGAAGCTCTTCCCCTCTGTACTCCTGACTTTGAAGTGTAGACAATTTTTTCTCGTGCTCGATTTTCACTCCTTCTCTTGCCTAAATCGATTGTCACCAGTTAAGATGAACAGCTTTTATTCCAGTAAGGACAAATACACACCAATATGGCTATGAGTAACTAATTACATATCATGCAACTGCAGGTAAAAAGTAAAAAGTAATTCCTAACTAATCGACTGCATCGAAGCACAGTAATGGGAAATTTGTTCAAGATAGAAATGTCTTATCTTCTTTCTTGACAACAATGCAAACGTCAGATAAAGACAAGATTGTTAGAACCCTAAGATCATTCCAGGCTGTCCACTACAAACAGTTACTCGGGGCATTTTAGACATTCCGGCAAACAAACAAGCTTACATAAAGAAAGGGGCTAAGATAAGCACCAAGGAATCCAATATAACATCACCACAACCATCCAACTAAAGACACATGTTCATCATTCACTACTACGAAAAAATCCAAGGGAAAAAAGGATCACTTTACGCAATTGTCAACAATGGTGCCTATGCAAAAGCCAATACACACGAATTTATGTTTTTTCCAAGAAAAGCAACAAAAATTAACTGAAACTATCAGATTAAGGATTCAGATAACTAACTACCTTTACTTCTTGATACAATTTCTTCTCCCAAGCCAATAGCCTATCCAAAGTGGAACAAAGGCTCTTGGAACCACCAGATTCTTCGATGGAACTGGGATCGAAACGGTATTTAACAGCCAACGGAGGCTTTGATGTCCAGCTAGAACTCAAATTACTCAACATTCCACTAGAATGATACACAGTCTCTGCAAAAGATCAGAAATTGATGTAATTAACTGACACTGAAAAACATCAAAACTAATCTTTCAAAATAGCAACAACATACTTTTCAATTGCTTCATGCTTCGATCGAGCTGGGCCCGCCCCGTTTCCAGCATCTCCGAGACCTGATCTCCGGCGGAGGCGGCCTTATCAAAATACTCCCTGATAGCCGCCACAATCTCCGCCAAATCTTTGTGCCTCACCACGATCCGCCTATCCGAATTCGCCCCTCCGTTAATCCCATCGCCCCAACTAACCGAAGATTTCCCATCGTCTTCTGATGATAACTTCTCCGATTTGCTCGAAAGCTTAGGATTTGCGTACACCTTTGGATTCCCTGTATTAACAGGAGGAGGAGGAGGAGGTGCTTCGTTTTTCACCGACCCAAAATTCGACCTCGTACCGAAATCAGATCTCGATTTCAAATCCTCCCTCTCATCATCATCGTCGTCGTCATCAGATGAACTGGTTGAGCTAGAATAACGATCGTGGTCTCCCCATTCACTGCACTGCACCTCCTCTCTCTCTGTTTCCTCCTCCTCTTCGCTTTCCCAGCTTTTCAAATTCTGCCCTTTCTTCTGCACTGTTGCAGGCCTTGGGTAATTTTTCGAACTGGTATCGGAATAGCGCGAATATGAGGAGTAATTCGATGCTCGGTCGTCGAACTGCTTGCTCTGATCGGCGGAGAAATGATTGCGGTATTGATTTTGATCCCGAACATTGGAATATGTTGATGACTTATCATCATTATCATTGTCTGTGTAGCGATCGTCGTCCGAATTGCTGTCGTCGATTTGGGATGTGTGTTTGTTGCTTCTGAGGTGCTCGAAGTGATCGGAATCGGGTGGGGAGGCGGAGGATAGAAATTGTCCCAATTCCAAACTGAAGAAGTTTGGGAGGGAGTGCTAGAGTAGGTTGAATGTGCTCTGGCACTGTAAGTGAAATTATGGTTTGGCGGCGGGGAGGATGTGAAGCTTGAATCGGAGAGGATGTGGGGAACTTTAACGGGCTTCTTCCGGCGAATCGGAGGTGGCGGAGGTTGTTGTTTGTGCTGGTGGTGTGAGGAGGCTGTGGACATGGGCGGTGGCGGCGGAGGAGGTTGGAGAGAGGGAGAGGGGGTGTGGTGATGAGGCGGCGGAATAAAACTAGGGGTTTAGCAGTGGTGGCGCTGGAGATGGAAGATGGTGTGCGGAGGAGGACGGCGGGGGCGTGCTGGGACACGGCGAGTGGTTCGCCGGAGGCGAAGGTGACTAGGGCGGAGCCTGTGATCCGGAGGAGCGGCAATAGTCGGAGTGGGCGGCGGCTAGGTGGTGACGGGCGTAGACAGCATCTTTCATGAGGCGGCGGCGCTCCTTGCATCGCCGGACGGTGTCCTCGTTGTCCAGCTTGGACGCCGCGCAGCCCATTCTTGACACCAATCGCTATTTTATCCTGCTTTGATAACTCTCGGAGAGAAAGACGAGCCGGCGGCGAAGGGCGGAGGTGGGTGGAGATTATGAAAAGACTGGTGGTGGTGGAGGAGGGAGGAAGACTAAGACATTGGACAGTGGGTGTGGGAGTGGATGTCCCATTCGCTTGCCTTTTTTTCTACACTCTCATCTCACGTCTTCACTTTACTCTCCTCTCTCTTTCTACTCTCACTACTTAAAGACAATAATCCTCTATTTTTCTATACCCTCCTCCTATTTAGCCTGTTACCACTTCTAATTAAATAATCTTTCTGTGTTTTCAAATATAATGCTTATTCGTCTCTAAAAACAATGTTGCCATATGTGATCTGATTCAAATTCAAACTGCCCCTTTTTAGTTTCCTACCTTTTCCCTTAATTGATCGGGATAAAAGTATTAATTTTTTTAAAAAATTATTAGAGCAATTTATTAATTTCATTTAATTTTTAAAACTTTAAATCTGGAGTTTCCCTTTTGTTTGTGGATGGGGTGCTCTTTTTAGATTTGAGGGGTTACATAATATACTTTTTTAAAGGAATTACATAATATACTTGAATGGCAGTTTTGTTTGTAATGGGATATAATTTTATATTTTATTATTGTTTAAGCAACTCTATATTTATTATTAATATACATTACAGAAGTAAAAAATTTATCGGTGCGTGAAGTAATACGGATAAAAAACTATAAGATTAAAAATCTTGCGTGCATGATTTCTGAGATATAAATCTTTTATGAAACCCTCATGGAATATATTCCATATGAAGGAATAAAAGAGAATCATTTTTAAGCTTTAACGTACTACACTTTACTTAAAAAAACATTTTTTTATTTCAACAACACACAATCTCACAAGAATTATACCCTTCTGAGATCGGTGAGAGTAACTTGTAAGATTTTTAATCAATGATATTGTGTATTTAGTTCTAGGATTGGTGATTAATGATCTACTAGATAATCCAATCAAAATTCTATCGATTTCTTTTAGTATCTTTTAATATGTGTTATAGAATTTATTTTATCTAAAAATTTATACTTGTAGCCAGGTGTATATAATATTATTTATATTAAATTTTCTAATTCCCTCCTTCACTCATGGTGCTAACACCATAAATGAATTTGATCTCATCTAAAGTAATTAAATTATTTATATTAACTTTCTTAATAATGTCTTCTAGATTGTGCGAATAAGTATATATTAGACATAAATTGTGCAAATATATAATTTGGTAAAAAGGTGGTGGAATATTTGTAATCACCAAGGAAATCAAGTACAGAAATTATAGTGTCTAAAGCTTGATCTAAGCGACACTTTAAGAGGATTTTAAGAAAATAGAAAGAAAAAAAAACAGAAGCTTTTAAGTGTAAAAAAGTGAGAGTTGGTCGATAAAAGTTGGACAGTAAAGATAATTTTTGTGGTGGGTGGCCTTTAATAGTTAATTCCTTTGGTTTTCATATTTTCTAATATCTCACCACCATCTACCTCTTGAAAACTAAAAGGAGGCGCATCTAGGTCAAAAAGTAACCAGGTTTTAATTTCAAATTATTTCTGAGTATATAGTATAGTATTATGTGTGTATTTTATTTAATACTTCCTCTGTCGGTCTGTTCTAGTATTTATTTTTCATTTTTTTACACAGAGATTAAGATAGTGATATAATAATAGATATTTCTTTCATCCCAACGAAAGTTTCTTATTTTTTTGGCACAATAATTAAAAAATTATAATTAAATAATAGTATAATACAAGTGATGTGATAGAGAGAAATAAAAATATGTGATAAAAATATGTAAAAATGTATTAAATATATTGCTAGGCATATCATAAAAGGAATGAAAACTTTTAATTGGGACAAACTAAAATAGAAAAATGAGAGAAATTTTCAATGGAACAGGGGTATAATACAAGTGATGTGATGATAAAATATGAAAGAAGAAAATATTTTTGGATAATTGAGTGATAATAAATATAAATAATAGTTAAGATAAATTCAGTAGGTATTTGAAAAAAAAAAAAAAGAACTGAAAAACTTATAATGGAAAGAATCAAAATAGAAAAATAAAAATTTTTATACTGAGATGCAGAAAGTATAAGACAACTCATAAGTATAAATTTTCTCTAAATAACTACGTGTAACGAGATTGAACAAACATTATATAAATTTTAGAACAAACTATAATTTGTTTAGTTATTACAAAATCACACACTGGTCAAAATATGTGTGGATAATTAAAATTTATTGAAACAAAAAGAAAGTTATGTCCCACTACCAATTATGTGACGCCATATAAATAATTAATTAAATAATAGTGGGCTCCATTGTATATGTAGCGATCACATGATAGGTGATTGACGTATCACATAAAGAATGAACATATAAATTGGTGTCCATTTGTGCGCATAAGATCAAATCCAAAAATATATATATATATATATATATATATATATATATATATATATTCAAATTTGTATATACAGAAGTTGGAAATTATTATGTCTGAAACATAATCATTTTATATCCTCAAATTTATTTTCCTAGAATTACAGTAAAGCTCAAAATATTCAAGTTTTGAAAGCCAGAAAAGGTGTATATGCCCCCATTTTTCGTGTTTGGGAAATTTTTATTTATAAACTACTAGTCCCTTCATTCCGAAAGATCAACTACCATATCATTCATATAAAATAATTTATGTATAATTGTGAAGATAATTATGGAGCAGAGGAATATTATTTTATAGAAAAAAGGAATTAAAGGTAACATAGGGGAGGTGAAAGTAAAAGGTTGAAATTTGTGAAAGGATTTCTTTTCCACCCACATCTCCTTTTTTTTCCCTTAGTGGACCCAACCATCAAGGTCACACGCTTTATCTATCAGTTTTTAATTTCAATTATTGTTTTCATTATATCTTTACGTATCTATTTAAGTAAATGACACTTTATCATTAATCCAAAAACCTTTTTCATGTTTCTCATCAAGAAATGAAAATATAATTCAATAATTAGTGAATTATTTTAAGACTCCCTATTAAATAATTTTAAATCTGTTAGCAACATGCATTTAATATTATATAATAATTCAAAAGAAGGAGATTGATTTCAAACATGTGCAAAACTCGTATCGTAGTTATTTTTTCCTCATACGAGAAATGAAATAGAATTTTAATTCATCCGAAACAAAAATATAACATTCATTGGAAAATGTCACCTATTCATCTGAAATGCTTCCTACACCTAATAAAATAAGCATATAAAATATTTATTACACTGCATCAATTATATTTTCACGCGATAAAACGCGGGCATTCATTTGGAATACAGAGGTTCAAATTTCATGTTGTACAGGTTGAACATGTTCAAATCGAAAAAAATTATATATATTTAGAGCTAATTTTTCATAGTCAATTTAAATTCAAATTATTTTGATCCACACCGTTTAGCAAATCCCTATAGAATTGAATTCTAATAGATTAGGGTCAGTTCACCATCCCATGAATATTAATAAAAACTTTTAATATAAACATATAATAGTTTTTATTATTATACATATATATTAGATGAAATGAGTTAGAAGATTGCATTTAACTCAAATAGGAAAAATATTGATTAGTAGTGATGCTAAGTATTAATTACAGTTATCTCTTCATAAATGTTGATTTTTTTATATTATAGTGATATGATTAAATTTAATTAACGATAAATTATTATTATGAATCTTTTAATTTCATAAGGTGGAATTTGACCCATTACACAGCGTACTATTTAACTGGTGCTCCGATATAAATACATATACTCCATTTGTCCCCAAGTAAGCTACTTATTTTGCCAAAAAAAAAAAAAAGAAAAAAAAAGAACATAAGTCATCAATTTCTATTGTTCCAACTTTATTTCTCTCTATCTCTCTTTACTTTTTTTTCTTTCACATAACATCTCAACACGCATTGCATATTAAATACTATGGCCTCATTTGGTTGCCATTATAGATAATCACGAATTATAATACTTATATTTGTAATATCACTATTTGTCAATATTTTATTTGGTTTTGAAAATTCGAGTTAAATAATTAATGATTAGCTATCAATATTATATTTGGTATGAAATATTATAACTAATATTAATTTATTTTAGACTACTAATTTGTCCTTATAAATAAAAAAAAATAAAAGAGAAGGGTGTTTTGGTATTTTAAAATTTAATACATGTTGAATAAATAATAAGTATTACAAATCATGATAAGACTTGGAATCTTTAATTCCATATAATCGATATTATTTAAAAGCGGTTCATACTTAATAACGGCCAAACAAGTGATAAAATAGTATTAGGAAACCAAACAAGACCTACGAGCAAAATATAGGGTGGGATATTCCTTAAAATGGCGATATAAGGTGGATAATCAGATATGAGGGTCGACGTTCATCCAAAACGCCGAGTATTCATTCATCCGAAAATACAGATTTTGATTCCCGAAAGAAGCGCGGTACTATACATTAAGACAAAAAGACATTATATAACTACCAAAGCTACAGTAGACTAGATATTGTGAAACCTACATACTTCATTCAAGAAACTCTATTAATACCAGAAACGGCAGAAACCCCATAGATTTTCTGACCAAAAGCTGCAATTATTATTAATTATTAATTTCCCTATATTTGCAGAAGAAATGCTACAACAAAGAGTAGAGGGAGGGTGGGAGGTGTAGAAACAAACAGTAGAATTGTGGAAGATGACACAGGCAGGCTTCAATCCATAGAAATTGATGGTATCAATTCTTTCTTTTCCACCTAAAAAGGTGAACTTCCACCCTAGTCCCCACCCCAATTTAATTCTTTTGTCAGCATTTATTTGTTCCCAATTGGTGCAACTACCTCCTCTTTTTTTGCAAACCCACTCCAATCCCTTCAAACTAATTAGTACTCAATATCACAGAATATTAATGCTCCACTCGAAACTGATAAGATTTAGCTTGAATTCAACCAGAGACGAATCTAAAATTTTACTTCAAGCGTTCATATTAGTATTAGTATAATATAATAATGTATGGTTTCAATCTAATCGAGAAGCCTTATAATATAAAGGTCTAATTAAAAAATTAAATATAAAATAAAAAAATATCAATATCGAAGGGGCCCCACCCCAGGCTCAACAATACCCCACTCCATAGGCTCACAGGATATTTCATATTCTACTTGTGATAGTATTTAGTTACTCTACTTTTATGTTTATATTTATCATTATGAATTACTACAACATGTATTTAATTTAATTCAGTTAATTTGAGTCTGGTTTATAGAGTTCAAGTTGGGAGTAAATTTTTGGTCGACCTCAAGCCATATCGCCCGATTAGACCCCCGATGCTAATCTATATCTGCTAAGCACACCCCAGAAGGTTATCAAACTCTAATTGTAGCCAAGCAGCCCCAATTTTTAAACTGGAAAAAAAAAAAAAAAACATAGACAAGTGAAGATAGTCATGATAGAACATTAATAGCCTCATCTACCAATCAAGTGGTGTCAAGATCCAACTCCATTCAGATAGGAACAATGCACAGAGAAAAGAGAGAAATGAGAAATACCAATTGGAAAGGAATGAAGATTTCCATAAAGGACATGTTTTGTGCTCTCAAGGGTCCCTACCACGTTTTCTTTGCCAACCAGCTGGCAAAGGGAAGGGATCTTCTTATTTGGGGTCAAATATACCTAGCAATGGATCCCACAAACATCATCTATCTACCTTTAGGGCTACCAAAATGATACGGCCCCGCCTTCGAGATTAGAGGTGGCAATTTGAGTCCGGACAGAAAACAGGATTGAGTTGAGCCTTCAATTTGCTAGCCCAAAAAAATCGAGTCTATTTGGCCCAACACGAATGACGAAGGGTTTATTTGGCTCGAACTAGAAAACAGGTTAAAGCACCCGAAAATGATATATTTCAGAACTATCAGCAATGTATTACATATGGTTATTGAAAACATTAACAACATATTACAACACATCAGAATCTCTATGTAATTTCTAGCAGAAAACAAATTATGTAGTGCCTTAGACAAAGTCAATAATTCTAGTCACTCGATTCTAGAAGAAAATAAGAATAATAAAGGAACTAGGTTGTTACAAAAACAACAAAAGATATCAGATAAAAAGGTGGAAAACAGCACACAGGAAATAGTAAAGAATCAACTGCAAGAGCAAGGCAAAGATACTTCGTAACACACAAAGAAAGAAAGATGCTGTCGATATGCCATGAAACACCTTG
This sequence comes from Paraleonurus japonicus, assembly GCA_030762865.1. Taxonomy (NCBI): domain Eukaryota; kingdom Viridiplantae; phylum Streptophyta; class Magnoliopsida; order Lamiales; family Lamiaceae; genus Paraleonurus; species Paraleonurus japonicus. The sequence continues at coordinate 37,266,195 of CM061061.1, forward strand.
AATCTTCCCCCACGCATAATCGAATCATTTCAAATATACCTCTGCTCAAAAGAAAGTAATAAATAAAGATAAGGCGGCCATGAATAGTACTAGAAAAGGTCCTGGCATCGTCATTTTACACTTTATGTTTCATACTTTCGTTTCGTTAGTTAATAATAAGAATATTATTTCAAGATCTTACAGATTTAGAGACTCAGGTAAAATAACAACAATTGTTGTGGAACTCATGCACTAGGCAAGGAAAATGTTCAACATGCATACAGCAAGATTCTACAATACAAAAGCCTCTCCACTTTTCCTTCCACCCCTATTCATCAATCATCATAGTCAAAAAGCACAGAGAATAATTTATCTGATAGTTGATACCTAAGGGGTAGTAGCATAATACTTTTTTATAGTGTGCCCATCAAACATGAAAGCATGAGAACAGAATACTTATTATTGTGGAGTTATCACTTCAGGAGAAAAAAGGAATAAAAGTGGGAGAATGTGGAAATTAAATATGAGCTTGAAGGCAGAGTAGACAGAGATGAGATCCCTAATTTCAGAGGATTTTGCTCGGAAAGAACATATTAGGACAGGATATAGAGTTCAGTTAACAACATATCCTAGCCCTGGTTTGGACTGTAGAGAAAAAGAAATCAGATAAAGAAATTTGATTGAACTCTCGTCTCTCAAAGAAGATTTCCTATGCATAGACAAGTCCTAAAGCTTCTATACATACTCTAATTCTCCTTAATTTGTTTCTCTGAAAGATACTCGATGATGTTTGGTACATCTCAAGATTAAAATTTTCACAACACAATTACAAGTTTTACAGATATGTTTATCAGTTATAAATGATGGATCCTAATATTAGCATCCTATTATTATTAATTCTACACTGGGAGACTGTTATGGCTTCATCATCTTATCAGCAACTGGATGGAATTTTCAGTAAGTGCAGATATCTTTTATTTGTGTCATGTGTAGCATGTTGATGCATTTACGAGAATACCCAGCTTACTCAGCTGAGTGACAAGTTATATGCAAGTGAGTAAAACTCTATAAATCAACCACCATGAACTCAAGAATCACCCCGAGGCCCAAGCAATCCTACTTTTTCCATCACAGCCTAGTTACAATGGCTAGGTTTAAGAAAGGAAACAAGGAAGAATTTCCCCACACGATCATACATTTTAGCATCACAGACTAGTTATAATGACTAAGGAAGAATCTCCCCGCACGATCATACATTTTCCATCACAGGCTAGTTATAGCGGCTACGTTTAAGAAAAAGAAACGAGGCAATACGAATAGATAAAATAATTGCTGTTCAATTATGTACAGCAGGAAAATTTATTAGGCAGAAACAACAGGTCACTCTCTTCGGACTTTCAGGAGAGAAAGTAGATGAGTTTTGTCGCAAGAAAATGATGGCATTAACAGCCTCTTTAGACAAACCTATATCGCACAGTATAAACTTAAGTCTTACAAAGCGACGCCAGAGCTACTTAGTCTACCATCCATAACAATAGCAACTAGTTGAAGAATTGGGAGTTTGAAATTCTCGAGGGGATTTTGCCACATAAACTAACAGTGCGAGAATTGATTTTAAAAATCCATCTGTAAAGCTTAAAAAAATGTAGATGAGTATCGTAGCCAATTCGTATGCATCAATTCGAAGTTCAAGCCAATAGCAACTAAGTCAATCACATCTCACCATGAAAACAACCCCCATCTGGAACACTATCATATCAAACCTAGCTTCCCGTGGCAATAGATTCAGATATATCGATCGAGAGCCAAATTCGAAAACAGTGCTGCTCACTAAGGATTCCATTTTACGAGTATCCACATTTCAAAGCATCGCCATATTAACTTTTGTAATTTACGTATGATAAATATAACAGTGAGGAAAAGGGAAAAAAGCAAAGAGGTGAAGGGGAAAGGAGGATGACGTTTACAGATGTAACATCGTTAATGGCTTGAGATTCGATCGGTTGTTTAACCGGTCGACGGCCGCTCCGCCGTCAAATTTCACCACCTCGACGCCCCATCCATCGAGGGAATAGGAACTTTTAAAGCGTTGCAAATTTGCACACACGACTTTTATTTTTTTCCAACCAAAAGCGACTCTTATTCTTGAGCGTTCACCCAGTGGTCCCAGTCTCACTTGAAATATGAAAAGTTCATTTTCACGCCCTACAACTTTTCAATTTATTCTATTGAGTACTTGTACTTTCTATAGTATTTTATTGATCCTTCGACTTTTATTTTTGTTCACATTAAGTATTAAAAAAATCAGGAACTTAAAGATGAGCACAATAAAAGTGTAGAGGTCTTAATAAAATAATATAACCATACAAGGAGTTATCTATAAATCTCTCAGTATGAACAGAAACAAAGGATCATGAATCATGAGCTTAGTGTGATTAGTATCAGTATTCATAGGGAAAAAAAAAAAGAAGTGTTAAAAATGCACTATTTGTTGTAAAAAAATAACATCAATTTTAGGATTGCAACAGTCAACCACTTAGTAATATTAAATATGTAGAGTGTTTTTATATACAAATATATCAAGGAAAAATTATAAATAGGTGTAAAAAATTAGCAAAATTACAAACAGGTGTAATGTGCAAATTTTTGTGCTTTGCAAAAAAATTGTCTGCAAAAAAAAATTGTCTTACGTGCAAATTTTTTACACCTAGTTGTAATAAAGCGCTTACCTCTTTCTACCTTATCGTAAATGACCCATATAACAATATAGTTGATAAAAATAAATTTTGGTGATGATAATTGTTTAACATATCTAGAAAAGCCTAAATGAAATAATTTCAAAGAGAAGGGTCCCCTTTTTTTGTTAAAAGAAAAAAAGGATCTCTTAAGAGTCTATCATGTGAACATAAGTTGATGCGAGAAAATTCAAGAAAAATTTAATTTACAGTAGTAATTTGAATAATATAAATATTATTGAATTCTCGGACACCTAACAACCACAAGAAAAGAGTTTCTTTTCGGACTTAGATTTTATATGCAATCCAACAATGGTGTTGGCAAACAAACCACCATCTTCCCTCCTCACTCAGTTTTAATAGTCACTCACATATATGTTTCTTACACCACACTCAATTGCGATCTTTAGAACCAATATATATATATATATATATATATATATATATATATATATATAGTTGGATTAAATTTGTTTTCTATATCGCCGCTGAATTCATGGCTTTGAGAAAGGAAAGATCAATGATTCTAAAATTAGAGTTCTAACTCCTATAAAAGGAGAATGAGAGAAGGTGAAGAAATGAGTTTTCAAGGAATTATTCATTTGAGCCAAATCCAAAACACTTTCGTATAAACCCAACAACTATATTTTATAACATATTGTAAAATGACTTGCATTTAGTGATTTAATTGAGTGAGAGATGATTTACTAATTTTACATTTAGGAAGATAGGTTGTCCAAGAGTGTATATTCGGAGTAGGAATATGAGAGCAAGTTGAAAATAATCGTTGGAGGAGAAATTGTTAATAAGTTTAAAGGTCAAAACATTGTATGAGGTAAGTACATAGTACTATCAGTTAATTACATTAAAAATATATTTATTATACGCATAATACATGTAATTAAATAGTATAATAGATATGCATTACGTAAACATGCAATTTTATAGGACATATGACAATTATACCCTAATTATTTATTTTTTATGTTTTTTTATTTATTATCTATAGTTTTCTTTTGACTTTTAATTCCTATTATTTTGCTCGTTTTTGTGTTAATGAAGTGATAAAAAGAAAAAAATAAACAATATCTATACATATATAATAACAAAATGTAATGCATTTTTAGAAACTTTTGTTTTCAATACAAAATATAATTACTAATTTTGTTAAAAAAACTATTGCACATTTTATGGGGTATACATAAGTCAGGTTATTTAATTGCATTGGTGTATTCATAAAGTTAGATTAGTGACTTTTCATTTGCCTGCACATCATTTCACTATATTTTGTTGTATTTCGGTTAAAATAATTATACATATTCCACCTAATGTCCATATTTTCTATATAATTCGAAGTCAAAACTAAACTCATCATCTAACTCAAAATATTTTGCCTATTAGATTAGATTAGCCAATTGTAGAAGCCATTCAAAGTATCGTATTTGATGAACAGTGTATTTGGAAAAAAAAAAAAACCTCATATATCAGTTTTTACTAAAATATGAAAACTCAATAGTCAATATGTTTTGATTAGGAAACTCAATAGTCAATATGTTTTCGAGCCTATCTATTAAATCTGCATATGGAAATCAAATAATTGCATTGTAAAAGTCTTTTTCATGTTGTGCAGTGTAAAAGTCTTTTTCATGTACATTTAAAGATAGTCATATTTTGGATTATCAGTTTTGATGATAGCTTGCAAATTCTTATAGTAGCATGCGAATGGAGATTGAATTTTATTTCTCCAAGAGTAATGATATTTAGCATTTCTTCTAAAATATTGGTGTTCAACATGCTATAAAAAGATTAGAGGGGGTGAGAAAAATACTAGCGCATTTACCGCCATGATCTAGCTAGGAACATCGGGAGGAATATTTTACCAATTGTAAGTTTTTCTTTTTTTTAGTAAAAAGTTATTATGTTCATCTTATTTAATGTCTTCTACAAATTGTTTCAAAAAAAAAAATGTCTTCTACGAATTAGTGGAGGTATTATTTGGGAGAGAAAGATATTTACTATGATATATATATATATATATATATATATATATATATATATATAATTAAAAATAATGTTTAGTTATATCTTTACAATTTTTAATATGATAATGATGCCTTCATGACCATTAACAGAAGTCATAGTTTATCATTTAAGTATTGTCATACTTCTCTTAAGAGGTCATTTTTTTAGGAGAATTGATGTGGATATCGATAACATAAAAACAACATCCAACATAATTTATAAGTATTCCAAAATTTTGTAAGAAAAATTATTAATTTTTCAACCTTAAATTACTTAACAATGTAAACATTTTTAATATTTCAACGTTCAAGTGTAAAACATTTTCTAAAACTAAAATGATAATAATTAAAAAAACACAAATCATGCATCACATTAAAAAAAAAGAACATTATATATATAGAAAAATTAAAAATTTCAAAAAATAATATGCTTTTTCTTTTTCACTTTGAAATTTGTGATTGGGCTGACGGAAATAAAATAACATCAAACAAAGAGTAAAATGAAATATTCCAAAAATTATAGATAAATGACAACTCTTTCAACTTCATTAACATAAAATACATATGCTTTTTCAACAAAACACACATATCTTTTGTAAGACACTTATAACTATTGTGGCACTCTTGTGTGAGACAGTCTAATGCATGAGACGGACATGAGACGAGTCACTTTTTAATAAATTGTTATCACTTTTTTATAAATTGTTATTACTTTTCAATTTGTTATCACTTTTATACTATTTTGTATCACTTTTTTAAAAAGTGATATCAATTTATTGAAAAGTGACTCGCCACATGTATGAGACGGTCTAAAAAGTGATATCAATTTATTGAAAAGTGACTCGGCCACATGTATGAGACGGTCTCATACATATTTTTGTCATAATTATTACAGCATTAAAACCATAATCAAATTTCACTCACAAATGATCGTGCATCGTACGGATGAAATACTTGTATACCTAATAAGATAATTGAAAATAAATAAGAGTAAAGTCAAAGAAAAAATACGGGTAAAATATATAAAAGAAATAAAAAGCAAGGACTCGAGCAAAAAAACGAATGTGCCAGGGGCACATATTTACATAATTTTCCCTAATTGACTCAAGAAACAAATCAATTTACGAAGAGTGCACCTTCAACTCGATTGAGCACACCGTAGCACCGCTCTATAAATACCAGCGCGCACTCGTTGCCTAAGTCTTTCCTAACGTTCGGAGAACCTCCTTTCCATAATCGTGCCGAAAAAATTGGACGATATATTATTTGAATTCCTAAACCCTAATTACGATCATTAAAACCCTAGATTTCGATGCTCTGGGGTTGGTGAATATATGTAGTAACGACTCTTAATTTGAAGGTGATTTAGTACGCGTAAGTCTGATAAGTTTTTGAGTGGATCAAGTAATTTAGGAATCCTAATTATGGACATTGAGCAACAACAAGCGGAGCACATAGACTACTTCGTGAAGCAGGCATCCAATCTCAAGGGCGCCGCGCTCTCAAACGTCGTCGTTGAGGCTACTTCTCATCCTTCCCTCTTTGCTTTCTCCGAGATTCTCTCCGTTACTAGCGTCGTCGAGGTGTAGTATATGTGTGTTTCTGTTGTATTAATGTTTTGGATAGTATATAATGAATTTTGTTGTAGTTAGGGGTTAGAAGGGTTTTGGTCGATAATGGTTTTAGCAGGCCCGTCGGGTTAGAGTTAGCTTCACTAGCATATGAATTTTTTTGGTTTCATTGTCGATTATATGCAGAATAAGCTGTTTATTCTGTATAACTACTTTCGGCTCTTGGTTTTGAATTACTCCCTATGGAGTGCTGGAATTGGTATATCCCTATATATAATGTAATAAATAATGTCTGGAGCATTAGATGGATTAGTAAGGTGTCTCTTCGGCGCCTGTAGATGTGGGTTTTAATGAATCAAGTATTAACATCATTTTTTCAACTAGATTGTGGGTTTTATGAGGTTTTTTTCGCTGTATAGGCTTTGAGCAAGAGACGTGGCCTCATATACAATATGATTACCACTGAATAAATGTACTTCACTTTAGTTATCGATTCTTTCTTATTTTGTGATTTTTATTATGGTTTGTATTGGGGCTTCTGTGATGATACCCACCTTTGGATTGCTACAACTATAATTTGTATAGATTTTGTTTTTCCTTTATCGTAAATTCTTATTATGGGGTTTTGTGCAGCTTGAAGGTACTGAGAACAGTGTCTACCTTGACTTGCTTGGCATGTTTGCTCATGGCACATGGAGTGAATATAAGAGTAAGTATTCAGTCTTTTCAACAATCATCCTTCTCTTGGTTTGACCATTTTTTCTTCAAAAATGGACATTCTACATGGAGTGAATATGATAGTATGTTGACCATATTTACTTGAAAAATTGACAAGGTACATCCGTACATGAAGTGAATATGATGGCAATCATCATGTGTTTTCAATTAGAAGCTCAATCCCCCTTTTCTTTCTGAATAATTGGAAAACAGTTTGACTGATTGATATATATTTGCCAATCTCCTTTTGTTTTTAGGTTTCTCTGTAAGATAGTTATACCAGCATTTAAGGCCTGTTATGGTAATTTATTGATGATTATGTCAACTCATCTTCCTAAGTATAAAAAACAGCTGACTATGACAATGCTTTATTAGTGTTGTAATTTAATTTTCAGAGGACTCCATTTGAAAATGGAGAAGTTTTTTGTGTCAATATTCCCTTGACGTGGAGTTGCAAATCAGCCACATACTTGGATTATTGATGATTCTCAGCAGGCAACATGGACTTTCATCATGGTGATGTTAGTGTCCCTGTGATTTCTTGTTTAGGTAAGTAGGCAATAAAGATGGCATTTCCTTTGGACCTTGACTTGGAGCTACTCCAACAGATACTTGATGTGAATTGTGGGACTTCTGGAATTCATTTCAACATTGTGTAGATGACTAGGAACTAGAAGTCTGCGACCACAGCTTTGGGTAGCCAGTCTAATTTCGTTTACTGTTGAAGTTCATGGTTCGTAGGTTAAAGTATAAGCATGTATACTAGGGGGTATAGTTATGTGTAACTGTGGAAGCGGCTTCAAGATAGAAGTAGAATAATATAATATGTCTAATATTCTGGTTGCAATTCAGTTTATCTCCGAGCCAAATCTCAAGCTCAATCTCGATGAGTTTGATGTATGCCCGCCATCTTTGACAGAGATGGCTTTTATCATGTTCGAGAACTCCTGGAACCAATCACAGATCTTAAAAATAGGAGATCCATATTTTTAAAGCTTGAAAAGACCATCTAGTTTGTTACACATGTTTGGTGTCTTGCCTATAAAGATATAATTTTATGTGCCCTTTCTATAAGATATTAGTTTCCCCATTGTGTAATGTTTCTCTCGTTCAATGACTTCTATGTTATATGTCGTGGGACAGGTTCTGCCAGCCATCTTCCACAATTGGTTCCTGACCAAGTCCTTAAATTGAAGCAGTTGACTGTGCTTACACTGGCAGAGACAAACAAGGTATTTTCCAGCATTCTGTGTGTTCATTTAATAAAATAATGGAGATTTTGACCAAAGTAAAATCCTTGCCCTTAAATTGGCAGGAACATGTGTATCGTTAAATTTGGAAGGAGTAAAGATGATTTGACATAAAAAAATGTCAAGTAAAAGTTTGAACTGAATTGGCAAAATGGTCTTTCAAAATAGATTTTCTGCATGGCTATAAGAATATGTTTATTATTTTAAAGCGTTAGTTTTCAAACTGCAAGTATTGTTCATTGAAGGATCTATTTATCTTCCAATGGCAAGTCCTTGTTCTTAGCCTCTTACTCTTTTTGCTTCTCCTTTTGGTTGCTAGTATCGAAGTTTGCAATTCTAGTTCGTGTGTGCTCTATATACAACTTTGCGTTTTGCCCATTGTGCTGTTTCTTTAAGTGTAAAAATTTAATACATATATATGCTGTATGTATGTATGTATGTATGTATATACTCCCTCTGTCCCATTTTACTTGATGTTTTACACTATTTCACATTAATTAAGGAATGCTGTAAAATGACCATACTATTCTTATTTAATTTTCAATAAGTATTTGGAGAAGTGAGCCTTATGAAGTTATGATGAATATTTTCTCTCTCCTAATATTAATACGAGGGTAATCATGGAATATTTTTCATATTTTATTCTAAGATTCCGAAAAACATCATGTAATTTGGGACAAAATTTCACGCTAAAGTATCAAATAAGATTGGACGGAGGGAGTATATATTAACAGGAATCTGTTAATACCCCGGTCAATTAATTTTTTTTTTTTTGATTAGTACTTTTCATTCTTTTGCAGACTTTTGTTAAATTTTTCAATCATACTGTTGGTTACGATTTTGTTTGAGGTTTCCTCTTTCCAATTTCCTCTTCTCAGAGTATTTGTGTCTCATTTTCTTGGCACTTGCCTAGGTGTTGCCCTATGATACATTAATGCATGAGTTGGATGTTACTAATGTCCATGAGTTGGAAGACTTTCTCATTAACTGCATGCATGTGGTAAGTTTCTGCTGGCTCATTCCTCCCAGTTTTATACTTGATTCAGAATTTCAAATCATTCATGAACATGCAGTAAATAAAATAATTATGGTCCACATAATTTTTCTCTTTTTGCTGAACTTCCTTTCCTTTTGCTTTTACTAATTTATTCATGTTGATAAATGGCCTAATGTTGTTGAGTATAAAGTTGATGGAGACACTAAAACTGAAAGAAAATTGATGATAAATGCTACGATTTTTTTCTCCAACTGTGCTCAGGGAATAGTCAGAGGAAAGCTGGATCAGTTGCGAAGATGCTTTGAGGTCTTTCTTTAATATTCTACTAGTTTAAATCTTCTGATTTCTTAGCTACTACTCTGATTTTTGTAATTAGTTACTAATCTAACTGTTAATGAACTTGCAGGTGCAATTTGCAGCAGGAAGGGATCTTAGACCTGGACAGTTGGGAAGCATGATTCAAACACTATCAAATTGGTGAATATTTCTTGCATTGCCCAAGGGCTTTGAGTTATGTTTTTATTTACTCGTTAAGTGAATGTTCGCTAATGTATTTTTTTCCTTTTGTGGATATTTCTCCTATGACTATGAAATGTCAAAAATAAATTCAGTAAAAATAAGTACCATCAGAAAGTGTCATAAATTTATTGTTATTCAGATTCAGTAGCTTCTTTCAAGACCATATGTTAGTCCTAAGAAATGCCCTTGCCATTGCCTTCCCTTGAGGCTTGCCGCCATCATCCATTACATGCACAACTGCAAACTCAGTTTCCTTGCCCTGTATTTTACTGAGTGCTGCTCTGCATTCATTAGATTTGGTAATTGAAGTTTCTTCAAATGATGTAAAAGCTAAGCTACGTCCGAGTATGATACATTCACTTGTATTTACTGACTCAACATAAGCTAAGCTATTTGAGGTTCTTGTGTGATCAGAAATTATTACAAATATGATGTACAACGTTGCAGCTAGCAGCTTCTGTTTTATGTTTCTGTTTTTCTATTTCTGTCAAGTATGTGGACTATCTGATTGGATTCTGTTTTCACATTCTGTGTAGGCTATCTACATCTGATAATCTTCTTGCCTCAATTCAAGAGAAGATAAGATGGGCTGATACTATGAGTGACATAGACAGAAAGCACAAAAAGGAAGTAAATGAAAGGGTTGAAGAATTAAAGAAAACTCAATCTTTGAAGGTCAGTTATCATGACATTTGAAGTATTTCTATTTCAAAGTGTAATTTTAGTCATTGCATGTTTTCCAATGCTGTCAATCATTATGTTGCTTGTGTTAGATGAAAATGAAAGCATGCCTGACCTCCTTTTCAGTTCCATTAAATTCTTTGATAGACCCAGTATTTGTATATATGTTTGTAAGATCTCAAATGTAAATGGTATTTTATTAAGGTAATAAGGTGACTAGTTTATCCTTGGAATGCATGTGCGAGCATTGGCTAGTATGCCACCCACCTCTATATTTGCCTTTACTTTACAAAAACATAGTTTTTCTGTTACAAGAACTAGCATACATACAATGTCTGGATACGTTGCTCGATTTGTCTTACGTTGTGGCAGAAGTTACCAATTCTAAGCAGGCCGATCTTGAACTCCGAGTGCATGGGGACTTGTTTACTGAACATGGCGGAGTTATGGACTTTGAGGAAGACCGTAGCCGCTCAAAAAGGTAGCATCTGGAATCCATAATTTCCCTTTATGATTTTGTTATGAAATCATTGACCTGTACAATTTGGTGCTGTCATGGTCTGTTCTTTGTTTTGATTTTCCATTGCCCCTTAACACAAGAATCCAATGTCTCCATTGCCAGCTCCTTGAACCCTATATCTTCCTTCCCTTTAAACATGCGTCATACAATCAATTTTCTCCACAGAGCAATGCCCCAATTATGTTTATCAAATGACTAATTCTTAAATGTGAAAGAGGGGGCTGGGATTGTGTGGGCAAGTAATTTAGATAGATATAATTTTTTAGAGTATTGCTACTATCAAGATTAATTAGACTCCTGATGCCATTACTTGATTGACATGAAAAATATGCAGGAGACGACATCCCATAGGTTGAGGAGATATGGTTAAGAGGAGATCCTGTGATGGAATGGTTCGTATAGCTTGCCATTTTTTGGATTCATGGCATTGCAACGAGCAAAATTGCTGCTCTTAACGATGGGGTTATAACTATACTCTAGACAAGAAAATTTACAGCATTTAGCTCACATCACCTCAGTAATTTTCTTTTGGTTTGATGAGAAGCAGATCTACTTTTGTGATGTGGCTGAAATTGGTCTTCTTTATGGTGCACACCAAAAATTACTGTAACTTGTGAAAATCCTTTTCCATTGTGGAAAACAAGTATTGTGATGAATGCATGTAAGTATGCCTCTGTATCCAACTATATCTGTTGGTTTTCCTGGTTTAGTCTCTCCTATGTGCCAATTATCTTAAGGTGAGGACATTTGAAATATTTTAATCAGAATTGAGAAAAATAAGCCATATTTTGGCTTCTTTCCTGCAATCTAATTGCATCTCTTAAAACTGAATAAAGGATGAAGGCCTGGAACCCTTCTTATCTACTCTTCCTTAATTTCGATTTGATATCAGTTCGACTTCAAACTTTCTTTTGATAAATGAAGTTTAATTGGCTATCAAACTATTCAATTGATAGTTTGCTATATGAAATTATTGTGTATGAAGAGCCGTGAACACTATCCCTACCATATATTAATCAATATGTACATGTTTATTCAATATGTACGTACGTATAAATTCATTTTTAATAGATGTGGCCATACATTAAAAGAAATTAAGCCTTTATGCTTCACCCCTCAATAACATTGAAAAGAACATTTAACCGTGATGTATATGCATTATCATTGTACAAGTAGTGACAAGGTGCAATTCCCAATATTTCAGATTTTCAGTATTTAGCATCAATCCAAAGCTTTCTTGAATTCTTCATATTGGCGATGAATGCCTTCAAAAAGTTGGAAGAAATACCACATATAACAATCAATACGTTAGCTGCCCATAAATATATTAGGATAAGATTAATCTGTTTCAATAGTTGATCATCTTTGCTATTTATGGCAAGATATCTTACTTCACTTTAACATACTCCTTACTACAACCCACCTATAAATACCACAACCAACTTCAAAATATCAGCCAGCACATAATTAACCACATAACATTGTCATAAACAAATAAAAATGAAGACCGCCGTGGTAGCAATAATTGCAATTATGGTTGTCATCTCAGGCGTTGCGCAGCCAACGGAAGGCGTAAGCTGTGGCGAAGTTAACGGTGCATTGGCGGCGTGCATCATTTATCTAAGAGGCCACGAAGGTAGTCCATCACGGACATGTTGTGACGGTGTGAGAGCCGTCAAAGCAATGGCGGAAACGTCGACGGCGGCCAAGAGGGCTTGTTGCAGCTGCGTTAAAGCCGCGGCTAGCCGCTACGCCGACTTGAAGGACCAGGCGGCTCAGGACATGCCCGCTAAGTGCGGCGTTCAATTGGATGTACCCGTTTCTCGCAATGTCGACTGTGATAAGTACTGATATTATTCAAAATAGTAGTAGATTTTTATTTTTCTTCACAACAAATTATTATTTTTTGTAGTTAGGCTGAGTATCAATTGGATCTTATGTTATATTATTTTTAATCCATGTTAGTTTAGTGATATTTAATATATATGTGGTGATTATTAATCTCAATTTTTGGTGGATTGACAGGATCATTTAAGACATACGAATTGAAGCTAGAAGAGGACACACGTTGGTGGAGCGCTGAAAGTGAAACTTTTTTTTTTTCAGAAAATAAATTTTATTAAAAAGAACATCAAAGGCAAGAGATATGCCTTTACATTTGAAAGTGAAACTTTTACGACTATTTAGTTTAATTTTTGAATAAATTATATCCATGTATTTCTTAATATTGAAAGCCCAGCCCTGATGCATAAGTTTGATCAATTTTCTTGATCATGACATTACACATGTTGCTTCTTATTTAATAATAATATCATTATTTATGAGAAATCATACAAATATTATAGTATTACTAGCTAGTGTTTTCATTATTGTAAAGATAATCAAAACTTCTAAGGCTCCAAATTTGAAATCAAGGGATTTGATGATAATATACCATGCATTCATACAAATTAAAATGGAGAAAACTAAATGAATGAATTTAATTCACTCAAATATTAAACACAAGTGATAGAAATAAGAGAATTTCAAATGACTAGGTTTTGTTGAGTATTTGAAATCCTCCCACTTATAAGTAATATTTGTGTGAACCAAATCCATTCATTTAATTTTTCTCTATTTTGATTTGTAAATGTATGGTGTATTATTCTCAAATCCCTTGATTTCAAATGATTTCATCCAAATATTGGAGCCTAAAAGTACTCTTTAAATAAAGTATTAAGTGAAAATTTGGATAACTACGTCGTATTATTTCAATTCAATTCATAGACAAACTTTACAGGCTGTAAAATTAGTCTGGTCGAAACCAAACGAATCAAAATTTATATATAAGCATTCACCTGGTACTGATATGAAGCTTACAAATTTCGTACAGAATATATTTACTCCCTCACTTCAAAGTTGGCATATATGCATCAATCTTTTTATGGATTTTAAGAAATATGGATACTAGTAATTTATGTACTACTTTTGTTCGATCTCTAATATGTGTTCATTGGGTTGAACACAAATTTGTTAAAAAAATAAATAATGTAAAAGGTATTGTAGAATGTTGTGGGTCCATTTATAAATAATGTAGTTTTTTGTAAGCAAAATACAATGATCATTTAAATAATTAAATGATAGTTGAAGGTTTAAGATAAAGTAGTTGTGTCAATAAAATGGGTGAGCATAATTTTTAGGGACAAACAAATAAGACAAGTGAACACAATTCTAAAGGACGGAGAGTATAAAATAAATAATTTGTTTTTTCTCCTTTAATCAAACTAATTAAAAATATACCAAACCTTATCATTTGCCATTAATTAAGAACCAATAAATAATTTCTCGAAAGAATATTCCCTCAATTATTTATTAATTGGCCATATTGTATGTTTTGTTGTCGTCCCTAGAGCTGCTTCGCTAGCTCTAATAATTTTGTCCATTGCACACGTAACGCCGTCCATTGTTAAAAAACACAAATAATTAATTAAAAAATATTTACATACATCATAGGTGATCAAGATCAGGCTGTGCTTAAAATTATGATTGTAATTTGGGAATGGCTTAGAGCTAATGGTAAAGTTTCTTCTTTGTATTCGTTCAATGATTGGATTAGGGAGTCTAAGATGTGTTTAGTTTGATATTTGTATTTGTTGTAACTCTTTGATTGGACACTTCTTATATCTTTTTTTTTTTATCGATAAATATTAGTCTATTAGTTGTTAGTTCACCAACTTTCTTCGAGAGTGGCAGTGGTCTAGACCACCTGGTTACTTCTTATGCCTAGCTTGTTTAATATATTCATTTGCCTTTTCCAAATAAAATAATACATTATAGGTGATCATTAACAAAAATATAGTACACATAACCATTAGCCATGTTTGAGTTGATAAGGACTAAGGAGGGTGAACAAAATTTGAACATTTTTATTTGTATTTTTTCAAATAAAATTTAGGGTACTTAATTGAAGACTTTAAAAGATAAAGAATGAAAATTAAAGTTAGAGTATGTTTAGAATGACTATGACTTTGATTTCAAAAAATAAAGAAAATCCTCATAGTTCATCTATTTAAGATATATGACTTTGATTTCGTACTCATTCTATTCATATATTATAACTTTACCTAACGCCTCCTTAAATTTAGGGTAAAATATATTGTGAATTAGTTTATCATTTTATTTTGTATTTTTTAAACGTTATTAATAATTGGCAAAGTCTTATGTTTCGTATACACCGTAAGCTTACGGTGTTTCACTTTTCAATTTCATCCAATTGTTTATATTCTTGGTCAAATATTTGATACTTTAAATTTTATATATATATATATATATATATATACATATGTTATCTCACATGATTTTTCTAGCTTGTTGAACTTATTCCATTTCACAATTTATGATAATGTTTTTTAAAAGTATAATTAACAAATTTGGGCCTATACATATGAACACCTCAACGAATGATTAAAAAAGCAACTGATATATTAGTTGATATGCGGATTCCATGTATCTATTGTTTGGTACATTTTTTTATAAACTTTGGAGTGATAGAAACAATGTGAGGGTTCTATTTTATTTTTTTATTTTCATATATTATTTTATTATGTATTTATTTATATTCAATATTTAGAAATTTATAGAAAATAAAATGTAGAGATCCATGTTTTTTTAATTAAAGTAAGTATTCCACAGATATATAGTAATTTATTTTAATTAATTAAAGTTTTTGACACCGCCTGTCAAAAAATAAAAAAATAAAAAGTTTCGACACAACATACACTTATTTACCATTTTGGTCCGTCTAATTTAAATATGTCATCTCAGAAAGTTTTTCACAAATCTCCATCCTCACAACATATACTTATTTACACCTTTTATCACTTGACTCCTACACTATTTTCCCTCTTTTTTAACTAATTTTCTTTCTCCTATTAATGATTTGACAATAATACCCTTATTTTTACCCTCACTTATCTATTTTATACATAAATAATTAATATTTCTTAAAACTTGTGTCAATCCTATTTGCTATATTTAAATTGGACGGAGGAGTACTCAATAGTTTTTGGAAGCCCTTTGGGTTCTTCTTTTAAGTCACGTTTAGTTGGATCCTACGAATCAATATTAACATTATACTCCAGTTATTAAATTCTAAAACTTTATACGATATCTTATTTCTTATATATTGTATTTTGTTAAATCACGAATATGTAATTTTACTATTATTGGGAATTATCACATGTTAATCAATGAACCCAATTTATATATTTTCCGTGTGGAGAGGATATATAAATTGGTGTGTGATATAAGATCATTTCATCTGACATTATATTTAGAAAATTATTTTAATTGAAAAATTGTAATTATTTCTTCATCAGATCTAGATGCCCCACGGAATATAAAATAATTGCCTATCTCTAAACAACCAAGTCAGTATTGATTCACAGCCAACTACTTTATTATTAGACAACAGAGTGAAATTAAACGTGATCAAATTTGATATATTAAAAAATTATCTCAAAAACAAAAAAAGAGTAGGTCTCTTTATGATTAAGTCACTCTATATAATAGTGCAGACCAACCAATGAAGAAACACTGAGAAGGAATTGAAAAAAGCCAGAATCAGAAAAAATTAATAGTTGATCAACAATGGAAGCACAAAATATATCAGAGTTTAATCCGGGTTGGCTCCAAGCCGTACAAGACTATCTCCTCAACGACTCCGATTTGGCGATGGATTTCTCATCGGATTCAGCAACTCCAGAAATCAGCAGTGATTTTTCGTCGCAAATGATTGAGGAGTTGCTGTGTGATTCAGATCTCCAAATTAGGAATGTCGATGATTTTTCGGAGTTACTGTGTGATTCGGAAGAGGTGCATCAGGAAGCACCGCCGCCGGTGGAGTTGAAGCGGTACAGAGGGGTGAGGCGGCGACGGTGGGGACGTTTGCGGCGGAGATAAGGAATCCGGAAAAGAAAGGGTCGAGAATGTGGCTGGGAACGTATGAGACGGCGGAGGAGGCGGCAATGGCTTATGACAGAACGGCGTTTAAGCTGCACGGATCACGGGCTCGGGTCAATTTCCCCACCTTATCGGCTCAGCTGTTTCAGAGCCTACTAGAGTGCCTAAGCGCCGCCGCACCAATAAGCTTGCGTTGCTTTCGCCTTCATTTACACTCTCAAATGTACCTTCAAAGAAGATAAAAATGGCTGCCGCCTAATTTGTAATGAATCTAGGGTTTTTTTTTCAAATTTTAAATTAAAATAGATTGAGCTTCCCAAAAAATACATCTGTTATTATAATAAATTACACAACAAATGAGTACAAGAACAAAGTTAAATAACAAACAACACATTTTGAACTGCTGGAGTGTTTCAAAAGACAAATTAAAAATTTCCTAAAAGGAAAACAAGAAACTTCGAATGAGACTGGGAAATGAAAACCTTACAAACATAAAAATAGAATGGCAAAAATAAGACGAACAAAGCACAAGATTCGCGAATAAAATTTTTAAAAATAGACAAAATATTTTCTAAAAATATGATAAATACTTGTATGAACCGTATGCATACCATAAACTCGAAGAATGCACATGGACTATCACTTTTATTCGCATGCACTATTATTATAGTAATTGAAAGTGCATGTGATTATGGTAAAAATAGAGTCATGTATGCACCAAACAAGTGTTATTCAAAAAATATATCCAAATAAAAATAGATAGAAGGATTAAGCTAATTTAAAATAGGTTATGAATTCTCAAAAAAAAGTTAATGAAATGCAATTTAAGAATGAAGGCCGCCTGATCTTTGATCGACTTAGCTGATTTAAGCAGGCATCTTTTCAATGTCATCGAGGCCGATGGATGATGATGATTTCGTTTTTGTGTCTATGGAACGAATTAAAATTATTGGGCCGAAAGAATTAAAATCTAAAAAAAAAAAAATTATAATCAATTTAGAACTTGAAAAATAAAAAATTATCATTTTAGAATCTGAAATATAAAACTTATCAGCTTATAATTAATTTAGGCATTTTAAGATCATAAACATCATCTTATAATTTCTGATTTTATAAATCACAAATTTACAATTCCCAAAAAAATTCAAAGAATGGGAGCAAAATATAGGCAAAATCCATCAATGTTAATTTGTGCATGGGTGTTCTAGACTTCTAGTGATGTTATCTATGATGCTCTAGATATGATACTGCAAATTCACCCACATAATATTTACATATTTATACAAAATATTATTATTTTTTTAAATTCATACTACGCTCAATCAAATTTAATTTTTTTACTTTATTCATAAAAATTTATTAAATTATTCTTCATCACTGCAATCATTACATTTTATGTTTAAAATTTGAGTTATTATTTGTTTGCAAATTATTAGGAGATATGGGAGTATTTTTGCTGAGCAACATTTGATAAAAAATATTTGGTCATTTAAATCAAATATTAGTTGATCATTTTCTTTATTTCCATTACTTGAGTAACTTCCTTTTGTTTTACTGAAAAAAAAATAATAACTCGGCTAACTTCTTACAAAATAGAGTCTCATCAATACTATTCTAACCGTTAAAAAATAATAATACTCCATCCGTCCTATTTTTGTTTTCTCATTTGACTTTTTGACTTTTTTTTGTATTAAGATTATTTCATAGTAATATGTATACAAAAGTTATTTTATATTAATGATATGCTAGTTTATCTTATCAACTAGCATATCATTCATATAAAATAACTTTTCAGCACATATTACTATAAAATAATTTTAATACAAAAAAAGTCAAAATCAAATGAAAAACAAAATGGACGTTGGGAGTAATAAATACTAATGTGCATGCATAATATCAATTTCATAATAGTGTGTTCCTTTGCTGACAATCAATTAAAGTGTGTTCCCTTTCTAATATGTCATTATTTCAACACGATCAATGTACTAGTGCGCATAATATCAATTTCATAAAATAAGATATCTTACTATAGTAAATTTACCATCAATCTTGTCATTAAACAGTGATTTTTTCTGAAGCGTGTAAAATATTTTAAAATTCGAATGTCAAACAAGACATAAGTACAATATTTTGACAGCAGCATTTTTTGAAAGTCGTCGCGCGACTGATGGACGCAGAATATATTCCTACAGGGTAATCAAAAATCCAAAATCAGTGGACTTTATATTTATGTATATGGATATACTTTCATTAATTTATTTTTTAAAACAAAAATTTCACAAATATACATTAAAATCATCCTTTTGACTAACACGTTCAGTATTAAACTTGTGCCGAAATTTTATGCGCAGTTGATTCAATTTTAACTAATTTTATAAATCTGTTATAAACAAAATGAAAATATTAATTTATTTTAAAAAGTATAGAACAATATTAGTACAAACTCCTGTGGAAAAAATAAACAGACTTACTGAAAAATTGGGCATCAAAGTGCATAAGTGTTGCTCTAGTCTTATTGATCAGCAAAATATGTAAGATTTTAAAATGAAATAAGTTGCAAATAGACATCTTAATTATATTCCAGAACTCAAAATTTCTACCCCCGACATCAATAAATTGGAGTAATTTCATTGTACTACTCCCTTCGTCCCGTAATTATCTTTACACTTTTCTTTTCGATTCGTCCCAAGATTAGTTTCACACTCTTGAAAAGGAAATAACCATCAATATATACATCCTCACAATATCATTTTATTTCAAAATTATCACTTTTATTCTACTTTACTTTATTTTCTCTCATACTTTATTTTATTAAACCACAAAAATATTCTTATATTTTATTCGCACTTAATATATCATAAATGTCAATAAAGTAGATTTTTTTAAAAATGTGCAAATACAAGTGTGAAGGTAAAAACGGGACAAAGGGAGTACTATATATGAAAGTTGAATATAATTAATTCCAGAACTCAAAGTTTGAATTCCACTGGATATTATAAATCCGAAACAAACATGGATTAATATTTATGAGAAAACTGTCATATCAAGTCTGAACAAGAAAATAATGACATTTTATGTAAATTAGTGAAAATTATGAGAATGAAATTTATAAAAATTTCATTTTAAAAGTGTGAAATCTATAATGAGATAAAAAAAAAAAAGTGTAAAAAGTTTTCGTGACAGAGAGTATTTTTTTTTAATTATATATCTAAAAGTGTGTTCAAAATGCAATCGAATCAAAAGCTCGTGATTTTTTTTTTTCTTTTGCACAAATCAGTAGGTTAAAACGGCATAGTTTATATATCAAGGATCCAAGTTGTCCGGTATCTCAATTGCAATTTTTCTTTTTTGCAATTATTCAAATATTTGATAAAAGTTTCTAATTTAATCAATGATTGTGACATCATAAAGCATGCGATTTTAACATGCAATGAGAAACATTTTAATATATACACACACAGACTAATCTAAATTGAAGCAGTCGCGGAGGTTTGCAAGATCAATTCATATAAATACAAATCAATGTAAATTCTTATATACACCCGTACATGTATGCTAGTAATTTTTAAATATCTAATACAGTTATTTTCATTAA
Source organism: Paraleonurus japonicus (assembly GCA_030762865.1). Lineage (NCBI taxonomy): Eukaryota > Viridiplantae > Streptophyta > Magnoliopsida > Lamiales > Lamiaceae > Paraleonurus > Paraleonurus japonicus. Next base: position 37,286,720 of record CM061061.1, read on the forward strand.
ATAATATTTATTTATTTTTATTGAACATTATTAATTGATCGGAATTAGGACCATTTACAATAAGGTAGAAAGAGGTAAGCCTTATTACAACTAGAACTAGGTGTAAAAATTTGCATGTAAGCACAATTTTTTTGCATGTAAGCACAAAAGTTTGCACTTTTACACACTGTTTATAATTTTGCTAATTTTTTACACCTATTTGTAATTTTCCGTTTTAATTAATACACATAAATGTTACTAATATCTCAATACATACATATCTTAATAAAACCATGTCCCATGCTGAGAATATTAATCAAAACGTGCATAAATGTATTTTTATAAGCTCCTATATATATATATATAATTCTTCTTAAATTGATCAACTTTTGTTTTCTTGCAATATAAAATCGATCTCTCGCCGAACAAACAAATTGAATCGAAGGTCCCCTTATCTTCGACTCAACTTGAATTGTTTATTACAAATTTTTATTTTATCTTATAATATTTTTACGATAATAATTGGCAATGGTAATATCATGAATTATTGGTTTTGCCATTATTAAACTAGTACAGTGTTTGAATCAGATTAATTGTTATATTTAACGTATTAATTAAATTAAGAGCAAACTAATCATATATAACATTAGAAAGGACTCTACATTATAATTTAACCTTGAATAACACTCATCACACCAATTGCATCGTGCAATTGATTCAATTTTGACAAAGTTTTAACTAAAAATATTAACCAAAATATTTCTTTATATTTTTTACGAGTTGGATCATTGAGAGTTGAAAATCAATATGCGTTAAATTTCACCTAAAAAATTGAAACAGCAGGAAGACAAAATGCATCGTCATTAAGAATTGATACTGTAATAACTAGTAAATCAGCTTCAGGACTCATGTTATACGTGCCTATTGCCGCCTAAGATTGAAACAAGTCATGCTTCATCAAATTAATTTGTCACGTACATTAGGACATCGCGATTTTAAATTTCTTTGGATGTTTAATAAATATATGGTTCGAGATACATTTACGTACGATATATTCATCTCGTATTTTATTTTATATCTATACACATACAGCATATATAAATTTTGGTTCATAAGATTTAAAATCATGTTTATATAAGATAGGTTTAAATGTGCAGTTTTGCATCCTCTTGCTTTTAAGATTGAAACGAACTCATGGTATTGCTAGCTCGAAAAATCTGGAATTATTTTATTTTATTGATCGGTAATATTTGTTCCTTGAGGAAATCGAACTCAGTCTCATCTTAGGCGAGGAACTAGTGACCAAGTGGGTAATGTTGAAATTAATATTTGGCATGTGGTTTCTATTTATATATTGACGATTCAATACATTATTGCTTTTATTGAAAAAAAAAATGAACATCAATGAAATACGCACACAGGACTTGAAATCCATACCATTACATTATCACGATTATCCAACGACATCAGTAATTATCTCGTGACATTACTAATAAAATATGAAATATTTAATTAATCGGAATCATACTCAAGGGCGAAATTAGGGCTCAATTTTGTTTGTAAGTGCATGTTTCCTCTTTTTAGTGACCCTGATTGGCTTATATGCATCCGACCCGATAAGGTGGGGGAAATTGACCCGAGCCCGTGAGCCGCGCACCTTAAAAGCGGCTTGATCATAAGCCAGAGCCGCCTCCTCCGGCGTCTCGTACGTCCCCAGCCACATTCTGGAGCCTTTCTTCTCAGGATGCCTGATCTCCGCCGCAAACTTCCCCCACGGCCGCCGCCTGACGCCCTTGTAGCGCCTCCACTCCGGTGGGGGCGGCGGTGGTGCTTGGGCAATGTCGTCCTCAACCATTTTCCAGGAGGAGTCGCCGAGCAACTCGTCAACCATTGCCGACGAGTAATCGTCGTCGAGAGAAGAATCGATTTGTGTGAATTCGAGCCAGGGTTCCATTAATTAATATTTCAGTAATTTATTTATATATCTCTATTAAATGTTTCTTGGAATGGCTTTGAATCCTTTATTCGTGGGTGCATGTGTTTTCCTTTATATAGAGTTAATAGAAGAGAAAGATACTATATAAGATGTATATGATCAATATGAGATCGACCTAGCTAGAGAAGCCCTGAATCCAACTCATTCTTTCTTTGAAAGTTCCAATTTTCTTGAGTTGATGAATGAGAAGATATAATTATAAATTCAATTTATTTGTAATCACGTGGAACTTGTTTTTAATATATTATCACCTGGCCACTATTTTTTGTGTAGTGGTACTTGTAATACGTCAAAAGAAATACTATTATATTTTAGCCCCAACATTTGAATTTACCATCTCATGGCGTGTTGTCATGTAATTAAAAACCTAGTATTATATTTTAGCCCCAACATTTGAATTTACCATCTCATGGCGTGTTGTCATGTAATTAAAAACCTACGGATATTGAATTAAGAGAAATTTGTTTACGTGAATTATTTTTTTCGAGGGTCATTCTTATAGTTATTGAGGATCACTAACAAGGTTATGTATACAAAATATCAACATTTAGAAAAATATTTAAATTTTAAATTGTGACGTTTCATATGCACAATAATAAAGGTGTATATTCATAACAATAATAATACATATACACAACAATAATATTTAAAAAAAATATTTACATGAACTCGAGTTCACATAAATTTTGTTTTAAATTAATTAATTACTAGTCCGTTCAAGAGTGCAACTACAATATCCAAATCATTAGTTTTTCATTACAAGTAAATTTTAGGTGAGACGGTCGGTCTCATACATGAGGCGTATATTTATTTTTATATTTGAATCATATTTTTTAAAAAATATAATTAATGGAGCCCCATAAACCCATAGGTTATATATAATATAAATAATTAAGATTTGTCTCATACAAAATTTTTATTATTACATATAATAGTCGTAACATTTTAATGTCATTATTTTTATAAAAGGAAGAATAACAGAAGAATGACTGCAATGGTTAATTGCAATATAATAGTAAAAATAAGATATCACCCTTAAAATTAATAGAGCTTTTTGGTTGACGGGTCAATTTTTTTATTGATCCTGATGAAGTTGCAAGGTTAGAGTAATTATATGTTATTATCTTGTTTGATAAAAAAATTAGCTAGGTATATTATTTATATTGATTGATGAAAATATATAATAATATAATGTTTATGTGTGTTCTATATTGAGTTTTAAACCATACATGCATACATATCAATAATTCAATGCATGCATATAATAGTAGAATATTAAATTATTATACTATAGGTCAGGTCGTAAGCGTGTCAATTATTTAGACTTGCAGTTAAATAGGAAAACACCTGTAAATAGTGGTATTGGAATTCGTTCATGAGTTTATTTCCAGGAAGGAGTGTTCCAGATATATAATTATTTCATTTTATGTCTATTCAATTAATTGAGAAAAACTATATGTAATTAACATCATTTTTTCATAGCTTGTAATTTGATCTAACAAATTCTTTAAAATAAGGAACCTAAATTTGAACTAATATATTTTTAATTAATTTATTGTACATAAAAGGCTCTCACCTGTAAAGGTTTCAGAGATACTTAGACCAAATCGACAAATATTCAAAGTATATACAGAGCCCAACCCCAACAATCTCATTAGGACATAATAATATTCTTAATTCATCAGCCAAATATAAAACTTAGGTGCATCACTAATTTAAAACGTGCTTATTTTCTTTTGCAGTAAAATTGTTTTTATATATATAAAAAATCATAATTACATTTATAACTAAAATATCGATCGAGTAGACAATTAATCAGAACATCCTACAATATGCCATATTTGATAGTAATTCATTTCATTTGGGAGCGTACTTCATATTTTGAGATGGTTTTTTTAAATAAAGAATTCCTTTATTTTCAAATTAGGAAGCAGTTAATGCTTGCATGTGGCTGATTATTAGATAATTCAATTTCTGTTATCAGTGACACATAATTAATTTTATGTTAGTATATACAATCACCACCTGTGATTGTGGTTGCATAGTTATTAGCCATGAGCTGCTGTCATATACGGTAGCAAGACAACGTTTTCTCTTATAAATAATTGAATCAACGAATTGTTTAATTTAATGTTATGGACTTTTCCACTTCATCAGTAGAAGCAGATTCTCCAAATCAAACAACAGATCTTTATTAATCTAACACCTGATGACCATTATTGACAAATTTAAAAGGATATATATATATATATATATATATATATATATAATTATATATGTATAACAGCATCAAAATATTTTCTTATTATACAGCTTCTTGTATGTGCTGCATTAATCAATAATATTCTTTTTGAGTTATTGGTTCTTGTCACCATCAATCAATTTGTTATTGGTTATTGAGTTATTTGTTCTTGTCGCATCGCAATCAATTTCTTTTGCCAAATAACATTTCACATTCTATCCTATACAAACTTTCATAATAGGGGTGGGGTCACATGAATTAGAAAAAAAAATTAACAGGTAATTTTATAAACTTTCAAATAAAGAAATGTATTAAGGTATAGCTCTAATGGTTAGAATCCACTACCTATAACCCAAATGTCATGGGTTCGAGTCATCCTTTGTTCGATAAAAAAATAAATAAATGTATTGGATTATGTGTATGTGTAAATGCAAAATTAATAATGTTTTATGTAAAATTAAGGATATTGTGGTGGTGAAATTTATGAAGAGTGTTTTATATTAAAATTATGAAAAATATTATGAAACGCAAGAAAAAAAAATGTAACACAGGAGGTCTATATCTATAATATATATAAAAGTGACTAAACATATAAATCATTTTTGACTATTATACCCCTCTTTTTTTTTTTATTTGTTCTTTTTATCTTCCACCGATTTTGCATGAGTTTTCACCTTTCCCTGTTGTCTTTCGTTGAGGCGTCTCGCACTCCTCTCTGCTTCCGTCCCACGATCTCCCAAAAAGGCCACCGCGATTTAGTTGGAGGGTGCCTCTTATGGAATTTACGAAGTCTTGATGAGAATTATCGTAAATTAGACTAGGATGAAGCGTTCGATTTGGATCCGCGTGCCACGAACCAATGCTCAAAGGAGTAGCAACTACTATAACTTTATACATAAGCTATCAATATTTCTTAAAATCTGTGTAAAAATTTATGAATACTAATTTTGAAAGGAGATAGTACATTATAGTAAAACAACTTACACTTTATCATGAAACAATTTTTTTTTTTTAGTGAAACAACTCCTTTATGCAATTTCGATAAAAACTCATTAACTATCACCGATATGATTTAACACAACGTGCAACGCACGCGTGCTAAAATCTAGGGATGGCAAAACGCCCGCCCGAGGCCGCCGCCCGCCCGCCCCGCCCGATTGGGGCGGCCTCGCCCCGTCGTAAAATGGGGCAGTCCACCCCGCCCGCGCACGGTCAGTCGGAGCATGGATATGTGTTCCCGCCCGCCCCACACACACATATATTTATATATATATATATATATATTATATGTATTTAATATTACAATATTCATAATATTATATATATATCTTATGTTATAAAAATATATTATTGTATAATATAATATTACATATATTGTATGTATTCAATATATATAATATTATTTGAATTTCTTTTAAATAATTTAATTAAAATTAAAAAAATAAAAATAAAAATAAAAAAAAACGGGCGGTGGGGCAGACTGCCAGTGCGGCGCTTGGAGCGAAGTTCTCAACCCAGCTGGGCGCGGGGCGGATGGGGCAGTGCGGGGGCCGGCCTAGGTACTTAGATACCCGCCTTGCCCCACCCCATTGCCATCCCTACTAAAATCTAGTATATATAAAATAGACTACTTGTCACATAATATAAGACATTCTATGTATACATATGAAATAAACTAGTTGTAATTACAATAAAACAGTAAACCCATCAATTTTTATTAGAGACATACATAAAAAATAAAACATTAATTAGGCAGTCTCTTTTTGGCTCTGTTTTGAGGGACACTGGGTAAAAGGGAACGCTTTCTCTTAGCAACCCTAGTTGGGCTCGAAATATCCGACCCGATTAGGTGGGGAAGTTAACCCGGGCACGTGAGGCACGTAGCTGGAAAGCGGCTTGATCATAAGCCAGAGCCGCTTCCTCCGGCGTCTCATACGTCCCAAGCCACATTCTGGATCCTTTCTTGTCCGGATGCCTGATCTCCGCCGCGAACTTCCCCCACGGCCGCCGCCTTACGCCTATGTATCGCCTCCACTTCAGCGGCGCCGCCTCATCGCACTGCTGTGGTTCTCCTTCTGAATAACGAACATCATCACACAACAACTCCTCAATCATTTGCGACAAAGAATCATCGTCATTGCTGCCTGAATCGATTGCGTAATCGTAATCGGAGTCGCTGAGAAGATAGGTTTGTACGGCTTGAAGCCAGGTTAGATCAGATTCTGATACATTCTGTGCTTCCATTAATTGTTTAATTTCAAGTATAGAAATTACAAAGCGCTATTTAATTTATTCTCACGAATAATTGTGAGGAAGGATAAGAATTAATTTGCGGATGTGTTTGAAGGATTTGATCTATCCTGTGTGTATATATATAGAGAGAGATAGCATACCGCTTAACAATTTTGTAAGTGATTTTCTTTCAAGTTGAAGAATGGAGATGTATATTTAATTAATTTACTATCATAACTTGTAATCACGTTTGTTTTATTATCTGACCAACAGTTTTATATATATATTTTTTCCATTGTTTAATGATTGAAAAAGAAATATATGTATTCTATGCACTGTGGGACATGCACCTTAATATCTGCATTTGTTATATTGGATTTGTGAGGAATGACACGGAAAAGATTGTAAATTTTATGTGTTTTATGTATATGATAAGTTTACGATATTTATTTTTCAATTTAATTTAATTTTTATATTCTTGCTCAAATATTTGATACTCTTTATTATATATTTGATACTTTTAATTTAAATATTATAATACTATATTTTTTATATTAACTATAGATAAATTAAATAGTAAAAATATAAATTTGTTGTTGATACTCTTAAAAATAATATAATATCATTGATACTCCCGATGAAATTTTTAATACTTTTAATCAAATATTTGATAATTTAAATTTCTCACTTATATATGTATTATTGAAGACACATACTTATATGAAATTTTTCAAGGATATAGGATCCTTAAAATTAAAATTCAAATAGAATATTTGTGAATCTTAACCGGGTCAATCCTAGTTAAGGGAATATTTTTAAAAAATTCGTGCAAAGAGAAAACATAAATACTCGCTATCAGGTTGTCTTAATATAAGAACAAAAATGTGTACTTTAAGAACTAATAGTACATACTAGTCATTATAGAAATAAATATTTGTTCATATATAGTAACATATGTAAGAAATTGGAAATGTATTATCATATAAACACAAATATGTGAAGAAAAATGTATTATTACATGAATAAAACCAAGTAAAAACAAGAAAAAAACTAATTATCAAAGAAATGAAGAATATACTAAGAAACACATATTTGTCTTTATAGTAATCGTACATATTTATTTTTAAAAGAACAAATAAGATATATTTATTATTTTTAAAAGAACAAATAAGACATATTTATTTTTATAGTAACACAGCTTAGACTTGCGAGCCAGTTTTTATTTCTTTTCTTAACGTGATTTTTTTGGAATTTTCATGAGAGTGGTTCACATATTTGAATACTTGTACTACATATGCATTATTTATTGTGTTCTAGTGAAATATTTGGAATTCGTCAGATAATGAAATATAAAATTTCATCACTAATTAATTAGAACGCAAATGTGTTTTAAAATTAAATTATAAAATATGGAATCAAGATAAAGATTAATGGTTATCTTTGAATTCAGCGAGAGGTGAACATGTCGGTAGATTCTTCATTTTAGAATATGTATATGCTAATTCCAAGTTATAAAACGTGATGTTGAAAGGAAGGACCCGGGGTGCTTCCCATAAATACATGATATATTGGGACTATTTATTGAATTCTCAGTTTACTCTATTTCCAGGAAACCCAGTCTGTGTTACTCTCAATTTTATTTTTTAAAATCCAATTACATGGAAATAAAGTTATAAAATTAGGGTTTGGTTTTTATTTTATTTTTTGAAACCAAAATAAATTTTATAACTTAAAATTAGGGAATGATTAGATATAAATACGATGACCTGAAAGATAAAAAGAAAAGTACAAGTATTTTGCAATATGAATACAGAAAATAAACATTGATATTCAAGGGCGTGGAGAAGGTAAAAAACATTGAAATATGTACTTTGCACATATATCATGATATATATCCAATATGGCAATATCGTTTCTTAATTCTTAAATTAATATTTTTTCTGTTTTAAAAAATTGTCATGCTTTACACAAATCAATAAGATATAATTTATCATGATTGAAATTTTAAATTTTACCAATAATGTTCCTGACTATAAATTGGGTCTAATAGGGTGATTTAAACAACTTAACACACCTTTAATATAAAAACGACTATAATATTTGTTTGAAATTATGAATTTTATTTATTAAATTTCTAATATACCCTCATTTATTGGCTACAAAAATAATAATAACTATAAATTGAAGTCGTAAAATAGGGGCATTTTAAATAAGATGTCTCAGTAAATAGGAATATTTTAAACAAGATGTCTCAGTAAATAGGAATATTTTAAACAAGACGTGTCAGTAAACAGGAATATTTTAAACAATTTAAGCACTTTTAATAAGGAAATGCACTTTTAATATTGAAATAATGGTTTCTAAAAAAATTATGGAAATAAAATAAAAAATTATGACTTTGTGGACGGATGGATTATATATATATTATATTGATTAATCGCTGAAAAGGAAAAGAAAAAAAAATCTTATTTTATGGGCCCTAAATCCAAAAACTGAATGTTCAATTTAGGGCTGACCCATTTGACTGTTTATGGGCCATGATAGCAACCGGCCCGTTATCCTTCCACTGCTGAGAGTGGGAGGTTGTCGCTGCTCTGTGGAGCCAGCCTGGCGCGGTGCCCTCCACTCTAAGGACCACGAGGCCCAGGCTTTCGCTAGGGCCACATGGCACGCCTCACAGCTTGGAACGGGCGGGCCAGAACTTAGCCAACAACAGCCCAGTCAAATGAGCCAGCCCAAAGTCCAACCAGGTTAATGCCCCCACTTGGGTTACAAGCTTGAGTTACCAAGCTCGGCGGTATCCAAGGGGAATTCGGAGGTATATGAAGTATTTGTATAGCTTGTTTTCTTTCGATGTGGGATATATTTTCTTTCTTTTGCTTGCACATTCGCTGAAGCATTTCACATTTCCCATAGACTTTTTATCAATACAAAAAAAAAAAAAAAAATTGCGACTTCTTTCATAGGATAATTAATTCAAGTAACTAAATAGTAATATGTAATCTCCAGGAATTAACATTTTAGATGATGATCAAATAGACATCCTTTGAATCTACGAAAAATCAGAATAAGATCGATATTACTATATCATTCAAATGTGATCAATTTGTTTTTTTTTTTTTTTTTTATCAATTTGTTTGTTTTAGAGTAGAAGAAAGACATATAAAGTGTAAAACTTTTTAAAAAAGAATCGAACAAAAAAAAAAAAGTAATTAATTAATGAATCAAATGAATTTATTCGACACTTACCTGCAATATTCAATAATAAATTAAAAATGATGTAAATTCAACTCTTTAAATTGAAAAAAAAATAACATACATCCTTCTAATCAACCAAAATCCAAAATAAGATCCATACTATTATAAATTTATAATACCAAAACATATTCATATGTGATCAACTTATTTTAAAAAGAAGAAATATAAGCGTAATAATTCTTTAAAAATAAACAATTAAGGAATAAAATGAATCCAGTTATTATAATCGACACATACACAATACATATATCTAATAATGAATTAACCATCGACATCTATTTTTTCAATCCTAAGTATCGCCACGTATACCTTCGAGGTGTGAATTATATGTGCTCTCACAATGCCGCATTATTGAAAAATCACGACAAAATAACAAATCCAACCCCATAAATTAAAAAAAAAAAAAAAAATTAAATTAAAGATGAGAAAAGTTACAGACCCTCCTCTTGTTTTCTTTTTCTATTTTTAGGTACAATAAATGACATAGACCTGCACACAAGAATTCAAAAAAGCGTAACAAACTCTGAGAATACAACCAAATATGAAGGGCTATAAATGCAGGTGCTACCACCAAGCATTAACCCACCCACACACACACAATCTCAATCAAATTCAGCAATTCCTCCATTAATAGTTAATACACAGAAATGAAGGGTGCGGGTGTAGCAGCAGTCGTCGCATTCATGGCAGTCATGTCGTTGGCTGTACACCAAGGGCAGGCGGCGGTAGACTGCGGCAAGGTGGACGCGGCTCTTGCGCCCTGCCTCAGCTACTTGACAGGAAGCGGTGCAGACAAGCCATCTGAGCCATGCTGTGCCGGAGTGAAGGCGGTCAAACAGTTGTCCCAAACCACCGCCGATAAGAGGGCGGCTTGCGCCTGCGTCAAGGCGGCGGCTATCAAACTTCAAGGCTTGCAGGACACAGCCGCTCAGTCTCTTCCAACTAAGTGCGGCGTTACACTCGATATCCCCGTCTCCCGCACTGTCAACTGCGACCAGTTAGTTTTTTTTTTTGTCTAATTTAATTAATTCTTAAATATAATATCTAATTTAATTTGATTTAATTGTGACAGGATTGCTTTTGGGATCGAATCATGGTTGGAGTAATTTAATCTGTAATTTCATAAGAAATGTTGTTAAATAAGAGTGTTCTTGATCAGCGAACATGATGTTGAACGTAGTGGAAGCTTCATCAAGCTTTTGTTAATAAATTACTTGTTTTTGTTAGCGAAATTTCAATTTCTCCTTACATAAACTATCACGTTTAATTTATTTCCGTGCTAAGAATATTATATACTATACTTAATTAACACTACAACCGTACCGATTCATCCTGAGAAATGCATGGTTGCATACTTCACAATTGAAATGATGGAAAGGTAGAGTATGATTAATTCAATGTAAAAATTCGACCGCCATGTAAAATTTGATTTCTACTTTGATGGCCACAACTCCATCATTTAATACTCAAATTAAATCACTTTAAAATATATTTCGTTTTGAATATATATATATATATATATATTTTATATATATTAATAAAAGCTATTAAACTCTTAATAAGTATTTATTTTGCTAATTAAAATTTAAAATACGTAATTATATTTTTAAGAAAAATTATAAAATAAAAATTATTAATTTACATTGAAATTTAATATGTTGTATTTATTAAAAATGACAATTTTTTTATTTGAGTTCTGAATTTACCAAAAAGTGTGTTGTAAATATACTGAGCTTAATGAGTTGGGCTATTTTATTTGTGGCCTGGTCCAGCCATTTACTGTTTGATGGGCTTTACCCAAACATTTGAGTCTTTCTCGATCTACTATATTTATTTTTCGTCTCTAAGAAAATTTTAAAATTGTTTTCAGAAAAAAAAAAATAAAGATTTGAAATTCATTAATATTATTTCATATACTTAAAATAATATATGTGTTGAGTATAGACTAGTCAAATTAATCTCGGCCTTAAATCATTGCTCACGAGCTTGTTAGTTATTACAGTCAAAATAAAATTAATAGCATGTAAATAACTTTCTAAAAATATAGATATAAATTTCCATCGTCTTTCAATATAGATAAAAATTTCCATTGTTTTAACTTCTCTAGCGACTTTTTTTAAAAAAAAAAACTTCGCTAGCGACCAACGCCTTTGTTTAATAAATTAAAAGGGGGAAATTTTTATAATTAAAGGGAGCAAAATGATAAAATTACGAATTTAAAATTTTCGTCCCCTTGAGGCGAAATCCTGAATGATCGATCAATACAACACTTTAATTTTTTATTGGATACTATAGTAGTATAAAAAAATTCGTTAGCTTTATTAAATATTGTGGAAGCCAAATATACGGTCTTTTGATTAATGACTATTTCCTTCCATTAAAAAGGAAATTCTTCATAAAATAAGCATTTGTTTAAAAGTAAATATATATATTAACTAGAATTTTATAGCTCTTTTGGTTTCCTTCATTAATTATTCGAGACACGATTGACTTCATTTTAACATTTATCACCCATGTTAACTCATTTGTCATGCTCTAATTATGCAAATCAAACGAGGACTTAGTAGTATAATTTATTCTGATAAATATATAACTGTAATTTGTTCTAGCTTATATAGTTTGGATTACAATTAGCAGTATATTTTGTAAGTAGGCTTCTAAGTTAACATGCTGAAAGTTGTTTACCTTCACTTTTATCAAATTATAAATTTCTAATGTTCAATAATATTTGTTAGCAAAATAAATTATTTAATAATTAGTAATGTTTGTTATAACTCTTTGATGACTTCTTAAGGAAGTTTCATAATAATTAATCAAACAACGTTTAAAAATAAATTTGTAGTCATATAGAAGTATATTATTTCATAATCATTATCATTATAAATTAGGGAAAATTACAAATAGGTGTAAAAAATTAACAAAATTACAAACAAGTGTAAAAGTGCAAATTTTTGTCATACGTACCAAAAAAAAAACTTGTGCTTCTGCAAATTTTTTACACCTAGTTGTAATAAGGCTTACCTCTTTCTACGCTTATTGTAAATGACCCAACTATAAATTACAAGTATTTCCTTTTAAGCTATTAATAAATAATATTTGCTGTATTTCTTTATCAATATATAAATATTTCTCTCTCTCTCTCTATATAGATATTCTAAAATCTCATCCTTTGAACTATGCAAATCAAAGACCACGAATATTATAATTTTACCAGAAGATAACACAAAATGTACTAAAATTTCTTTTATATTTTTACTAATACTATTTATATTTGTATATCACAAATTATTATAAAACTTATGTAAAATAAAATAATCAAACATATAATAAAGTTTTGAAATTTGAATAGAGATCACATAAACATTAAAGTCACACAATATTTATAATAGTCACAATAAATATTATAAAAATTTGTGGTGGAGATCCGGGTTCGATTCCCTTTGGGAGCAGATTTGGAGTAATAAGGTGACTTGGAGTATTTTTAGAATGTTTTGGGTCTTGGTGATCTAACAACTAACAAACTAATATATTTTGAAATGTTTGGGTCTTGGTGATCTAACAACTAACAAACTAACATTATCGATAAAAAAATTCTATTTATTTGATATTTTTATGCTATATTTTGTATATTATTTCATAATAAATATCATAAATATTTGTGATACATATATAATCCAAATGAATTTCATATATTATTCTATTTATTTTTTTCTATAAAAATCTTAAATGAATAGCTTCAAAATATTTCATGAGTCTCCAAAGATTTGGATCAAAATTGGCATTTGAATTATACAAAAGTATTCAATTACTCGGTTTTCTCTTCTTTTTTTTTTTTAAATATATATATATATATATATATATATATATATATATTTTAAAAAAGTGATTTGTCTAAATTGATATATATATTATTCATTTGTTATTTTTAAAAATTAAGTATAATTAAGTAATGCATATTAGTATTAGTTAATAAATAAATAATTTATTAAATTAATGATACATATTTTATATTTTTGTTAAATTATAACTTATTAATTTTTTTGACAGGAAATTATAACTTATTAATTGAATATTGAATATTTGTGAATAATAGTGATCCTCATGTTCGATTGTCTTTCAAATCGAAATTAATTTATAATTGAATTCTAATGGTAATATTTAAATAATAAATCAAATAAAAATGATTTACTAATTCGCTTATATCTGGTGGTTAAGCTAACTTGCTCCAAAGAAAGGTAAAAGGTCAAGAAAATAAAATCACAAAACAAGGAGAAGGATCTAGAAACCCTAGGTAATACAAGTATATAAACCCACACATTCTGCCCCTGTCCTACCTCGAAATCTCATCACTCGGAGTTGCTGTATTCAAAACTAGTTTATAGAGAAATACAGTAGAGATCGTAGCGATGTCGGAAACCGAGACGTTTGCGTTTCAGGCCGAGATCAACCAGCTTTTGAGCCTGATCATCAACACTTTCTACAGCAACAAGGAGATATTTCTTCGGGAATTAATCAGCAATTCCTCTGATGTAAGCCTCTAATTCTCTCGCTCATTGTATTTTTGCTATAAAGATTTAGATCCACACACTCTATTCCTCTACTTCCAAGAATTTGCTGACTAGGCCATAAGCGTGTATTTAATTTTTGCATCCGGCAATGTTAGTTTTGATGTTGAAGTGCTTTAGGTGCAAGCGCGCGTTAACTTGGCTAGATCTATTTCTGTGTAAACATACCGATTTTGGTAGCGTGTGTGCTTTATTTTGAAGTTAGTGCTGTTTGATTTTATTTAGAACCATTAGCTCAGTATATTGATGGAATCTCTCTTGCAATTTGCCGGCGAAATTAAATATTCATAGAGAATCGTCTATTTGTCACTTATTCAATATTTACTTTTCAAACGTGCCATGTCTTTATCCTTGGTTTGTATAGTCGCTCCTTTTTCTGCTATGACGGGTTAATTTACATCTATTATACAGAGTGTTTATTCGTAAGTTGTTTCATTTTGCTTGATTCGTAAACCATTAGGTATCAGAAGATTGTGTAATCTACTGGCAATGTGCAGTCCAACAACTGCCTCGCTCCATTATTTAAGCTCTTTAGTACAAACAGGCTGCTGTGTATATTTATAATTGGATGATCACTTCTAATTGTACTGTACAGAATAGGTTTGTAATGCAGTGTACTTGTTCCTTTTGTTTTTGAACTGCTGGCTATTTCAAGCATTAATGCAAGGATCAATTACTGATATATGCGAGTGTGTTACATAAAGCTTTTTGTTGAAATATGCTGATGAAGTCTGTCGACTGTTTGCTTGTTTATGTTATTTTTATTATTGGGTTTATCGTGTTTTCCCTTACTTTTTATTCTGAGTATGTATACGCTAAGTGTCTTCTTTTCATTGTGTGTTGATGATGCATTCAGGCTTTGGACAAGATCCGTTTTGAAAGCTTGACCGACAAGAGCAAGCTAGATGCTCAACCGGAACTATTCATCCATATTATTCCTGACAAAACCAATAACAGCTTGTCAATTATTGACAGTGGTATTGGTATGACCAAGGCCGGTGAGTATAATTACACTTATTTGTTTTTGCTTGTTTATTCCTGGATTGAACTAGATATTAATTATTTATTCGTTTGCTTGGATATCAGATTTGGTAAACAATCTCGGTACAATTGCAAGGTCTGGAACCAAGGAATTCATGGAAGCCTTAGCTGCTGGTGCAGATGTGAGCATGATTGGGCAGTTTGGTGTTGGTTTCTATTCTGCTTACTTGGTTGCTGAGAAAGTCATTGTCACAACAAAGCACAACGATGACGAGCAATATGTATGGGAGTCCCAAGCTGGTGGATCGTTCACTGTAACCAGGGATACATCTGGTGAAAGCCTAGGCAGAGGTACAAAGATGACTCTCTACCTCAAGGAGGACCAGCTTGAATACCTTGAGGAGGCGTAGGCTGAAGGATTTGGTAAAGAAGCACTCTGAATTCATCAGCTACCCAATCTCTCTGTGGGTAGAGAAGACAACTGAGAAGGAGATCTCTGATGATGAGGATGAGGAAGACAAGAAAGATGAGGAAGGGAAGGTTGAAGAGGTTGATGAAGAGAAGGAAAAGGCAGAGAAAAAGAAGAAGAAGATTAAGGAAGTGTCTCATGAGTGGGACCTGGTGAATAAACAGAAGCCCATATGGATGAGGAAGCCTGAAGAGATCACGAAGGAAGAGTATTCTGCCTTCTACAAAGCCTTACTAATGACTGGGAGGAGCACCTTGCTGTGAAGCACTTTTCAGTTGAGGGACAGCTTGAGTTCAAAGCTATTCTCTTTGTTCCCAAGAGGGCACCTTTTGATCTCTTTGACACCAGGAAAAAGCCAAACAACATCAAGCTTTATGTCCGTCGTGTATTCATAATGGACAACTGTGAGGAATTGATTCCTGAGTATTTGAGCTTCGTCAAGGGTATAGTGGATTCTGAGGATCTTCCTCTCAACATCTCCCGAGAGACATTGCAGCAGAACAAGATCTTGAAGGTCATCCGCAAGAACCTGGTGAAGAAGTGCATAGAGCTTTTCTTCGAGATAGCTGAGAACAAGGAGGACTACAACAAATTCTACGAGGCATTCTCAAAGAATCTCAAGCTTGGTATTCACGAGGATTCTCAGAACAAGACAAAGATTGCCGAACTTCTCAGGTATCACTCCACAAAGAGTGGTGATGAGATGACCAGCTTGAAGGACTATGTGACAAGGATGAAGGATGGCCAGAGTGACATTTACTACATTACTGGTGAGAGCAAAAGGCTGTTGAGAACTCACCCTTCCTTGAGAGGCTGAAGAAGAAGGGCTATGAGGTCCTGTTTATGGTGGACGCCATTGATGAGTACGCTGTTGGTCAATTGAAAGAATTCGAAGGGAAAAAGCTCGTCTCTGCTACCAAGGAGGGTCTGAAGCTTGAAGAGAGCGAGGATGAGAAGAAAAAGAAGGAAGAGCTGAAGGAGAAATTCGAGGGTCTATGCAAGGTGATCAAGGATGTCCTTGGAGACAAGGTTGAGAAAGGTGATTGTGTCGGACCGTGTGGTGGACTCTCCTTGCTGTTTGGTGACTGGAGAATATGGTTGGACTGCCAACATGGAGAGGATCATGAAGGCACAAGCGTTGAGGGACTCGAGCATGGCTGGATACATGTCCAGTAAGAAAACAATGGAGATCAATCCGGAGAACCCAATCATGGATGAGCTGCGCAAGAGGGCTGATGCCGATAAGAATGACAAGTCGGTGAAGGACTTGGTTATGCTGCTGTTTGAGACTGCTCTTCTAACTTCTGGCTTCAGCCTGGACGAGACCCAACACGTTTGGCAACAGGATTCACAGGATGTTGAAGCTGGGGCTGAGCATTGATGAAGATGCAGGTGAAGCTGATGTGGACATGCCTGCCTTGGAGGAGGAGGCGGAAGCTGAGGGCAGCAAGATGGAGGAAGTTGATTAAATTTGAACCAACGATTTAGTTTTTGTTCTAGATCTTCTCTTAGTTTTTGAATTGGATAATTTTCTGAGTGTCTTTTGGGGTTTCTGTTATGCAATTAGGTGATGAGGTTATTATGTGCCGAACAAGTTGCCGTAGTAATGACGTACTACCTCTTGCTATTCTTTTTTGATTCGCTAGATCTAATTTTTTTCCTTTCTTCTCTTAGATTTTTTGTTTCTCTAGTAATTAACTGGTCTAGCGCGATGCTTATGATTCTTTTATAATGTGGTTGTTTAGTATGCAATTCTGGGGTTGGCTTTTCTGTCGTTTTTTCATTTACTGCTTTCCAATAAATGTGTAGATAACAAAATATGCATAGCGATGCCACTGCCTTTGACTTTAAAAAAATGCACAAAGAGGTGTTTTTCGTTTTACTTGTATTATTTTGTAAAGCTCTTAGAAATGACATCAAGCTTTTACAGAGCATTCAAAAAATTAAAATCCATTGATTTACGATGCCTAGTGGCTAGTGTACTGAATTACTGATTGATGTCCAATTTGAATTTCGACCATCTCCGATGGAGAGGTGAATTTAAACCATCTCCAATGGGGAGACTAATTCGGCAGCAAACTCAAATTTGAGTTATTTTGCCTCTCCAACGCAGCCTCAAACTGATGGCAAATTTACTACAAATGAATAGTGTGTGGCAAATTTGTCACATATTATTCATTGGTGGCAAATTTTGTTTTTTTTTTTTTTTAATTTAAAATTTAGTTTTGTATTTAATTTGTATAATATTAAATAATTTTAGATTGTGTTAAAATGTGTAATATTTAGTTTGTGTAATAAATATTTATAAGACATCATTAATAATTTAAATTATAAGATACAAATAAATTTACTACAATACATAACAATATTACATGCTAATTTAAACTAAAAAAACACAACAAGCATGCTAAATTTACTACAACACATAAAAATGATTATACAATGGAATATAAATTAAACATGTATAATATGTATTTGTGATGAATTGTGTAATTAAATGTTCATATTTTATATCAAATTTTTTTACAAGAGTATCTTGTATCATTGAAATAAATATATTTTTAATTTTTTTATTAAATCATATAAGTAAATACTTGATTAAATAGAAAAAAGTTGCATAAGAATATTCCAAGATAATATTCTCTTTTGAGTTATAATTTGATTTTAAATGGTTGGAGATGGCAAATTTGATGACAAATTGATGTTTTTGTGGCAAATTTGCCAATGAGGGTTGGAGATGCTCGTATTGCATTATTTCGTTTTAACTTAGATATGTTTGCGGTAAAAATATTTAATTCTTGTATAGGACAAAAAAATAAAATTAAACACCATTTTTCAGTACACACAAATCTAGAGGGTTCAACAATACGAGGGAATCTCATACAAAATTTTGCCCTTTATTAGAGAATAATGTAACGCAATTTTAATTTCTCTAAAGTACGACATTAATCTCATGGCCTCGCCCTCTTATCAATTTTCTTCGTCTGATGAGCATTCCTCAACCCTATGAATGAAGATAAAACCGCCGGCTGCCGCAGCCGCCGCTTCGTCACCTTGATCGGCTTCGGCGCCCCAGGGGAGCCAATAAGGTGTGGAAAATTAAGCCTGGCTTGTGAGCCGCGCCACTGGTAAGCCGCCTGGTCGTACGCCAACGCTGCATCCTCTGCCGTCTGGTACGTCCCTAGCCAAACCCTGGCGCCTTTCTTCCCAGGATGCCTCATCTCCGCCGAGAACTTCCCCCAGGGCCGCCGCCGAACACCCCGGTACCGCCTCCATTCTTGCGGCGCCTGTTCGTCACGCGCCGCCTCTGGACCGCTTTCATACCGAATATTATCGCTAAAATCTTGATTCTGCACCAACTCTACGTAGCTCTCTGCCCAAATTGAGCTGCTTATGGTTGAAGTGGGATTAAGATTGATAAAACCATCAGGAAAATCGGAATCATTTAGCAGAAATCTTTGTATTGAATCAAGAATATTAATATCAGAATTTGCTATTGTTTCTGCATGCATTTTCTGGAAAAAAAAAAAAGTACAGGTGTGTTTTTAAAATAAAATGCTCCCGAAATTTGTTTCTATTTTGGTTAAGAATAAAGGTTTTTGATATCTCCTTTATATAGCGCGTTATATGAATAAGTTGAATTCCACGTGATTGAAAATTATGAATATAATAAAACCATGTAACGTGCCTTAATCATTTATTTATTCATACTTCTGCATTTTATACAGATTAATCATTTCAATGAAGATTCTTTGTCCACACATACTCTCCCCCTTCCAGAATAAATATCTCGATTTATCTATCCATACAAATTAATATTTTTATTTATTAAAATATTAAAAATACTTATATCCTTATTTAATACGTTTAAATTTATACTTATAACATAATCATTACCAACAATTAATTGATTGGGGTATTATTGAACCAAAAAGAAAAAAATTCACATTTATTTATATAGAGTGACACTTAAAAAAAAGACACAAATTTGAATAATATTGGACAATTATTTTAAAACTGATGGAGTATTACATTATATATGTATAGTAGATAATTGCATTCTTAAATGTCGTTTTCATAATTGTATATAGCACACGATCGAGACCTATTCTCGAGTGTTTAATATTTTATTATTTGGAAAAATAATATTCCGATTATCGACTATAATTAATGAAACGTCATACGAATCGAGATAAGTTTGAAGAGGATGGAATGTATGTTATGTGTGAAAGCTAATAATAATCATAGATAGTTAAATACCGATTTTATTATTAAATACTTCTAAGTTTGTTAATTTTTGTATTGAAGGATTTAGTAATTGAAATTCAGGAGATTAATTTTAGCAAAACAATTATCCAAAAAGGTTAATGGGCTTAATTAAATTATATATGATCATTTGAAAGTTGGGGTAAATCAACACATAACCACAAATTTACTGTTAAAATAAAACAAATTAAGGATTAAAAGTATTAATTAAGCTTCAATAAATTAATTGGACTAAATTTTTGTTTTATTAGGCGGTACATGCATACAGAACGAATATTTCGTTTGAACCAAATTTCAATAGGGAGGCCCACTAAATGCAATTATTTTAATTTTCAAAAACGTAATATGTAACTTGTGTGAAATATTAGATACTATTAGATGATACCCACGTTATTCAGGATGTTCTTTAAATTTAATAAAGAAACAAAATGATATATAAGCAAAAAAAAAAAAAAAATCTCTATTAATATACAAGGGAATTTGGAATATGTCACTAAATGTACATGTATTTAAATATGTGTGCGCGAGCTTTGTTTGATATTACATATTTTATTGTGACTAAAATGTATAGAGCACACTTTATAATTTAAATATATTTTTAAATAATATAACTTATTTTTATTAAAGATTAATGTTATTTGCACTAAATAGTTATAATTATTGAATGTAAATAGTTGAAACGGTTCAATAAAAATAACAAATATTATTTAAAAATTCATTGACATTATACGGTGTATTTAAAAACACTCTCTCTTATATTAATTACTGAATGCTTATGTATTAAAATATTTTAATATATATATAATTTTTAATTTGCGTGTGCGAGCGCGAGGATCTAGAAGCAAGATCTGTACTCAAACAGGGCCAAAATTTGAACAATAAATAAATAAAGGTGTAGCATGCAAGCACTTTATAAGTATATATTAATGATTGAATTCTCTATAGATACAAATATACAGAGGAAATTATGATTTTTAATTAATTCGGCAATTCCAACTACCTAAAATTCCTAAAATGTATTAGACTCTTATCATTTTATACATGAGCGAATGATATTTTATATTATATTGTTACAATAATCGTCAAAAAGTTGTATCACTTTATTTTATGCATATTTTTTAAATTAATAAAATTGAACAAAATTCTCATTTAGTGGGATTTAAATATACGAGGCCCCCTCCCTTTTCTATAGGGATTAACACCAATTTGGTCCCATAACTTTTCTACTTTATTGATTTCGTCCCATAACATTTTACTTTTACGAAATAGTCCCATAACAATTTGAATTTATCCAATTTCGTCCCATAACATTTTACTTTTACGAAATAGTCCCATAACAATTCAAATCTATCCAATTTCGTCCCATAACATTTTATTTTTACGAAATAGTCTATAACAATTCGAATTTATCCAATTTCGTCCCATATGTAAAAAAATAGCAAAAATAGCATTGTTTGACCACGTGCATCGCACACGTGACAATAATTTGTCATTATTTGTGACGGAATTTGGTCCGTCGATATTTCATGATTTCTTTGTAGTGTACATTGACAAAAATCGATGACATGTGCGGCGTCGTGATCGAAAGCGATGCCATTTTTGTCATTTTTCAACGTATGGGACGAAATTGGATAAATTCGAATTGTTATGGGACTATTTCAAAAAGGTAAAATGTTATGGGACCAAATTGGATAGATTCGAATTGTTATGGGACTATTTCGAAAAGTGAAATGTTATGGGGACGAAATTGAATAAATTTGAATTGTTATGGGACTAATTCGAAAAGTAAAATGTTATGGGGCGAATCAATAAAATAGGAAAGTTATGGGACCAAATTGATGTTAATCCCCTTTTCCATACCATTAAACCAATGCATCACTTACGACAAATTGGTCTGATTTAGGGGTTGGATTAAGAAATACATACATTTAAAAATATATTTGGAAATAACTCTTTTTAGTCTTAATTTGTCTATCGAGAACATATAGTTCTCACTTATGGATATCATATTTTGTGCACACAATTAATTTATGTTGCAATGCTATATTTATAATTTTTTTCTTTATATCTTATATTTGATTCTATTTTTATTTTTTATAACACAAATCTTAAATTTCTTTTTTTCTGATTAGGAAAATATTTTCATGTAAATATGTCATTATGAGTACATGCTATATAATCATTTTATAGACTTTATTTATATTATTTCATGATCGGTTCATGCAACCTTCGAAAAAAATTGTTTGGTTCATGCTATATGTAGTTTTAGATACTTTACACCGTAACTTGCAATATCGTATTAGTTTTAAAAATTATTAAATAAATAAAACTAATATATATTTTCTAAGCAGAATTTGATTTTTAAATAAATGAGATGTGTTTTGTTGTGGTTTTTCTATTTGGTCAAAAAAATTGAATCAATTTTTATTTTAAAATCTTATTAAAAAAATCAGTATTCAGTATTCTTAATTCTTAAAAAAAACGACTTATTATGAATTAAATAATTTAAATAAGATATTTATGCTATCAATATATATATATATAATTTTGACGTTAATAATTATATGATCATTATTAATTTTAAAGGATATTCTTATTAGAGTCCCGATAAACTCTATAGGTTTTTCGAAAAATCAACTCTCTATATTTTTTTTTTTGAAAAGATCAACTCTATATGTTTAAAAACTCAAAATAATGGAAAATCAATTACAAATTTTACCCTCATATTTACATAAAATAAATTAATAAAATAAAAGGTGCGTTCTTCACAAATCTCAGATCAAATATAATTTTTTTATTTAGTGTCCAAAAGTAGGTGATTAATAGAATAATCTAAAAGAAATCGATCAGTAAAAGGGTAAATTTATATACAGAGATTTCTTCCAGTAATTTAGTTTTGATCGATAACTGGATCTTATTCAACCCGGATCCTATCTGGGAGACTGAAACCCGAATAATTACCGACCCGGGCTTGGCTTCTCCTTTGGCGTACAGAGTGCAGGTCTCACCACCCACCTTCTCTCTGGGTAGATTCAGCTTTTGGGTCACTACTCACAAAACTGTATGTTTGTTTGTGATAATTTATTAGCAGGCGGCTGTTCTTGAGACTCCTGGGTAGTGTCACCAGCTGTTTGTAAAAGTCCCGCTTAGTTTTTTCTTCGTGTTTCCACTTTTGGGGAGCGATTTCGCAGTCGTTTGATTAGTATTCATTTCCGTTTCAATCGCTGTAGCCTGTTCTAATCTGAGTTTTTAATAATTTGTTCTTGACTATAAACATTGAAAGGTAAGTTTTGTTTGATTGATGGAAGATGCTTTATCTGGTTCAAGATTTTTGGTAACTGTTGTAACTTGAAGTAACTATCTTTTTTATTTATTAAATTGCTTGTAGTTCATATATGTTCTATTTCCATGTCGAAATGCAGCATGAACCTGATATTTTTTATATTTATACAAAGCTGAAAAGTGCCAAGGAAGCAACCCTTTGTAGGGGCATAAAAGGGGTGGAAGAAAATTTGCACGAAGAGCTGTTAATGAAATGTTGATGAGTAAAAATCTTGTACAAGAACAGAGCCAAAATAGGGTTTTGTTAATTGTTTTAATGGAAATATTTATTTTATTATTGGAGTTGAGGAATAGCATTGCTTCAAAATGGTAACTTTACAAGCATAAGAGTGCTTTAAGGAACTCTTTTTAACTAAGAACACTAACTATTAGAGTTTTTACGATATCATTGGTATGTTTGAATTAAGCAGTAACTAACAGTTATAAGAAAGAGCCGTTCATATTTATGGCAATATGATTAGAAAGACCTTGCACTCTATCATTTTCATTTGGCATACTGACTGCTCTTAATGTTATTTACGTTGTTATTCTTATGTATTTCCAATCCACTGATTGAGTTTAACCTAATTGAAAAGTACATCTTTCAGTAAATCATGGACCGTTGGAGTGGCATCTTGAAAATTCAGTTGCATCCAGATAGCAGCACATTCTACAGAGTTGCGGCCTCCGTTGGCCTCTCTTCTTCTCCCAAACGGCTTGCTGTAAGTGTTATTAGTTACAGTCTTTTATCAAGAGATGATCAAAGTTTTCATATAAATTATGTGATATAGGTACCTTCTGGAAATGCGATATTCTTTAGTGGAGATCGAGTGGAAGGGACAGGAAATCCAGTGATTGACAGATTATCTGATCCACTGAGAATTGCTGAAATTTTAGTTTCAAAATTTGGAGGATCCATTAATGCTTTCGTTGTAGAGGCTCCCATTTTCAATGGACCTTTTGCTGTTTACAAGGATTTTATGCCATCTGTAAATGAGTATGGAGAGCCCACATCTTACGATGCAACTGGATTTCCAGCTTCTACATCATTAGTCTTGCTCTTGTCAAATTTTCTGGCAGAGGTAAGACATTATTTCTTAATTATCAGGTCTCTCCCCAAAGATTGTATATTTAATCTTGTCAGAACTTCTAGCTAATTTCAGAGTAAAAAGAATCACAAATCTGTTTGCTTGAGTTGAAACTTTTCTTAGGAGCTGTTGAAGATTCATATCCTCGTGGTAATCAAATGTTTCAATATTATGGAAGTATTTAAGTTGTTGTTATTGGTCATAACCGATAACTGTGGAAAAAGGAGAGAACAGATTTTATGTGTATCTAGTTGCTTAAGTCCAATATCTGAAATAAATAGCTTATTCTTAGCATTAAGAATCTGGGTCTGGAACATGAGAACAGTCCGTATTTAATGTATAATCATAGCTCACCAATAATCTTGAAGGCTAAGCTGAGTTATTTTTGCTATATATCTTAGTACAAGATTGTGCCCCTTGGTTGACGAGGATCCATGAATTTTGTTACTTTCTTCAGTAAACTCCGTGTTTTGGGCTTTCCATGTGTCAGATTAAAAAAATAATTATCTTAACACTTGCCGCATTAAATTTGCATCAGTCTTATAGTGTCATACTCATAAGACCATATGAAACAACATCATTACAAGACATACAATTTTCCTCCTCCGTCTGTATGAAGTATATCATTTTTCAGATCGATTCACTTCTATGCCCCTGATCGAGTATGCAACAAGTGTATGGTATTGTCTAAATAAATATAAAATACTAACATAATTAACTTATTTTACATTGTGATCGTGGTATGCATATTAAAAATAATAATACCTACCGATTTCTTCCCTCGTTCTCATATCTAAATGACACCAGATTTTCCTAGTTCATACCTTTTTACTATGCTTTCTTTGCTATATCTTTGTTATCATTATCATTTGCTTATGTATTGCAGGCAAAAAATATCATTTTGGGGAAACAGAAAGGACCATATACTTCTGAATCTTCTTCATCATTTCCATGCAAACCCAAAACAGCACTCATTGGGTTCAGTAAGGGTGGTATTGTGCTCAATCAGCTCATAACCGAGTTTGGCTTCTCAGAAGTCCAGTCTCCAGAATTACCAGTACACACGACTAAGACTACGGTGAATGGGGATTCACTATCAAAGATGATGACATGATTGCCCCCATGTCAAAGGAGAGCCTCTTCAACAGCATAGCTGAAATTCATTATGTGGATGTTGGCTTAAACGTTGAAGGAGCTTATCTCACTGATAAAGATGTAATTGACAGAATTTCTCAGCACCTGACTGAAAGAGCTTTTGGCATCCGTTTTCTTTTCCATGGAACGCCTAGACAATGGTGTGATGAGAGGAGAGTTTGGATTCGTAAGGAAAAGGACACACTAATTAGTCTCCTTAAACAAGTTGCTCCATAGGAATATGGGTAGATTACATCTTCGTGAAAGATTATACTTTCCTGGTAAACTCCCTGATATGCAGATGCATTTTGAGATCATTGATGCCATGGATGTTAGTTAAATGGAAGTAATTCTAATTGATTTTTTTCTTTTTTTTTTTTTTTTTGGGTGGAGGGTTTGATCTTGTATATAGCATTGTGAATTTTAAGTTAATACGCCTAGCCTTTGATCAATTCATCATATTATTGGCATTTTAATAAGCGGGCATATGCCTTGGATTAGTTGTATAGATAAGTTTAAGCCATTGATGTGCTGCTTCCTTCACATAAGGGCATTGTGTATTTGAATTCTTCATTGCCTTGGGAAAACTAACATGAATTCAGAGAGGATGCTTTTCAATTTTCGTTGGTGTTAAACTGAATTTCCCTGGACATTTAAATCTTTATTGCAGCAGTGTTAGCCTCAAAATATAGGTCTGTCGATGCTGGGCATAATATATAAAACATCCAAGTATAATACAACTGTGTAAAGAAATAGTAGTAAATATTATGTACAGAGTATCCTATATTCTCAATCATCATTCGGTAGAAGGTTGGAATTTCCAATAGAGGTCATCAGCTCATCTCCAAGTCCACTGTTCGGCTGAACTGATCCTTCGTGATTGCTAGTTTTCTACATGCACAAAGTCCAAAAGAAGAAGAAGAAGATGATAATAATAACAATAATCATGATAATAATAGTAATTATAATATAAAAAGTCTGAAATGAGCTGATCGTATTGTTTTATTTTATTATTATTAATTTGAAGGATTAATCCACTGTCTATTAGTGGGGGCCTCAATTGAAGTGAGTGTTAAGCTCTGTATAGTCTAGTCCATTTTAGGAATTGATCTCAACTCTTTGGATTTCGAACCTGAAATCTAGATAAGAATACAATCCTAAGTCCCAAACTTAACATTTGGGGGTTTGTATTTATTGTTTGTAATTGTATCCATGCAATAATATAGTGAAATGTTCAAGTGTAAATATGAATCCAAGCAAGACGTGTTTGTACTTGGCAGTCTTTTTTTTTTTTTTTAAAGATGTCATTTGAAAATTTTAAGGGTAAGTTTCTAACTAACTATAATTAAGAAAGAGGGTGAAGATCATGGCATACTTGCTCAAACCACTAGAGCCTTTTCAGTAGACTGAAGTTGAAGAGAAGGCAGGTATATACTGGAAATGATTCCTTGCTTCTTGTAGTGATAAGCTCTAGTCACAAGCCATTCCAAATGTGTTTCCTTGTACAATTGTATATATACACATATTCTGAGTTATTTGTATGGACGATATAGCAAAAGATGGGGATGATGATGAGTTTGATGGGAAAAGGTGAGAAAGATCTACTTTTTTGTGGTGATGAATTAGGGTTATAAAATTGCTGGATGTATGCAGGTTTGCCGACGACCCAAATGCTGAGTTTGGTTATGGGAACACTTCACAGACAGTTCATAGAGAAAGACATTAAAACTTTCCAGGAATTCCACATCGCAATTCTTGATATCTTCAGGTACTATTCCTCAATCCAACCTAAATCTTTACCTATTTTGTGCTTTTCAAATTTCATCTCCCCTTCAAACAGCACTGTCAACTCTGCATTGCCTGGCAAACATTACGACGTCCGTCTTCAAAGGAAGTCGAGGCATGGTTTAATGAATGGAAAGCAGCAAACGCGTCCGAAAAGAAGAAAGTTTTCATAGAATTCATGAAGAAGAATGTGAATCTGAGCAAGTTAGGCGACTCGACACTCATAACTGGAATCATAACACCTCCAGCAGCCATGGCAGCCAAGAGAGCAGGCGAGAGCGTCCCTCAGCTAAAGCTCATCAAGACCATCCCTGACGTCATTTTCATACCATCAGCCACCATCATCGCTCTCGTTTCTGTCAAATTATCCCGCAAGATGTTCCTCACCAATGTCGCATCATAACAATTTCTATCATCATCATCATCTTCTAAAAGATGATCCTTTGTAATATATTCATGAATTTCCAAGCAAAATCAGGCACAAATGGTACTGTATTCAATTTCAACTACAAGACAAGACTAAATGAACAACCTACAACCTGATAAAGGAAATGTACATGAACATTTTTCTCCCAAAACAAAAAATATGTGGTCTAAAGGCAACATGTCAATTTTCTCCCAGTAATATTCTTTTTATTTATCGTTCTTACCTCCTCAACGGTGACAAACAACAGCCGAATCTAGGCACTGGTTCTTCTCCTACTACGGCGGCTGGTGGTCACCTTTTTCCTCCCCCTCTTTCTCTTGGTTCTAGGGGCAGTAAGCTTTGCAATAGAACGTATTTTCGGAGGTGATTGATCTTCTGTGAGGGGATCAGGTTCTGATAGAACGGAAGGGGTTGTATTACCTGACCCGTCTTTAAGCTCCAAAGGCATTTTGGTCGGGTGTATCTTCACTTCCTCAAGATTGTCCATCTCTTTCTTAACCCTCTGATTACCAATACGAACTCCATCTTCCACCTGAATGTATTTTGAATTTCACAAAAGATAAAGAGTCGCTCTGTATTTTAGCAAAATAAAAAACTGCAGATAAGAGATTAAAGAAACCGGAAAGAAAAATTCCAATGCATTCTACATAAAACTCACACTTTTATGGCGAACACGACCAATGCTTCCATTAGGAATCGGAAAATCTGTGTGATTTGTTTGAGGAGGAACCATGCTTGTGGTCTGAGATGAAATATAAGTTCCTTCTGTTCCGTTTTCATCGTTTGGAGGTGATAAGTTCAAGCTTTCAGCGAAAGAAAGTCTTTCAGCATTTTCACGCGTTATCTTGTTAACTTTGGTCTTCAGATCGCCCACATGCGATTGCAAAGATGCAATCTTGCGAAGCACATTTTCTACCGAATTATCATCAACTCCAAAGGATAGATCACTGTTATCCCAAATCTCATCATCAATTTTGATTACCTGCGCACCTGTTTCAACCCAAAAAAAAAAAAAAAAAAAGAGGCCAGCCATTGTCAGGTCAAAGTGTACATTTCTTAACACAACTAGGTTACAGTTAGATTCTGTAAAGTATGAACATTATAAAAGCACAACTATACCCATCTCGTGCCATATCAGAACACCATAAAGCTAGGACTCAAAATCTTGAAGGGTAAATGTAGTCCCATTTTACAATCATTATCCAGACAAGATATATAGCATAACAATAGGTAATCTCATCTCACTAAAAAACTACTACCAATCTTTCAAGTCAAACAGGGGAATCGACAATTACCATAAGTTAATAATGAGTACAAACCAAGTCAGAGAAATGTAAACAAAATAATAGAAAGATAGACAAATTCAAGGGATCATGCATAATGATGCAAATATGAGGCAATCAATCACTTTTCTCACCTGCATTCTTTGACTCATTGTTCATCAAGGCACCCTCAGTTAACCACTTCTTATTCTCTGCAAAATGGATGCATAAATCTTTTAACCGGAAAAGGAGCAACAGAGATAAAGTTTTATAGAAACAGAGAAACATTTCTACCATAGCATGAGAAAAGGTTATGTTGAGTCATATATTCAGTTAGATTCTCTGTAGCTTCTTTCCTTCTTCTCTTCTTCCTCTTAAAGACACCACTTCTAGCATTCTCCCGTACAAATGGAAGTGCTTTCACTCCATCTACCATTGTAGTATCATCTCGAGCCTGCTTTTGATTACTGTATGCTTCAAGTCTTTTTCATATTGTCGTGCTTTAGATTGCAACCGGTGAATTTGCAATTCAACCCATTTACAGCGCCACA
Organism: Paraleonurus japonicus; assembly: GCA_030762865.1. NCBI lineage: Eukaryota > Viridiplantae > Streptophyta > Magnoliopsida > Lamiales > Lamiaceae > Paraleonurus > Paraleonurus japonicus. The sequence goes on from CM061061.1 coordinate 37,316,276, forward strand.
TAAGAGGTTGAATAAAGTTCCTCCAATGGGTTGTCTTCTTTTTCTTCCTACGTATCAGAAGTAGCATGCCATGATAAGCACATAATAAGAAGCAGATATATGTACTCGAAGCATGCTGTTCTGTTCCCTTGCCTATTTAACAAGGAGTGGTAGAAAAAATGAGTTTATAAAAACAGATTAGCACCTCATTCTAAGCCTTTCACTAAATTCATTGACATCAAGTGCCGATGTGGCATCACCATGAAATTCTGACGAAGCTTCAGAATCGATATTCTCAGCACCAGAAATGCTGTCCCCAAACGAACTTGAGCTCTCAGTTGTGTTCTGGAGTTCTGTTGTAACCAGCTCATTACCCAAAGATTTAGTACATTCTATGATGTTCACCTCTAGGTCACCATTCATTCGGACTTCATTAGGCTTATCAACAAATTTTGTTTCTACATTATAGTCATTCTTTGCCGTATATTTCATTAGCTCATCTTCAAGTTCTTTAGCAAAAATATCACCTGCCATCTTAGTTTTCTAGTCTATCTCTGGTGGCAACTATGTTATGGTCTGTCAACCACTACAATTAAATCATCTCACTACGAGTACAGAAAACACCTGCAGTGAAATGATACACTTTAGAAGTCAGAAAGCACAGAAATGCCTCCAAAAGTTTCATCAAATTGAACAGTTGCAGTAATATACAGCCTAATGAAGTTCCATATCAGAAAATTCATAGCAATAAAGCTCATTTTAGTCAAGATATATGTCAACAATGTACAAAGATAGCCAAAACGTTAGCTTCAGAGGCCTAGTTGTCAGATGACCACATGGTAACGAATAAACTTCACCCAGTTTAGTACATCTATACATCTCAATTGTCATCAGAACTGAAGAAATTTCAGAAACTCTTAGAAATAACAATTATCTTCGAACAACCTAAGGAACATGCTTTGGTTAACCAACCAGCTTAAGCATGTTTCCACCGTTGCCCAATAACACACTCTACACTCACATATAAACAAAGTAAATTCAGATCAATGAGTGGTAAGATAAGACTAACAAACTCAATCGAACCAAGTGTGATGTTCTCGATTTCCTCTCATTGCTTGCGTTATAGAGATTATCATATTTTCCTCATAAAACATCATATTCATGACTCACACTCAACTTCATTATATAGTACCCCACCTAATTCAAACAAAATAAGTCAAATGATGCAGCAAGGCTGTATTGGCATGTTATCTTTGTAACCTTTACAATCCTCCCCACCAAACTAACTCGAGCAATGCATTTATGATACAAAATCAAGTTGTTACCCTAATTGCTTCAGAAAGATCATTCAGCATACAAATGGGATCCTTTAACACAAGCGAGATAATAGGCGTACACGTGTTAATGCATGCACCAAGAAGGCATACAAATATCACGTGCTCATGCCACGTGCACAAAAAAGGATGTTACCATCAATCAAGTAAAGCATACTTCATCTATTCGAACATATAAGATAATATATCCGAGCATTTATACGCATTTAATAAAATGTGGTTCATGAGTGCCATGTACATAAAATCCAATGAAGATTATTGAACCTCTCTTTGCTCATTGCTAATGGCACCGAACAAAAACTCAATCAAGGGTTCAGTGGGATTCTCAAACTTCAGTCAAAGATTCTAAGGCCACATCAAGTTATCTTTATTCTCATAAACTTTAAATTCGAACTTGAATAATTAATCGAAGTCATAAATTATTATATTCAAACTCAAATCAATGCCCAAGCGCCAACACCCAAACACACATATCATAGACACACTTCTTGATAACTTCGTCGTGCGTGCCTAGTAGAATTAAGGGGGCATTCCTATAATATATATGGTGTTACCTTTGCCTAGAAAAAAATCATCAAAATAAACTTTAACCAGGGATAAAATTCTAAAACAAACAACCAGAAAAACAAAAAAATTATATATATAATAAGAGGAGGAAGAAGAAGAATCAGAAAAAAAAATACCCAAAAGACAAACCCCCATCCCCCACCGGAATATTCAGTGTTGAATCGCCATTAAAACTCCTTCAAACCCCCATCCAATTAATCGGGTTTTAAAATAAAAATCAAACTGGGTTTTCTTGAACAACAAAAGCCCCTAAAATTTACTATCGAAAGATGAAGAAACGATACCTCGAGGGAATTCTGTGTAGTCACCACCGGTGCATGTTAACGTTTCTTCGGGGCAAAAAGGTTCTTGGTTGTAATAATTTTGAGAGCCAAAATCTTTGGGGATTTTCAGTTAATAAAATTGAATAACCGATCGAAAGTGATAAATATTTCTTGCGATGAGTTGTCAAACGCAGTCAACCTCCGCCAATTGTGTGTTTGTGTGTGTGTGTTTTCCAGCTTTTCTGAATTTCTTTTGCTTTTCCGTTTCTGTAATTTGAATTTACTTTTCCGTATTGAGTTGTATGCTTTTCTTATTTTGTGTAATATTTACTGGATTTTCTCTTACAAAATACTGTAATTCTTGCAATGAATCTCACTATTTTATTGCAAATAATTAAACCCAAATAAATGAATTTTTGTATTTTTTTATTTTTTCTGATCCTTGTATTGTTTTTATTAAAGAAAAGTGTAGTTTTTGGAAGTTTATGGGTGTGATATGAAACTTTAGTCACTTTAAAAAGTGATAAATAATTTACTTGTAGTAAAATTAAAAGTGAAAAGTGTTTAAAAATATAGTGATTTTAAATTAAAGTGAAAAAAATAAATGTTTGAAAAAAAAAATCACTTTTATTAATAGTGGGACTTTATTAATAGTGGGAGTAATTATATATAGGAGTAATTATTATTTTTCTCTTTTCTAATAAAAATCACTTTTAGAGAATTCAAAAACAAATAAAATTTATAAATATTTATAAATATATGGTAGTTGAATTCTAATCACTTAAATAATACCAGTTCGTCACACCATCCATTTTTTAAATATGTGCTAACTTATTTTATTTGTCTGTCCCAAAAGGATGTGTTAATTTCTTTTAGACACATCTACTTTATTTTCACCCTTATAGTATTACTCAAATTATTATTGTATTTTATTTATAAATAAATATTTTATTTATAAGGGGACCCACACTTTCTTTTACTTTATCTATATATACACTTTTTAATTTGTGTCCAACTTAACGAATACATATTTATGCGACAAAAGGAGTATTAATTCATGAAAAAAATACATTAAAATAAAATAATGATGAAAATAAAAAGAAATATATTAGATATAATACTGCTTATTTTTGTGAAAGAGGAAAATAAAAGATAAATCTATGTGGACTGACAGAGACGGAGGGAAAATTGAAGAAGTCTGACTAAAATTGGATGCAACAAGAGACTTTCGTGCAATAGTCCTTCGTTTTCCCCCACACGTTTCTTCATCTTTCACCATGTTTCAATTTGCAAAGCCAAACAACACGTATTTTCTATGAACTAACTCAGCTAGAGGCCACTGATAAATTTTATGGCATCTTTTAAGTATTTCTTGATACTATTTACTGTAGTTTTTGGGTTTTTTTCTATTCCAAGAACTGTGTTGTCCGTTCCCTTTGTCGTCTTTCATGGTAATTTTCTTTGCTTTGATAGATTAGATTTTATTTTGCTATATTATGAATGGTGCTATGTTGTTTTGAGTTTCATTTAATTTAGCAATTTCATTAATGAGTGTACTGATCGGTTGTTTATGGAGCAAATCATAGCATATTTTATGAAATTTTTCTTAGCATGGGTTAATAGAGCTTTGCAATCTGTTTAAATTGAGTGATTTTCCTTTTAAATGTTAGTTCAAGGCTAGAATCTTGCTATTGTGGGGGTTTGTTTCACTAATTTTGAAGACCGATTCAGTTTCCAGTTTTTACCTTAAGGAGATTGACTTTCTCTGGTTAGAATGAACTTTTTGGTTATCTTCTTCCAGCTTTAGTTTTCTGTTTCTATAATGGACTGTTTAGGAATATCAATTTTCTATTTCAAGATGTTATCTAACATTTAAATAGGTGAGTGAAATGATCGCTGTAAGCATTAACAAATCATATAGTTTTTCTTTTCGAAATAATATTGCAGGAGTATCCGACAGTTGCCGGAACAAAGGGATCACTCACTTCACCACTCTCCTGAGCAACTGGTCTGGTTCACCAGGATATTGCATGTATGCGCTGCTGCTTCAATTGTATAATGATTTATGTTCCCAATTTAAACTATTCAAGTATGATCATCACTTGACCTCTATTATTTTCTTTAGCGAAATTGGAAATGGTGCATGGGATTCCTGGACAATGCCCTTCTTGAAACAGGTTAATCGATTTTCATGAAATTACTAGTCAATTATGCATCTCTATGAACCAAAGTATAACAATTAACAGTTTCTTTTAATGATCTAGACAGCCATTGCTTGTGAGAAGGTACCATAGCTTTGTCTGAGGAGTTTCTTTATTATCCCGGAAATCCTTTCTCAGACAGAATGCGTCCAACTTACAGGTCAAGGAAATGAAGGAGCTCAGTGAAGGTTACAACATTATAGGGCTCTCCCAGGTGAACTTTATTTTCACATTAACCATGAGCTTCATCATTTCAGGCTTACAGCATAATCTAATCTTGCTATTTTTCTAAATTACTATTTCATCTGAAGTGGTGTTGTGAAATTCTTACCAATTTATTGTTAGTATTTTACCGTTTAAAGTCTTTCGAAGGATTAATGTGAAGTGCTGAAATTTGAGAATTCATTTGGAAATCAAAGCTCGTTCTAAAATTTATATTTTTCAAGGAATTGATTAGCAAAATAGGAGTTTTATGACCTACATTCAAATTCTGTATGGAGTGTGGCAATTAAGATACAGACCAATTATATACATCAGGATGCATTTTGATGAAGCTTCTTCGTACATGAAAGAGCTTTCCAATTGAGCAGTGTTCCTAAAACTGCATATGAAAAGCTTTTTGGTTCTTCTCTTCACATGGTGGCCACATCTTGATGGGCATGTTCCTCTTGTACTTTTTCAGGGTAATATGGTGGGAAGAGGACTCATTGAGTTGTGTGATGGAGGACCTCCTGTAAGTACTGATCACACTTCAAATGAATTTTCAAATAATATGTGCCCTCAAATTTATAAATCTTTTATATAATCCTCTTCTTGTTTTTTTTTTTTTCTTAATATTCCTGTCCAATCCACCTTTTAGCATAAGTGATACGTGATCTCTTGTGTAACATTGCCACTAACTTTATTATACGAACGCTATAAGATGATGTTACAAAGCATAAAATCTTAGAAGAAGTGATATGGTTAGAGCTCCACTACCTATGTCATAAGGTCATAAGTTCGAGTCACCATTTGCTCGATAAAAAAATTAAATAAATAAACAAATAAAAAGCATAAAATCTTATATTCGGATCCCTTTGTAATTTACAGCATTTTATAATCTCCGCATCGGTCGCTGAGAAACTTTTCACCACCTTGGAAATTTCTTAAGGGGAATTCTTTTGGTTTCACGTAAAATCATATGTGCCTTGTTCTAGTATGCATAGAAAGAGCAGACCAATATGAATGAAGACCCTGTTTATTCTACTTGCATTACTATTACACGAAATGTTATAACGCTTTAAACTTGCATTACTACTGCATCAGATGCCTTATCACATTTAAAAATTTGTTGAGCATTAAAGAACCAAAGCATTCTTGTACCAGGTCTGTCATATGTAAGATGCATTTTGTATCCAAATCTTCATACTTGTTCCTTTTGCACAGGTGAGAAACCTCATATCTCTGGCCGGTCCACATGCTGGAATAGCAGCTGTTCCCCTCTGTGGGGTGAGTTTTCGTGTAGCCTCAATAAGTCTCTGCTATGTTAATTCTTTTTTAATGTATGACCAAACTGTAACAACACCGATTAACTTTTAGATTCAAACAAGTTTGGATTGATATGGATTTGAAAATCACCTCTCATTTTGAACTTAATTTTTCAGGATTTGAGTGGATTTGAAGTCTACTCGTTGACTCATGTCACACCTAAATTAAAATTGATCTCTTCTGTCTTGGTGGAATCTGATTTAGTTATGTCTAATTTCGCAGTCAGCTTTGGTTTGCATGCTAGTGGACTTTTTGATTGAGTTGGCAGTTTACAGCGACTACGTTCAGGTTTGAGTTTGCTCCACATATTGTTCTATTTGATTCTCATTCTACAGGCACATTCACACTGTTAAAGGAAACTACATGCTGCATTCCTTCCTGATTTTTGTTTATTTTAATGTATAGTTATATATTATCTCCAATTAATACTTGTTCACTGTGATTTGTCAGTTACCTGTCAATTGATCTCTCATCATCTTCTGCGTGTGCGTGTTTTCTTTTTCTTAACTTCACTTTTCAGTCAGTTACGTATATGTGATTTCAGGAACATCTAGCACCTTCTAATTATATCAGAATTACAACAGTGAGTGATCTTTTTAGCAACTATATCTCTCTGTAACAGGGTAGCACGTACTTTCTTTCTTATAATTTGCTCTTTTCCAGGACCTAGATGCCTACTGTAAAGGATGCAGGTTCCTGCCCAAGATTAATAATGAAATGTACAAGAATTCCACATACAAGGCCCGGTTTTCTAGCTTGGAGAACTTGGTACTTATCAAGGTACATAAGTTAATATTTAAGTTCCTTCGTCTTGGCCAATCACGAACATATATTGTTTTTAGAGTTTCTTTGTGCTCGAAAAGTTACCTTATAACTCAAGTTTCCGTTCCTTCACTTTCCTTCAGTTTGAGAAGGATGACATTCTGGTGCCGAGAGAGACCTCTTGGTTTGGGTACTATCCAGATGGTTCCTTCGACAATGTTTTGCCTGTACATGAGGTATGTTTCGTTTGTCATCATACAGTATACTGTTATACATTTTATGTATAATACGCTTAATGCCTCGTTGAAAAATGCACTCTTCTCGTCTTCTGTCCTGTAATAGATTATATTGGATCAATCGACTTATTTACAGATCTGATACACACACTGACACACACACGGCTATGCTTCCTAACTGCACACGTGAATCTTGTAGACACCCCTGTATATTGAAGATTGGATTGGTCTGAAAGCTTTGGACGAAGCTGGGAAAGTGAAGTTCGTAAACGTGTCTGGGAGTCATCTTCAAGTTTCGCATGGAGACATGAAAGAATACATACTCCCGTACTTGATGGAGAACGCGACTGCACAACTAACACCGTCGGAACTATCCCGTCTGTGGGCCCCACCGGAGCATGAGACGAAGACTCTCAACCTCTATGCTTCATATTAAAAGAGATTAAACGTATGGAAACAAAATGAAATAATTATTTGTACCACTTGTACTACGATTCCATGGTTGAGCTGTGGTGTATTTGCATGAACCAGAAAATGCAGTCATTCTTTATGGTTTTATCCAAATTATTCATCAGGGCTTGTTATTTTCTGTATTTCCAGGTAATGTAATACGCCCATCTTGTATTTAAGAAGTGATTGATGAATGAAAATAAATTGATTTATTACTATTATATGTAAGTTAATATTCACCTGCAGCACTTTATTTCCTTTACATCTCAGCATAATGACTTTCCCTTTGCTTCTGAGATGAACAGTTTGATGAAATGTCATCTGAAATTATATTTTCTTTCGAGATGATGCATTGTACAATTATAAATGATAGTATTTGAGCGAATGAGAAATTTAAAGCTCAAAATGTAATAAATAAAAATTGACTTCTTTAGAGTGCAGGAATATACCACTATAAAGTGTTTATTGATGGGTCAACGCCAACGGTCTGTGTAGAATTTTGTACGAATTATAAGAACATTTGTTATTTCAAGAAATCTGCCACGTGGATTCCCTTATTATAATCGATTTTTTTTTTTTTTTTGAACAGATCGAATTTTGTTGTTGGGAAACAGGTACATTTATTTTTTGCCACCGAAAGAAAGAAATTAGATTTCCTTATTATGTTCAACAGTTACATTTTTCAAAAAGAAAAAATTGAGTTAAGAAAAGTTTGTTACTCCTTTAGAAAAAATAATTAATTCGAGCTTTAAAGATTATGTTTGACTTTTGATAAATACAAGATGAATTGAACACGGACTATCTTAACTTTTTTCACATTTTGTACTTATTCATGGTCCATCTTTGAATCGTTATATTTATTAAGTCAAAATCAAATAAATATTTAATAAGTACTGTCAAATTATGTAGTTCGATTTGAGCAGTGTTTTCCAAGAAGCCATAGTGACTTGATAATATTTAAGAATGAACTTTGGTGGCTAACATGCAATATACGCGTGGAGAGAAAATTCCTAATTGCAGGTCAGCAATACATTTTTATGTTGTGTTTCACTATTCTCAATAATATTTGCTAATATTACTTACATCCTCACGCCAATTTTGTATGCATATTTTAAAATACTTATTCTAAAATGAAATAACAATATTTCATAGCATTTTATTTCCCTTCTCCAAACATTTTTTAATTATTCAAATTCATTAATTTTATCCATATATAATCATATTATCATTTGTGTACCTCATAATATCCTTTAACATATTAATTTTATACATGAGTTATTAATATTTTTTTAAACTGTACAAAAATGTAACTATATTAGATGGAGAGAGTATTAAATAAAAATATCCATTATGTGATGATTATTTAATTTATTTTACAATCATGAGTGGAGGGTAGATTATAGAAATATGAGTGTCATAAATTCATAATTGTGTTGCTTTAATATCTGATTATTGCAACGCGTCAGTTGAATAAATAAAGTGAACAAAAGCAATAATATCCTAGTCTGTTTTCGTAAAATTGTGTGTGAGTGTCAATGTCAATGAATGCAGATTTGTGTTGCGTGCAGTATTTACTGCAATGGATTGGTAGTGCCACCTGAAGTCGAAGAGAGACGTACGACATTTGCAAGCAACGTTAATCTCTCCAGAAGAAGAATGAGAATTGAACAGGATCCCGCGACATTGTCCAAGACGTCATGCTACTCTCGTCTCTGGTCGGCGGCGACGAGGTCCAAACCCATTGTTCCGGCCGCCGATCGGGAGAACTCCGGCGCCGGTCTTGTCCGGAGGTTAGGTCTATTTGATCTTATTCTAATCGGCGTTGGGGCTTCCATCGGCTCCGGAATATTCGTCATCACCGGCACCGTGGCACGCGACGCCGGTCCCGGTCAGTTTGTTGCTTTTTAGTTGTTGGGCTTATTGTTCACCCACTTTATTTTGATGCAAAATGTTTTATGCATACAACTTCCATGCATTTTATTGAGATGTTACTTTCGAGAATGAGCTAAAAAACGTTATTAAATTAATTATTGTTATAGAATCACAGGGTCGATGTAAGACGTACGAAAACTGTGATAATAAAATGTGCCATTAATAAATGGATCATAGTTAACCCTATCATATAGGAATGAGGAATGCCAAATTTTTCCCATGGATCATCTCTTAAACTAAAATTGAATCTAAATGATTTTATTGTCTGTTACATCTAAGCCTCACTTGAAATTTGTTGTTGAAGGAAGTACTTTTTATGATCAGCTGGTGATCATTTTTATATCATTTAGATGAAAAGTTGATGAAGAAGTTAGTCAATTAATCGTGTGTCTCTGGTGCAGGAGTTACACTTAGCTTCATCATTGCAGGAGCATCTTGTGTTCTGAATGCTCTGTGTTATGCAGAACTAGCTTCTCGCTTCCCTGCAGTTGTTGGTGGAGCATACCTATACACCTACTCAGCTTTCAATGAGCTCACAGCTTTTCTAGTGTTTGCTCAACTGATGCTTGATTACCATATTGGTGCAGCTAGCATTGCACGTAGCTTAGCAAGCTATCTAATTACTGTACTGGAGCTAATTCCATTCTTCAAGCATAACATTCCAAGTTGGGTTGGGCACGGTGAAGAAGTTTTTGGAGCATTGTCTATTAACATATTAGCTCCGATTATACTACTGCTTCTGACACTGGTGCTGTGTCGAGGTGTTGGAGAGTCTTCGTTATTGAACTCAATCATGACAATGACTAAGGTTGTCTATCTGTCTTACATTCTAATTTTGAGAAGTTTCTTCTGAGTATATAACTTGAAGACTGATATATGAGAGCCTCAAATTGTGTAGCAGTTGGTAATTTGATGTCTACTATATAGAATAATAAACCAGCTAGATCCAGTGATTGAACAATTTTCATTTAAACACTAAAACTAGTGGACTCAGATTATATTCGCTGTGAAGGTGAAGGACTTTAGATGAAAATGTTGAATTCAGGAAACTAACAAGGAACTATTTAATGGTGGGTTCTCCTGCTTATGTTTCATAACCCCATTAGTGGTGGACATATAAGTTGGTGCCCACTGGTGAGCATATGATCTATTCCACTATGTAATTTTTGTACATTAGTAATGCTGCGTTCCTACGTAGTGAATGATTATGAGATGCAGGGGAAAATATCGTTCTGTTTTAGGACTTTTCTAATTTAATGTTTAAGTGACTCGGTTATAGGCTATACCTGGTCACTCATGGCTGTTAACTCCAAACAAAGATTTTATTATCTGATTGTAATTTTGTGCTGCTCATTATCTGATTCAATCAGAGAAATGCCATGAACGTAGTGTGATTGTGTCGGGGTATTCTGTTGCTTCACATTTATTTCCTCTCTCTGCCGAAGTAAGTTAAATAAAGCATGCACGGGAGATATAGCAAGATCATGGGACCTCTATATGTTTGACAGAACAAGAAATTTTCTTTTGCAGGTTATCATTGTTCTTTTTGTCATAATTGTTGGAGCTCTTAAGGTTGATGTCTCAAATTGGACTCCATTTGCCCCAAACGGCGTCGGTTCTATATTGACAGGAGCAACTGTGGTCTTCTTTGCATATGTAGGATTTGATGCGGTGGCTAATTCTGCAGAAGAATCCAAGAACCCTCAGGTATGTTGAAAGCATATCAAATTGAAATTATACGCCGTCATAATGTGAAGAAATTAAGAGTGACAAACTTGATGTTTCAGAGGGATTTACCACTAGGCATAATTGGCAGCCTCACAATCTGTGTTGCATTGTACATTTCCGTCTGCTTAGTGATTACTGGAATGGTCCCGTACATACATCTTGGAGAAGAAGCACCTTTGGCTGAAGCTTTCACTTCCAGGGGGTTGAAATACGTCTCTGTGTTAATCAGCTTTGGTGCAGTTGCTGGACTTACAACTACTCTTCTAGTTGGGCTTTACGTTCAGGTAAATTTCATTTAGGTTTTGGAGGAATTCTTGCATGAGACATGATATTTTTGCAGGTTTTTGTGATACTTTAGTTTTAAAAGTATAAAAAGACCTGCAAAAGTATCATGTCCCATGCATCATGCATGAGACTGTGTCATACAAATTTTTGTGTTTAATAAATCGCTTATTTTGGACTTGCAATTCCTGACAAGTGATTGATTGCACTTTGTGGCAGTCTCGGTTATATCTTGGAATTGGAAGGGATGGTTTACTGCCAGCTATGTTTGCCAAAGTACACCCGGAGCGGCATACCCCAATTCATTCTCAAGTTTGGGTTGGTATTATCGCCAGCATCTTGGCTGGCCTTCTTAATGTTCATGTGCTCTCACATATTCTGTCAGTTGGATCCCTGGTAAGTTGTAGACATTTCATTACTGTTTATTTTGAACTCAGAAAATCTGGAGGGAGTTTTTGTTTTTCTCATTTGTTCTTTAAAATATTGTTACTAAAAAAATTTGTTCAAGATTTCTCTTTTTGATGGTAATCATGAATTGGGGTTTGTTTCAGACAGGGTATTCAGTTGTTTCGGCATGTGTGGTATCTCTACGCTGGAAGGATAAGATATCAAACGAGGCTTCAAGTTCAACTAGGCGGATATCTATGAGGGCTGAAGGCATCATTAACCTCTTTGCAATTGCCTGTTGCGGTTTTGCTGCTGGGGTTCTCTTCCGTTTTGGTGCTTCATTTGTTTTCTTGATTGTAGCTTCCGTTATGGCAATATTTTCTACTGCAGCTCTTTGTCTACGACAAGTAAGTTAAAATGTTTAAGTTTGAGATTGACATGAAAATAGTGTTGAGTAATGAGTAGTGTTTAATTTATTTATATAAATATTGTTGAGAATTGCAGGTTTATACCGATCCACCAGGATTTTCCTGTCCTGGAGCTCCAATAGTTCCATGTGTTAGCATTTTTGTGAACATGTTTTTATTTGCTCAGGTATTCAAATCCATAATCTCATTCAGTACTGTATAATAAAGTTGAGTTCATACAGAAATTGTGTTTGTTTTGCAGCTCCACTATGAAGCCTGGGCAAGATTCATAGTCCTCAGCATAGTTACACTTGGTATTTATGCATTTTATGGTCAGTTTCATGCCAAGCCTGCAAGTCCAAATGAGCCTAATTACCAAAGGGCACGCGCTGAAGAATTACGTAGTTTACCTTAATCACACTGTGCAAAGCTAACGTAGCACCAGTTGTTTTATATGCATATGTATATGCATATGCATGTACGAGACATGCAAACTTAGTGTGATGGAACTGCATTTGTGAAGTGTTGTTGCCGCTTTTATACAAATAAATATAAAAGCGATGAACACGAGCAATGGGGTTGAAGACGGCTTTGGGTGTCCTCTTGGGACCCTTGCTTAGTGTATTGTATATATGAGTTTTGTGGAATATGAATGACTTGTCTTTACAAAGGGTTGTGACCTCTATTTATTGAGGCCCAAACTTAAGAGCTAAGAAACAATCATAACCCTTTATTTTAGGGTTTCATTTACATCCGTCGATCTAATATCGCGACTAAATACTTTACAATTAATGGTCTTATCTCGTAAAAGTGTTAGTACTTTGATATCTTTGTTGACGTTAACCCCTATCGGATCTGATCTTGTCGAGGTGACGTGGATCTCATCATCTGCTGAGCTCCGGTCTTCATCTTGTATTTGGGCGGACTGGTTGTTCTCCTTAGTTTGCTCGACTCTGTCTGGTTTACTCACTGCGCCGAGCATTCGAATTGCCGGTGGGGTACTTAAGGATTATTTGTACCACAACATAAAGTATGTATTATATATTTATATGTATGTCACACCAATTCATTTATGCTATCAACAAAAGGTTCGCATTTTGTGTCCTGTTCATGGTTTGTAAATTCAACGCATTGCTTGTGGGCTAAGTTGGAATTTCGTGTTTAGAGTCGGTTTAATTAGTTTGGCAGGAATTGTTCAATAACAGTGTTTATTTATGGTTGGTTTTGTATGTTCACATGTGTGTAGAATTAATTACGTGTAGGAATGTAAAGTTTAGGTGAAATGGAGAAGCAGAGATAATCATTCTTCACTTGGTGTTTAACTAACAGGGAGAAATGATGTTTGCTTAACCACAAACGACATCAGAATAGAACCCGATTGTCCTCCTTGTGCAATCTTGAATGCTCAGCAATTCTACATCGAAAACTTCAAACTGCTTCGAGCTGAAAAATGTGGAAGGACCTACCTGTAAATCACCAACATCACTCATCTAAAACCTTACACATTTATTATGTTTGCCGACTAACCATTTTTAAATCAAAATAACAAAATTTTGCATACTCGACAATCACTTTGTTCTTCACATTGGAATGGATTTGAAATTAATTTATTCGTAAACACAGAATATTTCATTTGCAAGCAAGTATATTCACTCTTCTTCTATATTTGGTTACTCAAACCAAGGATGAAAATATCTGAAAATATTCGCAATATTTTCGTTTTTGGGCACCTTGATATAGATATTCGGTTTGGAACAAGATATTTTTCAAAATATTGATGTCCATATCGATTTTGGTGAAGTCATAGTTCAAACCATGCAAGATATTGGGATATCGAAGACATGTCGATGAAATATCAAAAATATAAAATATTTTTTATTTTTTAAAATTTTAACTTGTGTTTATATAAACTTTAAAATATAAGGACGGCTTATGGGGAATATTTTGCTATTGATATGGGGCATTATTGTGATATTAACTGTCTTGTATTAAATAAAATAATTGTACCACCTCATGCTCTTTATGTATTTTGTTATTGATATATTTGTCCTAAATAATCTCTAGTTGATATTGTAATTTGTAAGTAAAATTTATGTATTAAACTTTTTATCATTTTGTTAATATATTTTCATCCTTGATCGATATAGAGGAGAGAGATCGATAAGACTTACCGGTGGTCCTAGCTCGGGAGGGACAATTATCCTCCGTTTTCCTCCAGGCTTCATGTCTCTGATTCCTTCCTCAAATCCTGTAATGAATCTTGCACTGTCTCAATTTCACTCTCTCTATCTCTCTCAACTCTCTCAGGGGGAAATCATCCCCCAAAATTAGAGAAAAATAAAAATAATCAGCCTCTCTTATGTTGGTTACCTGGGATCAATGCGTTGGTACCCAAGCGCACTTTTGCAGGAGAACCTTGAAAGTATGTACTGTCTATACGCCGACCTGACTCATTATAACCAATGTAGTGAAATGTCACCTACAACACACCAAATAACCTCATTATAGATGCTAATGGTCTGCCTCTAATCGGAATATTCAATTTTATATCAGACAGCAATAGATTCATATAATTGGTGATTAGTTCCTTTCTAAGGACATTCCACAAGATATATTGACTGAATCCATCACTACTTTATTGACAACACAAGAAAGTGAAGACTAAAGAGAAACCTGCTGACCATCCTTTGGACAATCCCCTTCACCAAGTGCAACGTCCCGCAATATGAGACCTGAATCGCGCGTAACATAGTTGTCTGGTGTGATTACTTTAACAGAAAAACCTGAACCATCACACAACATTAGTTCTTGCTTCAAAGCTCAACAGGCATTAGTCACAGATGCAAACCTTCTCTCACAAAATTAGGAAAGTCATCAGGCACGTTGTTTTCTCTCTGTATTCGTTTGTTTTGCTCTAATAGGCGTCTCTCATCATATGGATTTTGTTTCTTTGTCTTTCCAAAAGATGGCAGGGCCAAAGATAAGCCTGATCCACCCACAAAAGTGAGGAGAATCCTTCTACCCACTCTCTCCTCGAAGAGCAATCGGCCTTTAGCCTGTTCTCTAGCCGTGTAAACATGCACATAAGCAACCAAAATACTGGAAATAGAAGAACCATAATCTATGATGAAGGAATTTCTATATTGATACAGAATGCACACGGGCAAATCCTACAGAAATACGGAAATATAATTTAAAATTATGATTGAGATCATTACCCTTGGCACGAGCAAGAAGCCGACAAGGGTCTAGACAACGATCCATATGCTGTTGAACACGATGGAAGAGTAATGCCTGAACAATTGGTGAAGAACATTTAGTGATGCGGAATTGCAGAAAACACAAGTAGAATCGGGACTCTTGTTTATCTACCAATTGATTTCCTCATTAATCTGGGACGGAGGACAATGTCATGAATTTTGACATGTTCATAATTCAGTTTCAAATTGCGAACAATAATAGAACATGAAACGGGAGAGAAGAGACGTACAAGGGAGAGAATTTCGAATAGAGAGTAGAGTCATATCTCAAGCTTTCGCAACTTCCAGTTGATGTTTTACCCCGAAAAGAATGGATAGCTTTGGGCTGGGCTTTATCTTCAGTTTGTTCATCTCTCAAATACCATTAATACCCCTCCTTTATACTTTCTTATGTACAGTATTCCAAATTTCAAATGACGTCCCTGTTTGTTTGTGTTTTGTATAAAATTCTATTACAGCGTAATTACATTTTTCACAATAGGCCTATTACCTTTTAAATTTCAATTTTAAACTAGTATTTGGCAAATTTATAACTTATTTTGAATTCTTGCAATACACGATTTGAGATGAGTTATTTTTGTTCATTATTAATATTTTTTATTAATATGTAAATTTTATAAGACTATTTTAATTTAATATATGGGAATGATTTCTAACATTTTACAATACTCTACACAAATAAAATATTTAATAATCATTCTGAAATGTTGCAATATATTATATAATATTCTATATTTATTTGTATTCAATATTTTAGTTAAAAATAATTTTAATTAAGAAAATGGACAAAATTTCAATTTACATTATGATTTGGATGATTGAAAAAATTCTTACCAAATTTCCTATTATTTTTATCCATTTTAATATGAAAACAAAAATTTAAAAGATATTTAAAATTAAGAATAAACAAAGATAATATGATAGTAACCCTAGGGGTTGGCCTACATGGTGAGGGCAGGACTTAAGTGTGATGCGCCCATGTCTCGGGTTCGAAACCCATTGGGTGCAAACAATCCCGAGATGGGCCCCATACAGAGCCTTTGCCTGCTTTAAGTGGGGCCTCCCGCTAGTGGACGGTGGGATTGGTCCTCTGATTACAATCGCTTGGGATACCGAGTTATCAAAAAAAAATAATATGATAGTGAAGAAAAACTAAAGTAAAAATAAATTTTTGTAGGAATATATTGGAGAAATTATATATATATATATATATATATATATATATATATATATATATATACATTTAAAAACTAAAAAAAAATCACCAACATAAAATGTGTATTTATAAAAGACACAAATTTTTTTCTCAATTTTTTTAAATAATATCATTCTATATGTATTTGATTCAATTAATAATATTCAACTAAAAAATAAATAAATTATAATAAAAAATTTTTAAAAAATAAAATATATTTGAACTATATCTATTCACCAATCAAATGTATATTTTATTTTTCACAATTGTATTTTTAATGCACATATTTCAATATTATGCAAAATCTTTTAAAAAACTTCACCTACCAAAAAAATTAATTTAAAAGTGGGCACTAATTTATATACCTACAATTTATGTGGCGTATCAATCATCTATCATGTGATCTTACATATACAGGATAGCCCACTATCATTTAATTAATTACTTATATGTGGTATCATATGATTAGTGATGGACATATAAATTGATGGCATAAAATCAAATCCATTACATAGGTGTATACTTTTTACTCACATGGAGTGATTTAATTGAGTCATGAAACGAGAGTCCTGTCATTTCAAATAGTCTACACCTCAGTAACAGATATGGCGAGACACGGAAGTAACATCATATAAGAAGACGTCTTTTACAAACCCAGAAAACAAGGCAAGGCAACTCAACTTGGACCTCCCTGCCCTGGTGAACACAACCACGACTCAACTGACTCTTGACTCTGTCTGTACACTTCACCAAATCAGGCATCTCGAAACCTCAAACACTCTATGGGAAACGCTTCTTTGGCAATTGTACACAGCTCAACACGGTTGAGCCATCCCTCTCACTTTGAGGGACCCTGAAACTATCCCCCTAAAAAGAAAAAAGTAAAAACCCATCTTTATTCCCTGATACTGACACCTAAACGACGGGTAGGGTGGGGGAGGGGTGTGTGTATAACATCTCAGTAGACATGGATATCTACACCCACACTCTCCAGACGACTGTTCCTCACCGAGCTTGGAAGCTTCTCTCTTGACACTTTCTGCCCCGTTTGGCAACGAACCCACAAACACGATATCCTGGAAATAGCTGCTTGACTAGCAAACTGTACCCTATAAGCCAGGTTCACTTCAGCCAACATGTTATTCCGACCAGCTAACCCCGATTCAGGGAATTCCTCGTATCCATCAAGATCAGATTCAGTGACCAACACCAACGAAGTTCTCATCAAAGTCTTCCAGGTCGACTTTAGCAGGTAAGCCTAGAATTCGTCTTGGAGAATTAACCAAACAAGTCTCAGTGTCGGGTTTCTTCAATCCTTCATAGTAACCTTGAACAGCCTGCAAAAAAGTGTGTTAGGCATTGTTGACCATGATTCGTAGTATACAAGAAATTGAGAAAATGGATTTTATATACCTGCCACTGGGAGGAGGCTAACAACACCCTGGGCCTAATGGACCTCACAAACTTAAAAGCAGCCTCTGGTGTCATTTGCTTGTGTTTAACCTGTTATAATATGATAAATTTTTAGCAGAGAGGAATCTTTGATAATAGTGGATTTCGTAATAATTTGATTGTTGAACTGACATACCAGGTAACAGAGGACAATCGTGGTGCTGCGTCCTCGGCCAGCCTTACAGTGAACATACGTGGTTTTGCCACAAAGGGCATTGCCTGAAGTGCAAAAGAAAGTGAGCAACATATCCCTCCATGGTTATCTGATGAACAAAATTGTTTATAAATAAAAATTCAACTTACAGTGGATAAATTCTACAGCTTGGCAAATATCTCCATGTGATGGAGCAAAAAGATAATCTCTGGTAGGAATCAACAAGTGCTCAATGCCGTGATCCTATAACACAGAAGCCAAATGTATAAACATTATTCACAACAATCCAATCATAGCAATTAGTCATCTACACATTTCAAGAACTTCAGTATTTCTTCATTAAAATTTCATTTCCTGAATTTATAATTACTACATTACCAGTAGATACAAATAATATATTTTCTCCCCTTATGTTCTTCGTGTCATGTTCCAGTCATGCAACAAGATGAATTTCCCAATTGTACTCAAGTCCAACTTAAACAATAAACATGCATCAGGCATTTTCATCTACACTTTCATAAAGTGCTTGATAGAAAGAAAAATCTGGGATTGTATTAAATACACTGTTGTCTTATGGTCACAATTTGTTTAAAGTGCTTGATGGAAACCTACATCAACTGCTATTAATATTGTTTTTAACTCTCAAGTAAATCTTTTCTAAGTCAAGACAAAGCGAAAAGTATAGAATACCGAGAACTAGAAATTAAACTTACATGATATAGTGAAGTTGGAACCAAAGTCTCATATGATTCATTCAACGTAACCACTCCACCTACGCCAAGAGCCTTCAAGCGTGGTACATCAGTGGGAAATGGGACAGCTCCTAGCAACACATACTACAAAAAGGGTACAAAAAGGTGACATAATATAACAACACAAATTGTCACAAGAAAATACTGTAGAAATGTAACAGTTGCTCGAACAAATTAACACATGAATACAAGCATGGCACATTAAAACTGAATGTAATTCTAATCATATAATCAAGGCATAAGCAGCACAGGGCCTTGCATACAAACATTAATATGAAAGGAAAAACAACCAATAACCCCAAGGCCTAAGGTTGAATTTTGGATTCAAGAACTTGAAATGATAGGATTTTAAAAATCACTCAAAAAATAGTTAAAAAATGAGAGTGATGTATTTCAGATCCCTAAGAGAACACATTAATATAAACAACCACCAATGGATATGTTATTAGCAGATATCAAATCCTTCAGACCAAAGCGAATTTCCAAAAACAATGATGATATCTTCAATCTAAGCAACTCAATCTGCCAGATTTTCATTGTAAAATCCCAACCATTAATATCACATTAAAGTTTTTTCGATTAAATCATTGTTGCTTCTTCGACAACAAATGAATTAATTTACACTTCGATTGATTAAAATTCATCAATCCTATAAATTAAAACCTTATAATTTTAGAATTATGAATTTCTTGGAGACTTTGCCATCTTCTCGAAAATAATACTCCCTCTATCCCTCTTAAAGATTACATATGAGGGATGGCACGGTTTTAATTAATATAGTATTTTATTGTAAAGTTGTTGGTGGAAAGTGTAAGAAAAATAAAAAAGTAGAAAGAGAGTGCAAGTAAAGTAGAAAAGTAGAGTATTTTATTATAAAAGTGGGGCCACAACTTTATAAAAAGGAAATGTTAAGATTTAAGTGGGATACCCGAAATGGTAAATTGTAAAGCTTAAAGAGGGACGGAGGGAATACTATATTAAGTTCATCAAAATGGCACCAAATTCACATAAATTCAAAACCAGTTTCAACCAAATTTCCACGACGTTTAACACTTCAAAATTTAAATAAAGAAAATATTTCTATCTGACTTGACTTCAATCCATTAATTTCATAATGAAAGAAGTCAAATGATATTCTGTCTGAAATCCAAAAATAAAAAAACTTAGAAGGCATTAAACATTAAAATTGCTTTAGCAGTTTGTTATACTTTAACGCTAGACGTCAAAAAACTTCAACAGCATCCATAAAGAGAACCGTATAAAACAATCGGAGAA
Source organism: Paraleonurus japonicus (assembly GCA_030762865.1). Classification (NCBI taxonomy): domain Eukaryota; kingdom Viridiplantae; phylum Streptophyta; class Magnoliopsida; order Lamiales; family Lamiaceae; genus Paraleonurus; species Paraleonurus japonicus. The sequence goes on from CM061061.1 coordinate 37,336,419, forward strand.
CACTCAGAAAATTGTCCTGACTCGTAGCTTTACACCTGTGATGACGGCACCAATGAGGAATAACTCACCGACTGAAACAGATAATAATCCTCAATCAAGGTAATAACTATCTAACCAAAGAACAATAAAGTAAATATAGTCTTGGCTACAAGAACCTTCAGAAAGAGAGATCAGTTTGTTCAATCTTTAACCAACGAGTCATGAACATCAATACTGAAATAATATTAATATAATAAAGAACCGGAACTACAATCAGAATTATAAACGACATATGATATATCAGATTTGATTATTTCCCACAAGTATGTTGTTAATACTTTTAGCTAGAAGTCCAGAAATTTCAACAGCATTTATTAAGAGAACCACATAAAGCAGCTGGAAAACACGTAATAGTTTGTCCAGACTCGTAGCTCTACACCTTGATGACCGCAAGGGTAAGGACAAAACTCACCGATTGAAAAATAGAAGATCTTAGGAGTACAGATAACAATCCTCAAACATGGCAATACACCATGCTTTCATCCCTGCTCAATCAAGATCCCCATTAAGATGATTTATTGGAAGAAGTGACCCAAATACTTTACTATATTTAAATCCCTAGAAAATGTGAATCCTTGTTCTTGCTTCTCTATAAATACATATATCTCAGTCATACATGCATATCACTAATATTAACAGGCTGAAATATAGGTAATTCAAAGCAAGTACGTTGTTTACAAAATCAGTTATCACTAATGTAACTCAATAAGACAATGATATATTTTCTTTAAAAAGGAGTTCGACTACCATTAAAAAATCAAACAGTAAACAAAATAAAATTGGCAACAAGAACCTTCAGAAAGAGTGATCAGTGCATTCAATGATTTCAATCTTCAAACCTGTGAGCCATGAATATCAACTACTGGAATCCAATAATATAGCCAAACACCAGAAACTACAATCAGATGCTAAACAACACAACGTATATAGATTATATCCCACAAACACACAAGATTACAGTTAAGAAGATATAAAACAGTGTCATAATCAAAGATTATAGATACCTCATCAACGCGATCCCACCAGCGGAACTCGGTCTGTATCTTATTCCGCACAACATTATACAACAACGTTGGGTAGAAAAGCGCCCGAGCCCCTGCTCCGACCAACAGCCTTTTCGGGTCCCAGACAACCATGGCGCCCTTATAAACATCACTGCAGACTTGCTGCTCGACACTCTCAGCATCCCCCTCTTTCAGTTCCTCAATATACATCTTTTTAAACTATTTAGTAACTCCACAACCCAGACTACAATGAATTAGAATAGAAACCTTCAAACCAATCCAACCAAATATAACGGCAATTAAACCGTTAAATTATCCACCGAGATATCAAATTTCCACCCACAAACCAGAAACCCCCAAATAAAACCTAATTCAAGAAATTCACAAAATACTATATTTAAGAAAAAACCCGCAGCCCTATTCACACAAAAGCCCGCATCGATCAACAGCAATAGAATCCCCCAATTGCTTTAACCCTACACCAACTTCGACAATCCCGAGAAATGAACTTCGAATCCGGATCACGAATTGGCATGTTCATATAAACTCAAAATTAACCTCCAAACAACAGAATAAATATTAAAGGAAACAGGACAATTTGCTCAAAGATGAAGAAAAGAAAATTCGGGAAGCATGTCAAGAGAGCCTTTCGATAGTTGTTGGGTGTAGTTTTCTTAGGAAGTGTGTGCGCCAAAAAACAACATACCAAAAACGCAATATAACCGATGGCGATGAGAGAGGGAGATTATTTCTTTGGAGAGTCTTTCTCTCTCTACCTTTCCTTTTCACTCAACAAATCCTGCTGAAAAACAGAACTAACGTTTTATCTTCTTTTCCTTATTACAGTGCGCCAATTTATAATTGTCAAACCCGAATTTAAATCGAATTTACCCGTTTCGTCCGAATCTTGATACCGGGCCCCGCCCACCGCCTATTTCCTAGGTCTTCTTTTAAATGAATTCTCTATATTTCGTTTGTAAATTTTTTTATAAATTAGTAATTTTTTGGTGCGATGCGCGATTTAATATTATAAATTTTAAATGTGTAATTAAAATATAAATTTAATTTATTAATTTTTTACTATTATTTTTGTTAATATATAAATTATATTGTTTACCCATGAATATATTACAACTATTTAATTAATTCTATAATTTTTAATAGTTGCTTGATCTCATTACAAATATTAATATTCAACAAAACTTATATAATCTAAAATTAAATTATTTAAATTCAACTCATATAATTAAATCTTAAATAAAATTATTTAAATTCAATTTATATAATTAAAGCTAAAATAATAATAATAAAATAAATATTTTAGATCTAAATTTATTTTTATATGTGCAATACTTATGTTAAATTATAATTTTTAAAAAGAATTAAGTTGATATATAATGTATTAAAATTAGATTTAAAATTAAAATATACTATGAAAATTTGAAATTATTGATGTAAAGTAAAAAATAAAAAGAAAAGTTAATTCTTTCTCCTTTTATGGAGAATGAGACTAACTATTACACTATATGACAAGTGTATTTCACTTGCTTTCTTCTTATATTTAATTTTCTCTCTCTTAACTTCTACTTTTATATATATATATAGATATATAGATTTCGGAGATAGATAGACATACAATAAAATAATAAATAAAAATACTAAAAATAGAATCATGAGTTGTATCTATCTCTCCGAAATTTATAAAAAAATAGAGAGAATTTGTGTCCTAGGTTTTTCTGATAATGTCACTGCTTTTGTAGAATTATATCAATCAAGCCTAATTATGAGAGTATCTCATTGTGACTCGATATTAATTTTTAATAAAAATTATTCCTTCCATTTAATACTTTTAATGGTGATAGGATATTTTTTTAATTTTAATAAGAGAGTAGAAATAACAATTTTAATAAAATATAATTTTTAAGAGTTATATTTTCTCCTTAAAAAAGGTGACTTTATTAATAAATGCACTCTCCTTAAATAGAAAATGAAATATTCTTATTTCTCACGTTTCCTGAAAAAGTTGTATCAAAAATTAACTTTCCTAAGATATTGATACCATGAATGATATATATTTGTACGTAAGGGCTTTAATTGAAATAATTGTATATCATCACAACTTATAATATAAAGACATGTTTATTGTTTACGATTTGTTGAGATCTTTTCTTTATTTGGTAATTGGTATATAAAAGCATTGAAAGGAAATTATTTAGGATGGAATGGAAATGGGCGGTGCGGATATTTGAAGATTTGTACCGTCTCAGTGGTCTGAGAAAGACGGAGCGGTATGATCGATTCAAATATTTTTTTATTATTATCATTATAAAAATTTTGTACATAATTAATATATAAATATAATACTCCATACAATTGAAAGTTCAATTGAAAAAATAAATAAATAATATTAAAAAGCATGTTTATGAATTTATTTTCATCATTTGAATTTTGAAGATGTTAATGTCAATAATTTTTTTAGTTGAAGTATCACATTCTATTTCATACTAGTATTATGTTTTATCAAGACGTATATTGATCTAAAAAATAGGGGTATATGAAACTGAATTATTATTATTATATACTACTATAAAAAAATATAATAATATTATTATATATCTCATATATGTTAGATACTATATTATATATTAAATTTTAGTAAACAAAATGGATCAAAATGATCTGGTCGGATCAAAAGTAACACGGGTGAAGGTGGGATGAATATAAATTAGCATACGTACAATTATTAAGTTTTTTGTAATCTTTTGAAGTTGCATAAATAATTAATTATGCTATCGAATTGAGTAGTATTTGTGTACATATTGTACACAATAAAAGATTGTATGTAAAAATTTGATTACAATGTAATATTATTTTAGGTCTTTGCATAGTATTAGTTTGGTTACGGTGTAGTATTATTTCAAATATTGTATAGTATTAGTTTTGTTACATTGTATTATTATTTCAGACATTGTATAGTATTATTTTTTTTTATCGGGCAAAGTGTGACTCGAACCCATAACCTTTGGGTCATAGATAGTGGAGCTCTAACCACTTGAGTTATATCACTTCGTCGTATAATATTAATTTAGTTACGGTGTCTTATTAGCAACATTGTATAGTATTAGTCTAGTTACATTGTAGCGTTAGGTAAAAACATTGTGCATACTATTTTTAGTGTACACAATGTGCACACAAATATTTACAATATTATATTACTTTAGTGGACGATGATATAACAACGTTTTTAATATACAATTTATATTGTATATTAAAAAGTATACAATATAAATATTAAATTGAAATGAAATGAAATGAAGAATCCAATTATACGGTTTATACCCTCACCTTTAATATAAAGTGAGAGACTCGTTCTCCTCGAATTTTGTTTTTTTTTCCCTTCTTATTAAATTAGCATTAATTCCAAGTTGAATCGTTCGAACTAAAAAAATTCTAATAGAAACTACTCTTCAAAAAAACAGAATTGAAAAACATTGTAATGAAAAACTCATTTCCTATCCCTGGTCCGTACACATTCGAATTTTATTAAATTTGATAATTTTTGTGTGAAATTGTGTCATAGTGAGATGGGTTATAATTTAAAAATAATATTTTAATAATTTAGTTGGAATAAATGTTAATTTATATTGATTTATTAATTGTCTTCCCATAAAAGCATCTCATACCAATTTTTATCAATAAATTTTTGCAAGAACTTAACGGGTCAGTAGCTGGGCCGTTGATCGCTCCGCAGTGTCATAGACCCGGATCCTTCCACTTTCTTACCGCGGTAAATTATAAATTTATAATGATTCCTAATTCCGACAGTTACTTGTTTTATTCTTTTCCCTTTAAGACAGTAATATTTATTTTTCTCTGTGTAACGTTAATATAATATGCCACGTGGGAATATTTCCTTTGACTGTTACCTATCCTTTGAACAAGAGTACGCCATTTGTTTTAAGCGACTAGTGGTTTCTTCTTAGCCGCATCCTGTTTTAATAAATTTTAATTTTAATTTACAGGCTGTTTTATTATTATTATTTTCGATTTTAATTCATAAGTCGTACGTACAATATTATTTAATCTTATCTCTTTTCGATTTGGGTCAGGTCAAGCGTAATGTTTTTGTATCAGTTAAGTATGGGTTTTTATGTTAACCTATTATCACATGTCTCTGTACCAACGGAATTAAATATTTCTTAGAATTTGAAAATTCTGACTGTAAAATTTTGCAAAATATAAAATTAATAATTAGACAATATGTCTATTGTTTAAAACATTTAATCGGGTAAATGTAAAATCGAGATTCAAATTAAATGGCAAATGCATTGATTATGGCCGAGTAATTGAGTTCTAACTTACCTGAATTAGACTGACTTATAATACTTTTATAGGTCAGATATATTAGAAATCCGAATTGATGAATTGGATGTAGAACTAACATGTAGATCGTTAATTAATCTTGAGCGTAAATATTATATGTATTAGATGTATCGTGCAATTTATTTATTTTTTTAATAATATCAACTATTTTTATTGAAAAATACAATTATTTTTACTTATATTTTTCAATAAAAACAAATATACTTTTATATAGTAAATACAACTAATACAATTTTAAAAGGTATTTGAATTGCATAATTCACCTAATATATACTAGGCTCGTTCTATCCCTAAATAATTTCAACCATTGCTTTATTTGGGTGAATTATATTTGGGACAAGTTGATATGTCGATTTGATTCATTTTACGAAAAATTAGATACCAATATTTAGGTGTGAATTTTTAATTTTAATAAAAATAATGTAGTAATTAATAGAGTAAATTTAATGTCTTGGTTGATGGTTCACAATCCTTTTGGTCCGAACGCCGATAAAATAAATTAATACTTTTGGTTCCATAAGTATTAAAAAAAAAAACCATTTATGCAATTAAATGGTCCAATTGGTAACCTAAATTAATTTATAAGTATAATGGCAAAATGACAAACCTATGTTTTAAAAGCGGAAGCGGAGGTTGAACCGGACACTCGGCCGCTTTTGGTTAGACCGGTTGGATCGGCCGACCTGCTAAGTAAAGTGGTTGAGCCATTATGACGTCATAATTATATAATATATAATAAATATATAAATATTTTTCCCTTGTAATAATAAATCATATGTACAAATTATGAAGAAAATCAAATAAATATATATCTACCATTGCAAATTAAAGTTCAATTTTAATAACCTTAATCAAATGTCAACATTACTAAAACAAGTTCACCAAATGTCATACAAAACATCAAATATAAAACCAAATTAACCATAAAAAATTGCAAAAAAACCCTAAATTTTTATTTTTCCCAATTATTCTCGAATCGCCGGTTGACCGATCCGACCGGTGACCGTTCAACCCGATTTTGCCAATTTTGGGCGGTTCGTGGCCGGTTCGATAGGAGGCCGGTCCAATGTGGTTGGGCCGCTCGTGAGGCATGCCAGTAGCGGTCGGACCGTCCGACCGGCCGGTCCGATCCGCTTTTTAAAACATAGCGACAAACCAATACATATATATTTTGGAGTTTTGTAATAATGATTTATTCGAAAAGGTATATATGCATTTGGAATTCAAACAGTATATGCGCAAAGTGAATATGTGCCTAAAGGTATACATGCAATTGGATTTCTCGATTCAAAATTATATTCTCTCTCATATGCCAACTTCAAAATATAATTTTTTTATTTTTTTTATCAAATATAAAATATAGCTTATATAAAAGAACAAGTACAAGCACAATCAAGTTATAAACTGCTCAAACAATCGCTTCAAATAAATCGAGAGGAGTGGAGGGACTAGCGCAATCTCCGCTTGCCGAGAACCGGTCTCCGATCTCAAAAAGAGAAAAATTCAGCAATCTCATTTTAACAAGTCAAAGATCCACTAAAAGTCAAAACTCAACAGTCGGGGACCCACAAGTAACCTCCATAAGGGAGAGGAGCGCACAAGGTGATGAAAACCGAACACGGCGTCGAAACTTCACCACCAAAAGACGAAACAACGAAAAATGGTGAGCAAAAACTAGAAGACTACAAAAGATCAAGAAAAACATAGAAATAAACAAAACTAAAAGACTAAGGGGATCCTTGGTTTGTTGAAAGGAATTAGTATGGTAATGGGTTTGAAAGTATTGAGGAATGGTAATGGATATGTTAGTAATTGTTGAGTTGTTTGGTTTATATGTAGGTATGACTATCATTATCATAGAAAGTGTTTAATTTTGATAAAAATTATTGATAATTAAAATTATTATTAACTCTTTTTTAATATTAAAAAATATACTATATAATAATCATACTTAATATTAATAAATAATTTAGAAGGCAAAATAAATTTCTAAAAATTATATATAAAATTTTAAAAAGCAATAACTTTCATTTTTCCCAAAATTGAGAGGAATGAATGTATGACTTTCATTACTCACTTTTAATATATCAAAATTTGATTCCCCAACCAAACATCACATTCTCCTTTCATTGTGATTCCTTAGCTTTAAAGGTGTTAACCAAGCACCTCCTAAAAAAGCAAAACTAAAATGCTACAAAATCTAAAAACCAAAACAATCAAAGACACAAAAAAACAAGGTTAACGGGACGATCCATCAACTAGCCGTTACATGCACGGCGTCGTTGGAAGGATCATCCCCTTGGCCCACAAACATCGATGGCGGTCGAGCTAGTGACGGCAAAAGACAGATAATAATGGAAGGTGGGGGAAGCGGCCTTATTTTTCCTTCTTTTTCTCTTTAGATTTGTAGACTTCTAGACCTCATTTTACCGTTTTTTGTTTCTAGGTTAGAGATATGTAAATAGGAGTTTGGCTGGATTACTGGTGATGATTTGAGGTTATATGTATAGTGAGAGAGAGTGAAGAGTTTTTAAAAGAGAGAGTTTCAGAGATTAACTTCAAAATATAACTTGTAAATACGCTGATTGATAAAATTAAAATATAGGAGATGAAGATAATTACCGATACAGAAAATCTGATTTGAAATATGTGACGTGTTCTTTAAAATCTATTATTTGCTTTACATCAAAACTACTATACAACTTAATAATAATTGTTGAATGAGAATAAGTAGCTTTACCCTTATTTTCTTGTGAAATTCAAATATATTTTTAAATAATCTTTCCTCCGTCTTTGAACTATCTTTATATATAAAAAGGGACACTTATTAAGAAAACTAAAATTAATGTAGGAGAGAAAATAAAATATAAGAGTATTTTGAGTAGTTGAATTAGATAAGGTGTATGAGAGAGAATAAAGTAAGAGTATCATTTTTTAAATTTAAATGGTATTGTGAGGTGTAGTTTATGGAGTGTATTCCAAATTTGGGGTGTGAAGATAGTTAAGGGACGGACCGAAATAAAAAATTGTGAAGATAGTTTTGGGACGGAGAGAGTGTTATTTATTTATTAAATAATATTATTTTTAAACTATTATATTTTAATAAAATAATTAATATTTAATACGATAAATTAATGGAGTTAGTGTTCTTTTTAATTTCAGACGGTGATGCGGAATCTGTTCAATCGAGGATTACCAATTACAAATTAAAGAAATTTTGCAATTAACTATGTAATTTACATGTTTATAATTAATTGTAAATGGTCTTATCAGCTAAATTTATTTGCTGCAACAAAAAATGAGGCCCAGGTTTATTGGGCTAAGTTTTTAGGACTCTTAATGGGCCGATTTTATACATTTATAAAGATACAGACTCAAATTCGTGAAACGTTCTTTAATTTTATATTGGTTTAAGTTTTTTACTCCCCTTTGCCAAAAAAGAAAAAAGTTTTTACCCCCTAACACAAAAATTTGTATACTTCCCTTCTTAGTTTGTCACACAAAATTTGCATACCCCAAAATAAAAATATTCCCGACAACCTTCACCCTCAAAATATATACATATTTACTCTTCATATCATTACTTTTTAGGCCCCACATATACTTAATCTAATTTTTTATTTTATTGATAAAAATTTACAAAATCACCTCTCAATACTCCACTCATTACATTTTCGTTTTAAACTTTGTGCCAAAAATTTCCGCAAACTTTTGCGGGACGGAGAGAGTGTTAGGAGACGTTTGGTTGAAAATTCTTCATTGAGAATAAGAATTAGTATAAGATAATTATGGTATTTAATGAGAATAAATATTGGTGAACGACATTATTTTCTCTCTTAAATAAGGTAATCATTATCATTATGATTAATTTTTTTCCATCTACATTTATTTCTTCTCAATCATTCCCTCCACTACCAATAATAAGCCTTCTTTTGTCTCATTTTTTTCTTAAATTGGAGTACAACACCAGTATTGTAACTAATATGGGGGCATTCATTCTTCTAATAAATTTAGACACATAGGAGAAAAATTAAATTTATTCTTATTCACGTTGAAAAACTCGTAACAAACACACCTTAATTTTTGTCTCACTTCGTATATAAAAAAACATCACTACAATACAAATATAGCACAGAACTAAAATCTTGCTATGAATAAAAAATCAAGTTAAATAAAAATTTGAATTTTTAAATCCTTCCTCCATAAAAAAGATGGATTCATCAGATCGAATCATCACTATATAATTATTTAATAAAAATAAAATATCTAACATCAACTTCAGAAGTTTTATTATATATGGGATTTGGGATACCATCTCTATGTGCAGCGAGATAATGTTTTTTTGCATGATTTTGACAGTTTAAATATATTAAATGACAACCCCAACAGTCACCTACCCCTGATCTAAATTTATTGAAAAATTTATGATTTTGTCGATAGTACAATAGATACAATATTATATTTTGGGAGATTCTCTATTCAATAATAGGGGTTGGAAAAATATCGAAAATTTTAAGTATACCGTATTTATCGAATCGAAAATACCGAAAATACCAATTTTTTCGATATACCGTAATTTTCAGATGCAGTAGCAGTATACACATTTATAATTTTCGGTAAAAAAACATGTGTCGGTATTCGTTATGTTCGGTATACCACAAATTCGGTATGAAATGATATACCAAAATTTGGTATGGACCGGTATATACCGATACCGTTCAAAAATCGATATCGAAATTTCGATGCGGTGGCCGTAAGTAATTATTTTATACCAAAATTTCGACGGTATCGGTATGAAAATTTATATACCAAAATTTTTGAGTACGATAATGACGATATGAAACGATATTTCTAAGATACCGCACTCGAACCAACCCTACTCAACAAATTACACGATAATTTTTTTCTTTTTTAACAAAAAGTGAAAATATATTGATTAACACAAGCAAATAATATTATCATAATGTTCTTAATAAAAAAATCTACCTACATAGTTTACCATCATCACACTCATGACCCACCTTTATCATTTATCTAATACACCCATTCAAATTCGTTCCAGTTTTTAGAACGAATCCTCCATATGTTCTAATTTCAAGATTTATTTTATTTTGTAGAAAACAAAAAAAAATGTTGGAACTAACTAAAAAAATTGAAACAATTCACGCGAATCGTTACATTTCATTAATTTATTCCACATTTTGGAACTAATTAAGAAAATGAAACGAATTCGTCCCACATATCCCTCTATCGTGAGCAAATTTTAAAAATTAAATGGAACGGATTTGTTAAACATCTCATTCCATGTGGCCAAATTTTGAGGGATTGGTGGACCACGTTTTTTATAAAGATTTTTACGTACGAATTGATAAAAATATATTATGGACATATTTCTATTATTAAAATGGAATAAAAGGACCACATCGTCAGCAAATGAAAATTATAGTACTCCGAATGATATTATTATTATTACAACTGTGCGTCAACAGTATTGGGCCATTGGAAATAAATATTTCAAAATGATGAAGCCCAACTGGCCGATGTGGTCACAGCTCCACATAAAATATTTTTTTCGTTTTTAATCAAATTTTTAAATATAATATATTAAATTTAAAAATTAAATTTTTATTTAACACTTATATTAAATATATTTCAAAATAAAATATCAAAATTTTATTTTTTAATCTAAGCGATTACCTTGAGTATTTATAATAAATGTATTAAGAACAATATAAAAATTCAAAATATAAGTTAAGTGGTTAGAGTTCAACTAGGACATGAGTTCGAGTCATTTTTGGCCGATTAAAAAAATCTAAATATAAAACACATATAAAATATTTTTTATAATGTAAAGAAGAAAAAAATATTTAATAAAAATAATTCTTTTAGAAATGAAAAATTGGCGATTTAAGGTTAGAAATGGAAAAAAAAGGGTCTTGAATTGAGACAAAATGAATAAAATTGAATCTTAAATTAACAAAAAATTAAAATTAGATCTTGATTTGAGACATTTTAAAATTCAAGGCTTAAATTGAGACTCAATCTTTTTTTTTTTTTTTTTTTGCCCTTATATGAATTCTTCCTATATTTAATACATATTTACACTTTTTTATCACACAATTTTATCTCTCTTACTCCCTCGATCCCAAAAAGTTATGCACACTTTCCTTTTTTAAATGCACAAGTTATGCACACTCCTAAAAAGAAAACATCACACAATATTTATACTTTTACAATATCATTTAAATTTAAAAATGTCACTCTTGTTCTACTTTACTTTATTCTCTCTCCTACTTTATTTCATTAAATCATTCAAAATATTATTACACTTTATTCCCTCTCTTATCCTTTATTCTAAAAAAGTTAACAAAATTAATTTTTCTTAGTTTGTGTCCCAAGATATGTGCATAACTCTTCGGGAAGGAAAAAGTATATCAAAAAGCAATAAAAAATTTCACCGAAATGGAGTGAGTATATTTTATAAAATTGTCGTGTTTTTATTTTTATTTTATTTTATTAAAATTTTTTTTTTTACGTGCATGTTTAAAATTATATGAAGACTTTTGCAATTTTATGTCTTCTAAAATTTAAAATTTCACATAAATTGACTTTGGTTAGTCATCGATTGCGGTCGACGAAAGGAGATAATTCAAATGAAAACATCATTCTATAAGTTAAATAAGAATTATTATTTACAAGTTGGTTTGGATGGAGAGAAAAGGCAAAATACTCGTTTTTATAAAAGATAAAAAAATTATGATGTAAACGAGATAAAATAGAGTACTCTAGACTTTAAGTGGAACGGAGTATATTATTCGCAAAACACTGTTTTTAAGATAAACCAACTGCCTATATAACACGAATAGAAAACATTACTGAACAGAAAAACAAACCAGAAAATAAAGACACAGAACCAATAAGTTTTTTTGGTAAGTAAAATTTATTAATGATGCAGTAGGGTACAGGCAATACCCAATCACAAAATTGTTCGTATACACAGAACCAATAAGTAATACATGAATAATGCGAGCAGAGTTTCAAAATGAAAGCATCATCAATCTGAATTTGGAATTTTGGATCATCCAAATCCCATCAATCTACAGAAGACCCTTTTCTCTGCAGGATTTAATAGCTCCATCAAACATTTCCTCCAACCCGTTTTCGTACTTAAATCCAGTTTGTTCAAGTTTCTCCGTCGAAACTACTGATGCTTTAACAGCTACAACATCTCTCCAAGAACTGCATAATTAAAAAAATGGCGTATAATTCCCAGAGAGAAATATGGAAGTTTGATGAGAGAGATACTTACTCCGGATTAGGCATCTTAAATTCAGGATATCTACCAGAAATCATCTCATACAGCTCTTCTATTTTGTACTTAGCAGCGGCAACGATATACCGCCCTTTCGCCTCCCCATGCTCAAACAAATGAATATGAGCTCTGGCCACATCATCGACATGAACTAAACTCGTGTCTTTCAAGTGCGCGTAATGTTTATCATCACCTGCACCTCACCAAAACATATAATTACTCAACTTAATAATCACAATTTATTTCTCAAAAAATTCGAAAATTAATACCGAAAATGAGGGCCATGGAGACGTAAACAGAATCAGGTAAATGAGGACAGATGAAGGGGCCAGTAACCCAAGAAGGAAGCACCGAAACAAGATCCAATCCAAGTTTCTCTGCAATTTCAAACGCCGCTTTCTCTGTCAAAGTTTTAGTCACGACATAAGGTCCCGCAAATGCCCCTAAGCTTCGGATAAATTCCACATCAGTCCACGAGTTTTCATCGAAGATGCCTGAAGTGTCAGCGGCACTGTTGAAAAACGCTGCCGATGTACTGGAAGTGTAAACTACACGTCTAACCGTTTGTGAATCGGCGCAGGCCTGTAATATGCTTTCTAATGCACTTGTTGCCCTTTCAATTTTGACTTGTTCCGATTCACTCTCGCCGAAATCTATAGGGTGGGCCATGTGGAAAACTCCGGCGCAGCCGTTCATGGCGGCCGCGAAGGCGGCGGGGTTATCCAAATCCGCGTTGAATATGCGTAGCCTTTCTGATGCGCCGGGGAGATTCGTGATGAAACTTATGTCCCTTCTCTGCTCTGCTCATGATTGAAATCAAATTAAATGACTGTCACAACTATTGAAAAATATAATGAAATTTTGACTTTAATATAGATATAGATATATACCTGCATGAATTCTTACAGTTGCGTTGACAGAATAACCATCTTCGAGAAGCCTCTTGATCATCCATGATCCCAGAAAGCCTGTTCCTCCCGTTACACACACTTTTTCTTTCTTGTTTTCCTGCATCCTCTCTCTCTCTGTGATCTATATCAACTTTTTCTCTCTATTTTTGAGTCCGTATCAGAGACATAAAGGCATGTGATTAAATAGTGACGAAGATGGGGTTATTCATGTCTTTTAATGAATTTTAATTTGTATAAAATAGTTTTTTTCTTGGTCAAAGAATTTATATAAAAATAAGAATATACGTAGGTTCATTTAGAAATTAATAAGGTAATTGTTTTATAAAGTCAAAGTATTTAAATGATGATTTAAGTATGATAATAATATACTTTTCTTGGACAGTGAAATAAGTCAAGTAAACATATTTTTAATGGATAAAAGAAAGTACTAAATGCTAGGCGATTGGATGAAAATAATTATATGCCTATTTGTGGGTACAAAATTATATACTCACCTTATGGTGTGATGTCACATAATTGAAAAGTCCACAAGAATTAATTAATTGTTTATGTGATACGACAAGTGAACATATAAGTTTGTACACGTTCATGTTTGGGCATACAATGATTTTGGGGTGATTAGGTGTTTAAATGTAACTGAAATTTATATTTAATTCCACATTTTCCCGATTTCTGATTAAATAAAAACACGGCATTCATACAATAATTCAAAGACAAACATTTCGTATCCCCTATATACTAATAGAGAGTTTTAATTTGCTTAGTTGTCATCTTCTCATTCATTTTGATGATGTGTCTTCTTTTCATTAAGTTTATATCTATGCATTAAAATAAATTGTATTATGTGACATCATAATATTGAGTAATGTGATGATGTGTCAATAAGTAATAAATTTTTTAAATTAAGAAAAACTTATGGAATGATTAATATTGAAAGATTTAACTAATTTAATAAATCTCTTAAAGTAAGTATATTATCTCAAAGTATTTCTCTTTATAAAAATTTGATATTATATAATTTTAAATTAATGTGATATTTTACTTTATATAATATAATTCTAAATATGTGATTTCTCTTAAATCTTAATATTGAGTATAGTGATTAATTCTTAAATCATAATATTGAGTATAATGATTAATTCTATTTATATCACAATTTTAAATAATATATAATAGTATAAATATTATATTACAATTTGATGTATTGAAAAATAAAATTTTAAAATATACAGAAAAATTATTACATACTTTTATACATATATCGGTTGAATATATTTATTTTATAATATAAATATATTATTTTACACAATAAATTAATTAATTTATATATATATATATATTATAATATATTATGTTATCAATTTAATTTGAGAACAACTCGCGTAAACGCGGATACTAATCTAGTACTTAATAATTTAGCTTGACCTTTCAAAAAAAAAAATTATTTAGCCTGAAGAGTGGGCCAACATTGCAAAAATTAATAATAAAGTCTTGCATAGTTTTGCACCATTTATTCCAATAATACGCAAAGAAAAACACTAGCCAAACCAGAAACGGAACACACTTGAGGGATGCCACGAGAAACACAGATTTTCAACAATCTAACAATCAACATCAACATCAATTTAGAGAATGCCCTTCTCTTTGCAAGTTTTAATTGCTCCATCAATCATTTCCTCCAACCCATTTTCGCACTTGAATCCAGTTTCTTCAAGTTTCTTCGTTGATATCCCAGAAAATTTCACAGGCACTACATCCTTCCAGGATCTGCAAATATATTTTAAAAATAAAAATAAATTACGATAGCCCATTAATAAATAATATTTGAGTCATAAGGAAATGGAAACTTACTCAGGATTTGGCATCTTAAATTCAGGGTATCTTGCAAAAATCATGGCAGAAAGCTCTTCAATTTTGAAATCAACACCAGAAACAAGGTACCGCCCTTTTGCCTCCAAGTGCTCGAACAGATGAATATGAGCTCTAGCAACATCATCCACATGAACTAAACTCGTATCTTTGATGTGCCCATAATGCTTGTCATCCCCTGCAAATGCAATGCATTTACCAAAATAACTTTCAAGAAATCCAAACAATTAATTATTCAAAATAACAAAAATAAATAAATACCGAAAATGAGGGCGAGGGAGACGTAAACGGTGTCAGGGATAGCAGGGGAGATAAATGGACCGGTGACCCAAGTAGGGAGCACGGAGACAAGATCCAAGCCGAGCTTCTCCGCAATATCCAGGGCAGCTTTCTCTGCTAATGTTTTGGTGACAATATAGGGTCCCCCGAATGTCCTTAAACTTCTGATTAATTCCACATCAGTCCATGAGTTTTCGTCAATGACGCCAGTGGGGCTGAAAGCAGCCGACGACACGCTGGAAGTGTACACCACTCTTCTAACCGTTTTCGAATCGGCGCAGGCCCCTAAAATGCCTTCTAATGCGGTGTTCACCCTTTTGATTTTGACTTCCTCTGATTCCGTCTCTGCGAAATCTAGAGGGTGGGCCATGTGGAATACGCCGTCGCAGCCGTCTATGGCGGCGACGAACGTGTCCGGCTTGTCTAAATCGGCGTTGAATATTTGAAGCCTTTCTGACGCTCCGGGGAGGTTCGTAATGTAGCTGATGTCCCTTTTGCGCTCTAAATCATTTATCATTATTTAGTACTACTTTAGAATAATAAAAGTAATTTGAAGAGATTTTGATGAAAGATTAATTTTACCAGGATCAATTCTAACAGTGGCGTTCACTGAATAGCCATCTTCTAGAAGCCTCTTGATCATCCATGATCCCAGGAAGCCTGTTCCTCCGGTTACACACACTCTTCCCTTCTGCTGCACCATATTTCTCACTGTTTTTTCCCTCTATTTGTGATTGTGGGTGACAATCAGAGCCATGCATTTGCTTTATAAATAAGAGATTTTTTGTAAAATAATAGTAATGATTTGATTTGGCTCACAATAAATAATGGGGCCGGCAGGCATTACGACGACGAAGCATCTTGCAGGTGGCCCATGGATGTCAACAACTTTGTGTAATTAGTTAATTAATTAATTTACCTTTTATACGAACAGATCAAGATAGAAATTCACGTGTTTATCACTGTGGCGATCAGCTTATTTCAGACATTAGGTTGGAATAATTTATGATGTTTTTAAAGTCACGTTGTATCAGACATTAGGTTAATTAGCACGTCCGCTGCATGTTATATCTATGTTGTATCAGAATTTGGATTAGAACAAAGCCCATTCACCGAAAATCATGATCAATTTGTTCAAAAATCTAATGCAATCATTCCTTAAAAACTCCATTTATAGAATGTACGTGTTAGAACTCCACTATTTAATCAATTTGATAAAAGTAACTGAAGGGGTTTATATGTTGTTACATATGAAAAGTCAAATTTTTAAAAAGAAGAATACAAAAATACTAGGATTATTAAGAATAGGGATCGATTAGGCAAAATAAAAAGCAACGGGAGTAAAAGGGCTCAAAAATATTTCCCAACCACTAGTCACTTTTAGATTAGTATAGATGTGTTTGACTAATAGGTGTGTGATTTAAAAAAAAATATTATTTCTATCCAATTTTAAGTAGTCAAATATACTCAGAGTCTCCAATTTTAATATGTTATCTCAAAATAAAAAGTCTTTTACTTATTTGTAACCTCATAATATACACTTATTTACACCGGATCTTATATTTTTTTAACCAATTTTCTCTCTATATTAATGACTTGATAACAATATTCTTTACTCCCTCCTTCCTATAAATATTTGTACCATTTTATGGGCACACAAAATAAGAAAATAGAGTAATGAGTTTGAATTGGAGGGGTAATTTTGTAAATTTTTATGTATAAAGTAAGAAATGAATTAAATTGTGTGCATGTGTGAGGCAAAAATAATGTCATTTTGTATAATATTTGTATCATGTGAGAGTGAAGTTTATAGTAGGGTTTCTATTTTTGGGGTGTGCAAATTATCTTAGTACGTTCAAATAAAAATTGTGCAAGTTATTATGAAACAGAGAGTATTTTTACCAATTTTTTTATTTTATACATAAATAACTAATATTTCTTAAAATTTGTGTTCAACCTATTTGTCTAATTAAATTTGGAGTACTAATTTAAGATACATATTTTAAATTGACAGAAAGACATGTTTAGAATCCAAACAATGAATACGTTTGGAACATGAAAGATGCAAAAGGAGATTGGTCTTATAATTATAAGTCGATGAGAAAGGTATAATTAAAAATAGTTGAATAATAAGCACTTAAACAGTTAAACTCAGGATATGATCTGCTTGCCACAAATAAACTCACACAGCTCGCTCTTCTATTTTGATCTCAACACCACACAAATTAGTCATGCATTTAGTAGTTAATACTTACTAAAAAAGAAGTGCTAATAACGTGGGCCTTTTTTTCCGTTATTGGGCCAAATTGGGTGATTATTTAGAACTAATCAACATTGGGCCAAATTGGATGAATTCGGGCCTGTCCTTGGTGATGTGGGTTTGGGCTTCGGAGGACAGGTGGGCATTGTTAAAAGCGGCCTCAATCAAAGGTACGGGGTCCACCATGGCTGTTTACATTCACAATTTCACATCCTGTTAGCACTGCACCGTCACTCGCAATTTCACATCGAAAATGAATAAGCAAGCAGTGGAAGAAGGAGCGCGAATTCCCTTTAGTGAGAGGCCCGAATGGGCTGACGTCCGGCCCGTACCCCAAAACGACGGCCCGAATCCAGTCGTGCCGATTGCTTACACCGATGAGTTCAGCGAAACCATGGATTACTTCAGAGCAGTTTACTTAGCTGATGAGCGCTCCCAACGAGCACTTCAACTCACTAAAGAGGCAATTTCCTTGAATGCAGGGAATTACACTGTAATCGAACTTCTTCTCTTTTTTATTAGTTTTTACCTTTTTTTCCCGAATTTACTGCAGCTGCAAAAGAGAAGTCTGAGGAGTTGATTGATCGTAAACAAGTATGAGAATTGATCGTTTTACACTTTATTATATTCTTGCCGATCAAGATTATCCAAAGGGGCTATTAGGGTTTTCTTCTTCATCTTTTGGGAGTTGGGGGAGGGGATCACAACCAATAGTGTGAGTTAAGTTGATTGTTACATTCATTACACTTTTTTAATTTTTTAGCTTGAAGTGTTATTTGCTGTATTTTAAGATCTAATATATGAAAAATTTAGGGGAACAATCGTAATGCATATATCTTTCATTATTTTGGTGATAATATGATGCTAAGATGGGGGAGGGAGGAAGATTTCCGAGGAATTAAGTGACGCAAATTGCTAGCCACTAATGTAGATGTTAGGAGTTCATTTGTAGACTTTCATAAACCTGAGATGAGTAGTGCGTGAGCGTTTGAGTAGTGGTGAGCGTTTGTGTTTTTGGTGGGGATGCTTTAGAAAATGCATAATAGTGCTCTTCTTTGTCATACACAACACAAATATTAATAAGGAAAAGATGGGGTAAGCTTCTATCATTAGATACAGTGAGCTGACTGGATTTGACTAACATGTTTTTCTTGGAGATACCATTAAAATTGTATGCTTAATTGTCTTCTTTTCTATTAGGTGTGGCAATTCAGGCGTCTAATACTTGAGGCACTTAATGGTGATTTAGATGAAGAACTGCGTTTTCTTGACCAGATTACGAGAGAAAATGCGAAAAATTATCAAATATGGTAGTTTAATTTATTTACTACTCATCTTTTCCCATATATCAAATTGATTATATTTTCTGATGGATGCTCAAGCCAGTATTGCTCTGATGAGAAATAACTTCTTTTTGATTGTTAAAATTTCCTACAAGAAACTGATGGATGTAGTTGAGCTTTGCATTGTACCTTTCTACAGGACTAAATATTGCTTGAAAGACTGAGGCTGAAAAAGCTTCATTTATTTACAGAATCAGTATTATATCTCAAATTGTTGTCAATGGACTATTATCTGTTTGCAATAAATTTATGAGAATGCACGGATTTTTCTGTTTTTACAAAGAGAATTGTGCCATGGACTTGAGATGTTCATGGCCAAGTAAGTTATATACAAGAAGAAGAGAAGTATTATGTTTGATGAGTTGTGAGGGCTAGAAATTGAAGTTTGGGCTTGGTTTAACTAAATGAATTATTTGCAGTGCTTGTAATTAGGCAGCAATATTAATTCATGGTCAAGGTACAAATTTGTGCATGGCTATCTAAAAAGCAGTAATCTTGTTTGTTTGTTATGGTTGCTATGTACATATTATAAATTGAAGGCTAACTAGTACTTTTTATATTTTTCATCCCTTCCCTTCTTTCTCTCTTTCTGGCTCTCATTCATTATATGCTGTGTTTGTGCTGGGAAATGGTTCGAAGCTGAATCATAGAGCATAGTCCTAGTTGTGTATACCAGGGCAACGTTTTTAGTTTTGCGGGTGCATGTTTTATGATCTATTGAGTGATACATGGATGAGGTTGTCTCTCGTATTATGGAACTTTTTTATTTTAAGGTATATATCAGCAGTGAACTTCCTACAGTCCAGACATGATGTCTATTCCACATAATGAAAACCCTAAGGAAAATAAACTCACTTGAGATTGTAAAGAATAATCACATGAAATGAGAACTTCAGCTATAAAGATGATGTTGAGGCAGAGACTACTATTCTTTTTAAGTTGTTTTCCTGGTTTACTCGCATTGGCTCATATTTTTAACCATGAACTTCTAGGCATCATAGACGGTGGCTTGCTGAGAAGCTTGGGAATCGTGGTTGCAACCAAGGAGCTTGAATTCACAAGGGAAATCTTCTCTTCAGATGCAAAGAACTATCATGCCTGGTCATATAGGCAGGTGAGCTAGAATTCGATTTTTCTTGTTTTAGGGTGAAAAATCAAGTTTCAAAATGATATTTTTACTTTCAGAACTCGTTTTTGGATTCTATTCTACAAGTTATAGCAGAATTTCTTCATGCAGTGGGTTCTTCAGGCTCTTGGAGGATGGGAAGATGAGCTAGCTTACTGTGATGAACTCATCGAAGATGATATTTTCAATAATTCTGCTTGGAATCAGGTACTCAATATTCTATCCTACTGTCGTTTTTGTCCAGCAACATAAACAGTCTAGACATGGAATGACTATATTATTGTTCTGATTGTTATTTTGACTAACTGTATATGTAATACTTAATATCTTATGGTTAGAGTCTGCGGAATATATTAGGCCTCTGAGATGGTTTAAAATGCCGTTATCCAAAATAAATGATCAGCAAAGCACAAATAAAACAAGTTTAGTTGGGTTTTGGTGAGCAAGCATGAGCCTAATAATTCTAGCTCTTTATATCACTAAAAGAAAGAAGTACTCTAACACAATCCCTGATGAACTTAATGAATCAGGACTTGGGATCCAAAAGGACCACCTCTCAATGTCTTGTTGTGTCCCTCTCTTGATTTCTTTACTGCAAAAACTTTGTTGGCTTGGGCAAATTACAATAACTACCCTTGCGTTTTGGCCTCTTTCCTATTGTGTTATGAAACTACAATTACCCTCTTGATGTTTTGTATTTTCCTTAGAAACCTCAACTGGTTAAATTTGTGAAGGAAAAAACAGATGTCACGGATGGGTTTTCTTTGTAATTAGGCATCAAAGATAGGTTTTCTGTAATCATCCTGTTCTTTCGTTAATAGATTGATTTCTATTGGGGTTAATTTCAGTAATTTTTGTCTCATTTGGTACCCTTTGTTTGCAGAGATATTTTGTAATCAGTAGATCTCCTCTCCTCGGGGTGTAGAAGCCATGAGGGACTCTGAAGTTGCTTATGCAATAAAAGCCATTTTAACGAAACCTGAGAACGAAAGTCCTTGGAGATATCTCCGGGGCCTCTACAAGAACAATGTAGAATTTTTAGCTAATGATCCTCGAGTGGCATCAGTTTGTTTGGATGTTTTAACAGATAAAAAGGAGTATGTTCATGCTTTGAACATGGTTTTGGATCTTCTCTACCATCACTATCAACCGAGCAACGATTTGAAAAATGCTGTTGATGCTGTGTCGTCAGAGCCTAACCCCTCGGATTCGTGCTTAGCCGAAAGAGTATGTTCGATTTTGAAGTTGGCTGATCCTATGAGGGCAAATTACTGGGACTGGCGCAAGGCCACTATTCCTGCTCAACATTAATGCCTCACTATCCACGAACATTGTCTCCTCTCAAGTAGTTTGGTTTCATTTTAGTTATTAAGGTATTGTGTTTGGTTAGGAATGATTAGTCGAAACGTTTGAGTTTGATTTGTTGACCTCGAGTTTATTTATCAAATATATTGTTGGTTCAATAAGCTTAACCTAGCTTAACATTAATTACTCCGTCCGTCCCGATAGAGCTAGTGAGTCTTTTGTTTATTTCTATTTTTTTAGGTAAAAATCTGTGTGAGATTGTTTCACGGATTTCATTTCGTGAGACGGTTGTAAAATTATTATTATTTTTTAATAAATTGTTATTACTTTTTTATAAATTATTATCTCTTATAATATGTAGTGTATCATTTTTTAATTTTTTTATCTTAAAATGATACATTTGACATACATTCGTTGTAATATTGTACAATTTATTTAATACAAGTGTATCACTTTTCAATTTTTAATTTAAATGTACATTTTATATATATTTTTTTAAAATATGAGAGTACAATTTAGTATAATAGTGATAAAATTTTATTAAAATTGGATTCATCTTATAAAATAAGATTAGTAATACGGTCTCAAACAATATTTACTTTTTTTTAAATAATCAAATGTTTTGTGTAACGATAACTCGTTTTTCCTTGGAAGAAAAAGCCTTAAGCATTAATGCTTAGCTATGGTGATATAATTAGTAATTTATGAAACACCTTTTATTTGGAAAAATTATCAAATATTTGTCTACAACCAACAATTACGAAGATGTAACAATAAAATTGATCATTTGTTTCCAGGATCAAGTTCAAGCCACTTTATTCATCTTGTGATCCGACGGTTCGGACGAATTCGTTTATTTTAGATCGATGTATTTGTACTCGCGGTAATGATTTGAGAAAATATTGAATAATCTGGGAATAAATATGAAAAATTCATAAAAAGTACAATTAAATCTAAGTAATAAATAATAAATGGGAAAACCAAATTAATTCAATATATAATTTTCTAGTAAATATAAAAATAGACAAATTATTATTATAAAAATCAGTAGTAATTATGTAGAAAGAAGTAACCTAATAAAACTTGAAAAACAAATTTGGTTGGCGCGCGTCCTCATCCCTACTACGGCCAGAGCTCTCTTCTCTTCTCTTGCTTTGATTTGAATTACCCAAAACCCAATCGCCCACGGAAAAGAGGAGCTAAAATCGAACCTCATTTCACGATTCCCTCCTCACATACCAAACTAAAACCCTAGATACTTCAATTCCAATTTTGTTGCAAAAGGAAGATGCCGAGGGAAATTATTACGCTGCAAGTCGGCCAATGCGGTAACCAGATCGGGATGGAGTTCTGGAAGCAGCTATGTCTTGAGCATGGAATCAGCAAAGATGGCATTCTCGAAGACTTTGCCACTCAGGTCTCCTCTCTTTTCTTTTCCTTATACCTCATGCTTTCAAGTTTGTACCATTTCACATGACTGCGCCAACTGTTTGATTGCGATTTTTTGTCCTTTGGGTCTCCATTGGTGGAGTGGGACATGGTTACTGGTTGTTTCTTTCGGGTATTTAAGAGTATTCCTTTGCTTTTACTGTAAACTAGGGCACGCGTATTCGGTGAAGTATGTCACAGAAGATACATTGATGTTTATTCTAATTCCACTGCTTAGGGTCTAGATTTTCAGATGATGAGCACATTCGAATATACATATTGCAGGGAGGTGATCGAAAAGATGTGTTTTTCTATCAAGCAGACGACCAACATTACATACCACGAGCATTGCTTATGGATTTGGAGCCTAGAGTCATAAATGGTATACAAAATGGTGAATATAGGAATCTCTACAATCATGAGAACGTGTTTATTGCAGATCATGGAGGCGGTGCTGGAAATAATTGGGCAAGTGGTTACCATCAGGTAAAGGCTGCTCCCTTTTGGTACCCAATGCCTGGACTCTGTACTGCACTCCTGAGATGATATTTGTGAATAGTAGGCTTGTGCAATATGATTGATATATTTTCCTGTTGGCCGTTACAGCCCAATTGTATTTCCTTAATATGCCATCAGCCTGTACTGGGATTATGTCTACTGAAATAATCAATTTATTGGTTTGAAAAACTAATAGTATATCTTTAGTCTTCTGCTTTGATCTGTAAAATTCACCTGTTTTGTTTTTATGTTGGTTTGTTGGCTTCTACTGTAAATTCATAGTCATCCTGTAGCACAAATGCATATGATTAATTTGGCTCGCGGAATTTTGCTTTGGCTTCTAACAAGAGTCCTTTAGTTTCTGTCATGACATGGTTATCTATTTTTCTTAAAGTGAGAGTTAATGCATTCTGGTTGCTAAAGAAGTCTATTGCAGAAGTTGTTGCTTCGGCTGCGCCTCTATCCTTTGACATAGTTCCTACTTTCTCAGTTTATTTGACTCCGTTTGTTTTATTTTGTATTGTGCAACTTTTAATCATTTTGATTAGGGTAAACAATATGAGGAGGATCTAATGGACATGATTGATAGAGAAGCTGATGGCAGTGATAGTCTTGAGGGTTTTGTTCTGTGCCATTCAATTGCTGGTGGAACTGGCTCAGGTGCTTTTACCTCTTTGACCTAACTTTATTTCTAAAGTTGTAAAGGTCTTGATCAATCTGTAATGATAACTTATTTTCTGTTAATGCATTGATGCCCATTGGTATAGATCAGAAACTTATGGTCATAGTCATTTGACACTGACATTGTGCTTGCAAGAGTTTACTCTTTCGCGAGGCTATAAATTAATTATTTTGACATCCTGATTTGTTGTCCTTGAGGATTATCATATTTTTATTTCTCATGGTATTGAACTATAAAGTCTGACAATGTAAAATGACATGTTTGCTGTACTAAAATTGATTCCTCTGTGCAGGAATGGGTTCCTATTTGTTGGAGACTCTAAATGATAGATACAGCAAAAACTTGTCCAGACATACAGTGTATTTCCTAACCAAAATGAGACCAGTGATGTGGTGGTACAACCGTACAATTCCCTTCTGACGCTCAAGCGTTTGACATTGAATGCTGATTGTGTAGTTGTTCTTGATAACACTGCACTTAATAGGATCGCTGTAGAGCGGCTTCATATAACAACTCCCACTTTTGCTCAAACAAATTCTCTAGTTTCTACTGTCATGTCAGCAAGCACAACAACATTACGCTATCCAGGATATATGAATAACGACTTGGTTGGCCTCCTTGCTTCTTTGATCCCTACTCCTCGGTGTCACTTTCTAATGACAGGATATACACCTCTTACGGTGGAGCGGCAGGTCTGATATCATACACTAAATCTAATTATATATCAAATTGTTTGTCTATATTTCAAGTTTTCAACCATTTTTGCACACAAGTTTCTCCATTGATGCTAAATTGGAACACAGCCTTTTCTGAATATTATGTACATAATTCATCATTGATTGCTAAATGCTAATTGATTAATGAGGGTTTTAAAGAAGTACAAAAATTATGTTTGTTTACGGGTTGAAACTTTGGTTATTGACTAACATTGAAGGTTTCAATTTCTTACGAATTGTTACCAGCTTGTAGAATTCTTGTATGAAATAGAAATACTAGTAGTTTACCAAGAGATAGTATTGTTGTTATACCAATTGTACAGTCATTTTCACAACTTGTCTGCATTAGTCGGCACATTTATTTTAATTCAAGCAGATCAGTTATGATAAAATGATGGATCAAATCTGACTAGTGGCTGTTGATCTTTGTGTCCTTTAGAGAGTAGAAACCAGATTTCGGCTGTACCTACAGTGGTGGTGATTGTTGTTTTTGGTTTTCAGTATAGATTTTATAAGGACATATAAAGCAGGTTTAGCATTCTATCTGTATTGTGGCTTAGAGATAAGTATAGTGTGATTCTTAATTTGTTTTTCTTTTCCTTTTGCAATCTAATGCAAATGCTCTTATTGGCAGGCTAATGTAATTCGGAAAACAACTGTACTTGATGTGATGAGAAGACTTCTTCAGGCAAGAGCTTTTATCATTATCTTTATTATACATATTGATTTTTTTTTTTGATAGGAAACATTGTATTTTACTGTAAACTTTTGAAAATTGATCTCAAAGTGTTATCTCTTACAGAACAAAAATATCATGGTTTCTGCTGGTGCACGAACAAAACAAGCTAGCCAGGCAAAGTATATATCAATTTTAAACATTATTCAGGGAGAAGTGGATCCTACTCAGGTATTTATGCCAAATTCTCAACAAATGTTGATATTATCCCTTGCTAGTTGCTTGGGAGTTCCTAATTTATTTTGAGTAGTGAATATGTTTGGAGATGTGGATCTTTGTGGTCGTGAAATCTGCATTAGATCATACAAAGATGATTGTTATTCTTCCATGTAATGCAGTGTTTCTGATAATTAAAGAGGGCAAGAGTAAAACATACATAGAAAGTTATAGCTATTTTATTTTGACAAGTGCAACTGACAATGCAAAATTTAGTCATGTATTGGTAGAGAACAAATATGTACGAAATCACATGACTATAGTCACCCATGTTTTATACAAGATTGCGTGCATTGATTGATGGTTCAACCTCCATCAATGTCAACTCATCTTTGATTGTTTACTATACATAGCAGTTAAAATGCATAAGATTGTTTACATTATCATGCAATGTTGTTCGTAAGCCTATTTGTTTTACTACTGGTGACGTTAAAATCAGGTTCATGAAAGTCTACAGAGAATTCGTGAAAGAAAACTTGTTAACTTCATTGAATGGGGCCCGGCTAGCATCCAGGCATGTCCTTGACTTGTTTGCTTTTTTGATTGAGGTTATGAATTTTATAAATTAATATTATCAGGTACTATCTTGTTATTTTTATAGGTTGCGTTGTCCAGGAAATCCCCTTACGTCCAAACTGCTCATCGTGTAAGATTTTACTGTTTTACTTTAATTTGGATTATGTTCCTTTCCTATTTACTCAACTGATTCGCTAACTTCTGTTTCATGGTTATTCATCCATAAACCAATTATCTCATCTCAGCTTTTAACATCATAGTTATATTAGCCAACTTCAGTAACTCAAGAGGGATGCTAGTTTGTAATTCTTTGTTTTTTTACCCCTTTTATTCAAGTCTTCTTTTCCTTCTTCCCTGTTGTCATTTAACTGTTAATGATCTCAGTATTAAAGGAGGCATAATACAACAATTATGGGCTGTGGGGAATAAAAAACTTCACTTGATGAGAAAAACATCTTGAAGTTTTGTGTTTTAATTTCGGGATCTAAAACATATTTAACTTGTATTTATTGTTGGAGAAAATTAGTGCGCTGAGCATCCTGGTAATTTTGATAAAATCTCTCTGATGCTCGACTCTTTTTTCCAAGTCTTGTTACTAGTTTCAAATATTTATGTGGATGCATGCTTAACTATCCATTTGATAAGTATATAGAAAACATATATGAAGGGCCTGGTTTTATGATCCCTTTCTGTATTTGTTAGGTGAGTGGACTTATGCTAGCCAGTTATACCGGCATCCGCCACTTATTTTCCAAGTGTTTGAGCCAATATGACAAGCTGAGAAAGAGGCAAGCTTTTCTTGACAATTATAGGAATCATCCAATGTTTGCTGTAAGTAACCACTTCATCTGCTCCATGTTTTTTTAATCTTTTTGGGGCTGGTGGATATGCATCTTGTATTTTAGCCCCTCTCCAGTATGGGTCATAAAATGTATTTTAACTGAATATTGATTGATAAATTGTTGCTTAGCTCTCTCAATTTCACAACGTTGTTGAAACTTGTTCAGGACAATGATCTTTCAGAATTCGATGAATCTAGAGACATCATTGAGAGTCTTGTAGATGAGTACAAGGCTTGTGAGTCCCCAGACTACATCAAGTGGGGAATGGAGGTAATCAACTGCACTTTACTTTGTTAAAATTAATAAATCTATATACTGAGTAAATAACACTGATAATGCGGTTTCCTGCAGGACCCGGACCATCTCCTCTCAGGAGAAGGAAATGCTACTGGAACAGTGGAGCCAAAACTAGCAGGGTGAATTTATTCGTAACCTTTCTGGTTTGTATATAATGTCATTCGTCTATGTTCTATGATCTCGTATTCTGCTCTTTTGTTGTTTGTTGTTGGGTACTGCAGATTATTCTCGTTTTTCTTTGGGTTGTTTCCTCGGTTTGTGTGAACGTTTGATAATCTCTGCGTTGTTTCGTGTGAATACTTGTGATCTACTTAACGTTTGATAATCTCTTCACTTTGTGTGGAAATTTGATAATACAGCTGACCTGATTCTCCTATGTATCAGGTTCATATGATCTTTCTTCAAAATAATAATGTATGAAATAATACTGTTTAAAATATGAAGTATTACATTTTATGTTGTTAATTCTTTTAAAGATCACTGAACTGTGATATTTTGTATGTTAAAATGGAATACTTTTTTAAACTTCACCCTCACAATTTTCTCTAATTTACCCAAAATATTTATTACTTTTTGATGCATGCATATACACAATCTAATATTTTTTTATACATAAAAGTTTATAAAGTTACCTCTCAAAATTTTAATTATCACTCTTCTTTCTAATGGGATGGAGGGAGTATTACTTTGTATATGAAATAGTATTATTGAGTTCACCATAAAATTTTAGTAAATTAATTTCCTAGAAATTGTTATCGATAGTAAATGAGCAAGTCTTGTATGAGATTTTTTCATACAAAGTTTTTGTAATACTCAAAATTTGAAATTGTATCATGTCCCACATAAATTTTTGTGAGTACCAAATACTTGTGATGCCCATGTTAGTGTGAATTATAATATCTGTATAATTTTTGTTTTAATATATCACCCTTAATGTGCTTAATATATAAAAAAATCCATCAAATCGAACTTCGAGCTATGTAAATTATCGATTTAAACAATTTATTATGTTATGTAAGCTATATAATGAAACTCGATTTTTTTTTTTCTGAACTTTTGATCGAGTCGAGCTTCGAATTTTCTAATCAAATTAAGTCATACACTGCTCGACGAACCGCGTTCATTAACACCCCTGCTTTACATGTGATAATGAAATGCAGGCACAACTTCAAACAAGTTCTGAAGAAAAATAAAACAAGTTGCTAATTCCAGGACAAGTAAAAGTAGAATAATTTGGAGCTACATTTTGTGAAAAATATATATACCACTAAAGCCAAAGGAATGTAGTCTAACTCTGAATATATCAAACTCATCAGTACCAGTTATATACCACACAGATTAACCAACAATTTGAATAATATAACCCAAAAAGCTTCACAGTAACATACACAATCATGTAAAAAATACTACGAAATGAATGGATCAAAGGTCCCTATGCACCGAAGAGCAGCACACAAAAGGAACCCAATACGATCTCACCTTCTTTTTCTTCTCTTTCTTGATCTCAATCGGGTATCTAGCCGGAGAATTCCACTCCTCCACATCTTTCTTGGTTTCCTGATCCTTGCTCTCTGGAGCTATAACAGAGCCCACAGTAGCCACACTACCATTATCCTCTTTAGTTTCAGTCTCGATTTTCTGATATGAAGCAGGAGCCTGTTTGGTGTTTGGTGACTTGACTTCGTTCAGAAGACTTTTCAGAGGCCCATGTTGCTGCTTTACTGGGCTCCAGTTTGTTACTTTGGCTATTATTTCCTCGTTTTCTTCCTTCCTTCAGACTCATTAACTACATTCTTTATAGAAGGGAACCACCCAGCTTGAATCTTCTCTTCTGTCTCAATCTCCTTAGCACCTTTGACCTGCTCTCCTTCACCTCCAGGTTGAACCAAAGTCATGAACGAAGGTGCCTCAAACGTATCAGATTTGTCAGAACGGGCTTCCTCAGTTCTCTGCTTTTGGGAATTGGTTTCTACTGTATCTGTTGATTGAGATAAAAATGCTTTTCAGTTGACCAGATGAAGTTGATGATAAAATAAGAATAGGATATATGGAGTATAATGTGTATAAATGGAGTGACACCTAGATTGAAATTAATGAATTTCGATTTGTAGTAATTTGAAAACTCAGATCAAATACTGATACCATGAAAACTTAGTAGTTTTAAGTAACCTTGAATTATAGTTGTCGAGCAGGCCGGGCAGATTTGGCCAGAACAGCCACATTTTGCCATGGGCCAGCCCATTAACAGTATGGGCTAACTGGGCTGAATTTCTTCAGGATTATCTAGGCGAGCCAATTCAACCCACTCCTCAAGTAGGCACGGCCCGCAGGTCTGAATTGGCCCGTTTGACAACCACACCTTGTATTCTAGTTGAGCTAGAGACTAGAGAGTTTACCTGAAACAACTGACCCACAGTTTGCTTCCAGACTATCAGACCGGCTGCTTGAACTACCAGAGCGATTAACTGCAGAAACACCATCATTTTCTTTCGTCAGCTTGTCAACAACTTCAGCTTGCAAGGACTTAGAATCGACACCAGTGATGTCAACTTCAACATTTCCTACAGTTTCATCATCACCAGTAGCACGAGTTTCAAGAAAATCAGAAGGTGGCTCTTTTAAGCTTGGGGTGACCGAACATTTCCCAGATGCTAATACGTCACCATCAAGTTCTGTAACTGCAGAAACACCATCATTTTCTTTCGTCAGCTTGTCAACAACTTCAGCTTGCAAGGACTTAGAATCGACACCAGTGATGTCGTCTTCAACACTTCCTACAGTTTTATCATCACCAGTAGCACAAGTTTCACGAAAATCAGAAAGTGGCTCTTTTAAGCTTGGGGTGACCGAACATTTCTCAGATGCTAATACGTTACCATCAAGTTCTGTAACTGCAGAAACACCATCATTTTCTTTCGTCATCTTGTCAACAACTTCAGCTTGCAAGGACTTAGAATCGACACCAGTGATGTCTTCTTCAACATTTCCTACAGTTTTATCATGGCCAATAGCACGAGTTTCAAGAAGATCAGAAGGGGGCTCTTTTAAGCTTGGGGTGGTGACCGAACATTTCCCAGATGCTAATACATTACCATCAAGTTCTGCACTTGAGACAATGCTAGTGGGTGAAGCTTCTAGAACCTGTGGTGTAGGGCTTTCAGAGGTTTCCCTCGGTGATACAACATCGTCTTCATGATCTAGTTTACCAGTCACTCCAGCACTATCGATGGATTCTGATGCTTTAACATTATTAGCAGAGATTTCACTCAACAACTCTGATTCAGTGATCAGAGGTGCAGACTCCTTTGCTATAGACTGTTCAGGAGTTTCTTCTGATGAAACAATCTCCTTCGATTGGCTAATAGTCTCAGCAACATCCACAGACTCGACTCCACCAATGCCAATATTTTGTGAAGGTTCTGAAATTATTGGTGAAACAGGGACTTCCAAGGAAGCAGTAGGCAAGGCATTCTTGACTAATACATCACCAATATCATGATTCGGCTCGGAACCTATTCGACTAGAACCATCTGTGTCAAGTCTTTGAATTGATTTCTCAAAACCATCGTCCCTGGTTTCCAGTGAACCGTGTTCTTCCTTTGCTTCACTTACTGCTGCAAATGAACTTGGAAATCCAGTTGAATCATCAGAAGGCATTTTAGAATCAAGTACTGCTCTTACATCCATAAGAGCTCCTTCCATTTCATTCCCAGTTTCCAAAAGCTTACAATTGGACTTTTCTTCGCCATGATCCGCACCTTTCTTGAATTCCCTAGTAGTTTGATCATCTTCGGGTGCAAAAGTTTTGACAGCAGAATCAGGAGTTGGAATTGTATCTATAGCAGAGGACTCCTTAAGTTCCATGTCCTGATTTTCCTTTCCATTCATATCACACAACTCTTTCTCACTGGCATCAAAGTAACGGGCATTCTCACCGCCACCCAAGCTAGTTTTCGTCTCAACTTCCTTGTAAATGGAAGAGGCCATGGAAGCCGCATGTTTAGTGGCATCTAATGTTTGTGAGCCTTCATCTGGCTTAGCTGAAAGTTTAGAAGATTGAGAAACCTCTTCCACTCCCACAGAAGCATCTATGTTTTCCTGAGTCTGGTCTACAAAGGCAACTTCAACAGTTTCATAGGAGGCGCTTCTTTTGGCTGAAGGGACCACACTATTTTCTTCTTCAGAAGCATCCAAGTTTTCCAAAGTTTCAGTCTGAGAGGGCAGATCATGTTTGACCACTTCAGAAACCGAATTATCACATATATCTTCCTCCGAAATTTTACCTTCTTCGGAGTTCAAAGCAACGGATGCCAACTTATCTTCTTGCACTTGGATATCTGAATCTTGTTCAGATTTCATTGGACCCTGTCCAAGAATTGCTTCAGCACTCCCTGATTCGTCCGTTCGAGAAACCAGAGGTTCGGGATTGGGCACTTCCTCACTCTTTCTTGGGTCATATGACTGTTCATTTCTATCTGCATTCACCAGGAGTGAATTTCAAGACTAAAGGAATTGACAAAGGAACATGCATTGAAAAGCTTAGATATATAAAAAAATATCTCTATTAATATAAAGCGTCATAATTTTATTATGATTAACCTTAAAGTTTGCGAACACAGAATACCCAAACTTGTAACAAATTTCTGATACTCATGATTCTGAAAATTAAAAAAATGATATAATTTTGACTTTTGAGACTGAGGGTTTAGTATCAGAGTGCTGGCGCATGATATCATGCATAATTTGAATAACACACTGGAAGACAGATCAATAGATTATTATTTTTTTAACTGATCAATAGAATTTTTTAAGCTTAATCGCAAAAAATCAAATTGCAATTACAGAACCAACTTATTTATATGAAACTTATACTATCAAATTGCATAATGCCTCTTTCTACACATTGAAGCATATTAAGAATGAACTATTTAATTTATCATTGTACTCATATAACGAATAACCCTTAAAATGCTTACCAGCAACTTCATCAACTTTCAATGATCCACCTCCATGAAGATCACCCTCCACTCCTTTTTGATCCATACTCTTATTCAGTTCCTTCGCGCTCTCAAAATGCTCCTCCAACCGGGGCTAACCCCACTGTCAGCAAAATCGGTAACTGCATCAGAATATACATCGTCTTCTGATTTATTCGACTTATCACCAATTCTGCCACTGTCCATGGCACTTTTCTTCACAAGATTAGGACCTTCAAAGAACAAAAGGTTTACTAATTAGCCAAAGAAAATCCCCAAATCCCCCTAAGTATCAAAAAAACTTGTATGAGTCGATCTCAGACATGAGACTTGATACTTTTGCAAGCTTTTAAATACTTTTAAAACTTTAGTATTATAAAAAATTGCAAAAACATGAGATGGTCTCATAGAAGAATTGTTGTTTAAGTAAGACTCTTACTTGGGGTGTGCTCCCCATCTGAGGCATGTTCATCATCAGACACAGTCAAATTGTGATCATGTTCTTCTGAATGAATGATTTTATAGCCTTCAATTGTTCCACAATGCCTCTTATGGGCTCTTCTGTGCTTAGAACTAGGATGTGGCTTTGGAAACGGCCATCCACATCTGTGGCATAGGTACACTCCATGACCCTCGTGCCCTTCAAGATTCAAGAGTTAAAAATTATGGATTGCCTATTGAAATAGAAAAAATCACAAAAATTGATTGCAAAATTGAAGTTGTTATCAGTTACTGAAAATAAAAAGGGAAAATCAATAGAGGCAAACGATTGAGTTCGATGGAAGTTAAACAAACAGGTAATCTGCTATAAGTAAATGCGAAGAAGGAAAATGTTCATCTAAAGAAACTACATTACAACACAATCACACACCTCCACGCACAAACACTAATTTTATTTTGGTAAAAAAATCATAATCTTCACAGACTTGATTGCATAGTTAATCAATGTGTAAGTTAAACAGAGAGATCGTGAAATTACACCCAGGAAAACCCAAGCAAGAAAAGGAAAACCCACAAAGAATCTTGACCGAAATCCGAAATTAGAAAAACATCCCAAAAGAAGAAAAAGAAAAAGCAGATTTAACTCCAAATATACATATATATGGTAACAAGATTTTCTGGAAAAAAAAGTAGAGGAATAAAGATACCGATAGAAGTGGCGGCCGTCATGTGATCTTGGGTATCCATATCCACTCGAAATTCGGTTCTATTCTGAGCAGAGTGCGAGGAGAGACAATGGAGGATCAACACAACAACGACAGAGTAGAGAGAGAGAGGGAAAAAAGGGGAAGAGTATAGATAGTGAGAGAAAGAAGATGATGTGGAACAGTGAAAGCAAGATTGATGGGGGTGGAGACGATTAATTCAGTGCACCATGTGCGCATGTTATCACAAGACCCAGACTTTTCAATGCAGGGCCGACTGTTGGACTCATGTTTCTCTGCGTAACGCGCATTTAAAATTCAATTGCTATTTTTTTAAACGCGCATATAAAATTCAATTGCTATTTTTTTTTAACAATTCAAATGCTATTTATGAAAATAGTTATGTTAAATTTATGAAAATATTACTCATATCAGGAAATATATCCATAAGGTTTTAATATATATAAACACTGCCAAAGATCATGAATGCAAATATATACGCCTTCTAGTTAGGAAGGCCGTTTGAGAATTATCGTTATAAATAAATAAATAAATAATAAAAAACATGTTTTTTGCTTTAAAATTTAAAACATTTTTTCCAAAAATAAATCAAGATATAGCTTTACAAATATTATAAAACATAATGATAATAAGTTCTGCAAAAATGTGTTTATTATATTTCATTATTCATACATGCCTATGGCTATAGTAATAGTAGTATATAGCTTATGAGTTTTTAGACTTGTTTTAGAAGGTGACTACTGGAATTCATTATAACTCCAGGCCACTTTAGAGATTACTAATAAGATTGTTTTTTGAAAGGGAAAATAAATATTTCTCTCCATCTCATAAAAATAGTCTATTTTGATTCGTTTTATAAAAATAGACTATTTTCATTCGATTTATAAAAATAGACTAGTTGTTATATTTAATATATTATTAATTTTTTAATTCATATAAAAATAATAAAATATCTATTTTTATGAGACGGATAGAGTACATAATAAAATATTGTAAATTAGTTTCTTTGTAAAATTAGTTTGTATATTTTTAATAATATTAGCCATTTTACTAAAAATATTATAATTTATTTTATAATAAAAATAGATAATATTATTTTAAATTGGACCATAAAAAAATTTATAGAATATTTAAATAAAAAATGCATTGTCTTAAATAATCGTACCAATAATAGTAACACAAAGACGTTGCAGGTACCATAATAGGGGTTATGCATTAAATGTTGCGTCTAGACTATTACTTATAAAAATTGCTTAGGGTCGTGTCAACGCCTGTGAAATATGTGGATGCATAAATTTCCTATTAATTTCACTTAATAAATACCGTTTATTTGATTAAAGTCTAAATGCATCTATCACCATTCACCATAAGACCTGGAGATTTCTTTGTAAATCAAATGTAATTATAAATTTTAGCACAAAATTATGATATTATGTGTTATAAGGTTTGAACTGTAAATTTTTTAACATAAATATGAAAGAGATAGAAAAAAATAAATTCGAAATTTATAAAAGAAAACGTTATTTAAAAGCTTGAATGATTTGAAATTATCATTTTAAGTCGAGAAATATATTACTAACACGGTTGATTGGATTATTAAAATACCACGTCAGCTGTCGATTCACTAAAAAATACAAATATTAATTATAAAATATAGTAATTAAAAAGGAAAGATAGTTATTGTCAAAATACTCTCATGTTTAATACCCAAAATACAACTGGCCCCTCTCTTGTTGACTTTAATGCATTTCTTAATTAAAATATTGTGTGATCTTCAAAATACTCCCACAGTGTCACGGACCAATCAAAAGAGGCCTCGACTTAAACCCACGTCACAGAAGCTGCCTCCTGGGTCCTACTATTCGACCGTGATGTTGTTACATAACGTACAACATACTCTATCACCAGGAAAAAAAAAAAAACAACAACAATTGTATGCATTGTGAAACATAGCAGAGGGAATCCAAGAAACAGAGATGTGACAGATAATTAAAATAATGATTGCAGCTCATAATTATTTTTTATTGCATAAATAGAATTGGTTTGTCCTATACACACCACCATATAAAAGTTGATTGATGGTCCCATTCTGTTTAATTGATTAATTAATTACATTATAATATTATAATACACTATGTTATAGTTGATTAATTTCACATGCAACGTGCCAAAAAAATAATTCGGTAGCTGTATTACTATTTTATCACCATCTAAATGACTTTTGTCGTCTTGACTTTGTAGTAGTTTGGACATTGCAATATTGCATTTAACATTTGAAAAATCAACCAATTAGATGAGAGTTTTGTGCAGAAAAATCAATTTCCGTATAATATGTATGATATGAAGTTGATATATAAAATGCAAAATAGCATCCACATTATTATTATTTTAAAAAGTGGGGATTTAATTTCTATCTTTACTTTGAAACTAGGTGGCGCCCCCATATTATTAATTATTAATTATCAATAAAGTACAGTCAGCTTTTTTCTTCCTTTCTTTATTTCCCCTTTTTTATATTGAGACATTTATATATAAGTTCAAAAAAAGTAAATTTAGTTATAAATAGATTCAAAAAATTTGAGCAAGGCTCAAAAGTATTTGAACAAATCTGTAAAAATATTTGAACATAAATTTATTTGTAATTTTGAATTTTTTTTGAACTTATTTGTAATTTTTCCAAAATATTTGACTATATATGCGCGTACTTATGCCAATTGCCACCCTATTCCTTCACCAAATACAGTGCACACGAGAATTCAAAAAACGAATAATTATATTCCTAGTTTTACAAAAGTTCTATTTTTTTATTTTTATGACAATTAGGTAGCGCAATAAGCTAGTATTTGATATTGAAGTGGTTATGCAGATTACAAACAACTTGCTAAGGGGATAATTATAATTTCTGAGTTTCAACTTTATAATCTTTGACATTTCGAGCTTTGGTATCGTGACTTGGTAAATTAGATTTTAAAGTAATCTTTTTAATGCAAATTGCTATCCATAAAAAGTGGTGGGCCCTAGCACATTAATTTAACTAATAAAAAGAAATCCATGAAAATATTAGTTCACATTTTCTACCAATCATGAGATAAGATATTTGCAAAAGTTTTCTATCCATATTAAAAATATATTTTCAGTTGGAGACTGAGACTCTCTAATTCTTGGGCCTTTTCTGTTGGGCTGCTTAAGATTGGCCTTTTTCTAGACTTTGTTCTTCAACTATACTATGGCTGTTTTTCTTTTTCGATTTTTCTCCTTTTGAAATTCCGATTTTGGTCTTTCCCTTTTAACTATTATAATAAGAGGTCTTGTGTAAAACAGTGTTATATATAAATAAGATCTATCATCTTATTATTTGGGTTTACACTCTTTTTAAAATATAAATTTGATAGAAGGAAGTCAGTGTGTGTGGTAGTGTGTTGTTTGGTTGTTGTGGAAAAGGAGGAATGAAAAAGTTTTTGCGGGGAAGAGAAATTGATGGAAGACTTGGTGGCGGAGATTAGAGCAAACTTGTGGAGTTGACTTCATCATAGATTGCAGAAAGTTTTCAATGGGAGTTACAGAGAATGGAGTGAGAATCCACAAATTTTATTATACAGATTTAGAGGTCTGCATTGCTTGTTTGGGAGTCTTGTACAGTTTCTTATGCTTCTAGTTTTGCTGTATAAGTATTATAGTCTGTATTTGTAGGCATATCTCTTGCCTAAACTTTGTTATTTTTTAATAATGATTTTCTTCTTCCTTGATCAAAATAAAAAATTTGATAGAACCCCCATACATCTATGGATCATATTAATATCATAAGTTCATAACAACAAAATCTTATGTATAATACATATTTTTATCTTGTTATAATACCTTTATTATTGAGGCTCTATATGAATTTAATCTAGGATCAGTTATAAATAGATTTAGAAAAATTAAAATTGCAAATAGATTCAAAATATTTCTTGCAAGCGTATGAATAAATTTGAGCGAGCCAAAATATTTGCATAAACCTATTTGCAATTTTGAAATACTTTTGAACCTATTTGTAATAATTCATTTAATCTATAATCCTCAATTAAGTATATTTGTGGCAAATTATATATAGTCGACTATGTTTATTAAGAAGATATATACCTTGATATATATGTGTTGCATTCACACACAATTAATGGTTATTGTACCAATTAACACATAGCCATCTCCTTATCTCGAGGGTGTTTGTGTACTATCGATATGTAATAATTAGGTAACAAAAAATAGTAGTCTATCTCATTAAGGGTGGGTGTTTGTGTTTGTGTTTGTAAATGGTACGTGAGTACATAGATGTCCATTGTCTTATGAAATAAAATTGAAATTACAGATCTCATGTAATTAGATTCAATTAAAATCTTATCTGCATCGAACATTTTAGAGAACACCATTTTCTTTGCATGACTTGATTGCTCCATCAAACATTTCCTCCAACCCATTTTCATACACAAATCCAGTTTCTTCAAGTTTCTTTGTCGACACTCCTGACGTTTTAGCTGCAGTTT
Organism: Paraleonurus japonicus; assembly: GCA_030762865.1. Taxonomy (NCBI): domain Eukaryota; kingdom Viridiplantae; phylum Streptophyta; class Magnoliopsida; order Lamiales; family Lamiaceae; genus Paraleonurus; species Paraleonurus japonicus. The sequence goes on from CM061061.1 coordinate 37,374,846, forward strand.
TAACATCCTTCAACATACTGCATATAAAATTGATTAAGATTTTTAATATAAAACTAGAAAGAGAAAACAAATAATATTAAAATAAATAATTTCTTCGCATGATGAACCAATTAAAATTTTGTCAAATTAAATTTTATCTTTGAGGTGATTATTAGGTTTGAATCTCGTTTCACCATGAGAGACGATCGTATTGTCTTATCTATTTACTTTAAGGCTATATTTGGATGGAGTGAATTTGAAATCGAGGAATTTGAGGATAATATACATGTATTCACACAAACTAAAATGGAGAAAAACTAAATGAATGGATTTGATTCACTCAAATATTAAGGACAAGTGGGAGAAGTGAGAGGATTTCAAATGGCTAGGTTTTGTTGGGTATTTGAAATCCCTTCCACTTATAAGTAATATTTGTGTGAACCAAATCCATTCATTTAGTTTTTCTCCATTTTGATGTGTAAAATGTATAGTGTATTATCCTCAAATCGATTTCAAATATTCCATCCAAATAAAAGTTATCTAGAAATAACCTTCAAAGTAAATGGATCCTTAAATGGATCCTTACAAAAGATGATAAAGATCGAATCAAAATTAACTTACTCGGAGGATGGCATCTTAAATTGGGGATATCTAGCTGAAATAAAGTCACACAATTCTTCAATTTTGAAGTCAACCGCAGAGACAAGGTATCGCCCTTTGGCATCCGGATGCTCAAATAGATGAATATGGGCTCTAGCAACATCATCAACATGCACTAAGCTTGCTTCCTTTAAGTGTTTGTAATGTCCCTCATCACCTGTAGGTAAAGAAGACAACTCAAATTTCCTATGGAAAACTATAAAAAATTATTTGACTATATACATATTTGTAAAAGGACTTTGAAAATGTTGTATGATATTGCCTCATATATGAGATATGATACTTTTACATGTTGTTTTGATACTTTTAAAATTTAAGTACTTAATAAACAAGTTAAAATAATAGGGTATATGAGACCATCACATAAGTTTTTATGTTGTGAAAAATGATATTTAACTAAAAAAATCTCTAATTTTGGGCATATTGTGGCTGATCCGAATAAACTTTGCACTTATCAAAATTAAATAGTTGTTATCAGAAAATATCAATTAACAAATGGTAACACTCTGTGCACTTGATGTATGATGCACTAGTCTACCCAATTTTGACTAACTTGTAAAGAAAATTGTACATGTCAGTATTAATTTTTATATGTGATGAAAAATATTTGTTATTTTTATATTGAAAAAACGTTAATACTTTTTCATTATACTAATAATATTTTTATAATATAATTTGATGTAGTGCATCATACAACTATGTGCAATCAAGTGTTTTTGTCTTAACAAAATAAGAAGGAAAAATCAAATTTGTATTTTGCTGGTTGTAATTTTTAAAAAATAAATATAATTTTTTTATATAAGTAGTCTTTGAAGTAAAATGAATACCAAAAATTAAGGCCATAGAGACGTAAACAGTATCAGGTATATTAGGACAAATGAATGGACCAGTGATCCATGTCGGAAGCACTGAAACCAGATCGAGGCCTAGCTCCTCAGCAAGAGCAAAAGCTGCTTTTTCGGCCAATGTCTTAGTGACAAAATACTGTCCTCCAAATGCCCTCAAGCTTCGCACAAATTCCACATCAGTCCATGAGTTTTCATGTATGATTTCGGAAGAGGTAAAACAAGCTGCTGATATGCTGGAAGTGTACACAACTCTCCTAACAGTACTTTTGGCATCCGCACATGCTCTTAAAATGCCTTGTAAACCTGCAATAACCCTCTCGATCTTCACTTGTTCAGGTTCTTCCTCAGCAAAATCTAGCGGGTGTGCCACGTGGAATACCCCCACGCATCCTTGAATAGCCTGCGCAAATGTGTCGGGTTTGTCCAGATCCGCATTGAATATCCGCAGCCTTTCGGACCCACCCGGGAGGCTCGTGATGAAGCTGATGTCCCTTTTCCGCTCTGAATTAATTAATTTATTAAATTAATTAATGATTTAAAATATGAAACATTAATTGAAGTGGAATAGCTAGAGATGCCTGCATGTTAAACGAACCTGGCTCCATTCTTGTTGTGGTGTTGACGGAGTAACCGAGTTCTAGAAGCTTCTTTACCATCCATGATCCGAGAAAGCCTGTTCCACCCGTCACACAAACTCTCCCCTTCTTCTTATAGTCCTGCCGCTGCATCATACTTCTCTGCTTTGATTTTTTTTTAATTGTTTCACAATAATGAGGTCATGCATCTGCTTAAATAATTACTTAGATGGAGGTCATTCATGTCTTTTTGCACATGCACAAGTGCTCGTAGTAAGATTCAACTATAATGGCCTGCCCCTAAATATTCAAGAGGTACGATCTAGCTACAAACTCAAGGGCCGGGCAAAAAAGCATAGGAGGGTACAACTTTTATTATTTTTTTGGACAAAATAAGTAACAAGTTAATTAGACTCTTATCAATTAAGAAAATGACGAACAAAATAAATACATGATATAATACGTATACATATAAAATGAAACTCCAGTCTCCAAGAAAATTAAGCACTCCCACTTTGTTATTCTATATTTCTATCAAGTAGATGAAAATGTTTAGCACGGAATAATTAAATACATGCAAATGAAAATTTAGGAGTTAAGAAAAATGAAGTAGCTGGCTAGTTTGTGATTAATGCTGGCGACTTTAAAATGACAAAAATAAAATGAGAAAAATGAAATGTTTTAAAGCATACGACTCAAATACGACTTTAAAATGAAATGTTTTTTTCTTCAAAAAAAAATAAAATGAAATGAAATGTTTTAAAAAATACGACTCAAATACCAAAATAAAGCATTATTTCATGTATGAGTGTCTCATGTAATAATCTTCTATTTTTAATATCTACAGGAGAACCATGTTGATTAAGTTGGACATTAATTGATAATTGTACAATTGGTAATAGAGTAATTCTCCTATGAAATTTGTTCACCGTATAAATAAAATTGATATTAATTTTTTCATTCAATAATATAATTATTCTTTATAATAATTTACAATGTGATATTAGTTTATAAATGTAATAAAATTACTAAATAAGTATTATAATATTAATGAATGTGATCTGATATCGATTTCATACTCTAAATAAGTTTTAAGAGTGTTTGTGTTGATGATAACATAGCCACCCTACTCGAGGCGTGTTTAATTTGTGAAGTGTCGGGGTTAAATAGGTATTGTTTGAATATCCAGTGGGCTAAAAATGGTGGATAAATTTATAGATAGCTAGGTATGTATCGTGGAGGTATGTATATTTGTATATATATTTTTGAAAGGAATAACATATGTAGTATAAGAATGCTTGTTTTGAGGGTTTAGCTGTTGTTAATTCGCACTAAGGGACAATAAATGAGATTATGAGTTTTCCTTGAATTGAGTGTTATTTGTTCAATTTATTGGTCAATAAATTAATTTTACCGTAAATTTATTTTGTAACTAATTCTTTTAATAAAATAATAAATACTCTGAAATTAATATCTTTTAATAAAATAATTATATTATTAAAAACTATATACAAAATGCAAATGCATTGCACAGTAAAACTAACCATACA